>JAKCOX010000012.1:9343410-10715910 GCA_022605575.1 Laterallus jamaicensis coturniculus
TGCTTGTGGCTAAAGAATCACAACTGAACTTTTCTGCACGAAGTTTAATGATAGAATATAGATCAGTGGTTACATTGACAGTTGGGAGACTTAAGGAGGGAAGCACCAATTTATGAACTTTTCTTTGCCCTGAGAAACTGTGGCTGCCCCCTCCCTGGCAGTGTTCAAGGCCAGGCTGGATGGTGCTTTGGGCAACTTGGTCTAGTGGAGGTGTCCCTGCCTATGGTAGGGGGGCTGGGACTGATGACCTTTGAGGTTCCTTCCAACTCAAAACAGTCTGTGATTCTATGAAATCCACATTAGTGTCCAAACTCTCTTAATGGTAGTGATGGGTCTGACCTTGACAATCATCTGTGATTGAAGAGCTGTGACCAGAATGGGTATGTGCTTTCTACCACTTCATTTAAGGCCATTACTTAGGATAGAAAGGTAGTTAAAATACTGGATTAAAGGAAAACGTGTCCTTTTCATTTCCCTTAAGCAGAACTGATGTTACTGCTTAATATGGTATCTGTATAATTTGATAATGTAATGATCTAAAACAACCCACTACTGATTTATAGCCAAGGATGTAAACAAGGAAATGAACCAGGCTACGCACCACAGCAAATCTACCATTGGCTGCAGTTTTGGCTTGTTTGGCTGTCTGCACTCTTTACTGCTAGCAGAATTAATTGTTTCACTGTCTTAGCACATCACTGGGAGCTGGGTGTTCATAGAGCAGAAAAATGTGCTTTTCATGTAACCCTCTGCCTCCCACACCTGTCGCTCCTCAAAGAGACTTCAAAAGCAAGAACAGAGTTGCAAAGATTGCTTTGTCACAGTTACCTGAGACCAATACACGGCAAAGGCCTTGTGGCTTTATTTACCACCATATTCCACTTGGATAAATGACAAATACTAGCATCTTTGATGTAGATGCTAAAACTGAGATGCAACAGACGTTTCTGTACTGACTGGTACCTGCTTTTGTAATTATTTGCAGTAAGTCACTGATCTGACATCTTGAAACCTAAACTGTTTCAGCAGTCATGTGTTGTAAACTACCTTTTTCAGTGAAATTGACCTAGATAAACTCAACAGACTCCCAAACAGGGGGAATATTTAAACATCCTTTATTTTCTAGTTTATAGCAAAAATTTTATTTAATTAAAACAATTATTTTAATTTTTAAAGTATTTGAAAATATAGCACATCTAACACATTCTGTTTTATCAAACAGACATGTGGGAATCATAAGCCAAAACTAAACAAGCATCTCTAATCTTTTTCCACTACACAGAAAAAAAGTTAATTCCTGTTAATTAGAGTGCTGTGATGGTTAAAGAAAGGCAATAAATGGTGAATATCATGCAAAAGAATGAATATCATATAGCCTGTATGCTGATGGTAAAGACTTCCAGATGATGTATTCTCTTCTAAAATTAGGAATCTATAATATAAACACAATGTCTGTAAAATGATGTTAGAGGATTTCAATGTCTTATCCATTATTATCAGGTTGTTTTTCATAAGCACAGGGTTTTGTCTAAGAAACAGTTAGGCATTCTGTGGTACTTGAGCAGTCCTTTAATGCTTGAAGAGCTTACCTTGCCAGCAAGTCAATCAACTCGAGTTTTGACATTCCATCAGGAAGCAGTCGAGGAATAGCAGCAACACATGTTCTGAACAGATCGATTTTTGGTTTTCTTTCACCGCTGAAAAATTAAAACAGAATTTTCACTAAGTTTAATAAACAACTGTGTTAAATGATCCACCTACAGGGTTTTTTTTCAGAAAAGGGATGGACATAATGCCAGAGGCCTAGTAAGAACATCAGGACAGAAAGCTAGACCTTACAAGTGATATAAGAAGCAAACACGAATAAATGTTTCCATTGAATAAATGGGTTTGCTTTTGACATTTTTCATGTATCATGTCTATAGAGTGCTTGAAAAATCAGGTATTACTGACTTATTTGTCTCTTTCTGAGAACAACTGGCAGATATATCAAGATGCAGTTATAATGTATGAGAATTCCTCCATCAAGATTGGCTTCTGCATGATGCAAGCTCTGGACGAAGCAATGAGGAAAGAGCTGGAGTGTTCTCCACCACAGTGCAGCTGTATAACACCAACTGTGTAAAGCAAACAGCAAGTATGTAAGAAGCCCAAATAACAAGACTGAAGATTCGTACAGGTGCACAGACCTGTGGAAATCACACATCACATATTATCACATTGAAAAAGAAGCATGATTTAGAGGTAGGTATGGCCACAGAGTTTCTGTTGATCCTTGCCTGATAGCAGCACTTCAGCAGCTGTTACCAGCTAAAACATGTTTTATTAGCCCCAGCCAAAGCTGTTCTAATCTGTGGAATGGCTCAACTGCTCCTTAACAGCCTGGGAAAGTGATTGAGTCTAAAGTTCACCATGACCCAAAATCTAGGTTGGGAGTCCTTAAGTTTTCTAAAAGTAGCAAAAATTTCAGCTGGTGATTATTTTCACAACAGATGCAGTTTCTATCTGACTGGTTTCAAATTTTTCTGGTAAGAATGCAGCCTGAAGAAGTCCTTCACACAGACCCCAAAATGTGAGGATTTATTTACTCATTTTTAACTCAGTGATCAATTATTTTACAATTGAGTATACAGGAAATAACCAAAGCATAACAGCACTTCAAATGGTACAGGCTTTCCCACAATATTACTAATTATTAGCCTGTAATATGCTTTAGAGGAATCAAAAGATCAAGGTCCTATTTAAGGACCCAATTACAAATGTGCAGTGACTGTTCCTGCTTTAATATGCTTCTGATTGAACTAGAAAACAATGGCAGGGGGGTGGGGTGGGGGGAAGAAGGACACCAAGAAGCATTGTAAGTTACTTAACACCACACTGAAATTCAGTGACAGAACAGAAAATAAAGCTATCACCCCTGTCCAAAGCCCTGGTTACTGCATTACTCTGCCTCTCTATCCAACAGAGGACATTGCATTTGAATACCTTACCTCTGTGTTTTCAGTCACAGAGAAAGTGTTAATGTAATACCATCTCATTAGTCTAAAATAAGATTTATAGATTAAGAATGAGCATTCATGGAAATAATAGGTACAGAAAAGGCATAAACTGACACTAGGCTTACTTAATTCAAAGAGTTTTTTTAGTGAATACCATTCTTTCTCTTAACACCCTAAATACTTTCCAGCTTGGATATGTATTACATTAATAAAATTATATGATTTTAATCTACTGACTTACAATTGTATAATGAGTGGAAACTATTTTCACAATGAATTACCCCTATCTCATTGTACATGTATCCTAACAGAAAGAACTTGAAAGAAGGTGTTAGCAATTGACTTGAAAAAGAGTAAAATACCACATCTCATTTGAGAACTTGGTTATAAACTTTGAGCTATTATTGCTAATGCAAATTTCATGACTAACTACTGCAAAATATTGAATTTTTACAGTTGCAAACACTAAAGTGCTATCAGTAATTTTATCTGCAGGCAAACCAAGGAGTCTTCCTTGCTGAACCTGAAGTTGAAAGTGAACTTTGCTGTTTCCTTATTATCAGTCCCTGGAAAGGGTAGACAGTTTGTGTATTTAAAATGGAGGCAAGTAAAATGATAGTCTGAGAGGAAACTGTTATGAAGACAAATGAGTAATTATTTATAAATACAAAATCTGTAGGTGCTCATTGGTTTATCAGCTGCTTGGGAGACTAGCAGGAGATCCAAATCTGAGGCTCAGGTTTCCAACTTATCTGAGCTACCAGACACAGCATGAAAAGTGTCTGGCAAGGCGGGGCTCTAAGGGCTCTACAGTCATCTCTAGCTGACTCATGATCCAACAGGACGAGCTCTGTGAACACACTGACAGCTGTCCTCACCTGAAGCTTCTGTTTCCATACAAGCAGTATCAGATTATGGTTAGGTATTGTCAGGAAAAATCTCTGAAGTACTTGCAAGGACAGGTTTGTACATTAGAAAAATGGATGTCCTATTCTGACAGGTTGTTGGAAAGGAATTACAACCAGTATTGAAATTCATATCCCAGTGGAGGATGCGAAGGGCACTCCTTAGTCAGGATTTCAGTAAGACTCTTCAGAGTGGCATTTACTGCTTCAATAATAAATTCTGTATCTATGTATTAAATCCCATAAACCTCAAAATAAATCCATAACCCTTGTGAAGTATGAAGCTCTATATATGAAGTGATAAGCACTTAGATAAAATCATATTTGCTTTTCCAGTTATCATCAAAAATGCATTTTTTAAAGGACCATTTTAAATGTTGATAGTAGCAGGTAATGATGTTTTTCATGAGTACACGTGACTTTCATTGACTGATAATTAAGCCTCTCAGATACTATTTTCCTTGGAAGAACAAGTAAAAATGTGTTCTAATGTGTTTTCCTTTCAAGTGTATGTATTAAGTTACAGCTCACCTGGCTGTAAAGTACAACAAAAAATACAGTAACTTACATGTCTAGATCTTCCAACTTTGAAATCTTTATGCCTTTGACAAAAGTTACTATAAGACTTTCTGAAATTTAAAATTCTCTTAAGCCTATTTGTTCACTGCCTCTAAAACTAAACAGCACTTTGGTGATACAAAGAAACCATAGAAAGGACATTTACAGCTTAAGTACATTTCTTATCTAAATGCTCAAGGTTTTACTATGCCGTTATCTTTTAGGAATAAAATATAAGTTTCAAAACTTACCCACCCTCTCCCAAAAGCCTGGATACCCAAAATGCTTATGAAAACTGTCTGTGACTACTAAGCAGTATACTGGGTAGTACTATAAAAAATATTAAATATTACCAGATAGTAATATTGATATAAATAATGACAGTGCTGAAGTCAGAAAGAGCTGAAAGCCTCATCTAAACAGAGACAGCAACAAGCCTGGGCAGAGAAATGACATTAGGATTGTATCAGCTGTAAAAGGCAGTTGAATTTGGCCAGTTATTGCAATTTACTTATTACTCATGGTATTTTTAGCAAGTTGTCCTTTTTTTTTTTTTTTGATAGTGTATGAAAAAGGCAACCTCAAAGAGGCTGATGTCCTTTTCATTACACCTTGAAATTTGTCTTAGGGGTTGTTTCTCTTCCAGCAAAACTACTGTGTCTACCCCTGTAACAGGAAAGATATGCAAGGTCTCTACAGTCGGGATCTCTACCATGGGTACTCTGCATGTATCAGCAAATGATGTCTCTGTGCCTCTAGAGTCTACTAGATGTCCCCCTTGCTACAAGTCTCTACAGGAAACTTCCCTCATTAATCATTTTGGGTGACAGTGCAAAATACTGCTGTTCAACACTGCTGGTTTGTTTCTGTTCCAGTGGGGAACAGCTTAAAACCAAGATTGTTATCGCAAAATGACTTGGGTTTTTAATTAAGATTTGATTTTGATTACAGGCATGAATAATAATGGCATTTTTGAAAGATTATTATTGTTATTAATAAGGATTTACAGAATGTGTTGCACTTATTTTGAAAATCAGGGATGTAAGTATACCCTGAAACAGTGTTCTGAGTATATGCTGAAAGGTTTTCCACTTCAGGCTTTCAACTTCTACCATCTCAACGTTCACAGGATTCACAAGTGTTTTTAGCTACTTCCAGAGTATCAATTCAATTCCAAACACTGCAACATGCAAAGAAGTACAGTCAATTTGTCATAAACAGTTTTTCAAAGTATATACTAAGCTAACTGTTCCTGTTTCTTGCTGTTTCTCTGATGACTCGTGATAGAGGGAAAGTTCTGAAAGTGCACCTCAGTGTTTTACGGGATTTACTGTTCTTTAGCACTCACGTAATCATGTCTTCAGGTTCTTTGTTCAGCATCTGTATGTTGGTCAGCATCATGCACCGCCCCACTTCTTTGTCAAGGTGTCTGAGTATGTTGTCCACGGCTTTTCTTACTTGAGAATAATATAATGACATACCTGCAATAGTAGGCATTTTGGATAATTTGAGATATTTCTAGATAGGTGTATTTTTGATAAAGAAACCTCCTTATTCATGCTGTGCTGCATGAATTAAGAAGAATCTTTTCCTTGTGAAACAGTTTATTTTACAACTAATGATATCCTGAATCTAAGGTGGAATTGCCTCTCCAAAAAGAATGCTATTGTTTGTTATAGCCCAAGTGATATAAATACACTTTTTTCCCCCCAAAGAAAATATTTTAAAAATACCTAAAGTATGTCCCTACACAGTCAAATGAAGCTGCACAGTTTGCTATGTTATATAATGTATTTTGTGACTTTTCATGACAGAAGTAAAAGCTCTGAATGAGTAGCAAGGTTTAAGAACTACAGGCAAAGAGAAAACATGAATCTGAATGAGGTGTCCAAAACCTTATTTGGTGTGGAAATTAATGTCATGATATTCTGTGTGAAAAACACTATTAGACATACAGCTTCACAGCAGCTGATAGCCTTCAAATACTTTAGAACTTTTTCCATATTCCTCAAAGGTTAAAATGATAATTTTCTTAATGAAATTTTTGATAGTAAAACTGAGCAATATAGTTTACTTATCTATTCTCTAGTAAATTCTTTTCCTATTTGATAAAGACAATGTAAGTTTAGAATTTCAAAATTACATAAATATTCAGATCTGATATGAAGTTCAATGAGAGAGTAGAAGGTGAAAGAAAATAATGGAATTACTTATCTTACTCTTGCATGTTATACATGGAAACTACAACACTGTATAATAAAATAGGGAATAAATTGCTAATAAAATATAATAATGCAAGCATTTATTATCAAATGCTTAAGGAATAGCCAAAACAAACTGGAGACAGCATTAAACAACTATGTGCGTTGTACAGCTCAACAGCAGTGGGTCTTACATTGCTTGTTTTCTTGATGTTACTACAATGATCTAGCAACAATGCAACACAGGTCTTTGCCACCAGTGAAGAAATACATGGTCTTAATTTGATTCATGTCACTTTCAGGACTTATATAATGTGAGAGGCCAAATTTCCTTTCTTGCCAGGAAAACCAGGCACCTTCAGAGCATGACAGAGAAGGTCTTTTCTTTCAGCATGGGATTCTCTCTCTACACTGACTATGAAGGAAGCCCAAGGTAATGGCATTTTGACCTTAGGCACTTCATTATCATTTTGAAAGTCTTACTAGGTGTGAGATACTCCAATTAAAATGAGGTTAAAAAAGGAATTTTTGCTGTTTTTCAAAGCTGGTACAATTTCTAAGCATAGGGTTGCCACCACCTGTGTAGCATGACTAGAGGACTTTCCCTGAAAATAATTAGAAAACAGTATCTGTAAAACTAAACAATATTTTTTATTAGAATGAACGATAAAGTAAATGCTTACAATAATAAATTGAATACTTAGCAGTAGGAAACTATTCTGCTCACATACTGAAGACTTTTTCACATTCATTGTCACCCAAGTTCTATATTCTCCATTCTCCTGACCTATCCTATATTCTCCTATATTCTCCCTTCCTATATTCTCCTCTCCTATATTCTCCATTCTTACTGACCTATCATTTTAGCTTCCTCCTCTGTCAGAGTTTTGCTCAAATACGTTTTCTTCACTCTGAGGGTGTTTCCAGAGGGAAGGACAGCTCCAGTCACTGGCATCGGAGGTTCGCCGTCTTTTTGCTGCAGGCTATCAGCAATTACCAAGAAAGCTCTCAGACCAATATTCATTCTCTGTAAAGATCAATAGATAAATGAATATCATAATGAAATAATCACATTTTTCTCATATTCTTCAATCATGTTGAAATGTTGAGTATCTTGTTGCCAGCATATTTTCTGTATCTTTACATTTACTTGTCTGATGCTTTACAAAGTGCCCGTGAAATAAATTGTGAATTCACAGAATCACAGAGTTGTAGGGGTTGGAAGGGACCTCAAGAGATCATCGGGTCCAACCCCCCTGCCAAAGCAGCTCCCTAGGACATATCACTCAGATAGGCATCCAGACAGGTCTTGAATATCTCCAGAGAAGGAAACTCCACCACCTCCCTGGGCAGCCTGTCCCAGGGCTCTGTCACCCTCACTGGGAAAAAGTTCCTCCGCATGTTGGTGCGGAACTTCCTGTGCTCCAATTTGCAGCCATTGCCCCTTGTCCTGTCGCCACAGACCAAAGAAAAGGGGCTGACCAATTCCCCCTGCACTTAAGATATTTATAAATATTGATTAGGTCCCCCCTTAGTCTTCTTTTCTCCAGGCTGAACAGTCCCAGCTCTCTCAGCCTTTCCTCATAGGATAGATGTTCCAGGCCCTTCATCATCTTCACAGCCCTATTCAACCTGCACTATGAGCAGTGCTCCCATGTCTCAAAATTTTAAGTATTTTCATTTGTACATTCTTTTTATCTTCAGGATAGCCCATGTGGATTTGACATCTTAAACATGCCTTCAGTTAAAACTGATGTCCTCTGATGTCATTATGACCAAAGATCAGTAACTGTTTCAAAAGGCCCCTGTGTCAAAGGTCTGGGATGGTGCTCAGCACCAAAACGTCAATGTGAAAATACTGGGAAGATGAAGCCAAATGACCTGAATGTCTTCAAGGAATTCACCAGAGGAAAGCTTGCAAGCTCTGCATTGCAGAAGTTAAAAGGCCAGAATGATTGAAATTTCCCAGGAACACGTTACAAAACCTCAGAGGCTGTCCTATTTACAGTCCCCCAGAGGTACATTTACCTAGATTATGGGTATTTTTTTTTTTGAACACTAAAGTCTATGTGCCTGAAAAAGTAGCCTTATTATTCCATTGGGTTTGGACTTAAACTGTTGTTGAGAAACAGGAAAATTTCAGGTGTTGATTCATCAAGAAGCGAAGGATTATGTCCATTCACTACAGGCTCAGCTTCCTGCAATTGACACACAATGTCCTGTGCAGGACCTTCATACAGGTGACTGACCCAGCCCGTGATGGAGACAGCCTGCTCAAGAATTCTGTCCCATTTTTCTTTATTTTGCTAAAAAAAGATTAAAGGAGTGCTCAAAGTAAAGCTTGCCTTTTTGACAGTAAAAATTTAGTCTACTTTCCCAAATTATTTTTGGTATCAAGTATAATTTTTATAAGGTAACTCATTCTATTTTAACATCTTAGTGAATAGATAAGGCTGCTTAATAATGCAAGATTAATACGGGTATGTTTTACGGGGTGATCACAAATGCTTTTTCTTTTCTCATGTGTTTATCCTTAATTTTCAAATGGAAATGCTTTCAAAATAAGAAGTGAATACACTAGGTTTAAGAGAATATTTCATTATTTTACCACTTTTTTTTAATAAGTTTTTCAAATTTCTGAGTGTTTTCTCTAGAGGAAGCTGACTCATGACATCAGCACTAGTGGAGCTTTACCCATCAGAGTGCTATTAAGAGTTTTTTTTCTTGTCAGCTTCAATTCCTGCAACACATAGTCTTTCAGTAAAACTATTTTGAAAACCATGAAAATCATTACAGAAAATTTTAAAATAGTTAAGACATTGCATATAACAATAGAAGGGTGACAAAAATCCAATGTGTTCAGTAATTTTGTATCTTTTTGTTTTATGCATTTGCATTACTTCCCATTTGATAATCTTCACTAAGGAAACATGAGACAGACATAAACAATGTGACCTTTCACAGATCAAGTCTGCAGATGCATTTTACTAATAAATCAAGTCGAAGATTTGGCCTAAAAACTGTACAAAGGTCAAAGCATGCCTAGAATGCATCCAGAAAGTAAATGCAGCACAATATCATTCATGCTAACTCCAAAAAATGAAGATGCACATCATACCTCAGGGTTGAGACTGAAAGCTTTTGCTGGTTTTCCGACACAAAGGAAGTCAAAGATAATTTCTTTCATTGCAAAATCTAAACGTTCCTACAATAGCAAAAATATTGCAGGTCATTAAGGTGCTCACTTCTGCTACTTTCTTTCTTTAAGGCAACAAAATGTTGAAAACCACTTTAATCCAGACTTATTTAAATGTATGGAAAAAAAGATTTTTCAGAAGTATGCAGAACATATTATCAGATCTAAGTGTTAAACACCGCTGTATGTTGATAAAATTTATAGCATTTAAATAGAAAATTATCCTTTTTGGAAATAAAGCTTTTAATTATTTCATTTAAACTGCGGTAATTATGCTACTAACATAGTATTTTACATAAAAGGAGCTTGTTCACAGATGGCACAGTTCAGAGAAGATTTTAAGCATCTGTTTAATTCATTTCCATTCAGAAACTTTAAGTATGTGCTTAAGTGCCTTGCTCAATGGAAATGCTTTCTGAATTTGAGTAATAAAAGAGATCAAAATTCCAGCACTGAAGGTTAGTTTATTTTAGCAATACCCATTTGACTTGATGAAAATTAAATGTGTCATTTGCATACTGAACTGAGTTTCCCTCTGACTTACTGCTTTAAAAGCAGTGCAACTCATTGTCCTAGATAGTAGGACGGACTCAGTGTCAGGACAAAATGTGGCTTATTAATTTTGAACTTTTTTGGCAGTCAAAAATACATTTCCTGTCAACAAATGCATTTTCTGACTTGCTGGCAATTCCAAAAACTGTCAAAAATACATTTGAGTTCAAGTGAAACCATTTATACCTGTTATCAGTGGAATTAAATGAATAAAAACCTATTCAAAAGAAGTCTGCCTCCATCTTAATCTGTAATTTTATCATTGCCTAGATGAAAGATACTGACAATGGGGTTAAAAAAAAACAAAACACCAACCCCCCCCAAAAAAAACCACCAAACCATGACAAAAGAAGTTTAGTTATTTGTTAATTTGTTATTGGGAAAACAAGTTATTCATAAAGACATAGGCATCGTTCTCCTATACCTGTGCAATAAACTGTATTATCTTCACAAAGATGTTTAGAGGCATATCCCTTGGCACAACACCACGGGACCCTTTTGGGAAAAGTGTTGTGACAATAGTAATAAGTCGACTGTAAAAGAAGGAAAAAAAGCATTAGACATTTCTGGACCTTGCAGTCTGTCACTTACCATGAAACCTAAGTTGGAAATCCTACTCTGTTTAGAAAGACTAGATTGTCTTTCCTTTGAAATTAAAATATAATGGGGTATCTTGTTCTCATAGTTTACTAAAAACTCAATGTATTTATTTCATTCCTGCATTGTAAGTAACAATAAACCAATACATGACATGCAACTACAAAAATATTTTCAATTTTAACCATGGAAAGAAAGATTCTACCAAAAGCAGAAACATTTTAGATAGTGATTTTAATAGGTGGGAGAATAACTGATGGTGCTGCAAAAGGGAGTATTTTGTTGGGTTCGATTGAGTTGTTTATTTCACAACAGGAATAGGTTCCATTCAAAGGAATTCAAGAGAACTATAAAACCTCTTAACTGGAAACATCTTCTCTACTAGGTCTGATTAGGATTACAAATACAGAATCTTACCTTTGGGTAGCTGTGTTGCTTTCACATTTAATTCTGATCATGTAAACCCACAGCAGTCTGTACAGAGATTCCAGTGCAACTCGAGCCATTTTTGGGTCCTTATTCTAGAGAAATACGGAACATAAAAATAAACCTCAGGCACAAATTTTAAAGGAAGTTTTGCACTTAATGGATGTCAAGGTTCAGAGTATTCATAATGACACTACATAAAGATACAGCCTCACAGATGCTCAGTTCCCCATTCCTATAGCGGCAGGATGCTTATGTATCTGACCTAACTCTCCCGGTATTAAGTTGTCAAAAGGCCAAAATATCAAGCTAGATAAATTAAATACATACAATTTCAGATCTCTATTTGAAAACCACCTCAATTTGACTTAGAAAAGAAAATCTCATCTTCAGTTGATGCTGTTAGTTCAAAAGCTGTTGCCCTGTAGTGGAGACCTGCTATGTATGAGGAACACAGCAGATAAATAAATGTACTGCATGTATTCAACAGTGAAAAGTCAAAAATATGTGGATGCTTAAACCGGCCTAATTAACATGGCACTTGGGACCAGCTGGACTGAATTGGATTATCTGTCTGGATTGCTGTTTTTTTTTTGGAAACTTGTGCACCAGTACAAGATCATCTTTGGGTCTCTCTGATTATATACAGTTTTCTGCTTCTGTGGCAGTTTTAATTGCTTTTTGAGCAGGGTGCAGCTATATGCAGTTCAATCAGGCGGTCTCGCCTGTGTTGGGCCATCTGTTGGCCTAAACTTTGAAGGAGTCCACTACACTTTGAACTGAGATAAGATTTGCCTGCGCCACAGTGCAAATCTCCACAGCGAAGAGCTGAAATATTGTCTGCAGACAAATACTGAGCCACAGATCAAAGACTGTGGTTTGATCAAAGAAATACAACCAATGCCATCGATAATTCTTGAATGTGTATTGGTCTAGGTCCTGCAGAATGGAAGGAAGACAACCTGTTGTTGATATGGGATATGGCACCAAGTTTCAGTGTGGCATCTGTCATAAGCTTAGGAATAGGACCACTGTCCTTGGATTGCAATTTCCATCTAAATCCTTGACAACATATTTTATACAATAAAGCTTTATATGGAACAGAAAATTGAAAATCCTTTTTGTTTACTATAGCAGCATACGATGGTTGTAGCATACGATTAGGATAAGTAGTAAAAGGAATGCCAAAGTTTACCTGGCTTATTAATCTTTGTAGAATTTTAAAATCATAACATTTGTTACAATTTTATAACCTGTTTACATTCAACCCATCTTTCATCAGGTGTCATCGTGTCAGTCCTTGTACACTTCAGTTCTAAGACTTTGACTCAACAGGTGGAGTACTTTTATCAAAGTTTATTTTTACCTCAAAGCTTTCAAGAAAACAGAAGACACTGCAGCTGAGTTAACAAGAGCTTGTGTGGCAGAAGAGGGAGTAATCCCTATAAGCAAAAGTCCCGATATTCCATCTACAAAATAGTTCAGCTATGAGGACAGTTGAGAAGGGATGGAGGAAAGGGCTGAGGCTGATTATCACTGGAGCTTTCCAAAAACAGCAGACCAGTTTTCAATCAGAAACAATATGCTGCAGAAGCAGGATTGAGGGGAAGATGTGAAAAAGCCTAACAAACATCCATGGAAATCATGGGGCATGTGTGTGGATGGGCAAGATCCGTGCAACTGCATGGTGGTTGGGTGTCTAGTATTTTGGAAAGTGCACAGTGTCTCTCCTTTTGGGAAACTCAGAAAAGTCCACCAGCAATTGAGCCTCTTCAGCATTTCGATTTTTGTCAACAAAAAATCCCCAGTCAGTAATGCTATGAGGACAAGGAGTAGTTGGCTTAATATATCTGACATCATCTTCACTTTACCAACAGGAGGTATTGGCACTAGAGGTGGTTCCTTTACCACTGCTGGCAGTGCACAACTCACTGTTGGTGTCAAAGAATTTGTCAAAGTCAGTGTGGGCCTTCTGCACACAGGAACAGTTGGCAATGGAGCTCTGCCAGGATCTGTTCTGCTTCTTGATTAGTAAGTGCTGCTGACTTTGATCTGTTGTTGCTCTTCTAGAAATTTCTTTTTCAATGCCTTCTCTTCTTCCGTGATTGGTGGAGGAGCAACCGGATTGCCAGGAGTGAGGCCCATTGTCTTTGATTTCTCTATTTCTTTTTACCAATAATATGATATTATGTCTGGCCCATTTGAGCTGAAGTAATACTGTGTTGGTACCCATGAGTTCATTTCTGAGATAAGCATTGCTTGACCTTGTAAAGGAAGTTCTGTACCCTTGACTTAAATTTTACCTGCTCTTTCTCCCTGTTCCATGTGCTTTTGCTCCCACTAAAATATTTTGCCTCTAAAAAACTTTCTCTAAAAGTGCTTTCACTTTTGCCTATATGCTTGACCTTCACAGTTTTGGGAAAGAGATTGTGCTCTATGGGGTGTGGACACTCTCCAGAAACCTGATCCACACAAGGTCATAGAGTCCCATATACTATCCTGGGGTGCATAATTCTCCTAGGAGAAAGATTTCTTCTTGTGGTTCATCAAGCTCTTCCAGCTGCCACTGGGGCTTTGAGGTGCCACTCTGACTGGTGATGTGATTGATCAAATTGCTGGAGCATCTATTCCTTTGTACTGAGAAGGAGTGGTCAAACACATTCTGAATGTAGCCATGTATTCAGCTACCTTAACTCCAAATTAAAGATTGAATACGTCACCACATTAATCTAAGAGACCTGTGAATCAAAGCATACACCAATGAATTACAAGTCGTCCAAATCCAGTTGAGTTGAGTTCCAATTAGTGAGGTAGGAGCAACTTTGCTTCTACGTTCTCTAATGGTTTCAAATAATTTCTCAGGATCTCCCTAATTTTCAGAAACATCTGCATTTCCAGCTGGCTCCTCAAGAGATTTTACAGCTGTAGCTGCCTTTTCTAAAGCTTGTATAACCTCATAAACCCTCATAAAATTAGTTGCAATAACAACATGTTTATTTTCTGAATCTCTTTGCAACTAAGGTTCTCATACAACTTCAGCAAAAGTAAAACAGACATATGTAAACATAAGGAAAATAATTTTCACTGTGGGGGTGACAGAGCACTAGAACAGTCTGCCCAGAGAGGTTGTGGAGTCTCCATCTCTGGAGACATTCAAAACCTGCATGGACATGTTCCTGTGTGACCTACTCTAGGTGATCCTGCTCTGGCAGTGGGGTTGGACTAGGTGATCTTTAGAGGTTCCTTCCAATACCAACATTCTGTGATTATGTGATTCAGACAGACTATGAACATTTTTAAGAGCTATTCTAGCAGTAGAATCCATATGAAGAGAGCACAAATATAAATTGTTTCATTAAGAAAAAGTAGAGCAAGAAAGCAACAGGGAGAAAGGTTGCAATATATACCTCGTCAATAAGCTTGGGAATTCGTTTTGGAGAACAGAGATTCCCTCCACAGGTTGCCTCTGAGCTGAGAAAGTGGTTGCATGTTCTACCTGTGTCATCTGAAGAAGCCTCCTAACCACTGGTTCATCAAGTAGCAGTTCAGAGGCTAACCACTTCACTGTGCTTCTTATATTGGCCTTTTCAGGTAGGCACAGACCATCCTTTCATGTGGATACAACTTTAAGTGTGGATTGAGACATGAGTTATTGCATGAGTGAAAGAAACATGGAGGAGTAGTAATGATAACTACCCTATGTGTATTGAACAGTGTGTGCAGGCCTGGAACTGCAGCAGATAGCAATGGACAGTTGCCTTCAAAGATCTAAGCAATGGTATAGGAATAAGAATGGATACGTGGAGGAAACAGCTTAAAAGAAGTTAGGTTTTTTCAATGCAACTTAAGAGAGTGAAACAGGCAATGAAATCAGTGTCCTGCAAGTAGTTCCATTCTGATGAAGTAATAACAGGTGCTTTGTTTGAGAATGCTGTTGTAAAAAAAAGCAAGTTAATATTGGGTCAGTTTTGCATGTCACTTGACCTAATAACTTTCATCAACAGTCTTGCCTGATCACAGCTGTTCTACTCAAGCTTGGTTTGATTTAGAGAAACATCAGACCTTCAAACCAGGCACAAGAATACTTTTTTGTTACTGGAAAAATCTGTACAAGAATCTGCTAAAGAATCTATACTGTTGGGAATAAAATTATGGATGGAATCAGATAGTAGCAATAATCCATCACATCTACCCAAACAGACTTGCAACAGATCAATAGTGCATCCTGAAGTATACAATAGTAATAGTAACAGTTTACAATAGTAAAACCAGAAGATACTGACCTTGAGATTGGATAGGCAGTTGTTGAGGAAAATATGCCATCTGTTTAAAAAGAATTGCTTCTGACTGACACAAAGCAGGCATGTTACCAAAGGGTACAAAGCCTAGACAGGAAATGGATGTCGATACTGTATTATTTGCATGTCTACATAACATAAAATTAACTTCATAAAGCTACCATGTACTTGAAGCCTTAACTCCTCCATTTTGTGCAATGCATGTTAGCCAACATAAACACATTGTTAAGTAGCACAATTTACAAGGGACCTTTCTCTAAAGCTGTCACAGGTATGTTTTATGGATGAACTAAACCCAACCAAATGCCAGCAGTGTAATAAATTCAAAGGTGGCCCACAATTTTACAGATTCAGAGGGTTATGTTCTGCCAGTTAACTGAGAAATGATAGCATGGAAATAACTAAACTTCATTATAATAACAAGAGGACCCACAGAGACTGTTGAGAGTTGGGAATGCTCAGATGCCTATTACTCCTCAAAATCTGGAGTCACAATATTTACTGAGAGACATGTCAAACACCCTACGGAATGGTGTTAAAATACAGGCAATGCCTGGATCTGCCAGTAGTCACATCTGGTGAAGTGAAAAATAAAAGGAAGCAAGGCAGAACCTAGAAGTTCAAATACTGGAACTTGGCCTATTTGTCCACACTTACTTTGACACTCATCTTGTAAATGTTACACTAAAAAACATAAGCTAAAACATACCTAGTAATTTTGAGACTGATTTTGCTATTTCAGCAAGTCCTTTCGGTTTCAGTTGTCATGTTAATAAATGCAAACAGGAATTTATAAAGTTATTAGTCATAAATAAGGTAACTTTATTTTAAAGACAAATGATTCTCAAAATTAACCCATAAATTCTGACTTCAGTAAGAGCTCAATGTATAAATACACCACAGATCCGCACTTCTGTTCCTGTAGTATCTAAAATAAATTGTCTACAGTTAGGTGAGACCTAGTTTCTTGGGCAAAAGGCAAATGTACATTTATTTTTATTTTAATGATCTTCATGTCCAAATGCATATGGGAGCAGATACTCAAAGTTCTCTCATGGAAGTCTTTCTTACCATATTAACATGATGTCTATAATGGTTGAGTACTTGACAGGATCACTTTAGTAACATCCCAGGAGTGTTACAACCCATCCTAAGGAAGAACCCTAGGAGGGAAAATACAAACCATCTCCTGGAGTTTCCCAGTTTTCTCTGCTCACTGTAAGAGAATCTCAACAACTAATTCACGGGAGGTAAATTTAGATAGAAAATGAGGCAAGATGAATGCACCTATCCTGCCTGTCCAGTGAGTGCACCGATTCACGAAACATTGAGCTTGGAAAGGAAGGTCCTCCTCAGACTCTAAAGAGTGTACTTTCTTCCTGGAAGCCTAGAAATATGCACCACAGCTATTTCTGCCAACTGTTTGCCTTTCCCCTCCTCCACCTCCTCGCAATGTTTGTATTTCTAATCACACCCTCACAAGAATCTATTCTATTTTGTCACTTTTAACTATGTAGCCTCCAGTGTGGTATGTGAAGACAAGCAATCAAACGCAAAGCCCCAGCTGCGCAATCCTTTCTCAAGCACGTAGTATTGACTTTGGCAAGGATAGCCACCAGTTTGGGGAAGTTCTATTCAGTGTAAAAACTGTACAGCAAAGCTCCTACCCTGCTGCAATTTCAACAACGTTTTATTAACTCAGCAGAGTGGAACAGAGCCACACAAGCAGAGTGAAATCAGAAATCCAAGTCCCAAGACTCCCATTAATTCAAATCGGATCAGGACTGAGTCCCCAGAGATTTTCTAACTGTCCCCTGGGACTGGTGTAACAGTGGCAGGAGCTCAAGTACTTTTCTTCTACAGCCCTTCCAGCAGATTCACTAATGCTAGTGACCAGTATTCGCCGAGAGCACTGGGACCAGGGAAGCCTATTAGACTTTCCTGTAGAATGAGGGAGGAGAAACGACAACTTTCTTTAGTTGAAAGGTCCTAGACTTCAAAATGGATTAGCTAACGCTGCATTGCTGACGTGCGCGGAGCCAGCTGGAGAGACACACTGCTTAAGGCGGCCGGCATCAAACTGACTCAGATCCTCATTTAATTCAGATCAACTCATGCTTCCAAAAATACACTGCAGTGCCACTGTTCATCTCACAAGAAAAAAATGAAATAGGGAGCTGCACAGTAGCCAAGTTAGAGATTTAAAAGGGCATGTGTTATGGATTTTTTCATTCCTGCAGTGTATTACTTAAACCCCGTGAAAGAGTTGTTCCCACATGCCTCATTTGTTCTCACTTGACAAGAAGTGAACTTTATCTCCTCTCCTCCTAATGTTTACACATAACAAGTATGAGAAAACCTAATCATTTAATAATCACAGAACCAGAAGCTGAAAACATCTGCTTGATACAGACTGATTTAGATCATATTCTGAATAAAATAAACATGGCTGTTTTCTGCAAACACAATACCCTTCCCTGCACATAGAAATGCATTTGTTAAAAAGCCAAACACAGGAAAAAGTTTTGCATTCCCAAGAGACTTGTACAGAGATAGTTCTGACAAAGAATTTTAGCCTCTACTCCTTAGGGTTACTAACCAATGAGTGCTTCTTTCGTGAGGAAAGTTCAAGTGTTGTATCATACAGGCTTTCAACAAAGTTCCTCAGACAGGGGACATTCACTTCATTTTTAACAGCCTGAAAGAAAATTTCATGTTAATAAAACACTTTTTCAAGAACTTTTTAATCTGATTTAAAGAAATTATGCAAACAACCCGAAAAATAAACTCACAGCAGCTACAGGGACAAGAATTTCAACAAACAGTCCTGCCAGTGCATGCTTGATATCTTTGTCTTTAACTTCAAGGAAATAATGTGCACATTCCTAAAACAAAACAAAACAAAACAAGATACATAAATTGCATATCAGCTGGAATAAAGACCTCTAAATGTTTGCTGAATGCACATGAAGTGTCAGTGACTATTTTTATCTTGCAAATCCAACAGAAAATATTTGTCTATTAACTCTGCAATTTGCAGCAAGCAGAAAGAAGGGCATAAGTCAAGATAAAGGATCTGTTACTCTAACCACAAACTCTCCACCGATTCCAGCTGTGCCCAGTGCTGTTTTGGGGATGGAAAGGGAGTTGAGCTCCGAGGCTGACTTCATGCCTACCCTGCGTATATCTTCAGGAGTAATAACACACACAGACTGTTTTGCACAATGCTTTGAGAGGCCAAAATAGTAATGTATTTCTCTGGTAAGATACTCAAGGCAAGGGACAATCTTCTTGTAAAAATGTTGGGATAAATTTCATTACTAGGATCCCTTGCAGATGGAGGGTCAATATAGAACTGTGCTATGTGAGAGAAGAGACCAAAATAATTCCCAGCCTTCAACTGGGAATTGAGAAAGTAAAAATGTACTTTTGTCTTAAACATGCAGCCAACTACTCTCCACACATCTGTGCTGCGAGGGAAGCAAGCGCAGGGAGACAAGCATCCGCTCACTCCTGTCTTTCTGTACAGCTCCTCGGAGGATGACAATCATGTTGCTCCAGTTACTCCTTATCTCTGGATCTAAACAGCCACTGACTTTACAAGGAAGGTCCTCACTGACCTTTTATTTCCACACATGCGTGCAGAGCAGTTTACACTTTAAACCATGCATAATTTTTCCTGGTTGCAAGCAGTATCCTCCACCACATGGCTTCAGTGACTGCAGCCATTTCTGCTACACAGCCGAGGCCCCTGTGCAAAGGGGGCCCTATGCAAAGCTGCTTTTGCACTCTGTGGTGGAAGACAGGCTCTTCTGGAGCTTGCTCCTGAGATTAGCTCACCCTTTGAAAGTGTCTTTCTCTACCAGAGTGGAGCTGGTGTGACAGAGCTTGTAGCTGAAGCGCTGCATATAGAGACTCAGACTAACAGACGAATTTCCCAACTATTTCACTGACTGAGAAAACCTGGGGTATTCTACATACACAGTGCATCTTGTATAGATATATTGTTGGATATTACTGTAGTACATATAAGAATTAATTTCATGCTGAGATTCAGGGAAGGCAGACTTCATTTGTATCCAAATTTTGAGTACTACTACACGGGACTTTCACTACAATTTCAACCGCAGTGAGCACTGGATCCCAGCAGCACTGCGCCATAAAGCTGTGCCACAAAGTCAGACACTCACATTAGTCATGTGCCTCAACACTCACTACTTTGATGCCTTGCCAGCTCTGGGTAACTTACATTAAGTCAACACATATAAAGATGTGTTCATATAATGAAGCATAAGGTAAGATGAAAAATGAGCTGTTTCCATGTTGTTTCAAATATGTTGTTAAATATGGTTTAAAACACATTGGAAAACTGAAATAAAATGAGTGATGTGTGTCTTGTTCAGGATTTAGAGAAATGGCTCTTTGTGTCTGTATGCCTGTGTATTTGCATTCCATTCAGTCAAATCCTTACTTGTGGGCATCTAACATTGATTTTTTACTCCAATGACACCATCAATATGCTGATCTTTACACGGAGGTTTATATAAAACACATATTTTACTGGATGATTGGTGGCAAATCATGTAGCCCTGAGAGTAATCCCAAGAAAAAAGTGGGAAATAAAAAGGTTAAGCAAAATAAATGGGAACATTACCCACTGTACACTACCAGCAAGAATGTGGACTTTTAAAATGTTTAAACATAAAATATTTTCTTTCCTTTTACAAAATGATGTAACCTATTAATTTAAAGCATTCATGACAGTCAAACTATGCTCTGTAGTACTAGTGGCTCAACTAGGTTGGTATAGAATGTACCCTACAGGAAGGGGGGGTGAAGGTGTGGTGGAAGGCGGCAACACATCCAAGGGAAATTCCATCCAGCTTTTGCCTCAATTTTTTTTCTCTTCCTCTGTGTTTTTCTCCATCAGAAGTTCCTTTCCTCTCTACCCCTGTGTCAGTGGTGAAAGATTCACTTTGGAGGCAGTGAGCAGCTAGGGAGGGACACAGGGCAAAGAACAGCCATGGGATGGCAGGGTGGAAGGCCTAGGGCCTCCAGTACAAAAACTCTTTTTGTTGGAGGGTGAGATATGGGGACTAGGGGTATATGGCTGATGCAAAGTTCTTATGGAATGATACACTCCAGAGACTGGTGACTGGAGCGCTGAGGTTCAGCACAAGTAAAAAATAGCTGCACATGTATTTACTTGGGAACAACACAGGGAAAATATCCTGGATTATTACAGGAAAGACAAAGGGGAGCCCATTCTAAGATGTCTGTGAACTAGAGTAACATACTAAAGAATTTTACCTGCATAAACTGAAGAGAAGCTTCAAAGTCCTCCACAGGATACATCTTAATGCGAAAGAATTTCATTCCCATTATAAGACTGATAATGCTCTGAACTACATACGGGCTTTGTTCTTTATGCCGCAACTCTTTTAACTCTGCCATAAATTTCTTCTTTACAGCAGGAAATCTATGAATTCACATTGGTTAGTTACAAAAATACAGATTAGGATTTGAAGTGCATTGTAAGGTATGTAAATAGGGAAAAACCTAAAAACAATTTAACTTTGGTTGTAAAATACCATTTCAGTCTGTATGTGAATAGATTTCTTTTTGTTTAGTTTTCTTCCCCTTCTGATAAACTCAGAAAGCGAAGCATACAGCCTGATCTTCGTCCGTTTAGATAACCATGTCACAACATCTTTCTAATTACTTTCTTACCATGCCTCTCGTTTACATAATGGCTAATAATATCATTAGAATATCACCCCAGATTTTTCAAAGATCCCAGATGAAAGATAGTTTTCTTCTAAGTAGATGCAATGTTTTTAAAAGAAAATGCTTAAATGTCAACCATGAAAATACTCAGATAGGCTGTTCTTCCCCTCAGGATTTTTCTAACAGCCATTAGAATAAGAGTTAAGCATTAACAATGACAACTTCAGAAGGAGGGGTCTGTGACCATTTTTGATCTCCCTCATGAATATATTGGAAGTGTTTTGTGAGACACAGTGCTCATGAAAATAACATATAGGAAGATCATCCATCAGGACCTCCTGTCCTTTTTGAGACAAAATAAAATAATGTAATTTTCAAGGGCAGGTGTGGCACTAACAACCTTTTTTTATTGTCTCTGATAGAGAACAGCAGAGAGTCGAAATAAAGAGGTTGGCAAGAAGAAGCAGCCCTTTAGTGGTAGTAACATCTTAGCAAGGCCCTTCAGAACTGGAAAAAAAAAAAAGCAGTATTTATGGAGAACAGGTATGTTCTGGCTTTGACAGTCAAATTGAAGCTTTGGATCCAGATGTCACTTCCTTTTTTGCCTTTGACCCACCTAATTTAGAAGCTTCTCCTATGGTCTTCGCTGCAGTCTGTGAAAGTTATATGATTTCAAAGAACTCAAACCAGCTTGGCTACATGATGCTCAGTTGATTGGTTTTGTCGAGCAGACTTGCTCTCAGCAGCCCCAAGGAGACAGACAATGCTGTGTTGGCCAGTGAATTTCACCCTCTGCCTGCTAAGTTTGTGGTGTATGATGAGATGTTATATTAGGTACATGATTCTGAATCTATCTGCTTTCAGATTCAAAACTTAAGACCTGATCCACAATGTGGTTTGTGCCATCTGCTCTACAAAGTGCAGGATGAAGGATTCAGAAGCAGATGCATTAAGTTCTGAACTGAAATAACTGCAGAGAGACTTAGAAATGTTGCTACATTGGAGGCTAGGTATTTTAAGGTTTTCCCAACTAGACAAAAAATAGCATGTAGAAAAAAAATATAGTTCTGTTCAGCACTTTGGGCTTTCCACAGATATCACTGCTGAGATAAGAAAAATAATGCTGCTGAAGTCAAGTTGAATTTATTCAGTATCACCAGGCTAAATGCTCTAGAAGCCTGTGATTCCTTCTCTGCTCTAGAACATCTGAATGAATAGAGGGCCAAAACTGATACAATTTCTTCCTACCTTATCTTTTAAGACAGTAAGAAAATCAAAATATTCACATGCTAAGCAAGCAGAACTTCTCAGGTTTATGGGGAAATATGATTTTGCTTACTTTGCTTGAGCTAGAACACCTATTACTTCTGCATACAAATCCGCAACAATGTGCATAT
Organism: Laterallus jamaicensis coturniculus; assembly: GCA_022605575.1. Taxonomy (NCBI): domain Eukaryota; kingdom Metazoa; phylum Chordata; class Aves; order Gruiformes; family Rallidae; genus Laterallus; species Laterallus jamaicensis. The sequence goes on from JAKCOX010000012.1 coordinate 9,366,267, forward strand.
TTCCAGTGTTAGGACCAAGGTACCTAGCAAGAGACAAGAAAAAATTCTTGGCTGAGAAAGCATATTGCTTAAACCACTACTGTTAAAAAATTAACAAATCAACAATGCATAGAATTTTTGTATTTAAAAGGGCCTTACCCTTCTTTATATTTAAAGTGCTTGAAAGCCAAGTTAATAACATCATGTACCAAACTGTCTATTACAGGATGAAGTGGAATCTGAAAACACAAAATAAAGCATAACGAGTACACATGTATTACACTTCAAGCTGCCTGCCTTAGTGCTAGTATGACTCATGGGTATCTTTGATACAGAAATATGGTATCAGCTGAAATAGCATCTAAATAACAAAACAGCTGAAATGAGCCAACCATCTCAAGTTTATTCAGTATTGAAGAGAAACACTTCTGCTTCAAAGACTTGGCAAGGTGAAGTCTGTGTGAGCACAGAATACTATGGATCCTGCAGGCACATGGAAGACTGCAATGAGCCAGCATGCAGGATGTAACTCATGTTTCTATTACACTCTTAAAGATGGGAATAGAAAGAAGAATCTTAAAACTCAGTTGTATTGGTAATTCCCATCATTTATTAGTTAATGGATAATTTAAGAACTCCATACCTGTTTCAAAACTTCTATTAAAACTAAAGAAAAAATAAAATCAATAGCCAGATCTCTTCTTTCCATTAAATAGTCCCTCTGCTGTTCATCACTGCAAAATCAAACCAGGAAACACAGTATTTAGAAGTGTCATAATTCACATTATATGCCTTCTTCATTTACACAAATACAGGCAACAGGGGATGGTGTTCTATTTTTTAAATTTCAGTCCAGCATGTCAGAAAGTAATGCACTCATAAGCTCTTAAAATTTGACCAAGTCTAACTTGATACTTTCACCTTCTTTAGAATGTTTAAATATCACCCTCCATTCCATCCTTCTTTTTTCCAGTTTAAGATCAACACAAAACTTTTTCAAGAAAAATCCCCAAAAAACGAAAAAAATGTTGGGTTCTATATTCTAACAGATGTATTTCTTTTTCCATTTCCTTGCTGATGGCACCATTTACACACTTTGGAGGCAAATATAATAAATTATTTTATACCATTAAATTCAAATTTAGATTTGTGGTGGATTTTGAAAAATGCCTTAAAGGTACCAAGGGGGGATTCATAACCAAACTACGTGCTCCTTTTTAACCTTGGTGTCACTTGTCAAACATTCAAACACATTCCTTGTGCAGAACAATGCAGAGGAGTTGCCTGAGGTGAGGAGCTTCCAATACCAATACAAAAAATATCCCTTTGGATGACCTGATCACAGTTTTGGAGGATACTGAAAAGATAATTTTGTAAAAATTTAAACATCAAAGAGACAGTTCTGCAGTCCATTTGAAGCAGTTACCACCGATTCCAATGAGATTTTTCTTTGCATAAATTCAGCACAACTCTTATTACATTACCTACCTGTGGCATGGGGATTTGAAGTAGATGATCTTTAAATTCCCTTCCAACCCAATTCTACTTATGTGCTTATAATAAAACATGCATTTTAAGAGTTTAGATTCATCAGTAATAAAATAAATGATTTGCATTTTAGTTTTCTTGGTTCCAAATTAACTGGAGAAAGGACTAATTGTATGTTCTTTCTATAACACTATAAATGGACAGAGAGGCCTTGGTTCACTGTTAAGCTGAATTTCAACTAGGTTTTGGGTAGATTTCTTTAAGACACTTATTTATGAGCAGGTGGTACTGTAACAAGTTGAGAGAAGAGGCATTTCAAGGCAAGGATTCATCTCATCCAAAATCAGACAACTAGTCTATGAATCATGCTTGCATATTGCCTCCTTCAACTGACATAAAGAGTCTGGAAAATTCTGATTCAGGTTCATGTTTATTTTGATATCTAAAAGAGTCTCCTACCTCTTCATTCCAGCAACTATTGCCTTCAGTCATTACTGGATAATAATGTAATCCTAAAGTAAAGAATTGCCTATGCATTTCCAAACACCAGGTGTGCCAGTGTTGATTTTCCTGCTGCTTCGTTGAGATGTGTAGATGTAGTAACAAAGTATTCAGGAAAAATGTAAGGTTGAAGAATATACCTGTACAAAACTCTCAGACCTCAATATAAAGCAAGACCAATCCATTTCCTTATCACTGAGAAACTACTGATATAATGAGATCAATATATATTTGTTTGCTTGTTTAAGAGCTAAGTCAATGTTGCTAAAGCTGTTTGACTGATGCACGATTCTGTGACCTGAGGATAGGTGTAGGTGAAATTTCTATGACTAAGCAGAAGGTGGTATGAAAAAAAATCCTTCCAAGTGTCACAAAATTATTGCCTCCTCACATGAGTAATGAAGACAGACACAGTTTATACAAACCAGTATTTAAATGACACTACAACACCCAAAACAGCAGTAAGAAAGAATCTGACCTATCAGGAATATAAATTTAAAGACATATTTACTCCATTCAGCTAAAAGGTAAGAGAAGAGTTCCAGGAACAAGCAGAAAATGATGACAACAACTCTGAAGCAACTGCAATCTCAGAAAAGCTGATAGGTGAAATGTAATACATTTTACCTTAGAATCTGTTTATGAACTATGCATGCATATTCAGAATCATACCTTTTGGATTTGGTGCTTGTTCTTGGTCTGTACTCATGAGATTCATCTTCTATGCCATTCTGTCTTTTATACCAATCAAACAACGTGCGCAGGATAGAGGGTAGACAATACTCTGAAAGTGAGCTCATTGAGCTGATTACCTATGGGGAAAGTACAGCAAATCAACAAATGTTCAAGTTTCTCCTTCTCCATAAAAAAGTAGTAATTCAATAATTAGATATGTTCTTTCTTGGTTTTGTCTATTTTTTTGAGGTCCACAGTACATGCAGTTACTAAATATTCTGCATTTCGTATTGAAACATGAGCAGAAATACAATAATGGACTGTATGTCAACAGTATCTTTCCATTGATAATACTAAAATGCATTAAAATTGTGTATCACAGCTTACATAGCAGAACACTATCTAGTCCTTCAAGGCACTTGTTTTTATTTGAGACACAGTGTTGATTTGAGTTTGATCACAGTATAAGGAAAGGAAAAGTGTTGACTCAGAGGTAGCATCGTAGAATGTGTTGGGCTGGAATGGACCTTCAAAGGTCATCTAGTCCAACCCCCCTTCAGTAAGCAGGGGAACCTTTAACTTGAACAGGTTGCTAGTACTGCAACAGTAGCATTGCTAGGTACTGTCTTCATGGTTGTGTCTGACTGCTGCATGCCCTTCCTTAAACTCAGAATATATTGAGAAACTGCACAAGCTCTGCAATAATCTTAACCAAATGAACATGCTGATGGATTCACCTTACTATCAGACTCACAAACCTGATAACTTCGACTTTCATATATACATAGATATATGAAAGTATTTGTAGTTTCCTGTGTATGTGTATGCACAAATAAATAAAATATAGTTTTAAATAAATCCTTAAAAGTCCCAGATTAAACAGCTGTAGTGGCATACTGGAAAAGAAGATTACTGCTCACTCACTCCATATAAATTGTGTCACCAATTACAGAAATGTTACCAAACATGTTACTACTGAACTATGACTTGAACTTCCTATTACAGGAAACCACAAAGCTGCAAAACATGCAAAGATCAAAAGCTAGGCTGAAAAAACACCTCCATTATTACACAAGAGGATTATACATGTATTGCAACTGAATGTTCACAACTACAGTGTTTGGGCACATTCTAAGAAAATAACTAATTAAACCAGGGATAAATTGCTGATCTGGAAGATCTGAGACCACCTCAAGATCATGAAGGGTTTGATCCTGCAAAGTGCTGAGTAGCAGGAGCGAAGTGCTGAAGGACGTACTCCATGGCAAGTACACTGATTATGTCATTAACTCTGCCAGGTTTATCCACCTGGTTAAATTTAAACCAGCATGTTTCAGTGTTTGTGGAAGAACATTAGTAGAGTTTAATTTAGTGTAAAACCAAATTTGTGTGAACTTTTCGACTAAGACAAAACTGGGAGACTGAGCACCTTACACTTCCCAAACGTTGCTAAAGCCTTAAATGAGAACTTCTGTGGATGACAGTTTAGATAATGGAAGCCTTTTGCAGTTTTTCAGCCTCAGAATTTAACTTATTCACAGTGATGTTGTGGTCTAAGTCAGTGAGACATTTTGTGTATTACTGCTGAAGTAATAAAGTAGAATTAAACATGGAGCATTAGAAAGCTGTAACAACTGCCCCTGTAAAAATAAGCTTCTTTAAAAGTACTCATTTGGGAAAGCTTTCAATCCAGTGTTTCCAATATATTTTATTACCTGAAATACAAAACAAGTTGCTGTGGAAGGTGGCATGAAGGCACTGCTTGCAGCAGTGACACAGACCTTCCACAAAGAATATTACAGCAGCCCATGCTCAATTATAACCAAACCCTTCAAGCCCAACACTTCAGATAAATACCTGGAAAACATGAATCACCTAATGTGGTGCAAACTATTCACTACTAACTCAGGACACTTAGACATTTCAATTGCTTCTCTATTGTCTTCCAAAAGGTTTTCTGAAGCTGGCACATCACCAGTTGCTAATTATGCAATGCAATGGAAAAGGGTTTTCTGAGGGGGACTAGAATAGAACCACAGTATCATAAAATAGTTTGGGCTGGAAGAAACCTTTACAGGTCATCTATTCCAATGCTCCATGTAATGAGCAGGGACATCTTCAAACAGACCAGGTTGCTCAGAGCCCCATCCAGCCTGACCTTGAATGTTTCTAGGGATGGGGCATCCACCACCCTCCTGGGCAATTTGTTCCAGTCTTACACCATCCTCATCATAAAAAACTTCTTCTGTATATCTAGTCTGAATCTAACCTCTTTTAGTGTAAAACCATTGTCCTTTGTCTTATCACTACAGGCATGACTAAAAATTCTATCCCCAGATAGAACAGACCTAAATGTTTTTAATATCTGTATTGATGGTATTGACAGTGGGATTGAGTGCACACTCAGCAAATGTACTGATGACACCAAGCTGAGTGGTGAAGTTAATGTGCCAGAGGAACAGGATGCCATCCAAAGGTACCTGGACAGGCTGGAGAAGTGGGCCCAGGTGAACCTCATGGGGTTCAACAAAGCCAAGCACAGGGTCCTGCACCTGGGTCAGGACAATCCCCATTATCCATACAGGTTAGGAGAGGATGTGCTTGTAAGCAGCTCTGAGGAAAAGGACTTGGAAGTACTCATGGATGAGAAGCTGGACATGAGCCACCAATGTGCATCTGCAGCCCAGAAGGCCAACCACATCCTGGGCTGCATCAAAAGAAGAGTGGCCAGCAGGTCAAGAGAGGTGATTCTGCCCCTATGCTCTGCTCTGCTCCGGTGAGACCCTGCTGGAGCAGAGTCTCCAGTTTTGGAGCCCTCAACACAATAATGACATGGACCTGTTGGAAGGTGTCCAGAGGAGGGCCACAAAAAAGACCAAACTGCTGGAGCACCTCTCCTATGAAGACAGGCTGAGAGAGTTGGGCTTGTTCAGCTTGGAGAAGAGAAGGCTCTGGTGGGGCCTTATAGTATCCTTCCAGTACTTGAAATGGGCCTGTAAGAAAGCTGGGGAAGAACTGTTTATGAGGGCAGGTAGTAGTAGGACTAGTTTTAAACTTGAAAAGGTTTAGGATTTAGGTTGGATATTAGGAAAAAGTTCTTCAGTATGAGGGAGGTGGATCACTGCAACAGGTTGCCCACAGACGCAGTGGTGGCCCCATCCATGGAGACATTCAAGGTCAGACCTGATGGTGCTCTGAGCAACATGATTTAGTGAAGATGTCCCTGCTTGCTGCAGGGGTGTTGGACTAGATGACCTTTAAATGTCCCTTCCAACCTAAGGCATTCTGTGATTCTATGATCTTCAGAGAGATCCCAATATTAAACTGCAAGTGAAAAGTTGTTTCAAGCAGGGCTTCCTGCGCATTCACCGACATATATATTAACGTGATTCTTTAAATCCCAGTTCCCTAACCACAAAAAATCAAAGCGATTCTTGTTAAATCACCTCAAGCCACGCTTTCTCTGCTGAATTTACAGAGCATATCTTTAGTAGGGATAAAAGGTCAATATAGCTTTTTTTTTTTTTAAAATCTTTCTGTCATTGCACTTTTAAGACAGGAAGGAAGGGTGGACTGGGCAAAGACCTGGCTCTGAGGGAACAGGAAGGGAGGGAAGTCTAGCCAGCGTGTTGGTTACTCAACCCTTTCATTTACTGGAAGTAAGTCCAGGAGTGAGATGAATTCCAGCTCTGTGCTGCTCCTGAAAGGGAGTGCACAGATGTACAAATATGTCCTTGTTGGACAAATGATCATGTTCTTCCATCATAAATGAACTCCCTACTGTATAGCTTAAGGATAAGAAAGCTGCACAAGTAGGGAGCTGTTCAAATCTTGTGTTCACAGAGCATTAAATATACCTTAGGTAAATGTTTAATATTTATTTTTGACTAATATGTAAGAGTAAATTTAATGAAATTCAGCCCAGATAGTTTGCAACAGTCTATACACTTTCATAAAAATATTGCTATATTGTCAAAATACAAATATAAGAAATATTTCCACTAACAGGTAAATGCTGATTACTTTTTTATTTCACATATGAATTTCCATGTGCTTTAACAGCAAATATCTTCAAAACTGCATTCAGTTTCCAAGAGTGTTATTCATTTCTTGGCTCTGCATGTTTTTCACATACAAAGTATTTCACTGTGCATGTTAAATGTGCATTTTGTTGCCATTTTAATAATGCAAAATAGCAGAATTTCCTTTTTCCATAGTGATGGCTAATTTTTTCTAAATCATCCAGCGGGACCTGGAGAAGCTGGAGAAGTGGGCCCATGTGAACCTCATGAGGTTCAAGAACAAATGGAAGGTCCTGCACCTGTGTCAGGGCAATCCTCATCATCAATACAGGCTGGGAGATGATGTGCTAGAGAGCACTTAGGGGTGCTGGTGGATGAGAAGCTCGACATGAGCAGACAATGCATGCTCGCAGCCCAGAAGGCCAACCATATCCTTTTCCTTTTTTTTTTAGCTTGACCTTGGTTTTGTTCCCATCTCCAAAAAGTATATAAGACATGAAATGTTTTTCCTTTCTGATCTGTATTCTCTAACCTAGTGGACTTCTAAGAAGACAGTAGTATAATTAAAATGAGCACAAATTTTTTATGCAGTTTATACTAACTCTTGCAACATGCACCTCATATAGACAGTTTCATATGAAAATTAAGCCTTGCTGTTAAGTTTTCGCTTCCATGGCCAAAACATTACATTTATTTTGTATTTTCATATGGAAAAACATCTGCAGGTTAGTCCATGATTACACGGTGCCCTTATTCTGCCTCCAGTGTTGTCACTTCACAGAACATTTATACACCGTGGAAAGAACAGAAGACACTTTAGTAGGGGCTGAGAAAAGACTAATAAAAATGTGTCCGTGGGTGAGGATAAGCCTCCTGGATAGCTATGTGTTTTTTTCACCCTAGCTTTTGATCTTTTCATGTACTGAAACCTTATGCTTTCCTGTAATAGGAAGTTTAAGTCATAGTTCAGTAGTACTGTGTTAATAACGTTTCTGTAATTGGGGACACAGAGCATGCTAATGCTAGAGCAGTAATGCTCTTTGCCAACAGGCAACTACAGTTGTCTAATCAAGAACTTTCATAACAATATTTTAAATACACCATAAAGTTATTTAAAACCCTGTGAAGAAACTACATTATTTCCTGTATATTTTTTCTTTATATACATGCAAACCTAAAAAGGAAAATACAGTCAGTGTAAGGAATCCAGTTGCTTAGGCTAATGGTCAGACAGTCTGCAAGTCAGGATGAGCACGATTACTTCATACATTGCTCAAGATACCACTATGAGTTTGAGAAGGGTGATGCAGTTCACAGCCAGACGAAGCTCACACAACAATCCTGTCTGCCTAACAGGAGGCACTGACACTACATCCATACAGAGAGAAACAAGTCTGTCTGTGCACAGCCAAGTTCCCAGGAGCTGGATCCATCACCACCATCACAACTAGCATTACTGAAATGCTGTTTGAGAATGGACAGGACCAAATGCTGGTTCTCAGAGAGTCAGAGATAAAGCTGTTGGGGAAGCAAGCAATGCTCTCATAATGGTTTTAAATGGTTTGGGGGGGTTCAATGCTAAATTTGATGCTGTTTTTACTTTTTGTGTTCCAGGAATAAACACCAAAGCTTTCCACACCTTACCTGGAAGGGAGAACCAAGGGATTATCAACCTGGTGTACCTTCATTCCACAGACTGCTTAAATATTTGACTTTAAAAATAAAAATGAAACGCACTTGTCCTCTTCCTTGGATTTTACTATCACGTGGAATCAGGATCTTCAGAATTTTCCAGGCAAACCATAACTTCATTTCAAATATCCACTAAATTATCCATACTTTTGTGAGAACTTCATACTACTGACATGTTATCATTTGCAAACATTACTGACATGTACTGACCTAGTCTACCAATTGAAACATGCCAAGTAAATAAAGCCTATCTTCCTATCTCTACCTGAGTTCTATCAAATCTCTGCTACAATTTAGCCAAACTAAAATTATTTTGGTAAGTATGAACCATGCTGTTAAAAACAGGCTCATCAGCCAGGTTCAAGTTCCATCTCCCAATCACTGACGTACATCAATCCCAGGAGGACTAGAACACCTTAAAATGATTGTGCTGTTCAAGCAGAAAACAATGTGAAATCTGAAAAGGGAAACACTGACAACAACTGAGGCTGTGGCACAGTCTGAATATTTCAATCTCAATAGCTTGTTTGGAAAATTTCAAGAAGCTGAAACCAAGGTTTTCTGACAGGACACCGAAGGCAACTGCAGCTCTCTACCTTTCTATCAACTCCATGCATAGGTAGAAATATATACAAATGTGTGTAACAAAATTTGCCTTTGTTTTTCATCTCCATCTGTTGCCCCCCTCAGAATTCAGAGTAAATTGCTACAGTAGGAAATACACAGTTTCACTCTAGGAAGCATTTGCTATTCTCAACGAATTGACTTAATTGTTCAATTTTCTGACTACTTACCAATAACTAGAAGCATGAATCTTCTAATGCTTCCTTGTAAGAGGCCACGATTTGTTTAACCATGAATATTTAATCAAATCATGGCCACCCATTATGTGTTTGTTTAATACACTGCAGGAACAGTGTCATGAGGTTTGCATATGGGTGGCTTAATCTGTTTTCCTTTACTATTTGTGTGTGACACTCTTCCCACAGGAAGGAAAAAGAGACATATAAAATTCAGGTCAGAATACCACAAAAAATTTCATTAGGCAGGTAGGGAATATTCACAAAAGAGCCTCCTTTAGCCTACAGCAGCTGGCTCCCCTGTGGGGTATCTCTGTGGTCAGCAAGGCAGACAGGGAGCTCCCCAGTGCAATGCAGAAATCCTACTGTTCACCTTCTGTTCTGAACAGCCCTCCAAGCAGGCTACCTCTTCCCAAAAGGCAGCTACAGAACAACTTAGAGAGCAAGACTTTATGAAACTAAAATGATGAAGTGAGTCTTTGTGAGTGTGGCCTTCTCACAAGGCATCTTTGCTTCTGGTGTAATCTATCTAATGTCCCAGAAAATACAATGCATGTGTTAAATTCATTTGAAGTTTGGAAATCCTGCAGAACCTACCTATCTCCTCTCCCAAAATTAAGTTAATCCACAGGGACATGAGTATGTGCATGTGCGGCCCAGAAGGCCAACTACATCCTGGGCTGCATCAAGAGTGGCCAGCAGATCGAGAGAGGTGTTTCTGCCCCTCTGCTCTGCTCTGGAATACTGTGCCCAGCCTTGGAGCCTGCAACACAATAAGGACATGGACCTGTTGGAGGGTGTCCAGAGGAGGGACACAAAAATGATCAAAGGGCTGGAGCACCTGTCCTATGAAGACAGGCTGAGAGAGTTGGGCTTGTTCAGCTTGGAGAAGAGAAGGCTCCAGGGGCACCTTATAGCGGCCTTCCAATATCTGAAAGGTGCCTATAAGAAATCTGGGGAAGAACTGTTCACAAGGGCATGTAGCAGTAGGATGAGGGGTACTGGTTTTAAACTAGAAAAATGGAGATTTAGGTTGGATATTAGGAAAAAAGTGAGGGTGGTGGATCACTGGAACAGGTTGCCCAGAGACATAGTGGAGGCCCCATCCCTGGAGACATTCAATGTCAGGCTTGATGGTGCTCTGAGCAACCTGCTCTAGTGAAGATGTCTCTGCTTGCTGCAGGGGAGTTGGACTAGATGACCTTTAAATGTCCCTTCCAACCTTACACATTGTGTGATTCTATGATTCCATACGATGTTGGCAGCTTATGGCTTTAGCCACAGTTGCTTTCCCAGTTGTTGCTGTTGCTGCTGCCTCTGCTATGCCTTCCTGTCCTGTATTCGTGGTGCCATTGGCAGCACAGTGCAGGGGCAGCCATGAAGCTAGCTAGCAGCTACGCAGAAGCAATGGTGGCTGAGGCAGGAATGGCAGAGCAGCAAATATCTTTGCTGTTTATGATACACCTTCAATTTATCCCTCCTCTTTGCTGGGAGTGAGCTGTGTCATTCTTCATGCAAATTAAACCCTTTAGCACCTACTTTCATTTCAAAACAGGTTACTTATGTAGGAATTTTTACACAGGCACAGAATTGTAGTGGTTGGAAGGGACCTCAAGAGATCGAGTCCAACCCCCCTACCAAAGCAGGGTCCTTTTTTCTAGATGCCTGACTGTTGCAAAAAATTAATTAGCTCATACCTTCATTTAAAAATGTTTATATTGCTGTCATTTTACTTTTACACCATTTTTCTTACATAATTTATTCATGTAATGTCAGATATCAATTTATGAAATACAATTTTATTGTTTTACTAAATGAAATAGCATTAATTATGCATAACATATTCTATGTTAGTTTTTAATTCCTTTTATCTGGCAACCATTTTTCTCTAACTATTGTTTACCTTATCATACATAGGCATTTTTCCTGACAACTGAATTTATGCTTAATTTTAACTCCAACATGTTTGCCCAGCTATGTGAAGTGCAGTATGTGTGTAAGTCATGCTGTGTCACAGCTACAGAAACAAAATAGACCAATGAGACTGACAGCAACAACAATGATCCTACAGGTCCCTCATATAAACTGTAAGAGAAAGCCCATTGAAAGAAGACTGGGAGCATGCACCTGTTTAAAAAAAAAGATATTCTGTAAAGATACAAAGTTTGCTTCAAAATCTCCATCAGGGAAAACAGACAGGAAATAATATATGTGTGTATTTCACTGTAAAGAGTAAAACGTTCTGTGTATGGAGAAAAAAAAAAGAAAAAGAAACAAACAAAAAAAAAAGCAGGGGGAAGAAAGCATGAAAACTGTAAAAAAACTCCTAATTTCAAACCAAGAATGGTTAGGCAAAGCACTAGTCATTCTACTGACATGCACTGAGAGATACTGCTTTTGCAGTATTCAGCCATAACACAAGGACAATAGACTGCCTCCCAGGTATTTTGTCTTACAGCCTGGGGAATGGAAATAATGTGATTTCAAGAGTCTTACTTGATCAAACTGAGGGTCTTCTCCTCGTTGCAGAGATTTGGTCAGTGGCTTCTCCTAAAAGAAAATACATTAAATATGTATTACTTAAGATCAATACTTTCATATATTCTACCAACCCTACTATTATTTTTGTCTAAGATTTTTACTCACATAATTTTTCTCCCAATCACTTTCATGCTGGAGATACCGTTTGTTTCATATGCAAAGGACACCTCTGATTAGGGAATACTGACAGAGTGCCTTTACTGTCTCTCCAAGAAAGAACAGGATTAACCATTTAGTACACCAGAGTTCCTTCGTGCTCACACCCATGATCTCTTATTTTTCAAAATCCTGAAAAGCACCTGGTATTTCCTCCAATACGTAACTAAGGAGCTTTACTGAGCTACAGGATGTACCTTGTTATAATGCTACCAGGCAATACAAACATGTCCATAGATACAGTGCATCATGTGGTGCCAACCAAAGAGAAAAAGATTTTAGAATAATCAAATACCCTAGAGTTCATTTTTAAGGAAGGTAATTGTGGAAAAATGTCTGTATTACTCAAAAAAACCCCAAACCAAACAAAAAAAAAGCATTTTTGGAAAAGAAGGACAGCTGTCTGTCTCAGAAATGTGAGATGTGTGAACAGCCATTCACCTTTATGGCTTTTTTTGCCAAGCACCCTTGATTACTGAAGCACGTAAAAGTACACAGTCCAGGATTCTAGATGTACCCAACAGTATACAGAACATGAATCTCCTAAACCACAATGAAAATAACAGTTCAAAATTTGAAGGCAGATGAAAAACATGTCACTGTCACGATTCTGTGCTGATTCTGTGGCTGGTGTCTGAAATGTGCCAGCGCCTTACTCATCTATAAATCACGCCTCTTTCTTCTACAGCTGCAAGATTGGGGCTCTCCCACCAGCTCAGCATGAGATTTTCTGTTCAGCTTTCAGCAAACTACTACACTCCTCAGCATCTGTTAATGCAGCAGGCACAACACCATCACTGCCAGGCATGCGAGATGCAAAACAAAGAAACCTGTAAAGCTGCTGAGATAACGGAAGGGAAAGACTCGAGGTGGTCCAAAGCCCTCTATTGTTTAATGGTTCTCTCTGGAGAAAATGTTGCCCAGTGTAAGCTGCTACCTGAATTTGAAATTAATTATGCTGATCCACTTGCAATGCCAGCTGGCAAGAAGGCTGGCTGCAGGAGGACCACACTATCCCCTCAATACCTACCAAAAAGAATAAACATCAATAAAATATTTTCCATTGAGTTGCTGATGTATCCAGGTCAGTAATCAATATTTTTCATTGTTATTTTGAATGTCTACAGTGACTTCTCGAGGTTAAATTAAGGGCACAACTATTAATTAGAAATTTATAACCGATTATTGGTAATGAACAGTCATAGTAAAATCCTGTAGCCCAGAAATAGACACATGACATTCACACCACCCCTACCCCCCCAGTCCTCCTCGATCACTACCTTGGTGCTACCCAACCTAGATGTCACTCACAGGAGGACAACACTTTTCTTGTCTATTGCTGCACACTGACTACCTGACAGCACATACTATTTCAAAGTAGTGTCCAACTTATTTAAAAGGAAAAGGGTTCTTATGTTGTCGTCAGTCCTGGATGAATCAACGTATTGAGAATTAGTGCAGTTTAGAAAAAACCCCAGCACACCACTTTTTTTTTTTTAATTTAACTTCTCATTCTGTTACAGAAGATTTGTGTTACCATGGAGAAGTTTCTTAAGGTCTCTTTCAATAAAAAGGGCTTCAGCATCCATAAATTTTTTGTTCCCAACACTGCAATGCTTGGCTTTCAGAGTAGTGTCTAAAAACCTCTCAGGAATCCATTTGGTGTTTGAGGCAGAAATGGGATTCCTTACCAGATGCTTGTGTGTAAGGTGGATGCAATTAAATGAGACAGGGAAAGATCTAGGAACCCAGGTCTGGGACTGCAATCCTCAAAATGTCCTTATAACCTGTTACCTATCTCTGGAAGCACAAACACCTCACAAACACTTCAGTTTCTGAGTGAGTGAAGATCTTTCCATTTTGAGAACACAATACAACTCATCTCTTGTCCTCTTAACAAGAGCTTCCCAAACTATGGTACATGAAGAGAAACTGTCCAACAGACTTGGTTACAGCAGAAGGCAGACCTGGGCTAGAGGCCAGCCAAGGACACCTACCGAAAGCCAGAAAGGGTTCTTCTGCCTTAATTTCTCAATGTCCTTAGTCCATGGCTTTGACTGAAGCCTTTTTCTTTCCTTCATCCCATGCCACACCTACTGCTGTTCTCAACACTTCCCTTCTCCCCACACCCTTGCCAGACAGCAACTGCTGCCCTTCCTCTTTGTCCTCCTGTTCACCTTGCTGCTGGTTGCTGCTTCTTCCTCTACTCTGTCCAAGTATGATGCTGTCACTCATGCTTACCTGCAACAACTGCAATGACGCTCAGCCACGACGGACCCAAGTTGAACCCATGAAGTCAAGTGTCTCTGCACATACTCCTCTTGTTTTGGGAGTCAGAGCAACTCACTGTAACCCTGATGTGAATGGCAATAACCACAGATGTTTTTTGATGCCAGAGTACTCTTTAAGTACAAAGTGATAAAGATGATTAGTTGCATGATGGGTTTAGCAAGTGATGCTGTGAAGAAGACACTGCTGAGTAAATTCAGACAGCTCAACTACACCCAGGTGCTTCAGTTGTCCTTTGAAAACAGCATTTTTTCTTTAAGCAATATCTAATTTCTTAACATCTGCTGTAAACAACTAGCCTATTCTATACCACTGACTTCTAATATCCTTACAAATCTTACCATTTCATTATACACAGTATTTTCAACATTGTAGCTATGACAGCTACTATATACAAGATACGTATACTCAATGGTAGACATTTTCATTATATACCAAAGGTTCGGTACTGGCAAATACAAGGCTAAAAAGTATAATGCAGTGAAATTATCTCTGAGTAATAGATTCCTCAGTAATCTATTTACCCTGGAGATACACTTACTGAACAGTTTTTTAAAAAATCTAAAAAATGTTTTCCAGCTTCAAGGCACGATTTTTATTTATTTTCTTGCCCACCCAATTGAGAGATGCCAAAGAGGCCCTTTTATAGTGTGAGTTGACTCTGCTTCAGTCTCTGTAGCTATAATACATTCTACAGAAATGTCTTCCAAATCTTGGATGAATAGGTAGACTGAATTTGGAGCCAAAGCCTACAACCACAAAATATGAATAAAGAAAGTTTTGATTAATCTGAGAGGGCCCACAGCATTCTGTGCTATAAAAAACCATCAGAAAATTTCAGAAGAATGGACTCTCAATAATAACATTTCCATTTTAAATCACTAAGCTAAACATCCTTATTTCTTGTTTGAAGTGCTGCCTTCAATTGTATGCTCTGTATTTGTTCACACTGGGAACTCCCATAATATGAATACATGTTAGAGATAAGTAAAGATCAGCAAGGTCAGTTTTGCACTTAATATTCGAAACTATCATTTTTCAAGAAAATTATTAAAACTGGTTTGCATTGCCAATGCTTATAAAACAGAATGCCCATCTAAAAAGTAATTTCCTTCCTCTGCCACATTGATATTGTGAAAACATTAATGTGATAGCCTATAATATGTTGAATATGCAATGGAAAAACGTATTTTATCACATTTGCACACATCAACTAAATATAGTATTTATAATTTATCTAAAAAATAACATTATCAGTCAAACTCTCTATTCACATAGACACACTAAAACATTTCTCCAACGACCGTCAGCTACCTTTACTGGTTAATATATGAATGCCTTTTCAGGGCTTCTACATAAATATAATTGAGTAAATTTACACAGGAATAGCTTGGCTCGACCACCTGTCACAGAATCAAGTGTTCAGGTAAACATGGAAACAAAAGGATGTTGTAGTGCCTATTAAGCTTGATAACATCACTGTGTTAGAATGATATGTAATGCCCTTTAAAAGCTATTTCTAACTTCAGCAACCATTAGGCACATTATTCCTACTGAATTGTGACTGGGTTCTGTACTACTGACTGAGATAAACCCCCTGTTTTCATAAGAGCATGGAGGATACAAGGATATTTTGATACAAAATAACTTTTGCACTGCATGCTAAAGAGCAGCCACACATACTCTACTATAGAGTGAGGAGTCTGTTGGGATGGAAGAGTTAGCAAAAATGAACAGAAGAATGGACCTTTTCACATAAAATGGAGTAGACATAGACTGCATTCAACTACTCCAGCTAAAATATATACAGAACGCATGTAAGCACAAAGTAAGAACCAAAAAATCCCCGAGCGTAATTCTTTCCCACTTACGATGAATCACCATGAAAGCCCCAAAAGAAACTGAACATCTTTGTGTTATATTCTTTTCAGCAGTAAATGCAGGCACGTTTTGTAGGAGAAGGTCTGCTCCAAAACCAGCTGGATCAATATGCTACCTTTTTAATTCTGTCACTGGCTATTCTGTACAAAGGTTGGAAAACGTGTCGCTGTTGCTCCTGCGCTCATGTGGTCTGTAAACCATCATCTGTATCACTCAGGAGAAAATGCCATGGTGCCAATTTGTCTCTGAAGGCTGGGCATGTGGGTTTTATTCCACAGAGGAATGAAATAAAGGAGATAGAGCACCTACACTTCAGGTGCAGCCAACCTACCAGCCAGGTGTCTCTGAAAGGGGCGGTTTGTCTGGTCCCTGCCTCCATTCTAAACTCCTCAGGAAATAATTTTCAGCTCTTATTTACCTTTCCACTATTTGGGATTTACCACCACCACCCCAGGAAGCCTAGTTAATTTATACCTAAGCAATTAAGAAAGCCAAGGTTTTTGACTCAAAAACACAATCTGTTCCCTTTGAGAGTCTCCCAAATGTCTCCCACCTGGAATTTCTATGAAACATGCAATTAGTGTCCTGGTTTCACAACCATTCTTTGCAATTCAGTGGGTCCTCACACCTAACATAGACTGCCAGTTCACTTGATGACAACAGAATCTTTATCTTCTGGTTCTGCTTAGCATCAATCAGTGACCATGGTACACAGATAGTAAAATAAACAGAAAAGAGGATTTCCTTTATTAACCTTTGAAATTCTGAACATATACCGAAAGGAAATTCTAAATGCAAACATAAAAAATATATGAAATATAGCTCCAAGAATATACCACAACTCTGCATAAGAAAAACACGTAGGCTCCAAAAATATTAAAGAAAATGCCGATGAATATCATGTAAGTTTTGAAAATTAAGTTAAACATCACTGCTAATTGTACATGGTAATTGTATATGGAGGAAGAAAAGTACATTGAAAGTGGCTGTGAAACAAATGTAAAAATATTCCACATCTCCTGTTTACTTTGACAAACTCAGATCAAAAACCTACTTGTCATTACAGCTACTGCATAAAAATAATGAAAAGTGCACTTTTAGAAGGGAAGCTCGGGAGTGAAAAAGGATGAGCCCAGTACCACTCTGTTGCTGAACACAAAACTATGTGAGAAAACATCTGTTTGGTTTCAAATACAGGTTTTTCCTCACTCACTCTGACTCTCGCCTCTGTAGCATCCACGTCATGTACTGCTCTGACCTGGTGATAGCAATAGAGGGGAATCAACTTTTTAAAAGTGTAGACAATGGCAGGACAAGGGGGAATGGATTAACACTAAAGGAAGGAAGGTTTAAATTAGATATTAGGGGGAAGTTCTTTACAGAGAGAGTGGTGAGGTGCTAGAACAGGCTGCCCAGAGAAGTAGTGGATGCCCCGTCCCTGGAAGTGTCCAAGGCCAGGTTGCATGAGGCCCTGAGCAACCTTGTGTAGATCCAGGCCTGAGGTTGGTGGCCCTGCCTGTGGCAGGGGGGTTGGAGCTCTATGATCCTTGGGGTCCCTTCCAACCCAGACCATTCTATGATTCTAATATTCAAGCTAAACTTTGGTGGAACAAACCAAGGGACTTCAGCCTCTACTCATAATTCTTCCCCTCCATAATCGAACATTCTCAAAATGCAGACACCCAGAGCAAGCTATTCCATAAACACACTATTCCCACCTTGCTGTCAACATAAAGCCAGCAAGGTAGCTTTCTGGATTCATACTCTGATAATTAACAATACTTTGTACTTCAGTCCTACACTTCAGTCAGACACTTCAGGGACAAGTCATGATGCAGTATGAGACTCCAAGATCTTTTATTACTGAGCCTGTGGGACTGGAATAAACACGATGCTCTGTAAAAGCACTTGATAGAGAGATTTGTATGTAACTTACTTTTAGCATTCTAACAATAGACAATGGAAATCCTGACATCCTTATCCACGTTAACACCTTTGTGTGAAACTGCTATTCAACATCATATTTCAGCTGGTTATTAAGGTGGATCAGTTAGGCAGTCTTCAATAATAATTCAGGGGTATGCATATCATTCCTATGAAGGTTTTTGTGACAGCAGACTTCATACAATCATAGAATGGTTTGGGTTGGAAGGCAAAAGTTCATCCAGTTCCAACCCTCCTGCCATGGGTAGGGACACCCTCCAATAGACCAGGTTGCTCAAAGCCCCATCCAACCTGGCCTTGAATACCAACAGGGAGGGGGCAGCCACAGCTTATCCGGTCACCCTGTGCCAGCGTCTCACCACCTTCATGGGGAAGAATTTTTTCATAATGTCTAATCTAAATCTACTGTCTTTTAGTTCAAATCCATCACCCTTTGTCCCATCACTCCATGCCCTTCTAAGCAGTTCCTCTCCAGACTTCATCTAGGTCCCCTTCAGGTATTTCACAGAAGGCTGAGTTCTGTGAAATAGAAACACTGAAGGATCCAGTGGTAAGTTAAACAGATTTAGGAGACAAATTCACTACAGTCAAATGTGTAACTTGAACAGTACTGTTCCCTCCTTTCCATCTCTGACATCACTTCTGAGAGCAGGTGAAGAGGGTGAGAGCTTGCTTCTTCCTGACCTTGTACTGTGGTACATTTTTGTTTCCTAATCAGAGAAGTTACCTGACACTTCAATCTTATACATAGAGTCTTATGCCAACTAGTTTATGATGAGCAAAAATATTTCTTCTGTGCGAGAAGCACACTGACAAATGCAGGAAGCTTTTATTTTCCTACACAGAATAAGGGATGCAGAGCTTCCCTCTTGAGCTCACCATGTTGTCTGAGTTACTACAAGAGTGCTGCCCTCACCTTCAGTCAAAGCTCCTGCTCATGGGGAGAGCAGTGTTGTACAGATTCAGGGGACCTCCGTGTTCCAAGCGGTGGATGCGGTTCCTTGTTTTAGCGTATTTACACAGAACTGGTAAAAAGCTATAAACACTGGGAGGCTGGGGTGGGAGGTGGGCAAGTTTCCCACATTTACGAGCCTTGGGAATGAAAATGCAGGATTGGCATCAAACCTCTAATAAAAAGTACAGCAGAGTAAAATGCAGAATGCCTGTCTGGATGCAGACATTGATAACACCTGGTGACCAGGCAGGACTGATTTTCTACCAGCTACCGAGTACCACAGCATGACTCAAGTACCAAGAGAGACACTTGCAGTTGTTTCTGATACAGAATGGCCTCTGATGCCATGGCATTGCTAATGTCAGGGCCTAGCAGGGCTGGCAACAGCAGCTGGGCCTGGCCATGAGGACAGCAGGACACGGCCTGATAGCCAGGGTCTGTCCCCCACTCCATCTAGGCTCAGTTAAGGCAGGGGCAGCCCCAGCCTTCAGGTATATCTCTGGGATGGACCAAAGCCAGGCAGGGCTGTGGGGAGCTGGAGAGCAGTCCTGCTGCAGTGTGACAGGGACCAACAGCTCTGGGGCTGTAATGGGGCCCTGGGCTGTGGGCACAGGTAAACAAGGCCCAGAGGAGGTCATTAAGTATTGTTAGAGTCCTCAGAGCCCAGACTGCTAGTTACCAATTCAAAGTAATGTGACCTAATTTAATCAAAGCTATAGGAAAGCCTTATCAGTTGATTCAAATAAATTTATAGTTGTAATTGCAGGGCTGCTCCAGGCACAGCTGAGAGGTCTAAAGAGGAACCATGTTTCTCTTAACCCTCAAACAGCCAGTGCAAATAAATGGCAGCTGCTGACCCTGGTAATAGTCTGCTATCTCACAGCCACTGCTGCTTTAAGGTCAAGTAGCTACTATATGAAGGTACATATGTGTTTATTTTCATAGAATAGAACAACGGAGAGGAAAGGTATATTTTTGAATGGGAACTCAAGAAATTCTTAAGACTGAAAGTATTTAATTTTCTTTAAAACCCCTTTATTTTAGGCTTTCTTGGCTATGTATTTATCTCAAAGGTTGTAGCTGTATCGTAAAAGATGTGTCCCCAGGTGACTTAATCTGAAGCTTTTTCCTCACTGTTACTGGTATCAATCTGACAGACTTCCAAGAAAGATGCCAGGGTGGCCTTGCAAACAGCCTTCACTGTTCTCTTTCTACAAGTACAATGGCCACAAAGTCGTAGCTTTCACCCATGCTACACACACAGCTAAGAAAATAAGACCTTATTGAGCAGATTTCTAAATTGGGAAGGTAGCTACAGAAAGTATTTATGTTTTTCTCATTTTTTCATGCTAGCAGATATGCAGGATCAAGTATGGCATAATTGAAGCTGTCTGATGTATAATTGTACTGTGCCAGACTCAGCCCAGAAAATAGCACATAAATTTAAACTTCAAAACACAGTAACCCTGATGTAGTGCCTCACTGACTTCAAACATGATTCTGAAAGCCTGCAAAGGATGAAGCTCTTGCAGAAATATGGAAAGGTACCTCTTCAATTGCTAGTTACCTGGCACGAATGCTACCAAAGAAAATTCTCAATTTTCCTTCAGTCCTTTCATGATGACAGACCAGTAATAAGAATAGCCTGAGATGATTGTAGTATGAGTTTAATCTTTTGTATAGTAGTAATAACCAATATCTTTATTTGACACAAAACTGTGATTGGGATCATGGGGTAGGTTCTGTGCTATATTTGCAAGTGTTGGTCAACATATGATATACTACAACAGCCTTGGAGACCTTGGATTGAATTTGTCTTTCAATATTAAATATTCTTAGCAATTTGAACCATCATATGCAGTGTTGACTAACCTCCTACTACATCCATGCAGTAGTGAGGCCCAGGGACACTGAGCATCCTGGAGAGTTTTGCTGTCAGAAAGAGATATGAAGCCTCAAACAGTAATCTGCCCACACAACCAGCTGTGGAAACCCTGAAATCACTGAGAAAGCTGCTGCTGACACTGCCTGTCTCTGAAATATATCAATGTTTTTATAGATCTGTTTCTAAATGCAAATGCCTATGCCAATGGATATGCAAGAATATGTCTTTTTTCTTCCTGGTTCCAAAAATGGAATGAACTTCTCTCCTCTGTCTTGTATGGAAACTGGAATCTGACCCAGGGTGCATCATGTTTCCATCCTTCTGTGCTTGCCAGGATTACCTCTGAAATCTCTCTGTCTGTCTCTTCCTCAAACTCTTTCTCCAACAATGTTTTTCATACTCTTATCTCTCAACTCCTTTGTTACAATTCTATGATATGTCCTTCTCATCTACAGAGAAGATACTTTACCTGTCATCACAGACTGAATCACATAAACCTTTCTAAATCCTTGAAGAAGATAACGGTCCTGAGGTTGAAGATTAGCCACCTTAGAAAGACAAGTACTCTACACTGTTCAGAACTTGGTTCTGCAACAGGTGTTAGCCTGAGATAACTAGAGGGGCATATTATTCCCATGGTGAAGGCAATAATGGTGAGTGGAAGGAGAAGTGAAGGCTCTTTTTGCTTTCAGAGTTGCCTTTGCTGTATTTGATGGCCTCCATCTTCAGTACAGAAGCTTGATTTTTCCTACATTTTTCTGCCTTCACATACTTTCAGTACAGCTTTTTTATGGATGGTACCTCCCAGGCTGTCTCTCTGCTAGGAGAAAGAACAAACTGATCTGGTCCAGCCTGGGCTTCACCTTGGGCAGAGCCAGGGTCTGTGAAGAGTTTGGTAAGGCTGGTCTGAACTTGGGAGAACTGGTAAAGTTCCAACAAAAGGTGCTTAGTGAAGGAGAGGAGAGCCATGACTGAGACCATTGTTTTAATTTCTTGAAACAGACAAGTTAGCTGCTGCAAATTGAGTAAAACAAAAGAGAACCAGGGGAAAAATCTACACAGAATATGTCTGGGAATAAAATACTGAGGTCAACTGCTGGTCTAAAAAATTGACCCATGCACGATCCAGCAAATGACCTGCACGAAAGAAACTCTGATGAGGCGACACTTAGAATCATAGCATCATAGAATGACATGGGTTGGAAGGCACCCCAGGGATCATAGAGCTCCAACCCCCCTACTACAGGAGCATGAGGAGATGGGGTGTTTGCCTGATGACAATGACTGTCCTCAGTCCTCCAGACTGTCCTACATAGATCTGCCCCATTTGACAAGCCACTGCAACAGATCTGTAGGGCTCCATACAATAAAAGTATATTCAGGTTACACATCGAGTAGATGAAGTAAGATGGCCAGCAAGATGGGGGACTGGGGAGACAGAATTCCTCACACTCTAAGTGAAGGTAAAGTTCGTGACCATCTGAGGAACCTGAAGGTACACAAGTCCATGGGACCTGGTGAGATGCATCCCAGAGTCCTGAAGGAACTGGCTGATGTAGTTGCCAAGCCACTCTCCATGATATTTGAAAAGCCATGGTAGTCAGGTGTAGCCCCTAGTGACTGGAAGAGAGGACACATCATGGTCATTTTAAAAAAGGGTAGGAAGAAGGACCCTGGGAATTAGTGACCTGTCAGCCTCACTTCCATGACTGGGAAGATCATGGAACAGATCCTCCTAGAAGCTGTGCTGAGGCACATGGAGGACAGGGAGGTGATTCGTGACAGGAAACATGGCTTTACTAGGGGCAAGTGCAGCCTGACCCATCTAGTGGCTTTCTACAATGGAGTAACTCCATCAGTGGACAAGGGCAGAGCTATGGATGTCATCTATCTGGATTTCTGCAAGGCCTTTGACACGGTCCCCAACAACATCCTTCTCTCCAGGTTGGAGAGATATGGATTTGATGGGTGGACTGTTCAGTGGGTGAGGAATTGGCTGGATGGTCACATCCAGAGGGTGGTGGTCAGTGGCTCCAAGTCCAGATGGAAGACAGTGACAAGCAGAGTTCCTCAAGGGTCTGTGCCAGGACTGGTGCTGTTTAATATCCTTATTAATGATACTGACAGTGGGATTGAGTGCACCCTCAGCAAATGTGGTGATGACACCAAGCTGAGTGGTGAAGTTAATGTGCCAGAGGAACAGGATGCCATCCAGAGGGACCTGGACAGGCTGGAGAAGTGGGCCCAGGTGAACTTCATGGCGTTCAACAAAGTCAAGGGCAGGGTCCTGCACCTGGGTCAGGACAATCCCCATTATCCATACAGGTTAAGAGAGGATGTGCTTGAAAGCAGCCCTGAGGAAAAGGACTTGGAAGTACTCATGGATGAGAAGCTGGACATGAGCCACCAATGTGCATCTGCATCCCAGAAGGCCAACCACATCCTGGGCTGCACCAAAAGAAGTGTGGCCAGCAGGTCAAGAGAGGTGATTCTGCCCCTATGCTCTGCTCTGCTCTGGTGAGACCCTCCTGGAGCAGAGTGTCCAGTTTTGGAGCCCTCAACACAATAAGGACATGGACCTGTTGGAGTGTGTCCAGAGGAGGGTCACAAAAATGATCAAAGGACTGGAGCACCTCTCCTATGAAGACAGGCCTAGAGAGTTGGGCTTGTTCAGCTTGGAGAAGAGAAGGCTCCAGGGGCACCTTAGAGCAGCCTTGCAATATCTGAAATGTGCCTATAAGAAAGCTGGGGAAGAACTGTTCACAAGGGCATGTAGCAGTAGGATGAGGGGTACTGGTTTTAAACTCGAAAAGGTTTAGGATTTAGGTTGGATATTAGGAAAAGGTTCTTCAATATAAGGGTGGTGGATCACTGGAACAGGTTGCCCAGAGACATAGTGGAGGCCCCATCCCTGGAGACATTCAAGGTCAGACTCTGAGCGACCTGATCTGGTGAAGATGTCCCTGTGTACTGCAGGGGTGTTGGACTAGATGACCTCTAAATGCTCCTTCCAACCTAATGTGTTCTATGATTCTATGATTGTATGGCATGGAAATGCTTCACTTCCTTATGAACAGGTGAGAGGATAGTCCTCAGCTGAGTATAATGGAGTGAGACAGAATTTAATAAAAAGATATCTTAAATGCTTCAGAGAAAATTATGGAAGGAATGATTATTCTTAATGTCCTACACATGATTTTTTCCAAGTTGATCTAAAAGAATTAATCCACTAATATTTATTTACATAATTCAAATACTAAATAAAACATGGTACATTAGATACAGAATGATGATATTATGAACTACAAACTTGTTAGGTTTGGGATAAATGACCCACATGTTTTACAGAATTTTGAATTTTTCCAGAACTCCACAAACACTATTGGAATGAAACAATTATATAAAGGATTACTGACATAATCCTTGAGTGATACGAAGTGACACCAAAGCAATAGGGACAGATGACAAAGGGAATCTGGCATGTTTGTAGCCTCCACAGAAGAAGGTTGTAGGAAGGATAATTTTGTATGGGAAAAACAAACAGCATTTTCAACACATACTCACATCAGGTGATTAAAATAAAATAATCTTCCTTTCAATTTATCACACACATACTGAGCGGATAGCTCGGGGACCTAATTAGTGTTTACAAGTATCTTAGACATGGGTGGCAGGGGGAATTGGCCAGCCCCTTTTCAGTGGTCAGTGGGGACAGGACTAGGGGCAATGGCTGTAAGCTGGAGCACAGGAAGTTCCGCACCAACATGCGGAAGAACGTTTTCACAGTGAGGGTGACGGAGCCCTGGGACAGGCTGCCCAGGGAGGTGGTGGAGTCTCCTTCTCTGGAGATATTCAAGTCTCGTCTGGACGCCTATCTATGTAATATGAGATAGGGAGCCTGCTTTGGCAGGGGGGTTGGACCCGATGATCTCTTGAGGTCCCTTCCAACCCCTAAGATTCTGTGATTCTGTGATTCTGTGATAGTTAGCACAGAGAAAGGCAGTTTGTCTTTCCTGTTTTCCATTCATTTCTTTCTTCCTGATAGGAACTTCTGTCTGTGTGCTGTGAAGAAACAGGGCTGCAAAGGCCCTGTGTATGCCAAAGTACTCAGGAGGACCTCAAAAGCAAAGCTGTGTAACACCAATGCGTCTCATACATGAGAACAGAGGAGTCACTCCTCACGTGATACAGCTGGAATTTCAGTCCAGTAAAACAGAAAATTCTACATTACAGCTGTGTGATAAAGCTGCTTTATATTATTACAGCCTATATAAACCTTATTAGTTAAGTCATAGTTTAATCCCAGCTGGTAACTGAGCACCAGGAGGCCACTCTCTCACCCCTCCCCCCACAGAGGGATGGGGAGGAGAATGGAAAAAAAACTTGTGGGTTGAGATAACGACAGTGTAGTAGGCTAATGAAGGAAGATAATATTATTACAATTATGCTATGCTATGTTATAACTAATGCACAAATGCAATTGCTCACCACCTGCAGGAAAAATACTCTAATGCCCTGTCTGTTTCCGAGCAGCAATCCCACCTCCCAGCTAGCTTCCCTAGTTTTACCTGGAGCATGACGTTGTATGGCAAGAAATATCCCTTTGGCCAGTCTGGGTCTGCTCTCCTGGCTCTGCTCTCCCAGCTTCTTGTGCAGTTGGCAGAGCATGAAAAGCTGAAAAGTCCTTGACTTACTGTAAATACTACACCTACCTAGCAACAACTAAACACATCAGTGTGTTATCAATATTATTCTCATACTAAATCCAAAACACAGCACTTTACCAGCTACTATAAAGAAAATTAACTCTATCCCAGACAAAACCAGGACAGTTAATCACAGTCCAGCCCTCAAAACCCAAAACCTCTTCTACTTATTCTCCCAAGTTTGCACTTAGTGTATTTCTTCTGCGGTGCCTAAAAAAAGTGAAGCCTAGAGTAAAGCCAGTTGGTAGCACTGCCACTCTACACATTGCTTGTTCAATAAACCAAACTGGAATTATTCTTGCCCTTCCTAACCACCTGCTTGGCTGTTATTGCCAGCTCTGTTTTGATACAGGGCTATGTTGTAATGCCTTTGAGCTTCTAATGACCTGGAATAAACACACTAGTATCAACCACATTCCTGCTTTCAGTTTTTTTCCGTATCTACCTAAGAGAAAGCTACAGGCTGAATACATGGATATGCTGGTAGTCTTAATCCTGTAATGAGTAAATTCAGCCCTTGAGTTCAGTATTTAGAAAGATCCTGAGTTTAGACAAGCTCAGTAAAAGAAGATGCTTGAGGGAGAAAAGCATAATGAAAGTTTACCAACAGCTAAATTAACCATTAACCACTGTCAATGCCTGTAGCTCACTATGTTTTATCAATGTCTACAGCTGTGTGTACGTACGGCTGAGAGCCGTATTTAAAGATTAGCCTGATCAGTATGCACAGGATGAATTATTACCCTAAGTGATAATCAACAGTCCTAAGAAGGAAACTATTTTTCTGGGTTTTTCCCTTACAGTGTTAAGATATGTAAACACTTTTTATCATTTGAACTGGCAAAAATATTTGCCAGGATTCCTCATTCTAGATTCATTTTAAGGTCACTGCTGTTTAAAAAAAAAGAAATCAGACGTAACAAAATATCAAATTGTGTTTGTAAATGAAGCAACGCAAAGAAGATTTACAATATAAACTGATAAAAGTGTAAATATGAATGCAATGAGCTGTGAAAAAAGCACTTCAGGAAAATTCTTAATACTCATTACAAAGGTGAATAATTATTTACATAAAAGAAGAAGGAAATTATTAAAGGTTATCAAGAAGAAATTACTTACATTTCATTTATGTGAATTTAATTTTATAAACTGGAAAATCCCTTTTAATTGATTCTGCTGCCAAATACCTTTAATTTGGATTAAAATAACTTGACAATATGGGTACAGTAGTTTAATCATTAAAAATTAGCCACATAATTATGAATTAAATGTAATTACTGAAATGTTTGTTTTATTTCAGAGACCTTAAAAGGTGAAAAAATTGACCTGAAATTCAACATCAAATAAGCTTCAGACAAAGCAAAAAAAATCCCAACCAAAAATCACATCTGGAAACAAAAGGTTTCCATTCTAACTTGTTAAAGATTTAGTAGTGGATAGTTGACATTGATGCCTAGAAAACATTAACTGGGGAGTGTGGTTTTTAATGATGAGCGCTGCCAGATCCAGTAACCAAAATGTGAAATCGTACTTGGTTGACAGCCAAGGCAGCAGGAGGAGTAGGTGACATTGCCCTTTGCTTTCTCTGCTGCTGGCATCTTGCTATCCTAGACGAGATTTCTTGGGGCTGCGGGGGGAGGGTGGGTGCTGTGCCCTTCACTGCTGCCCTAGCAAATAGCAAAAGATTTGTTGTGCCTTGCTAGCATCTGCAGCTCATGGCAGGACACAAACCTGTTTCCCACCATAGACGTCAGAATACTACAGTTGTAATTTACAGTTGGGGTCTGTGTACATCACCAAAAAAAAAAAGAGATGGAAATATCAAAGAGGCATATGGAACCCAATGAAACTGCAAGGAAAATTCATAAAAACAACAGTCATGATAATCAGAAAGGATAATCAGGCCAAATGTGTATGCGGGAAGAAATATCTAGGCAAAGAATATATCAGTAAGTCTTTAATCCTATAGCAACTTCAGATCTTGAATCTGAGCTAGACTTGTGATAAAAGAGAGGAAAAAGCAATTATATTATAAACAGATCATTTTAGCTTCTCTAAAAGATATCTTAAGTATTCATCTCTCATTATAAAATTAAACTGTCATACCTTGTAATGACTTGAGAATTCAAACTAGAAACATCTCAGTGTTAGAGCACTCTGCAAGTTTGATTTCCTTTGAAGTGCATTTGAATTTAATTAGAACAGAATCTTCAAAGAGCTTACCATCTGACTACCTATTGTGAAAAAAGGCCAAAGGGTGGCTCTGCACCTCCAATTTATAATCTTTGTTTTGCAAAGCCCTGGGACACCCTGGTCACAATTCTCGTCAGTAGAGTAGAAATGTGGGAACAAAGCTACTAAACATCCAACAGCTACCCCACAAAAAGGGTGGATTTAACCCCCCTAGCCATTATTCCAGAATAATTTTTGCCATTTTCCCTTGTCACTTCTTTCATTACAACCTAATTATTTCAAGATCATTTTGACTGAATGTCTACAAAAACCGGGTTACCCATTTGTCACAGTCACCCTCAAGTAGCAGCATGCCATGGCTTGTAAGTCCTATTAGTATTAATAAGACATGAGTATGCCACTAAATTATTGTTAGTGTCTCACCCCTGAAAGAAGTACAATCTGAAAATGTTGACAAGAAGGTGACACTCCAGTCTCTTGTCATATTTTTATATTCTACATGGAATTTACGGAATTAAATTTCAACGAACAACTGCTAAGATAGGACAAGATCAATATTCATAGTTTCAGAAAGAGACAAAACCAATATATCAACACAAAGCAACTCAAAATCGTTTTAACACAAGGTGAAATGGGAATAAAGCAGTCACTGGTTCATATCCATGACTAAAAGATTACATGATAATGCAGAGTAACAGAGATGCCACAGAGAAATTATGTTCTCAGTCCTAGCCTTTTTATTGTTTCCCTGATCTTGTAAAGCAATTTTACAACACATTTTATCTTAAAATTTTGAGGGTGTTCACTCTGTGTCACATGAAGACTGAATGGGCAACTTCTTAGAATGCTTCTGGCATTTTTTTTTAAAAGGGCCTATCAGTTTATTCTACTTTTGGGGACTGGGGGGTGGGGGTGGGGGCACATGAAAGAAAAAGAAAATGTGTCTTTGTCAAAATACTCCTTCCTGCTAGCTTTTTTTTGTGTTATCTCCAAATTATGTAAGATATTTTTGTCATCTTGCATCTACCTAATGTTTCAGAGGAAAGTCCTGAAAAACTTTTCAAGCAGCAAATGCTTCTGAATCTAAATAAAGGTACAAAGCTAAAGAGATGTCATCAAAACCAAAACAAGCTTATATCCAGACCTGAAAGTAGGGAACTGAACTAAGTACTTGAACACTGTGCTTTATAACAAAAATGCTGTAAGATTTTATAAAAATTCCCTTACAACTTAGAAACACAAGTTGCTGTTTATTTTTAATTTTTACCTTGTTAAACTGTAGGTTATAGAACAACTCTTCCCTATATCAAAATAGCAAAAGTGTATCTAAAATGTAGTCTTAGATTAAAATAGCAGACTCACAGAAGTTCAGTTGCATTAAGACAATTTGGAATGGACAGACTTGCATGTTAAATTTGCCTAAAATATAAAAAAAATGACTGCTCTCTCACTGACTGTGCAAGACCTTGTAATGCAGCTTCTTTTTCAAATGCTTTTTCATATCTGGAAAAGAGGTGCTGTAGTACTTTCTTAAATTAGGAAGTCTACTACTGTCAGAACTAAAATAGGAACCAGCAGCACTATTAATTTCCATGTTTTGGCTGAAAACTGTTAATGTTCAGAAATACATTTTTTTTAATCCTATTTCAGCGTTTTCTGATTTATTTTACCCCAAGTGACTGCTCTCCCAGCTGTGAAATCTATGCTGGCTGACTCCCCTTTTGCCTCTCAATAACATTAACATGTGTCCAGACTGTGAACACTACTAAAATACTCATCCCTTTTCATGTCACCCCTTTGGCATATCTTGCATGCCTCTGTCCTCTCCCACAGCCTTCTAATTGCCACAGTAGCATATCTTACAGTTTAGGAAACACTATCAAACTCCAACGCAGATTACAAGCAAAATATTCTGCATCGCATGGCAAGCAAGCCTTATTTAAAAATAAATTCCAAGCAAAGCACACAGCTACTTAAGAGTTTCTTTTTACTCACAAGAGGTTCTGCCATGATGATGCGAATCTTGCGTTCAGCCTGAGTAGTGAAGTTAACAAACAAGCTCTTGAGGACGTATTCGCCTGGCTTGCTGTCCGGGTCAACATTGATAGGCAACATGGCTGGAGGTCCTTTTTCTCTCTGTGTGCCAGAAACAGGTGGGACGGGTGGCTTGATGTATCCGTTACCAACTGGAGAAGCTGAAATGTAGAAAAGACACATTTACTTCTGGATAATTCAACAGTTCTTAACTTTTCCAGAGCATCCCTGCGGCCCACTGCACTGTCAAAGCAAAACCAGAGGCTAGCTGATTGTCGAAGAAACACACAATACAGAAACACAATTTCCATGCTATAGTTATGGGTAAATCTACATAATCCAGACTGGAAGAAGAAATCAAAGATGAAATCTTATACATTAAAATTCAGTAGCATTTACTATGCAGTGTACACTCAATCTGGTTTTACATTGTAAGAGTTGCTGATACCCAACATCCGCATTTCTTATCCTTTATCTTGTAGGTCAGACCTGTAACTCAGTTGCCAAATACCAAATTTATTCTGTATTGCTGTTCAAACAGACCTACACTTGCAAAAGTCAGGAGTCTGATCTTTTGACTAAGGTACATTGTAAAGGGCCCAATTTCCACCTCCCTACCCCCCATTTATACTGAGGTCAATCAAGAATGACACCGTTAAAAACAACTACATTTCACCAGTATAAATCTTATACGAAAAGTCAGACATTACATTTTCTCCCATTTGACACTTGTGGAGTACCACATCTGGAGTACCATGACCAGTTTTAGGCTCCGCCATACAAGAATGACATTGCTAATTTGGAGCAAGGCCAAGGCAGGACCATGAAGATGGTCAGGGACTTACATGCTTGGTACAGCCTGGGAGTGCTGGACTGTTTTAACCTTTAGAAAAGAAGGCTAAGGGGAGATCTTACTGCATTCTTGAGCTACCTAAGGCAGTACAACAAATATGGAGCCAGACTCTTCTTTGAGTGTAGTGACAGGACAAGGCAGGCAACAGACACTATCTGGAATTCTGCTGTGAGGGGGTGATCATAGAATCATAGAAACATTAAGGTTGGAAAAGACCTCTAAGATCACCTAGTCCAACCGCCCCCCTACCACCTATATTACTCACTAAACCATGTCCCTAGGTGCTTCATCAAACCTTTCCTTAAACATCCTAAGGGATGGTGACTCCACCACCTCCCTGGGCAACACATACCAATGCCCAACCACTCTTTCTGAGAAGAAATGTCTCCTAATTTCTAACCTGAACCTCCCCTGGTGCAACTTGAAGCCATTCCCTCTCTTGTCCTATGGCTACTTATCTGCGAGAAGAGGATGACTCCCAGCTCACCACATCCTCCTTTCAGGTAGCTGTAGAGAATGATCAAAAATGGTACAGGTTGTCCACAGAAATAGTAGAAATTCCACTCTGGGAGACAGTCCAAACTTTACTGGGCAGGGCCCTGAGAAATCTCTCTAGTTGGTGAACAGAGTTTGGACTAATCATCCTCCAGAGATCCCTTCCCATGTTTCTATGAATTCCAATTAACCAGTATCAAGTATTATGTACTAGGCTTAGCTCGACTTACTGTTTTGCTGTGAAATTTAAAAAAAAAATGATTAATTGTAGTACTATGAAATAAACCCTCACTAATTCAAATATTACCATTCTATGCATAAAATTTCCAAAACAAAATCCTCAAGTCATGTCTGCTCTTCAGGCAGGTTCTGATAGCACCATCTGTGAGCTTTGCCAGAGCCTTTAAAGGACACAAATTAAGAAAGAGTGGGAGGACCAGCCGTTAGCCACTCCGAATGCAATGGAAGTGTCGTAACACCCATGAGCGCTGCTGGGGATTGGGACAGAGGTGCTTTAGTGCAATACAAACTGCAGAAAACATTGTGAACCAATACCATTACAGTATTTCCCCACAGCGCCGCATTCCAGAGCATTACGCTTCATGTTGCATCCCAGTTGCAAAGTAAGAAAGAAGAATGAACTACAATGCTGGATGCCACACATCCATTGCCTTTAGCCTTTTCTTTAGTGGAACAGAATCACAGCTACTACTGAATGTAACCACCAGCTATTAACTACATGAGATTCTTTTGAGAGTAAATGAGATTTTTAGGTCTTCCCTGAATACTTTAATCCTTCATTGCTGTAAAAAAATGGGGGGAAAAAAATCCCAAAGACTACATTATAGTTTGAGAGTATTCACAATGTGGCAGAATCAGACCTCAAATTCATGCACTAAAAAATAAAGAACATGTGTTGGAGAAAAAGAGATCATATTTTCTTTCAGAAAAATCGGTGTAGAAATCTACTACTTTACTATAATGCAAGATATAAATGGTTTTGTTCATGTAACAGATGAACATACACATCCATGCTTTACTCCTGGCTGATAAGGTATGCCATCACTCTTTAGCACAGCAGCATCACTTCTGCTCCCAGAGACATATCCTGCTAGATTTGTTTCCTGCAAAGTTTCACTTGATTTTTGAGAGTAAAAGCATTATCAGAGGCTTTTGTTGGCATTATGACTCTTTGCATAAAACTGAGTGTATTGAACAGTTCTACATTCGTATTATATAAAACTCTCTCTAAAAATACCCTGTTGTTCTGAATAATAGTCTACTTCAAAGTAATGACAAAAGAGCCCCCAGAGAAGAGTGGAGACGCGACTGCTCTCCTGTCACCATCACCTAAAAGGCAGTGAGATGCAGAGGATCAGATGCAAATTTATAGGGACAGTAGGGATATACTGGGTAATGGAAATTTCTATGCAAAAACCTTTAGGAAGGGGTCAGTTTAGAGTCAGAATATTTTTACAATCATTAGTACATTTGCCAAATATGAGTTTTTGTCTGGCTTGCATCTATCCATGAAATCAGTTTGATTACCAAGTTCTGAGGAAAAATGGGGGGTGGGGGGTTGTGAGCAATGAAACCAATTTTCTTAAGGATTCGTGTCCTTTGTGTAGTAAAAGCACTGTCCTCCCTCCTGCCATCATCTGAAGCTCCCCAGTCGTTCCCAATCTCCCAGCCAAGGTCTGTGCCAGGGCAGGCAGGCTGCCCACCAGCCAGCCTCTGTCGAGCTGAACAGAGCCGGGCTGGGCCGCCCGCTGCTCTCTGGCCAGTGCAACCATCGAGGGCTCCTCTTGAAGGAATCTGTAGGAATCTAATCAAACATAAACTTGCCTTCTGTTCCTCTTGGCAATTTTGTTCAAAATTTGCTATGAAGCGACATGCAGGAGGGATGGAAGGAAGGAAGGAAAGCAGCGTGTAAGATCATGCACGCTTCACATCCTTACATAATTAAGTTTAAGTAGTACTAGTCACACTACTGGGGAGCTGCCACCCTTATCTTCTATCACCCTGGCATTTAGCCAGGATTTTGAGACTGGGATTTAAATCTACATAGTCATTGTTTGCAGGAAGCCTTTTAAAAACAAATGCTGTTAGGCTTGTGACATAGGCTGATCTTTTTTTTTTTTTCCAGGCATGTAACTGAAAAATCATTTGCACACTGTAATAGAGAAATCCAACTATGTGTGATTTCTCAATGCAGCAAAATTTCTTGTCTAGCTGTCCTCTGAAATACAGGACTGTACAGCCTTCCCCCCAAAGGGAAGAAAAAGGATATCCTGGGGGTTAACATCTATCATCACTATAGCAATTACAGCACTTAGAGAAATAACTGACATATGACATTGATTTAGTTCAAATTTTTAAAAGATAATTTTGTTGCTGCTAACTTCGTTTAAGCATCTTCAGTGTGCAAGTTAAGACTGATAACAGTGTGAGGGTTTGGAGTTGATCATGAATTGGTCATGAACTATTACACACAGGTTTGGCTTTCTAATGCATCTTTTCAGTTCCATTATCTCAAGCATTTGCATATGCTTCATATTTGCATTGCAAAAATCTCGCCCAGTGACTAGACTGTCACTGACATCTCCAGTGATGATGTATGAGCTTTAACAGAATGTAGTTCTTT
Organism: Laterallus jamaicensis coturniculus; assembly: GCA_022605575.1. NCBI lineage: Eukaryota > Metazoa > Chordata > Aves > Gruiformes > Rallidae > Laterallus > Laterallus jamaicensis. The sequence goes on from JAKCOX010000012.1 coordinate 9,400,000, forward strand.
TTCCTAGACTGTGCCCTACGAAGCTCATTAAAAAAAAAGTTGCCTCTGTGACATAAAACTAGAAATCAGACTGAAAACTTAAGAAATAGCTGCATTAGAGTAATCCATTTCATTGACAGGTTATGTTTTTACTATCTGATTTCAAAATAATAATGTTCTAGAAAAATACCAGAGAGGACCACTGAAACACTTAGTTTTAACTCCCAAAGGATCGTAGGCTACTGGCGACCACGCAAGTACTGCAGGAAACCAAACCCTTCACCTAGAGATAAGTAGCTCATTCCCAAGGAGAATGAATGGCAGTGCCCATGCAGGAGACCATAGGAACCCTGATGCCTGAGATCCCTGCAGTAGGGAATCTGTGGGTCAGTTTTAGAAAGCTGTACACATATTTAAACCTTCTCTCCCAGGGAAATCTGTAAAAATTATTAACTACGCTTGATCAGCTATAAGATACGTGTACCACTTTGGGGTGAAATTCTGTCTGAGGGCTACTTCTCTCAAACAACCCATTTTCCTGTTTCCAAGAACATGTTCCCTATTTTTCTACTGTATTTGCAGTAAGATGTATTTAAAATTAAACTATTTTCCTACAGAATATTTTAATTTAGTGCAGGCTATAATCCTAAGGTTTTCTCAATGTTATGTATATTTAGAAAAGTAAAAGCAAGGATTAAATATGGAAGTAGCAATGCAGTAACACGTATGGATGTCACCACTACCATACACTATTGCCAGGGAAAGGATTACTGAATGAAAATCAATGCTCTTTTTTTTTTTTTTTCCCCTTTATTGATAATTTCCCTGATCAGAGAAACAGCTGTAAAAAAGCATGGTAGATTTGAGACATACGCACGGTCACTAAGCCGATAATAGGGACAAGTGTAAAATTAAATTACCATAAGACAGTCTCTGCTATATTTATGCTACAGATATTTTTCTTAAAGAGTAACGATGAAGCAAAACAACAGAACCACAATACACAAGCCAAGGTCTGTGCTACACTGGATACAACTTCAGCCAAACACAGTTACTGAATTTTCAGTCTCTTATAGCAGAAGAAACAGAGGTTATGTTTTCTTTAGTTAACCCTGTGCAACGTACACTTTAGTGACAACAAACAAACCAACAGCACAAACCAAAACATGTATCTGCAGTATTTTCATACCTACCGAGCCCCTTTATAAAGCCGATCACACTGGATTTTCTCCAACATGCTACTGTAATATCCATGAGCCTGCGAATGCCCAAAATGTTCCACTCCTTCAGTTAGAAAAGTCAGAATCCTTTTCTAACTAAATTTAAAAAGAAAATGACTTGTTTCATAAGCCTGTCTCATACTTTGCTATCATTTTTTCCTCATTGAGGAAGAAATTTCTTTTTTTTTTTTTTTTGGTTTTTGTTTTAATAGACAAGAGCTGAAGACCTACGATGTGTGAGCTAGAGCAGGCCTGCAGATCAGATCAGCCTCTTAATAACCAAAGGAGTAATTTTTAGCTTCAGCATATGATGATGACCACTCAGGAGTGGCTGCATGTCTATATTTATCCACAAGTACATACTATGCTGACAGATTAGCGAAACTACTTTAGGCACTCCAAGAACATGAGACAGGATAATAGTGTTTGACATAAACAAACCATGCATATCAAACACACGTATTATCATACAATCCAAGCTCAAAGCTCTTACTATAGAAATGCAAAGCACAGAGACAGCACAGGATGGGGTTTGGTTTGTAACTAAGGTCTTTTGGCCAAAAGTGAATACAGTTTAAATTCCTTGTGATAAAACCAATGCCATATCTCTTCTTTTCCCATGCCAAGAGTCAGTGAAAAACTACATATCTTTAAGGATGATTACACATCTGTGAAATAACACTGAAGAGAATTTGCCTTGTTTTAAAACTGCAATTTTGCTATTAAAAAGAAAACACATTATTAAATAAAGTATGAAGAACTTAATTTGCATGGACATGGTACATGTTACCAAAATCCGACTTTTTCATCCTTTGAAGGAGAACATTCCCAATTAGTTTGAGCTTGACAGATAAAAAGAATAAAATTCCAGGGAAACTTTTGCTGAAAGAAACAAACTAGAAGTCTAACAGATTCATTTTTATCTTGGAAAATGGAACTGTAAGTTTCCCAAAGCAAATGTTATTCCAGCATATTAGTATGATGTGGTAGTAGCACTATTTTAATACAAACTGTATTTTCATAATCCACTTGCATGTTCAACCAAAAAGAGTCATAAAGACATAAAGTTAATCAATAAAGCATAGTATTAATGACTTGCAATATATATGATAGGAAACACATTTAAAGTACAGTACTTTATGATAAGCAATTGATGCTACTAATGTGTGATCTTTTTGTGTTTCTAATCCTCTCTTAGGAGGATTTGCTTTAAAAAAGGGAAGACCAAAAGAACTGACATCTGAGTCCCACGTCAAGATTATGTAAGTAAAGTGGAAAGTAAAGAAAGTAAAGTGTAAATTTTGGAGGTACCACTGTTGGGAACCAATTTCATGTAGAATGTATATTGGCCCACATGTTCTGTTTACTCCTTATTTTCCCTTTTTTATTAAAATAGTGGATAAACCAGGGAGATAAACCAACCCCTCTGGACATGTTTACCCAAGTATAATTTAAAGAAAGTATTAAAATAAATGTAAAGAAACTAGATTGTGTAGCCAATAGCAATTCTAAGGTCTGTATAAAAGCTGCTGTATGAATCTGCCACAAGCAGTAGCATTGCAGACATAGCTTTCCCCCTCTAGAGCTGGAAACCATTTACACTTCCGCTTGTAGCGATGCTGACATGCATTCTCCTAGCGATGGACAGATCTGTAATTACCGTTTGCATATGTGAGTCGCAGGCAGAGAGTATCTATCTACTGTGCTGCTTTCACACTACAGTAACTGCATGTTACTGCTGCAAAGCTTCCTCTATTTTAATAAAAAATGTAAAATAAGCAGTAAACAAAAGATGTAGGCAAATATATTGGATGAGATTGATTCCCTGTGATGGCTCATTTGCAGGTGGCAGAATTCTTTGCAGTCTCCGAGTTGTCTCCAAAATGACACATAATAGAAATCTCAGTGAACCTGTATTTTAAAACTCTGAACGCTCTTTAAAACTGTTGTTCAAGCAACTACTGGGAGAATACACCAGGCTGCTCTGCACAGCTCTCTTGACACAACATGATATGAAGCTGTCCCAACCCTTTCAAAAGGCTATTTCATCTAAATTCAAGAGTCTTCAGGAAGAGTTACTTTGATTGACCAATTAGATAGATGGTCTGCAATGTAACAAAGAGAAAACCAAACAAGTCCATGCAAAACCTAAGTCAGGGCGATGCCAGAAGAAATACTATCTAGTCTAGAAGATATAATGGAAGAGGCCATGAGGTCAGCAAGGAAAAGTATAAAAGAAATTCAAGATTCTGGAGCAGAACATCTCATTCTGAAAACAAGTCTGAAGGCAGGAACAGATTTGGGAGGATTTAAAAAAAAGTGGTGAGAGATGACATAAGGTCTTCCAAATGGAAATTCTCAAACTACTTGATTATGCTTGAATAGTAAGGGAGAAAAGGCTAATGTATAAACTTCAGGCTCTTACATTTCTTTAGAGACATGGCTCAGGAGAGTAATTTATGTGAAATGGCATGGGGGAAGAGAAAGGAAGAAGATCTCTTTAATGATAAAGGTAATTTAAATTATTTCTGTCCCAAGACTTAGTGAAAAAATGCCATTGCCAGGTTTAGTTATATTTATTCCAATCTCTGCAGAATAATTGTTAAACTACAGAAAACAGTTCCAACCCCTGTAGATTTAGATGAGCAACCCTTCTCCAAATTTTTTATTCCCTTTACCACAACAAGAGAGTGTAAATTCTAGCTGGAACACAATGAACATCAAAGCCAGAAAACGGGAGACTAATTAGTGCAACCATATTGAAGTGGCAGAGCAGCCGATAAAGTGTAAGCTTTGGCCAACCCAACTACTCTAGCCAAGAAAAAGGAGGCTTGAACTTCATGTGTGACTGTGCATGTGCACACTCATGCCATTCATCAATTTATGTCTTCAGGTATGTTATAAAACCTCAGGCCTGCAAACCAGCCTGTATGATATCCTTGGTGAGGCTGAACATGTTAGGACATAAGGCTAACTCCGTGTAATAAGCCCATTCTGCACTGCCCTGAATCCAGAACAGGGCCTCAGAACAAGTCCTGCATGTGGTCACTTCTTAACAACCAGATCCAGCCTCTCTTTGGGATAGAAACAAAAAGCAGCACCCATGCAAACACATATAACATTACTCAGGAAGCCTGATGGATGCTAAAATACCACTTTTGGGGATGCTCTTCTCTTCATGTTTACAAAGAGCTCAATTGTTCATTCCACTCAGAGACACTTATGAAGCAGCCATCTCCTGAAATGAATTCCACTGGGAAATAACCAGTTTAATACAGATCACGGAATTACAAGATTGGACAAGACCTTTGGACAAGACCATCAAGTCCAACCAATCCCATCCCAAGCTAAACTATATCCCTAAGTAACTCATCTACCCTTTTTTTGAACACATCCAGGGAAGGTGACTCAACCACCTCCCTGGGCAGCCTGTTCCAGGTCCCAACAACTCTTTCAGTAAATTTTTTTTTCTAATTTCTAATCTAAACCTGCCCTGGCACAGCTTCATGACATTTCCCTTCGTCCTATCTCCTGTCACCTGGCTGAAGAGACCATCACCCACCTCTCCACAACCTCCCTTCAGGTAGTTGTAGGTGGTGATAAGGTCTCCCCCTCAGCCTCCTCTTCTCCAAGCTAAACAGCCTCAGCTCCCTGAGCCGTTCTTCATAGGATTTGCCCTCCAGCCCCTTCCCCAGCCTGGTTGTCCTTCTCTGGACTTGCTCGAGGATCTCAATGTCCTTCTTATGGTGAGGAGCCCAGAACTGGACACAGTACTTGAGGTGTGGCCTCACCAATGCTGAGTCCAGGGGCACTATTACTTCCCTAGACCTACTGGCCACACTGGTTTTGATACAAGCCAGGATGCCATTGGCCTTCTTGGCCACCTGGGCACACTGCTGACTCATATTCAGTCTGTAGTCAACCAGCACCCCCAGGTCCTTCTCTTCCTGACAGCTCTCCAGGCAGTCTCCCCCAAGTCTGGAGCACTGCACAGGGTTATTATGTCCCATGTGCAGCACTCTACACTTGGCCTTGTTAAACTTCATCCCATTGGTCTCAGCCCACTGGTCCAGTCTGTTCAGATCCCTCTGAAGAGCCTCCCTACCCTCAGGCAGATCAACACTTCCTCCTAGTTTAGTGTTGTCCACATACTTGCTGAGGGAGCATTCAATCTCTTCATCGAGGTCATTGATAAAGATGCTGAACAAAACTGGACCCAAGACTGAGCCCTGGGGAACACCACTTGTGCCCAGCCTCCAGCTGGATTTTGTTCTATTTACCACCACCCTTTGGGCCCGTCCATGCAGCCAGTTTTTAACCCAGCAGAGGGTCCACCCATCCAGGCCAGTGGCAGCCAGCTTCTCAGAATGCTGTGAGAAACCATATCAAAGGCTTTACTGAAGTCCAAGTAGACCACATCCACAGCCTTCCCCTTGTCCATTAAGAGGGTCACCTTCTCATATGAGGTGATCCCGTTAGTTTGACAGGACCTACCTTTTGTAAACCCATGTTGGCTAGGCCTGATCCCCTGGCCATCATGCATGTCCTGCAAGATAGCTCCCAAGATAACCTCCTCCATGATCTTCCCTGGGACTGAGGTCAGACTGACAGGCCTGTAGTTCCCCGGATCCTCCTTCTGACCTTTCTTATGTATGGGTGTAACATCGGCCAGCCTCCAGTCGAGTGGAACTTCCCCAGTCTGCCAGGATTTCTGGTAGATGATGGAAAGGGGTTTGGCAAGCACATCTGACAGCTCTCTCAGTACCCTCTGGTGAATCTCATCTGGCCCCATTGACTTGTGGGTATCTAACTGGCCAAGTAGGTCACTAAGCATTTCCTCCTGAACCATGGGAACTTTGTTACTCCTCTGTTCCCTGTCCATCAGTTCCTGAGGACGAGTACTCAGGGAATATCTATCTTTACTATTAAAGACTGAGGTAAAGAAGGAATTAAGGACCTCAGCCTTGTCCTCATCCCTTGTCACTAATGTTCCCTTTGCATCCAATAAGGGCTGGAGATTCTCCTTGACCCTCCTTTTACTGTTAATGTACCTATAAAAAGACTTTTTATTATCTTTTACAGAACTGGCCAGTCTGAGTTGCAGTTCAGCTTTAGCCCTTCTGACTTCCTCCCTACATGATCTCACTACATTCCTATAGTCATCCCAAGACACCCGGCCCTTCTTCCAAAGCTCATATTTTTCCCTCTTTTCCCAAATATCTTCCTGGATCTCGCTACTCAGCCAAGCTGGCTTCCTTTCTTGACAACTCCTCTTCCAACAGACTGGGACAGCCTGTTCTTGTGCCACCAAGATTTCCTTCTTGAGGAACAGCCAACCCTCTTGGGCTCCTCTGCCCTCAAGGGCTGCCTCCCATGGGATCTTATCGAGCAGCTTTCGGAACAGTCCAAAGGCAGCCCTATGGAAGTCTAAGGTGCTTATTCTGCTGTCTCCCCTCCTTACTTCTCCCAGTACTAAGAATTCAATTAGCTCATGATCACTATGCCCCAGGCATCCTCCAACCTTCACATCCCCCACTAGGCCTTCTCTATTTACAAACAAGTCCAACATGGTCACCTTCCCTGGTGGGTTCATTCACCAGCTGGGTCAGGAAGTTATCTTCCAAACACTCCAGGAACCTGCCAGACTGCTTCCTCCCTGTTGTATTGTACCTCCAGGAGACATCCAATAAGTTGAAGTCCCCAGTAAGGACAAGGGCTGGTGATCGCGAGACTTCGCCCAGTTGTTTAAAAAACAACTCATCAGCTTCCTCCTCCTGGTCAGGTGGTCAATAGTAGACTCCTATCACTGTATCTCCCTGATTTTGTGTTCCTCTGATTTTTACCCAGAGACACTCAACCCTGTCTTCACCATACTCCAGCTCCAGGCTGTCAAAGCATTCTCTGACATACAGGGCTACCCCACCTCCTCTCCTACCCAGCCTGTCACGCCTGTATAGTTTATAACCAGCAATTGCAGCACTCGAGTCATGTGAATTATCCCACCACGTTTCTGTGATGGCAATCACATCATAGTCTCCTTTAGTTACAAGGACTTCTAATTCCTCTTGTTTGTTACCCATGCTGCGTGCATTGGTGTAGATGCATTTCAGCTGGTCTATTGATCTTGTTACACTCCTAAGGGAAGCCTTGCTTCCCAAGTGAGAGCTGGTTAAGTTACTTAGCCCATCAGTAGTAGTTACATCTCTACCCTGAATTAGCACACTATCCCCCTCGTTAACTAGGGTGGGTGACCAGAGGTCATTGCCAGCACACAATCCCCCAGTAACTCAACCACCACACCCAGGCTTTTTTTCCATCTAGCCTGGCCCTGTCCCCCTCCCCCTCCCCCTCCTTATCTAGTTTAAAACTCTATTAATGAGCCCTGCTAGTCTCTTTGACAGTATCCTTCTGCCCCTTGGGGATAAGTGCTCCCCCTCCCTAGAAAACAAGGCTGGCGCAGCTTGAGCCAGCCCACTGTCAAAGAATCCAAAGTTCTGTTTCTCACACCATGCTCTGAGCCAGATATGAATTTCCTGGTTCTTCTCATTCCATCCCTCCCCATTCCCTGTAGTAGGAATGACGGAGGAAAACACTACCTGTGCTCCAGATTCTCGTACCATGCGTCCCAGGGCCCTTCAATCATTTTTAATGGTCCTCAGCTTTCTATTATGTATTTCATTACAACCTATTTGGAAAATTAAAAGTGGATAATAATCTGTGTGCCTGACCAAGTCTGGGGGTCACTTTGTGAAGTCCCTAACTGAAGCTCCCTTAAGGCAGCAGACTTCCATATGTAGAAGGTCCAGCCTCCAGATCGGGCCCTCGGTTCCCTCCAGAAGGGAGTCCCCTAAGACAATGACCTGTCTATTTGTCTTAACAGAGGCTGTTTTGATGGTTTGCTTAGGGGGTCTTGTCCTAAGGAACGCAACCTCAAGAGTAATTTTCCTATCAGCCATCTGGCTGGTCCCCTTGTAGTAGGGCCTCACATCTATTGCTCAGAGGAACTTGGGGAGGAAGGACAGACATGAAAGGCACTCTCCTACTGCCCTTGCCACATACCTGCTTCCATTCGTCCCTATCATTTAGACTGTCCTGTCTGGGGGAGGGTACAGGGTCCCTCTGGTCCTGGACGCTATCTACTGGGTACTCACATTTCTGTGGCTGGGAGGACAAAACCTGTCTCCACTGATCTATCTCCATTTCAGCCTCCCTGACACTCATGAGCCTGTCTAGTTTATCTTTGAACACATCTACCACTTCTTGTAGGTATGCTGCTCAGCTGAGGAGATCCCTTATCATCTCACACAGCACACAGCCACGATCAGAGCAGTGTCCTGCTGCAAGGATATTGTGACATTCCCTGCACCCCAAGACCTGCACTGCAACATGCTTCTGCAGTTCTTTGAACTGGGTTCCTACCTCCATATTGGTAGGTGTTGGGGTCATGGCCCTGCGCCGGGTAGACACCATCACACAATACCTTACCAAAGATTAGTGACCCTCACCTGTCAGTTGGCTGAGCTCCCCTACTTCCTCTGCCCAGCAGATGGGCTGTCGTCTGTCTAGTCTGAGCTCCCCTGCTTGCTTGCCTGCATCATGCCCTCCTTAATCCCTTTTAAAGGTAGAGGGTGGGGTCACGTGATGTCAGGGGGAGGGTGAGCTTTGGCGAGCTTCCGGGTTGTCACCGCGGGTTGGAGGAGCTGCACGGGGTGCCCAGATCTAGGGGTACAGCCCAATCACTCACACAGCCCCTGAGCTCACCTCAGTGATTGCTGTCGCCGCTGATTGTCACTCGCTGACTGGTGAAAGATAGCTTTGTTCAAGCTCAGGGAAACATTAGCACAGTCCTTACACACGTGTACAGGTTTTATTTGAAGTGGGTGTCTGTGGTGTAGTGCTTTAAAGTTAGAAGCTAAGGATCTTGTTCAGTCTGGTACCTTGGAAACTGTTGGTTTGGCTTTACTAGCCACTAGCAATCTTCTGGCCCTCGTCCCAGCAGATGGCAGGTAGGTGTTATGCTTTGTAACCCTTAGATGTACACTTCTATTCTGTGCAAGAGACGGGCAATTGATATGAGACCCTGTAACAGAAAGCAGTGAGTGCAACACATTTCCCCTCTTGCGAAAGACCACCCGTCCACACTTAGGGGATTAAAGAAAGACAACTGCCAAAAGAAACAAACAAACAGGAAATCCTGTCATATATGTCTATCCACTTTCAAATGTCCTTTTCACTGACTTGGCAATGCTCCTAGTAACTATGACCCTGTAAGATGTAGCCTTTTCCTCTCCCCTTCTCCTAAATTGCAGGTCAGGGGTTGAGCAGCTGAGCAATGTTCTCTAGGTTCTTACCTCAGGTCCCTGCAAGACAACTGTGTGAAGAAGGCTAGCCATTCGCCTTCCTACCCATTCTCTTTGTTCACCACCTATTTTTCTGCTCATTTTCCTCTAGATCATTCTTTTCTTGTTTACATATACCACTGTGCTGAAGATATGTGTGAATCTAGCCATGTAACACCACAATTTGTAACTGGACCGGTTTTAGAATGTGCTTGATTTAAGATTAAAGACTTGAAGAAGCTAGCTGACATGGGAAATCCTCTGGACAATCCCAAACAATTTCCAATTGCGGTGTCAATGTTCCACTTGGGGATGACTTCTCAGTAAAGAACATATCTGTGTTGCTTCTGATAGGAACTAAATCAAACACAAAGACTTCTCAGTTACTGTGTTTTAAATGGTAATGACATACCGTCTCTTTGAAGGCTGACTTGAGTTTGACAATATACTTTCAAAATCTTGGTATCTTTCCTAGACCACTTCCAAAGTTTAGTTATCTTTGCTAGTTATTCCAAAAGTAAAAACTCCAAATAAGGGTGGAAAGATAGATTCAGATCGTAATTTAAAAATGAACTGATTTTAAAAAGATTTAAACAAAGAAAATTGTTAATTTCTGAAACACCACCACAATTTCTTTGGGATCAATGAGAGCTTCAAAAGCACTTTATTTCAACTAAAGATGTCAATACTCTATACTTTTACATGCACTAGGGGAAAAAGCTAACATCCATTCCAGTTTTGTTGGATCAGAAAATAGCTTCCTGTAAGACTTCTAGACAGACATTTTGATGGGTTTGCTTTCCTTTTCAGAGACAGGGAGATATTCCCATCATTTTGTGGTTGATGGGTGTTAGCAGAAGAATTATTTTTAGGGAACCTGGGAAAATGCCAAGAAAGCACAAAGCTAAAAAAGTCCAAAAGAGAAGGAACAGTTATTTCCAAAAGAGGGACCAGCAAACAAAGGAGGATGTGACCTCCATCTTCCTTTCCTATACATTTTTCTCTTGGAGAGAGTATGTTTTTTCTTTTCTCCTTAAATGTTTTACAATAAAACCGTCAATCTGGATGTGATGGAATTGTGTCTTACTCATATTCCACTTTCAATATCTACCTCAGATGTTCAAAGTGGAACCTTCCCTGAATTTTTGTTGCCTCTTTGTCCACACTTGCTCTTCTAAACCACTGATAAAAGTTGCTTCATTCTGTTAGAAACTCCCATGTTTCACTGGAATGAAAACGGCGTATCAATTGTGGATCACGTGGCTTCCCTGCAATGTACACCTGGGAATGGAAACCTGAGTGTGGTGGAATGCACTCGTGCAAACATAAGCAGTATGCTATTACTGATGCACAAGAATAAACAGGCTGTAGCTCATTTATCTCTGAAACCACATGGTCCAAACTGTCCAATGGCTAAGAGCTGATTTCCTAAGGAATTTTGTTTACTTCATGCTATAATAAAGATGATGTAATGTGTAGTTATGCTTTAAAGTGTAGTACTACACTGAAGAAAAACCTTTAAAACTGCAGTTGCGTCCTTGACCTTCATTCTGATGCACCAGCTATACTCCATGCTGTCTTTGAGGGAAAGGTTCAAAGTTAGCCACCTCCAAGCCAAACACTGAGTTTAATCTATCCACATAGGCTCTGAGTAGAGTAAATGGAGAGAGACTGACATTTCTAGGTGATTCATCATATCCTTCTTAAATTCCTAGCTTAAGATGGAATAAATTGCTTTCTAGAGGTGCCTATCACTTGTCAGTGATTACTGAAGGAGAACTGACAACAAAGATACGCATCCAAGGTTATAAGAGATGACTCCCACTCTGAAGTCTGTTTACTCCTCAAGCGCATCTTGTACAGACTGAACTGCGTCGTGGTGCACTTCAGCTGCTGCTGGCTAGGATTCGTACCCTTGCTGGCGTGGGTGGAAAATGGCACAATACCAGGAGTAAACCAAGACACAAGCTGGCACTGTGAACTGGCAAGCCAAACCTTCACAGGCCAAGACAACTTCCACAGAATTTTGTGCAGCTTTCTGTGATGGAATCACAGGAGAGATTTTTTTGAAGAAGTCAGACACCCATTCATGTTTCGCTCTGCGGTGGAGAATACAAAGTAACATCTATACAAAGTAAAATGAGAGAAAAGATACTGCAGCCAAGATCTGGATTAATAATTATCATTATCAATCCCCTACTCTACGTCTGATTGAATCATTACTGTCATTACTTGATACTGGCTGCAACAGCACACTCACAACATTGTCTATCTTCTCTATGAAATTAAACACTACTTGGCCTCCTTCCTTACAGACAACCAACACACGATGTGTCATCTTTTATTAGCCCCACACCATTATGATGCTGTAGCATGTCATAACCCTTTATTGATGTTATATTAGCAAGTCTTTCTTTTAAATTGGAGTTCACGTGTTTCTTAGCCACAAACCTAAACACCAATGTAAATGCTTGCCACTTGACTAGACTCAGACTCTAGGACACAAATACTTTTCATGGTGACTTTGAAATATAAAACCAGCAAGGACAAGATAAGGATTTATATCATTCACATGAGCACAGTGAAGGCTTCTGAAAGCTTGGCTTGAGTATAGCTGCCTACTGAAAAACTTTCACTTGAACAGATGAAAGGAGCATGAGGAATTCCGCTGCTGTCCAAGGGACCCTCTGCATGACAAGCCAATTGAAAATACCAAACACAACATGGACAGGACATCGTTCTCATGATGATCAGTGGGCCATGACAGAAAACTCTTTCCATATATTTAAATGTCTAAATGTTTTAGAATAAGTGACTGCCAGAAATACGTTGTTAAATTTGGAGAAGAACAGGCACCTACAGAGACAACTCTGCACCAGTTGGTTATGAAAATACAGAAAGAATCCCAAGGTTAACATTGGATTTTCCAAATAAACAGCTTAAACACGAAGAAAGCAGAGTATTTCCTTAGAAAAGCTGAAGAGCCTAATTACATCTGAAAATAATAAAAAGATTCCTTTTATGGGGGTATTCAAAGGGAAATTCAGTGTTTCTGAGGGATGTGATGAAACTAATGCTCTATCAGCTTTTCTTACGAGTGTCAGCAAGGACAATCCAGGCAAGTGCAACACAGCTCATCTAATATTCATCCACAAATGGTGGTATTTGATTAATAAAGAACCAAAGTATTACAATACACCACCATAAGCACAGGTTTATGGAAAGTAGAACTTAACACTCGTGCGCATATATATATATATATATATATATATATATATAAAAGCTTATGAGCTTGTAAATCTGGTTAACAAGGTTAAAAGTGCAATCCTGTATTTCTGTTTTGCATCTTAATTGGTATCTTATCAAACTTAAAAATGAGAACAAAAAAAAATTAAAGATTCACAACACAGGTAGGTTAAAAGCAAGGTAACACACTCCTCAGCATGGATTAGGAGAGAATTATACCCTAATGAACGCACTTCTAGTGGAGGTAGAGAGGGTAGCTCTAGGTCCTGTACTATTTATCATGTTAAGGACACAAAAGAAAAACATTTTGATAACATTTACAGGCAAAACGCAAATTAAGAGTGACAGAAAAAATAGTTAAAAGGTCCTAGTTTGAATAGCATTTTGAAAACTAAGTGCAAGCAAAGCACATAGATCAATTCTAACCTATGGAGAACTGCATAGCCAGAGACAAAGAACGCACGCCGCCTGGACAGAACAGAATAAGGCTTTCTATTCCTGGGAAGCACTGATTATGGAAAAAGGCCTGAGACCAGGATGACTAATGTGTTGAAAACAGGCTGCTATTCTTGTGACCTGAAGAGCTATGGAGAGCCTTTTCAAGCAGGATAAACAAAAGCAAAAGCAGGAAAGCTCTAGCGCTTCACTGTCAGTGTCTCTGCAACCATTGCTGGGTGCTGAGGCCTGTTCCCGTGTCTGCTACTTGAGAAAGATGCTGATGAACTAGAGGACAGTCAGGAAATGCAGCTACAAATAATGACTGGGAAACTTGCCTTAGAGCTTAGGTTAGTTTGATCATGAGAATGTTACACAGTCACTTAATCATATCCTCTATGATTGCACCTACATTGACACCTATCTGCAAAATGTATTTACATGGAGCCACTCAGACAACACAGGCACTTCAAGGTGTAATTCATTACCTCCTAATAAACAGTCCACAACAGGTCACCTGAGCTGTACCCTGAGAGTGTGTACTTCCCACTGGCTGCCACGAAATCCAGGCTTGGAATCAGATGCAATATAAATGATGGAGGAAGCCTGAAAGTTAGGTGAGGCGACTTCTATGCCTGCTAAGTGTGAATCTGAGCAACAGAAATTTTCTAACAGACAGCTCATCATCCAGTAACATTTGATGTCTGGAATTTTAAACTAGACTAATGCATTAAAGAAGTTAAACACAAAGGGAAGGAAATTAACTGCCAGAATGCTATTAAGGCTGGTGCCGATTCTTCCATTAATGGAAATTTTAAATTAGATTTATTTTTTTTTAATATGTGCTTTAGCTCAAACAGAAATTAATTCAGAGAAGCCATAAAGCCTGCTCTGAGCAGAACAGATTGGATGACACAATGGTTTTTCTGGTTGTATAATTTATGACACGCTGAATACATTAGTAAAAAACATATTGCTGAGAACAATCTTTCATTGGCAGAAGGCCGATACAGATGTTCTGAGAAGTACTCTTCTATCTCTAATCTTGGTATCAAGAAGCAGAAGTCTAAATGTCTATCAGTACTTGATTTCTCTTGGTATGTCCAGGTACAAATACAGCTTGTGTGATCATAGTATCTTAGCGATGTATGTAAAAATTCCCTGACATGATGGTTTGCTTGTCAAACACACTTTGCCAAAGGAGAAGTGGATTTTAAGGTCTGTTTTCTAGAATACGCCTCGGGGGAACATGAAAGTAGAGGCAACTTATTAAAATGATTCAATTTTCAGGGAATATTTTAAAGAAAAATTACATTGCCAGAATAATTTATAAATAAGCCTTGTAACAAAAAGTGGCAACCACACAAAAATGTGTTTTGCCTTAAGAGAATGCTCATATGGAAGAGTGAAGCTCTCTGAAGGAACAATTATACTTCCAGGGAAGCCAAATCCCACTGAGTGAATATCACAGAATCACAGAACTTTAGGAGTTGGAAGGGACCTCGAAAGATCACCTGGTCCAACCCCCCTGCCAGAGCAGGATCACCTAGACTAAATCACACAGGAGCACATCCAGGTGGGTTTTGGATGTCTCCAGAGAAGGAGACTACACAACCTCTCTGGGCAGCCTGTCCTAGTGCTGTTCACAGCAGCAAAAGAAGAATCATGGCTGAAATGTTACTAGTGAAAACACCTCCATATGCACACGAAAGTGGACGGCCCTGAGAATCTGGAAAAGGCTAGAACTGCATCTTTGTGCGTATTACAGATCACCAACAAACACCTGGTCACCTGCTGGGGAACAAAGCTAAATCAGGACAAAGATTCAAGGCCTGTTCCTCGTATATTAGTGGTATGAATTAAATTAAGCTTCACACTTGTGAGTATAAGCAAGGTTGTGGTAATGCTGTATGCATTACAAAATTATGCACTCCACCTATTGAGCACAATTTTCTTCATTCTTCTCTTGTGGCACCTAAGAAGTTCACCAAATCCAGTAAATTGTCCTGCCTCTGTCCCAAAGGGAACTTTATAACACAAAGTTGAGGCTCCAAGGGGTGGGAAAGCTCAGAAGAAAAACATGCTTCTAGCAATACTCAAATAGGCCAGAACTGCTCATTTAAGAACACCTGAATCTCACTGTAGAAAGAAATTGAAACCAGGAACAATACTGACCTAATAAACTTATAAATGGTTTTCCCAATAGGTATGGAATCAAAAAGATAATTCAAAGAAAAGGGGGTAAGCAATGCTTGACAATGCTGCTCCATAAACTGGGATGCTACCATAAATTGTATTAGTTACAAACATCAGCTGTTGTTAGGGGACATCACTTCGCATCAAACACAATGACAAGCTATATTAGCATAATGGGTTATTATTCCCAGATCCGTGTGATCAGCACTCCATGGCAACCCAATGATAATGAACGGCTTTGTCAGTAAGAAAACATGTACAGAACTATATGAAGCACAAACCTCAAGTACCTGAAATGGTACATGAGGCTGCTAATACATTAAGAGTTTAAACACCAGCATTGACATTTCTTCCCATATATACAGAGGAAGAAACACTGACATTTTCTGTACATTCTCAGCTGACCATTGCCATCATGGGGACTTGGCATTTCCCAAGATGCTTTCACTCAGCACTCAAGTCAGTTGAGAAGCTCTGTGCTTAAACCTGGCCTGTGGAACAGAAACCAGAAAACTGACCCAAATGACGAGGTTCCCAACAAGTCAGGCAGCAGCTCAGAATGGCCAGTCTGGACTCAACACCACCTGAAATACATCCCCACGTGGACCTCACATTGTTAGGCCACTTTAGACATACAAACAGAGCAGAGAAACAACTCACTTCCTTTTCAATTTAGCTGTAACTGCTCTTTATGTAATATCTTAGTGGCTGAGGAGCTCACTTGAATATGGTGGCTTTGGGTTAGATGCCTAATTAAACCTCTGGGTTTTGAACTCCCATCTCCCACCTTCTTGGCAAGCGCTCTCATTTTCTGACTACCAGCCAGAAGAGTAAGGGTTACCCATGTCCAGCTTGTTTGAGGTTTGTGGAATTTGAAGGAAGAATTCAACATGCTTTGAATTAGAGATGAACTGCAACAGCAAGCATGGCTCCAGCTCAGTAACTGCCACTCAGCTCATCAGTGAGTGACAATGATGAAAAATTATGTGATAAATGATAATAAAAACCAACATTAAACTATGACGGTATTTGAGTAAAGGAATGCCTACATTGGCAAATCACATCTTGTCCTTGTCACTGTGTATTAGATACACTTCAGGAATGCCTCCAAATCAGATCATTCAGATACTTCTGTTTTCTGCCTGAATTTGAGCCATGCTAAATCATTTCCGACACACTCATCCTCATCCTAGGCTTCTTTTTGAATCCCAGTTTATTGTCCCACAAAGCAGATCAACAGTGAAGGCAAGAATCAGCCTGCAAAGCAACAATTGCTCCAGGTGCCCCTCTCTTCCTAGCAGACATATCTCTGGTTTGGCATGGTGTAACCTTGGGATATTAAATACCATTAAATAATAGCTGCAAAAATTTATGCAGAAACTTTAAAATGCTATAAAAACAGACATGGTGCTTTTTATGTACCCAGTCCAGACTGAACAGGACCAAGTTACTAATGCAAAATAAATCAGATTAACGAATTAAATTAACGCACATTTTCACCAATTTATTTTCTTCTACTTCATTCTAACCAACAGCAAAAGCTTCATTTATTTAACAGTAAGATGCCAAAAAAAAGTAGTCTAAAACTTTATGTGGGATATACTAATAAATGAATTTTAAAACATAGCGTGTGGGCTTTTAAAAAGCACACATGAAATCAGTTTCACTAGTTGCACTGATAGAACAGTTAAATACTCCCTTAGACTTAGGACAATACTCAGCTTTTTGAAATCACTGTACAGTATATCTTACTGAAATTATCAGTGCAGATATTTATCAGAATTTCATGACCCTGTGCTGGGTTTTGCACATTTTATGGGAAACCATAGCTATGGGTATGAAGTGTATGATTTGCCCTCCAGCCCTTTCACCTGCCTTGCTGCCCTTCCCTGGACATGCTCAAGGATCTCAATGTCCTTCTTATGGTGAGGAGCCCATCGAGGTCCTCGAGCGTGTCCAGAGAAGGGCAACCAGGATGGTGAAGAGGCTGGAGGGCAAATCATATGAGGAAAGGCTGAGGAAGCTGGGGTTGTTTAGTCTGGAGAAGAAGAGGCTGAGGGGAGACCTTATCACTGCCTACAGTTACCTTTAAGGTCTTTTCCAACCTTGTGATTCTGTATGATTTAGAACAGTAAAAAGAGATTAGAAAAGATTGTGATTGACCACACTGATAATTCATAACAAAATTTTTAATGACTTAAGATAATTTTCTGTATTAATTAGCAAGATAAATTAAGTTAAATATATTTAAACACAAGCACACATATACATGTAAGACCAGGGCACAAAATCAAAGCTTCCAGACAAATGTTTTGAACTCTCCTTCTATAAAATAGGTAAACCTGTCCAACATAATAAATGTAAACTGCCTCCACTTGAGTCATTTCTGGATTTATTATTACAAATTAATTTTTTTTGTAACAAAAAACCCTGCCCTGAGGATATCATCATAACATTAACCTAATCTTCAGAATGTATGACCTCTCAGTCAGGTAAGCTCTAGGAGAATTTACCAATAAGGCTAAAATTGGATGTAGGACTGTTTAGGATACGTGCTAGCTGTGCAAGAGGATCTGACTGCTACTAGATGCCCCTTTGTACCTAATTGAGAGAATAACTTGATTAAAATCAGTGCCACCAACTTTGCAGAAACAATCTCATTGCTCTGCAGGAAACAGACTCTTCCTTGTACCAAGAGTACGCCTGTGTGACGTAGTGAGCGATGGCACGGTGAACTAGAAAGACTGGTATTCCTATTAGGCAGAAAGTGATTCCACATACCTATTAATATCAGAAGCACATAATAGATGTGCTATAAAGAAGGAAATCTCTTACTTGCCAGTAGCATGATGCTTCCATTTTCCTCCTTGAAAGACTATTGTTTGTCCTTAAAGTATCTGAAGCCCTGTCACTTGTAATTGCCCTTCTCAGCAACTCTGCTGTAATGGACAGACCTCTGCGTTTCCCACCGTGGGGAAGGAAGAGCTGAGGACTGGCCCAGGTGCAACAATACCTGTGTATGGACCTTCTCTCACCGCAGCCACAGGACAGTGAACCCCATGACTGTCCTTCCAGTGAAGAGCTGGCCCTTCCACAGGAGTTTAGAAATGTAGCCAGTCTCGGTTTTCATGTTTCAAAAGTAAATGCTGTCCTGAAAGACACTTACAGATTCCCATGTACAGGATAACTTCAGACTTTTACTCTAAATAGCTCCTCATTTTAGTTATTATTCTTTTTTTATACCTTTTCCTTCGCTGGTACTTATATACCCTAATGTAAGGATTATCACAAATGTCATTACCGTGCTATTTACTTTCTTCCAAATCCCTAACAAGGATATAAAATAAAATAAAGCCTAGAGTCCATCTCTGCAGTACCCAACTGCTTTGCTCAATCTGAAGTAGCAACAAACCATCAGTAAGGATACTGTGTTTACAGCACCTCATGCCAGCTTTTAACACACGGCTCACAAAACTATGATGCTCGAATGTATGCTGAATGTCACTCAAATATTCACTGATAACCAAACATATGGTCTGTGTCTT
Source organism: Laterallus jamaicensis coturniculus (assembly GCA_022605575.1). Classification (NCBI taxonomy): domain Eukaryota; kingdom Metazoa; phylum Chordata; class Aves; order Gruiformes; family Rallidae; genus Laterallus; species Laterallus jamaicensis. The sequence continues at coordinate 9,418,960 of JAKCOX010000012.1, forward strand.
CATTCACCTGAGAATGCTGTGAAAAGCCCCCAGACCTGTCTGACAGACTTTTTTGTTGTTAGCTTATGCACTAACCACTGTATGGGAGAAGACACGTGTTGGGAGGTTATCTGCTGCTGCATTACAAGTAATAATACATAGAATAATCACCTACTAAGAGTATTGCCTTGTACACCCATCTGCTTTCCACTGACTGCTGCACTGTTGGACTCCAGCTCTCCGAAGGGAAGATGCTAAGTGAGGCAGTAGAGTGGACCTATGATTAATCTGATGGCAAATGACCCAACTGACCCAGTTCCTGAACAGCACACACAAGTTACTCGCTGCTTTCCTCACGTGGTGACATTTATCACTTTGTGCCACCTAACCCAAGCACTGAAGAAAAAGCAAGGCATACCCTTTACTGGAAGGATTTCATATAAAGCAAGGATGTAGGATGGAAATAGGAACTCCTGCACTGCATTCTGCATCTGGGAGGGGATTTCTCTGTCTCTTACCTCCCCCATCTCCCCAGCTGCTCTCTTCTTACTCCTGCTCTACAGTCTGGTGTCTCCTCACAACTGTGTTTTCCCCACTTCAGACTCCCCATTTCAGTCCTGGATTCCCATGCACTGTTCCCCTTGCCTAACCAAACCTTGCTCATCCTTCAGCTCTCTCACCCCTGTTCCATCCCTCCTCCCAGCCCTACCTCTTCATCCACACCTTTCCAGTCTCCCCTTGGACCTCCTTCCTACAAGCCACTCTTCATTTCCACTCCCACAGTCTTCTAGGAAGTATCAATTCCAGGGAAGTGGTCACAGCACTGAGCTTGACTCAGTTCATGAAGTGTCTGGACGATGCCCTCAGTCCCATGCTCTGACTTGGCTGGCCCTGTGTGGAGTCAGGAGTTGGACTCGATGATCCTTATGGGTCGCTTCCAACTCAGGAGATTCTATGCTTCTATGAACTCCCCTATTTCTGATTACTCCTTCACAATGACTTCCCTGTCTCTTCTCCTTACATTCCCACTGGCTTTCCTTCTTGGGCTTTTAATTCAAATTTGCCTTCCCCTCCACCCACCCTTTCTTTGTGCAGTCACTGTAAGAGCCAGTTGGCTGCAAGGTGTCTATCTCCCACCCACCCCCAAGATTCTCTTCAAGAGAATTTTTATCATGAACAAACAACAGTGGTTTTGCGTTTTCTCATTCTTAGAGAGGGCAGAACCACTTCAGCAGAAAACTCCAAAATTCATCTTCAGGGACATTAAGCTTACAAGTGCTTTAGCCTGAACTGTGGGCTCAGGAAAAACTATTGATAACAGAAAAGATGAGTTTAATGTAAAACAGCAATATACACACACAATCTTTAACAAATATTCTCTTTTTTTTTATATCTTTTAATAAAATTGCAATCTGCCTATATTAACAATTTAGTTTTAAAAGTGAATTGAAATAACAACTCCAATCATTTCAGCAATTTCACTTGCCACAGAAATCTGCAGTTCCTTCTAAGAGCCACTGTGACCTGGCCCTGGCCCTGCTTGAATATGGGACAGATAAATGAGTAAAAAATAAAATAATCAAAATTTTAAATTCATTTTCCCTTCAAAAATACTTCTGTTTTCTGTTTTATGACTTCAACATATTAAAGACTCACTACGGACAAGCTGAGATTTACTTAATTTACTACAAACCTCAATGACTTTTGTATTTCAAAAGCCATACTTTCCACCTTTTGATTCCCAGAGTTATTGCTCCTGATGAAGCACATGTCCCAGTAAAGAATACATACATTGCTTTGCCACATTCTCCTGAACAAGAATCAAAATAACCACCTGCCTTTGGTTCAGATGGCACACAGATAAACAGTGTGGTGAGGTTATTCATTTCAAGTATCTGCCTTCAAAGTCAAAGAATTATAGCTCAGTAATGTTCTCCTCATTTAAGGCATCAGTAGCAACAAATATGCACCCCGTGGAATTTAAAATAATCCAAGGCCATTTCCATTTTAAAATTACTACTTACCACCAATTAAAAATCCCATTACAAATAATAACTAGTTGAGTTATGGTTCACAATGTGTCATTTGACTACCAAGAATGTGAAGGAAGATTCTTCCAGTAAAGGAATAGAAGACAGGGGTTTATTTCGAGCTCTAACACAGGCTTCATGTGCAATCTTGTGTTTCTCCATTAACTTCCCTGTTCCCTTTTGCCCAGTAATAGCAATAAAGGAATAATACTTCCACCTTTCATATTCATGTAATAATGCTGAAAGAATTCAAACCTGTAACACTTCCAGTTGGGAAGCAGTGTGTGAACAGCACAACAATGGATACCTCCACTGCAGGCAGGGTACTTGTGGCGCTTTCCCTGCATCAGAACTAATGAATGTCGATTTGCACCTTGTGAATGTATTTTAAAATAAGCAACACTATGAGCTTTGTGTGCAGTCCTCTCCAAGGTGGGACTGAGGCTTGCCTCAGCACTGGGGCATTTACAAAGGTTGTCACAGCAAAGATTTTCTCATGTCTAAGACGACGGAAGATGCTGCTTTTTTTTCATCAGGTGGGCTTCCCTCTCCACTACCTAACAGCCTCATTTTACAAATTCTGTAGACACGTGGGGTGGGTATCTTTAAGAACTCCACCCTTCTCTGAAATGCTCTGAATTTGGTCAGTATTTTCAAAAAGAGCAGGCAGACTGAATAAGTTTTGCTTCCATTGGAAAGCAGACTAAAAATAATTCCCGTCACAAGGAAATAAACTGCAAAACCTGATGTCAGGTTTTGACTGACTTTTAATGTGGATATCTCTGTAATACACACAGAATAAATCTGATTCTGAAAATATACAAGATATTCCTGTGAGCATATGCAGAAATATACTCTACAAACTTCTTAAGAAAGATCTCTGGCTGGAACTCTATACAGGTACCTGTCTGACTACAAAGGCAAATTGATCCAGACATTTAAAGACATTCATAAATAACAATCAGAAATGCAGTAAGAAAGTTAATTGTGTATATTTTGTTTGACAGAAGTTGTTCAAGGGACTCGGTATCAAAACAAACAAATTGATAAATGGACAGCCTTCAAAATTTAATTTACTCCACATGCAAGTTGAGACTCTTCAAAGTAACAGAGACAGAGAAGAGCTAGAGAAGCAGAGATTAGGAAAAAATGTTAGTATAATGATCACATAATTATAGGAAAATCCCTGCAAAACAGTATCTTTGGCAGACTTCTGTGCTGAGCCAAGTACTACTGTCTACTTAACATAATGAATCTTTCAAAGTCAAACCTTTCAAAATAAAACTACCCATAACTTCACAATTGGAAACAAAATAAGAACTGTAATAATCAAGATCTGTTACATTCTTTTGATGAGTCCTTGTTTGATGCCAGTTCATCTAACAGCTTCACATTTTGACTGCACACAAGTAATTTCTCAACACCTCACTGACTACTGAAGAAAACACATCAGCCTCTGCACTTGTGTTAGTGCTTACATTGGATGCCAGCAAACTTCTGGAAGCACAGAAAGTATTCAGGATAAAGACTGACTGCATCTCTCCCAAAAAGGTCTTGGGTTTTGGTGTGTGAAAACTTCACCGCTAAAGCTCCAATCACCTAATTAAGCTCTTTATCAGCAACACATTCCCCTGGAGACACGTGGTATGTCACTACAGTGATCCCACAGTATTTACAAAACAACACTCAGATTTCTCTTCACATCTGTGGCCTGAAAAGCACCCCAGGATCTCCCTTCTGGAATGTGACAGAGCTGAATCTCTCCAGCAGCTCCATAATACTAGATGCATCAGTGGCCCCACTATTTATGCACAACCATCCAGACTCTTGGTGGTCTCTCTGTATTGGTGGTATCTACATTTCATGCAGAGGAGGGAATGAGCAGCATTGGACATCCCAGTGAAACCACTGCTACTCGACTGAGAGCAGGCTAGGAGGAAGCCAGTGCTTCTCAGATGCTTTTCATTCAGCTACTTGTTTTAGCAAGCTGTGCTGTGGACAATGAACAGAAAATCTGGGCCATTCCTCTGCTCCGAATGTGACTATAATTTGAAATACATAAAAGATAATAAATATATAAGGAATTAACCTGCTTCTCAGTGGCTCCTCAGAGGAAGAGAATCTGTGCTCTGGAGCTCCAGACTTGCCAAAGTCCTACCGTTCCCCCTTACCAGAAGGGCTGCTGCCCTTACCACATGAAGGGCTGCTCCAGCCCCTGGCTGACAGAGGCTGGAAGGGCCTTGCTGGTGAAGACAGAGGCAGCACTCAGTACCTCAGGTGGGGGATGCTTCCTCTGCTTTTACAGATCCTGAAGTCTCTTTACTTCCCTTCGCCCTTTCCCCTCCAGTTCACTGCTACCTAATGCAGCTATGGTGGGTCATAATCTCCCTCCACTGTCATTATTAGTTTAAAGCTCTTCCCAGGTTGATGAGCTGGTTGGCAAATGTCTTGCCCCACTTGGTCATGCTGTTGAACATCTATTCATTTACATTCTTAATATAAACAGTGTAAGAACTTATAAAATGTGCTGAAAGAGCTGCCCTGAAGTTCAAAACTGTTTAGTATGCCTTTTGGCTGAAGCAATATACAATGAATTGAATGATTCAGAAGAAAGTATGTTAAAGGAGAAGGGATTTTCTTTCTATGGACAATTGATCCAAGTATATTTCAGGTAATTGCAGTGAATGAAAAATCACCAACTCACAAATAATTCAGCCACCTATCTCTGTGAAACTATCCTGCAGTCCAAATTTATGACAGAAACATCACTGCTGACCCTCTGAAGCAGAGAGAGGGGTGCAAAAGCCAGACTGGCCTGGAGGAAGAAGCTCTGATATTCAGAAGGTACAGGAGTCACTACTAAGCCAGTAAATATGATTTACTACCCAGTTCCACCAGTCTAATAGCAGGAATCAGCCAAAACTGCCACCTCCTCCTCCTCTTAGCCATGTACCCCAGTCACCCTCCTTACGCTGGCTGACCCAAGCACCTACACTATTTTAGAAAGTTTAACCAACAGGATACTAACTGTATAGGGAGTTAGGGTAGGAGAGAAGGGGTAGGAGCATGGGGTCAGGGACAAAAGGCTCGGGTGGGACCACCCGTCCCGGGTACAGCTACTGCAATGCCACACCTGCCCATCCCAGTGTCTGAACACTTGCCCAGCACTTAGAAACTCAGCACTGAATACAGAAAAAAAAGCTGGAGAAGCCCATGGAATTGGAATTCTGGAAGTACAGAAATTGCTTGTTACCGTCCATAAGGTCAACACAGAGAAGAGAGTTTGAACTATTAATGAAATGAGTACACCAAAAGTGACTGAAATACATACAAAAAGAATGTAAGTAGCATTTTTGGACACTTTTGTATGCTTAATACATCGAAGGTAACCCATGTATTATCACTGCCCTTATGCTTATTCTTTACATATATATAAAAAATACATATAAAAACTTACTAATTCTTCAGTGGAATTTTATATGCATAGAGGAAAGCACAAGAACTGTTAATTCTTTCCCTGATCTTTCTTAATAGTAACTAGTTATATTGGTAGCTAAACTGCTGGTAATTTGACAAGGCAACAAGTACTGCAACATCAGATATCACAAATTAATTACTCAAAATTGATACTGATACTACAGCCAAATAGTTTTGGGTTTACCACAAGATAAATTATTAGAACCTTTACAAAACCTGTACCAATAATCCCCTATGCCTCCTTTCTTCCTAGTTTCCAGGCTATTTTATATTCTGAGATAAAGACTGAAGTTTTGCCACAAAAAATTCAGCATGAAGACTACAATCACAACTATTTGTAGATGTTTAAGACAATATTTCAAACTTCTTAATGGCAAGCAAACTCATTCTATAAAGATCCCTAAGTTTTACAATAGAGGTTTTTGGATTTGGTCATGCCTTTTTTCTCACAGTATGGTAGAAACAATTCTGGAAGGTCCTACAGAGAGTAGCAAAAACCAAAATAAACAAAAATCCTCTTTTAAGAGTTCTCAGGTTTCTAAAGTCATAAACCTCCCATTTTCCCTTCTAAAAAGGCCCATAACACAAATTATAACACAGGTACCATCCTGAACAGCCCAAATACTCCGGTGTAATAACTTTCCCCCCAGCTCTGTGCAGAAGAGGGTCAGATCTGCAGACAAACATAAAGGTTGTCCAGGAGATAACAGTCACCACTCTTAAGCAAGTCACTTTTCTGCTGGCAATCACAGACTACTCAAAGCTGAAGAATATACTAAGCACCCTAATTTCAGGCTCAATGCATAGAACAATCAATTCCCTTTCTGTAGCAAGACAGCTTGATTTAACAGCATCCTTTGTCCAAGGCAGAGTCACCTGCCGAGGCCTGAGCAGATGCTAACCTTCCTCCTCAGGGTTCTCTAAAGGCAACGCTGTGGAAGTGGCTAGATTTCTACAGGTGTATTAGGATGAGACCTTAGCGGCAAGCAAGAGGATAAGGTCCAAGCATGGTCCCAGACCAGGCATCAGTCCCAGCCTGCTCTCTGACTTACCACAGCCCCCTCCCCAGCTGCAAGTCATCCACTTGCTGAGAGGTGGGTGATGAGCAAGAGCTGATCCCTTCCCTGCAGGGAGAGTCATGTGCAGCACATCACTTCTTGAATCAACTCACTTGGGATCTGCAAGAGTAGGACAGATGGCAGGGAAGGGTAGGTTCTTCTTCTCCAGTGAATGTGTTTAAGTGGGCACTGAGAAACATGAAGGAGCCCTTCTCCTTCCCTGGTATCTTGCTACCATCACTAAGTGATAGCACAGTGTGCTTAGCGTATTCAGCTTTAAGTGGGTCTATGTTTGCCTGCAGATAAGTGACTGCCCGAAAAATGGCTGTTTATCATCTTCCTGCCCGATAAAACCTTGCTAGAACATCAAAACAGTGCACCACAGAACTTACACATAATGCAGACTTTTTCCAAGAAACAGCCCACAGCCTTCCCTTCCCCTTGCTCACAGACACTACTTCACGAATATTCTCTGTTAAAAGGTTGTATTTTATTGCTAAATACATTACACTCATTTAATGAAGGACTACATGGCAGCCAACAACCCCCCAGGTTCACTCACACAAATCAAGGAGATTCTCTTATGCCTGATACTCTTCTGACAACGTTACTCGTTTGGATGCTGGCACTGCATTCAGCTCCGTGTGTGACATGCAAGCTGTGGCAGAACCAGAGGTCCTCCTGGGACTGTTCTGGGATGCTGTGGTGTTTGAGCCACGTGAGCAGTAACTGATGCGGGTGCCTCTGTGCCTCCAGGATTAAGGTGTCTCTGTTTTTACCACTACTATAAAACTGGAGTGGCTTACACCAGTGACTGCTACAGGGACTGAGTGTGCAGGAGCACAGGGCATGTAGTAGGAGGACTGAGGAATGGGCTCAGTACAGCACAAAGGTGAAGAGGAAAATACAAGGATTTTGATGTGGATGGTAGCTACTGTGGAAGAATACAGGGAATTATGTGCCATGAGAAAGAGACCTGAAGTTCTACTACTGGAAAAGGCCTTATTCTGAGCCTGAATTGAATGCATATCCACACGCACACATTTTGCCATTCAAAGGTACATCATCAAACACTGTAATCCTCAAAATAAGGCCTTGAAATAACTCCATTCTGTGAGGAGTGGGAAATTAAATTAACATGTTCCCTATGCAACATGTGCCCTCTCATTTCTTCACACAAGAAGACACCTTAAAATCTATCATTAGCAACTGGGAGACAATGGAGTTTCCACCAGACTGCACAAAAGGTGACCTGTGAGATCCTGAGTGGGACATCTACCCGTGTGAGTTGGATTCTCTATAGAAACCATTCCTCCAATAAACTCCATTGCCAGTCTGATCTAGAGACCGCAAAACCCAGAATTTGTTAGAGAATTTCCTGTACTTTATATGATGATATTCCAGCTTCTTGGAGCCTGACTTTTAAACTTCCCTTCAGGTTTTTTTTCCAACCATGAACTTGAAAAATGCATTTGGAATTCAGAATAAATCCAGCTATCATCCCACTCATTCAAACAGTATGAAGTCCATGAATACTATTATTTTCCAAACAGATAAATTCCAATTTAGATCCCATCTCAAACATACTAAGGTCTATTTTCGATAACTCCATGACATGTACAGTATCTCACTGACACATGCAGTGAAAAAGTCTTACTTTGGGAGCTGCACAAAGGAGCAATTTTAGATCTCTCAGTTTGGTGGGATGATTCAAAGGCCAGACTGTGACTTGGCTTTTTTATCCCCTAGAAACAAGAGTGCATCCTCACTGAGAACACACCACCGACTGTACTGTTCTGATTACAACAGTGAACAGGTACCTAAAATGAACTGACTCCAGGTCCCATAAATCACCTGCCTCTTTAGTTGGTTGATGAACATGAAAATCCAAGCACCTCTGCAAGTGCCGTGTGACACTGAACTGAAAGCCTGCCCAGCAATGTCAAGAATGCGAGTTTGCTAAAAGACCTTAGATGACAGCAAAATGAGAGAAAATTGCCACCCCAGGTAGAATGGCTGGGTATGTTTCATGGGATGGTATGGGCAGGGTGTGCAGTTGGCAAGCGATTAGAAAATGTTAACGCTCTGTGCAAGCCAAAAGACAAATCAGTGGGCTTGGTGAAACTATAAAGCCCAGGAAAGATAAATGTTATTTACAGCTACTGTTTTAGAGTGCCAATTTACAGAAACAGCCCTGGACAGCCACTCTACACTAATACTGTTTCAACAAAATACGTACTGCAGGACCCAAACTTGTTTTTCTTTTCAAACAGCACGTTGCACCTCTTTCTACTAGGTAAAAGCCACGACATAATTTACAGCTCACTTCTGCTCTTGGGTATGCAGACACAGCACCTATTCTCTGAAAAACATGTCCCTGTGCATGCATGTGCAGGCTTCCCAGCAGTTTCTCAAGCAAGGAAAGTGTTTTCCTCTGCTCCACCCATCACATAGCAGAGCTGAAGAAAGCCCTAGGTCTTTTGAACTCCCTACTGTCTTCTTAGCAAATTGTTTGTTTTTCAGCTAGAAGGGTAGATACGGATTGATGAACACAGCCTTCCAGACTAGGGAAAAAAAAAAAGGTGAACATGGATTCGTTTACTGTCTTTCCTCTTACTCTTTATTAAAATGCAGTAGAAAGCATGTTTATCAGCCAAAAGGACATTAGAAATACCTATTAGTCACCTACTATTTCCATTTCTTTAAACCAGAATTTCACTAAGGACTTATAATTTCAGACTAGAAATGTCTTTGCTGATTTAAAATACTCTCAATATACCTCAATGTAGAAGAAAAATATATTCAAATGATACATTTAATTCATAATATAGCTATTGCTGTACTCACAAGTGCTAGTTTTACTTAAAGTTACAGTAGCCTATTGAAAGATAATGCCAGAACTGATTTGATTTCTGCACCATAAAGTGACTTGTTTTTCTTCTGTCATAAACTATGACTAGCCTGTTGTAAAATACATGGTGTCACAATGCACGCTGAAATTCTCAGTATTTGATTAGCATTAGTCCAAAAAAGAAACTAAATTCTAAAATTCTCTTCCAGTCCTTGTGAGATCCATGATTTGAATGAATCTGCACTAAATATTTCAGAAGGAGGGCAGATAAGCCATGCTGTTTAGGTAATAGTATTATTCCCCAGTGGCTTCACACTTGTGGTAGAAAAACAGATTCAAACAAGCAGTACAGTGTTACTGAGGTTACAAATGACCTGGAAAAATACAGTTTCTATGGATATCATTTAATGAAGACAAGCCTTGCATGTTGCACATCTAACAGTGTTATTTTTATTTCTTTGCAGGCATTCAGATATACGCCTTGCATCACCCAGATTTTGCAATTTTTTTGTACCACAGAATTTTAAAATATTAGTCTTTCACAAAGAAGTTAATAAATTAAAGATAGTGAGATGACCAGAACCTTAGTGCATATGTAGCCAAGTTGGATTTTTCCAGAGAGGTTATGCTCTATCTTTTAAAACCTGTTAATTATGGAGACCTAGCACTGTTAATACAAGCTTCTATAGAAAAAGAATATGCTGTTCATGTAAATTTCTGCCAGAGTTCCCCCATGGCTTTACCTAATCTGAATGCATTTGCAAACAATAAATTTTATTAAGAAATCTTTATTACATAACATTGCTAAAAATCTAAAGAGTGATTGATTTAAACAGCACTGGAAATCAGGAACAGCAATACTGAGAGACCAAGGAAGACTAAAATGCCATTTGTTTACATTCTGCAAAACCCAGCCAGGATTAGATAAACAGATGGATTCTTTCTGGATGGAAATATTGCATAAGATTCTCAAATGAAGCATCGAGGGTGGGAAGTGCAGCTATAAGCAAAACTGATGTTTTGCTTTTCATCACATTAAACGAATGTCTTTCAGACCTGAGGTATAGTCATTGTATTTTTGTCCTCAGTGCACAATTAATAAACCCCAACTTCTGAGCAATGCCACACCCTTGTGATTAAAAAGCATTTTCCAAAATATTTAGAAAAAGCCTGAAGAAACCAAACAAACATGCAGGCAGGAAATGCTGTTTGGAATGCACTCCCTGCAATGCACTGACAGAGAGCCAGAAAGCAGCCTAACTTCAGAATTCAATCAAGCAAAATCTAGTATAATCTCATTACAGCCTTTGCAGTTAATGAAACCTACTTAAAACCCCTGACATTCTGATTTTTAGAGCTGTCAAAAGCAAAAATTATTCGGCTTATATAACACAAACATACAGAAACACAAGCTTTTATCCTTAAGGTTATCCTAGCCATCTACCAAGCAACGCGTAATATGAAAAGATTACTCTTCTGTTACTCACTATTGCTCCAGGATTTCAGTAAATATTTGATACTGATTTCAAAGAAGCCTGAATCCTGCTGGCTAGCCATGTCTGCTGCATACAAAGAGGCTTCTATAATTCTGAGCAGTTGAAGTGTCAGGTACTATGTATGTAGATGTGACTGTCACCAGTTAGTGATGTAAACGAGGGGTCAGAGGAGGAAATGAAGTCTCCACACATCCACTTCTTCCGTTCATGGTAGGTAAGCTCATTTTTTTCTTTAAAAAAAGAAAAAAAAAGGCGCTCAACAACAATAACAAAAACACACCATGAGCTCTCTGTCCTTTGCTCTTCCTCCGGGGCTCGCACTTAATTCTGCCTGCGGAGTGTTTTATTCCCTCACCCCCTCAGGATGTATTTTCATTTATTCCATTCCAGAGCTGGGCAGATTTCTCCCGGTCGGTTGAGGCATATGCAGTACCACAGCACTTGTTCCATAAGCACAAGTTGGAGTGTCCTCCCGAAGGGTGTCTGAGCTCTGCTTTTAATAACGTGCAGCCTGCCTGTCTGAAGCTTTCTTCCCCATCAGGAGCTGACAGCCCGAGCCTGTGCGCCTCCTCTCGCGAACCCAGCCTCAACTTGAAGCCCCAGCGAAACCTCCTCTTCTGCAGCCGGCGGAATTTCACGCGTACTGTTTAGCTCTGGGGGAAAAGCCCAGGGAAACCGCCACTCTCTGCTGACTATCCTCTGCATGCTCTGGTCAGCTGCTCGCCTTCCGCCTGCTTCCCAAGGAGAGCAGGCTGAACTGTGCACAACTGCATCATGCTGCGGTAAAGCAGAGCTGCACCCATAGATCTGATTGCAGTGACGTTGGGATTAAAAAAAAAAAAAAAAAGAAAAAGGAAAGAAAAGGAAAGAAAAAGCTCTCCCACAGCCCAGTTGCACAAGAGGAGCACTTCTAGAGCATGAAAACCATGGCTTTCAGTCAGGCTGGCTTGCTTCTGCTTTTCTTTCACTGCTACAGAAAAACATGTTGTCATTTTTTATTTTCTTGACTGCCCCCTCTAACCACCCCCCCCCCCCCAAAGATGAGAGACAGCAAGCTGAATTCATAAGGGTAAATAAAGCAGAGCGCTCCCTGCTTGGTATTCACCTCCAAGAGAGCCACAGAAAATTCTCAGTTTGATGGCATTTTAGGCTTGAATATATATATTGTTTTAAATGAACTGAATTCACAGAAGGAAATGAGGCAGAAGCAATTCACTGCTTCTTAATCTCTATTTTCTACAAAATGCTTAATTGCTAGCTACATTTCCATATTCCTAAGGTTTTTATTTCAAATAATCACAGTACATCCCTATGCATATTTTAATAGCAATGAAGAAAACCAAGAAGAATCAGTTTCCAAAATATTTTTTTTTCATGTATCCTTGGTGTCATCCTTCCAGATGTTATTCCCTGGGAAAAATAGTGCTTCTTTTCTCACTTAGTGGAATAGATTTCCTGCAGCATCTCATAATTATAGTGTCTGAGCCAAAACAGAGCTTGTCTGTTGCTGATTCTTCTAAAAACTTCATCAGCAATTACATTTGCACATTATTTTTAGTATCAGTATGCAGAATATTTGATGTTTGGATTGGAAACTGAGCAACACAAGGGTCATTGAGACCAAACTCCTGTGGTTCTCACTAAAAATATGCTAGATTTTTTCTGTAAACATACCTCATCTAGAGATAAGGTTTTGTGTCCTCACTAATGGAAGGTTGTTGTGGAAACTCAATTTTGTAAACCTGCTGGGCAGGGAGAAACCAGATGAAATTCAACAAAAGCAAGTGTAAAGTCTTGCACCTGGGGAGGAACAACCGCATGTATCAGTACAGGCTGGGGGATGACCTGCTGGAGAAGAGCTCTGTGGAGAAGGACCTGGGGGTCCTGGTGGATGACAGGTTGGCCATGAGTCAGCAGTGTGCCCTGATGGCTAAGAGAGCTAATGGGATCCTGGGGTCCATCAGGAGGAGTGTGGCCAGCAGGTCGAAGGAGGTGATCCTTCCCCTCTACACTGCCCTGGTCATGCCCCACCTGGAGTATTGTGTCCAGTTCTGGGCTCCCTGGTATAAAAAGGACAGGGATCTCCTTGAGAGAGTCCAGAGAAGGGCTGCGAACATGATGAAGGGCCTGGAACATCTATCCTATGAGCAAAGGCTGAGAGAGCTGGGGCTGTTCAGCCTGGAGAAAAGAAGACTGAGCGGAGACCTAATCAATGTTTATAAATATCTTAAGTATGGGATGCAGGGGGAATTGGCCTGTCCCTTTTCTTTGGTCTGTGGAGACAGGACAAGGGGCAATGGCTGCAAGTTGGAGCACAGGAAGTTCCGCACCAACATGCGGAGGAACTTTTTCCCAGTGAGGGTGCCAGAGCCCTGGGACAGGCTGCCCAGGGAGGTGGTGGAGTCTCCTTCTCTGGAGATATTCAAGACCCATCTGGACACCTATCTGTGCAGTATGAGCTAGGGAGCTGCTTTGGCAGGGGGGTTGGACCCGATGATCTCTTGAGGTCCCTTCCAACCCCTACAACTCTGTGATTCTGTGATTCCTAAATGAAGTTTACTCAAAACCAGTTTACAGTCTTTTTGTAAACATGGACTATCAAAAATGTTCAGTTTGATCTCTACCTGCTATCAAAGAGATCTGATCAGTTCTTCTTTCCTATACTGTTAAATGTCATCTTATTGCTGCCACTCTGGGCCCCCAATTTCTGTTCTGAGACACCCGCCCCCCTCCCCCCCATCCCTGTCCCACTCCTCATTGTCCTGTCCTGTTTCAACCAGCACACTCCAAATTTTTACAATTACAGTTGAATTTTAATACCAAATATGACAAATCCCAAGACCTACAACTGCTGACTTCATCCTCACAAATACTGCATTCATTCTTATGTTCAAGGTAATAAGTAATAATTCCCCCTCTGGTGCTACATCAAAAGCTTTTCTGAAGATGACCAATTTTAAAATTTTATCACAATTCTCTTGTTAAAAATAAAACTATAAGGTTAATTTGCAAATACTTATATTTTCTAAGCCTGTATTGCATTTTATCCAATTTTCAATTAAATCCACACCCTTAATGTAATCTCCCACCAAAATTTGTTTCACAGCCCTGAGTGTGGCAGAGGTCAATCAGCCTCTCTGTTGATATATATAATTTTCCTCCCCTAACTTTTATGTTTTATATTTACACAGCAGAATTTTGCTCTTGATTCATTCAACAAAAATTTTATTACCTGAGCTGCAACTTCATTATGCCTGGGAAGTTATCAGGGTTTTGTAATGTGAATTTGAACATCTTTGAGGGTTTTTTTCCACCTCATAATTGATTTTTTGTTTTGTTTGGTTTATTCCTACCTCTGTTCCTCTAAACAAGGCTCGATCTTTATGGAAAAATAAAGCTAAACCATTCACTTGGTCTAATCTTATTCTTACTCTATCTCTTGTCCTCACTGGATACTGAACCCTTTAAAATTGACACCCTGTAACCTCCAGGCCACAACTGTCTTTACTCCCAGTGCAATGGGGTTTCTACCAATAATCTGCAGACCTTTTCTGTAAGAATGGTAGACCACTCAATGGAGTGACTGGGAGATTAGTTTATAACCAATTTATAACCAATAAGTGTTTCTTTCTTCAGGAAGTTGTGAGCTAATGGAACTTGTTGCTACTGGAGGTCATGGAGGTAGAGAGCTTCAAAATGCTGATGATAAACAGAAATTTAGGTCTGTAAAGGACATTAAAAGGACCAGGCAGGAAAGCAGTCCCCTCTAGCATCCTTAATACAGCAGTGCATGTGTACAACAGCAACGGGCTGCAGAAAGTGGCTGTGCTCATGTGGACTTTGCTCAAACAGTGTCTTCTACTGCTGTTGTAGGGAGAAGAATACCAGCTGAGATGGGTGACTGGTGGGACCCCGTGGGATGCTCCTGAAGGTTGGCTTTTGTGCTTTCAAATAGAATAAATTTCAAACATCCCTCATAGCTGAGTATCTGTTTTCTTCACTGTCACTAACCAGTTCCTTTTATTTCTCATAGTTTGTCTTTTCAGAACTGCAGATCTATCCTTGCTTATCCCCAATCAGATTGTATGTACACGATCCAATAATCTTCCTGTCTTCCTCACTCTTCATCAGTTATGGAATCTAACCAGCACAATCTGTTATTTGCTTTGTGATACTTTGGTGAAGAAATAAATGGGCCCTCACATCCAAGGGTATCTGGATCTGACTACTGTAAGCAGAGTTTGTGACTGGGATGTTAAAGTATTCTCCAATGCCTGCTTGCACTTCTCATGGACCAGCATTAAAAGCCTATAGGTACATTCAGCTTCTGACTAGGAGCAGCAGATCCTCAGCATCTTTTTTACTTTGGCTCCAAAGTGATTTGGAGCCAAAGTAATTCCATTTCATGGAGAGCCGTCTTTTTTTCACCATTGCCTCACAACATTAATACACAATGCAAAATCTCACTGCCTTCAGCTTTTAGCATTCTTCCTGAAGAACACATTTTACCTGTTGTGCACTTCCACTGACAATATGCTGTTCTACTAACATGTTGAACAACTTAATGGAGGTCTTAAGGAAAAGCATATTAAAGAAAAACGCCACCACCCTTAATGATATGTTTTTGGCATCGTATGAAAGAGTCCACATTATGTTTCCTCATCTCACAATTGTACTGAGGAGGGGTAGAGAGTAAGAAACTGCTTTCAGTCCACACAGCAGTCTAATGAGCTACGAGAGGAAGAACCCTCCGACTACTTTATCACAGGTATTTGCAGCACAGTGTCCAATGCAACACAGTGTTGTTAAAATTCACAACAGGGTTGATACTCCTCTGTTACCACTTCTGCTTTAGAAAGTACCACTCAGAAAATTAATTCCTCCAAATTTAACTTGTGCTCTAGCAGCTTCTTTAAAACAAAAAAGCATAACCAATAAAAAAATCTTGCTAATGTCTATAGTTAATCATAAAATATTAAAAAAAAATTAAGTGCTGAACTTCATTTAAATATTTGCCAGTCTAAATTTGCTCAAATAAAGCAAACCAGGGTTTTGCTCACATTTCAGAAACACCCCTAAAACAGGTGTTACATGCTGAAACAGCAGCATTCTAATCCAGTGCTCTGAACTTATTTTAGGGAGGCTGATAAGAGTCAGAATCACTGAAGCCACACATCTTCCAACTTAATGTTTGTCAACTTTATGATACTGTTAGTTACCTGTTCTGGGTGGAGAAAGACAGGCATAACCATGTAAACTCTGCCGGTGTAAGTAAGCGGCCTGATGATGGATGTTAAGAGTCTTACATACTTACAAATACAATGGGATTCTTTGTATGGTGTTGCTCCATGGAAGCTTATGATGAATTAATGGCAATGTAACTTTTTTTTTTCACCATAAGAAATCACAGAACCACAACGTAAGTTCTGCCATCACAGGTCTACCATGAGGAAGCACCTGACGATTACCCTGGTAATAGAAGCATTCTTTGGATTAGAAACATTTGTATCTAACTCAAACTATACATTCCTTACATGCAGCGCCCCTTCTGTTCTCATCTGCTTCCTGAGATCAGATGTAGCCTCAGGTACCTACCTGGCTTATACTTTTCTTTGGCTGAACAAAGTCTGTGGAGTTTCCACATCTCAGCTTTGGAACAACCAGGTTGGGAGAAGCTGTTTGTCAGCTTGGTCAGAAGTGTTTTTGTGAGCAGAGTGCTGCATGAAAAGCTATTTTCATTGCAAAACATATAAAAAATAGACTTCCAAAACTTTCACTCAGTAAAAGAACAAAAATACATACCACTGTAGGTATTCACAGTATCTATCTTGAGGCATCCAACTTAGATGCCTACGCGGGGAGGTGAGTGCCTTCAGCATGACTCAAGAGTTCCCAAGAGTTCCAGTACAGAGCACAGTTATTTTCTGAAGCAGCCTATTTCTTTTCACTGTCTGCACGTTACTTAGCATAACTACTGTTGTCAATCAGATATGTTATTTAGATTGTTAATGTTTAGTAGCATAGGGACCCATTTTGTTTACATTTTCAGTAGCTACTATTTATAACAGTCATACAGGCAGTTTAGTCCTCTGTACTCTCAGCAACGCCTGCAGGAAGCCCTAAAAAAGCACATGGAGATATGAATATAGCACAGACCTCGCACTATCTTTCAGGCTTCATTTTAGCTTTCTGTGAAAGGACCTGTTTGGGTTTTGCAACCTGAACTCTTCAGGATGTGACGCTAAATGCGAAGAGTAGCTGAAGGCCTCTAAGAGATGACAACTGAAACAAAGCAAGTATAAACTATGCATTCACATTTTGTACACCTCATACCTTTCCTAGTGCTCACACACTGTCTTTTAGTTGCAGAAGCCAGTATGTAGAACAGCATATTTCATATTTGTTGCTAACGGAATGAGTCTTCTAACTTACGTGGCAGGTGACTATAATTTTCATCTCTAAGGACTTTCATTCAAGCCCCATCAATAAACCACAGTGACTGCATTTATGAGTGCACAAATACCTGCTAACAGTACACAGCCTCTCCTTGGTCTGCAGTGATATGCCTGTATAACCCAGTTTCTCCTTCAGCATCATCCCACGAGACAGGAGCGCTTCAGCCCTCATCTAGCAAGAAACTCAAGCAAAACACAACTTTTTATTTGCCCAGCTTGTGCTTATTGTGTCACTTCTACCTGTGCTAGGTGTCAATCATTCTGCTTCTGCCCACCTCCCCACAGCTTCCAGGTAGCAAGGTGGACACAGATCTCAAAGCCAAAATTAACTTTGCTGACCTGCTGGAAGTTTTGACATGTTTTTCTGTCGCTTCACTAAGTCATACAGCTTTTTCTCCTTAATTTGGGTCAAATGCTATGCCCTTTTAGCCAGATAGTGCTGTATGCTGAATTTCAGCCGTATTTCTGTTTTCCACAGAATCAGCTTGGATTTCCACTGGTCCAAGTTTGTATGAAAGATTGGCTGTCTGGTATTTTTCCCCCCAAGGAATAAGTAAGGGCTGCGTATGAGGGTCTCGGTGAGTTTGATGTGATCTAGTCCTTTTGGGCATAATAAAGCAACCCAACAAAGAATGACTCCCAGACTGATTTCAGTCCAGTGCAGAAACTGAAAACAAAATGGATCTATGGATCTAAATGGATCTAAGTGGATCTAAAACAAAATGAAAACAAAATGGATCTATGATATTATCATATCCTGGGATATATTAATACTTTCATATTCCTTTATTTTATAAAACTACATGTAACCTCTCAATGATCTACTCTTGAAAGTCTGTGCTAGCTTTCAAATGGATACTGGTCATAGTTGAATAGCATTCAGGTGCCTAAATATAGGTGTCTAGAGTGACTATAGATACCCTAAAGTATGTGAGCTATTCAGAGACTGGTAGATATGACATAAGATCCACAGCTTACTGAAGCAGATAGAGGCTTTCTCCTAGACACCTATGGTTAGGTATCTGATCTACTCCTTTCAGTTTTGGGAAGAAAAAAAGGAAACAAAAAAAAATTATGTGTCTTTGTATTATTTGTGACGTGACAAGTCCATGTGAAAGGCAGCAATTAAAAAAGAGGAATGGTTTTGAATTTAGGCAGAAAAAACCCACCGTATTTACATGTAGTGGGTTTCTCTTCTTCAACTTTGCATTTCTTGAGTTTATGCACTTCTTTCCTTATGTTAAAATATTTACAGGGTGGGGATTTTTTTTTTCTTTTCTTACTGCTGCTTGCATAACTCAAATCAATTAAAGCCAGACGTTAACAAAACAGCTTGTACACATGCTTTACTACTGCCCTCAGTGAAAATGAAAATTGAAATTGTTATCTAAATCAACTGAACTTTATGTACCTGTAATGTCCCTTGATTTAACAAGGTATAATAAACATCTTGCTAGGGTTCAAATTAAAAGTACAGACTGACAGAAAGCATTGCAGAAAGGAAGATTTGATTAAGCAAACCTCATTTACTGTGATAAGCTCTAAATAAAGCAACAGAAGTCCTTAGCTAATGTCTCGCTAGTTTTGCTGCACCATTTTGTTTTGCCTTGTGTTTGTAACTGGCCGATAAGATATTGCCACCTAGTGATGAAAAGCAAGGCAAGCAGAAGCAGTGCAACAGTAAATAATGCATAGGGAATACGTGTTTACATTGTAAACTGTCAGAGTGGAAGAGCAAAGCCCAGAAATGAAGCTCATGTCTGTATTTCTGGAGAAAGGGTATCCGGCAGTTTGGGTAAAATTATAGAAAATATTTCAACAGAAGCCTATTAAATAGAATTTAACAGAATAAAATTAAAATATTTTAATAGCTACATGATAGATTCATGTGTCACCCAGCTCCCATTCTCAGCTTGTTCAGTGAATTCAATAGAGTAATTAAATAGGTTGTAAGGGGTTTGTGACTTATCTGTAAATAACAAATAATAGCTACCTACTATGCATTTTGCAGACGATTAACTAGTTAACGTTGGAATTGTGCCTTCAAGGACCAAGGTACTATTATCCTTCCCTTGACTTTGCTCTGGAGCTGTCAAGCTGACATGTCCTCTTATGACTCCGCTGTTCAGCTCTGAGCTTCTCCCTGGCTCAACAGTCTCTGGAAGCATCAGCCAGCCAGGAACAAATTTCCTTTGCCCAGACATACCATACACGTGCTAAAAATATACCATCCAATATGCCAATTTGAAATCTGCGCTGCTACCACTGCGGCATGGATTTTGGCACCACTGATGCAAGAAATACAGCTGCACAAGTCAAAATGCAGCCTGTGTCCTCCAAGAACAGCCTACAGGCATCAGCAAGCATAACATCAGCAGGAATAACTTGAGTAGTGTTTTCTTCCTGCTCTTCACCTTAGTTTCCAGGCACCATCCCTAAAGAAGCTGTTTGCCATTATCCAATGAAGTTATCTCTTTCTCAGTTTGCTTACAAACCCTTACCTGTATTTCAGAGACAAGATTACATAGCAATTCAGACATTCCAGTGTGGCATGCCAGAACTTCCTCATAGCAGGAAATTTCCAAACAGATGCCTCTAATTTTGGGTGCTTGTTTCAGAGACAAGATTTAGTAACTGAACCCATCCAGCCAAAGTATAATTTGCATTAGGTATGAGCCTAGGAGAGAGGGAATATGGGGGTTGGGGTTGTCCCTCTTTTCTTCAAGTTATGAAATGTCATTACTCAATGCATGGACTGAATGCACAAATGCTCAGAAATTTTAGGCCACAATTAGGTTGCAATCGAGACCTTTTCCAGTTCCCTTCTGTGATGCAGTTGTTTCTCTTCTACCCTCCTTACAGCAAGCTCTGCAGGAGGGCAGAGAAGTGGAAGCCAGGAAGGGGAAGGGTTAGAGCATGCCCATCACTGGATATTCATTACATCAGAATGGTTTGGGTTGGAAGGGACCTCTGGAGATCACCTAGTCCGACCCCTCCTGCTATGAGCTGGGACAACTTTCACGACATCAGGTTGGTAAAAGCAGTGTGCTTGTTTCTGCAAGGTCTCCTGTAGAAACTATGCTTAACAATTACATCATGTTACTACAGCTGAGATTGTAAGACCTCCACTTTTCTTCCCGTGCTCACGATTAGCAGGCACACCTGGAACTTACAGCACAGATTTCCCCTCCTTTTCCTAGGGCCAAGGAGCCGGGGCCAACCCCCGTCCCACGCCAGGAATGCAGGAGGCAGCCTGGTGGAAAGACTTGGGAAAGTTCCCGACTCCTCAGAGAGGTGCGGGAGATGTGAGGGGGAGCAGAGGGAGGCAGACAAGGAGGGGGTTGTATCCACTTGGAGTGGTGAGCTGATGCCAAAACGAAGATATCCCTGACCCAAACACAAACCACATAACATGCTTTGCTTTTCCTGATTTTGTCTCCCTTGTAGAATGACATGTTCAAAATACTCATTCTCCACACGATACCTCCCTGCAACATGCTGCACAGGTATGATGTGTTCATTAATTATCTAATTAGGAGGAGGAATTTTCAGCACAGTAGCTCAAATTTGCTCTCAAATATCAGTCCACCCCCTAGACAGTTCTTATCTCAATGTATCTACTTGTTGCAGAGTGATCTTTAATGTTTTCTGGAATCTCAAATACATTTACATTTCTTTCTCTCAATTCTGCCTCAGCAGCTCTTTAAAGCTTTCCCTGACGTTTAATAAGATGCTGTTGTGATAAGCTACTTGCTTACATGTTCTTTTTTTAAACTTTCCTTTCCATTCTCTAGTTTTGTCTTTAATTATTAACACTTCTTCCTTTCTGGCTGACCTATTTGGATACTCACACATCAATGTTTTCATTATTCTATAGAAATGTATCCTTCTACTATGCATCTCTTTGCTGCACTAGCAACGTCAACCTTAGAAAACAAGTCGATTTTTTACTTCTCATAAGATAAGAATAAACACATTGGACTGGTTTCAACCAATCCATCTACTACAGATCAAGATGAGATGGACATGGGATCAGACTGTACTACATTTGCTGTCCTCTTACACCTTCCTATCGGGTATCACGCTCTGCTTGCTATCAGAGGGAGGATGTCAGACCAGCGAGGCGTTGGGTCTGAGCTGGCACACGTGTGCCCTTGTAATGTAAACACCCTCATAGCTCCCTCAGAGGGGTCTTATGCATTCGGTGTTCAGTCTGACTTACACCAAAAAATGTTTCCTCTTGCAACACATGGGTGGAATTACCCTGCTGAACTGGAACCTGAGTGTCGTCAGGATTAGCTGACCTCAGATAACAATAGTTTTTAACACTTTTCAAAAGAAGAAGAAATATCAAGTTGTAGGTATCACTGCATCAGCCTTCCCTGCTGACCTGACACGTCCTGTCACATACCACCTCAAGACTGCACATCTTTCAGAGGAAGGACTAAGGCCTTGCTGTGAGTGAAGTGCCAGAGATAGCTGGAGCCTCAGCTCATTAAGGACAAGGAACTTTTTTCTCATTTTACTCAGAAGTGCTAACAGAAAGATCCTGAGTCAGGTTCTTGTATCTCAGACAAACACTATCTCCAGTGAGACCAGAGACCTTCAGACTCAGCTGGGTTAACATCCACAACTTTAAATCTTTTTTGTTTCAAGGTGGGAAGAAGTAATGCTTCAAAAATCAGGATTATCTCAGAAGTCTTGCCAGGTGGTAGACCAAAGGAAATATTTTTCTTTCCCTGACTGCAGTTTATAAACAGGGCATGCACATGAACACACATTTCTTAGCTCACTTGATACCTTTAATAGCTAGGCTGTCAATCACCATGTCCTTCATCCTTTTGAAAATACTTCTGTATACCCAAAGTAAACATAAATAGCTATCAGCAAAAATCTTCCTGACTCAAACCGCTGGCTGTTTTACAGCAACTTCATATAAATGACTGCAGTGAGGTAGTGTCAGGAAAAATCAGGCCATACGACTGTACAGTGACATTTCTGTTTCTCGTGGTTGCTTTTCCCTCGTGTTCCTCAGTATGAGCAGAGGATCCCTCTGCTGCAGCTTCTGCCTTAGTGCTCTCCTGTTCCTACTCAAAATTATTTTCTCCATTCTTCAAAGAACTGATGCCAGTAAACGATTTCAATCCTAATCAGCTGTTGAAGGGAAAGCATCTTATTTTATGTAGTTTTGAAATCATTTCCCATATAAGCCGCCTAGGCAAGTGCAGATAAGACACAGTATAGAGGGTTTACCATGTAGTACCCTTACTTGCACAACCATGTGCTTAGATGCTGTCTAGATAGGAGGTAACGTTTTGGTTTAAAAACAACCCAACCACACTGGTCTTACATAAGACCATTTGTTCATATTTGCAAAGTATTTTCTATGTATCTTTTAAAGTATAGGGAAGAAAACTTTTTCAAAATTTAAACATAAATAAGGATGTGTTGTTTCACCTTTTGGCATAGCCTGTGACAGGCAAGATTGAAATTTCAGAGAGAGTTTTTGCTTGTTGTTCCCTTCCCTCCCCCCAGTACTTTTCAACTGAGGAGCACTTGTGCAAGGGGCTGTCCCTTGCTGTGGTGAAAGTTTTGTAACAGCAACTTTTCTGTCTGAACACAGGCAAAGGATTAAAAGAGCTTCAGCATCCTCCAGCTCGCTGCTTCTTTATAAAACCACCAGTGCTTTTGCAGAGGCTAAGTTAAATACATGTGCAGCCTTTGCAATTGGGTCTTGTCCTTTCCTGCTAACCTAAAAACCATCTTGGTTTTCTGAGAGCTACGAGGTCAAACACAGCTCCCTACTTATGTTGGAAAAAAGCAAATGACCTTTTTGCTCTTAGGGATGGTAATGGTACTCAAGGTTACTCTCAGGCTACATTTGAGTGGAAATTGCAATTAAGTGAAAAATAAAAAAAAAGGACGACACAGTACTTATAATCTGCTTTTTATTAACTAAAACCACTATTTTGGGCTTGGTACCCAGGGAAGAAAGCATAAAAGGATAAGTCACATTTAAGATGGAATGATTTCCTAGTAAAAACAGTAGTAATTACAGTTACATTAACTACACGTAAAATGATTAATGATTTTGAGTCACCACAGACTGGATTTTAAAAGGTATTTAGCTCCAGAAATAGCTAATGGTTGCTTTATAGATTATTAAGTGCCTAACCTAGTTAAGTATCAAGCTTGTTTGTCCACTGCATCATTAAAGGCTATGAAAATCTAATATCTTTTTTTAAAAAAAGTTTTAAAATGAGTAGATCTCATCCTCTCCCCTGTTTTTTCTTTCACCAGATCAGAAGAGGAAGATAGGTTCTTTCTTTGCCATCTCTGGATTGCCCTCTCAGCCATGAAATGAAATGTAAAATAAAAGACTTACAACTGGAAACAATCCACGGACACAGAATACTTCTATTTAAGTATTTGAATAGGATGCTTAAATCTGGAGAAAAAACAGTTAACTTTTATAACAACATAATTCAAAAGAGAATGGTGATCATAAAAAAATAACAGATGGCATTCACCAGCTTTGAAATCTTGCAGTGGAGCTGCAAGCAACACCAGGCTGCAGTTCTGGATGTGGAACCTGAGCTTATCCTTGGTCAGGTACTGGTGCTCAGTGACACCATATACTCCCGACTCATGCAAGGCACTAATGCACGAACCTTGCCTGAACTCTTCCACAGATCAAGGGAGGTCATCGCTGCCTACTGACTAATTCAGTGACAAACCCCCCCACAGCATCAGCACAGGCAGAATGCTTCATAAAACAGAAACTTCTCAAGGAATGTAAGGGTACTTCCTTTTCCAATAGTATGATGAGTTTAAGACAGGGTGTGTTTTCATGTTTGACTTAAGCTAATCTAAGATGGTGCTACTGTTGGAAAAAAGCAGTGAAGTTCATCCATTCTGTCCCTTCCCACCCGATTTTTATGAGGTCTCCTTGCGGTGGGACTAGTTAGGAGCAGAAATTTTGGTGGAGAGTGTGTGGTTTGGGGAATATGGTTGGGTCTACAGTGTTACCTTCAGTTGATGAATGAGGTTATGAGTCTCCCCACAGAGGCACATGACCCCTATGGTCAACACAAGGGAGGCCACATGGGTGTTTGGGTGGAGAAAAGGAGCAAGGGAAAAATAATGTTTCTAAATTGAAAAAAAAAAGTTTAAAAAAATCGAAGATATATTTTAATAGGTATTACATGTTTAAACAGCTTTCCCAACTACTCATGTGCCTTTACAAACACCTTTAACAGGCACTGCACTTTATAGTAAGAACATTCTTCCAAGCCATTTTTTTGGCTAAGCTGTTAGTAAACTTTGATATAGGAATGTTCTAGGTCTAATTGCAAGAAGAATAGCCAGACCATGAGCTGGAAGATTTTAAAAGCCAGAATGGACAGTGATAATCAGTCTGATCTCCTGCATAGGTCAGGCCAGAGAGTATCTTTATTTCTGGTCCATGTAGAGCAATTCAGAGTAACCAGAGAAAACAGAAAAACCTTCTGGCAGAGCTATTACAGGTAATGCTAGATCCAGGTTAAACTACCTGCAAATGCTAAAGCTGGTACGGATGGAGTCAGTGCTAATCAATGAGGCACAAGCATAACATTTTACATATACTTACATATGAAACACTATTCTCAGTAATATGCAATCAGATCATAATCTAAAGTATCCATCTGTGTGGACAACAGGCTGTATGCTATTATTAAAAAGCAACTACTGCAACCCCTGTTCGTCTCTGTAAGGCTTCATCAGCAGATTACAATGTGGAGCTGCTATAGAATCCTATGTTGCCTACTCCAAATATGACACATGGAAAACCAGACTGAAAATAGCATAAAGAGAAAACCAAATTTTAGTCACAAAAAGCATAGAGAATCTAAACCCAAAATCCACTCATTACAGTTCTGAGGTATAGGAATATGAATGCAAATTTACCGGGTTTTGGTGCAGCTTTCTTTCCTGGGATAAGCACTAGGGGCAGAACAACCCACACAGACTTGATCTGCCTTGAACCTGGTTAATGAACTGTAGAAGAGAGGAAGATCAGCTCCAAAGAAAAAAGGAGCATACCTAGCCACAAGATCCTCTATAATCAGTTCTTCAGTGTAGTTTTGCCCACAGACAACTGCATGGCAATCTGTACCTGAAGTCAATTTGGGCTACTGAATAGAAGGCATTGTGATCTTCAAAATAAGCAGTTATAAAATATGGAAACATGAATGAAGTCTCTCAGATATGTTTTGCTTATTGCTATATATGCACATACATATTATTCCCTTTTAATGTGTTTCTCTGGGGATATGGAAAAGAATTTCCATGCAGCAACCTTCTTTCAAATTCATCTTGGAAACTGAACAATCCAAAGCTCTTTACAAAGAAGCCTGTTTCTAATGCATGAAATTAAAAGAATGTGCATTCAGCACCTGATTGATGCAAAGAAATAGTTCTGAGCATGCTAAAGAATATTAATTTGAAAGTAGCTCAATGAACATAAATATTATTCATAGTGTCAATATACATGACTAATTTTATTCCCTTTTCATGATGGTCTGTTTGCATCAGGATCATCCACAAAAATTCTGAAAGAAATCTTTTTTTTGGCCTTCACAAGCCTTTATTGTTTAATAAACAAAATCCCCAACTCTTTATTATATTCAAACCTGAGGTTTCAGACGTAATCATGTCATAATTTTGTGAGCTTGGTTTATAAATCACCGGTGTAGGGGCATGCAACATTGTTTGCAGAGAAGAAACATTTGATGAGAGCAATCTATGAAAGAATGGGAGCAATTCACCCCTTCACCATCTTCCTGTACGCCTGAACATGGTCCCTTGCTTGGCTAGAAGGGAGAAGCTAAATGCAGACTACAGATGCAGGACTTACTTGACTTAATGCAGATGTTTACAATTTAACTCCATTTCAGCTACTCAGCTTGGATGTCTTTTAGTCAATATAAAGAAATAAGAGCTGAGTCATGCCAGTTTAATGCTGACATCTAATACAGATCACATGGATTGAACTCTAATAAAGCCTGTTTCTCTCTGAAGTCTGTAAAAGGAGCTTGAAGTGACAAGCTTTGGTACAGACATCTATTCAGCAAATGTCTGAGTTTGGGAAGATGACACTCTGGTGTCCAGATCAGAAAACACTCCTAGTTAAAACCCCAAAAATAGTGAAGCTGACTTTCTGCAGAGGCTGTTCCTCTTTTGGGACTAGCAAGTCTTTCAAGATGCAAAGCCACTAGAAAAGCACAAAGCTATTTCTTACTATCTTCAGTCTGAAGTACCATCTATTTATTTCTGTTTATAGACTATTTCCCTAAAGACTGTTTTAGGTACTAAATTTAGCCACCAAGACCTAAAATCAGGATCAGAGTGAAAATCTGAAACCACCTAATTAAAAGGCTGATAAATCCTTGAAGGAGCTGCACCTTTTCCTTCCAGAGCTCTACAGTGAGAATGGAGCAACGCTGCTGCACATGCAAGTTCCTTCTGCTATTATTCCTGCAAGAATCAGGAGTGGAGGGGGAAGAAAGGAGATGAGAAAAGAAAACTAACCACAACTCATGCAACAAGGGGTGGTGCCTACAGGCACCACATAATGGAGTTTAATGCAGGTCTATAGGATCGCTTGACAGTTTTACCATATACCTTTCACAGAAAGCAAAAACAAAATGCAGATTATGTTTCCTGGTAATATTTAGTGGGGAAGATTGCCAGTAGGAATAACCAGGAAATGCTTAAACCATTACAATAATATAGGAAAGTGAAATAAGAGACTTAATGCGATTTTCAGTAATACAGAATGGATTATGAAGTACTTGTAGAAGTAGTAGGAGAAATAGTAAATAAAAGTGTGGCAAAATCATATTAACTTGACTTATCCTTTTGTAGAGCTTCAGGAGATTCCTGTTGAATAGTACTGGCCCCAGGATCTTCCCCTGGGCTTTGTGCTGCTAATCACAACCAATCAGCCTGCCAGCTGTTTCCAACACATCTCACCGTCCATTCATCTAGTTTATACTTCACCATTCTGTGTATGAGAATGTTGCAGGAGATACTGTCAGAAGTCTTTCTAAAGACAAGATAAACAGCATCCTTTGTTCTCCCATTATCCACCAAGCCAGTTATCTTGTTATAGAAGGCTATCAAGTTGGAAATGCATGATCTCCCCTTCACACCAACATGCTGACTGCTCCCAGTCACCTACTTCTGTTACGTCTGGAAGTTGGTTATAGGAGTATCTGAGTGAGTGTGATCAGCTTTCTGGATCCTCCTTCTTGCCTTTCTTGAAGGAGGGAGTCACATTTGCTCTCTTCCAGTCCTCAGAAACCTCCCTCAGTTGCCATGAGCTTCCAAAGACTATCAGGACTGGTCTGACAGTGATGTCAGCCAGTTTCCTTAGCACGTGTGTTGCATCCGATCTGGTCCAGTATGTTTAAAATGTTCCCTAACCTGTTATCCCTGTACCAAGGGTAAGTCTGCCTCTGTTTGGGCCTTCATACTCATCTCTGGGATTCCTGAAGCCTCCCTGAAGGTAAAGACTGAGGCAAAGAAGGCACTGACTACTTTGGCCTTTTCCATGTCCATCACCATCACTCTTCTTGTTACTGAGTAAACTTTACACAGTCACTGAGACTGTTTCAGGGTAGACTTTACAAGTTTGAGGAATCAACACAGAGCAATAGATTATGCAGAAGTATTCTTAACCCAGAAAGCAGATAAAGGACAAACTGTAATGACTCTTAATTAAGAATCCCATAACAGTATTGCAAATCTAAATTTCTATTACTATTACTAGTTTCTACAGAGGCAATTGCTCACTTTCTAGTTCCAGATCTGGAGTTGGACTTGTACACATATGCCTTGTTTATCCTAAATCCACTCAGCAGAAAATTAAATACATTTCAGGCCCTGAAAGTCCATGTTGTGAGCTTCATTTAGTTTCTGCTTTTCTTGTCATCCTTTTTTTCACCCTGGCACCTTTGTGGATAGTAAAACCTCTGCTACAGATTAGACCTTCTACCTTGGAGTTGAGCCTTGGCAGCTAGGGGAAATCTAATGCTTGAATGATTCTCCATACAGAAATCAATAACTGTCTGTGATAAATCTAAACAAGACATCTCAAAAGTACTATAAGGTGACGCATTGAACAAACTGGTATTGAGTTTTAATGACCTTTACAGTCATTAAAGTTATGTCTTGCTGGACAGGCTAGTGATTCAACTATGTCAGACCATGAATGTCATCCCTATATTAATATTTGGGGCTGTTCTCCGGCCACCAAGCCAGATGGCACAAAACAGCCTTCAAGCATACAGAAGGCCATTACCTAAATGCTGGTGGTAACATCCAGGTCTCTCAGTTCCTCAGCTCTTGACAATTTCTGAACTGTGCCTGAGGAAGAAGTGGAGCAGCTTTGATAGAAAGAAATTTCTCTGACTTACAAAGAACTGGGGAGAAGAAGACAAGGTTGTCAACAAGACAACAAGGTTTGAAAGAGATTGACTAGCTTAAAGATAAAAAAAAAAAAAAAGTGGAAATACAGGATAACTGTGGTTATAATATGACACTTGTTGACTGCCGCTTTCTTTACCAACATGCAGACTAAACATCACAATTAGAATTTATTTTCTCAAGCCTTTATAATTTGCATCACAAATTACCCCTGAAAAGGTTTATTAGGAAGAAGAGATAACAACATGGTAAGCACAGAGATGCACAGGAACATGTTCTGCAACAAAAACATGTTGCCATTACAGCCACGGTGCAAATGCAGAAACATAACTCAGGAGATGCAGAGCAAAAGCCCCACAGAAAGTCACAGCAATACTGTGACAAAAAAACCAACAAAAAACCCACTACACAGCCAGGTCCATGGAAGAGAAGCTGCTAGATCATCTTACACACAATATACATTGCTTATCTACAGATTTTTTTCCTGGAAACAGCAATGTCTTCCCGTAACAGATGGGAAAGATTTCTTATTTTAAGGCATTTTAAATCTAAGTGCAACTTCAGTATACGATTAAAAAGCATGAACAGACATTTGTTGGGTCTTCAAAACTGTATCTGATTATAAAACTGCATATTCCAGCATTGTGTAGCAGCTAGATGCTAGTGTATCCTATGCAAGAAGAATTTAAATGTATCTCATCTTGTGAAGCACCCTGCAATTTCAACTTCCCTGAGAACCTAAATACAATAAAGAATGTCCTGAGCTCCTCATGTTTCTAATTTAAGATCCAATCCCCAAAATTCATAAAAATCACACTCCAAATTAATAACTTTTATTTAGTAGAATATAAGGAAAATTAGTATGAGAAATACAGTTGATGAAATTCCTTCTTTATGAAAACCTAAATATATGACCTCAGTATCTATTTGCTTACAGCTGGTTTATCAGAAGTGCTGTAAGGACTTCATCTCACTATCAGGGCATCTTTCATCATGAGAAGCAGTAAAAAAGAAATTATCTTCCAGCTAACTGTAGTTCTGTTCAAAGAGTTTCCATTAGGTAGTCTTTTTAAATTAAGATCAATTTTATTATCTACACCTGTCTTCAGGCATAATAGTCTCTGAATCTAAACAGATAAATAAAATACTGATTTTTAAAATTCTTAAGAAAATTAAGTAGTGTCAGAATCTCCTAAACTTTTCTGTTGTTGTCGCTGTTATAAATTCAGGTACAGTAAAACAGCAAAGAAATTAAAGAAGAAAAACGTTAAGAATTTTAATTCTGGAGATACCAAGGTTATCTGGTGATTCAAGTTGGATACATTATGCTCCTATTAAGTGTGTAAGGCTAGGTAAATATAAATAGCTGAAAGGAAAATAGTTATCTACCAAATGCACTCTAATCTACAGAAGTATTTACAAATAAACCAGCACTATAGACTAAATATATTTTGAGTGGTTTATATGCAGTCCATAGATCCATCTGACTGTCAAGAGAACATACTTCAATGTCATTAACTGCATTAGTGTATGTGAGGATTGCACTTCAGAAGAACAAAATATACATCAGAAAGAAGGTTAAATCAAAGCCATTATGATAACTTTTCAGTCTAATTCCTTTAAAACATTTTACTTGGCTGATAAGCTTTTGATTACAGCAGATACACCACTCTAAGACTTTAAAAGTAATGTCTTGTCTTTCATGTAATGAAATGATACGTATTTCTCAACTCTAAGAAAAAAAATTAGTATAGTCAATCTTTCCAATCCATTACAACAATATCACTTCTTTATGGGGCAATGTGGGCATTTTTCACGGTGAGTCTGTCCTTTAAGGTGCATATTAAATCAGATAAAGAGAATAAAAGATTCTATTGTCTCAAGACAGCCAAGGAAAGATTTACTTATCAGCAAACCCCCACAGATCTACTGCACATGAAATGTAGTTAAGGCTACTGCAATTTGATATAAAGAGTAACCGGCTTGTTCTTAAATCTTTTAAATGTCCTCAAAAACATTTTTGTACCTTTCCTACTTTGTTACAACCAGTGTTGAATATGAAGTAATGCTCCTTCTTTAAAATTAGATAGATGTACAAAAGAAAGAGCCCGTTACATTTCCCAGAAGACAAGCATTCAGCGCAAGTTTAAGGTTTCACTCTCTACTTTAACCATTATGCTCTAGATAGGACATAGCAGAGAGCCAAAGGGTCCAACTGGCAAACCATGTTACTAAGCCAGATTCTTTTTCATATGCTGTTTCTCCAGCTGCACACACAGCTCACTCGTGCTGGTATCAGGAAGCAAGTGCTGTCATTTCTCCGCCAGCTTTTTCAGCACGGAGAAGCCTCTAAACCCTTAAACATCATCAGATTTGAGGTATAGTACTGCCTGTACAGTGGAATTTGTTCACTTGAACACTCAGGTCTGCTTTAAACTGATAGTGGCCATCTAAATCCAGAAGACAACTAACTAGTTTTAAAAACAAACTAACCAACCAGCCAACCAGAAAGCAAACATCCAAGCCACAACAGAAGGAGCCTTCCCTACCTTAACCTCACTTTCCTCCCTATCCTTCCCCTCATCCACATGTTCACGTCACTCTCCAATGAATACAGAGAGGTTCTTTTGTGTCCCAAATACAACTTAAAGGCAAGGCAGCATCTTCATCACCTGCCTACAAGAACATTAGAAAGTCAATCTCCACAGTCTATAAAATACCAGTGAACTCAGGAATAAAACAAGTTTGACAACATGCATATATTACATCAGACTTCAAAATGCAGAACCCAGAGCTTTCCTCTGAATCATCAACCCATCCTTTCTGAAGAAACTGACACTTAAAAATATTTATGAAATAAAATGCTGAAGAGTATATTAAGTAATATATGTAGAAATATGTGAGCATAAAAATACAGAAGGCCAACAGAAAAGCAAGACATCATCAATTTGATAATTTCTATTAATAAAGTGGTGGTCTCTCACCCAAATGGTGGATAGACACACACTCTACTAGCAATGTACCAATTTTATAATATGGAGGCATATCTTAATAGAAGGCTCAACAAAACACAGTGACATACAAAACTAATGCCAGTCTACAATATGAACAGTAAATTTAAAAGATGCAATGCCTCCTGCCCCCCACCTTTTCAATCAGAAGATGTTGCTAAAGGGGAAACTAAGCCAACTTTTTCAAGTCAAGTAGGAAAGAGAACTTTAGGACAAGGCAGTCCTGCCTTCCCTTCTGCTGTCAGTGGATGATACCTGTGAAATCCAGCACCAACACAAGGCATTTAACCAAATTTCAATGTGCCAGGTGATAGTGGGTACCATAAGTGAAGAGCAATTATGCTCTGCAGATTACAAGCATACATTATTGCCATGCAGTACAATTTATTCAGAGAGGAAGTTGGATATTCAAATCGTCACTAAATTAAAATACTGAACATGGATCATTATAACTCATTTGAATCAAGACACATACTGTACTCATGATTTTAAGCACCCTCTTTTAAAGTAATTAGATTTTGGCAAGTCTCTCCTAATTAACATAGCCAGTGAAAAGAAAAAAAAAAGAAATCATGCATACTGGCTGTTTTATCCCCACATCTCATGAAATAAATAAATAATTTATTCATATCGCTGTTGAAAAACTTCTAAATATTTTTTCTTATATATAAAACTTTTCTTTCTTTTACTGTTTTCAGTATTTTAATTTACATGCAAATATGGTGTCAAATCAACTTACTTATTTTAGAAAGTGATTTTGCTAGACTGTATGCTGGTCTGAACTCCAGAAATGCTTTGAGAGAGTGTCTCAAGACTTCTAACTGCGACAAAATTTTCACTGAAAAGAAAAAAAAGCAGTGAATTTGTTACAGAATACTATTTATTCTGTTATAAAATCACAGACCAGAAACCTACATTCTTACTTGGAGTAGCTATATAAAGTACTGTTAACTGTTTTTACAGAAGTAGAGATAATCCACAGAGTTTATTTTGCCTGTGAAGACAATGCCTGAGTCACAGGAATACAGCCACAAAATGGAGGTGTGTCTGGCCTTGGGAGAGGGAGAAAAATCCAAAGTATTTTTCTCAGCTTCTGTGCTTCAAAATTGACACATCAGTCAACAATAGTGACACAGGCTATCTGCATGTGAAAATGAAGAGGGAAAAGAGGAATGTATAAAGAGGAATCTCAAAAAACAATACCAGCATCCTTCTTCCAAAAAGAACTAAAACTCACCCTACACTTCCCTAGGTTGAAATTAATAAACACACATGAATCTTCTTCAGGCTGTTGTGCTTTTGAATATGAGTTGGCACAGACGTTTTAATGACATTTAGCTAATACCTTTTAATTTTATGTCCTTTCAGTTAATTCAATTTACCTTTCCTAAGTACCTCTGTAAAGACAGGGCCTCCTAAAGCCTCTTGGTTGCCCACTCTGTCTTTTTACAATTCTTTCTTTTCCCATTAACAAGTCATATCTTATATGGTAAAACACCATTCATTTCTGCATGGTCCTGCCAGGGTAAGGTTCAGCCATGTCTATGATAGTATGCTGAGCTGAGGGCATGTCAGCAGGTCTGTACAAAATCAACTAATTAAGGTGATGAACCTCTCTACTGACAGTAAATGGACCTATAATGTTGGTTATGCTCACTTGTGCCTTTGTTGTCATTTTCCAAAGGAAAAAGCATAACAACGAAATAGTAAAAAAGAAAATTTAGTTAATTGCACTTGATATTAATGAAGTCCTGAAGCATGCAACAGCACTAAACATTTTAAATTTAAACAACAAGAATAAATTAAGTACTTTCTTGAAATAAGAAACAAGTATCTCTGTGCAGTTATCCCTTCAGCAATGCCATGGTTTCTCTGCAGTCAGAGTTTCTGTCCTCCCATTGCTATGTGAGAATGAACACTGGTAACTCAGTGATACCACTATTTGGACAGTCTTCCTTGGCATACATGAATGACTAACTTCTTGATGACAGGACAGACAGATGTGTCACTCAGGTTTCAGCTTTCATTTTTAAAGAGCAAGTTTTCTAGCTATCATAGTTTAAAAAAAATACTGTGAAACAAACCTATCCCATGCAAGATGCCTCCCTGAATCTTCAGTAAGTTTGAAACAGGAGACCCAATGTATGAACCAACCTATATCCTTGCAGCTATATGCTATTTTGTTAGTTAAGTTCTGAAAGATAAACTAAAAGGAAAGAAAACAAAATGTACATGACATCAGACTACATAGAACTAAGACAGGTTCATGGTGATATAAAAGACTAAGCAGAGATACGGGGATCAGAAGAAGGTGGAAGAGTCAAAAAGATACAGATTTAAAATATATGTATTAATAGATGACTAGGCTGAAACAAGGAAGCATGAGTTTATAAATATCTTAAGTATGGGGTGCAGGGGGAATTGGCCTGCCCCTTTTCAGTGGTCTGTGGAGACAGGACAAGGGGCAGTGGCTGCAAGTTGGAGCACAGGAAGTTCCACACCAACATGCGGAGGAACTTTTTCCCAGTGAGGGTGACAGAGCCCTGGGACAGGCTGCCCAGGGAGGTGGTGGTGGAGTCTCCTTCTCTGGAGATATTCAAGACCCATCTGGATGCCTATCTGAGTGATATGTCCTAGGGAGCTGCTTTGGCAGGGGGGTTGGACCCGATGATCTCTCGAGGTCCCTTCCAACCCCTACAACTCTGTGACTCTGTGAGTTACCACATTCTTCAGAAGGCTTCAGCAGTGATCCAAAAGACTGCAGAGCAAGAATATATATATACACACACTTATATATTTAATATTTTTTTTATATATGTATATATTTATCTATCATCTCAAGCATTCACGATCAGGTTGGATGGTGCTTTGAGCAACCTGATCTAGTGGAGGCTGTCCCTGTCCATGGCAGAGGGACTGGACTATATGGTCTTTAGGGGTCCCTTCCAACTCAAGCCATTCCGTGATTCTGTGATACAACTCTGTTCCATCCTAACCTACATTTACAGCACAAAAGACAATGGTCTGGAGGACCTGAAGCTTACTTTGTTAGCCTCTTTTCAAAAGCAAATCAAGTAAAGCTTCACCCATGTATACTGCTGACCTACCAAGTGAAAGACTACACCCATTTTTCCATCATGCTCCATCAATTGCTTATAGCAAGCAATTTGCATTACCTTTGAGTTAAGTGCCCTTGAGTGTACAGTAACAGCTGCAGTGGATTTCATAATAGTAATGGCAGAGGTCCAGACACACAAACTACATTAAATTGCTCATATCTGACACAGCACAAACGACTGAGTATTACTGCTGGTGTGGTAATTTGGGAGGGTGGAAAGAGAACAGAGAGAAAGAATTGTATTTTAAAAAAAAAGAAAAAAGAAAGATCACAGAATAAAGGAGAAATTTAGGTGGGCACAACAGAATATGGGTGATGGAGACCAAGCTACTTAATCATTTTTTTCTGACATAAATGCAGATGTACAAGAAAAAAAAAAGTGAGAAGTGACAGGAGGAAAAAACTCAACATAAGAAATTAAGGAGCAGAAAAGGCAGCTAAAAGACAAAAAGCAGCGACTGAGAAAGCATAAGATAGAGAGAGTCTACCCTGCCCAAAACAATGTGGTTTGACAGTCACCCACAGACCACATCACCTCAGGAAGAGCCTGTTCCGGCACTGGGAAACACAGGAGCCTTGGGCATGTCTAAGTCACCTGACTTAAGATCTGATAAGGCTTTTTTGCATTTTTTAAGATGGGGAAGTACAATAGGAAGGGGGAAGAAAGCTTGGATTTCCTAAGGTGCTGAAATATTTCAAATTCCTTAACAAAGACACAATGGAGGCTCTAAATCCCACAGGGTTGCCCTTTGAAATCTTTCAGCATTGTATTCCCATTCCTTCAGCAGTATTTCAGCTCATCAGAAGGTACCCATGTGAGTAGCTCTCATTCAAGACAAGAATATCAATATTTAAATGATCAATAACACTTTTTTTCATAAACTTCATA
Organism: Laterallus jamaicensis coturniculus; assembly: GCA_022605575.1. Lineage (NCBI taxonomy): Eukaryota > Metazoa > Chordata > Aves > Gruiformes > Rallidae > Laterallus > Laterallus jamaicensis. Next base: position 9,454,793 of record JAKCOX010000012.1, read on the forward strand.
GCTCTTCAAAGATCTGCATGATTGTAGTATTTCCCCCAATAAATTGTAAAAGTCCTCTTTTTCACCTGGAAATGGAGATACTCAGGGGTTTTTTTAAAGTATATTTTTGTTTCTGTAAAGGATTTTATTTCCTCTGATTGCATCACAGAAACACATCTTCAGTTTCAGTATGGATGAGCTGTTATTGATTTCCCCCCCTCCAAAACCTTTTAAGTCCTCCTAGTAAAGCAACATATCCTTTGTCCTCGTGCTGATCTGTTGCCTATTTTTAGGGATATTTTCACATAAATAAAATCCAAAACCAAACAACAAAATAATCCAGACTTGCTAGACTGAATTCCACTCTTACACCTTGTTCCTACTTCTTAACAACTAGAGAGTTAAACTGAACTATTAATTACAGCTATTACAGGCTCCAGTGCAAGTCAGGAATTCAAAACATGCATTTGACTATTTAGTGATGTTAATTTCTAGCTACACACAAAAAAATCTGCTAGACTGGAGAAGTCTGCATATCCCCAAACCTCCAGAAAAGCGATGAGATGCACTACTAGAGCAGCAAGAGAGATACTTGGACTGCAGCTACTGACTGCTTGGCTTATAAGTGAGGTTAAGCAAAATGCAGTTTAAAGCTTGAGAGAAACAACCGGTTTTCTTTAAATGCTATGAATGAAAAATAACAAAGAACCCACAAGAAAGGAACATGAAGTTAAAAATACGAAGTGTTCCATCACTTTACTGGCTGACATAATTTAATGTAATTGGTACTTGATTAAAGTTATCTATGAAGACTGTCTTACATTTTAAAAGAGAATAAATTCTGACTGGAATCAGCTACTGGATTCTTTAACTATTACCAAGAAGGTTTAAAAGCTATTGCATTAACATACTATTAAAATAGCATTTCCTACCTGAAAATATAGAAGGTCTTTTCTTAGGCCGCCTGGGATGTATAGGCTCTAGGTTCCTAATGTTTCTTTGAAACTTCCCTTTAAAATCATTTTCTAGCAGGATGTCAGGTGGTAGGCTTCTCCGTCTTGTTGATTTGTAACGAGCCTGATAGGAATTCAGTTTACTCTTAGTCCTAGGGTACAAGTTGCTGTCATCAACTGCCATGATAGCGCACTAAGCGTGAAAGCCACCCCAGCTCAGCGCCAATCCGGACATCCAGAAGTCTCTGGACCAGTGGTGAGAGACACAAGCAATCTCGGATGTTCTCATGCTCACCTGGCACTCCTTGGGGAAGTTAGGCAAGTCGATAGGCGTGTGCAGGAACAGGTGTAGAGTTACTATATGGCCCCTCCTTGCATCAGTGAAACAGCACAGGGAGGAGACACGCTGAAATCATTAGTTTGAAAGTTTTGAGGTAATTAGGAAACTCAACAAACCTGAGCTCAGCAGCACAATCTGTGCAAAGGGGAAAATACCACTTAATATGAGGCATGTCTATGGCTAGGGTAGTTTATATTATACCAACAACATTGCTCAGATCAGTTCATTAATAGTTCATCAACTGGCAAGCTAACAAGTGTTGCTAAACCTTAGAAAAAGAAAATAGAGTGAGACTGAAAGAAAAAAGCCACAACAAACACAATAAAAACCCAACCCAGTCCCCAGGCAAGGGACCTATCCAGGGAAAGGTACAATTGGATCAATAAGTTTGGGTTTTTAATTGCTGTCTTTTGCTGATTTTGCATTTTAAAGACTGATAAACCATCCAAAGCACAAAGTTTCTTATGGCCATAGTTATCAGTTTGGGGGTTCTTTCCTCCAGAAGCAAATGTTACTTCCTACTGGAGTCAGAATCAAAGATCTACCAGTTCTAGTACTAGTTCTCTCTCTATGTAACTGCTGACAAATAAAAGACATTTAAACATAAAAATGTCTCCATTTAACTAAAAGCCAAAGTACTTTTCTTTTTTAGTTCCAGTAATGTCAATGAAATCTTTGAAGCCTCCCAAGGACATGACCTTCCTTTCTCAAATGTTCAGAAAGAAGAAAGGACAAATCCAAACATTTTCTATAAATCTGATAATTTTCTCACTTGAATTCTATCCTAAATGAGACAAAATGAATTAGTAAATTAAAACTAACAAAATTTCCTTGTTACATACATTTTGCTCTAAAGAACTTTTAATATAGCAAAGTGAATAAGCAGAGTGGTAATTCAAAGTGTCAGTAACTAATGTTACAACCACGGGCATTTAGGGAACTCTGATTTTAACACCTGAAGACAGAACTTCATTTCTTCAAATCATTTAAAACACTTTAAACATGAAAGCTTGGTTACTTTCCTAAAGATAGGGAACACTAAATGATTGCTGTAATGATCAAGAGGTTGGCTGCACCAAATACAGTTTTTGCATGAAATCCAGTAAAGCCTTTATTATTGCTGATTAGGAATAAAGTGTTCACCTACATGCTTTTGGAAAGGAAGAGGGGAAATGATGTATCATGGAATATATTATGTTAGAAATGCAGAAAGATGCAAACAGTCTGCTAAAATTTATCTTTTCCCTCTAGAAATTAAATTGCGTTTGGTTGGAAGCTGAAATCACGAACATAGGAATCCAATCTTAAATACACTCAACCCAGAAATCACATCTTGCCTTCAGAAGAAACTGATTATTTAAACCAAAGGGATATAAAGCAAGTGAACAGTAACTTTAGATAGCAAACAACATTTCTGATGTTGCTGAGGATAGTGAGCTCTGCATAGATGCAGAAATAAGCTTTTGAAAATCCCACCTGACTCCAAAATAGGTTAGGTGGTGGCAATTAGGTTACAACCAAAGGGAATTGTATGTCTAAATTTCTCAGATCCTTTTTTAAAATTCCTTTAGGCAATGGTCTTCACCATGAGAGGCCAAAATACTTCTTACATGTCCTTCAAATCTGTAGATCTCATCCTCTTTTATTGTCAGCTAATAAAATAAAAAGGTCAGACAAGCCTTCCTTGCTTCCCATTCTCTTCTAAAACCTCTCGATTCTTCAGCTTTGACTGAACCAGCAGAAAAATATTCAGTCCATTCCTGATAGTCCAACTAAACCAAAATAACTGAATGAAAAGCTTTTCAAAACAACATAAAGTGCTTAAATCTGAGCAAATATAAATATATTTGAACCATGTGCCAAGACCAAGAAATAACAAATGCCAGATGCTGGAATTAACTGAAATTTGACAGAAGCTTTAAATGTCAACGTCAACGTCTTTGGTAGATGACCTAGCCACCAGGCTCCAGGATATTATGGAAAAAGCTCTTAACTTTTCCTGTTGAAGCTACTCCAATATGTATAAATAATTAAATATTCATTAGAAGAGTGACTTGAAAGTGACTGTCCCATATTCTAGCTGAGTGATACAATTGCTGCACTATACCATCTTACCTTCTCCAGCTCAATGAATATTCATGACAAGTGGAACATTTCCAACAGGAGAAATTGCCACTGGGATACTCAAAGGTGTGAGAGTGATCGCATTCTTTCAGATGGGGGGAGACCTGCCAAGGACACAAGCCCCTGATCCAGCAGCTGCACACTGGAATCTAAGAGTGGTTTACCTGAGTGGCCTTCAAGTGGAAATGCCGAAGAGGACTGATGAAAACTCCAAACAACTCATTACTAAATTGCCTTTTGTAGGGTCCGCTCTAGAACACACACTTTGGAAAATTAATTCAGACCTAAATATCAAGACAATACTTGTTTTGAAGAGTCAAAAACCTAAGCAAGTACAGTAAAGGAATATGCAGCGGTATGACAGAAGCTGAAGGTCCTGGTGGCGTCTGAAAATTGTTGGTGCCTGAGGTGCCTAAGTGCCATTTGATCAGCCTAACTCATGTAGTGATTTAGTTTATGGATCTCCTAGCTCTCATTTTCTCACTACAAAATCTTCACAGTCTTCACCTGAGTGAGCCCACTATAGAGTAAGTTACAGCACAATGCAAAGAACAAAGCCGGGAATGGGGGAGGAAGAGGGACTTGGAAGAGCTGATTATTAATTACAAGAGCAGAGAAATAAAGCAGATGCACTGAGCATTTAAAAGAGATTTTAAGATTCAGCACAGGAAGGAAAGAAAAGAGTACTCTTGGTAAAATTGAGATCCTTCTCCACTAAGGCTGCAGTGACAATATCCCTCTCTGACCTCCTAATTTCTTTTCATAGATGGAAACTTTGTACCTTTATAGATCGAGATAAAACCAGGAATGAATAAATAAATAAAGTATGCATGATGTGTGGAAGGAAATAAACTTGCCAACTTGTATGCAGTTAATCACAAGGTACCTATTGTATTCCTCCAGGAATCCAGAAGGAAATCAAGAATCAAATGGTTGAAGTATTTTGCAAAAATAAGCAAATCACTGAAAATTTAACAACAGAGATGACAGAATGAAATATTTACTCTTATTTTTTTAACTAAGGAAATGGCATAGTTTAAGGAATACACTTTGCCAAGCATTTTATCTGAAAATGTGATTAAAATGATAATTAAGAATTGAGTAAAGCATCAAGATTACAACACAACAGGACTAATCAACATGGTTGCTAAAAAAAAGGCGTCATTAATCTTCTACAGGCATTTGAGCATAAAAGATAAAAGACAACTAATTATTTATCTCATCAAAGATTTACACAAGATCCTTCAGAAGAGAATGGTACAAGAAAGTAATCATTGTGTTACATTCAGAACAGAATCATGGAAGTGCTCAAATGAAGAGAAACAAAGCGTGGGAAGTATACTTGGACTACATTTTCACACCAGCAAAGGTTTTAAGGCTTTAGGTTTCACTAGTAGGTTCTGTGTAGTTCAGTACATCCTTACAATTTTGAAAGGTCAGTATACTAATAATTTTAAAAGCCTAATTTAGATAGCTGAACTATCGATCATTTGGTTTATGCATTATGGTTGAAAGCTAAACCAGGACATTGTACCCCTTACTCTCCAGCAGACCACCCAACTATACCATCTGTAGTTTCTATTACTATTTCTTTTGATTCAAGTTTGGTAAACAAAAGCTAAAGGAAACTGATATTTGGTAACTAATTTATGTTTGGACAATACTCTGTACTGCTGAAATACAGATCTGAAGCTACAAAATTAGCATAGTCCAGGTCATAGAAAAATTGGTTTTCATAGAATCACAGAATGCTTTGGGTTGGAAGGGACCTCAAAGATCATCTAGTTCCAACCCCCTGCCATGGGCAGGGACACCCTCACTACACCAGGTTGCCCAGAGCCCCACCTAACCTGGCCTTATATGCTTCCACAACCTCTTTGGGGAACCTGTGCCGGCACCTCACTACACTCAGAGTAAAGAAATTTTTCCTAATGTCTAACCAACACCTAGCCTCTTTCAGCTTACAGCCATTTCTCCTTGTCCTATCACTACACTCCCAGGTGAACAGTCCCTCTCCCACTTTCTTGTAGGACCCCTTCAAGTATGGGTAGACCACAACTAGGTCACCCCAGAGCCTTCTCTTCCCCAGACTGAACAAGCCCAACTCTCACAGCCTGTCTTCATAGGAGAGAGGTGCTCTAGGCCCCCAGATCATCTTTTGCTCTGGATTTGCTCCTTCCTGTACTGGGGACCCCAGAACTGGACACCGTAGTCCAGGTGGGGTCTCACCAGAGCAGAGTAGAGTCTCAGAATCACATCTCCTGACCTGCTGGCCACGCTGTTCTTGATGCAGCCCAGGACACAGTTGGCCGCCTGAGCTGCTAGCGCACACCGCCTGCTCATGTTGAGCTTGTGATTATCACCCCCCAGTCCTGCTCCTCAGGGCTGCTCTCAATCCATTCCCAGCCTGTAGTTGTGCTTGGTTTTCTCACAGGACGAATTATCATTACATTTTTGTTTAATCATACAGCAGCAAATCTTACCATATTTTACATGCAGTAAGCCATGTGCTGCTGTCACTGCATTAGAGCTGTCATGCTCATTTTCAGCTGAAGAAATATATGTGCTTTTCAACAGCAGAAGTCTTCTGAAACATTCTTCTCAAGGTATCAGCTAGTGCAGGCTGGCTCAGAAAAACATGTATGGTGGAAGAAAAAAATCCCAACACTACAATGAGATCCTGTCTGGTTTGGTAAAGTAACTTCCATATCAGCATTCATTGATTCATGGACCTTCCTGCCATGCTATACATCCTAGAGTACCAGGGAGGGTGAGGCCTCTTGGCTGTGTATGTAGAAGGAACTGCAACAGCAGGAAGGTAAAGTTTGAGATTTTCTGTTTAAACCAGTGGAACTCAGTCAATCAATCAAGCCTCCTCCTTTTTTGCCTGCTGCCCACAGATCCTCCCTCCTTGCTGATTACCGTCCATTTTGTGAGGCTGCACAGCAAACCATGGCACAAACTTAGGTTAACCTTTTGTTTCTTTATATGTTCTTTATCGGGCTACCACAAGGGACAAAATGATCCAGGAACATCCAAAAGCATCCAGGACAGGGATATATGAATTGCTTCTTTTAGCGATTGTGCCAGCTTACCCCTAGTTAAAATATGTGTAAAACTAAGAATATAAAGGCAATGTTCAGGCTACTGACTGGTGGATTTTACAGGTGTCAGAAGTCTTTAAATAAATCAAGTTCATAACAACCAACTTGAGCATTTTTGGGTACCTGCTTGCTTAGAGGAGACAGTTTAGGAGTACATTGTTTTCTTCCATAAGCACTTACTACATAGGTCACATCCCCAAACATAGTAGATCAGACACAGATCTGCTAACATAACTGAGCTATGAAGTCTCTAACCTCTTTTGGTTTGCATTTCAAATAGGAAAGTTAAACAATGCAAGAAGAGAAAACAGGGAATCAAAAAGTGAGGAAAATATACAGGTGTTCAACACCCCCCTAGCTGTTAAAAATTATTTAATTTTCTGGAATAATTTGGTCATCTTAATCCATAGGATATGAACATCTGACACGTTCTATGCTTCAATTAACTAATCTCTTCCAGTCTAATGCTCTCTTAAGTAAAAAGCCTGGATTTGATACAGCCTTAGCATCCACAAAAGCCTCTCTTTATTCAAGCATCATTTTTCAGAAGTGGGTGTAAGAGGAACAGGTCAACAAATAACCAGTCATACTCTCAAAGACAAGACAGAGATTATTTTAGGTTCACATTAATTTTTACCATTGTTAGAAACACTTGACTCAGAATAGTGCAATTAAGACTTAGTTGCCAGGCTACACTTGACCTTAGAGCAAGCCAAATCAGAGTATTAGATGCTATCATGCACTACACTTACAGTTTTAATTTGTGATAGATAATATTGAATTACAGTCACAGAAAAGAGGAATAAACTTGCAACCTAGAAAATTCCTTGCCCACCTCAAACTCAAACAGATAAAGCATGAAGAAGAGAATACAGCTTTTCCAGAATTGCTTTCTATGCTGGTAATACATATATTGGCTGATTTTTATAGATGCATATTGACAGGAGATTTGGCCAGTGTTTCAATTGCATTGCCTTTCAGCTGAAAGAAGATAAGCACCTTTAATTTGTAGTCATACTCGTTTGCTAACAGCAAACAAAACATATGTTTGAAGCTGTAATCTGGTTCTGAAATAATATTAGTCCCTCACTGATCCATAATGCGCACTTCCCATATTAAGAAGGGATGCTGACTCATGTCACAGCATTTCACAAGCAGCACAATTCGTATGCTAATATACACTGGTAGTAATTTCAGTTCACGTTGATGTTCCCATTACAGGATAGCTGTTGAAGCTTTATCTTCGTGAGGACTTGAAAGCTGATCCTTCTCCCACAGTAAACCTTGGAAACAGGCATTTTCTGGGCAGATAGAGGATAGAGGCACTGCACAGGAACCCAGCTGGCTGACGGGGCTCCTGGCCGACAGCCTCAGAGCTGTCAGGACACACGGCTTTGCCTGAGTTGCAGCCCAGAGGCTGGGCATCTTCCAAAGATCAAAGGCCAGGGGTAGAACTTGCCAGAATCTGCATGACAGTAACACTTGCAATTACAAAATCATGCTTGCTGTTATTCCACTGCAATCTGTCACGTTAGGCCTGTGCTCTGGGTAGAGCAGTAAGAGAAAGACCTAGAGGTCCCGCACAGGAATTGTATTCAGCAGGGTGTACTAGGTGTTAGTCCTGAATAAAACATGGCAGATGTCTCCCTTTTCCCTATTGCGTTCTGTGTAGAAAGGGAACACTGCAAGCAAGCTACAAAATATAAAGGTTACAGATATCAGAGACAATTTTCTATTTAAAACCACTTCTGAGTGCTCAGTATTTTACATAAATTTTGTTGGCACATATCTGTGTGAGAATAGCAAAGCATTTTAGCGTCTGTAAAAAAAAAAGTGTCACAGACAGAGGAAAAAAATTCAAAAGATTTAGAACTTGAAAGGACTTTTAAGAGGATCATTTTAATGAAAGTTTCCATCAATTACAGAGCTTACTCTACACTTGCTGTTTAAGTGAGGCCACTGTCCAAAGTGATCACAGAGATTTAAGAAATCCGGTCTTCTTCCTTTCCTTGTCACAGAAACTGAAGGATGATGAAAATTCTGCTTTTCATGGATGGGCAAAAATATATGAGGCCTCTTAGTAACATGAAGACTTTAAAAAATTCTAATATATTGAAGCTGCATTGATTCATTGCTGGATGAGACGCGACATAGATATGATTGATCTGCCCTGTAGCAGAAATAGTCCCTTGCCCAAGAGAAAATTCAGCTATGCAGCCCTCTTGAGTCCTTATGAAGATTTATTTTCTCATCTTTCCCCACCCTCTTCATCTTCTTATAATGTCAGACTCTACTTAATGCACAGTCATTTAAACTCCATCACACCCTCCCTGAACATCCATGCCTTAGGTGTCAACAGGCTGTGTGTTACAACCTGATGCAAAGACATGACCTCAAACACCAAGGCTAGTCCCTGGTGAGTCTTTTATCATTACCCACACAAACAAGAAGAAAGTAACAACTATCAGCAGTCTTTCAATCCAGTATTTAACTCTTTAATAGGTATTTCTTGTTCTGAGTCTAGATACTACTTCTACATCCACATAATGAAACACATTTCCTTTAATCTATTATTAATTAAGGGTGAGATTCAGATCAGTTGACTTCCACTTCTAGTCAGATTCGAGTGAAATCTTCATGCCCAATTCTTAGGAATCAGGACTACTCTCTCCAGCACCACTTAAGTTCTGAATCAAGGCTGTCGTGATCCTACATGTCATCCAGGCCAGCAGTTCTAACTTACTTGTGGGTTAGGAATTAAAAAAAAAATAGAATCTTCTGAGCCTCCCAAGAATATGATCTTTCTTTCTCAAATGGGAGAAAACCATTGTGGGACTGGTTTCCAGAACAGCAGAAAGCACAACCACCCAGGCTCCTACTACCCTCTACTCTCATGTTGGGGCAAGCTGTTCCCCAGATCCTCACACTGACACCTGCTCATTTTCAGAAGTGTAGCAGTCCAAACAGCCAGGTATAGCTTATATCTTAGTTTTTCATTTAAGACAAATACGTAAAATATCTGGAGTTTGTCTGATGAATCTTGTATGTGTATTCAGGCCACATCTAAATTCAGGTGCACAAATCACACTGCTTTCAGAAATAAGTGTACTACTCATAACTACTATTAAAAGAATAGGAGCATAGAAATTTTTATTGTTCAGTAGAAGCTCAGAATATATTTAGTTATATGCTGAGCCTGTAGTTTCCCAGTTTTCCATATTCTCCCCAAAAGCCCCTCTTCATTTTCACGCATGGCATGTTGCACTGAATAGGAAAGCCACATATAGCTACGATCAGTCTAGAGTTTTAGTAACAACATCATAAATATAGATGGATCTCTAACAGTGATAGAAACATAACCTACTTTTATTCAACGGATGCTCTAAATTAGTGCTCTTAGTTTCATCTAGCAATCATAAAAGTGTCTATTAAAGCAACAGTACTGGCCAAAGGAGTACACAAACTGCAAGGTATGAGCCTACCCTTCAGTGTGTCCCAGAGACAAAAGCAGTCTTTACAAAAGCATCTTAACTGTTTGCATAAGATGACAAATGCATTCCATCTCCATCGGTCAGCAAAACATCCTCCTTCCTCACTGTCACACTCACAGGGAGTCAGAACAGCCTCCATATTCTTGGCATTTCATACACAGAAATAGGTCTGAAGTAATTTGTCATGCTTTCAGTGCAACCCCTGTCATGGGAAGTGCAATGTACAGATGTATACACACTTGGACTTGATTTTGTTCTCTCTCTAGCATTAGGGAAAATTTTTCTCTATATATCCTTGGCTGTATTTCAGCTTCCTCAGAGCTACTTACAAAACTGTCCTAAGTTGTGAGACCAATCAATAGAAAAATTAAAGTTTCCACCTGAGGCCAAAGCTGACGCCAAAGCTGTAGAAACACCAGAATACATCCATACATACTGCTTTGAATGCCCGATGGGAGGCACAGCCCCAAGGACATGAATTTCAGCTTCTGCTACAGAAGTCAGTGGTATACAAGAACCAACATGACACTGCTACAGTATCATAAAACCCAGACATGTAAATTATCTTTAAAACCTCCAGATACAGAAACCAATACCCCCTGCCCGATTTGTACACATTTAATTGTATGATATTAAACATCTGTAGTTGTATGATAATTTTTTTTATACTTGTACAGTATTAATAGCATTGCAATACAGTAGGAAACTTCTTTCATAAAATAAGCATTTTTCTGCATACAGACTTACATTAGAGTTCTGTCACCTCTCTTAACAACTGCACCCAAATTAGATGAAGCTGGTTATTTGAGCTTTGCCAGCGCTTCCAAATTTGAACTCCATCTTGCAAATCAACATTCTCTCTAAGAGAGGTTTTCTCCTCCCTCTCCCATCTGCAATATGCAAAGCATTGCCTGGGTAAAATAAGAGGGGTTGAGGGAAAGTTTCTCTACACAAGTCCATAAATACGGATTTGGAAGCAGTCTGGAGTTTCTCTTACATTGTCATGGAAAGAAAGACAGTGTACACACTATTGAACGCAATGAGAAAAGGAAATAAAGATCACTCTTGCAACAACAGGAGAGTTACTTTTCTGAGTGTCAGCTGTGAAAATTTTTAACTAAGATTTAAACAAGCTTATTCTGACTAGTAACACGTATAAAAACAACTGAGAAAAATGCACTGTTAGTGTTAAATAAGCTGCGCAATAACCTAGTTTGTCAGACACTCACTGTAGCAAGTACGTATTTTAAGACACCTGTTTACCCACTGACTGTGAACATTCATCAACACCTATATCAGGTCTCCAGAAAAGGAAACACCTTTCCACTCCTTACTGTCTTCTCCTGTTATCTCTATACAGGGTTTCAGAACTGGGGAATTTATTTCACACAAAGTCAATTAAGAGCTTAGTTAGAAAAAAGCTTGCCAAGAGAGATAAAACCTGCAACACTCCCTAAACGTAGTGAGACTCCCACTGAGCTCTTCCAGTAACTCATTCCACAGGCCAGGGAGGTACGGGAACACCATCATCCTCCTGCTTCTTGCCAGTTCTGCCTAGAACCCCCAAATTAAGATGAGTGGCTAAATATTGAGGAGCATTATGATTTTCAGCTTGACTGTGGACAATTTAGGGCTTTTAGGACTCAGGATGATAATCCTGCAATTATCTAGATTCACAGATACGCCCACAAAGACCATGCAGCCTTGTTGCAGTATCCTCACACAACTCAGAAACACTTTGATTTCCTGACATTTCCGATTAGTTTCAGGAGGAATTTAAAGAACTAATGCCTGTGATAGCACACAGTGCCATGATAGGGCTTATCTCCAGGAAGTCATGTTGTTACCAGTCTCTAGGACAGGTAAAGATGAAAAATAGATTCCTGAACACTTCTGTAATTATGCAAACATCCAAGAAAAAGTGTTAATACTACAGAAACCAAGTATTTTCAGGATGGCATATAGCAGTAAGGTAAGTCCTTCAATCAATTTGCATTAGGAATCATCATCCTTACATTTTTTTGTAGTTAAACACTATAAATTTAGCTGATAAAGTGACTCTGCATCTGAGAATAGCTTTCAGTTATGGAAGTTAAAAAGTATGATAGCAAGGATGAGATCGACTCATGGTGTTTTACACTGCTGGTCACTGTTTCTATCTTTCTTAGGTGGAGAAAATTTGGGATATCATTCCACGTTTTGACTGAACAACAGAGTGTTAGGGAAACAGCTCTTTCAGCATAGTGTGTAAATGTAATAAATATCTTTGGGGAGGATGGAAACAAATAGGGATCTAAATAGTCTGCAATCTCCTTGGTTCCTACACAGATTGGAAGCATATGGAGAAATGAGTGAAACTCAGATCACTTTCAGCAGAAAGAAGATTAATGGATTTGTTTCTCAAGTATAACAAGCAAGACACACCTGCTTGCAAGTGAAAGAATACAGTACAGGAACATAAAAACCAAGAGATAACTTGCTCATCTGGACCAACTGTATCCAGAAGGCTGCAGAGTTTTTCCTGCAGCTAAAGATAGGCTTTTGGAAAGTACTGGAGAGTAGGAATTACATCACAAAGCCTAATACCAGTCTGGGAGACTCCCGTATCTTTTACAGCAAACAGACTGAGCCCTTTATTCAGGGCTGGGAATAATGTCTTGGAAAAACCTCTTGCCTCTCCACTAACTATACTGAGTAGTAGCAAGATTAAATTTAGCTTTTGGGAGTGCCTGTTCCACAATCATAGGAATACTCCTCCTCCCTTGATAGGAGATGCTACAACTCAATGTTAATATTCACTTCCTGTAAGAAAATGTGCCTTTAGATACAGCTAGCTTAGCTTAAGTTTCCAGACACCTTTATTTATAAAGCTGAGAAATTCCTTCCTTTGGGGTGGCTTTTTAAAAGGCAAGCATTTGTAGGCGATGATCAACTCACCTTGCAAATTTCTGTTCTATAAGTGTGTATGGCTGAACTCTTTAAGCCTCACAGGAGAAAAGTTGTGTTGCTTTTTTTCCCCTTCCACACCTTGAAAAATTCCACAGGCCTCTTTTTTGAACTCTCCTCTCGACTTAGACATCACTGTGAAGTGGAAATATCAAGGCACTGGATATAATATTTTAGTACCACAGTATTTTAGCATCACACTGACAAACCAACTGAGTAATACTCTTAAATTACTCTTTCAGTTTCCTTCAAATTACTAACCTGAAGAGCTTTGTATTTGTACCCCTGCAATCTGTGCTTATATTACCTTCTATGCAGCAGCATTAAAGACATGTTTTGCTGTATCATGAACACTTAACAAGGCAATTCACATCTGTCCATCATGCTGTAATACTGGTTCAACTTCATTATTTACTAATATCCCATCGATTTTGGACACCCTGGAAAGTAGTAGAGCTGCAGAGAATAATTAAGTGAAAATTTTACATCATGTAAATGCTTAAAAAATCTAATAAAAAGCTTTGAATAATTAGAATTCTTAACATAACTCTCACACAGCTAAAACTCACCTCAATTATCATCTGCAAAGAAAGAACTGAGAGCCAGATTCTTCAGAAGTACTGTATATAGTCTTTATTACACAATGTAAATTTTAAAAAGAGAAGTATCAAATGAAATGCCTTAGAAAAATACACATAAAGCATATCCATAGGTTAGCTTAAGTAGACCATAATACTTCCCAGAGAAGTCAGAAGCTGTCTGTAAGTCATTGAAAGACTCAGACCTGCCTTTCATGATATTCTGAGGCCTCATTTACACTGTCCAGCCTTTCCCAGAAGAAATACATCAACATAACTCACTACTCCAGCTGTGGTATATACAAAGAAAAGGGACTGGATTTCTCTCACCTCACTGCAAACACTGAAAGAGTAAGGTGCCAAAGTCTAAACTCCATCTATAGTTAACAGAGAGAGAGGTATCTCTGCAAGGCAGAATTTATGTCCTCTAACTAAGGATATGGGAAATTCTTTCCCTCTTAACTGCAGACTTTTACTGAGGCTTACAGATGCTTAACCTTTGTATGCTCATAGAGGTTAGATGGCAGGATGGCAGGAATGCCACACCAAGGCCTTTAGCACTATGGTCATTGTGAGTGAAGCATAATGAACTGAAAAGGATTTTCTTTTACCAGCTGGAAGAACTCTACTGGGAAGGGCCCACATGTGAGCACTCTGTTGCCAGGGTTGATGAATTTCTTCTGCCCCAAGCACAGGGCAGGAGCAGGTCTTCATCTCTCATTATTTGTTCTCTCATAATTTGTTCATACAATTCCCAAGCTCTATGTATCATTATTTTAATTGGGAATGGCAAACTAATGGGCTGAACATTCTTTGATGGTCAGAGTGCTGAATAAAGAGATACACAAAGTTAATGATTCAAAGAGGTTTTCTTTTCCAGTCTCTAAGACAGTGGCTGAAGAAACAGTAAAAATTAGAATAACAAGATTTTTACAGCAACTTTACATAGGCAACTACTTAGGCACCAAATCTATTCAAAATTGGGAACTGAAAGCTCTCTGTCTTACTGTGTAACCCTGTCTAACTGCACCACCAGACTTGAAGCATCTTCCTGTCAAACCCTCTAAAGGCAGGTGTCTAGCAGATCTCCCTGCTGCTTTTATTGTTGAAATTGTAGCAAAATTGGTAATACTGTTTTGCTACTGCATAGCAACCCCCTCATTAGCCAATGTGTGTGTGTGCAGATCTCTGTGAAAGGATGTACAAAAATCCACGCTGAAAAATAAATTCAAAGCTTTCTGCAACCTGAGCTAAAATTTTTCAGCTCCCTTTCTGGAAAAACAGAAAGTAGGTCAGCACATATCCCAAAATAGCACATCAGCACTGAGAGAAAAAGTAGTATATCTGTATCTTTGGTCTTTTTAGCTCATTTCTCTATAGGTGGGGGGGATGAAGAATGAAAGCCCTTCCCTTATTCTACTACATGGAAGAACACGTACAAGAAAAAAATGGTTATACTTAAAATTTAAGTCCCCAAATCATGGGGGAACTTGTTATTTGTGGGGAAAATGGGGAACATGTTATTTGTTTTAATACATGGGGAAAATGTTATTTGTTTTAATCGAAGCAAAAAAGCATAGAGTGGAACCATTGAAGCTTTATCTAAATATATGCAAGGAAAAAGCCAGGAAGTTTAAAATGTATTTAAAATGTTGTACTGGATATGTATCACATCCTGTTCTTGCACGTCCCGTTCCTTGTATCGAAGACCAATTCAGTAAAACACTTTCTTAGGAAATCACAGCATACTTTCTGTGATTTTGTGGTTCCTCTTGTGATTTTTCCTGAAGTATTTGCTGTTTCAATAAGAATTGCTGTGTATTTTGTGGTATCTTTCATGCTATGCACACTCCTAAACAAAAATACTTTCTTTAATAGCAGATGCAGGTCTCCCACATTTTAATTTTCTTCCCCCCTCACCCCTTTTTAAGGAAGTAAAAAGGTACAAGCAAAACCCAAACTACTGAAACAGTCACACATCTTATAGCTATAAAGGCTCTGAAGAACTCTTCTGGGATTAATATTACCAAACTCGTTTCACAAACTATTACAGTAAGTTTATATGAAAAGAAAAACAACCCCCACTCTTAGGCAATATTAAATTATGCTTAGCAACCCTAAAATGTTATTACCTTATTCAAGTCAATATCAATACTGTTGGCTACAACACAATAAACAATGCTGATATGTTTCCCAGAACAGATTTCAAGCTAGAACATTTATACTTTTAATTAGGGAAAAATTATATTACCTCTCCCAAATTCCAAGTGTCAGTCTTCATTTGGATCTCTGCACTAAATTAAAATGAATGTCTGAAAGGTACTGAACACTGATAGGACGACCTTTTAAGTTCAGTGATTTTTATGCAACCAACAAAACACATCTATTTTTAGGTCTTCCTTTTCTGCTTTGTTTCCTTGCTTAGTTTTAAAACTACTGGTCTATTCATGCTCCACCTCAATTCTCAGACACCTAGCTCTCATTTATTCCCCTGTATCAGTCCAACCTGTTTAAATACTCTATCCACCAGCTTGTAAATTACTGTAATCCATGTCTATATGGACATATTTTGGGCAAATATCGAATTGGGTTCTTCTACGCAGTGGGGCTTGAGTCTCTCAAAAACAGGAGATTGAAATGCAGAATAACTTCCAGAACGTATAGCTGCTGAGATCTGCACTTTTCCTTCACACTCAATAAACCAATGCTTGCTATCAGAACTTAAGTAAAAATTAGGACCATCAGAGGTAGTATAGCCTTCACAATTAACTGAGTGAAGAAATGATGGAGTTTGTCAAACTCTGAAAAATGAAGCCAAAGCACTAAAATAAAATAAAATGGTTGAGATTTTTCTGTCCTGTGAGGCCTCCACCTTACAAAAATAAAAAACTAACATAGCAAACAAAGTGCACAGTTAAACGTGTTTAATTGCATTCCTAGATTACTGCCAGATAGCTTGTCACATGCCTTGGTGGGTCTAAACAGACAGTTTTAATTTGTTATTTCCAAAAGCCAAAGGCACAGAACCAATGGATTTCAATTTTGAGCTGGACAAATATACTACTAAAATATTATCAGATCAAATAAATCAAAGAGCACAAATGTATAGTGCAGCATTAAAATAAATAAGAGGAATTAAGGCAGTTATGTTTAGGAGTAGCAACAGATACGATCTCCCCTAGCATTCTCTCGCTGATGCCAGCAACACCATTCTCCAAAACCTGAGAGAACCTATGGAAAGATAATAGGTTCTACATTCAACAGACCTTAGCACTCCTAATTTTTCTGATACATCACCAGTGTAATTAAAAAACAACACTCTTGTAGTTAAATGGAACAAAATCATTCCCTTCACACCCTGGAACTTTTTCTGAACTGTAAGAGACAAGCTTTTGAAAACAAGAGCACCTCGTGTCAGCTGCTCTCATCTCCCTTTTAGAAAATAAAAGCCCATGAATACGTTTGCATATTCATGTAATTCCAACTTGAGTTCAAGGACATTTACAAGACACCTGCTACTATGCTAAATTTG
Organism: Laterallus jamaicensis coturniculus; assembly: GCA_022605575.1. Lineage (NCBI taxonomy): Eukaryota > Metazoa > Chordata > Aves > Gruiformes > Rallidae > Laterallus > Laterallus jamaicensis. The sequence continues at coordinate 9,471,840 of JAKCOX010000012.1, forward strand.
TATTCATTGGAGTGGGAAGCCTGCTGCCATGAGATACCTTTTTCGCTCAGAAGCCATTAGTTTAACTGCTGAAAGGCTGTGCGTTTGCAAACTGCTCTGCCAAGGAGAAGCATTAGTATAATCAGTTGTTTCCAGGCACAGTAAAAGAGGCAGACTAGTCCAGAAATGGTCAAATCTAGTATTTTCTGTGTTAGCCTAACGGGAACATAGGACGTCCTAGATTAACAGCTACGAGGTAGTCTAGGAAACGGTGCTCTCACTTCCCAGCTTAGAGCCTGTAATTACATATAGTTGTACTTTTCCAGACCAAAGATATCACACATTCCCCCCAGCTCACATGGTGCATTGATACGTGCTTAATCTTCTGTCTGGAGCACTAGTGACCCTGCTCTAGCTCCTGTGGATACATAATGGGTTAGATGCCTCCCTTACACCCTTCAGTGACTGATACAGGAATTTCAGCATGTTCCAATGATCCACCTGTTTGAAATCACTCGTGCTGCTGTGGAGATGTGTCCTAGAGACCTACCATAAGTCAAACTGAATTTAGACTGAGCCCTAGTGAGTCCTTTTCATGTCAACATACATGTATGCAGCACAGAACAGCTTGTCTCCAGGCAATGAAAATCACCATTTTTGTAATGGTCATGTAGGTCTAGAATATATAACAGGTTTTTATGGATCTCTGCTCTACAGCATAAATACATCCTGCTGCTTGTTTTTATCTGCACTGTCTCGGATAAAAAATACCAGACTACATCAGAATAAAAAAGGCACTGAATAATAAATGGCATTACAGTAAAAGTCCCAGTGTGCTGAAAACCATCATCTAAGAATCTAGAAAAGCTGAAACAAACAAACAAAAATAATTCCTGTATTTAAGGAATCGGTGAAGAACATTAAAAACACTACTCAGACTGAAAAGTCTGCTGCCCTGTCAAGAGCCTTTATAGCACTGCTCTGGAAAAGCAAGAGAAAACATTTCACTCTTTGGTGGAGTAGAACTGGGAGCACTCTGCAAGCCAGTACTCCAGAAGAAATGCTGCTAACAATATAATCATCTGCTGTGACTTACAGCTGATTACAGGCAAAATTAATTGATTCTGAGAAATCTTATTTTTATATGACAGAACAGTAAGTTAAAAAGCTATCTAACCTTCTTCAGCAAGAAAAAAAAAGGGTTTATTTTGTTCAAAAGAAAGACACTGATTAATTTCTACTCATGTTGCTCTCTATTTTTCCACTGGTTCCTTGAGATCGACATGCACAGTAACAATTACAGCTATTTCAGATATTTATTTAGCACACATGCAAAATGCTTATTCATCTGTTTTCAAACACATTTTCAGCATTTACAAAAACCAAACACATCCAACTGTTTTCTATAAGGAGTTTCAGTTCCAGGAAGGCTTTAACTAAAGAGTTGCACTGTGTTGGATAAGTTACAACTCAGAAATTTCTTCAGCTCCTGGTAATGGCTTGACAACTTTTACAAACATTAAGAGTCCGTAAATACTTGTAGTAAAGTATATGTACAATCTCACATCACATGTGATGGTCTTAATTTAGCTTTGTCATTAAGTGAGGCCATAAGAAACAAAAACTTGTAATTGCCAAATACTTGAATTCATGTACACAATCCTCCTCAGTACATACAGATGAGCTTCCAAATCCCAATATGTATGTTTTGTATTTTTCACCTATGCAAAATATATGTAATATTTAATAAAAGAAGGATAAGAGTTGCCACATTTAATCAATAAAGAAATGCATTAATACATAAAATTCATTATTATTCTAACAGAAAATTCTCATGTAAATCTGGATTGACTAGATAATTAATGCAAAGTCTTACCTTTCCCTGAAGCAACACTTTCCAGTAGTGATCTCTCTTAATGCCTTAATTTTGCAATATAATTTTCACAAATAGTTTTCTAGTTCAGGCAGAGATGGGTTAACTGCAAGCAGGCTGGATGCTATCTTGCTTGCTTCCTGGAGATCAGTGTTTCGCATGGTGAGCCATCACAACTACCTAAGGGAAAAAAAACAGTCGTCTTAACCTTCAGTCACCTGGACAACGTGATATATTACTGCTCCCAGATTAAACAAAAGATTAAGCAAAATCCAAATCCTAAAACATGACCTTAAAAATTGTATTTATCTACCAAACATTTCATAATAGATGCTGTTAAAAGAATGATTGCATACTTTCTTACCAGGAATTCATGCTCTCAGAGAGAGACATAAAACAAGTGGGAAAATTTTATATATAAATGTTGTAAAGTATTTAAAATTACAATTTATCTTTACAGTGTCATGATGAACTCGACTTTTTTTTGGTAGATTTCTGGTGAGAAACCATGAGCAACAGTGGGAACTGAGTTGTGCTGTAATTCCTTCAACAGAAATAAACAGTGGTGCCTCTGGAAAATAAAAATGCTGAGAGTAGGAATCTGCTTTTACTACCTGAGTATAACTGCAAGTCTCTATTAGAATATAAAGCATGGTATTTCGAATATAAAGCATGATATTTCTCTTTGGTACAACCACAGGCATCTGGCAGCAAAATTTTTAATTCAGTCTTATAACAGCTGCAGGGTCAGAAACAAAAGTTATTCACCTGTAACCACCCTTTGAGACAGGCCACGTACATTTGCTTTTATGCTGTATGGAAGCAGTACAAAGCTTGCAGTGCAATGTTTCCTCACTGAGACTTGGCTGGAATCTTCTCAGCTCACAAAAATCCTGACACAGAGATAGCTTTTCAACTGCAAGACTATTCCTACTGTGTATCAGGTTTATGTCCTGGATTCTCTTGTCATGGTAGGTAGCAAAGGAGTGTGAAGCTGTCTCTAGAGCTCCTCCTCTGAGTAACACACTCATCATATGACGCCACGTTGCTGTCAGTATGTCCCAGGTTTTAATGCTGTTTCAAAGGGTGGAAATGGAAAAGAAGCCAAGAGGATTGAGCAGATCTTGGTATGCACAAAGCCTCTAAAACTGAGACTGCGACCTGCACCATGTCTGTGTTTACAGCCACTGACAGCAGATCTGGGTACCACACTTTGGAGAGCTCTGTCCTGTGATGGATCAGCCCAGAGGCCCATAATGCTGGATTATCATATCCAACGTTAATTTTATTACTATGAAGATGGTTTGAATGTTCTCTATGAGCTCAGGGAGTGATGATGCTGCACAGATATGTGGGGTAAGACACCTTGTTTGATAACTTGAATATGAGATGTGGTTGCTCAGGGCCTCATCCAACCAAAGCACTGAATACCATCGTGTACAGAGTCACAACCCATCTGTACAATGGCAGTGTTCCTGAGCAGCATGTCTCAATCTGAATACTCCTGATCCACACAGCAAACAGGACCGTCCAACCCCAACGATGCTACTTGACCTGTTCAGTCCCATGAAATGTTTGACTGGGAACTTAATTAAATGACCTATTGAGCTGATATTAGCAAATGATACTCAGTTTTCTGCTGTCTCATAAGGCAGTGTTTTACAACCCCATCTCCTCTCCTCACCCTTCCCTTAACAACAGAAACCACTCTCACCACTTTGCTATGCATTATTAAAGGGCTCATATGTTTTCATTCCTCTCTCTTCAGTGCCTTTTTCCTTCTGGATAGCATTTTGCAGCTGTTTGCCATAAAAACACAATGCTAGCTGTGCCCACACTTGAAGAAGCATTACTGTAACTGGGTTATTCTCCTCTTGCATGTTAAAGTTCCCTGAACGTTAAGACAACTATCAAACCGTGGCATCTGAGTCAAAAGTCACAGAGATAGACCGGGCGGTCAGGGCTCAGATCTGCTCCTTCGAGCTTTCTGCAACTTTGGGTATCTTTCTGCATGCTGCACTCCAGATGTGCTTTAAAGATAAGGCACCAATGTTTAGACACATTTTGGTTTTCTAAAACAAGAAGTGACAGACAGTAGATCTGACAAGTTCCTGCAACTACTCTAGTTCCTCATCTCCCTCCTGAAAAGTCCTTCCACATCTGCAAGACACTGTGAGAGATGCACAAAATTTTTTGACAAAATGGGTTAGCAAGTTTTAAACTCATCCAAGAAAATCCTAGTAATCTGGAACACTTCAGGTTATCATCATCATTGCAACAGAGTGGATTTAGTCAGTCATGCATCACATCTGTGGGGTAATGAGAGACTACACCTTAAAAGCGATCGCATGGGTTTGCGTATCTGTGTGATAAATTGCACTTTCCAGTCTCTGCTAGCCTGAAGTCATTACCCCTCACTTTGGATGGAGGAGGGTCAGGAAGAAAGGAAGGGAGTACTTTCCATAACAGACTCTCAGGCAACACTGTAAATACTGACTTTCATGGACATGCTTTACTTCAAAGAACAGGGGCGAGCTGAATCTCCCAGTCTGCAGCCAAACCTTACAACTGTGTGCAGACTCACTGCCTTTTCAGTCCAGTACGTAAAGGGCACATTCTCCTCCACCACCAGACTCTGAGCAAGGGTAAAAATAAGGAAACAGATACAAAGTACAGTATGGGTATTGTTAGTTAAACTGCAAAGCACTGCACAATTATTTGTCATATGCTGCCTAACTCTTTATTCATCCTCCTTGAGACATTTCTTGCTAAGTAATTATTTCTACACAGGTATTATTTACCTCAACCAATGACTTTAACAGATCAGTGCCGTGCTGGTTTAGGCGACAAGGGCTTTGTTACATCTGTCTCAAAATATTTGCAATACGACATGTATAAGTCACAGACATCATTGGCACTTTCACTGTGCCCCACTTTTTCTTTTGGGAAAGCAGGATTTTCATTTGTATCTCTTTTGAGAGTTAAAGAAAACTTTTAATAAATGCTCTAAGTAGGTACACACTGTTCTTGTTAAACAGGCATTTCTGAAATAACCTTTGTAGCACAACATAATTTTAAAAAATATTATAATTACAGCATTAAAAGCACAACAATGCAGTAAATTCACAGCTCTACAGTAGGGCATCCGAAAACAAGGTTTGTCAAAATACACGTTGTGCAGAAAAGAGAAAATCAGCGAAGAGCTGCATCACTCCAGCACCCTCTATTGGCTTTCCTGAAGCATCTTACTTCGTGAACTCATTTTAGTGTCTGTTGTTTCATCCTTAAGCTATGACAAAGATTCCTTTATATAAAAACACACACCAAAAGCAAAAAGCAAAACACCCCAGAACCCAGCCCTTTTGATAGAATTTTGAGATATATATATAGCAACAACATTGCTCTAGTATCGGAATGCTCAGTACTATGGGACCTGTCATGCATTAGTCCATCTTTGCAGATGGTCAGAAGTGATCTGTCTAACAATTACTCAAGACAAACGTTCTTTACCGGGCCTGTGTCTGATATTGGTAACAGACACCAATAATAAACGGCTTCTTGTGTGCAGCTCCCACCAATGACAGAAATAGCAACTGTTTTTAAGGAACATCTTTCACGGTGGCAACTGAGAACTGACAGTATGTGTGTGCATTATGTAGAGTATCACCCACAGAAGAAAGTGCTCCAACCGCATCTTGTCAGGCACGCAGATAAATAAAGTCCAGATGCCAGATACAAGGTGATCTAAATATAAACTCCATGTACTGCATTCTGGCCAGATGGTGTAATTTCCAGAAGCAAAGGCCCTTACCCCAGCGAACCAGGCAGCTGCTTCACAAAGCCGGCTCACAGCTTTGCAGCAACAGATGCGAAGTTGCGGTGGGGAATGGAGAGGAAGGAGGGGGAAGTGGTAGGGCTGAGATGGAGAAGCAGGCAAGCTCTCAGTGTGCTGGGGGAGGTAAGGGTGGTATGGGCTGCTTCTGAGAAAAGCCACCTGGGGGTTACTGGGGCTGCCTTGTCCTTTCTGGCCCCTTGGCGGGTGGGAGCAGCGGAAAGCAGGCTGTGCCCAGCTCTGCAGCCAGAGCTGCTGCCTGGCCATGTTGCAGTCCTTGAACCAGCACTAAAGAAAAGCCACAGGCAAAGGAAAGGCAGGACCAAAACAAGTCTTACTGAGCTGCCTGTCCACTTCCAACAGCCAAGTGGAAGCAGTAACTGCCTACTTCATCAATCTACAGCTAAACCCTAAAGCCAACACTGACCAGAATCAAAAAGAACCAAGAGCCTTTTCTTATCTGACTTTAACAACACTTCAGTCTCACAAATGCCACCAAGCTACTGCGATGGTGTAACCTGCTCATAATGTTGTCTCTTAACTTTGCATCCTTAAGCTCTGTACAATTCTCTGCTTCGTTTCATTTCCTCAGAATCTTGTCTGCCCACCTGAAATTCTTACCCATCATCTCACCACCCTTCCAGGCTCTGCTCTCATTTCTCTTCTGTCCTACATGCAGCCTGAAATGATTATTGCCTAATATTTCTGTGTTTATTGACCTTAAGGCAGTGCTAGTAAAAGCTGATGCTGAGATAATAATCTCCAGAACATGCTTAAATACACACAAACTTTAGCCAAGCAAATCTGTAGTACTATTTGTTAGAAAGCATTAACTACCCTATTTCAAATATTTACACACATGCTTCTACTTTGGGTAATTTATATTTTACCACTTAACAGGGATGGAGAAATCAGTTTGATTTCAAATGTCAAGATCTGAATTATTAGAGTCAAATATTTATTGCACAGAACAAAACAGAAACTATCTCTCCAAGATTTCTGGAGTTCATTTCAGGCCACTAGTTCAGAAGCCAAAGGTGGACCCAAACTGAAGCCACATCCCTAAACCTCATAACTGAATAAAGGCAATCGAGCATTTGCAGTCATGATGTTATCATCCATTTGCAGGATACTACTTTGCCTGTTATTTTCAGGCAAATATTCCCATTCTTGCTTTACACTAGTTTCTGTTGACAAAGATTTTTCTTTTACTCTTCAGCTGCTTTGTTATTTTAAAACAAATTTCCTGCTTTGTTTTTTTCCCATGTTTAAAAGGCCTGGTTCCAAACAGTAAATGCTAGAAGTTATTTCCTTTAAGATTTGGCTGTTCATTAGATGGCTGGTTAGGGCTGCAGTAGCCTGTTCACTAACAGGTTACTTACGCAATGAAGTTCCTCTGCCTAGCAACCCTAAGGGTGGGGTTCAAAACAGCAACTGCACCAGTCACATTTAGCAACTAAAAGTGAGGGAAAAAAGATGCAGAAACAGTGAATGCCAGGGGAAACATCTCTGTGAGAAATGGAACTTACTAAGAAAAGAAGGTAACAAACAATATAGAAGAATGAATCAAAGGCAGCCAAAATATTTTCAACTCCAAGTTGCAATTAATTCTGAGATCATAATATGATAATGATTATTAAAAGAAATAATTCATGCAGAGAACAGGTTAATCATGCAGAGGATCTCGTAAACATTTTGCTCTTCTGGCATTAATCTTCCCTTCCCATTGAATACTGAAATGATCTCAACTTCCTAAAAGTTCTTATTAAAAAAAGTATCGGTAAAATAGTTGGATATTTTGAATACTCACAAAGAAAGGTTCAGTATTAGTATCTTTATGTTGTGATGTTACATTGAAAAAACATAATAAGGTAAAAATTAAAATTACCATTGACTGTTATGAATAAAATCAACTTAGACCAGGACGCTTAAGGCCCCATCCAACCTGGCCTTGAACATCTCCAGGGAGGGGGAATCCACCACCTCCCTGGGCAGGCTGTGCCAGTGCCTCACCACCTTCGTAGTGAAGAATTTTTTCCTAATAACCAATCTAAATCTACCTCCTTCCAATGTAAAACCATTCCCCTTCGTCCTATCACTCCATGCCCTTCTATAAAGTCCCTCCCCAGCTTTTCTGTAGGCCCCATCTGGTACTGGAAGGCTGCTATAAGATCTCCCTGGAGCCTTCTCTTCTCCAGGCTGAACAAACCCTTTTGGCCTGTCCATTTAATGATTTCCCTCTGCCTCAGTTTTCAAAGTCTTTCTGTACTTGCCCAGAAACTGATTAAGGACAACAATGAGAATAAGCTTAACTGGGGAAGTCATCCATTTATATTCATATAGAACTTGTGTTTTTATTTTATGAAGAATTAAATATGGAGGGGATAAACTACCTCCCAGGCAGCAGGGATGTACCCAGCCAGTGCACAGAGTGCACTGCTGTACCAGGAACATCTGCACTTTCTCAGGCCAGCTACATTTGAGCAGCACAGCTGTTGGGTTGGGTGCTGGAAGGAGCAGAGCTGTATCACATGCTGCATCTACCCAATGAGCTGCACTGCTCATTTGGTTTTGCCTGGAGCAGTCTGCAGCTCTGAACTGGTGCAAAGAACTCAGAAAGGCAGCGTGAGCACTTCTGCACAACAATACAGCTCACACTTCACATACATATCTGGTCCTCATCCTTCATCCCCATGCTCTGAAAGACAACCAGTATTAGTCTCTGTTTATGCTTCTGCTCTTATCCCAAGGTATGAGTCTCTTAAAAGGAAATTTTTCTGGTTACTCTGTTGCTTTGCACATTCAGTAAAAGCACTAAATGCATTTAATAAATAAGGAGCCTGAGATGCATCTTTTATGCTCTGAAACAGATTGATACACATACGAGTGCTGGAAGGCACTATTATCTGGTGTGTTACTTTACAGTCCCTGGAGCTCAACCTGACAGATCGTTTCCTACCAAACATACATAAGGTCACCTGTTTCTTTTACATTTATCTCCTTCATGACAAAACATTCATCTTGCCAATTGACTGTATGCCCACAGGACACAATTACTATTAGCAAAGGCAGTTTGCTAATAAACATTCCATGCTCTTGAAGACATTTACTTAATTCCCTAGTAGACAAGAAGATAAAGTGATATAAAATAAACACTTCAACTATTAAAACTCGGTAAGTAAAGGACAGGCTCAGCCTCATTTGAGCTCAGCCTGCATTTGCTGGCAGGGTGGCAGTACCTGGACTGTTGCCTCCTACATAGAATCACAAGTTGGAAGAGACCCTTGAGATCATCAAGTCCAACCACAAATGGTCACTGCCAGCCCTGCTGCTGCTGGCTCTCCCGACTGCTCCACATTGATGAAAACCTTGAAAATTACTATTAATAAATGCCACCCCATTCTGGTTTTAAGCTCTCAAGCCTCTGGCTATTTTATAAGGGAACTTTTTAAAACAAAGTAGTTCTAGATAAAGTTCACCTTGAAACTGCCTGTAAGTCTTGAATAACTTCTATTTGTCAAGGATTTCAAAAGTGAGGACAGAATCAGATTGTCGTTTAAAAGCCACAGATGTCTGAGTCAGAGGATTAAAAAAACCCCACAAAACAACAACCAAATAAAAACACACCAACCCCCTCATCTACTTCACAATAGCTTTTGTTGGGAAGACTTAAGCACAGCCAAGAAAAGAGAGCTGGTAGGACAGAGCAGAATGTAGGATGAAGAGATCTCATTTTCCAGCGTCAGCACTGATTTCCGCCTGGTAACTGATGACATAACCACAGTCTTGCTGCTCTGGGAGTCAAAGTAATAAGGGGAAAACACTCTACTGCTTAAAAACCAAGGACTTTACTACACATGAATAAAACAGAAGGTAAATGGGAAGTGGTGATGACCAGCAGCTGCAGTTCTGCAGCTTGCTGTCCTACTGCAAGCATCTTTTATGGTGCATTAGGTCTTGGTTTGCTAACTACAGCAAGAGTGGAGGTCCACTTGAACAAAATACCAAAATAATCCTCTTATTAAAAAACTTGGATTTTTAATTGGAGCCAAACCTCTAAGCTGTATTTTAGTAGGCTTCTGGCATGTGGCTGGACACAAGAGTTTTAAAACAGCAACTACTACCTCTGTTTTGCTAGTTTTAATTACATTTGATCTCTTAATTGGAATTTCAACTGAAGTTTTCCCTTTACTGACATCCCTCCACACTCTGCCTTGATGAATCAGATATATAAGCAACTTCAGTGACCCAGACACTGCAGTTTTCTGTAAATAAATCTGGATGAAACTCTGATGCAATCTGCACAAAGCATCCCAGACAAGATTTAGACCCAAAGTTTTCCAGCTTATCTTGCAGGCATGAGCAGGAAGAACAATTTGAAAAACAGGTATTGAAAACGGTAGAACAAAAATCTGTTTTATTAGAGAGCCTTTTCCTATCATGATCTGCATTTTTTCCCCATAAGTAGTTTAAGGAAAAAACCAAAACACCCACTGCAGTCAGTAGCCTCCCTTCATGTTACAAAATTAGCCACCTTTGAATTTAGCTTTGATTTGTCTAATTGACAAATTCTGTAGTGCAGTGTGACTTTTTATCTCAAATAGTTATTATTTTCGTTTTTTAAAATGTAGAAATTGAATAGTAAAGCTAAATAACAACCAAGCAAGGCCTCCCCTGGACTTAAACTGACTTTTCTATCTGTTATGCCTTTACAGACTAAACCAAAGGACTTAAAAGTGAACAGTTAAGAAGACAGACTAACAGAAGTAGCAGGTAATAACTTCTTTTTAGTTTGGAATACTAAAGTTTTCTGCCCACTTATTAACATATTTAGGTGTTGAGGAGGGCTTTAAAATCAAGTTGCCAGGGGAAGGGAACCTCAATCCATCCCACTCCTACCAATTTGGTATCAGTGCCAGCAACAGATGCCCAGCGCTGGAGGAGGATCACAGGTCAGCAGGAGAGCACCGGAAGTGAAGCACAAAGGAACTCCAACCACTCCAGCCAGTCAGTCAGCTTCATCAGGGCCCAACTGGAATGCCTCTGTGCAAAGGCTGCTAGCACAGGGAATAGACAAGAGGAGCTGGAAACCTGTGCATGCCTGCAGGGCTGTGACCTGAGCGTCTAAGGAACCTGAAGGTGCACAAGTCTATAGGGTCTGACAAGACGCATCCCTGGGGTCCTGAGGGAACTGGTGGATGAAGTTCCCTGGCCACTCTCCATCATATTTGAGGAGCTGTGGAAGTCTGGTGAAGTTCCCACTGACTGAAAAAGTGGAAACCTAGCCCCCATTTTTCCAAAGGGAAAAAAGGAAGACCCCAGGTACCACAGACTGGTCAGTCTCAGCTCTGTGCCCAGCAAGATCATGGAGCAGATCCTCCTCAAAACTATGCTCAGGCATAAGAAAAATAAGGAGATGGTGGGTGACAGCCAGCATGGCTTCACTAAGGGCAAATCATGCTGAACAAATTTGGAGGCCTTCTATGATGGAGTTACAGCACTGGTAGGTAAGGAAAAACCAACTGCACGTGGGATAAGGAAAAACCAACTGCACTGGCACAATCCCAAGCACAAATAGAGAATGGATTCTGAACAGACCTGAGGAGATAGGACTTTGAGGTGTTCATGGACAAGAGGGTCAACATGAGCCAGCAATATGCACTTGCATCCCAGAAATCCAATTCTCTCCAGCAGTTCAAGGGAGGCGATTCTGCCCCTCTGCTCAGCTCCTTACCTTAACTACTGCATTCAGTTCTGGGGGTCCCAACATAAGAAGGGTGTGGAGCTGTTGGAGTAAGTCCAGAGGAGGGGGCACAAAGAGGATTTGATCTATTAAAGTCAAAGTTTTTGAATATCAAGGAATCTGTCAAATAATACAAAACCAAATTCCAGGTTCCCAGACTTGATAATAAAAGTGTCCTGAATAATATTTTTAGCAACTGCAGTTTCTAGCCATCATCTGTTTGACAATCTCAAAAGCAAACTCTGAGTCAGAATGGTGAAGAATGACAAAACAATAGGGTAAGTTAAAAAAAAGAGAGACCTTCAGTTGCAGAATTGTTTAAAAGATGACTTCATTTAGGAAAACTAAACAATTCTGAAAGAATCTGTAAAGATGCCTTTATATTTGCCATCAGTATGGCTTTCTTCAGTCATACAATACACCACTGTTAATCATGCTACCAGTGAACTGCTTCAGAATTAAGCAGAGAACACTTTATTCAAAACTTACTCTAACAAAACAAGATGAACATCTATCTCAACTAAACATCCTTTTCTCAAAAGTATTAATAGTGAGCAGAGCCCTTGATGTGTCCTTCTTCACTGTGCTCAGACAAAGATCCAGGTCTGTTCATCTCTGACACTGGAGACTCTGACAAGTGTTCAGCACTATTAAAAAACAGGTGGAAAAAATACATAGCATGTTTTCAAGTCTTGAGAAAGAGCTTTGAGAGTATCTGTGCTTTGCAGTACCCAACACTGTCTGCTCCTCTCTGGGAAACCACTTACAAAGATATAACGTAAACAAGTATTAGCAATTGCATGCAACTTGAATGTTCGTGTTCTCCTGCATGAAAAATATAGACAGTAACATAAAAGGAATTAATTTACTGATGCTCAGCAACCTATGGGAAATAATTTGGAAAAAAGATTTTTAAAATTCCATGTAAATATAACACAAATGCAGCAAATATCAGGTAGCTGAAATACAAACTTAACCCTTCACTAATCTATTTAAAAAGAAAACGCCCCCTTTTGGCTTTTGTTGGAGGTATATGCACCTAAACAGACAGGCTTTGATGATGCTGTGTTTTCCATTATGTTATTTCAAAATTTCTGAAAAGCTAACTAAGAAAAATAACTGTCTGTAGTATTTACATGTTAACACAGCTTTCCTTCACTGCTTGTAATTTTATAACACAATTTTAATGGACCAGCAGACCTTAAAACCCAGCCCACATTGGCTCCACTCAGCAGAGCTCCACAACATAGCACAGGACCAGCCACAGAAAGTGCACCTCTGCTGCCAACACCTTGACCCCGGCTCGCTGCAGCACCCAAAGAACTGCCGAGTCCAGTATTTGAAGGAAAATCTTGACAACGCTCAAACTTCCATTTCAAAGGGATGCACAGGAAGGCAAGGACCAGACAATAGCTGCCATTCACTGAAGAGCCTTCCATTACTGATGGGCCATGCTAAAATATATGTGCTTTTCAATTTTGAAGTTAATTATGGTTATTAGCTTTTGATCTGTGAAATTTTCACTTCTGTTTTAACTGTTTGGCTAGACACATGCCCCCCAAAAACCCCAAACAACTTCACAAATTTTATCTCAAAGGATGCACTTATCAAATTCACATTCCCCAATGAAACATATGCCTGAGACCTTAAATGCATTGGAAAATCATACCTTTCCTTGCAATTAATAAGGCTGCATTCTAATATCTAATGTAACGTTAACTAAAGAATGCAGAAAGAAACTCAATCATTCAACCAAGTAGCTACATCAAGACCTTTTTGAAAGGGACACCACAAAGTGTTACTATTACATGGACACAGATCATTGCTTGAGACATGACACAAAACCTCTTTCCTGTTCAGCTCGAATCCTTGGTTAAAGCACTCTGCATATAATGCAAGTATGAAGACACACATCTTGAACACAGTTTCTTCTACACAGACCACGGTTGGTCTGTATCAAACCACCAATGTATAAAACACCAGTGCAAGTTTTACACTTGCTTCAGTTCTGGGACAGGTAAGACAGCAAAAAACTGCAAAAATCAAATCCAAAACTCCAATCTTAAATATTTCTATCTGTGGGAAATAGGGATATTTAGGCATACCACAAGCTGACAAAAAATCTAATCACTTTTATTCCTATCTAGTACCTCTATGATCCTCTGCCCCTATTATATTTAAGAAAGTCAATCCCTCTTCTTTTCCTCTCAGCTTTCATTTCTTGATTCATTTATAATCACTATCATAGTGGCAGGTTGCCTTTATTAGAAGTTAATGAAGGAAATCAAGTGCCTCATCATGCAGCACAAACCTGAACTTTTTATTACGTGCTGTATCCTCCTCCCTACTTATTCTAGGCAGTAAATTTATTGAAATTGAACCTGATGCTGATATCTGACATCATTCTTTAAGGCATCTCTCAATTTTATCCCTTGATATTTGCCATCACTATTTCACATTAACTTCTGAATTAGTTTTGATTTGTTCAGATTCATTCTTTTTAAAATTCGAAATATATGCTCATCAGCTGGTTGGGCTACGAAGATGATGAAGGGCCTGGAACATCTATCCTATGAGGAAAGGCTGAGAGAGCTGGGACTGTTCAGCCTGGAGAAAAGAAGACTGAGGGGGGACCTAATCAGTGTTTATAAATATCTTAAATATGGGGTGCAGGGGGAATTGGCCAGCCTCTTTTCAGTGGTCTGTGGAGACAGGACAAGGGGCAATGGCTGCAAATTGGAGCACAGGAAGTTCCACACCAACATGCGGAGGAACTTTTTCCCAGTGAGGGTGACAGAGCCCCGGGACAGGCTGCCCAGGGAGGTGGTGGAGTCTCCTTCTCTGGAGATATTCAAGACCCGTCTGGACGCCTATCTGTGCAGTATGAGCTGGGGAGCTGCTTTGGCAGGGGGGTTGGACCCGATGATCTCTGGACGTCCCTTCCAACCCCTACAACTCTGTGATTCTGTGATAACTTAACTTACCCTACAGAACATGAAGAGATGTCTACTTTCATGGGGCACATACTATAAGATGGTTTGCAAACTTGAAGCATTAAAAGAGTGAAAAATATTTTAAATTAAGCAAACTATTTATATAGCAACTTATTCATATCAGTAATTTTTTTCCTCTAAATAATTTATTTCCATTTGCAAGCAGATAAAACAACACTTCCAACCTCAGGATTGTTGTATGTGAGCCAACTGCATGAATTTTATTTATTTTCATGGGGCTAATTAATAATCAAAAACAGCTCTTGCTACTGGGATTGCTAAAATGGAATTTATGACAAGTCAAGTTTGCTACAGGGCAGCTGGACTGTATTTAGACCTTTTGTGTATGTTCACTGATTTCCATCATACATTTATAAAAATAAATGCCACACTTATTAAGCAAAACTGTTTATAAAGGCAGGGTGCCTGCAGTTCTTTGCTCTCGCAGCCCTACAATTTTCATCCCAGAAGATAGTTTTCTGTTACTTTACTCAGTGATACCTCTGCAACAGCAGTCAGATGCTTACCTGTTCTGAAAAAGCATGGATTTAGGCTTTATCAGGACACCTGTAACTTCTGTTCCTTAATTCAGGATGGCTTAGGACATCCAGCTACGTCTAAACTAAAGCTTTAAAAATTAAATTAAGAGCTATTTCATTTGACTAAAACCAGAGGGAAGCAAGCACATCAGGTACAAAGTTACATTTTGCCTTACTGAATCATATGACACACATTCGTTCTTATCTATTCCGGTTATATTTTTAAGAAATACAGTAATACACCCCCTGCTAAAAGTCTTCTGCACTTTACCTTTTTGGTTTATGCTTCAGTCTTAGCACTGCAGTAACTCTACTCATGTGCTCTTGCACACAGATGCCACTGGTACTTTGCTTAAAAGTTTATGCAAAAACCTGTCACAGTTTATGCTAATGTGCTTCTCTGAGGTTTTTTAAAGGAAAAAGCATGCATGAATATCAAAGAGCACACTGTAAATGATCGTTTCTAATCTTAGACATGTATCAATTATTCAATAGCTTGTTCTCCTTGTGCTTTATCGTATAGACTTCACCATGGCAACACTATTCACTTCCTAGCCTTAATCAGTGAATCTGTAAACTAGTATTAGATTTTGCTGTTGGAGTACTTGATATTCTGCTGTATACGCCATGCATGTAGCCATGCCTCTCTCATTACACCATGAACCATACACAGGTTCAAGAATGTCAATAAACTTTCATTTGCTTAGGAATATCGAGATGGCAACTTTTGTAAGAACAAGCTAGTTCCTCCAGGTATTATTGGAGTATGTAGCTTCAAATTACCACCAGTAAAATTCAGAACAGAATTTCATGTCTGGATGCAACACCTGTCCTCTGGTCTTTACATAAATTGGGCAACGGTCCACCTTTCAAAAACTATAACTCTTGAAATAGCTATTAAGTTTTAGAACAAAATCACTTGTTTTCAGCAAGTACCTTGATTTAAAAAATGTCTTTGTATCTGTCAGTCTTTTTGGTACTATACAATTTACAGAAGATACAATTTGTATTTCAATGTTTTCTTTCTCCTTCCTCATGTTTTCCAGCACTGTTATACATATAATTTTCTATCTTCTCAAAATAAATGCATCTTTTTCTAGCAGCTTTTGGCCCAGCTATTTTTCCTTTCCAGTGACTTTCTTCTATTTCATCTCTTTGTTCTAATTTGCTTTTTCTTCACCCTTTTTTCCTTTTGTTCCTTCAGTACTCTTGGATCCATCCTTTTGGTGTCCACCACATAATCATACTTTCTTTTCTCCTCCAGTTTGTGAGGACTGTTTATGTATCTCATTAATCCAAAAGGGATGTCTTTAATGCCTTAACACTGCACCATTCCTTCCCTCAACTCATAATGTAGATCAGCAAACACTGTTACACTTGCTTTTTGACAAAAGGGTCCAGCTTATGATATTTCTGCTGGGGTCTCTAGGGAGCACTGATTCAAGCTGTGCTTTTGAGCACATCATTACTTACCACCTTGGCAGCATTTTCTAAGGTTTTCTCAATATGTAAAACTCTAACGATAGTGCCACAAGCACAGAAATGGTGAGACACACAGTGATCTTGTGGCCTTTCCCACTAAGTCCTTAATATTGTTCCCTCATCATTCTTTGTTAAAATGACAAACTGTGTGATATAAAAAAATAAAAAGGCTGTATTCACTTTTCTGAGGGAGCTATCATACCACAGAACCTCCAGAAAAAACAGACACTTCAGAGTCTTGCAGTAGGACAGATACTACCTAGAGAGAAAAACTGTTTGTGGTTTATGCTTGGCTAAGACCCAGCAGCCCTTTATAGATCTGCAAGCCTTGGTGAGCATTCCCTTTGGTCTGGTATTATCAGTGGACTCCTACTGCTTCTCAAAAGTAGAAATTATCAGCCTTGTATTGAGTGGGTGTCAATCATCCTATGACAGAGCTGACCAAGTCACTGTGGTTTCCTTGTGCTGCTCTTTCTGCCAAAATCTTCAATTGTGGAGTTGCACAGGGATCCACCTTATTCCCAGCCAGCTCAATATACAGGAAGATAATAGGGTAAACTGTGAAGCAATTTGGATCAGAAGTTTATTAATATTTTCACAGCCTCACAGTTGTCAACAAATATGTCGAGGAACACAGGAGAAGAAAGCACAGCTGACTGAAGCTACCTCCTCCAAGCAAAGAGATGATGATACTCAAAGGTCAGAGTCAAGGCCCTCTGTGATATTTCTTCACTTCTTCCTAGGGGGTCAGCAGGCTGTGCTCAAGGCTAGCTCCACTGCTGTGCTGCCAGCGAGCTGTGAGAAGCGTTGTGTGGCAAAGCCCTATGAAAAGCCTTGGTGGGGGGTTCCCCCTTTTGCTGGAATCTAGGCTGAAGCTCAGAGTCTTGCCTTTGGTCCCTACCTGGGTCATGCACCAGGTATGGCTGTGTCTGTGACTGACCAGCTAACTTTGACCTTGGACTTGCTTCTTGACCACAGGCCTTTCTGGCAAATGTTGGCTGTCCCTGGGTACTGTCATGAGACTGCTCCACTCTTCTTGTTTGGGTTGTGTGGGACTAGATTGCCATCTCCCTTGCAGAGCAACCTTGTCCTGCTGCTGCCTGACAACCAAGGTCAAACACAGAAAGATGTTAAGCTCCCAGGAAAGGATAGTGTTAATATCCTGCCTAAGAAATCCAGTGACTTAAAAGTTACACTTTTAAAAATACTTTTTCCCACCCATTGGTGAAAAGGTCACCACACCTCCATGTTGTATTCTGAGTCAGCCCCAGTGATGCACACGCTCACTATACACACAGCTAACCATCGTTCTGCAGACGTGGATATAAAGCTAGCAGCCTTCAGTACATCACATTTCTTTCAGGCAACAGAAGCTGCTCTACCAACAACAGAGGGCACCAGGATTGCACTTACAATTCAGTTCAGCTGCAACTTCCCCTGCTTCAGCTTCTTTGCTCCCACTCAAACACTGGCTAAAATCACTGATTTTCAGTGATGTCCTCTGAGCTTGCTGAAGAACTGCACAATCCAGAACACTTTCCACACACAAGGCAAAGCTTATGCTCTTGACTCAATTTCTTCATTAATGTGCTCAATAGCATGTACACCAAACAACCTCAGGAGCCAACTTGTAACCCTCACATGTAAACCACACAATCTGCAGAAACATAGATTACAACCCCATTAATGAACTGTAGTACTCTTATATTGCAGTACATTTTGCAGTTATTTCAGCAAGGAAAAAACCCCCAACAGTCCTTTGCCATGCCTACAACAGTTTGAAGAGATGGTCTCAGAGTCAGCCAAGCTCACCAGTCCCAGATATATCTGTTGCTAATCACTGCAACAGGGAGTTATTGCAGGCTGCTCTAAAGGCCATTACCTTAACCCCAACACCTTGAAGCCAATATAGTGCCTATCAGAGAAGCTTCACAAGTGGTATCAGAGGAGAAAAAGCATCATACACTAAAGTGTCTCCTATGGCACTTTTGTAGAAACCATGCTGAAAATTTAGCAGTAGAACTAAACTAGCAGTTGGGCACATGCTGCCCTCTTTGCATGAATACACTGGGCAACCCCTACATTCGCATCTGCTCTCGACATTTGGTACCGTTCATAAGATGGATACTACCCAGAGGAGAAAGTCTTCTTTCTCAATCTTCATTTACTTTCCTAAATTCAAGCTATGAACAACTCCATAAATAGGGCATGACTAAAATACATCTTGCATTAATTGACTTTTTATGGCATAAAATTAAGACAGTAAAGTTTCAGAGCTTGAACTGGCAGTTGTTTAGACATCCATTCTAACTTTGATCCAAAACGAGAACAGTATAAGCCTACCTACACAAATTATACTTCCTTATTAAGTTATAATGCTGAAGTAATTATTTGAGAAAATAAAGTGGATTTTTTCACAAAAGCCTAACCACAGGAACTGATAATACTAACAAATTACTGCAGGAAGTACTGAAAACTATCAGCATCCTGAAATGAGGCCTTACTTTTCATCCCTGTAATAAAACTTAGATTGAATTAATTAAAAAAACATGGAAAATACTTCTTGGAGAAGAAAATGTTTATTTAAAATAACAGTAAATAAAATAAACTGCTACTTGAAAACTTTTCCTAAAACAAACTTGGGTATTTTGGGGTATTCTGACATTGTTATGTAAAAAATGTTGTTTGTTATCTTTTACTTAGACCACCAAACAAGTCTCAACAATCTCTTTGTTTAAGTGGTCAAACTCCTGTGATGAACAAGACTACGCTGGAAAGGGTTACTTTCCCATCTAACATATTTTTCCATGTGACTAGCAACAATGGATTCATAGGGCTTTCTCAATCATTTTGTAGCATGATGAAGACACCATCACCATTACTTAGTTCAAACTGTAGACCAATATTCTACAGCTAGAGTGAATTTATTTTCAATCTTCACCAAAAAAAAAAGTATATATTAACAAGCCACCCACCCTTCTGTCCTGCCACAATCTGCTCTCTACACATTAACACACAAACAGTTTTCAGACCTTTTAAAACCGAAAACAAAAAAAGCCAGAATGTTCCTGGATGCAGCACCAACTTGTTCTAACTGCTAAGATTAAATGGAAGTTAAAATAGTTCAAACTTAATTTAAAATAGCAACAGTAGGTATTCAAAGATATGATGACAATCAAAAATTTAAGATGTTTTTTATCTAAAAGCTTACTTGTCCTGATAGACCGGATCAGGCCCAATTTGCTATTAAAGCTTAATGCACTCTGTGATGTTGAGTGGGATTGCTCCTTCCAGCTGCTGTGAGGATACAGAAAAATTTAAAAGAATTACAGTGTAGCAGCCTGTATCTTAAAAGTTCATTAAATCATGCTCCTAGACCTATTAAAAGCATCTAATAGCATCATATTTCTGACCTTAACACTTTTTCTCAAGATATTTCTGAGGGTCTATTTCGGAGATTAATAGGCTTTTGTAGCTCTGAGATACTGTAATAGTTTTACAGCCGCTAATATGGCAGTAGGGGCTTGGTTCAGTTGCCCATACACAAGCATCTAATGCTGCAACAAATCCTGGTCCCCAGGTGTCAACTGAGGAGGATACAGGTCTCACAAGGGTGAAACTACAATTGCCCTTTACATTGTCTTGCTTGGGACAAAAAACCTACCTAAGACCTTTAAATCTGTTCCACTCTCTCCAAATATTGAAGGAATTCGGACATGCTTCAGGAAACTCCCATGTTTATAAACATGCAAGCTGGTAAATAGAGAAGCAGAGTGAGAGAGAAAAAAAAGAAAAAAGGAGAGAAATCTGAACAGATTGGTTTATAGATGATTTGGTTATCTTTTGTGTAAAAATTAAGAAGACTCCCTCAGAATTGCATTATACAATTTTACACACTAGTTAGTCACCAGAATGCAGATTAGCAATTTTAGCTTCTGGCTTTAATTGACATCCCCACAAATGAAAGAATAAAAAATAAGTATTTACACAGACATGTCAGAGCATTTTCAGTTATGAAATGGAGATGTACTGTCACTTAGTAGTGACTCCAATAACTTGGATTCCTATCAAATACTCCTGTGAAGCATACTTAAGGATACTTCAAAAGGGCATATGTTGGAATTAATGAAATGAGTACTTTCTCTGCTAGTCTGTATACAGCTTCAAACACAACATCTGTGTCTGCCACTGGCAGGAAAAACATTTGTGTGGTATCATGTCCAAAGTTGCAGTAGGAAGAAACTCTAAAAGGTGATGGTGGTGCCTCCTTAGAGACAGAGACCTCATGCACATCCCAAAATGAAGCCGGAATTTGTTCCAGCTAGGCTGTAGCTCCAGCACTGATACATGCTTTGTCCTACAGAATGATATATGATGTCTCGAGTTATGTACACCTCCCCAGCCCAAAATGGGCACAATTCTGCACTCGATTCAGTCATTTCTTCCCATGGGCATGTGACAGAGGTTACGAAGATGTTCTGCTAAATGAAGGCTTATAAGAAAACATTGAAACATGCTTCAAAAACAGGGACAAGGGTTCATCACCCCTCTCTGTCAACAGCATCCTGCAGTGCGGAAGCTCATAGCAAGAACACTTTGTCCGCCCCCACCCTCAAAAATTTAACTCTAAGCTTCATTAATCACAGACTTCCCACTGAAAGGAACACAGGAGCTATCAAAATAGCACATACAAGCGCTTCATCTAATCCAGTGTGCTGTTTGTTCATTAGCCTGTAGCAGATGGTTTGACAGAAGGTGCAAAAAATTCATCAGTGGACAATTCTGGATTTGAAAAGTGTCTTTTTAGTTGTTGCATCTCTGCTTAGATTCTGAAGCACAAGGATTTATGGCAAAAAGGACTTCAAAAACAGTGCAGTAATTTGTGTATTGCATGCGTATATTACATTTAAGCATGCAATTATTTGCTGTAGAAATATCAGCATCTTCTCCTTGCTCAGATATTTTTGTCAGTGACACAAACTAATGGCACACCATCTAAAAAGAACTGCTTGCATACTTGAGGGATTTTTGACTTTATTACACGGTCTTTAGCCTTCCATCAGAAAGGGTAGGCAGAACACGCAATTCCCTTTCCTCATAAAGGCTACTATTCTCCACATACATCCAAGTGGAAAAAGTTGAAAAGTGCCAATCTTCTCAATCCTGCTTTATATGGAAGGTTTTCCAAAGTCTATTTATCATTGTTGCCAGTCCTCGACTTCTATTTCTGCTCTCTTTCCGGACAGCAAATGTCTGTGTGTAAACAGAGATCTTCATGTCTTTGCTGACAACTAATTTACATGGTTGGGCCAGGAAAAAAAACATTGCAGGGCTTTTTACTTTATTAAGCCATCAACACAAATACTTTGATGTTTCAATGTATTTTATTTTATTCCTTTTGTTGAAGAAGTAAATCCAAATATATGTCAACACTGAACTTCACACAACACAAAATTATGCAGAATCTTCTGTAATATCCAGTAAGCAAATAAACCTGCCATCTGCAAGCGTAGTGATGCTAACATTTCAGTCAGCACAGTATCACTATACTCTATAAAAAGGTACCAATTAACTATTGCCTTCTGCACTTTTTCAAATAGTTTTTAGGATATAATAAAACACTAATCTAGAATTTTATGCTACTGTAACTGCTGCTGTAATAATTCCACAGGCCCACAACCTGTACATGAAGAACTACTTGCCACAGCAACACTTGAATATGGCTTATATAGCATATTAAGGACATATCTATTATCTCTCCTCTCCCAGGGGGGAAAAAAACCCCAAAGAACCTATGCAATTTATCTTTGAAAACAACAGAAAAACAGCTCAGCCACTTCCTCCTTTACTTCACCTTTTAATAGCAATAGGAATGAGAGGCAGAGAGACAGTATCACAGGTTGCTTCAGACATCATCTGAATTTCTCAGATGGATTCAATGGCCCAAGTACCACCAGGCTTTGATAAATCACAAATTGTTCTAGAGTCCTGGAGACAGCTCCTGGACCCCCAAGGGATGTGGAACATAATCAGACTGTTCAAAGAATGGCAAGTCATTTATGAATAGCAGGACCTGAGATACCACTACCATATACCTCAAAGTTAGGTATTAGCATAATTGCTAGACCATAATTTTTAAGGGAGGGAAAAAAAGGCTCCACAGCAATGCTTACAAGGCAGAAAAAAGTAAGCAGTGATAGGAAAAAGACAGTATAGAAATTACTTTAAAGACAATGAAAAAAAAGGCAGTTACAGCAAGCTTCCCTTTCTACAGTCTGCTTTCCTCCACTAATAACTTTGATCATTGGAACTAAGGGAATCTTAGGGTTTTTTCTATTTTTATAATTAACATCACATTTTAATAAAAAAGCAACTGAAAAACTCTTTAAATATGTTTACAAATTTAAATTGTAAATTTGCTCAAAAAAAAATCAGTGGAAAGCTGGCAAAGGGCAATCATGTTATAATATTAAATACCTGTATTTAGAAAGAACTCTACATTGTTCAATCTGTCATAGATAAGAACAAGATCTTGACTGTTCCTTTTGGTCCCATATTTGTGTAAACTGCATTAGCATTTGCAGCTGAAATGCAAAGCAGACTTCAAATGGAACAGTCTTGTTTCCCCATCCCATTTTTATGGGAGACTGAAAAAAAAAAATAGAAGAGAAGAAAAGAAAAGAATCCCCTAAGCTACAGCCTTTGGTCTCTGAACGTGTATATTATTAAAATACAAAAATTAGAACCTTCACCAAAATAAGTGCAGACAAGAAGAATCCAAGCTGGTTTGTTGCCATTTGACACTGTTTTAAAAGTTCAGAACCAACTCTACTCCCTAACTATGTCCATGCAGGATCTATTCTTTCATCTGGACCAACCCACCAATCATCTGCTTCCTAGGGAGAAAAACATCCACATGGTCTCCTCCAGGGACTAATAAATCATTTAGAAGAACTTCTTTTAAATAGCATCACTAATAAGTGGGTACTTGCATAAGCGTGTACAGGTTTAGCTCCCTAAAAACCAGCCTGTTATTTCCCCATTACTTCTGAGCCATATCCACACTGAAGTAGGAACTGAAGGCCAAGAAGCAAGCCCGAGCACGAAACCCCATCTGTCCATACTCCTCACCACTCAGCTTGCCCTGGAATCTGATCTCACTCTATGACGGAGCTGATTCATGCCGAGATAGGCTTGCACCATGTCCAGGTCCTAATCTGTGGATGTGGTGGTACAGAAGTAGCCATGGAGGACTACCTTCCACCCAAGGCAGACCCAAAATTCTCTGTCTTCCAATCTTTACTTGAACTGCACCTTCTGCCACTCTCCCCCCTTCCTCTTCCTTGTTACACCTCAGAAGCTGCTCTAGTTGGATCTTAACCTTCCTTGAGGGTAACTGCCTTCTCTCTTCCATACAGAAACATTCAATCTGACCCTAAAGACAACAGTCAGGACTAAATATATAGGCAGCTATTCTCTCATCCACTTACAATGGCAGCATTTTCAGTCCAGTGCACAAGATACTGTACGCATACAAAAAATGGAAACAAATTTTTACCTTCCAAGTTGCCATTAGTAAGCATTTTATCAAGAGCCTTATAAACCAATTCTTCTTCTGAAGGGCACCAGCTTGTGTTCTCATGAGACTACTGTAAATGGCCATAGTCCAATTTATTTGCCATGCTTAGACTGGGGAAGAAACATCACTGCAGCATGACTTCCCTAAGCCTGTGTAGTGACAGGAAGTCCTCATTACACCTTCCAGTGCTCTCTTTAAACAGGGGAAATTAGCCCTACAAAATTCTTGCATTGATTTCACAGACTTAGAGTGTTTGCTACTTTTACTTCTCAATGGACAAACTTGAGAAGAGAGAAGAATCAGTCCCATGTGGTTTACAAAGTGTCCTGGTTCTGGCCAGGCCAGAGTTAACCTCCCCAGGCAGTCAGCACAGGTGAGCTGAGTTAACCCTGGGCCACCTGACATCACACACACCACCTGACATCACTCCCCCATAAAAGGGGCAGTCAGGGTGTGGCTGGGGTGTTGGATTGGTCCCTGAGTCCTGCAGTACTCTGTGTTATCATCAGGTCAACAAAGTACTCCCTGTTATCACCAGGTATAAGTGCAATTTGCCACGGCCTGTTACTGTTGCCCTTTCATGGTGCTTTTGTCAGTAAACTGTCCTTATCCCAACCCATGGAGACTCTGTCTGTTTCTCCTGAGGGAGTGAGCAAGCTGTGTGTGGTGCTCAGCCACTGCTTGGGTCTGAACCACCACACAAAGCAAAGCAGTTACAGCTAATAAATGTCAGTCAGCTTGACATGCAAGAGAATAAGGCATATTCCTTTGAAGAATGAATTCAAATTAGCAGGTACAGAGTTATATGCTGTACTTCAGCTGTGACAATGCTGATTTTCAAAAGGCTTTATTTATCTACCCTCATTTCTCTTCTCCCTGAAATTGTAATTTCTCTCCCTTCATCCTTTATTATGCTCTTCATTCTCCCTTCTCAATCCAAATCTCACCCTCTCCAATGCCTTCACATCAATTGATGAATTTTCCTTTAAATGGGAAATTATGTTTATTTTTGCAGTCTCTGCTTTTCCTTTTATCTCTGGGATTTCATTTTTCATGTCCTGTTTATACAGTAGGACTAAACTGTTGAGAACATACGGCATGTCAATATCAATAGCATGCTTATGAGTGCTGTAAGGTTTAATTATGATTAATCGTTGTTAACAGAAACCACTTTTCTATTATTTTTTCTGTACTTACAAGAAATATGACTTAGATTTTCATTTTTTTATGGGATGATTTCCTATTTGCATGGTATGGATTAATTTCAGGATGACTTCTGTAATACAACTTCCAGACAACATTGCTAAATGACACTGCAAGAACTGAAATAATATTTCAGAAAAAAACATCCTTACTTAAACTGAGTCAAACATTGTGTTGGAGTATGTGACTCCATAACTATTTTCAATAAGAGGAGCAGGGGCTTCATATTTGCAGTATATATTAAAGCTGTTCTTTCCGACAGATGCCCCAATCCCACATATGACTGCACTCCTTGCATGAACTCTAGTGAAGATATACAGGATATTAAGTTGTAAGATACACACTTAGTAAAATGTCTTGCCTGAATAAATTGTAGCTATTACTGCTTTCAAAATACCCATGAAAATTTAGAATTTATGAAAAAAAAAAAAGTGGGTCTGGCATTTTATTAAAAACAAACCAGTATTTTTAGGAGTCTCCAGTTGACACTAGACATTCCAAGAAATACTATCTGGTTCCAGCACATGTTTTATACTTCTCATAGAAAACAGTTTTCTTTTTTTCAAATATATCTCCTTAAGGAAAGCATCAGAATCTCAAGTGCTGCAGAATAATTAAAATACAGATTTCAGGTCTGCTTTGCTAAAGCTAAGAAGCTTATGTGATCATGAGGTCTGCAAACATCTCTTTTCCCCTCCCAATAGTTTTCAACTGCTTGGCAGTTATTACTGATTTTTGACAGGATAGTGACATCAAAGGTAGTTAAATTACTACATGCGTTACAGAAACAGATGGCCAAGTGAAGAACATGCTCCAATAAATGTCCTGAATGAGAAAAAGGCTGAGAAATAGATTTACATCACATTAAACATTAGCAGAACACACATGGAGAGAAAGTTTACCACCTTCAACACAGTAAACCCATTGATTGTAATCATCAGATGAACCATGAGATAAAAATTAATAAGAAAATCAGCTTTATTAGCTCCAGACCTCATGGGAGGGCAGGCTTGCTGTTAATGATCACAGTTAATCAGGAGACAGACGAAATAGGCAAATATAATACGAAAGATGTGAATATGTTACCTTATTTTTCAATCTCCTAGCAAAGATTCTCTAATGAAACTTCTAATAGCCAAAAAACCCTCTCTCATATGTATTGCTACAAATATCCTAAATGAGAAAGGCATACGACCTTTTATGTACCTAAAATGTAGAATTCTAAGGTACTGAAAATGTTAAATTAGTAATAACTGTGTTGAAAGTGCATCTATAGACTAAACAAGATCCATGACACAATTTCAGAACAAATTCTGATTAAGTTAATGCACACAGCTTTCCTTCCAACTCATTTCAAAACTCATCACACTAGTGGAAAAAAAACCCTGACTGATTAATTCTGTGAAGTCTGTTAAAATTACTTGTTAAACAGCAATGTATGGAATTACCCAGAGAAGTCAAGTGGTTTGGGTTGGAAAGGACCTCAAAGATCATTCAGTCCCAACCTCCCTGCCATGGGCAGGGACACCCTACACCAGACCAGGTTCCCCAAAGCCCCATCCAACCTGGCCTTGAACACTGCCAGGGAGGGGGCAGCCACTGCTGCTCTGGGCAGCCTGTGCCAGGGCCTCACCGCCCTCACATGGAAGAATTCCTTCCCACTATCTAACTACCCTCCTTCACCTTAAAGCCATTACCCCTTGTCCTGTCACTCGCTGCCCTTGCAAACAGTCCCTCTCCTGCTTTCCTGTAGGCCCTTCAGGTACTGGAAGAGCTCCCTGGAGCCTTCTCTTGCCCAGGTTGAACAAGCCCAACTCTCATAGCCTTTCTTCATACAAGAGGTCCTTTGTGGCCCTCCTCTGGACTTACTCCAACAGTTCTACACCCTTCTTATGATGGGCACCCCAAAACTGGACACAGTACTCCAGGTGCAGGTGTCATGAGAGCAGAGGGGCAGAGTCACCTCCCTTGACCTGCTGACCACACTTCTTTTGATGCAGCCCAGGACACAGTTGCTGTTTTGGGGTGCAGGTGCACATTGCTGGCTCATGTATAGCTTCTCATCCACCAGCATCCCAAAGTCCTCCTCCCCAGGGCTGCTCTTAATTCATTCTCTATGCAGCCTGTAGTTGTGTTTGTTGGGTTGCAACAACCCATGTGCAGGACCTTGCACTCGGCTTTGTTGAAATTCATGCAGTGCACATGGGCCCATTTCTCTGGCCTGTCAAGTTCCCTCTGGATGTCATCCCTCCCCTCCAGCGTGTTGGACACACCACACGGCTTGGTGTCATTGGCAAACATGATAAGGGTGCACTCAATCCCACTGTCCACATTGCCAACAAAGATGTTAAACAGTCTACATTGCTATAGTACAATTAATAACAATTAATAACTATTGTTGTGTTACTTTCTGTCTGTCATTTCACCCTCAGTGACAACACTAACTGCAGCATCACTTGTGGTATTTCATCACATGCACAGAGGTTAAAGTCACACTCTTGCCCAGCAGCAGTAAGGATGCCACTCTCAACAAGTAAGCCTGGTCTACCAAAAGAGAAAATCATCTTGCTTTCTGGAAGCATGAGTTTTTATTTCTTTTATATCAAATACAAAAGTAAGTAGCTTTTCCAAAGAACAAGAGCATCTAGTCAAATTATATTTGCTTTTGCATAGAAATAGAGATCTGAAAGAAAATATTAATAAAAAGGATGTAGTAGCTGCTTTTATTCCTAAACAAACCCTCAAAAACTCCACTGTGATGTTTCTGTACAACTTAGCAGGTACACATATGATGATCACAGTGAAAGTGAATGAATACAGGTGCTCTGCTCCCAAATAAGGCTTCACAAGTTCAGACAAAGGTTCTTTTTCAGTGATCTATTGTCCAGAGAGCCTGTCTTTGAAAACCAATTACGATCTAAGTAAGAATACACCAAGCATTCAGTACAGAAGACAGCAATATCCTATAGCACTGCTGAATGTTGTCACTCCCTTACATATGCAGCAGCGTACAGGAAAGTTCCAGTTTCACTCTGGAGAGGTGCTCTGGTGTGGATTCCATGCCAAGTTTGTACATCCTGTCACGGCCTGTCTGGAGGCCTTGCAATTTTTGCTCCAAGATAAACCACATACTGTGAAGCAAAAGAATAAACTGAATGCACATCCTAGCAATCTCTCATTCACAGTGATGACTGACACTTGTATTTAAACGCATTTCAAAGTACCCTAATTATATGTGCTCTGACGTAACTGAAATAAGCCAAAATGCTCTACCATGAAGCATGGGTTAATAGTTATATGTTAGTAACACTATTTGTATTATCCCATGCTTTGTTCTGACTCATTTAAAAATACAATGAGGGATTTATTTATGAGAATTTTTGGGGGGGGGTTGAATGAACAAATTGTCAAGAATTAAGTCCTAAATATGAGAGTGAACATGTACTTCATTTTTACCTCTATGCTTTTAGACATTTGCCTAAACCATGTAAGGAGATTTCTTTGTTGACATGGATAATATAAAAACCAGTCACTAAAAGCCATGATTGTTACCGAGGCTATATTGGGAAAGAAAGCTTCAATTACCAGGTTTTAAATTTAGTTCTCACCTCCTGTGACTGTAGTCACTAAAAATTCTCCCATCATTTCTCCAGACTGACACTGCCCTCTATAGCAGTCTCCTGCTATAGATGCTTGTGGCAGTGATGCCGCTGACACCGAACAGGGTGGTTGCCTTGCAAACACAAAGTGTTCTGTGGAAACTGGGTTTTGATTACATTAGTACAAATATTAGTCACCAGTCCCTTCAACTGGTGGAGGTGCCATGGGATTAGCACAGCAGCCTACTGATTTCTAGCCTAGGAGAGGTAACCGTCGAGCAGGGGCCACGGCACTCCTTTCAGGGCTAGTTTGGTACATATACGTATGCCATGGATTTCTTTCTAGGAGAAAAAATGTAAAGCCATGCACCTCACACAGAAGTTGAAGGAACACTAATTTGGAACAGCGGTCTGAAACTTCAGTCAAAGTTCAAACATGTAAGTCCTGAATTGTAGCATGGACCCTGTCAGGAACTTCTGGAAGGTACTGCAGAATTTCACCAGCAAACTGTAAACCTTTCAAAAACCTCCACAGGGCTGCATGTAAAGACTATAAAGTTAAGAAAAGTAAGCAAAATTCCTAAGCAATACCATAATGAAATCTACGCTTAGCTTCACAGGTATTTACTGAATCTTACTGACTGGCACCACTCTACCATGTGTTATTTTGACATGTTCATAAACACATATTCACACAGCACACAACTGTGTGCCATCAACACAGCCATCAACATCAGGAATCTAACAGTGTTCAGAAACAGACTCCACATGTGAGTGTATCCCACATCCCATACCGATACTGGAATGGAGCAATATTCCAAAAAGGATTGTACTGTAACAACGCTTTTCTTCCCCCAGGTTTTAAGTCAAGCCCTTAGCTCGGGAGACTCAAGAAAGTACATACCAGGCTAGATGGTCATTTCAAGCTTCTCTGTATTTTGTTGGTGCTGTTCACGTACAAAATGCTTGAACACTCACTAGAACAGTCATCGGAACATAAACTTTACACGTTTCCCAAGTCCAAAATAAAAGATCTAACTAGGAAGCATGGGCATGCTCTCTATTTCAGTTCCACGGGAGAAGCTAAGAGATACACACCCCGGACAATCACAGACTCATAGAATGGCATGAGTTGGAAGGGACCCCAAGGATCATAGAGCTCCAACCCCCCTGCCACAGGCAGGGCCACCAACCTCAGGCCTGGATCTACACAAGGTTGCCCAGGGCCCCATCCAACCTGGCCTTGAACACTTCCAGGGACGGGGCATCCACTACTTCTCTGGGCAGCCTGTTCCAGCACCTCACCACTCTTTCTGTAAAAAACTTACCCCTAATATCCAATCTAAATCTTCCTTCCTTTAGTTTTAATCCATTCCCCCTTGTCCTGCCATTATCTGCCCTTTTAAAAAGTTGATTCCCCTCCTGTTTGTATGCTCCCTTCAGGTACTGGAAGGCTGCAGTGAGGTCCCCCCGCAGCCTTCTCTTCTATCCTACAAACCGTTGCTGATAATGGTTTTGCCTGACAAGCAGCTTCTGTTCTAGACCCTGATCCAATAGAAGAAAGAAAAGGAATCTGAACCTAGGCACACTTCACACGCAGATGAGTATTGTCACCACTGCAGTTCAAAGTGTAAGGACGTGGGCAGAAGCACCTATTCTTCCTGAATGTCACATTAGTCCTTATTTAATTTAGTGGAAAACATGCAGTGAATTTGGTCTGAGTCTGCAAACAGCCTGGCATCAAGCAAGCAAACAGAACCCCTGCATAAACTAGCTGCCCCCCAGATAAGCCAACAGACCTGGACTGGATACATAGATGATCAACAAGTATGTCAAAATTATTATAATTATGCATACTAACACCTGAAGAGGCTATTAAACATTATTTGGGTTTTAAACTACAAAGCATCAGATTCACCTTGAACGTGGGATGCAAATTATCTCACATTTGTTCCTACAATTCCCTCTGAAGCATCTGGTATTAGTCATTGTCACAGACCCCAGGTTGAATTTAGCACAGCCCTTCCAACATTCAGTTCTCCAGGCTGTAAAACTCAAAGTGTATGAGCTGCATTATGAAATTCAGCCCATTAACAGTAATGTTAAAGCTTGTGACAGCCTTTCTGTGCACACTGCGATAAGCAAGCCATTCGTGAGTCTAACAAGTGCATTCCTGGTTTTATGTTCTTGTCCAAATTCAGACTGAAATTCATTATATGAATCACTGTTCTCCTAGTCTGCTTGCATCTCTCTTCCAAGATTTTTTGATCTTAACATTCCAATATAAAATCTTTCAAGAACTATGCAAATTGTTCTCAAATACAGTCAA
This sequence comes from Laterallus jamaicensis coturniculus, assembly GCA_022605575.1. Taxonomy (NCBI): domain Eukaryota; kingdom Metazoa; phylum Chordata; class Aves; order Gruiformes; family Rallidae; genus Laterallus; species Laterallus jamaicensis. The sequence continues at coordinate 9,502,991 of JAKCOX010000012.1, forward strand.
ATCAAATAAAGCCTTTATACTCTTGCAAAAAGTTTTATTTTATAGAAATGTAAGGTGTCATTACTTTATTTTACCATAATGACATGTTAACAGGAGATTAATATAGACTGGTAGAAACATAAACAAAGTAGTCCCCTTCTGAAACAGAAAATACCATCTTAACAGCCCTAAAATATTAGCAGTGGTAAAATTTAACATGTCAAATATATAACCTAGAGTTCAGTGAGCCTGCTGAAAACTTTTATACACGTCAAGAATATCTAAGACTCACAAAAACTTTACAGGACTAAACAAAATAATAAAAACCAACAGTAAGAAAAAACACCATACATTTGATTTGTTCCTGACTAGAAGCTCACTACAATTAATACAAGCCAATGAGCCACAACTGTCAGGTGTTTCCATCATTATAAAATAGCAGATGCTATCTGGAAAATTAAGTTAAATTATTTATCAAATGATTCCAAATATCATCAAATTCAGTGCAGCTAGCCATTCAAATGGCTTCTAATAAATTATTTGATATGGCTCTAATGGGAACCATGAGTTATTCAGGAGCATTTGCTGTAAAGGAGCATAATACTAACGTCTTGAAATTCTACCCAGATACGTCCAGAAGTGACATATTATGAATCACATGACAAATATATTCTCCTGCTTTAAAAGTATTATCAGCTAGGTCTTACACGTTACAGCAAGAAACAAGTATTTTTGGCACTCATGTGTCATGATAGAGAACATGCAGGTTTTTATTCTGCCCTGCCATTTTTTTCCCTTTTTGAAAAAAGCTGCCCACATCATTTCCCACATCAAAAGCATCGTAAGTATCAGCCAAGGCTTCTCCAGAGCATTAAACTATGCCTATATAGTACAAAGGCAACATCCCAGTAATAACAGGTTGTAGTGAATTGTTGAAGGCACATCCCTTCCAAAGGAAAATCTATTGCAAGATTAAAGCCAAAAAGCTTCTATTAAAATGAGTAGACACTGCCATTCCAAGAGACTATGTGACACTGTTAATGGTGAAAGGACCCTAGAAAAATCTGGGAGCAAACTGTCTCAGATTCAGGTTAAAGAACACAGGGCCAATGAGCAAACAGAGATGGATAAATTATTTAAGGCATTTATCTGATTTTTAAAAAAACCCAACAACTAGTGTTCATAAGGTGTTTATGTATTTTAAATTAATATGCTAATCTGCTACTGACCACATTCAAATAATTAGAAAATGTTAAGCAAATATTTAGTAATAATAAATTTCCACTTTGTGAGAGTAAATTCCAACATTATACTTAGAACAATGTCATGAAACAATTAGCCCTTTGGTCCAAAACACTGGTGTAGTTTCTACTAGCTTATAGAACCACACATGCACATGACTACAGTCACCCATGGATAGATGTGAGATGTGCAGTGGCAGGGTAAGAGGAAACAAACAAACTCTAACACTGGAAATTGCCATTAGATTAAAAAAAAATAAAATTCACCACACAGAGGGTCAGACACTGGCACTACGGTGAGTACAGGGACTGTGGAACCTCCATCCTTGGAGATGCTCAGAACTCACCTGGACAAGGTCTGAGCAACCTTATCAAACTGGATCTGCTTTCAGCCTGAGGCTGGAGTAGGAAACATACAGAGGTCCTTTCCAATCTACAATACTTGGCGGTTCAGGGCTTTTATTTTTTTTTTTAATTCCTTTCCCTATTGGAGATATGCTTCTCCTTTTTTAATTTACACAAGTCTCCCGTATATTTGCAGCCATTTCAAAATTTAAAAATCAGAATTCTCCTTTGTGAGCAATCACAGTATCACTGATAAAAATAACATTACACATTTTGTGCGGTAAGACCCATTTCTGGTAGCTCCATCATGAGAACCAGATGGGATACAGTAGCTTAACAAAAGCAAGAGATCTGCAAAAAATACAGTACTGATCCTTGCAGCCCATTACCTGGGCTTCGACCTGCATCACCCACATGTTGCAGGCGTTACAGAGAAAAGCGACGGGGCAGAAAACAGATAAAACAAAGCGAAAAAAACCCCCACCAAAACCCTTGAGACACCCTACGGCACGATTCAGATGTGCACACACATCAGACCTTGCTGAAGACACGCCGCGGAGGACAAAGCCAGGAGTAGCTTTGTTCACGTGCTTAAGAGATGACCTTAATGAAGCTATAGCACAAGCATCCTGTGTGCACCTGTGGGCATTACCCGCCGCTCAGCTGCCTCTACCACTGAAACATTTTTTCCCTCTAACAAATGGCATTCAAACAAACCCGAACACCACGAGGCCTCCAGAACCACTTTCTTTCCCAGCCCTTGAACAAGAACTGTACTATTTTTAAGATGCATTGAGACGGAAGGCACATCTAAAAATAAGTTTGCTGGCGCTCAGCGGGCCACTGTCTCCCCACACGCCCGTCACTGACAGGACAGCCGGCCCCGGTCCCTCTCCTCCCTCTCCCCGACGCAGCCCCGCGTCGGGGAGAGGGGCCGGGGCGGCAGGTGGGGCGACGGCTTTGTCTCCGACCGGGCGTTGAGCGAAGGCGGCGGCAGGGCGGGCGGCCGCCGGTTGACGGTGGGGTTCTGTGGAAGAGGCGAAGGGGCGCGGGCGGGCGGCTGAAGGGAAGGGGGCACCCCCATCTCACTGGCATCCCCGAAACTTTCTTCCAGGCCGCGAGGGGAACAGATGCCGCCGCAAACCCCCGGAGCGGAGCCGGGCACCGTCCGGTGTCTCCGCCTCTCCTGGTTAACCGGGGCGCGGCCGAGCGCCGCCTTCCCGCTCCAGCCGCCCGCCAGCCGCCGGGAAAGCGCCGCGCCTCAGCCAGCCAGCCGCCCGCTCCGCTCCCCTCCCCTCCCCGCGCCCGCCGCCGCCGCCCGTTCGCTCACTCACCCGCGCCCGGCGAGCGCAGCCACTGGCACCTCCGTCCCTCGCTCCCTCCCTCCTGTCAAGTTGAGCCCGGCCTCCCTCCACCCGACCCCTCCTTCGCGTTCGGGAGCCGCCACCGCCACAACCGCCCGGACCCTCCCTCAGCGGCGCCTGGCGCCGCCCCCACTCTCACCTGGGTCCTACCGCCGCCGCCGCGGCGGAGCGATGGCGGGGGGAGAGGCAGCGGAGGCTTCGGGCAGTCCCAGTCGGTGGTGAAATCGCATCTCGCCGCTCGGAGGTCCCCGCGTGGGGCGGACCGGGCGGCTCCTCCCCACCGGGACGCTCCGAGAGGCGAACGAGGCGGTGGGCTGTGCCGGGTGTGAGGCGGGCATGGCGGGCGCGACTGCGTTCTGCCCCTCAGGGAAACGCGGAGCGACCTGTGCGTCGCGTCTGGAGAGCCGTGCAGCCCCGGGAGAGCCGTGCAGCCCCGGAAGAGCCATGCAGCCCCGGGAGAGCCCGCCCGCACCTCGCCGCTCTCTGGGGAGGGGGTAGTCAGAGGTCTTTGCGCTGTGGGGCGGGGGCGCCGGCCAGGCCCTGGCTGCGGGGCTGCGGATCCCGACTCTCACTGCCGGGAGCGGCCGCAGGGTGGGCGAGCCAGGGGAGTACGTTTCCCTCTGCGATGGCGAGCGCTTGGAAACGGGCTCGGCGCTGTGTTACACGATCGTGTAACAGCGAGTGTCCCGGGTCAGATAACCCCGCTCGGGAGGAGGGATGCTCGGTGTGCGAAGAATGGAGTGTGTCAAAGGGTGTAAAAGCGGCGTCCTTCAGGGAAGCCTGCGGTGCCGGTCGTACCTGACAGCAAGGAGGTCTTAACCTGACATCCTGCTTGGGGTGCGCGCACAAAGCGAGTCAGAAGGGTCAAGTGAAGGGGAAAGGAGAAGCTGCAGTGCCTGCTCTGCCCTGCGTTCCGGGGGGAGCGGGAAGGGGGTTCCGCTGCGCTGGGGCAGCGCTCGGTGAGCGGGGGAAGTGGTCTGAGACCGGCTCCAAGCCTGCGGTGTCCGGTGACTTGCAAGGTGACCAGGAAGGACTGAAACACAGTCGTGTTCGTTTAGGTAATTTCTGAAAGGAGTGAGGAATACTGCTGGGAGTACAGGCGAGTCACGAACAGCTTGTTCTGACAAGGGTGGACGTGTCGGCTTGGGAAGTAAGTTTGTATATATCTTAGTATTTTACAGCTGACATACTTCTCAGCTATAGGAAAATCAGCTTGTAAAATCATCTTGGTGCCTTTTTCCTATGAGAAAGACATTGTCCCTTAAAGAGCATAGCTGACGAGGCCTGATCTCCTGGGGATGGGGATGTCCTTTTTTGCTCCTATCCTTCCACTGACTCTTCTGCATCTCTCCCTCCTGCCAAAGTCGCCTGTAGTTTTTTTCCTCCTGTGCATATGCTGGCCTGACATCCGTGTGCAGAGCCACTGGTCAAGAGCTGTGTCATTAATCTTCCCAAATTAATAAGAGGCCCAAGTAAGACTGTGAAATTAGCGGTGACATTCATTAGTGGAGAGACTGATTGGGGTGTCTCTTCTACTTCTCTCTGAATTCTCATGAAACTTCAAAGAATATAGGGTCTTTGAGACTTGTATTCCAGTTCTCCACTTGACCCATCTAACTGGCAAAGGCTTCAGAATTTGTTAGGGGGATGTGCTGCCAGACGAAAGGATGGAATAATAAAAATAATCACTTAAGCCCATCACTCTTTAGTATTGATTTCAGGCTAAAACCAGACCATATATGACTCATGTTAGTTTGTCATCCATTATAAACCATGTGCTATATTACAGTTAGACACCTCTGTGGCAACTAAATTATTATGTGATGTAAAACATACATATATATTCATATAATTCATAGCAATTAGTTTTGAAATTAAAACTCTTGAATCTCTGTAATTATGAGTGAGAATTCTTTATCCAGCAAGGATATGTCTAACAGGGTGTCGGAGGCTGATGAAAAAGTAGGTATTGTAATCAGTACATCGTCCACACACCATCTGTGCTGTGCGTTACTGCTAGGCAGCACAGACCCATTAGGGGAGAGTGGGGTAATAGACCTCCCTCCGCCTGCCTTTTAGTGTCACTCAGCATTCTGCAACGTGACCTCTTACATACTTTGAGATGATGTCAGAGTGTTCTGAGCAAGGAGGTAAGATACAGTGTTTTCTACACCGTTGGCTAATTCAGTGCCTCAGCCTTCCCTAAAATACCGTCTTTGACATTCTGTAGCTAAACCACATGTTAAATACTTAGGCCTGAGAACCAGTATTCCCCTTACAGGGCGTTTGTGGTTTTTGTTCCCTTTTCCCAGTTAACCAGCTTTATGGTGTCCCTCTCCATCCCCCTACTCTGCAAGGAAAGTCAAACATTTGTATTGGTCTGGTGCCATCTCATCTCCCCAGACCTGTATCTTGGGAATTATTTTATAAGAAAAATCAGCATCTTCATTTTAGACTTTGACCCTTATAACAATTAATTAATGAAGATAAGATATAATTAACATAAATGGAACAGTATTCTGAGGAGCTACAGGAAAAGTGGTATCATTACCTTTAGCACCTATGATGTCTTTGCAACCTGTGCAATCTTGTAGGTTGAGACTAAGCTCATGGAAAGTATCTTGGAATTTTGTAGGAGTGTAATGTTGCGTGAGAACCCCAATTAAATCTTTGTACATACAACTTTAAAAAGCCACTGGGATCCAAGAATTTAAAGGTTATATACACAATATTAATCTCCAAGAGTGAGTAGTGTGGGCAAGAGGTTAAATCTTGGCTGATTCCCTAGAGAACACTAACCAGTGCAGCTGAGCCAGCACAGGGCTGACTGTGATTGTGCACGCTGGGAGAAAACTGCTACCCTATGGGGAAGAAAGAGGAGCAGAGGGGAAATTGTGACTTAGAAAGAATTGACTGTGCCCCTTTCTCCTCAGGACAGCTAGAACTGTAATAACATTTAACTTGAGTTTTTCTTACAGTTTCAGGTTAGACTGAATCTGTTTTTCTCACGTTTGTAGAAATTGGTTTTGAGAAGCAGTGGCTTCCTGCAGAAGGGAGATCTATCCCACTTGTCCTTCGGGTGTGGAAGTAGAGGCCTATGCTAACATAATGCTTTATTTATCTATTACACTTTGAAATACTTGACTTTACTTAAAAGAGACTGAATCCTGTTCCACCCTGTGTCCCTGTATTTGACTAATACTAGAAGTAGACACAAACAGGGGGCTGGCTACCAAGTTGATATGTATTAGTGACTGGAAAAGGGCCATCATTACCTGGGTGTCACTTAAGTGTGAGTGTCGTCCCGCAGCCTGTCTCCCCCTCCCCCACCATGAGATTTTCACACCAAGGATATTTGATAATATTTTGGAAGGACGTAGCTGGATGTTCATGAGTTCAGCTCCTTTTATGTGTTAGAATGATGTCAGCTGGGGTTAGGATGAACTTATTTCAGGTATTGTTGTATTGTTATTTCTATTGTTCACTTAATTAGGGAATCTCATTCCTCACTTGCAGATGGGCATCATCCAGGAATGGGCTTTTTTGGTTTCTTTTTTGCCATTGTGGCCTTAAAAGAAGATCAGCTTTTTTTATGAACACAAGAGTTATGATTAAAGAGCAGGAGGTGATTATTGTAGCATGCCAGCTGTCAGGTATTCTATTGAGTGATTTGTTAAACTGCAGATCAAAACTTTGCCAGAACAAGCTGCTAGGAGGCAAGAGCAATCTAAGCTAAAGGAGGAAAAGTGAAGTAACATGAATATGATGTTGTAGGAGTGTGTGGTGATGAAGGACTATCGTGTTTTCCTGAAGGAGAGTGAAAGTAAGGGAAGGTCTGTTGAAAAGCTGCTGTCTAGATGAGGAAACAGCACTGAAATGGAGGGGAACAGAAGACTGGTTTGGAAATATAGTGGAATGATAGGAGGAATGAAGGGATCCAGGTGGGCTGGGAAAAAAGAGTGTACAGGCAGAGAAAAGAAATAAAAACGTGTTGGAGGAGAAAGTCTTATGGGGGGAGACTGCAAAAAAGTATTGTGTGGTTGAACATAGGCACCAGGACAAAAGGGTGTGAAGTGGAAAGTGAAAGAACACTGTAGAGGAGACAAGCTGATGTGGAGGAAATATTGAACTGGAATCTGTGCCAGAAAGATCACTGCATGGAAGAGGAAGGGCACGAAGCATCTGAACTCTTGGCCTTATTTTCTGTTATTTCTCTAATGATAGTGGCAGCTCTTCATAATGGTAAGTAATGATACCTGAGTCCCTTGCAAGCAAATTAGAATACCTGTGTTCTTACAAGGATACTGAAGGTTGAATTTCCAGCCTGAAATGATTACTCACAAAGTGTGCGTGCTGGCTGAAGGGCTGGGAGCTGGGCTGTCATTTAATAACGTGGCCTACACACTTTAAAAGATCATGCAGTTTGTCTGGAAGCTCTATGTAAAGCTCAATGTATTTTAGAGGAGGAAGATGGGGGATTTTATAATTTTATCTCCATATCTTTTGGCTTAAAAAATGACTACTTTTGTGACTTAACAGATATTTGGAAGCCACACATAACAGAAATTTTATAGCACAACTTTTAATGAGAAGGAATTCTGTAGACTGAGAAAGAGTGATATGCATTGGCATTTTGGGTTCCTTTGGTTTCTTTGTTTCTGTTTCCAAGGAAACAAAGAAACAGGCTTGAAATGAATGTCTGGAAAATCATTCAGAGTTGCAACTGATAATTTATCTGTTTGATGAAATTAATAACAAATACTTTTCCTAGTTTGGGCATTTTGGTACACATACGAGCAGAATATTGTTAGTGTGTTTTGGAAGATAGAGCAAGTCTGACAGCAGCTAATGTGGCTTGAAGTCTCCAACTTTTCTGCTTCTTCCCACTTCTTCAGTTAATGGTCTGTTAACAATGAAGAACAAGAAAATGTCAAAATTATCAAATTCAAATTATATGACAGAATGACAGGGAGGAGACACTAAGCATCTTTCTGCTTGACTCTTCCCTGTCTTTTCAAAGTATACAGAGTACAGGCTTTCTTCAGCTGTTGCTTTACATTTATTTACACTTTGGTAACACTCAAAGGTCAACTCTTACTGCTTAGCTGTGACAAGTTCTGTGAAATATGTGATTTTGCAAACTCCTTTTCCTATGTTAACAAATGCTGCACTAGCAGAAATGAAAGAGGAAGTTTTTATTGCTGAGAGCTGACACTTCCTTTTGTCTCCTGACATTCAGAACTATTTTTAAGTGAAGTGTAAATATCTCAAGTTACGTCATTTTATATTAGACACAGTTCGCCTGTTTCTTTTAGTTTAGGACAATCCAAGAAAATTGTGTTTCCATGCCCTGAAGGCCAGGATCATAGAAATTACATTCTTAGTCTCAGTTATTTCCAGTTACTGGAACAGATCTTACCCTTTAAAAACTTGCAGTTTGTTTGCAGACCCTTTAGTCTAGAAGTGTCTTATTCAAAAATGAGATTTCAGGCAGGACTTTGACAACTACTTATTCATCAGATTTGTGATTTGACCTGCCAATTTCTATTAGTTGATCTGTAGACAGATTGAATGGTGGAGCTGATGTCTGCATCTGTCAGAAATGTGTGTGTTGGGGGGTATGTTTCATGGCTTCAAAATGCCATCTGCAAAACATGCCACATGGATGTTTCTCTTTTGGGGAGTAATGGAGGGAATATGTTTTGATAACAGCCAAGGAGACACTGTCTTGAGGCACTCATGTTCACTATCCTTCTGATGCCTTCCACAAACCTGCATGTAGTTAGACTAATTTTTTGTGGCAGGGGAACCACAAGGTAGGAATTGGTTGCCAAAGTCTACATGAATAAAACTGCAGTTGTTTGTCCCCTCCGCAGGACCCAAGGATGCAGTGCAGTTCTCGTGGCTTCTCACCTTCTCTTGTTGTCTTTGCCAGTGCAGAAGGGTGCAAAAAGGTAACGTGTTACAACACTTTGCACAAGCAACTTCTCTAATAGCATGATTTGATTCAGAGCTATTGTGAATAGGGTCATAGCTGATTGGGAAATAGGCCTTAATGAAGTAATTATAGTTGTTTAACAGGAACTACAACACTAGACCAAGCACTGAAATTATATTCTCCACGTTAGAACATGAAGCACAAGCAAGAAGATGTTACTTGCTAAACACGTACTACACCAGCTTCTGTGCGCTGATTCCCTGACCTGCACTGGTGAATGACATTGCTGTGCCTTGAACTTGACATATGGGAGCCTAACTTCAGTCTGCTTCCTTGGATTTCTGTGTAGCAACATGACTGAGATAATGACACACAAATACAATACAGAGCGGTTTTAGTTGTTAAGGTTTTGGAGACAACAGAGACCCTAATTTTAGGACTAAGACTTTTCTTGCTCACCTTGGAGACTCTGTCAAGAGTGGTAAGAAGCCAAGTGTGTGTTAATGTGGGCTCTTTGAAACTCATAGAAAGAGCAGCTATCTCTGGCTGTTATTACATCTCATATCAAATGTTCTGCTCTCTCAGTAGTGCAAGGGCTGACCAGATATTACTGTGCAATGAGCCAAATAGCAAATAAGAGACCTTTCTGACTTACATTTCATGGCATATACTGCTTGGTTTTCATAGGTGTTACATCTATGGAAACCAAGTTTCTCCAAAGTGGAAGGTGAGGACTTTTTAAAACGGATTAGTGATCTGAGTAGAAATTATAGGACCGAGGTGACATCCTAAGGCAAGGGCTACTTGAGGAAGAGTGGCCAAAAAGGTAACTCTGTGTGCTGCTCATGCAAAACTAGTTCCCTTTGCTGCTTAAAACATCATCATGTGTCTAGAAACTCTGAAAAGAAAATAGGTATAATTAGATCCTGGTTTCATGTCTCTGCTTATAATCCAGGTGACTTAAGCAACTGTCCCTTTGCTTACATTTTTTCTATTTATTATGAATGATGAAACTGTTTTGCCAATATACTAAATAGTGAAGCAATAAGCAGGAGAGGCTTTTCGCCTTGGGGCAAAACACCCCAATAAATCAGTTGGACAAAGAGATGAAAGTTGGAAAAGTGGCATAAAGCAGGCAGGATTCAGCTCTAGACCAGGAATTCTTGAAATGTATTGGCTCTGTGTATCACAGACACGTGCATGTACACGTGAACAGGCACAGCCCTGTGGATTTTCAGCCCTTTTCTCAAACTCACTGGTAGTGAGCTGTAACGTGGAGCGCCACATCTGCTGTTGCACGTGAGTCCTCTGGGCTATAGGGACAGTGAAAGCCTAATACAGCCTGCTTCAGCAGCTCATTTTTGTGGGTGGAAAACTAATTCGATAGCCCACTCTGTCCTACTGCCTCCTGTTCCTCTACATCCCCCTGGTGTAAAGGGATTACCTCCTTACACAATACTTTCCAGTATAAACCAGCAGCGGATATCATCTTTGCTAAGTGTGTGCTAGTGATTGTAAATACAAGGCTGATACAGTTACAAATCAACAGTTTTAATCTTTATGAACACGTAAAGATAGACAGGACTTCACAGGCTTCCTGGACCTAGAAGTTGTCACAAATTCCTGTTTCTTCTTCCTGCAGACCCAAACGTGCAGCAGAAGTTTCTGGGCTGCCTTTCTGATGTAATTTAATTCTATACCTGAAATCACCATATGATGCACGGGGCTGTAATAATCTCATGCTCTCGGTTGCTTATGCTCATTTCACATAAATGCTTAATGTGTCACCATCCTAAATTGAAACGGGTTATTATCAGAGGCTCTGCTTTCTTAAGCAATATGGTATTTGTCATAGGAGTTATAGTTTTTAGGGCTATTGACAGAAAATACAAACCTAAAAGCTTGTGTGTTTAGATAGATTAAAAGTGATGAGTTTTTTTAAACAAGGAAGTTCCTCTAAACATGTTTTGTTTATGGGATAAAATGAATATTTAACAATAGTTATCTTTTTCATTCCAGAGCCTCCTTATAGAATAATTTTAAGTTGTCCTTAATTGCACAGTAGACACTCTGGGTGGGATTCAGCTGCCTCAGCACAGACGTCTGGTGCCCTTCAAGAAGACCTGGGGCAGCTAAAACATCTGGGAGGGGTTGGCAGATATGGGTCGGGGCCTCTCCTGGAGACCTTACCTAGACTGCTCAAATGGCACTAGACACCTATGTTCAGACAGATGCACTTCCCCTGTTCTGACAAGGATTTGCTTGGCAGAATTCCCCTGGTACACGTTTCCAGGCTTTCAAAGTCCTAATGCTCACTTTGGGTTTCATTTTAGTGGGAGTTCACTCAGCAGCACACAGAGGTTCCATTGCTGCTCTCCCTCCACCTTTCCAAGTGACCACTAGCTCAATGTCTGCCTGCTTGATGAAAGGAGTGTGTGAGTGGAAGGGCCTCAATCTTTAACTCTAGGAATTTTGTTTCATTTAGATGGTTTTGTTGGCCTGGGTTAAGCCCTTAAGAAGCAAGTATTTAAATCCAGGTTAAGATTTAATTTGTATGACCGAAAATTCAGAGTAACTTGATCAATCCTGGAAGCAGCATTTCAGATACCCAGCAGTATGAGCAAGTACAGAATTAACTCATAAATATACAGTACTTATGGTTCAGTAATCCTCTTACATAAATGTATAATTTAATCCCCACTTTATGCCCTGTGTTTTAATGATAAGGACAAATGCTTCTACTGTCAGAAATAATTATATTATTACAATTGGCTTTGAGTTGCAGTATTCTTTCAAGATCTGGCTATTTTATACCTCCTTGTGTCCAAGTCCATATTTATCCCTGCATCAGTATAACTTTCCATTTCTAGTAGTAATTTGGAACTGGTTTTAGGGTGTCCTGCAATGGAGCCATCAAAGGTGTTTTCAAGTACATCTGGTGTCTGTCTCAAAGGGTTATAAAGCAGAATTCACTGAAAACTTGACACTTGGTTTTGCATTCCAGGTGAACTGATCAAGTAATTTTCTGCTACCAAAAGGAAGATGACACTCCCCTTGTCCCCGATTTTTCTTCTGTCCAAGCTCCTGGTTGCACATTTCTGTTGCTTAACCTTATGTCAGCTTTTGAACTGAACTCTGCACAAATTCATTCGTAATCAAATGATAATTCATAATCAGATGGTATAAAACTAGTCCATCTGAAAAAGAATGAGTAGTTTTCCAGTGGGTTAACAATTTTAACTGCCTCCCGAAAAGGTCCAACAAATGCCAGAGCTAATAAAAACAAGTAAAGAAAAAAAAAGGTAAAAAGGTTAAAAAAAAGTTTAAAAAGTGGGGACATAAAGCTGGGCATTAAAGAGGGGCAGATAAAGAAGGGTGGGGATGCAGTGAGAGCAAGTCTTGCTGCCTGTATAACCACAGCTAGCATTCACAAGTGGAAGAACACTTGGGGGTAGGTTATCACTGTTACCCTTAGCTCTGTAGATCTCATAGCCAGAATTCGCGCTGGGCCATGGATTTAGTGAGCAGTAGAGAATCATAGAATCATCAGGGTTGGAAAAGACCTTCAAGATCATGAAGTCCAACCATCACTCCTATGCCACCATAACCTCTAAACCATCTGAAGCCCCACACCTGCCCGTTTTCTGAACAGCCTAAGGGACTGCATCCCCTAAAGGAGCCAGTTGAGGTCTATATTTAGTCAGATTTCATATGGTCACTACTGGATTAACAGAGTTATGAGATACCCATTCTATGCTGGCCCGAGGATTTGCCACACTGCTCTCTGTCTAAGTTTGTTTGCATTTACTGGTTGCTTTGCTTCCATACAGGTTGCAGGTGCCAGCCTTATTGCATAATGCAACTTTTTGCCCCGTTTGGTTCAGCTGTTTGCTACCAAAAAGCCAAGGCTAGCACTTAGACCAACCCAAGGGATACTTCAGAGCTTAGACTGAAGATACAAATGTGGGTTTTCTGGATACAAAATACTTATTAAAACTAAAAGCTGCTCACAAACATGACATGCAACAAAATATTTCTGGGCACTGAAAACCCTTGAAATACGTATGATGCTTTGAGCGGATCAGTAATTAAGAGATGTGCTGCTCTGTGCTATTCATAATCTTCCTAATTGCAGGAGAAACTTAAGCAAATATATTTCATATGTGGTTTGAGGGTCTTGACATATACAAATCTGGCATTTTATATATCCTGAGAGGAAAGTGTTGGTCTAAAAGCTCCAAACATAAATATGCTCAATTTAGCACTCTCAGGAAAATCGAGGATGAGTCAATTCTAAAGGGATTTCAGTCAGTGGTGCCAGAAAGTCTAGATAGTTCAAAGCAGAACCCTAGTTACATTTACCAGTGTCAGGTTGTTTTTATATCCCAGAATACTATGACTAAAAGTCCTCTTCTGTTAGATTATAAACTGTTTACTGGGGACACTATTTATAGTTCCAGTACTTGTGGAAATGCTAATAATCACAGATTCCCCCCCCCCATTTTATATCTTACTGATTCCTCCTTTCTGAAGCCATGAGCAATATTCCTTTGAGATACCAAGAAGATGGCTAACAACGTGTCCTGACCCAGTTCCCAGTCCACTTTTCTGAAGGACTTGGTCTGCCCACCCACAATGACTGAGGATGTGGCTCTGGAAACAATTTTTTTTTTAAATTGTCTTGATTAATTAGGAGGAAATTAACTGCTTGCTCATGGTGGCTTCACAAATATTTCCAGGATTTCTCAAAAGCCGAATGTTATCTAAGAAAAACTGGAAGCTTCCATGCACTTACTAAATTAAAACATAAAACGAATGTCGCGAGATGCAGCTTTCTGTGCCGTTTTGAATGGAAGCCAATATGCTTTCTGAAACTGGTCTTAAATCTTTCCATAACCTTTATTTTAAGGCTTCTGAGCTGAACTGTGTGTTCAGTGATTTGTGCTTTAATGGAAGCCCAGGAGTATATGTGTACCTGCCTTTTGGAGGGTTCTGTTAGCAGTCTCTTCATTAGAAAATGAAATAACAAAAGTGATGAACAATGCCTACTGTACTACATGTCTGCTCTCAAACAGATATTGTCAAGAAAACCTCATGCTTTATAAAAACTTTGTGCTTACTGTGTTACTAATACTCTCAAAATTTTAATACTGAGAGGAACCTTATTTATATGTGGCTGCTTATTTACTGTTTGCATTTCACTGGGTTTACTGGATCTTGTATGAATTCTCAGTTTTAATTTTGATATAGCAGAGGAATACTTGAATTGGAAAAATAAAGTTTTGTGTTAAAAATGTGATTAGCAATGGCTTTCACATCTATAGGTGAAGAGTAGCGTGTAGGAGAAAAATGTTTATTAGTATTTTCCTATTAAATATATCTCATGTGCTTAGAGCTATTGTTAGCATTCAGTTAAGGGGAAGAGAGGCCTATTGTGGCCCTCTGTTTTGGGTTTACATGGCAAGGTTTTGGAAGTAGGGGTGGTGGCTTCTGCAAGAAGCTGCCAGAAGCTTCCCCCATGTCTACAGAGCCAATACCAGCTGGTTCCAAGATGGACCTGCTGCTGGCCAAGGCCGAGCCAGTCAGCAGCAGTGACAGTGCCTCTGTGATAAGAAGGAGGGAAAAAGCTGAGCCGCAGATTTTTGCTACCAAGGAAAGGAGTGAGATGTAAGAAACTGTGCAGACACCAAGGTCAGTTAAGAAAGAGGGGGAGGAAGTGCTTCAGGTGCCGGAGCAGAGATTCTCCTGCAGCCAGTGGAGAAGACCATGGTGAACCAGGCTGTCCCCCTGCAGCCGATGGAGTATGATGGCGGAGCAGATTCCATCTGCAGCCCGTGGGGACCCCACACTGGAGCAGGTAGAGACACCTGAAGTAGGCTATGACCCCATGTGAAGCCCACACTGGAGCAAGCTTCTGGCAGGACCTGCAGTCTGTGGTGAGAGGAGCCCACACTGGAGCAGGTTTGCTGAGGGGGCTTGTGACCTTGTGGGGAAGACACACTGGAGCAGTCTGGTGCTGAAGGACTGCACCCTATGGAAGCCACACTGGGGCAGTCCTTCAAGGATCATCCAACATCCAAAAGTGAAGCTGACGAACTCCTCCCTTTGAATAAGTATTTTGTAATAGAAAGAAGCATCAGAAAACATTTGCATGGGCTGGAAAAGAGCACTTTGCCCCAGTGTAATTCCCTCAGTAGCTGTGAGGGTGAAACATGTTGGATTCTGAATGGTTACGTATGGGTGGTTTATAAGATTGTTGTAGTAGTGCTTTTAGCCATCACAACAGACTGGTAAGTGCAGCGTTCAGTAACTCTCTTGCATTTAAATTTTGTGTTGGTCCCTCTATAAATGCTATTTTAAAAACCATTGCTAGCATATGGTTTGGTTTCATCTTGTCTCTCGATATTGTTCATAAGCTAAATGCCTCCAGTGCTTTAGTGCTGCTTGTATTGCAAAGCCAAACAGTGAGCAGTCCCTGCGTAGCTGGCATTTTTGTGGCCAGCACAGTCCTGTGCTGAGAGGTCAGATGTAGCAAAGCTACGTGGAGCTCTGGAGATCCTTGGGGATGTCATGCTGTGTTCACAGCTCAACTACCCTTTGAATAGGTACAGTGTGAGCTCTTCTTGCCGTGCAGCTAACTGCTGCTGATTGATACAAAATTATTAAAGCTTTATGGGCTGTGTCTGCAATACTGTTATGCTGCTTGTGCCACTTCCCAAATTAATTAATTCCCTGCCTCTCCCCTTTGCCTAGTAGCCCTCTGATAACCCTCAGCTGTGTTTCCCATAAGGACTGGGAAACACCTGACCCTAAAATTGTGGCTGGTGTCAGTTTTGGTGGCACAAGTCCTCAGTTATTCTATGCATCTGGTGCTGCAGAGCGACAGATGGTGCTTCGCCCAGTGCCTGGAGCTGTTGGAAGCACCCAGCTCTCCTCTCTCCCTTTTCTCAGCTTCATGGGTTTGTCACACGGGGCCCACCGAGATCGATGGGGATGCTCAGAGACTGCAGCAGGAGCAGCTCCTTCCCCTGGAGCTCTATGGTGGTATCTCAGGGCATGTTGGGGGAAGTGTGAGTTAGGACCAAGGTCAGCAGAGGTTTCTTACGGTCACCACAAACCCTGGTGGCACATCTTCAGTGCCAGAGGGCCTCTCTAGTAGTACACAGTAGATTTGCTCAGGGCAGTCAATGTGGAGATGCTTGAAACAGCCTTTGAGGCGTGGTCTCTGGGAGTATGTGAGACATTACTTGTTAAGTGGAAATAAAATCCAGGGACTGCTGTTATATTTAATAGTGCTATCACAAAGGACGAGAATATCTCTAGTGAAAGTCAGCTCCTTTGTTGAGATACCTTTTCTTTTGCAGTGAAAGTCTCCCACATGTTAGAGAAGTGATTAAAGAGCTAAAGAGCTGCCATGAACATCTTGTTAATTCCTTTGTGTTGTGCTGCTCGGTGAACCTTTACAAACGAGATTATTTACTCTCCAATTCCTCCATTGTCATTCTCTTGCCCCTTTCTATGTGTGGTAGCAAAAGCAAAGAAAAAGTAACTAAAATGTCATCTGAAAAGCTACGTTTCACTCAGTTACACCATGTCGTTATCAGTGCACACAAACCAGCTGAAAAATAATGCAGGAATAAAATGCAGATGGGGAAAAAACAGCAAAGAACAGGGAACATGAAAAAAAACCCCAAACCCAGACTTTGAAAGAAGAGACTGTATTGCTTCTTTACATTAAACTCTTTGAGTTTTTTGACACTGTCCAGCACGACATCCTTGTCTCTAAAATGAAGACACATGGATTTGTCAGGTGGACCACTCAGTGGATAAGAAACTGGCTGGATAGTTGCATTCAAATAGTTGTGATCAATGGCTCAATGTCCACATGGAGGTCTGTGATGAGTGGTGTTCCTCAGGGGTCATTACTGGGACTGGCACTGTTCAATATCTTTGTCGGTGATCTGGATAGTGGGATCGAGTGCACCCTCAATGAGTTTGTTGATGACACCAAGCTGTGTGGTGAGGTCAACACACTGAAGGGAAGGGATGCCATCCAGGGGGACCTTGACAGGCCAGAGGCATGGGCCCATGCGAACTGCATGAAGTTCAACAAGGCCAAGTGCAAGGTCCTGCATGTCAGTTGGTGCAATCCCAAGCACAGCTACAGGCTGGGCAGAGAATGGATTGAGAGCAGCCCTGAGGAGGAGTTGGGGGTGCTGATAAATGACAAGTTCAACATGAGCCGTCAGCTTGCACTAGCAGCTCAGAAGGCCAACCGTGTCCTGGGCTGCATCAAGAACAGTCTGGCCAGCTGGTCAGGGGAGGTGACGCTTCACCTCTGCTCTGGTGAGACCCCACCTGCAGTACTGCATCCATCTCTGGGGTCCCCAGTACAGGAGAGACATAGAGCTGTTGGAGTGAGTCCAGAGGAGGCCACAAAGATGTTAAGGGGGCTGGAGCACCTCTCTCCTATGAAGATAGGCTTTGAGAGTTGGGCTTGTTCAGTCTGGGGAAGAGAAGGCTCTGGGGTGACCTAATTGTGGCATACCCATACGTGAAGGGGTCCTACAAGAAAGTGGTAGAAGGACTGTTCACCAGGGAGTGTAGTGATAGGACAAGGAGAAATGGCTATAAGCTGAAAGAGGCTAGGTTTAGGTTAGATATTAGGAAGAAATTCTTTACTCTGAGGGTAGTGAGGCACCAGCACTGGTTGCCCAAAGAGGTTGTGGAAGCATATAAGGCCAGGTTAGGTGGGACTTTGGGCAACCTGGTCTAGTGAGGGTGTCCCTGCTCATGGCAGGGGGTTGGAACTAGATGATTTTTGAGGTCCCTTCCAACCCAAAGCATTCTATGACTCTGAGTTTTTTGTCTTGTCTTGCAATAAAGTGATGAAATGGTGTCATTACAGGCATCAGTTGTGCTCTGCTTCAGGACATGCAGGGCTGGTTGCAATCCCTCAAACTCTGGTTTTAGGTGCAGGCAAAATTCCCAGAATATTTGTGGGGTTTGCTAGCCTTTGCAAAGAAGGAGAGATATCATGCAGGAGATACTTGTCCTACTTGCATCTTTGCTTTTATTAATGAGAGTCAAATTATAAACAAAAGCATTAAATGAAAAATTAATTTTCAACTGACATGTACATCCAGCATTGCAACATTTTACCTTACATGCAGTGGGTATGCCAGTGGTTTGTTTTTCTTACATTTTAGGCTGTGGAACAGTTAACACTGAACTACTACTCATACCAGTGAACACATCATCTTGTTTGACCTTTCACAAACTATTGATATTATTGATTTCTAAACAGTAGAATAATAGAAGGCAGCCCAAGCTACAAATGTGGTTTGGTGCAGCCTTTTTTTTAGAATTAAGAGCCTCTCTTTTGATACATAATTTATTTAAGGCATCTGTGTGCTTGAATGCAGAGATGTTCTTCAACATTCAGTCCACCACCACCATCATCTATCATACTGAAGTACTATTTATAGATTTATGCATTCAGGGAGGTGACTAACTTTACTTTCTGCTCCATTATTCATGTGTTGTCCTGAGAGGACCTTTGTTGATATTACTGAATAACCTTTGCTCAGTGTAGGAAAACTAATTGTTTTTCTCCTGGACAAACAGTGAATAAGGCACAGTATTTTAGAACTATCCAAAGGGCAGTAGTAAAACACTAAACATTGAAAATCCTGAATGAAATGGGCTTCTGCAGGAGTTTTAAAATCCCTGGTTTAAAATACATCATCCTGTGTAAACAGTTTAATATCGCTGCAGCCAGTCCCATCTGATCCATTTTATATTTTCTTTCAAGTAGGGAGATAATATAAAAGATTACCATTTAAAAGATCTAACTCTGAGTTAGAGTATCTCCTGTTAGGATTTCCAAGGCTGAAGCGTTTGTGGATCAGTCATTCACTGATAAAAGGCACAGAGGAATGTTCTCTGCTGCCATCAGGCTCATAACGACCTTTAAAAACCACCCTGCATTGAAGACAATTGAACTGCACTTGGGATTTTCACTGTTTGCCTTCAGTTCCTGCTCCTGTGTTTCATACTGTCTGTGAGGGACAAAAAATTCTTTTATTCATCACTGAGTTCTGTCAAAAAATTATGCTGTAAAGCAAACTGTTAGGTTTTTCCTGTTCTGCTTATCCTAGTAACAACAGAATACAAATGTTTAACAGAGTACAATGGAAACTCTCCTTTTAGTTCTTCATGGTGGGCAATTATGTAAGCAAGATTTGTTCAGGCACAGCTGTTTGTTCTGATCTTACTCTTTTTTATTATTATTAAAAATTAGGCAAATTGCCATGAAAATGTTTGTACAGAATCAACAGTCAAAAGAGGGGAAAAAATACCAGAAATCTTCTTAAACAACACCCCTGCCCCTCCCCCTTCCGTGCTGGGAAACTGTGTAACATCATATAAGGGGATATTCTGAAGGATTGGAAGAAAAAAAGAAGTCATTCAGGAATGTCAAGAAAGAAGATTCATGGAGCCACAGATCAGTCAGCTTTGCCTGGGAAGGTGGTGGAGCAAATAGCCTGGAAGCCATTTCCAAGCATATATGAAGGACAAGTAGATGGCAGGGAACACTCAGCATGTTTATACAAGAAGTAAGTCACACCTGACCAATGTAATCGCTTTTAAGAATGAACAATTAGACTCAGACTTTTGAGTCATTCTAGTCAGAAAAAGCCTTTTTCCTTTATATTCACAGGCAATTTGGTTACTGCAAGTGGAAACATGGAAGACACAAATTTGAATTAACTTCTGTATTCTCATAAATGACATACTTCAAATAATAATCTGTTGGAACAGTTTACCAATGGATGTGGAAAAGTATCCTTACTTCCCTTTAAATCAGATTTGAGTGGAAAGTAAAGTTGCAACAAAATGAAATTCTACTTCATCCTAAAGTTGAAGAGAAACAACCACTTTGAGTGAAGATTTTGTTGAGGAGAGGATGATGCGACAAGTAGTATCTAATCTGTCCCAGGGAAATGCCCACAGAGGTGTATTCCAGACTAATTTCCCTTCCCATCCCCAGGACGTAAACAGTGCATGCAGATGGGTTGCTGCAGAGGTACAGCAACTGGTCAGTCAGGAGGGAGTGAAAGGAAGGAAATTTCCTCTCCAGGGCTCTCTGGGGCAGCCACATGAAATCTGGAGGGTGGGTGGCTGGTAGACCCTCTGTTTGCAGGGGCAACATGCATTTTATGTGGCAGAGAAGCATCACTGGGATGGTGCCCTCTGATTTCTGCCCCAACATGCAACTAGCCCTTCTGTTGTACCAACATGGGGCTGCTTTGCTCGTTACTTGGCTTCCTCATCCATCATAGTAGCCAGGATGTATCCAATGTGCTGCTCTGTCTGAGGGAAGTATTTCTTATAGCACCTACAGCATCCAGAACCTACTTCACCTCCACAGCTAGGAGCAGAGAAACCATCAATATGATGCAGCAAGCTGCTGTAGCTCTTCTGTCCCTGGTCTCCTGCTCAGGAGACAACAGGCACTTGCTAAACCCAGGAGGGTCCAGGGACTTCTCAGGCCAAGCAGGCCAGTGTCTATCAAATTGAAGTACCCAGTGGGTTGGTCAGTATTGGAAGTAGGTTGGCTGGGTCATTAATTCAGCAGATCTTCTTATAGCTAGATGGAAATGTATATATTCTTCAGGCACCCATGCTGGAGTGTGTGCTGTGTGAATACTTGGGTCGAAACCTCACAGTTGGGCTCACTGCCACAGCACAATGACCTTATTATTGGACTTGACTTCTTGCCATCCTGGAGGTTCGAATGCATCCCGCATATTGCAGTCTGGGTGGGCCCAAAGCACATACCCAGCCTCATCATCTCAACTGAGAAATGTTAACTCTTTTGGTTCCTCTTTATTTTCAGTGATGTGCCTGTACACTTGGTGTTTTCCCTCCCTTTCTGGATCTTCCTCATTGCCCCAGACTCCTTTTGTTTGATAACACTTCAGAATGAATTCGAGCTTTCTTTAGTAAAAGGAAAAAAAGAAATTCTGCTTTACTCTTTTCCTAAGAGCTTGATTCTTCTCTTTGTAACAGGTAGGCAGCTCATACGCAATAAAATAAACATGTAACTAAGGTGGCTATGAAAACATAACTAATAACGGGGAATTGTTCTTCCTCACAAGTGCCTCAGTCCCATAAATGCTCCCCAAGCATGTGCTTACCCATGCCGCCCAGATGCCTATGCTACATAAAATCTGATGCAATGAAAACTGAATTGACTGCTTTCAAGGGTCGTTCTGAGAGCTTCATTATTTAATTTTATTTCAGTCTGGGCTCTGTTGCTTACACAGGAAGTTTCACTTGACTTTTAGTGCTTTAAAAATATTGTAATAACTCTGCTAGGGTCTTGCACCTCTGAGTAGTGACTTTATGTGCACAAAAAGACATTCACCACTCTGCAGAGCTCACATATTACTTAAATCTTACAAGATTAATATCAATTTATATGTTGCATAGAATGTTCTGGACTGCTCCCACCAAGGACTTCCAGCCTTGGGAGAAACACCTCTCAACAAGAATGTATCCTGAAACTGGTAGTACTGAGCAAGTGAGACAAAAGTCCTCTCCATTAATCGGCGTATATTATATGAAGACTATAGCTATCAAGTACGGATACACTGATTCTCTGGGGAAGGGGGATGCATAGTAGGAAAGTATTGCTGTCTGTAGCCCCCATGCACAGTCCACCTATGTTTCGGTCTGCAATACAGATCTGCCCTACTGGATACAACAGTTGTGATTTTATCTTCCAGGAAGAAGAATGCAGAGATGGTAGTGGCCAAAAAGACTCTACATAGGAATCCTAAAGAGAGTAATGTGCTGAGAAACAGACACTTGTAGATTGGTAAATAAGAGTTACTACTTTTAACTGAGGAGTTATTTTTTAAAAAATCCAAGGATAATTGACGAGCCACAGGTGAGGAGATCATCTGTCTACATGACTGAAGTGGCCAAAGTGTCATTTTTTAAAATTTCCCTCCTTTTAATGACTGTCCAATGATTGTTTCAACTTCTCCTTAGAGAAAGTAGCTGAGAGAGAGTGGAGAACGGGGTTCAAGGCACTGGGTATTGGCAGAAGAAATATCACTGTCAAGGAAGGGATGGTGTCTAGGAAAAAGAGGTAACATACTTCATACGCTGTGTTGTAGGAATGCTAAATGCTAATGTCCTTTATTTTACTTTATGTTACCTTATATGAATGCTACCATGTTGTTTACAGTATTATTTTATAAGAAAGGCATTTGAATTCAGCATTGCTCAGTGGTTTTCACTGAGTTCACAATGGGTTCTCATGAGAAGCAAAAAATATTTTTCACCACAGAACATCATTCTCTCTATCTGATGAAATTTAATAAAAGCACTAAACATGTGCTGAAGTCCATCTCTCTCTTTAGGACAGTATTTAATATAAATCCAAATCCCATGCCTATTTTTCACATTACAGTTTCCATAAGTAGGTTTCAAAATGCCTACAAAAGCTATCATCACCATTATTTTACAGAAAGGAACCTGGAGCACAGAGGGGTGAAGTGACTTGCTCAGAGGACCATCAGTTGGGCTGCACAGAGCCCCACCATCATGAATCCCATGCCAGTCACACACATACATCTTCTGAACAGCCTTATGACGGCTGTGTTTTGCTTTTTAACAACCTCCATGTAACCACTATTCTCCTGGTTAGGGGAATGGAATGCGATGCTCCCCCTGCGGCTAAATAGGTTTTATGATAAAAATCACTGACATTTTCATGCATTCCTTTAATTCTTTCATTACTTACCCAGTTTTCTACAAACACAAACCATCCATTTTCAAGCATTATAATGGGAGAGCAGGATGCCTTTATTAGCTGTTAGTGACTGCAAGGTTAGCAGGGCTGCGTATAACTGGTGCAGTGATGGAAAGCTGTGAGGTTGTAACTACAGCTCCACAGGCAGGCAGGGGTGAGTGTGTGAGGCCCCATGGGAGCAGCAGAGGTCCTGTAGCCTCCTCAGCACCCCTGGAAATTGCTGCCTGCACTTATAAATGGGGTGTCTGGGTTGCTTAAAGATGCTCCTGTTGTTTAGTTTTCCCAGTGATCAAACTAATGGACCATGGGATTTTGAAAACATCTTCACTGGATAGCCTGTTCTGGTCCTCCTCTACATATATGGATTGAAGATTGTATGTATTTACTTCAAAGCACAATTTCTGAATGTAGAAAAAGACAAATACTTTGAGCAATACTTGCTCTTTGGCAATGGTTAGCTAGAATTCCTCTGGTGGAATTGGTTTGGTTTGAATTGAATCTCTAACAAAAGAAATTGCAAAGAGAGCATTGGCCAGAATTTCCACCTGGAATAAGAGGCTTTCAATGGCAGAGACAGGAAGCCAGCAGATGGCATCAGTGAATACTATTTAAAAATGAAATTGTAACATTTGCAAGTTTAGCTCCTTATTTCTTATGTCGGAGGGGCAGGTCTCTGAATAGAACAAAACATGCTGACCCACAAACAAAAACCCAAACGCCCTGTTGATGGCGACTAGCAGGTTCACACCTGTGGGGAAACAATATTCAAAACAGATGGCTTTGAAATGTTCTTTCCTCTCTTCCTGTTCTCCCGACCCCTTCCCTGTTTCAGTCTCTTGAATTATTTTCTCATATTTGTATCTGTAGTACACTGATAACGACTTTATGTTAGAAACAGCTCCTTGGTGTTGTGAAGTGTCACGCAGCCTGCTCACGTACCACGTGTTCCCATCTGTTACACAGCGAGCTGCGAATAAGTTGTAAGAAGTTACTATAGAAACAGAGTTAACCCACAGTATGGGTGGGCTTGTGATTCCACAGAGATCAGGTCTCCTGACTAGAAATGCTGCAGTAAATCTGAAACAGAAACCACCCTCAGGACTGTCAGGTAGTGTGGAAAGGACGGTGCGCTCCCCAGGAAGGCAGCAGACCGACATGAAGCATGTGTTCACTTGAGACTGGCTTCCTCTACTCCGTATGAACATCCGTCCCACTCTCACTGATGGGAGAACACGTGCAGACCAAGCTGTGCAAGTTGGATTTTAATTGCACCATGCTGTGTTGCAGAGCAAGGATTTGAACAGTTCATCAGATGGCAACTCCGTGGACTGGAGGACTCCTGATAGATAGCTCAGAGCCATTGAAGGAGCTACTTATGTCAAGATCCCAGCACCTGAAAACAGGCTCTTCCTCAGAAATATGGATTGAAACAAAATAAAGAATTGAAAAGGTGAATTTTATTGATGAGAAATGACTGCATGAATCTGATTTAACACATGCATTGCCTTTTCTACTTTCTACTTGTAGTTTTGCATGGCTGGGTTCTGGTGGAGGAGGGGGGCTGCAGGGGTGGCTTCTGCAGGAAGCAGCCAGAAGCTCTCTGCAGGCCCAACAGAGCAAACACCAGCCAGCTCAAGGCCGGAGTCATTGCTGACCAAGGCCGAGCCCATCAGTGATGGTCAGAGCGCCTCTGGGAATCACATTTAGGAGGCAAAAGTGCAAGCAGCTGGTTTTTGCCACCAGAGAAGGGAGTGAGAAGATGTAAGGAACTGTGCAGACACCAAGGCCAGGGAAGGGAGGGGAGGAGTCGTCCCAGGTGCAGGAGAGAGACATTCCCCTGCAGCCAGTGAAAAAACCCATGGTGGAGCAGGTGTCCCCCCTGCAGCTCATGGGAGAGGATGGGGAGCAGAGATCCCATGATATGAGCTTTTTGAAAGTCAGAATGAACACTGCACCGTTCAGGTGCTT
The DNA here is from genome assembly GCA_022605575.1 of Laterallus jamaicensis coturniculus. NCBI lineage: Eukaryota > Metazoa > Chordata > Aves > Gruiformes > Rallidae > Laterallus > Laterallus jamaicensis. Next base: position 9,527,654 of record JAKCOX010000012.1, read on the forward strand.
ATAGTCATGGTATTGAAAAAAGCAAATATAAAGATTTGGGATTGATACTAAACTGAAAGACCAAAATCAAAAGGAAAAAATAAGCCTAAGGATATTTCATCAAGAATGACATTTTAAATATTTAGAGAGACAAGAGGCATTTGAGTATATATGCTGGCTGGCATTATGTGTGAAGGTGTGACATGCCTAAAGCCCTCTGCCTCAGCTCAGAGACTGTAGTTCAGAGGAGCTGGTTACTGGTGTGTGGCTGGCACACACTGAGAAGGGAAAAGGCGTGCTTCATGACAGCAAAGTAAAAAGCTATACAGCAGAAATTCTCTCAAGGCCATGTAGCAACTGGACAAGGGGTAATGGTTTTAAACTCAAAAAAGGGGAGATTTAGGTTGGATATTAGGAAAAAGTTCTTCTATATGAGGGTGGTGGATCACTGGAACAGGTTGCCCAGAGAGGTAGTGGAGGCCCCATTCCTGGAGATATTCAAGGTCAGGCTTGATGGGGCTCTGAGTGACCTGATCTGGTGACCCCTACTGCAGGGGTTTGGACTAGATGACCTCTAAAAGTCCTTTCCAGCCTTACACATTCTGTGATTCTATGATTCTGTGAACATATGTGGCTTTTACTCATGTCCAAAATATAATCACTTTGCTGTTGCTTAACTTAGTTCCAAATTTCGGTGCATGTGAATGAGGTATTCTATACTTCTGCCTGCTAAGATAAAGGCTACAGTGACTCCCAAGCAAGCTAACACTTCAGACACAAAAAAGAAGTGTGAAGGGCAGAAAAAGAAGTGATGTGATATGATCTAGAAATGAGGGAACTAAATGAGGTGCCTCTTTCTTTACTCTGTTTAAAATGGTGAAACATTTAGCCTATTTTGCAGAAATTGGGGTATGGATACAAAAACAACACCCTGGCATGGTTTTCAACATTTTTATATGGACCTCTCATCCCCTTAATTATGTCCTCTTTTATTTTGCATACATACATGTGATAGGCGTTCATTATATGTTGAAACATTATTCACTATTATTCACTTTCTATTTGGAATCTCAATCATGTCCAGATCTCTGTAAAATAATGTACAAGTTATGACATAAATTATATTAAATAGAGCTTTTTGTAGTTACCAAATTGTCAATTGCACAAACAAGCCTTTTCATAAATCACAGGAAAAATCCAGCCTGTATTCAGGAGGAATGATCCTATAACTGTTCACCACATCAAGCTTTTTACTGTCAGTTTGTGTCATGAGGGTGTGCGTTTAGCCTGAACTCCCTTTGTAGTTATGCCATTCGACAATTGATGCATGTCCATTAAGGGAACAAGTGAGTTGCACAGTTTTTTGTCTCTTTCCCTGGGTGCTAAGCTCAATTGCTCACAGCAGTGTGATTTAAACTCTTATTATTATAAACCTTGGCCAGAGGGCCTTCCGACTAACAAAGGAGTCACAGAACTGAAAGCACTAATAAGCCCAGAACAGGCAGAGATAAAAGGCAGCTTCTGCTATAACAATCAGAAGATGAGAGGAAGAAATAAGACAAGAAAGCAAAATGTATAATTCTCTCAGCTTTTCCTCAGGGAAGCAAGAATTCACCTCCATTGTCCAAAGTAAGTTTGACCTGCAAGCTTTTGATGAGAAATCCAAAGTATTGGGAGGTAGCTGTGGGCCAGCTGAGAAAAGACAAGGACACTGAAGACCCCTTTTGGGTTTGAATTGCTGGAAGCAGCTGCTGTAGACAGACCTCCCTTTGGAAAGACAGACTGATGGAAGGCTGAGGGAAGCTGCCCATTTTGTCAAATTTCTGGAGTTTGCAGAAGCCATAGGTACTAGCTGCACAGCAGCAGAAGCTGCAGCAGTGAATGATTCAGTTAATGGTCTGTACAGCTAGAAGCACAACTGACTGAAGAGCATGTGTTTCATAGGGTCACAGAATGGTTTGGATTGGAAGGGACCTCATCTAGTCCTAACCACCTGCCATAGGCCGGGACACCCTTCACTAGACCAAGTTGCCCAAAGCCCCATCCAACCTGGCCTTGAACACTGCCAGGGAGGGGGCAGCCACAGTTTCTCTGGGCAGCCTGTGCCAGGGCCTCATCCCCCTCACAGGGAAGAATTTCTTCCTAACATCTAATCTAAACCTACCCTCTTTCGACTTAAAACCATTCCCCCCTTGTCCTATCACTACAGTCCCTGATAAACAGTTCCGCTCCCACTTCCCTGTAGGCCCCCTTTCAGTTTGCACAGGAGGACCTGAGCCTTCCTCCATTAGCCAACCAAAGCACCAAGAGAACTTTTTTTATTTTTCACTTGTGTAGATTCAGGCATCGGGGTTGGGTTTTGTTTCACTGACATCAGAACTCCTCACTGGAGCTAAGTTAGAATCGGCGGAAGGACACATCTCTGCTCAGCCAACACTCCTCTTTGGCCAAATGACTTGTCCTGCAAGGTTTTTCTTTGTCTGCTGGCTGTAGAGGGAGCCTCACAGAGAAGAAATCTTTAGAAAAATAGACTAAAATACATCAGAAATTTTAACATTAGCAAATAATAGTTTGAATAACCAGACCACAGAAAACATTCTGTTATGTCTGCATTGGTAAAATTAGGAGAGCCAAGACACAGGTGTAAGCAGCTATCCATACTGCCTCATTGTGTTGTCCCTTGTGAGCTAGTTAGGCCAGACGGTTATGTTTAGTAGCATAAATGGAGCCTAGGGACCAAAAACACCTACTAGGACCAGTCATGATGTGTGTGATGAGACAGAGGGATGATTAGTGTACAGGTACAGTCCTCCCTCCCACCCCAAGAGTGACAGACGAGCAGAGAACTGAAGGAAAAGGGTATCATCAAGGGCAGATGTGTGCTTGCAGCAGATGTAGGCAGCCTTACACGAGGTGAGAGAGAGGCAGAGCACTGACAAATGTTTGTATGGAGTGCCATGAGGCAACCAGGTTTGCCCACATCCTGTGCCAAGAAGCAAGCATGGGGTGTAGAGGTATGACGTAGGCAATTGGGGACACTTCTAAGAAGAAAGGTTTTGCCTTCCATCCTCCTGTGATACAAAGATGAATAAGACAACTACCTGAACAGATCTTGAGGAAATGCCAATTAACAGTTAAAGTGAAGCCTGAAAACAAACTAATGGGGAAATATTGCCCATCCCTGTCTGCGACACAGCATGATTCAGTGGGACTTGTTGGCTGGGCAGGACATACACCCCATACAGCATGGACATGTGATACTAAATACAGATAAAAGGAAAAGGGTTGTACACTGTTACATGCATGCAATCCAAACCAGCACTGGCACCGAGAGCCTTAAAAGCATTCAACTTGATAAAAAACTAGTAGTGATAGAGCCATGAAAGAACACTTTGTGTACTGAGTATATTCAGAAAGCATTTCCTGCAGTGTCTGAAAGCAAAGCTTCATTCTGCAGCCTCCCAATAGACCATCAGTCTACAAATTCAGTGTCAGGAGTGCATGTACTGGTGGATTAGCAAACCCAGCAAGGCCAGAAACAGTGACAGAACTTCATTATTTTGCACATTTGGCTATAATGAAAAAAGAAAAGAAGACACAGGAACGGGTTATTTGATTAGCTATGATCCAAACAGGAGGAGAAACTCCTGGTGTAATTAGAGCCAACTGTAGCCACCGGACAGAGGCAAAAACGCTAGGAGAAACCTGTGATACTGAGCCAGTCCTTTCCAGCAGGCACTCGGTGAGGGCACTGGCATAACTGGACTGCAGTGTATCATTTTCACCTATACTGCTAGGCAATAGCATTTCAAGGGGTTGGAAATTTATGTGCATAGGTGATAGTCTGGAGAAAGGTTCCTGAAATTTTCAAAGAGCGAGAGGAACTGAAATCTGGTCAGTGATGCTCTAGTAACATGAAAAAGTGATTTTTGCTTTATACATACAATGCAGCTCATATAACCTGAAGCTAGTTCACAGCAGTGGCAAGGCAGAATACAGATGATATATTTTGATCATGTTTCAGAAAAGGGAAACTTGACAATTAAACCAAAAAGAAACATAACAAAATTACCAAGTCAGGCGATCTGCTTAGCTAAAAGGCCCTCGTGTTCTCATATCCCTTTGAAATAACTCTGACAGCAGGAGAAAAATAACTTGCATCCATAAGAAGCTGCATCTAAGGATTCTTAGCATGCTTTAGAAAGCACATCTGAATCTGGTAAAGTAGGAAAGGAAATCCTGAATTGGAAAGCCCCAGTAGAAGAGATGAGTGGCGGCTCCTACATTTCTGAAAAGTACCAGAAACCGAACCTCTGCAGGGAAACTCTGCCGGTCGTAATGATGTGTGTGTAGCATGTAGCCAGGCCTTAAGGCCAACACAGACAGCATTACTGCTATGGCTGCATCAGTAAGGCCGAGAGACTGCTCATGTGCATTACAGGAAAAGATTAAATACCAGGTTGTAAACTCCAGAGCTGTGGTACAAGGGCAGACATGCCTGTGATACCTAATCCAGGATTTGTGTTTTTCCAGAGAAAACACAGGGGAGGCTTTTTGACATGAATTTCAAATTTTATCTCAGGATTTGATTTGGCTCTTGTCTGGACCCAAGGCAAGTGGCATTTTTTTCCCCACAAGATTTTTAAACTCTATACACTATTTTGGGATTACATGCTGTACATCCCATGAAATAAAGTCCCTGCCATCCTGCCAGCAAGGCTTCTGGAAAAATGAATGATTACTAAGATCACTTTGTTCTGTTAATTCTAGCCCAGTTAGATTTCAGGGGGGTGACATTATGTCTGTCTTACATTCTTTGTTCCTGTACTGCATGTTCTGGGTTGGAAACGCAGATCAGACAATCATTTTGACAGGCAGGCAGGTGCTACTGTTCTATCAGCAGTATTGTATCTATCACGGTTAATGTGCTCTCAGGTTGAAATAACCACACTTTTCCTTGCTGGTCAAGGTTTATGCAGCAGCAGAGAGCATCTCCATCCATATTTCAAAACAATGCTCTGTCTTACAGTTCCTGTCTTCTGCCTGCGGTGGTTTATGGACTAGAATATTGATATTTGCTGCATTTAATTCTGTGCATAACAATGAAACAAAGGACTGAGATGCACTTCAAAGAGACTCTAAAAGGAAGTTATTCTGGAACAGCTGCTGCAGGATTGACTCCCTTATCCTTCAGAAAACATTTGATTTGATGGAGATTATTGTTTGAGGTGCCCATATAGAGCTGGCTACATGGCATCAGGACACAAGACCTACCTGTGGGCTTCTGGATTAGCAGGTGATGGGCAGGTGGGATAGATACCCAAGGGTATCTCCAGCAGTATCAGACTCCCATATGTAGACGAGTTAACAAACAGGGGTGAACAGTCACTGAGATTTGGAGAATGGCTCATCACAACCTAGATTAGTTTTTGGTTTGCTGCATGGCTCTCCAGACTAATGCTGCCTCTGGTATTATTTGGCATGTCCTGTGGTATCTGAGACACCCAAGTAGGCAGGCAGATGTGACAGAGGACCCATGAGAGACCAAAAACCTTCTGGGGTGGGAATGCTGTTGGCCTGTTGAATATCAGTAGGTAACTGACCTGTGGGCAACTAAACCAAGCTCCTAATTTTTCCTCCTACTGCGACAATGTAGGATACATTGCTCACCTTAGTTCCCTCTGGACACAACATATAGGTATCTAAAAAAATGAACTGAATTTTACCCTGTTATTGATTTACAGTACTCACTGTTTGGCACATGATAAAATTATCAAACGGTGAATTGCAGGAAAGCTGTTCAGATTAATCATTCAGATTATGGGAAAAAAAATTAATTCAGGATGAACATTTGGTTGGATGGTTCTTTAAGGAAAAGCCATATGGCACAGAATGGCAATTTAGAAAAAGAAATTATAGTCTTGCTCTTCAAATCTGAAATGAAATTATGAGATGTACTTTCAGATGAGAGTGAATCTTCGCAAGTTAAAGAAGAAATTTTAAAAAACCAACCCAACTTCTGAAATTGAGCTTAATTAAATTTATTTAATTGAAAAAAATGTGGATGAGCCCTGTGGACTGAGTATTTTATGAGCCACCCCAAAGGAAAGTTTATAGAAGCTCTAAAATGCTTGTTACCATATATTTATGTCCTTATATGCTCTAGTCATGCTTGTTGTGTAATTTGTTCTTAATTTATGTGTTTTTATTGCTCCTGGGCTTATAACTTTTGAATAGCAGTAAATCTGAGCAAACCACAGGGCTGTCATTTGTATATTTTGGCCTGCTACTTTAAGGTGTTCAAGCATTCCTGTAGGAATAAAAATTGGAAGTGCATCCAGCATCTGATAGAATGACAATTAATACTTCAAACGCCTTGTGTAATTCATGAACCTTACTCCTGGAAAGATTTATTGTATTATGTTAGTAAAAATCTTTCAGCTTTTACTTAACAATGACTAAAGCTGCTGAAGACTTTGGTAGTGATCCTCGGGGAGGTCAGAAAATGGATCTAAAGATTGCTAAAAGAAGGATAAACTGTTCCTTATTTTATTTCAGGAAAAAGACAAGCTGAATTATTACATTTTAAAATTCATTTGGGAATTCTCATTCATGGCTTCCAGGTTTTGTAGATACTTCATGTCTATAGAAATATGTAATTTTGTAATCTCGTTGCTGTACAGATGCCTTGGAGAAAGACAAGAGCAGGTGGGATCATCCTTATTTTTTCATTCATCTCTTCCCAACTTGAAGAACTCTAGGACTCAGTTTTTCTCTGTTTTATAGGTGAGGAGGCATGCTATCTTACTAAAAATTTTAATAGCAGCAAAATTATCTTTTATCATTACTTCAGTTCTTCCATTACTTTCTTGCTCTGATTTTATCCTTAAGTCACTTTGAAGCCAGTCGGTACAGGCACTGATGTTTGGTGATTGCTAAGCATGGATCATTTTAGCTCTGATTCACCCTAACTAATTCAGCTGAGGTATCTAATTTGGAAACCTGGTTGCCTGAGGGTCTCTCTATAATTTATGAACTTAATCATTGCTGAGAGGTGAGATGAATCAAAGCCTAATTACATAGATGTGAAGATTTCACTTTTAATATAGGTGGAAAATGGGTGAAAAAAACCCAAACAAAACAAAGAAAAAGATATTAAAAATTCCCACAAGAAATTCAACACTGAAGAATTAGAGAATGAGTTTTCACCATGCCAGGAAATCAGCATCTTTAACAAATAGCATCAGTTGCTACTCTCCTTCCACAGCCAGTAGCATCCTGTTTCAATCAATCGTGTCACTCCAGTCACTGACAGCTCCCCTTCTTCAAGCTTTTCCATCTCTTTTCCACTTCTACATCTTCTGCATCTGTGTTATGATTCAGCCTAAACATGCCTTGCCAGATAATTAGGCAACCAAAACCCAGATGCAGTGTGACTACTTTATATGTAGATGAGCCTAATACACACACACTTATCCCCAGGGGAAGCAGCAGTCTCAAATCTTAAAGTGCATGCCTCAGTTCCCCAGACAGCTCCTGGGCAAGACTGGTTCATCTCCAAAACATAGAGATGCCACCCTAGCTATCTTTTTTAGATTCCACAGGGAATGTAGATACCCTCAGCATGTGAGCCAAAGCACCTTAAAAATTCAGTATTTGCTCCAGAGGACCCAGAGGAAGCTGGGCACTCATAGTCCCAAAAGGAAGGCAGCCCAACAGTCACCAGGGCAGAGGGAGACCTTGATTTTCTACCCATGCAGCTATCTCTGTTTAAAAACCTGAAAGCCTTGAAATAAGTTCCCCCTCACTCCCTGTGATGCTGCCCTAAGCACTACATGGAGCTCCCTTTTGCTGGGTATCTTCTGTTCTTCTGTCTTTGTGTGTGACCTCCTGCCTCACCTGGGGCAGGAAAGGTGCAGTACACCCACGTATTACAGGCATGTAATAGCTCACACTCTGTAATTTAAAAATAGATTTTAGAAAGCTTACCATTTCCCCAAATCTTTTAATGAGAAAAAGGCAGCAAGTGAATTTGATTTCCATAAAGAAACCTGTAAAATAATATATATATTAGAATAAGTACTTAATGATTCAATTTAATATAAGGTGCTGAATTCATGTTTCAGTTTGACTACATGGCTTTTTATTTTTCTAGCTGTGTTAGAAGTTATATAGGGCCCTGGTTAATTTTTCTAAGCTGAAACAATGTGTGTTATTGTAGTTGGTGCAAAGAAACCTACTCAAGACTAAGGAGTTGGTTAAGTAAAATTTCCTTCTTAGTTTTAATTAAAACCAATTGATTTACAAAGTTAAAGAGTGATATGGGATTTCATTTTATTGAAGGCTCTTTATTTGCTATCCAGACAGAAATTTTACATGTACAAATGTGGCTTCTTTTTTTAAATTTTGGTCTCAGTGTAATTGATACAGTCCCACTTCAGGGAATTCCTGTTCCTCATTGGTAAGACACCAAGGAGTATTTTATATTTCTTAACCTGTAGAGTTATTTCTTCATTAACATGATCCTGCTTCAGATTCTGTTTTTCCTGTCCTATTATAATGAGATATAGCTGAATATTAAAATGTTGGAAATGGGGAGTTATTACTGTATACCAGTGGATTTAATTTTAACAGCAACAGATTTATTTTTTTTTCTCAGGTTCCCTGAAGGGGAAGAACCCTGTCTGAAGGAGGAATGGATTCAACAGGTAAAAAATAAAAATACCAGCAGGTTGAGATACTGGCATACTGTATTGTTCCTGCTCCATGATTGAATCACAAGTCCCAAGATTTACTGGAGTTTAAAAAACACCCTGGTGCTCATGATCCGATCACAAGGCTGAAATAGTACAGTATGTCTATTTCTGTTCGCTTTGTTGAAGCAAGAGATGGTGACAATTGCCAAAATGTGCCATGTGACCACGTATACAATAATTCAATTAATTGTAAAGAATGACTTCTTGACAAAAGCCCAGCTGTCCCAGTGAGGCTTCATACATCGAGACAAGTCCCGTGTTGAGGTCTGAGTCACGCATATTCAAAAGGGTTTTGTTCCTTCATTTTCATACTTCTTCTATTTACAATACAGTGAGCGCATCGCGTTCCAGGAAGGTGGCATGAGTTAAGGCCCTAATATAATTGCTGTCAGAATCCCTGAGTAAAGAAAGTGGGTTTACTCCTGTCTCGTGTAATAGTTTTGCAGGAGGGAGATTAAGCCCTGGGCTAGTCTATTTTTTTGGTAACCTTCATTTATTTCTTATCAAATTAGCCCAGATTTATTACCTAGTTTTGAATATGAATGTGAATATCAAAGAAATAAAATTATACACTTTTTTTTCTTTTTTACTTGCTTGTCATTTTATTGCTATGTCCCAGCTCACCAGCCATTTCAGTAATAAAAGGCAACTCCTTACATGTTATCTGCATACCAGAATAGATAGAGACCACTAGGTGGAGGCTTTACATTTAATTGCAATGTATAGCTATATATTCTCTTGAGATACACATGCATTTACAATAACCAATTTTATTTTCATTGGGAAACTGAAGTGAAAGAATTTTGCTAAACTCATGAGAGTCATGAGAACCAGAAGCAGCTCTAAAGATTTGTGTTGGCAGAGCACTCTGGTAGTTTTTAGACAGTCATTTGAAACACTGTGAGGTTCAACTCTGGCAAGTTTGTACTTTTTTTTCTTGACTGTCACACTTTTAAAAATGGTTGGACTAAGAATAAACTAACAATTAATTTTTATCCTCACAGAAAAAGATAGATTCATTTATCAAATGAAACTTTTGCATCACTTACTTACATCCAGTTAATGAGGCATTTGAGTGCAGATCTTCTTGGGAAGAGTTTCAAATGAATTGTTTATCATTGATCTTCATAAAGTAAAATCTGGTTAGAAAACAAGATGTTGTATCGTAATTCGTAACACAATATGTAAGTGTAAGAAAGATGCAAATGTAAACTTTTGAGAGATGAATACAAAATTAGATTTAGTTACATTGCCTTAAAATTTACTTTAGATTTTACTGAAACTACAAAAGAAAAAATAGTTCTAAAGTTACCAATAGCAAGCCCTAGCACAAATAGTTACTTCTGATACTAGCTTAATAATATATTTTATATCTAGGCAATGGATTCATTGCATGAGTGAGAAATATGCTAAACTGAAGAGAAAAAAAAAGTGTTTATTAAATAATTTGCATTCTCAGTACTGTTACTGTAGGTTTTGCATACATGCTATGACCTTCCCTGAACTCTTTCCCACAGGAGCTGGTAGGGGTGGGAAGGTATTTCAGCTCCTGTGTGCCCTCCGTTGCTTCAGCGTCCACTCTGTGGACTCTGGCCCAAAGGCTACTGGTGTCAACTTTGCTGCCAGAAGCTGCCTGCCACGAGCTTGGCTGAGACAGCCCAGACAAGGGGACATTAAAGACACAACAGTTTTTGTATTTTTTGGCCTGAGCCAAGGAACTAGTAGCGAAAAAATTTCTGCAATTTGTTTCCCTGCATATTATTTAAAACAGTTACTGTGTTTTCTGACAAACTGTGGTTATACTTTTAGGGGCTGGTTTATTAAGGAAGGATGATGGAAAATGCTTATAGGACTTCAAGGCTCCTTCCCAAACTCCTCCTTATATGGAATTGCCTGTTACAGTCATCACAGTGCTATCCACATGGGAAATCATTCAGATACCTAAGTATGGTTTCGGTTTTCTAGAAAGAGATGCAATGTGTCTGCTGGGTGTATCCAAGGATTTCCAGTTTAGATCATGAGTTTCCTGTAGGCATTCTGAGAGGAGAGATACAATTCTGAACAGTTTTACAACATCAGGAATGCTTTAGTTTTAACAGAAACATAGTAAAGGTAGTCATAGAACGGAAGATACCTCTGAGAAATCCAAATTGAAGTTTGGATCCAGACCTGGTAAACATGGGGAGCTGACAAGCATGATTCCTTCATGAAGAAGATGTTTAAAAGTCCTAAAGAAAGAAAAGAACTTGGAGGAAAACCAAAAAGTTAGGAAGAAAGGCTACTTGGATACTGAACGTTAGCAAGAAGAAAACATGCAAGAGTAGCATTTTCTGAAAAAACAAAGACTTTGGCAAAGTAAATAACCACTCTGAAATTTTCACTATTGGTTTATAATCTTGAATCTGGGAAATAAATAATAGTTTTCTAGATCAGTAATCCGTGTAAGGAAGCAATGAAAAAAAGGCTGAGAGGAGCAAACCATGAGGGCTTTTCCTCTGCAAATCCAAAATACCTAGACCTTATTATTTCTAGAAACTGAACCAAAACCTGTGTGATAAAGAGCTGCAGGCTGTAATGGTCATTCCAGACTTTATGTGCAGAATGTCATGTGCAGACACAGCTTTGCTGCCATGTTCCTTTTGTCTCAGATCAAGGCTATAGACACATACACTGCCAGTGATGAATATTAATCTTACAGACAGGGAGAAAATGGCTACTTGGAGCCACTGCACTGTGTGTAGCTCTCTGAGTTTCAAGCTAGTGATGCATTTATATATCATATATAACACAGAAAACAAAATAACCCTATCTAAAAATTGATAGACTACCTCTAAAGGAAAACCTTTCAGACAGTTGACAGACAGTTGATGAGAACATCCAGGAAGATAAAGAACTGTGACAATCAATATTTGATTTTAAAATGCCGAGTGAAAATATTGGAATGCTTCTATCTCATAAAAGGCTTTCTCTCACTGCAAAGGCAGTAGCATTTGACTTTATCTTTTGTAATGTTTTATAGTTGGAATGATGCTGGGTTAAAGCACACTAAAATAAGCTTTTATGAATACTTTTATACTGCACTGTTTCGCTATGATGCACTGGACAACTTTTGTCTAGCTGTTATACATGCACTTTTTAGACCAAGGTAGACACAGTAAAAATGCTTTGCTTTTATAGGCGGTAATCTATCAAAATCACAGGATCATAGAATCACAGACTGGTTTGGGTTGGAAGGGACCTCAGAGATCATCCAGTTCCAGCCCCCTGTCACAGGCAGGGAGACCCTTCACTAGACCAGGTTGCCCAAAACCCCATCCAGCCTGGCCTTGAACACTGCCAGGGAGGGGGCAGCCACAGCTTCTCTGGGCATCCTGTGCCAGGGCCTCACCACCTTCTCAGGGAAGAATTTCTTCCTCATATGTAATCTAAACCTCCCCTTTCAGTTTAAAAACCATTACCCCTTGTCCTATCGCTCCCTGGCCTTGCAAACAGCCCCTCTCCAGCTTTCCTGTAGGCACTTCAGGTACTGGAAGGGATTTATAAAATTCCTTGTTGTTATTCAAAACTTGATAATGAACTAGGAAGATATGCCTGATATTCAAAAGCACTGAACTTGTATCAGCTGTTGGAAGTGGCAGAGCTACCTGGGTACCTTGCAATGCTGTGTGTACTGACATTTGAAAAATTTGGCCAATATGGTTTGTGAACATAACTAATGAGGCAGTGTCAGGTACACATAGTAAATGAACTTTATAATGGGTTGATAATGATACAAAAAGAAGTTCCACGATTTGTGGAAAAGAAGGCTTGATGCTGTCTGAATGCAAATGTGTTGTAGAAATCCAGTACAGGTAAGGTAAGAAAGCTGGGATAATCATGACTCATTAACTTAGAATTGCAGATGTTTTATAATCCCGCATTTATATCCTCCTGCCATTTTAAGCACACTACTACATTGGTGCCTGGTGTAACACCACTGAAGTGAGAATCAGTATTTTCCACCAGAACAGAACTTTCTCATGACTGTGAGACCATTCTGTGTGTCTGTCTCCAGGGTGTGTCATGTCCCGTTTCTTGTTTATGCTTTAGGAAGAGTAGATCATTTGGTATAAAGAAGATATAAAATACAAAGCACTGGAGGCTGGGGAGAAAAGCTAACACTCTCACAAGCTACAGGTATATGATTTTGAATTTTATTAAGTGTGAACCATCACGAGCCATCCTTCCTGGCACACTTACACACTTTGCACCTGCTGATATGACTCAGCTGAGGATTAGTGGCATGTACATTTTATTTATATAAAAATGGCTCTAGCACTCTGCCCACTCTTCAAATGATACACTCCATTCTCATGACTGTTGTCCTTGCAGGCTGCCAACTGCTTTTGGATGAAAGGCAGTTTGAGCTGTCATCAGGAACTGTCAAATAAAAGGCATTTATCATCCCGTCAGAAGCAAGAGCTAAATTCAAATACAGTGCACTTAGAGGCTTTATGAGGATTAACCTGGTTCTGTGTGAGGGACCTAAAAGTAATTGGTTGCAACTGCCAAAAATCAGGCCTTACATCTGGGTGCAGTGGACACAGAGTCGGGGCCCGGGAAGGACTTTGGGCATTACATTACATTGGGTGCAGTACATCCAATGATTACCTTGCCTATGAAACTTTGGGCTACCTCAGTTTCTTTGGCATCAGTCCTTATTGTGTACATCCCAATCTGAAACTTGAGTTTCCTGTGGTTAACTGGGAGAAGACAGTCCTACCTTTGGTCTGTTGGAAAGTAAACGTACTTGACTGCTTGAACAAGCTAGCTGAATGAAAGCCAGCAAATTCCATTGCCCAGTTTTAGGACTGCCCTCTTTTAAACATTTCCCTTTGGTATCCAGAGAGATCTCTGAGACTTTCTAACGAGTATTCAGCTATATATTCAGTAACCTTCAGGACTGAAGCTGGCAAAATGAAATAGGAAGCTATCAGTCATCATTAAGAACCAAGGATCCTGAAATTCCTGCTTTGGTAAGTTCAGTGTTTGGTGGATGCTCATTACCCTAGCGCTGGCTGCACAACCAGTGATCTCACACAAGCAGTGAGTGGCCTGAGGCTGACAGGTTTAAGCAGTAGGAATGACGAACCCAAATAGCATTCAACTCACCTAGCTGTAGACATCTGCAGAGCAAAATGCACATCTCAGCTAACACCCCAAGCTCTTGAGGAGAGAAGTAAACTCGCTTTGTGTGCAGTTCATATGACCTGTATTAGATGACTGGTTTACACTGTTGACACCTAGATTTTGTCAGATGAATTCCACTCTGAAGTGGACCTTTCAGCAAAATACTCACAGCATTCAGTGCATACTAGGAAATAATCTAGCACGTATCTAGCAGTACATATCTATAGTCTATATGTATAGACCTTTTCTGCAGTCTCTGAATGCAGAGCGCCCACACTTGGTAGCATAAAATTATGCAAAGTATGTTTAGCCATCTCTTTGTAAAACAGACCTATGCTAGAGAGCAAAGGGAACTCTACTTACAGAAGAATTAGATTTCTTGAAACAATTGAACAGACTTAAAATTAACAGCAGCAGTTAGGTTTCATTGCAGCTGCAACCTTCTGGGTATTGGTGGAGACCTGGGAAAAGGAATTCTTGAGTGAACGTCATACATATGATCCCCCATATGATCCTCTGATCAGATGGAGTGTCATTCTGAGCCCTCTCTTTAGCAAGGGATTGGACATCTAGATGCAACTCCCCCAAATTACCTTAGTAAATTCATTTGTCAGGAAGACTATAAAGCACTGAAGCTGTACTTGCTACGACTGTAGTGCTTTACATGTTAAAAAAGAAAATCTAAGTGAAACATTAATCAAGTTTCGTATCCTACTGTCCATAAGCTACAACAAGGGTAACTGAAACAAAATGTGTACTTGATGTACATATATACGAGAACAGCAGAGAAACTGCTGATGGAACAGTTTCCACTGAGAATGCAGATTTATTTAAGTCACCTCACCAAGAAATTGAATGCATCGATTTTCGTGCAGACCAGAGGGAACACAGGTTCTAAACTTGTTTCTTGCTTGCTGATACACTGCTCTTGCTTTGTGGGATTAGAGGGAGGGGCTTCTTAGGTACCCCGATTTAGTAGCCCATCAGAAGAGCTGTCCCAGAGCTATAATACTTTGACTGAGCTTTTGGGCTTGTGGCTCTTCATCAGTAGGCAAGAAGAAATATCCTTTCCAACCCAAACCTTATCAGCCTTTGGAGCAATTGGTGTTAGTACACAAGAGTGCAGTTTGGAGCTAGTAACAGCATTGATACATAGATAAACAGTAAATAGGAAAGGTGCAATGTGGAAGGTCATAAAGACAAATGATCAAGTCCAAATATAGTAGCTGAGGAGTGATGGTAATGAAAAAGGCAAATGTATTGGAGAGTGATTTGAAATACCTAGAAAGAAACAAAAGGAAGTGAAATGCAAGAACTTCACTAGGAGGCGAGTGGGGAGGGAGGATTCAAAGCAGGAGATGACAGTGGAACTGAAATGTTATCTTCTGACCCAACATGCTTCAGAGTTGCAGAAAAAGTCAAACGTAGAGGGAATCACTCTCCAAAATAGGATCATTTATTAGCCAAAAAAGGAGATTGATTTGTCTGCTTTCTTCATTCTTCTTTTAGATTGAGAGTAGGAGTGGAGATCAGTAAGACAGAGAGGAATTGTGGGGTGATCACTGCCAAGTACATATGTGCTTATGCACATATCCCGACATATGTATCTATCTAAGACTCTTACAGCACTTAAAATAATCCTAGATTAAGAATTCTTCACTTCTACTGGTAGAAAGCTGTACTGAGCATAAGTACTCTTACTTACATGCAGGAATTTGTGCACCCACATTGAAGGATTCTCCTTGCAGATAATGCAGTGATTACCCAGTGTACACAGCTAAGGATAACATAATAGGGACTCTACAGGAGTCTCATCACTGGAGTCTATCTGGGACTTGCCTTTAGACACCCTGTCAGTTTTCTTTGCTGACCATCATGGTGTAATTCCCTCATTCACTGAAGAAAATATTCAATTACATTGAAAACCCCAGACTTGTCAGGCTTGTGAATCATCTGCCAGCTATTTCTGATTCAGGCTGTATTAACTGGAGGAGCATATCCCACAACCATATTTTGTTTCTGTATACTTAGAGATGTTGCAGTACTCACCACAGTTCTCTTCATCTGCACCATTCTCACAGCCATTTATGCCATCACAGCAAAATGTCTGCAGGACGCATGTTGTATGGTTTCCACATGGTAAATAGCCCTGCTGGCAGACAGCACTGACAATGCCTTCCATCGGCCAAATAGGAAGACATTTCCTCTATAGCAGAATATGTTGCAAATTAGAAAGGCCTGATAAAACTACAGCCCCTGCACATGACAGAGCATTTCCATTTGTCACTTTAGAGTGCATTGTGTGCCATTTCTGTTCTGCCTCTTGCACGACAGTGTCAGCTACAAACGGCTTACTCCCACTGGAATTTAGAAAAGACAGCTTAAAGTCTCTGTCTGCTTATCTTCTCTCTTTCCCATCATCTGCAGAACACATTGCTGGCTAGAAAGAAACTTATCAGTGTACTCTCCTGGTAGACTGATTCATGGATGGTGTGAGCATAAGGGAGCAGACCCCTGGGGCATGGCCAGGGATGGAATGGAATGTACCTGGGTACTCCTGGCCAGGAGAAAATAAAGTCTCATATTAACATGAAAAGCCACTTCCCATGCTGAGGGCAGCTGGGCAACAGGGAAGTGTCTACTGGCAGTTCAGAGAGGTACAACTGCCCAGAACATTTATTGCACAACATTTGTAGTAAAATCTTTGAGCATTTGGCAATTCAATATTGGTATGAATCTGCAAAGTTGGTCTCTGATTTATGGCCTTTCTTTTGTTTTCCTATTTTGCAATAACACCGCTAGATTTAGAGTCTTGTAAGTCACCCATTTAGATGATATTTAAAGCAAGAGAACAGTTTTTATTTCCTATATCCTACATCACAAGTGGCTGGTTTTCTCAGGAACATTTACAGGAAATCTGCTCTGCTTTGTTACAGGTATGGAACACATATCCATATGCAAAAACATGTTTTCACTTTCACAAAGTTTACAAGATCTTTTATGGCCTAGAAAAACTGCAAAAAAAAAAAAGCAGACATTACAAAGCATGGGGAAAAACCTTTGTATCATATAGAGTTTTTCCTCATTATCAAGGTCTTTGAAAAATAAGTTCAAATTTGACTAAGCAAATCTGATTATAATCTTAGCTGAACTGGTAGAAATGTCTATGGACCGATCTTGCATAGGCGGACGTGGTGACTTTGCACACATGAGACTTCTATAGGACTGTATACAGGATCAAAATGAAACATGGGATAAAATTACAGGGAGGAATGACAGAAACAAAGTAATCCAATTCCCCTGAGGCCAACAGACAATTTGGGGACTGTATATTATCGGCAAGGATGGAAAGAAAATGGAAGTTCAGCTAAAGGATAATTCTTTAGAAACATAAGGATGTTTTCATATTATCTAACTAAAACTGTCCTGATAATACTGATTTTTGTATGGTGCAAAGAACTGAGATGGAAACAATGATAGGAGGTGAAATACAGGGTTGATTCCAAACTCTGGCTTGAGATGCAAAAATTCTTGTCAAGATATCTCGGAAATCTTGTCAAGATATGCCTTGCCTTTTAAGTGAGATACCTCTAACATTCTCTTGCTACAAAATTCAGAGGAGGGATGAAGAAGTTTAGACTAGCTTTTCTGAAGGCTTTTGTTGGGATCTGCTATGTGGATAAAAATAGGCAGTTTGGACTGGTTAAACTATAGATCCTTGTATGTCAGTCTTTCAAATAATATTACCAGTAGTCTCAGAGAGTTGACTTTTTTCATCAAAGTCCTTGTGGTAGTGCCAGTATTTTTAGTTCTAACTAAGTTATTTGTTGAGGTTTTTTTCATATATCCAATATTGCACAAAGGTTGGACTGTAAAAAGCTTTCTTTCTGTTTTTATTCAGGGACAGAAAGATAATTTGTTCAAAGTTCATGCATATGTTTGGTATAGCCTGACAAACCCTTTTAAATAACTGGATGTCTCTGTGTCCTCTCAAGAGAAGCAAAGCAACAACAGAATGCATGTGCAGTAGCAGAGCTGAAGATGAATCCCAGTCTCAATTGACTCTCAGCGTTTAGTTACTTGACCTTGCTAGCTGTTATCCAAATGGAAAGTGGTTGATCTTTTAGTTTTCTCTTCGAATCTGAAACTCATTTTAACTTGTCTTAATTTTCTCTTTTATCAAGCACTGTGCATTTACTGGTCTGACGGCTGCAGTTGTTCCCAACACACGTTCCAGTAAAACTCAACATATAAACAACGGTGTCATCAACTGAGTGTCTGTGGTGGTTTGACCTTGGCTGGAGGCCCACAAAAGCCACTCTATCACTCCCCTTTTCAGCTGGACAGGGGAGAAAATCTATATTGAGATGTTTAAGAGATGAGATAAGGACAGGGAGAGATCATTCTGCAGCAAACAAACTCAACAGAGAATAAAGGAAAGAAAAATCTCTAATTTATTACACTGCACTGCACACAGAGTGAGACCAGAGTTGGATAATGAGAAGTGTGACCAGATCTTAAAGCACCTCCTCCCACCCCTCTCTTCTTAGCAGACTTCCATTTAGACATGATTTCTCTCCTTTCTTCCCCTCCACTGCCTCTGCCTCATTGTGGCATGGGGAGGGTCAGGGAATGGGGGTTTCAGTCAGTTCCTCACAAGCTGTTTTCCTTCTAAGCTGGGGGCAAGGGAGGGGGCATTCATCACCCCCTTCCCCCGCTCCAGTGAGGTCCCACCCACTGGAGACAGTCCTCCATGAACTTCTCCAATGTGAGTCCTTTCCCATGGGGCTTCATCTCTTCACCAGCTGCCCCAGCGTGGGTCACTGCTATGGCAGGTACTCATAAATCACAGTGTCTCTCAGTCTCTCAGGCCCAGACTGCTCCAGCCTGGTCCTCCACAGAGTCACAAGCCTCTCCTCCAGGAAATCTGCTCCGGCCTGGATCTCTCTCTCTCTCACTTATCTCTGTGTCTCTGTCTCTCTCCACAGCCTGCAAGTGCTGGCAGGGGCTTGCTTTAACGTGGATCACAGCATCTTCTGTATGTCTCCAACTGCTTCAGTGTGGGCCCTCTCCACAGGCTGCAGGTGGGGTCTTGGCCTTTTCCATGGGCTGTGGGGGGACACCCGCTCCACCATGGGTTTCTCCATGGGCTGCAGGGGCATATTTCTCTCCAGCACCTGGGGCACCACCCTTTCCCCCCCCCACCCCCCAGGCCCTTACCTGGCCTTGGTGTCTGCACAGTTCCTTACATCTTCTCACTCCCTTCTCTGGTGGCAAAAAAAAGCTGCTTGCAGTTTTTTTTCTCCTAAATGTGATTCCCAGAGGCGCTGTGACCATCGCTGATGGGCTCAGCCTTGGTCAGCAATGACTCTACCCTTGAGCCAGCTGGTATTTACTCTCTGGGGCCTGCAGAGAGCTTCTGGCTGCTTCTTGCAGAAGCCATCCCTGCAGCCCCCTTCCTCCACCAAAACTCAGCCACACAAAACTACAACAGCATCCACATCTATTCTCATCAATGGCTGCAGTATTAAGTGGAGTAGTACCATAAGACTCATGATTTACTACCACACGGAGAGCACTTTGGCTGATGAATAGATACAGATAAAAGTGGAAGCTTCTCTTTCAAAGTCAAAATGCCATAAAGGCAGTTCTTTATTCAGCATGTGATAAAATTCAATCTTCACATAGAAATGTAATGGAGTTGCTCTTTCTCTACTTACTGGCAAATTTCCCTGGTAAGTTTCAGAGTGGCAAAAATCAACCAAACCATGTCCCCTATTACTGAGGATCAGCTAGGTTCACGTAACATGCACATAGTTCTTGAACATGTTGCTGTTATTCAATATGCTTTAATGAAACAAGTCTCTAAGTTGACTGTAGAACTACAAGCAGGGAATGTTTGCTCTTTGGATGACTGTGGTTATAAGAACAATTTAGTCAGAAAAGCAGAACCATTCTCTACAAATGTCCAAGCTGTGTAAAAGCTCCCCTCTGCACCAGCCGATCCAGAGATTTCAGCAGTGGTTAAAATTGGCTTAGTGAAAGCCCCTTGTTGAATCAATACTACTTGGAGCTGTTGTAACACGCATAATTAAGGCACATTTCAGATAATAACAGAATATATTTTTTTGATCCTGTTATTACTGCTCCCAGGTCTCTTTGGGAGCAGACAGACCAGTGTACTTAGCTTCAAAATCACTGAAATATTGTCTGAGATTTCAGTGGGAGCACGGTGGTTAAGTTCACGTATCGTTTAAGAAGGAAGAGGTGTAAAGAAAGAAAATAGCCAAGTCAAATGAATCATAAGCACTGAGGAACAGTAGAAATTTTTGGAAAATGAAAAGAGAATTTTTTACCTTTCTGGATGCTATTTCAGTGAAACACACACTAAAACATACACCAAATTATTTACTTGTGCAGAGTTCTAAGTTTTCATAACCACTCTTTCCCTGCTGATATATTTTTTCTATCTGGGAAAAGAAAGACATGGGTTTATATCAAATCTTCCCTGGAAAATAGACAACTTTCTAGATTCAAACTACAGGTTGAAGAGATATTTGATGAACTGCAAGAACTGTTGTCATAAAAATTTGAAAATCCTATGGATTACCCACATGAACCATTCATGTAATGGCCTGAACGGTGAGCAGGAGTAAAGCAACAATGCAAATTAGATACCTTCTGTTTGTGAAATTTATGAAACTTACAAAAAAGGGCACTAGTTATCAGGTTTTCACACTAATCTAAAATGTGCTTTCTTTAGGGTTCCTGTATTTACTATGGTAAATGATCCTTCATCCATGGCACTCCACGGGAAAACAACATTCCTGAACTCTCTTCTTGAAATGAACAGGTCCTTTACCAGATTATTCTTTTCCCTGGTTGAAAAGTGAGTCATGCTATAATTTATGCTCAGTAGTTGTATGACACTTAAATATGACTGATTGTCACATTTATAATGTATGGAGGTTTTATTGATAGAATTGAGTAACTCAAGTGATCACTAGCCCGCACCAGTACTGTTATTAAGGTTTGGACTGTAAATCCCTTCCTGACACTGAGAAACAGTTACTCACTGGAGAGGTCCTATAGCTCCTGTGAACTGTAGTTCATCATAAAAAATCTTAAAAGTCTGGATTTAAATACTTTATTCTTAAATTTGTCACACATAGAATAAGTGATATAAAAAGTCTGAAAACACTGATAATCACAGAATCACAAGGTTGGAAAAGACCTTTGAGATCATTGAGTCCAATTGTACCTGTCCTCTACTAAACCATATCCCTAAACACCTTGTCTACCTGTCTTTTAAATACATCCAGGGATGGTGACTGAACCACCTTCCTGGGCAGCCTGTTCCAATGCCTGATAACCCTTTCAGTGAAGATTTTTTTTTCCCCTAATGTCTAATCTGAACCTGCCCTGGCACAGCTTGAGTCCATTCCTCCTCATCCTATCACCTGTCACCTGGCTGAAGAGACCATCGCCCACCTCTCTACAACCTCCTTTCAGGTAATTGTAGGCGATGATAAGGTCTCCCCTCATCCTCCTCTTCTCCAGGCTAAACAACCCCAGTTCCCTCAGCTGCCTCTCATAAGGTTTGCTCTCCAGCCCCTTCCCCAGCCTGGTTGCCCTTCTCTGGACACACTCCAGCACCTCGATGTCTTTCTTGTAGTGAGAGCCCCAAAACTGGACACAGTATTCGAGATGCAGCCTCACCAATGCCAAGTACAGGGGCACAATCACTTCCCTGGACCTACTGGTCACGCTGTTTCTGATACAAGCCAGGATGCCATTGGCCTTCTTGGCCACCCAGGCACACTGCTGGCTCATATTCAGTCTGCAGTCAACCAACACTCCCAGGTCCTTCTTTGGCAGGCAGCTTTCCAGCCACTCTTCCCCAAGCCTGTAGCGCTGCATGGGGTTGTTATGGCCCAAGTGCAGGATACCTCTCAGCTACATCAAAAGATCTTCCTGGACCTATGTGTTGACATTTCAGTCACTGATGTTTCAGACACCTTTTGGCTAACTAGCACCAATTTACAAAGCCACAGCTCTCACTTGAACAACCTTCTTTCTTGCCAAGCATGTTTCTCCAACACGCCCTGGGTGCTGTGTAATTACTTTCCACACGTCCTGGCATGTGAGGAGGATTGTCGGAGGTTTCCTTCTGTCTGGGAGATTTTTTTGTGTCAATGGCCTGTTGGAGTGAGGTTTTTTTGAGGAATAAATGGGGAAAAGAGGCGCTGCCTACGTTTGTCGTTAGAGGGCAGTAAAATACCATTTTTAATGCAGTGTGACTTAATTCCCTCTAAAGACTAAGGACACTTTTTGAAGGTTAACCAGCCATCCAGCTATCAACAGTATTTATCATCAGGTGACATTTTCCACTCTTTTGGAGTGGGCTCTTATTCTAGGAAAACTTGTGCAGCCTAAGCAGTCTGTAATCAATCGATAGCCAGTTAACACTTCAGATGTTTACCCTGGAAATATGCTGCAGACATGGGTTTCCCAAATATAACTGTGTCCCGTGATATTCCCAAAGCTGCTATAGTGAACCTGTTCATTTGTAGACACATTTAAGAGGAGAAGGCAAGATGGGAGCTCATCTGTCATTCTCTTCATATAATGCAGTTGTGTGAGGGCTGTGAGGACCTGTCCACACAAGATACATGTCTCCTTCCCCACAATTTTTGCTCGTACCTGTGGTTTTCCAAGGCTTTGGAGCTGGAACCTGCTAAGGATGGAGGCTGCACTGCCTTGGAGTGCCCAGTCATCTTGGGTTCAATCCTTCTCTGGAGCAGTCTGAGCCAGTCTACTTTGACTAAAGAGAATAAAAAGTTGGCTATTAAACAAAGAAAATGTATGGCAAAATTGACTCAAGCCTTATTGTCTGCTGTTGATGGGGAGTAGATGGAAAGAGCAATTTGAAGATGGTAAGTTGGATATTTATAGTTGCTCATAACAGTTCAAAATAAATAAAGATACTTTGTGTGATGTGTAAATGGGAAACATGGTAAGGGGTGCTCCAGTAAGAAATTATTTCTAACCTTCCTTTCTGCTGATTCAGTTTTTGATTTTGATTCATTTTCAATGAAACTGATATATCAGTGTGTGCCATGCAAAGGTGAATCATATGGGGCTTTTTTATTAACAACGTTGTCTTAAAGCAAATGTTGGAAACATCATCAAGTTTATGTTAAAATAGAAACTACATGAGCAAGATTTCCTTCAGCAATAACAAAACATAGTGATTTAAAAATTGCTATTTTAAAATAGAGTAATAAGTAAAATTCAAAACACTAAAGTCCTGCATATTCCACTCCTCTGTAACGGTGTGTCTACAGAACGATGGTATAATCTCTAATACTGATTTTCTGTCCAGTAATTGTCAAGGTTTCTCCTCAGTAATATTTTTTCTCTTTCAGTTTCTTATTTTGATTACACTACAACCTGCCTTTTATGCATTATTAGAAAAAACCCTGCCATTTCATTAAAGAACTTTTCACAAGCAGAGAAATTACCATTCATGAGCTAATTACAATGAAAACCATTTATTCACTTCTCTGGAATGCTTCAGGAATTACTAAGTGTCAGTAAACTATTCATTATTAAAAAAGCAATTGTGCAGGAACTGAAAAGTCTTAATTTGGAGAATTTGAATAAATGACATGCTGTAGCTTCTACTTGTATATTTTTATATGTAGTGTTTCTATGGGAAGGAACTTTTCTCATAGAAGCAATCTTTTAGGTGATAATTTCTGAGATTCAAAGTGCTCTATCCCATGTGTAATTCTAATTTTAATGTGTTGATACTGCAAGGACTTTCTTGGCCAAATTACAACACATTTTGTTGAAATAGAGAAGTATGCACGAATACTCAGTTGCTGAATTAAATACTTATTTTTTCACAAATAATGTAGAAAATGTGTTATGATACCAGTGTAAAGCTTGCCATTTGCAACAATAATTCATTATGTCAAGTAGTTTTCTGGAAAGCATCAGTTTGTCCTTTAGTCTTATATTTGGTTAATTTAATTTCATGAAAATTCGGAGTAACCTGATTGGACGATTCTGTCATTTTATGAAATCAAATTTCCTCATCTGCCATAAATTTTTTTTTCCCTAAAAAGATGTTTTACAGAATCATGTAAATGAAAATTCTTTACCAATTCCTTACTTCAGATGAAATTCCTTGTTCATTCCTTAATGTAAATGAAAATTGCTTACTGTGTCCCAAAAGGCAGTCAGGCTTATAAGGGATTAAGAAAGAAGTGATCTTACCTTGAATTTCTAACAGAGGAACAAAATGAAGCCAAAATAGCATTGCTGACAGGCTGAAGTCAGTAAGATTAAGAGAAGGGCAATGGGGTGTTTGTGGTTATCAAGCAGTACTTACGCTCTTAGTAGCTGCTCTCATAAAGCAATCTTCAGTATGGAGCATATTCACAGCCTGCTGCTTCCCAGTGCTAAAGAAGTAGTTTCTTGTCACCCATCAGGTTGTTAGCAATTATTTAAACTGCAGTAACAGTTTTGCCTGGCTTCTGGATTACTACTGCTATTGTCTGAGAAAGAGTGTATGGGATTCTGATTTTACAAGATTCATGACAGATTTCTGACAAGGTAATTTTGGGTTATAGGAGGTATTTCTTTTCTAATAATAGTAAGTTACCATTGTAAGGGAAATAAACATCTCTAAACAGTTTGCTGTTATTATATTGCAACTGGGATTGCAAAGAAAAGATGTCAGTTTGATTTTTTTTAGTTACAATGCCATCTAAGTACAAGCATCCAAATGCTGAACCTTGTAATCAACACTGTGTTGAGTTGGCCCGCCGAGCTGAGCTGCTTGGGTGTCTCCAAGAGTGATTGCTGAAATACCAGTTTCTTAAAGAACTAAATTATTCATTATAATAATTCATTACTAATTATTACTCTGGAAAGTTAATAAATTTCTACCTCATAACAGCCATATATGAGTCTGTTAATAAAAGTTGGTGGGGGGGGAGGGTGTCCCTGAAAAGAGGATGCCACAGACATGGAGATCTTCTGCTATACCACTACCTGCATTTAAAATTAAGTAGGACAGAGACATTGTTCTATCATTAATATATTGTTTTGTGTAAGTTTTCAGTGCATGTAACTAATAGGTGTGGCTAGTGGCATTGTGTTCTTCCATGGTGTATTTTAGTTTAAATGGGAAAACAAACGTGAAAAGACTACAATGCATTTGTATAAAATCTCACCAGAATTTATTGATAACTTCTGTTTAGAATGCTTTAGAATACCTGGCTAACAGGAGCAATGAAAAAATGTCCGGAAATGGAGACTACAAAATGCAGTGTATATGGGTTGGGTGTTCTGTAACATAAAAAAGAGTCTGCCATTAATTATCCAGTGTTAAAAGGCCAAACTACTCTTCACATCTATGCAAGGTAATGAACAATTAAAATGAAGAATACTCATACCAAAAAGTATCTGACCTCAGTAATCAATAACATTTGTGATATACCTGCCATCCCAGCCACTGGTGCTCTTTATATTGAATATGGGTGAGAAATGGAGGTGAGAGAAGGATGTGGCATATTCACACCTAACTTTCTTATTGCTGTATAGCACTGTAGGTATTCTGCATTTTCTGAAACAGCAGATGCAAAAGTGTGTATTTGCCAACATTGCAATGTGGAAGGTGATTGAAGTCAACATAGCTGGAAAGATCTGAAGTCTCTTGGCCACCACAGTAAATTTACATGTCTGTTTTACTTGGTGCTATTTGTCTCTGTTTCTGTTTCCTATGTGCTATCCATGCAGGCACTTGAAGAGAAAGGATGGATGGCACTTAGATTCAGCACATGAAATGAAAAATATATCTGAGGACAGCAGGCATGCAGGATGACCTGGGGATCCCGTGAAAAAGCGAGATAACATTAGTAAATGCCCTTCTTGTTTCTTGGCATCCCATTCCTCGCATGTACTCACAAGCTGTCTGCTCAGAAGACTCAGATGCAATCAGCTCCAGGTCTCTAGCTGCAGAGAAGCAGAGCTGCCCTGGTTCTCACTCTCCTTCAGGAATGCACAGCAGATCACACGGAGGGCCTTCTTGAGGCCTTGACAGCAGTGATGGAGATAGCACTTTGCCCATGGTACAAGTGACACTGATGGAATCACCAGAAGACTTTTACAGCTCTGCTTACCTGTCATCACATCAATGATGAAATGGGCAACTGCCTATTACCAGAGGTCATGGGTGATTTTGCTGCCTTGGCATAGATGCCTGTCTTACAGCTCAGTATGGAAAATCCTGAGTGTAACTGATATGACCCATACTTACTTGCATTTTTAAACACTGCATAGTACTAGGTAGATAATACATTTGGGCTAAATGCTGGTCTCCCCATGGGTGAAATAAGTAGTCTGTGTACAGCAGACTTCTGTAGAGACCCCAGACCTTTCAGTTGTTTTGTGTGACCAGATTCTCGTGACTACCAACATTTCTCTTGATTCTACATTATCTTCCTTTTCCCTTCTTCAAAGCCCCATGTAGGCAGAGAACAAGGAAAAAAAGTTACTGTGAACTGAAGAGACCTCTACCTTTGCATCCTAAGAGCTAGTGTTCAGAGGGGGACATGAAATAGCAACACAGGCCATGGATGTCTCAAGGACCACAGAGACATGACTTTTGAGGTTAATAACTTTTAAACTAAAAGCTGGGTATGAGGGAAAGCTGTAGGCTGAAATAATAAAAAGTTAATGTGCAGAGGAAGCCTTTCCCCATTTGATGTGCCATCTAGATTGGTGTCCCAGCAGCTAGGTCCTCAGTCCTGCCTACTGTTAGTACAGAGGAGAGAGTAAGATAGCTGAAGTGATGCACAGTGTCCTGAATTGGAGAAGGCAAGTGCAGAAAATGAGCCAGTTGGAGATGAAGAACAAGAATCCAGAAAAAAACCCAAATGAGCATCCATCACTTACAGGGTCAACAAAGAGCGTGGTTTTCCCGGTGTTCCCAGACGCAGAGCGAGTGTGGCAGAACTGAGCTCATCTGCAAGACAGAACGAGTCAAAGCAAGGTGCAGGGAGGAGTCTGGTACAAAGGCCGTGTGCTGCTCAGGCAGGAGCTGATTGATGAGTGCCAGGCAATGAACTGTTTACAGGCAATGAACTGTCATGTGCATAAGAGAGCGCTCAGGAGGGTAAGAGGAAATGTTGAAGAAGACCCATAGTCTTGGAAGGGAGGGTGTCCGCTGTGAATGTTAGATGTTTCATATTGAACCTCTGAAACAAATGTGAGGTTCCTTTTGAGGAAATAAATCCCTAATAAGAGATTTTTAAGAAAAATTAAAATGCAAACTTACGACTTTAAGCCAATTTCCTAACATTTCAGTATCCATCTAGTGATGTTTGAATGTTCCTGCACTGGGACCACTGCTGTTTCTCATCAGGCTGTGAGGAACAGCTATGTGTTTCTAATGATATTCTGTTTGTTGGCTAATTAAAAATGGCTTCAGGAAAGTGTCTGAACAGTCACAGGGAGAAATTGATTCTATTCCTGTTTCAATATTTTAGAAATAGAAAACAGATGTTTCCTTCATTCTCTATTGCCAAGCTGTAGGGAACCCCAAACAACAAGAGCATCCCTGATGCAAATAGCACTGTGGAGCATACAACCATGGCAGGAATGGCAGTGTGGACAGGATGTTGTCTTGTGCAGGGTTTCTAGGTTGGCACAGTCAGAGCTCATCTTGGTCCCTTCAATCTCTGTTTTTTCAGTGTGTTTTCTCACATAACACTGCTTGTCATGCTCTTCTGATATGACTAGAACTGTTTAGAGATTTAAAAGAGAAATCATCCAAAATGTTCATTTGCAATTTTTTTTTCCCCTTAAATTTGTATCAGGGACACATTAGTTGAATGGTTAGGACAGGAGTTTTTACTTGACATTTTTCTTCTGGCTCATCTCAACAACTTTCCCTCCACCCCCAACACTGTCAATATGCTAGCAGACTTGCAGGCAATGCCTCGTGATTATTTTCCCAGGGAACTGTAACCTTTCAGAAGCAAATACATTTTACATGCAGTTAAAATTGCACCTGGTGACATTCACACAACAAAGTTTTCTGAGTTAATGAGTTCACAATCAGGTCAGCACTTCTTGCAAAAGACTCATGCCAGACTACTGTCATCAGGCAGTTTTCTTGTTCAGGTAGAACAAGACTGGCCCAAGGCATGCAGTGACATTATGTAGTCTGCATTGTTGTGGTTTATCATCTTAGTAACTCTTTCCATGTGCAGGGAGAGTGACTGTTTGTTTTTCATGCTTCACTATTAGCATGAGCAATGCCCCCTTAAAAAACTATGTTTGCTTGTTCCATTTGGTTGTGGTTGTATTTATCTAGTGTAAGTTGTTTGACACTCAGCATGTAGAGCTGCTTAAGGTAAATGGGAACATGGAATAATACAGTGCTGAAAATGACACATAGATGAATGATTTCTGAGGAAGAAAACTTTAATTGCCATTCATAATTTTCAGAAGTTTCATTTGGGGAACCCCTTTTTTCTGAGAGCATGCTCAAATAACTGCTCACCAGTCACAGCAGGCCGGAGTACCAAGTCACTGTTTCCATGAAAGCCAAACCAAAATACTAGATAAAGCCTTGGCAACAGCAGGCAAGGGAACAAGTGAACCCTAGGTTGTCCTGTTAAAGGGATTTTGAAACCTCAATTAATGGCAATAGAAACCCAAAACTGGTTTTGCCTTCAGTTAAAAATGAAAGCAACAGGATATAAAAGTGAGTTTGTTACATGTTCAAGATGCATATTCATTTTTGGTGTATCCAAGCAAGCTGTAAGAGACACAGTGCCTTTGGGACTTCTATGATGCAGTACTTTGTAGCTGACAACAGGTGTTGTCACAGAAAACTGAAGTCTGTTGAAATAATTGCTCGTTTATGTGCTGCATTTTATCTTAATACATATATAGCATTGCCTCACAGCCTGTATCATTCTGGGCTGAACTGCTGCTTGATTCCATAACTAGAATTCCTGTGTGCAATTCCCCTAATTTCAAATAATCAGCATCAACTTTTAAAGTTGCACTTTAGTGTATCACTGTTTCAGGAATGATGCTTCAGAAGTGTTCCTTCTGTCTTCCTGGGTTTTTATTCTTCATTTCAGTGTGCATCTGCAGCAGCTGTCTGGACAGAACTCCTCCTCTGTAGACTGTTAATTTAACCCACAGTTCAACCTCCTTCTTACAGTTTACTGAAAAAAAATAGCATGTGGGGACAAGGGGTAACTTGCACAAGAAACTGGAAGGAAACATCAGTCTGAGAAGGTTGTTAATGTAATGAATATGCTCTGTGGGTGAGACATGGAGGCCATAGCTGCCCACTGCCTGCTGCCTGTGTGGGCTCATCGCAGCTCCCCCAGGCCCTGCTGGGCTCCACCTGCTGCCTCTGTGACTGAAGTGAATGTGGTGAGGGGGAAAGACAAGGCCACTTTTCAAACTGTTCAATGTTTCACACAAGAAAATATTCAGTCATCCATCTCCCTCACCCACCAATCTCCTAGGACAGGCTTTCTGCTAGCTTCCCCTTAGAACTGTTCCTCACAGCTGGGTTGAGGCATTCTGGACTGCCAGGGCTGCAGGGCGTGGATGGGCAGAGACATACTGCCGCCTCCTCCTCCTTTAAGGCAAGGCATCTCCTCTGGATGGGCTACTGGTCTGTGGGTCACAGGGCACTCAGATGGAGAAGACAGCTTGTGGCTGTTGATGAAACACAAATCCAACGCAAGATCCTTTTGAACTTCAAGTTAATTAATTTAACTAAATTTGATCACTGGCTTGTTAATAATAGAATTATTTGGCATTAATGCACCTATATGCCTGAAAATGTATAAAATGCCATCCCTGTCAAGAGCAAGAGATGGGTCCACATGGTCTTCGTGATACTCCTGACCTGAATTTTCAATATCAAATATAGACCTTTGCAGTAATGTTTGTGACAGCCATATGCATAAAAATTCATCAGAATTGCAGAAAAATGGAGCTTGAGGAATTGGAGCTGTCACCTAGCCTGAAAGGAGGAATAAATGCAGCGCTCGTGCTTTTTGTGATGAATGATTCACGCGGCTGTTGTCAGCCCTTTCTTCACCCCCACCAGTAAACATTTCAAAGCTGCTGCCTCGCAGAAGTGCAGTGGGCTACAGAGGCTGCCCACAAAGGCAGTAGAAAATGGCAGCAGTCATCAGTGTGTGGCTGAAGACCCATCCTGCTGACCGAGAGACACCTCAGCCAACTTCGCCCAGGCTGGCAGTGCTGCCTGATCCAGCTAACAGAGGGGCATCAGCTTATTTGACTGCGGCAAAGGCAAGAAAAAGCAGTATCTACAGCCAGGGATCACAGCCAGGAGCAGGGTGAGCTGGGCATGGGAGCCTCCTCCTAATGAGACGTGGACAAACCCACAGAGCTTTTCAGTGCAGCAAATACATGGAGGTATCAGTCAATACAAGCGTTCCTGCATCTTGCTAAAAGAAGGCATTTGTCATGTCATGGTTTTAGTGTGATAAAGCACCAACTGTGTGCAGGGAAACATCTTGCTGTGAAAGGCAACTGCATAGCGGTGGTGTGCTTGTAGGACTCCTCGGGTTCCTGGAACACAGTGTCAGCATTTTCTTGTTTTGCCATTCTGGTGCTTTCATGATTCTGTAGGCTGTGTGTCAGCTGATTTATAAATATGTTCCTTTCACTCTGCTATTTCATTTTTGAGAATTGTCTGCACAGCTTATTGCTTTGGACCATCTCTTGGTTCTGAGGTGCTTCTTAGGGATAATCAACTACCTATTCATTTACTCATCCATTAAAATAACCAGTAATTCACCTCTATTTCAGGCTGTGTTAAAAACTAAACAGTCTCATAGTCTTTAATGGGACTCGCTAGTCCATACAGTGTTGCAAACTCCCTGTTCTGCTTTATGGCTTTACAGGAGGCAACAATGTCTCTCCAGTGTCACTCTGCTTCCCTGCGAGATGAGCTAGACCAGGATGACATTGGCCTCAGAGTTTCTGATGATTTCCTTATCCCACGCTGCTCAGCCAGGACAGAGCTTGCAGCACCGAACCTGCCAGGAAGCTCAGTAGCTTTAGGGTGGTGAGTCCTAACCCAGGCTGTAAGGACAAGGATGTCTGCAAAGCACCATGTTGTTAGAAAAATCCTGAAATAATTAATAAATTGTCATTAAAATAGATTAATTAATGTACTGTCATTTCAGTGCCAATTTTCTCTGCAATTTCCCCTATTTTTTTCATCATCTAGACTTTTGTAACCCTGCTCTCCAGCAGTTTCTTTACCTTTCTGGCCCCAAGAGAGCCTGTATATTCTTTATTAAAAAGACCAAAACAAACTCGTTTGCAGCTGTCTTTGAACTCCTGCTTATGTCTTTTCTCTGGAAGCATAGAATGCTCTCTGACTCACCCAGATTGTGAATTTATATGCCTTCAGCTATTAGCTCATCATGTATCTACTGGACCAAACTAACTTAGTTGTTATAATGCCTATAATTTTTACCCCTGCACCAGTTCACTTTACCTAGATTTTGGGTCTTTGGTTTATTTTTAAGACAGTGGCACAGATGGTTTGAATATTGTTCTTGACTTGATTTCTGTTGAGTGCATCCAGAAACTCCATGGATAACTGGGATCTCAAAGAAACTGAGGTCTCATTTGCATAAAGACAGGTCTCCATTGAAGAGTGACATCTGATGTGCTTTTCTGTTGGTTATTTTCAAGGAAAAGGGATTCTAGAATGGACAATCCTGGAGTTAGATGGTTTATTCTCCTATTAGTTTCATAGGGTTTTTTCCAAATTTGCTGTGGAGAAATGTGGTATAGTTTGTTAAGAGGAATGAAATCTGCTTCCATATAGCATTGTGTGCTGTAAAATGGTTGTCTTGGACATGGCACATCTGTCCAACTGGTGCAATGCTGTGTATTCATTTAGGAGATTTTTTCCCAGCAGTGATTCTGGCAGGTTGGAGAACTGAAAGGGAGGTCTGCTAATTCTTCTTTGGCATTCTCATGTCATTATATGTTTCCTGTTCTTTCAATGTATATACATTGTCTTCATCTAAAATTACTGAGGTTAGATGCCAGCTTTGTTACCCCTCAGCCAAAAGTCGAATTCTGATATAAAGCCTGGGTGCAGCCCATGCATTTGGTTGTTTGCAGAATGATCATGCAGCAAAGCTCAGAGACAAATAATTACTGGCTGGGAACGCTCAATGTCTGTATCAATACCTGTATTGCAAAAGCGTCACATATGAAATGTGGCTGCACAAATACCTGTAACAAATCTGCTGTCGGGATGGGGGGAAAAATCTCAGGTTTTACTTACGTATGTTTCTGTTGTGCTCTTGATGTTGGAGATGTTGTAGAGCAGTTTTGGTGTTTCATGCTCGTGCTCACAGAGTCTGGAGCTCTTGGTCAGGTCATGGTGTGTCTGTGGTCAGCTACAGGGAGCACTCAGAAGCCCCCACCTCTGTGCCTGTTTTTCCCTGCCCTCTGACTGTCTCTGCTGTTCCAGCTGAAAAATAACCCAGCAAAAAGGGATTGGGCAAGTTCACTATTGCAAACATCCACAAAACCCACAGATGGCTTTGCCAGTGCAGTGGGAGGGCACTGTAAGGGTGAACTGGCCCTCACCCACTGGCTCTGACAGCAAGGAGGAGCATCTGCCTGCCTCACCTGGAATCAAAAAAATGGATCACGGTGTGGTAAGGCTGTGATGTACCATGAAGGTATTCTGCTGTGTCTGGCCTTGCAGTGTGTGAAAGACCTGGGCTGAGGCTGCAGGGCATAGATGCTTGGCTTAGCTTGTGAAGAGACTTTAGGCAGGAAGCAAAACTGTTAATTCATTAGGTATATTCACAGTTCCACAATAGATGTTTTATTCTTTAATTAATTGCTGTAACACCAGGCTGCTCAGTGAAGCTGAGCTTTCTCCATAAGGCCAAGCTGATCTGATGACGAGCAGCCAACAGATCATAGAATCATTTAGGTTGGAAAAGATCTTTAAGATCACCAAATCCAACTGTTAACCGAGCACTGCCAAGTCCACCACTAAACCATGTCCCTAAGCACCACAACTATGCATTTTTTAAACACCTCCAGGGATGGTGACTCAAGCACTTCCCTGTTCCAATAATTGACAACACTTTTGGTGATTTTTTTTTTTAAATATCCAATCTAAACCTTTCCTGATGCAATTTGAGGCCATTTCCTGTTGTCCCATCACTTGTTACTTGAGAGAAGAGACCGACCCCCACCTGGGCACAACCTCCTTTCAGGTACCTGTGGAGTGGAACACCTCAAGGTCTGTCTTGTAGTGAAGGGCCCAAAACTGGACACAGTACTCAAGATGCGGCCTCACCAATGCTGAGTACAGAAGGACAATCCCTTCCCTAGACCAGCTGGCCACACTGTTCATGATACAAGCCAGGATATTGTTGGCCTTCTTGGCCAGCTGAGCACAATGCAGCTCATATTCACCAGCTGTCAACTAACATCCCCAGGTTCTTTTCTGCCTGGCAGCTTTCCAGTATTCCAGCCACTCTTTCCCAGGCCTGTGGTGTTGCATGAGGGTGTTATAACCCAAGTGCTGAGCTTTTGTTGAACCTTGGTGGCAGGGCAGTTTACCCCCACCCATCAATCCAACCTGTCCAGACCCCTCTGTAGAGCCTTCCTACCCTCAAGGAAATTAATACTCCTGCCCAACTTGCTGTTGTCTGCAACCTGAGGGTACTCAGATGCATCCCATCTGGCCCCATGGACTTGTGTCTGTCTAAGTGGTGTAGCAGGACACTAACCATTTCCCCATGGATTATGGGTGCTTCCTTTTTTTCTCCATCCCTGTCTTCTAGCTCTAGGAGATGGGTGTCCCAAGAGCAACTAGCCTTATTATCAAAGACTGAGGCAAAGGTAGCATTAAGTACCTCAGCTTTTTCATCATCCTTTGGCACTGTGTTTCCCCCTTCATCTAATAAAGGATGGAGATTCTCCTTAGCTCTCCTTTTATGGCTAATGTATTTATAGAAACATTTTTAATTTTCTTTACAGCAGTAGACCGATTAAGTTCTAGATGGGCCTTGGGACTTCCTAATTTTCTCTCTGCATAACCTCATGACATCCCTGTAGTCCTCCTGAGTTGCCTTCCCATTCTTCCAAAGGTCATAACTCTCCTTTTTTTTCCTGAGTTCCAGTCACATCTCTCTGTCAGCCACACTGGTCTCCCCCACTGGCTCATCTTTCAGCACTTGGGGATGGCCTGCTCCTGCACCTTTAAGATTTCTTTCTTGAATAATGTCCAGCTTTCCTGGACCTCTTTGCCTTTCATGTCTGCCTCCCAAGGGACTCTGCTAACCAGGCTCCTAAGCAGGCCAAAATTTACCCTCTGGAATTCTGAGGTAGAAGTTCTGCTGATCCCTTCCTTACTTCCTTGAGAATCAAAGACATCATCATTTCATGATCTCTGTGGTGTATCCAGAGCCTTGAAAGGTCAGTGGAGATGTACAGGTTCTGCTGACCCCCATTTGGGAGTTCCTAACTAGGTGATGATACCTAATATTGAAGACTGGGTAATTATTTTTTAAGCATTACATGGTTTATAAGTGAGTAAAGCTGCAGCTGGCTCTTAATCCCATGCTGAGTGTCACATCATCCATCACTTGTAGTCAGAGATAATTAGGTAGAGTCTTGTAAAAGTGGTTTTTTTAATAAAAATCACTGCAAGTGCCTCCCTTGATCACCAAAGGATGCTGTGGCTGGGAACCAGCCAGGCTTGCAGAGCCTCTTCCAATGCATTGCCTAGCACACAAAGCTCAGATCTGTTGTGCTGAGCCAGAGGGGCCCTGTGACCAGCTTTCGGCATCTGCCATAGATGGTGCTGCAGCTCCAGTTTGGGGATTTGCTTGTGTACCTGCTCTGCTACGAAGCTGGCCAGAGAGTTAGCAGGTCAGAACAGTTACTTGCCCGGTAACACAAAAGAGGACAGCTAGATGATGATGTAAAGATATCCAAGACATGCTGATTTTATATGTTATTTGAAAACTGGTCTGTGACTCTTAAGAGAGAAAAACGCCGTCCCTGGTAAATACCTGCTGCTAAGCAAAAAGGTTTATGCCATGCTCAGTGCCTTACAGGGTGCAAATGGCATGCAAGAGGTCAGAAGAAAACCAGAGAGTCAGAGAACAGGGTGAAGCCAGTGCTTCTGTACTTACAGCAAATTAAAAGAGACTTTGAACTACTGGGCTAAGGCAAGGTACAGTGAATTCAAAACCAATTGTAAGGAAAATAGTGTTCACTGTCAACGAAAGATGAACTTGTATCCTCTGGTTGAATGGCTTCAACAAAAGTTGGGTGGGGTTTTTTTTATGATTTCTGAGTTCAGGTTAAAACCATGTGATATGAATCACACAAATTCTTCTCCAAATGTTGTATAAGCTATTTGGTTTACTGCCAAGAAGGCATATAATTAAAATTTAAAATAGAGATATTATTAAAAAAAGAAATCTGCATGCATTACTGCTGACATCTGTTGAAATAAGAAGGGACATGAAAAATTATATATAGATTTTATGAGTTAGAGCAGGAAGTGAAATACAATTGAAATTATACTTGGGGGAACATATTTATGGAATATGGTAATAAGTGAAAACATTTGTGACATTAACTCAAGGATAAGAAATATTGGAAGAATTATTGAAGGATTTAACACAATAGAACCATATGCTTAGGTTTAAAATGTAATTATCAACAAATGTAGCACATTTAAATGTTTTAAAAATATATTCATCTGAAAACAGCCAAAGCTGCTGAGAAACTGTGTGTAACTCACAAAGCCCCCAGGCTCTACAAAATGGAAATGAATCATTGACAAAAAATATTTTACACTGTCTCTATGGTAATAACATTATTATATTTTTAACATGAACAAAGAAACTCTTGGGAACTTGCATTTAATTTGGAAGCAGAACCTAGTGGTCAGGATTTTGTTTTTTTATCAGAGGTCATGTGTCTTTAGAGTTTAAGATCCTTGCTGTGACTTGACTATAGCAGCTTAAACTGGGTTGACTTAGTTTTTTTCCTGGATTTTCATAAAAAGAGTAAACAAATACACTCTTAAAGAAGACATATTAAAGACATAACACTGCAAGGATCAAACTGATTTTACAATTAAAATGTAATCATTAGGCTAAATTGATTACCTCATTAACACAACTGATAATCCATACAAACTTTATGGTTGACTCTAGCAGGGATTGCTTTATCTTGCTTTTAGATTTCAACTTCTTCCACCTACATGTGCACCCAGAATTCTAGCTGACATATTTACACACCTGCTGAAGGATGTTGCTATGTGCTGTATATACAAACTTTACAAAATATAAGTGTCAGTAATTGCCCTAAGCATTTGGTAAGGAATTTTTTCTGTTTCTTTTCAAGGAAGCACAGATTTATGAGGCCTTAAATGACAATGCTTTAACTCTTAGGGACAGAAATTATATAGAACAGCACTTAACATGTAAGTCCTGTCCTTTCAGAGGGAGATACAGACACCTATAATTAATGCTTTATATTAGTTTTATGGAAATTTGGACACCCTCTGATGACAGTTCTCAGCTCCTAATACATTGGGCTCACTAATTCAAACTCAATGTGATTAGCATGCAGCTTCCAAAAAGATATGCAGAGATTTCTACCCCCTCTAGTCTGTGAGTACCTCATTTCAGATGTACTGAAGCGTCTCCGTTTACCAAACTTGTTATATCCTGCAGAGACAGTCTTGTAAACTATCCTGCACTGAACTGCACAAGGCTTTCCCTTTCAGAACTCATCAGGAGGAGGAAGGGGAGCAGTGACATTGTTGTATGTGATGGCCAATTTGGCATGTAGGAAGGAGACCTCTGCTCTGTTTGCTCCTCAGCTTGTAGAGGTTGACATCTGTTGCTCTCTCAAGCACGTTGAATAACAAAGCTATTGATCTTAGGGGGAAATCAGTTTCCAGCCATGTCTTCACTAGCAAATCAAGCAGCCCTCAGCCATCTTCTTTAAAGCTGAGACCAAGTAATACAGAATAGCCCACACCTGTGCTAGTCCCTTAATGGATAAAGCAGATTTGTTGCATGTTACATTTGCATTATTTTTATTTTCCATTTCCTCAGTAGCAATGACCTCACAGTGGATGTAAAGATAGTTATTTGTTCCAACATTACATTGAAAGTAGATTAATTCATAGATGAGATCTTTTAGGTCTCTGGAAAGCCTCAGAGTCAAGTCTGTCAAGTCGGGCACTTACCCAGAATGTCCTGTGTAGGGCCTTTTGTTTGACTTTTAGAAACATACTTAATAGAACTCAGCTCTGTAACCTTTATATGTAAATTGTCCTCTTGTTCTTCTGTTCATTTTTCCTTACAGCATGGGAAAGAAGTCCAGAAGGTAATTTGTAGCTGTTCTGTTTTGATAGAAATAAGATGTGAACGTTCCAGTGAAAGGTTATCAGTGGGAGGTTGTTTAGGTGGATTGCAGGAAAAGCTGCAGCAATTTCCTAGCTCCCAGCAAGCCTTTGGCTGTTTTCAAAGTTGTTGTTCTATATGAAACTCAGAAAAGCAGGAATCCAAAATCACTATATCTAAAATCCTGTTTGACATTCCTCCCAGGAAAACATTTTCCCTCTTCATGTATCATGTTGTTTTCCTAAATGCACAAGCCTCTAACAAACACTTGCATAGCAAGCAAATCATTAGACACATCTTTTCTGATTTGATGACAGCTGAAAATAGTGTCAATAATTCACATTTCAATGTTTGTGTTTTCCTCTCACTTCCTTTAGAAAAATGTTCTATTTGCCACAGTAAACAGCCGATGTGTAAGGGCAGTTTATAATTTGTCTAACTCAACATTAATAGACATGTAAATGTCTTTGGGTGTGTCATTTTGCCAGCCTAAATCTTCTTTGTCTCTTCATGTGTGCTCATATAAAACAGATCTTGCATTGTCTGTTTTCATTAAAATCTCAGCAGTTTCACAGTTTCCTTCTCCTCCTTTCTGAACTACTTCAGTAAATTTGATTAACTACTAAAATTCTGGTGGAACTTTGGAATGCTGTCCTTGTTGGCTTGAGAATGCAACATAGCACTCATTAAGGTGAGCGAGGCTGCTCATTTTCATTTTATATCCAAAGTCAGCCACCCTCTACAAAGAAATCCTTCGTTGCACATCCCAGCGTGTATTAAATTGGTATAAAGATGATCTCACAAGCTTCATGCTAACAACCCGGATAGGCAAAGGAAGACTGCCAAAGTCACACAGCACTGACAGGTTTTCATTCAGAAGTTACTCAAAGGTGATACCCAGTACAATGACATTTAGGGGTGCTTTTCGTGGCGCAGGAGGGCAACACATGCGTGCAGCCCTCTTCAACACAGACTCTGCAGTTAGTACATTTTGTAGTGAAAAGGGTGGAAAAAATGGTAACTGAAGAGGAGAAAGATGACCTATGGTAAACAATGCTAGGAACAAAAGGGAAGCCCTGAAGCATGTTTGTTTGTGAGAGCAAAATCTGGAGGCGAATAAGGTCTCTGCTCTTCTAGTCAAGTTCTCTATTGTAATTCTAGCTCCACTTTTGCTCCTTGGATGTAAATCTTCTTTCTGCTGGCAGATAAAAAAAGCACACTTTGGTTTTTGGGTTGTTTTTTTGTAAAAAAAAAAAGTTATCACCAGGCCTTCATTATTTTTCATGTTCAGACAGTTATTTGTCTTGGCCTGTGGTGGTACAGCTGTCAGCTGTACTTCTGGGCTCCTGCAATTTTGTTTGATGAAGATGTTCAGAGCCACTACACTCAAGAGCTAGCTGGCCTATATAAAAGAAGATGCAGGTTTAATAACACACTGAAACCCATACATAAATGCTGAAAACATACTGAGTTTTTAGAATGAGAATATATTACCTTCTACAAGATGCTCAGGTCCAAAAACAGTTTCCATGGAGGACTGGGAACCATACAGCAATAACAGGGCACCATCTACCTTAAAACTTCTGCTGCAATTAGCAGATGCTCGCCATTTTCCTGCAATCAGTACTTGTTTCCTGACACCCTATGTGTATGTCAGAACTTGTTATGCCCTTCAGACTTCCTACATTGAGCTGAAGCTTGTGTGGGCGCAGACCTGTTGTGTGGGAGTACGAGACTGTTGTGATAAGCCCTGTCCTGGTTGCTCTCCAGTGCTCCTGGAGGCACCATGCTTAGCTCAAACCTCCACCCTGAGTTCTTCTGCCAGTATCTGTCCAGTTCTGTCAGTGACTCAGACTGATTCCCTCTCTATATTGCCAAGGCCACTGGAAAATTCTGTTACTTGATTATGTCAATTGAACTAGAAAAGCCAAAACGTGTTTGGAGGATTTTTTTAAATTATTATATAGACATTGATGACTTTGTAGCCAAACTCAAGAGACTGGGAAACATTACCACAGTTTTAATTAATACATTTTATTTAATCCTTCTCCCCTAACATACAGTAAAGATTAGTGGAAAAAGAAAGAAGATTTTGAAACTCGTTAGAAGTGATGAAAAGCATATTAGAGGAATCTATCTGGCTTAGAATAAACAGGAGATGCTGAAAGACAATAAACAAGTTAATATGTGAGACTGTGACATTATCAGAGCCTGTGTGACTGTGTGAGGTCAGGACGTTTTCATATCTTTCCCATAAAAATATATTCTAAGCTGTTATCCTTTATTCTCTTTTTCCTCAGTTTGCTCGTATACTGAGGATGACTCTCAGCTCAGCTCATTACAGTTCACCTTCAAATCCCAAAGCTGCATTGTTCAATGGGTATTCTCATAAAAGAGAGAGAGAGAGAGGGAGAAAAAATACTCTGTGATTTATTAGGGACGTCAAAATATGGCACAGTCTGTAGATACAATGTTGGAGTAGACATTTTGTCAAGCTGTCCACAATGTCTGTAGCGTGATCTCTACATTCAAGAATCCTGATAGAAAAATTGACCTAGGTCCCTGCATAAAGTCATCTTACATCCAGGATGGTGGTGTGTTGGAGGAATATGACACGCTCATAAAAAATGCCACAATAAAATTGCTTTCTAAATTGGTCCTAAGTTTAAATGCAGAAGAGAAGGTTACCACAGAGCTAGCTAAATCAGTTGTCATTTTGCACATCACTCACTGTGCTCTGTGTATGCATCCCCATCTGGTGCAACGCCAATATGAATCTTAACACATAATTTACTGCAATGAATGGCTTCACTGGCAATTGATAAACTGAACTAAATGCTAGATTTTAAATTAGCTGGCAATTGAGAAATGACAACCTCTAGGAACTGCTTTCTAGGGGAGGGGGAAGAAAGCTCAAATGCAAGAGAAAAAAATTGCCCCTGCCAGCCAACACACTGTTTTGTGTCTAAAGCACTGGCTGGATGGTTCTGCTCGGTGAGCTGCAGCACTTCTGGTGTGACTCCTTCCCCCACCAAAGAGGGGAGAAGCGTCAGCAATCGCTATGAAACAGTAAAGTGTACTTGTAGCCTTTAGGATCAACCACAATGTCATTTTAATAATGCCAGATATATCACAAAAATATTTCTGCTTTGGAAATTAAGGTCAGAGATATGAAAAATACTGATAAAAACACCCTTATTTAAACCAAGAGGTTGGAATTACATTGGGTGAATATAGCAAATTATTAGAAACAGATTCACCTTTAAAATAGGCAAAAGCATGCTGCTGAGAATGTAAAGTAGGTCAACTTTCCTTCCAATTCTGTACTGCTGTGAAAAGGACGCCAAAGGGAATGTGATTTAGCACTAGATCTTTCAGATCATGACAAAAATTAATTTTAATTACCATTGCTTTACCAAATCATAAAAATCACAGAAATGTGGAGTGAAAGGGACCTAAAATGAACCTTTTGTATGCTCTAATAATCAAGTAAGGTTACACCTCTTCTGAGAGATACTTGGCTGAGCGAAAAACATCCAGGGCTAGGGTTTTTACTATCTTTTTTTTTTTTTTAAGCCCATTAAAACCTTTTAGCATTTTTTTCTCTGTTAGTTTTTTCTCATATCTGCCTGATAGCTCCATTTCTGAAAACTAAGCTTGTTATTTTTTTGGTAGACATGGACAACAGCTACAATTCTCTTTTTACTGCAACCCAAATAAAAATTTACTTTATTCTTTTCTAGGCTACATAAGCCCAGTTCTTTAAATTGTTTTTGATGTACACCTTAGTTTGGACTACTGTATTTGCTGTGTTTTGCATTTTCTTCAAATGTCCCATATTTGCCCCAAGTGTAGTGATCTCAACCAACCAGTGCTGTCCAACTGACCTGTTTGTAGGGCTTCTTGACTTAAGACCACTTCTCTGATCAATTCAGACAATTCAGACATAGGTACACTATTCGTTCCACCTTGTGGAATATTGATATATGAACACTATTGATGATGATACTGATTACAGTGTTTTATGTGGTGTTTAAGGAGATCCACTCACCTCCAGATGTTAACCTCGGTAACATCCCAGCAATGAAATGAACTGTGTTAACTCCAGAAACCTGCAAAAGGGTATAGCTCCACCTTGACTTGTTGAATACCTGGTCCAGCCAACATAAAGGTATGAACAATCAAAACTGTCAACACAGTTCTTCAGACAAACATATAAAAAATCTGCCTGAGATGACAGTGTTGCTCATCCTGCTGCTGACACTGGGCTCTGTAAAGAAAAGGGGCTTTTCCACGTGGAACAGACATTAACTGATGTCCTGGTTTTGACTGGGATAGAGTTAATTTTCTTTCTACTAGCAGGTATAGTGCTGTGTTTGGGATTTAGGATGACAATAACGTTGGTAACATACTGATGGTTTTAGTTGTTGCTAGGTAGTTATACACTTTCAGCTTCTCATGCCCTGCCAGGAGCAAAAGAAGCTGGGAGAGCACAGCCAGGACAGCTGACCCAGACTGGCCAAGGGGCTATTCCCTACCATATAATGTCAAGCTCCAGGTGGAACTGGAGAAGCTAGCTGGGAGGCGGCATTGCTGCTCGGAAACAGGCTGGGCATCAGATTGTTTTGGGTTGTTTTCCCTCTGCATGTGGTGGGCAATTGCATTTCTGCTTAATTTGTTTTATTTATCATCATCACCATCACCACCATCACCATCATCACCTCCATCACCACCATCTCCATCATCCTTTTTTTATCCTATTATACTGTCTTTATCTCAACCCATGAGTTTTTCCTCCATTCTCTTACCCATCCCATTAGGGGCAGGGAGGAAGGGTGAGCAAGCAGCTATGTGGTGCCCAGTTACTGTCTGGGGTTAAACCACAACTGAAAAAGGTCAAACTCTATACATGTAAGCAGCAAATGAAAAGAACAGGCTTGGGAACAGCAACCCATACGTGATGTACATTTACCAGGACAAAACATTTTTGAAAAGATATGCTCTGATGCTGCACCTTCTTTGCAAAACAATCTCTAGTCTTATTTCTTTTGGTGCAATTTATGGCATTATGACATGTGTAAATGTACCTGAATCAACACTTCTAGACATTACATAATTACATAATGAGGATTCATTCTGGCACAGGTTTAGTCTGGACCACTGGATTAATCATACCCACCACATATATGTTTCAAAGCAGTCTGAAGGGCTCATGTCTGGCTCAGAGGCCCTCATGCGTTCTTCAAGGGCAGGTACAATGGGGAGTAGAGATGTGTGTCCAACAAAAGGAATTGACACACTGTGCACCAGAACCCCTCTGTAAAGTGAACAGGACTCTGGAAGCAGACACAGCTGAGACATTGACTCCAACACTACAATATGGCTCTAATCCAAAACTCAATGCAGACAGAGCTAGCATAGGTACACACTAATCCACCCTCCTGGTCTAGTGAAGCATTGTTTTAATATCACTTCACTTCATCATATACCCTGGCAGGCTATTTGAAGTTCTGTGCCATTGTGTCCCTGGCAGTGCACAGTGGAGTTTGGATATATTTGAAGATGACCAAGGGGAAAGCTTCAGCATTTTTCGTAAGAGAATACAGCACTGTCTAATTGTCTAATAAAATAAATTTTCCTAAGTCGAATCTGTTTTGCCTGTGATGATAATGTGTGCGTGATCTCTCCCTGTCCTTGTCTCAACCCAGGAGCCTTTTTTTATTTTTCTTTTCCCTGCCCAGCTGAGAAGGACAGTGATACAGTGGCTTTTGTGGGCACCTGGCCTCCAGCCAGTGTCAAACCACTACACTCTTCCTTAGTCTTCAGGATATGTCTACTTCTGTTATTTCAGCACATTATTTGGATAGTTCTAGTGACAGATGACCAATGTCACTAGCTATTTTATATGTCTAGCATAGATGTCTGAAAATCTTTAAATACAGTGCCCTTATAGGATATCTTTTTATTTTTCTGTGCACAGAATTGCACGAGAAAGCATAGTAGTGATTTGTTATTTTGAACTGAGGAAAACAAATTAAGTGAGAAACGCCTCTATGCAAAACAGCAGATTCACTTCCCTTGCCATCTAAGCTGAGCTGTGCCAACAAAGGGAATGAAATGAATGATTTTTGTGTTGTAAACAACCTCTCCAGCTGACTAACTTTCTGTGCCTGCCTGTTATATCTTTGACAATTTTCCCCACAGTTGATGAAATACCTGTATAAAAGCCAAACTGGTACATCTGCAGTTGTTCTACCTTTCAATATCAGTATGTTCTGGTGGCAGTACCCTCAAGGCTGGAGGTAGACAGAGATAGTGATGCTCCATTGCCACCTTACCTATCCTCAGTTTTCCCCTCCACATCCAGCTCTGGGAGGTGATTTCAGCTGAGGGCCATATAGATGAAGGGCAAGAACTTCTCCCCCTCTCCTTTGTCCAAT
Source organism: Laterallus jamaicensis coturniculus (assembly GCA_022605575.1). Classification (NCBI taxonomy): domain Eukaryota; kingdom Metazoa; phylum Chordata; class Aves; order Gruiformes; family Rallidae; genus Laterallus; species Laterallus jamaicensis. The sequence continues at coordinate 9,571,502 of JAKCOX010000012.1, forward strand.
ACAAGCAATAAAGGATCCATAAGAAAAGAGACAGAACTAGGGAAAACTAGGTGGCCTTGAGAATTTGAGTGATTTCAAAGTCTGGCTGACCTGAACAGAGCAGGATTCCTCTAGCACAGGTCTTGCAGTTTGAGTCAAGCTAGGAATGTGCAACACAAATGTGAGAGGATAAATTACTGCTTTGGTGTTATTCGCAGTTGCCTGCTTTGAAGTTCTCTGTCCTATGTGCTTGTTTTTCTAAAGATTATGAAGAAACTGATAATTAAGGTTTCTCAAACATTTTCCTTCTAATGAGGTGCTATTGGTGCCTTCAACTTTTCCAGTATTAATTGTTCAGTCTGAGGTTTAGCATGTTTACTTTATGAGCTGGTTGTGCTGTGTCTGAGCCAGCATCGTTCTGTTTCTAATGATAATGAAATGTATGGGAAAAGAAAATACCTCTCTCATAATGGAAAATATATGTATAGTCACCACTGCAGAACTCTAATATTACTGGCTGAACTGAAGGAATGAGATTTGGCATACCTGTTGTTTTGGGTTAATATTATTTCCATTTGACAAAGCGGTGGAGATTCAAAGACATTTTTTTTATTTGCACAACCATTGAGTCTCTTCATGTACACTACACCACCTGATCTCTTGCCAGCATTGTTATCTCCTTCTTTTGTCAAAAAATTATTTTGGCTTGACAAAGATACATGAGCAAAGAGCTGGAGTGGCTGGCAACCCAACAAGCAGATCTCTGAAGCTGTTGCCAGGGGCTGTAGCAGGGAGCTTCTTCACAGTGTCCCGTCATCTGTGGCTGGGAGAGGGCATAACTGGAAGAAGGGACTGTAGCCAGGCCTGCCCAAAGGCCCTCATGGTACTTCCTGAGGTGAAACTAACATTTCCACCTGGCAAATAACTAGTCCAGGAGGGTGGAGGGATGAATTCTATGAAAGGAGGAGAAATAATGCTTTTAGGCTTTTTTCTCTCTTTCTTGGACAAATGTGCTGTAGAACTCTTGTTAAATACACTGTAGAAGTTTTTTAACATACATGTTAATTTTCCATATGTGTTTAGAATGCTTTCACAAAGAGCTTTAAGAAGGTCTTTTGATATTGCAATAATAAAAGCACTTAAAATGAGATATAAGTGCAGTATTAACATATAGCATTGATAATAGTTAGGTCAGTATCCCAGGCAAGGACCTTATCTTTATTCAGCTTCTTGGTATCTCTCTCAAGACAATTTATTGTTATAAATGATCTTTAGCCTATCATTTTAGCATTCTAATTCTTCCCATCTAAAGAAATAAATACAGTTTCACTGCACCCAGTCATGAGAAAACAAAGCATACCACAAAAACCCTGTAGAGAGGGAGCTTGCTTTAAAATCTGCCTTTCTGACATCACTCATTCATTTCAGAATTTACTGGAACTGGGAACCTTTTGGTAAACAAAGCAAAACCAGGGTTTTTTTTCAGTCACTGATATAGAAATCTAGGAGCTTTAGTCATGGATGGGAATATGGTACCTACCCAGGGGAACAATATAATTTTCTGTCCTATGACAGTATTTAATCTTTTTTCTTAGGAAGTTTCTTTAGTGTGTTTTATCCTAAAAGATGCTGGAAATACTCTGGCCTTAATCCAGTAAAGCACTTAAACAGGTATTTGCCTTAAAGTGCATAGGGATACCCTGGGGAATAAACATGTTTAACATGAAGTACATACTTCTGTGCTTTGTTGAATCAAAACCAAAGCACTCAAATCCTCTCAGGATTGAGCCCTCATGCTTTTTGGTTTTATAGAGTATTTGTTTACTGAATTTCATAAATCTGAGCAGATCATTCAGCTCAAATGCAGTGCTACAGAATGCTTTCAACTCTGTACTGCTGGACCCTGCACTGTTTGACATCAATCGTAAGCTTTATTTCAATGGGAATAAGACCAAATCTTCACGGTTTGATGGATTGATGTGCAAATCCAGCTCATCTATCAGGCAGATAATACATGTTCTGAATGGTAAACGATCATCATCTGCGTCCTAAAGTCATACACAAATGGTAACATTGGTTGGCTGAGAGAGTTGGGCATGTTCAGCTTAGAGAAGGCTCTGGGGGCACCTTACAGTGGCCTTCCAGTACCTGAAAGGTGCCTGTAAGAAAGCTGGGGAAGAACTGCTCCTGAGGGCATGTAGCAGTAGGATGAGGGGTAATGGTTTTAAACTCAAAAAGGAGAGATTTAGGTTGAATATTAAGGAAAAATTCTTCAATATGAGGGTGGTGGGTCACTGGGACAGGTTGCCCAGAGAGGTAGTGGAGGCCGCATCCCTGGAGATACTCACGGTCAGGCTTGATGGGGCTCTGAGCAACCTGCAGTAGTGAAGATGTCCCTGCTTACTGCAGGGGGGTTTGGCTAGATGACCTCTAAAAGTCCCTTCCAACCTTACATATTCTATGATTTTATTATTGCTTATAAAAAGAATGTTCTGCACATTTTACAAAGAAAGACAGAGGGAAACACTTTCCCCAAGGCATTTATCATCTGTATATAGGAAATCCAGAAGGGGAGCATCACATGTAAACCAGGAGGCAAGAGGAGCTAGAGACATACCCACACCTGAGGAGCAGAGCTGTAGCCCTGCAGATACACTTACAGCAAACAGCTGGTGGAGTCTGCTTAGCTGCAGAAAGAACGAGATAGCAACCTGCCATTTTGGAAAACAAAAAAATAATTAAGCCTTCATTTCCCACTTCTTCTCAAATATAAATCATAAAAAGCAATAGTTACCAAAGGCAATTAAGAAAAATGAGGAAGGCAGACTTAAGAGACACAATAGAATCAAGCTGTGGATTTCTTGCTCATCTTTGAAAAGCTAAAGTAAGAAAAAAACAAGAAAGTACCCAGTGGTGGGCTTTCCTACTGGGCTTTGGCAAGATTTTGATAATAAGTCTGCATTTACCACATGCAGAATGCCAGAGCTGTGTGCGCTGTCTTGGGAAATCATATCAGTGCTGCTGTAATGAAGTTCAAGGCTACATTTTTAGCACAAGGTTAATGATTGCAACCACCCAGAGAGAGAGAGAACCTCAGTGAACTTCTCTGTCATATCAGTATCAATATTTTGCCAATAGCAATATTGTATATTGTTCATATACTCCTAATCTACTCTTTGCAAATATTTTGGGGTTTGTTTTTGGTTTTTTGTTTTGTTTTGGGTTTTTTTACTCCTTTTCCCTTGTAGGCTCCATTTGTAGAAATCTAGTGGTCTTTTCTCCTAGTAATATTGCTTCTGCCTTACAAAATAAAATCTGCAGAACTAATGGCAAGATAGATCAGAAATCACAAAACTCAACTAGGGAGAAGCTGAATCAAAAGAGTAGAAAAAAGTTAAGAAGGTGCATGAGACGTATATTTAAGTAAAGAAATAAGCAGCAAAAAGGTAAGTGTACATTAAGAAAAACCCTGTTTGATCAAAGTCTGTTAAAGGAGCAACCTTCAAGTGTGCAGAAAAAGAAGTCTCACAGGAACCATGCTTTTCCTAAAAGTGTTTAGCTCAGACAAATATGTTGCTACTGGTAAGCTTCTACTGCTTCTTTTCATTTCTTGCTTATTACTGCAATAATGTAGGAAAATGTGAGACCTGAACATTATTTTAAGAAATGCTTAGAACATTTAACATGTTTTTAAAAAGCCTTTTTCTAGTCAAGTTGAGCATTTTTTCTTTCTGAGTCATGGCTCTGTTATAGTCTGGATGCTACCAAAACTCCATCTTTTCATTCATGCACCCTACCATGGTTTTGTTTAGTACCTGGTGCACATTTCTTTTACTTCATCCTACCTTCTCTGTTGGACCTATTAATAATAGTGACTGCCTACAGAAAATCGTACCCGCTCCAGGTCAGGTTAAAATGGAACTTTGCACCCATAGATGTCCATTTAAATGTTACCAAATTGCAGTCTATGTTCTTTCATATTTTTTACTGGTGGTTGTTCTTTCTGTATGGGAGAATCTCTCTGGCATTAGGATGCTTATGGCAGGATTTCCTATACTCTGTTTGGATTCCTTTCAGGAAATACGCAAACATACCATCAAAGAGCAAATTAAACAAAACTGTGTACTGATATTTTGTGATCCTCCTGAACTTCTATCATCTAATAGTCTCTCCTCTGAACTTCCAGCTGTTTCTCCCAGAAGTCTCAGTATGATGTGTGACCGCTGCAGCAGGATTATTTGCAGTCTTTGGGGGTGACCTTTTCACATCTCTGCTCTTCTTTCTGGCCTCTAATTCATATTCAGTTAAATGTGATGGTTCAGGGTTTCTCCACATCTCATTGTTCTTGTGCAACATCATTGCTGCCATCTAACCAAGACATGGGGAGAGCACTGAGATGTGCATTACAACTGTGGAGATGCCAAATGTACTCTGATAGATTTTGCTAAATTAATCAGCTCTGCACACATGAGTCCTAGCTGTTGTATCCATTCTTCACACATATAAACCTGCCCCTAAATGAAAAAAAGAAAAAAAGATACATCTTCAGTTTGTCATTATTTTGAACATCCAAAGAAGTCAGTGTGTAAGAGATAAACAGCAAGATCTTTTATCAGCATAGTTGCACTGGAAATCCAACTGCACTCAACATAGTGCAGTCCTCAAAATATGACAAGATCATCTTTAAAAAAATCTTGTAATAGCTTCACAAAGCTCATAGTTCTACAGCAAGGTAATGGCTACACACAAGTTAGATAATTATAATTTCCAGCATTCAAAATGATAACAATTTAGCATTCTACTGAAACATGAAGAGGAACCTGTTTCTTGTATGGACACCTGTCAAAATCCTGTTTTGTTTCATTGGGACAACAGTACAGTGATGGTTGCAGCCAATGTTGGTAACAACCCCGTATCTTTATTGGAATAAGCTCTAAAATTCTGAAGATGGAATGATTTTATTATAAAATGCACAATCCAGTTATATAATTTCTTAAATTTATTCATCTGCTAGCTCTCCTTTCAAAGCTATTCACAATACTTCATTGTTTACTGCTTTATGTTTTCAACATATTTTAGCTCTTGCTTTACTATAAATTCATACAGTACCCCACCCCCCCCCCCCGCAGACAAATCACCTTTGAAGTTCAAAGAAAACTATTAGCACTTAAAAGGGCTTTGGATCTCTTAGACTTGAAATTTAAGCCTGTGTGAAAAGTCCTATGAAAATAGCTCTGCCAGGAGATAGGAAAGGGAAAAAAAAGGTAGAAAATTTAAAATTAATATAATGTAAATCCTTAGAAGCACCCTTTTTATATATATGAGGAGCTGTATTTTTTCTTCTTAGTTATTTTCATTTTCTTTTTACAGTTGAGTGATTTTCTTTAAATGACTGAGAAAACTGCAGAGAAACCTCCTCTCCTGAATATGCATGAAACAAATTACTGCATTCTGTTTGTGCTTTTTCTGTTTTCTATGGCCTTGCCATGAGAATGTGCTACATTTTATATCAATTAGATTTTCTGCACATTTCCATGATAATGAGTGATCAATATTCTGTTTTTTCCAACAGAGTATGAGAATGAAAAAAAATGCCTGAAGCATGGGAAGGATAGAATCATAGAATCACTTGGGTTGGAAGAGACCTTCAAGATTATTGAGTCCAACCACAGTCTAACCCTGCCTAGTCCACCTCTAGACCATGTCCTCAAGCACAACATCTACACACCTTTTAAATACCTCCAGGGATGGTGAGTATACTGCTTCCCTGGTCAGCCTGTTCAGTACTTGACAACCCTTTCAGTAAAAAAATTCTTCCTAAATCTCCCCTGGTGAAATTTGAAACCATTTCCTCTCATCCTTTTGCTTGTTACCTGAGAGAAAAGACTGACCCCCCCATCTCTCTACACCCTCCTGTCAGGTAGTTGTAGAGAGTGATAAGGACTCCCCTCAGCCTCCTTTTCCTAAGACTAAAAAGCCCCAGTTCCCTTAGCTGCTTCTCACAGGACTTGTGCTTCAGACCCTTCACCAGCTTTGTTGCCCGCCTATGGAGCATGATAAATTACAGCAGTGATCAATACCAGCATGATTCATTCCACAAATATCTCATACTGCCACTGTTCTTTCATTATTTTGCAAAGCATTCACAGTGTGCTATGGACTGGATTCTGATGACAATTACATTGTTGGCAAATCTTTTGCCAACTCAGGGGATTTTACATCCTCTCTTTAATGGGAAAAATACGAATCCTATACTCTCTGGCCAGGTTTATTCAGGTATTTTATGTGTGGAGGGTACAATATTTAATATCAAATTTATGTATTTGAAGTTACTTGATGTTACACAGGGTATTTCTTCCTGCTCTCTACAGCTTCCCAAGGAGGGAAATTGGAGAAGGAGGTGCTGATTTTTTCCTCCTGGTACCCTGTGGCAGGATGCATCAAAACAGTCCAAAGCTGCACCAAGGGAGGTTCATACATTATATTGAGAAGCATTTCTTTACTGAGAGGTTGGTCAAACACTAGAACAGGCCTCCTAGAGAGGTGGTGGATGCCCCAAGCCTGTCATTGTTCAAGGGCCATGTGGACAATGCCTTTAACATTTTCCTTGAACTACTACAGAGGACAATAGTTATGAATTGTTTGGCAGAAGAATTGGGACTTTTCAGCTCAACTTCTTCCAAAAGTAAATCTTGACAGTTTACCACCAACCTCAGAGTTCTGTGGAAGTAAAACCATGACTGTCAGCAGGTTGTACAGATTTATAACAGCGTAACCTTTTTTTTCCTTAAAATAGAGATTCTTTCTCCATTTGCTTCATCTGTAAAATATCAAGCCAGCTACATTTTAACATTTTCTGTTTCAGAAAACATACTTACGTCCTCTGGACCTCTAGACATTGCATTCGAGGAATGCATTAGCCCTGTTCTCCTGGAGCACATCTTCCCTGGTCTCTCCTGCAGCCTTACCTCTGCTGCACCTTCCACTCAGGGAGGATGGCATGAAGTTCAGTGTGATGGGAATGGATCACTTCATGGACAGGTAGCAGAAAGCTGATTCAAGGCAGAAATGGGGTTATGAGCACAGTATTTTGAAATACTTATGGTTGGCATGAATATTTATACATACAATATGTCATTTGGATTTTCCTGATAGAAACATATATGGAAAGAGTATTCTTTGTAATGGAAAATTTCAACAAGATCCCAGTTTCCTACAGGGATTTCTCCTACAGAAAATTTTTATTAGCTCCTTGATATTATTTAGGATTACAGCTAAGCATAGAATCATGGAGCTCTTTGGGTCTTTGGGTCTTTGACCTCAAAGGTCATCTAGCAATTATACAAAAAAGTAGTAAAAAAATAGGGTAAGAAATGTTGCCTTCTGCAGTGATGGTTCTATGGCAATTTTTACATTCCAGGTTGGATAATTAAATAAAGACAGATAGGCACAATTGATCTCTGCTTAGAGTACTTCCTTATACAGTAAAACAATGCTATTTTAATAAACTTAAGATTTATTAAAAATAAATGCTTCATTAAAATTTAGCCAAAGCCAACTTTTTTGGGGCCAGACTCCCAGATGATATCAGCAGTCAGAGGGCCAAACAGACAGGGATTCAATTTTAGGACATGTGAAATGGAATACTGGGGTTTTGGTTCTAGCTCAAATCTAAATCAAATGAGAATGCTTATGGTTAAAACACTGTTTTAGAAACCTTTTAAACATTCATTTTAAAGCCCTTTAACATGCACTCTGACATAAAAAACACCTCAGTCTCAATAGAAAGCACTTAATTTTAAATACACATTTAAGATATATTGATATCAAGTTGGCACATTTTGCAATCAGTCACATATTTTGCGCCATTAAATCACTGTAGCGCTCGTGTCACGTCAGGAATGTGAATCCGTTGCATTAACATTCTGGCCACTGTCTGTTGCATGACCTAGGAGCAAATAAAACGGATCTCAGAAGTTGTCTGGAGTCCTGTCATTGTGGAATACAGGCAGCAAGGGCAGCCTAGTAAGCCTGGGTAGGTTGGGCTGTTCCGCTGGCTGCAGGGCTATCAATGCAGAGGTAGGAGGGAACAGGTACCACTGGCTGAGAAGGGAAGTAAATGTTTTGTTTGCTAGAAACACCTCTGAGCAGCCCTGTTGGTCACAGCTGCTGTCCCCGCTTAGATCAATTCACCCTGCAAGTTTTGGGTCAGTGAACATCACTTTAAAATTGCCTTCTATGCTTCACTCTCCTTGTTGCTTCTTGCTGTGCTGTTCTAGATAATATCTATTGTCCTTACTGTACATTGTTCTGCAAAGGGCTTTCTATAAATTGATAATACAGATTAAAAAGTAGCAAGGAATTTCTCTTAATTTCTAAGCTGAACCCTGGCACAACTTGCAGCTGTTCCCTCTTGTCCTGTCACTACTTATCTGTGAGAAGAGGCTGACCCCCAGATCACCATAACTTCCTGTCAGGTGGCTGTAGAGAGCAATTAGGTCTCCCTTGAGCCTCTTCCAGGCTAAAAAATCCCAGTTCCCTTGGCTGCTCTTCTTAAGACTTGTGTTCCAGATTCTTCATGATACTCTGGTTATGATTCTTTTGCTATTCTGGGTGACAGTAGCTGGAAAAGCTGGGTGTCACTAAGTTTGACTAAGCAACAGTTATGCAGGGAGTTCTCATTGAAAATGCAGGAAACCTCAGAACAAACACCTTGCTTCAGGCTGCTGAGGAGAGCAACAGCTCACAGGAGTTCAGAGATACAGTTTTGTGGAAGGAAAACTAGAAGATTCCTAACTATGCATCATCTTAAGGATGTCCCTGGAGCTGAAATCTGTTGGAAGCTTGGAGTGTATTAGGAAGAAAAATTTTATATGCATGTCCTGTTCTCATTGTATGTTCAGGTACTTGCTAAAAATCCAACTTGAGTATGTTTTTGATATTGCTCATCAGTTGGATATTGTGATATCATCATCATTTGTATTATGATATTGCTCATCTCTTACATATAGCAGCTGATGTCCTAACAGCAAGGGCTTTTGGCATCTTTAACAAAGTTCATGAAAACTTCACAAATATAATAAAATTCACAACAAATCAGCATGTTTCTGGTGCTGCTGCCAGGATCCCAGAACACACTGCACTTGGGGACTCATTTCTAAACAAAGGGATATTGCCTAAATGATGGTTCAAAGTAATGGCAATCAAATGGAAGTCTATGCAGGTCTTTAGTTTTCACTTCTAAATCTCAAAGTATTATTTGCAAAGAAAATTAAGGCAATCACAATCTTGAGTGATAAGGTGACATATTTACAAACAAGGCAGTTGCAATGCAAATCGCTGGTCACTTCATGTTGGTGAAAGCTGCACATGACAAGGTCTAAAGGTGTAATGTGTGACAGGAAGCAATGGTTATCTTCCAATGCACTTTTTAAAAACAACTTCATATGTTGAAAGCCTTAGAGCCAAAACAATAACAGGAAGGTATTTACATCTGTCGGAAAACTGAAAGCAATTTTAATCTCAAAATGGCAAAAATGTCCCAGGCAAAGAGAGATAGTAATAGTATATTATGGGGAGGGAGAACAGCAGCCATTTCATAAACTCAGTGCCCAGGTTTTGTGTGTAGTGTGTGTGTCTGGTGAGGCTGTGAGTTCACTCAGTCTTATTTCAAAAAATCCAGAACAAAAGATGAATTCTTCTCTCTAGCTGGCACATCAGTCAGCGGAACGGGCTTCAGTTTTACAAAGACTTCCCAGGTGACTTTGAACGTGGCAGGAAGATGTTTCCGGTGGTCCTGAGGAATGCAAAGCACCAGATTCTGACAATGAGTTACAAACAGAATACATAATTTTGCAGCCATTTAGTCAACTTCCAGCTTTCTTGGAGTGTTGAAATCTACACGAAGCGATAATGAAAATTTTATATTACTTCTTTTGCAGACTCCAAGCTGAATTTATAAATTGGCAGACATCAAGGTGTTATGTTCAACTCTGTGAGTCTATAATTACTATTTAAAAACTAATCTCAGTATGATATGCTTAAATACAGTTTTAGCATATGAACTGCCTTAGACCAACATATCAAAGGAAATAAGTTGTCCTCCAACGCTGCCTTTGATTACAGAGGCTTTCTGAATTTATGTTTGTTGCTTTAATATAAAATTGATGAAAATTTGTAATGCATATTAAACATTCATAAATATACATAGATTCTGGCTTTTAAATTTTCTTAGAGGTTGCAAGGTCCAGTGAACCTGAAGACCCAGGGGTTTTCTGCTGTCACTGCCAGCTGGCTTTACCTGCTATGGCTCTGCATGGCCAGGTCTGGCCAGTAGTGATTCAGAGCAGGTATGCCCCGTGACCATACATGTGTGCATGCACACACACATCCCTCCTATGTGAATCCCCAGTAACTTTCCTTTGACCTTGGGTCCATCCAGCTTCAGCCTTTCACTGCCTCATCACCTCCTTGACATTGAGGGGCCCCTCAGACCTATGGTCCCTTTTCAGTGACTGGCACTCGGTCCTCTTACTCTGCTCTCCCACTACTCCAGATTGCAGTTTGCTAATGGCTCACACACATATGCATGTACAGGCACACACACAGGATGGAGAGCACATACATGCAGAAAAAGTGGAAGACTGACAGGCTGTGAAGCCAGAGGGGCATTGAGACCAGTGGCATTGTTTACATGTGACCAGTGAATTTTATCTCCTTTTCCCCTCTATTTTCTCATTTATTTCTCCTTTTCCACTTTGGACTTTCCCTTTCCCCACTGCTGGTCCTTTGGCTAGTCATAATTTTCACAAATTCTCACTATTTCCTTCAAATATCCTAAAATATCCTTGCACCTGGGGAGGAATAACCGACTGTATCAGTACAGGCTGGGGGATGACCTGTTGGAGAAGAGCTCTGTGGAGAAGGACCTGGGGGTCCTGGTTGATGACAGGCTGGCTATGAGCCAGCAGTGTGCCCTGGTGGCCAAGAGAGCCAATGGGATCCTGGGATGCATCAGGAAGAGTGTGTCCAGCAGGTCGAAGGAGGTGATCCTCCCCCTCTACTCTGCCCTGGTCAGGCCCCACCTGGAATACTGTGTCCAGTTCTGGGCTCCCTGGTGTAAAAAGGACAGAGATCTCCTGGAGAGAGTCCAGAGAAGGGCGACAAAGATGATTAGGGGTCTGGAACATCTCCCCTCTGAGGAAAGGCTGAGTGAGCTGGGTCTGTTCAGCCTGGAGAAAAGAAGACTTAGGGGGGACCTAATTAGTGTTTACAAATATCTTAGACATGGGCGGCAGGGGGAATTGGCCAGCCCCTTTTCAGTGGTCGGTGGGGACAGGACTAGGGGCAATGGCTGTAAGCTGGAGCACAGGAAGTTCCGCACCAACATGCGGAAGAACTTTTTCCCAGTGAGGGTGCCAGAGCCCTGGGACAGGCTGCCCAGGGAGGTGGTGGAGTCTCCTTCTCTGGAGATATTCAAGTCTCGTCTGGACACCTATCTATGTAATATGAGATAGGGAGCTGCTTTGGCAGGGGGGTTGGACCCGATGATCTCTTGAGGTCCCTTCCAACCCCTAAGATTCTGTGATTCTGTGATTCTGTGAAAAAGTTTAACATTCTCCCCAAATTTTCTGGCCCTGCATCCACTAACCAGTCCTATTCCCCTCTAGTCAATAACCCCCTTTATTTCACATGGCTTTCTGGGGCAGAGATTCTTGCCTTGACTCTTGTTGGCAGTTTCCCACTGGGGACATTGGGTGAATTGTTCCCCTCGGATAGCCCTGGGGGAGCAGCTCAGGCGATGGGCTCCCTCTCTGCAGGGTAGCTTGCAACAGTCCCCACTTGTCTGTCATCCTTTGATCACTGCAGTGACTTTGGCATTATAGTGTTTAGCCTTTAATCAGATAATCTAGCAAATTTAAATAAAAAATCATTTTGACTCCTTCTAAGCCTCTTTTGACAAACTCAAGGCCCCACTGAGATACATAACGCTGTAGGTAATGGACTGTGAATATGTCAGGCATGTCCTAGGAAAGGTCAATTCCTTGGATGCAATGTCTCTCCTAGGTGTAAATCTCCTGTGGGCTCCAGGTACGGATTAGGTCTCAGGGTGCAAAGGAAGGACAAAGTTTCATCTCAAGCTGCCATCCACATGTGTGGGGTCACTGCACATTTCTGAGTACGACATGCTTCCTTCTGCAAAAGCCAACAGTTGCTCCTGTCTTCCTAATTACTATTTCCAGTTTACTTTTATGATGGATTTGGAACAACTTTTTGATTAAATTTGCATTACATTACATTTCCACATCTAGCATTTCAATCCAGCTTGCAGATGAATCATGCAGAACATGAGAAGTGGTAAATCTGCCATTCCTCTTTGCTTCCCATTGCACACACTTTCCCTGAGCTGCTATAATCTGACATCATTATGATACTGATTTATAGCACAAAAGGAGGAGAAAAGGAAAACAACCATGGAAACATCAAGCTCCATTAAAGGAAGCCTCAGTATTTGTTGAATGAATGAGTATAAAACAGAAAAAGCGAGACTGTTTCGGGTTTATTTTAATGCATTAAGAATGCATGTAGGATGTGCCTTATTTCACTAATACTGTATAAAGTTTCTGTGATGTTAGATCCTTTGGGACACCTAATAAGTAATAACAGCTTTGAAAAACTGCAGAACAAATACCCAATCAGTCCCAGGTGCTGTGTATATATGCTTGCAAATCAGGAATGTTAAGCCATGTGTTCTGCTCAGCACCAGTGAATCCACCCTCTTGTGCATTCTCGTTTCCATGCCTAAGGTCTAGTGATGAAATGTCTGGAGGTTGCAGACCTTCAGATAGTCACAAAGCATATGTAAATCATTAAATAGCCAGTGAATTCCTCCAAACCCCCAGAGCTCTGCAGTGAGAAAGCCTTCCTCCTGAAGACCTTTGCAGCACGTCTCACAATGGAACAGTGATCAAAGGCATAGCCCAGACTTAGGGAGGGAGGGCAGGATTTTGCTCTGACATGTCGAGATCTGGTGACTGGAGAAGGCGTCTTTGGGAGCTCTCTGTCCTTTCATCATCTGAATTATTATTGACTTTCTGCCGGTAGCACAGCTACAGCCAGTAACACCTTTGCAACCAGACTCTTGAACACCAGCATGCAGGTTCACAGCAAGTTTCTCTCAGAAGCATTTCCAGGGACGTCATGGATGCCTGGCAGGAGTATCGCATCGTCAACAGGGGCAATGCAAAAAGTAATCTACAAGAAAGGCCCAAGGATGAACTTTCTTCTCAACACAAGAAATTCTTTACAGCATGAGCAATCAATCACTGGAACAACCACCCCGGGGACGTGGGAGAGTCTCCACGGAGAGAGAGAGGACGTTGGACAGAGTGCTAGATAATCTCATCTAGGCTCCTTTTCCCATGGGAGGTTGGACCAGATGATCTTTCATGGTCCCTTCCAACGTGGGCTGTTCTGTGATTCTCTGAGTCTGTGATCTGTCTGTAGCACATAGGGCTCTGAGTCCTACAGTTACTGAAAAAGGTTAACTGTTACCTGCTAATCAGCTAACCAGTGTCCAAAATGAGTTTACATAAACCCCCAGATAGTTGAGAAAGAAGAATTTGTTACAAGAATGACACTAATTTGTGATAGGTCAGAGTGTAATGAGTGTTACATTTGTTCCTAAACACGCATGCACGCGCACACGTGCACACACAGGGACTAGCAAACAGTAACCAAACAGACTATGACTCATTATCAATCAGATGATTAACTTTATCTCAGCATGAGATAAGATGGCAGTCTTCCAGAAAAAGAAGAATATATAAATAACCTTTTTTCCAAGCAAATTGTTTGAGAAATCTCAATTATATTTTTTCAGCTCGCTTGGTGGAGACTGTTAGTGTCTCTGATGTCGCTCTTTCCATTACATTTCCTTTAAAGTTTCAGAAACATGTAATGCATGAATACCACAGAGTCTATGCTTTTGTTAAAAAAATATGCTTTTCCTGAGTTCACAGTCATATTCTGTAGGTATACCTACATCAAAATTTAATGGCAAAAATAATTTTGAGTCATTTGACATGAACATCAGTTCAAAATAGTCACTGAAAGCACCTGGCTTAAATTGTAGGAGTTTGCCCAGGACATTTGGTCCAAATTATTCTATTCACCTAATAAAGCAAGAGAAAAAAACTGTATTATTTGCCATATTGTGCACAGACCTAACTTCATACAGAACCAGTCCACTCACACCTTGTAAAAGCAGTGGGACAGAAAATTGTGTACTCATTTCCAGCCAGAGAAGGGGAACACCTCCACCACTGATGTCCCATCCATGACCACTGCTGGCAGCAAGTTGTACACCTCCTCACAGCATACCCTGGATTTGCAGTCCAAGAATTAGTTACGACATATTTGGTGGGAAGCCTTGAAAGTAACTAAAGTAGCATAGTCCACTGGGCAGCTCTTGAGATGCTGCTGGCTGAGTCAATTCCCTGCTCTGGAGGGTGGGATTTGGCCACTACCCAAACATCTGAATGAGCTCCCTGTTGTCATCTACCTGCAGTAGCAAGTGTGGAGATGTCACTATGAGGGGCGAAGACTTGGACACAATAAGGGATAGAGGGAAAGGCAGGCTAGGCAGGGGTGCTGTGTAGAGGCTAGGTTGCTGGCACTAGGAAGGTTGTCCGCGGTGGTGTGTGAGGACTTGTGAGATGTGAATCTGGCCCTCGCTGTTGTGAGTATTCAGCCACCACCAGGTATCCATTCTCCACAAAGTCCCTGAGAGTCTAAATCATAGTGGGGAAATGGGAGGTAAGTTCCCCACTTCAAATACAACTCAGCATACTGACAGGCACACAGATGTGCAGCAGGCAAAGAGATTTTGCTGGGACTGATTCTCATTCCATGTAAAATGGTGCAGATCCACAGAAAGATGGGAATATCTATTTGGAGACATTACTGTAAAAATAGTGACAATCAGGCTCAGCGTGATCCCAGTGGGAAAACACACACTGTAAAGCTATTATCAGAAGATCAACATAAATAAGAAGGTGATTGAGGCACCTATAATTGAGCATGAAAAAATAGCCATTCACAGTGGTTTCCACTGAAGCTAAACCTGAGCTGAACCCCCGTGTAGACAGCCTGCGCATGGGTGACTCTAGCACAGATTGAGCCAAATGTGCTATTCACCCTTTTTCCTCCAGCTGAACCAGTGGGTCACAGCTACCTCCCACTTTGCTCCCATAATTTTAAACCAATTTGTAGCAGTTCCAAATGGTTATAGCCAATTTCCCAGCTGGTGATTTCAGTAATAAACAGAAGCAGCTATTTTATTTACCTCAGTCAGATTTAGACTTGCCCTAGGTACCTAAATCTTATTTTGACAGCTGTTTCCACATTTGCCCAATTTGAAGGAATGGAAATGAAGGTGGAAATAGCAGTAATTCCTGCTTCCATGAGGTTTCATGTAACTCTTAAGTACTTTTGATGAATGCCTGTGCTTATCGCTTTCTGTCTGAGATCACTCACATGTCAGAGCGATCTGACTGTTTGGACAAGTAAACAACCATTTCCTTCCCCATCTAGTTCATGTGTAGACAACTTTAATTTCTAGACTAGCTAAAGTAATTTTATGGGCATCGGCTTCTTGGTGAGTTTTATGTGAGCTGCCTGTCCCAACACTTGGTGTTTAGTCTTCCTCAGGGGCAACTCCCAGAAATAAGATGTTCAAAGGAGGATATTCTGTATAAAAATTCCAAGAAGAAACTGATTTCCCCTCCTCTTCAGGTATCTCCTCCTCATAATGGAGTGTACCACTGCTAAAATTCTTCTTTCAGCTGCACTGGCTGCGGTAAAGGTGGCAGACTGTACGCCCTTGCATAGCATCCTGTAATAACTCACTCCAGTATTAAAACCCATGTTGTTAAATGACATGCTCAAGAAGACATAGGAATGCCTACCAAAATTCAGAGGGTAACTATTTGGCCCTATTAATTGTATAACAGGTCCTTTTAGCAGCTCTACACTTCCTGTCTTCTGTTTCTCGGCTTTTATTATCATAAGGATTTAATTATCACACGGCTTTAATTATCACACAAAGTGTTTGGAGACTCTAATGCATTCAAAATTCTTCAATAGAAGAATTTCACAACTAGAAAGCTTTCTACCATGTAGTAATCCCTATTACTTTCAGAAGACTCCCATGGTTTGCTCCAACATCTGCCTCCAGAAATAGCAATCATCTGGCAGTCCATGCAGTCTGCTACACACAGTGGGAATAACTGGTATCCATTTAGGTGAGACTCACAGCTTGCTAACTGAGTTCCCTCTGCAGTCCATCAACTAATTCCATAAATCTGTAACACTGATTTTTCTAGGACAGCATTAGTGGCTCTCTGGAGGTGTTAATCTCTCTCCCTACCCACCTTGCGTAGAAAGAGCCCTGACTGATGTTATCCCTACTTTTCTATAGTTAAGGCTAGACAAGGTATGCATATATAAGGTTTCACTTTTCTCACCCATCCTTCAAAGAAACTGTAACTTCCATAACCTCAGAGCATCCTTTCACTCTACCAACTTTTACTGCCAGTCCTAGACAAGAATGGTAGCTCACTGAAATTTCTGGTTTTCCCTAAACCTGGCCTGGGATTCAACTGTAGTTTATGCCATGAAAATTTTTTGTCTCTGCAGAGGGATTACATGTGACCAGAGAGCCTACACTGGGTTCACAGCAAGGGGAGGTGTAGTCAGTGATGTTGGCAGAGTCGGAAGAGCATGGGGTTGTTTCCTCAGAAGAACACTCACCAGTTTTCAGCATATTAATTAATTTTAATTTATCAAAGAAAACCAAATTATTTGGATAAAAAAAGAGCCTGGAAAATAGTTGGACTATTGTATATATTTTTATATATATATATGGACTATATACCTATTCTAATAGATACAATGCATTTAATTTGCATGCTTTTAACCAATTTATATAATATAAAAAGTAAATGAAACTAAATAAAACTAGAGACATATCTGCTAGGGAGAGCACTGGAATGGGCTGCCCAGGAAGGTTGTGGAGTCTCCTTCCCTGGAGATATTCAAGACCCGTCTGGACACCTATCTGTGCAGTATGAGCTGGGGAGCTGCTTTGGCAGGGGGGTTGGACCCCATGATCTCTTGAGGTCCCTTCCAACCCCTACAATTCTGTGATTCTGTGATTCTGTGAAAGGTTGGATAAAATCTGGGCTGCAGATACCAGTGACAACCATTTGCCACGATTGTGGTATGACCATAACCTGTCTGCTGGTGAAGACCCACTGAAAATGGCTGTCACAGCACACAATGTACTATCAAACCAGCTGACTTTCAGGCTTTAATCTCAGCCAGGCAGGCACCAATCTCAACTAACATCAACTGAGATTCAACTCCACTGTACAGCTGCTTCAGCCCAGTCTCTTCTTCTACTTGAGACGTGACTACTCTGTACAGGTGGGAAGGTAGGGCTTGCTTTGTGGGGCAAACTGGCTACTGGTGGAGGGAGAGTTTTGCAACAGAACAGGAGAAACTCCCCTTTGAGAGAGCACAAATTAATCTATTTGTCTCATCAGCCAAGCAAACACAGCAGGTGACATGATAATTGTCTGCTGAGGATCAAACACACAACCAAGGTAAGAGGAAAATCCTTAGAGAGGAAATTATTTCTCTGATAGCTGAGACATAAAGGCTCCAGATGTGACACTTCCAGATTAAAACTGAATGTTCTTCAATTAAGGTGACTGGTGTGGAAAACTAACCTCTGATATAAGAGAGATGCAATCAGTCTGGCATAACTGATACCTCCCCGCACATACTGACAGCTTGGGTAACAGAGACTGCTGTTCTGTTTTGGAGTGGGTTTTGACTGAGAAACCCTAGATACTTACAGTAATGAATTTTTGTCAATACATTTTTTGTACTGTGTTGTTCTGGTTTTGGCCAGGGGAGAGCTAATTTTCTTTCTAGCAGCAGCTGGAATGCCATGTTAGTGAGTCAGGACGAGAGCAGTGCTGATCACACACGGATGTTTCAGTTGTTGCCAAGCAGTCACAGATATTTCAGCTTTTCATGCTGCCCTGTTAATGAGAAGGCAGGGGGCACCCAAGAAGCTGGGAGGGGACACAGCCGGGACAGGTGACCCAAACTGGCCAAAGAGGGTATTCCATACCAATTACATCATGCTCAGAATAAAGGGGGGCTCATGGAGGGAGGAGCACGCAGCTCCAGGACACAGTTTTTGGGGACAGTCCAGCTTCAGAATGGCTCTGAGCTGTATGGCCTGAATTGTGTGGTTTGGTGAGACCCTGCCTGTATTTCCAGTTTTGTATATTTTGCTATAAACTTCCTATTATTGCTATTTCTCTCTCTGCTGTCCCAGTAAACTGTCCTTATACCAACCGATGAGGTTTGCCTTTGGGTTTTTTCTTTACCTCTTCCCCTTCCCCTCCCCCAAGCGAGCAGCCATGCAGTGCTCAGCTCCAGGCTGGGGGCAAAACCAAAATGTGTTTTGCAGGTAACTGGGTTGTAAGAGCTCAGTACTGAACACACAGAGTGGAGGAAGATAAGGTTCAAGTCAAGGGAGAGAATCTCCAAAAGCCAACCCAGGCCACAGGTAACCTAAATTGCCTCCCAAGATGCCTCCCCTCCATATCGTTTCCCTCCCCTGATGCCAATTTTAGCCCTGTTGCCTCAATTAAATTCTTAAAATATGTGGCATAAATACAGAGTTCAATGCTTTGAGCTAGGGAAGGATAAAGGAATCTTGTGCAGCAGGTAATTTCAGTAATAATTATAGTAATAAGTTGGCCAGCGATCGTGTTTACTTGTCTTCTGAATTTTATGCCTAAAATCTCTTCAGAGATTTGGGAGAGCTTCCTGGCTCCTGCAGGATCGATGTTTTAAAACTACTTAAATCTCTAATCCTTGTCTACCTTCCTCAATGACCCTTATTATCTCTGTTCATTGCCTAGAGATGGTGTCCTCAAAGCTTCATGCACACACAAACCAGTTGCTCCTTCCTACTCAGTTCGTTCCTAGAGCCAGGTCAAGGTCAGATTATGTTTATAAACCTGTACATTTGATTTTAAACATTCCCCTGGGTACAATTCAAAATAGCTCTACTTGAACAAAGCTCTGTAATAATTTTGCATTGGCAGCAATGACAAGGAAAAAATTCCTATCATGAATGTAGGGAAATGCTGCTGACTGCTTTGTGTACTCTAAAGTTCATACACAATGTGTTCTGGCTCTAGTTCAGCATACAGTAACTTCTAATTATCGTTCTTTAATGAATTTTAAAAACCCAAAAGTTTAGAGAAGTAATGATAGAACATTCCAGCTAGAGTTAACTCCTGGAAATACAGAACTCTTTTCACCAAAATTAAGAGGAAAACTCAGCCACGGAATGATGAATAGCTCATCAACACTTTGACCAGGGAGTTTTGAAGAACAGCAGGTTCAGTAGCCAACTACTTTCACTTCTGCAACTACTCTTGTTTTGCAAGAAAAATACTTAATTACTATATTATTGGAAAACCCAAGGATTCACTATCATGTCACTAACATAAACACAGCTCACAGTGGTTTTCCTGGTACTGTCTGAAACTGGGATCAGAGTTTTCTGTTACTCATCTTGGTTGACACCAAGTCCTTCTTCTTGATAGAGTGTGGCTTTCTATCTGAAAGAAAATATGTTTAGAGAAGTGAGCTATCTTTGTCAAAGTCTACCCATGATCCTCCAAGTAAAGCTTCTTTGTAGAAGTAGTTTCACGAGCTGCTGCTGCTGAAACTTTCTTCTCTTTGGAAATGTGTGTAGTTCAGGAGCAGGACATGCTTATTGTGTCTCAAGCTTTTATCAGAAAGAGATTGTTTCAATATTCTGGTCCTAAAGACATCATGTATGAATTATTTTGAGGTCTAAACCACTGGCTCAATCACCTGAATTTCTAATGCAAAAATTTCATGCATGGGTTTTGTGATGAGCAAAATTAATTGGAAATAAAAATCCATTATTTCTTTATATTGGAAAAAAAATACTTATCAGCTATGCTTTGTACACTGTTCATTTATGTTGAGTTTATATTCTAGGAAACTACTGTCACCAAGTGCAAAGATGGGACAAGAGACTCCTCAAAGGCTGACTGCAAATGGTAGCAAAAATGAAGGAAGGATCAGGGTACAAAGTGCTGCTAGGACAGTCAGTGCAGCTATGCTGCTGGTGGCATGGCTGAGAAATTCAGACTTTTTCAGTCCATCATCTCGTAGAAACTTACTAGAATTAGTGAGAAATAAGGCACCTACTTGCACATAAAATTCATTTTCTTCTTGGATGTTTTAAGCAGGTTTTCTTCCACCTCTGTGTGCCAAGCTGAAATTTCTGTTTCCACAGAAAGAAAATCAAGATATATTTTCATTTGGACTTAGCATTTGTTTTTACAACTCTGAAACCTTTCACTTTCGGAAAGCAGGATCAAAATAGTACCATCCTATACCTCTGTAATGTACTGCATGTACTAAAAATATGTATGAAAATATTGCATAATATATACAGATAAATTATCACTAAATATTGTCAAGAGCAGATTGGGCCTTCAAGAGCAAGGTTTTCTCTGCATTTATACAAGCTAGTGGGAGTATTTTGTAGTACAACGTTGATGCCTGCTTTTGTGACATTGTACTGACTGTATCTCATGTTCAAAGCCTCATGGTCAAATGTTGGAAAAAACAGAAATCTAGTTTCAACTTCGTAGAAGCAAAATATTGTTGAAGGTACAACGCATGCTATTAAACCCCTGATTATGTCATTGCATATTCTTATCTCCTTTTCCCTCTTTGCAGACATGCACAGGGAGTGGAAATGGGTACATCTCAAGTCTGGCCATGGTAGAGCAAGGTTGAGGACCCTAGTGCATGTTACATGATGCAGAAAGGCAAGGTGCACCAAGAAGGGGTTGGAACTCTATAATCCTTGGAGTCTTTTCCAACCCAGACCAATCTATGGTTCTATGGTTCTATGATTCTAATGGAAAGTAAGAAAGTGATTTGGCTCATTACCTGAGCTAACACAAAACCCTAATAGTATTGACTGACAGTTGCATCTATGGCCCAATATTAAAAGATTGCATGAGCTGCCTCTGAACATCTGCTCCCTAAAAAAACCCCACCTTCTTCTGCCACTTCTTTGAGCAAATATCATCAAGGGAGCATAGAAAAGTAATTCAGATAATGAATTTCAGAAGTCCCATTGATACGGCAGGTGAATAATGAGGGATTCTGAAAGCAGAGGCCAGGCCCTAGCAGTTTACAGTTCTCGCGCTTCATAAAAAAGAATAAAACTTGATTATCTTAAAGTTCTTTTCCAACCTAAATGATTCTATGACTAGTGATTACTTCCTTATTTTTGGTCATGTGGATTAGTCTGCAATATCAAGATTGCATTAAAATGTTATAGGCAGTGTGGAAAATTGTTTTTCAAAACTGGTATTTGAATATAAGTTAGTTAAATCACTATCAAGCTAAACTAAATATATATTTTGCTATTAACAATATTTTTTAAAAATTTGCTTTTAAAATGCCATTGAAATGTATGCTGGCAAAAAAGTTAAAACCTGTTCTGTAAAACAATGAAGTTTTGAAGGAAAATAGTTCTAAACATTTCTTCAATCTTCTATTCCAAATACAAAGCACATATTTTTTGGAAAAAAGCAGCATATGTGTATATACATATATATATAGAAAAGATATGTATTCAAACATATGCATAACACACATTTGTATACACATGCATATGTATATGAGCCAGCATAAGAGACAAAACACAACCCTCCTCTGGGAATGGGATGAAAGTCAATGAGGGAAACCAAACTTCGTGACAGAATCAAGTCATTACCTTAAAAATACAAGCAAAATAATGCTTTTCACTAATACCTAAAGGATCATATCACAGATTGCCTGAAATCTCCTAAAATGTATTTTGAAGCTTCAGTCCCCCACACAGACTCAGCAGTGATCAATCTTCTGTGATCCTAAAATCAATAGTTACTCCTACAAATAGCACAGAAGTTCCCATGACAGCTGGAGTTGGGCCGCAGGCGTGCTCATTGCTCATGAAAAGCTGAGCAGAAGTTAGGAAGAGAAAAGCAATCAGGAGCAGTTTGTGCAGTTTGCATCTTGCTCTAGTAATTAATTCCTTATAGTGAAATAGAGAACGCCAGTTAAACAAAGTGTTACCAGGCTTCTGTTGGTCTCTGTATTATAGTATATGGTCATAAACTGAAAACACAATACTGGTCCGTGACAACCACAAGAAGTGGGATTCTTGAACCCAGCTGAGCAGATGAAAAGGCAACATTTTAATACTGACAGTGGAACGGGTTTGGAATTGCATGTGGAAATAAACACAGGGCTGCAAATGGGAAATGTAATTAGAACACACCCTCAGTCAGGAATCAAAGTCACACATTGTCATAAACAGAGTTTGCTTTCAGCATGTAGTTATGATCTCCAACCATCTGTTCCTTGATGGGAATGGGAATGTTCTGCCATTAACAAGAAAGTGATTCACAGGAGCAAATGAGCTGAAATGGGATCTGAGGAGAGGAGGAGGAGGAGGAGGAGGAGGAGGAGGGTTTCCGCTTGGGTTACAGGTTACAAAAAAGAGCTAGCAGAGGATGCGTGCACATAATGCAAAGGGAAGGGCTGAGCACAAGAGGGCATATATCCTTTCCCACTTCCAGGGCATGGATGTGCAACCAAGATGACAATTTCCAGACTTGAAAAAGAAACAAGAGGAGGAGAAGGGGAGGAGCATCCCACTTTTGGGGGAATAACTGACACAATTCTATGCATCAAATTTTTCTGAGCTGATTTCCAAGTCAGACAGGCATTGGATTGGACTTAAGAGTGTAAATAAGGTGATGCAGATGTGCAGGGCGTTCTTCCTGTTTCAAGACATCCTACAGACAGGGTGGAGGATTGTCAGGAAAACCCTCCTACCATGATTTATGCGGTGGCACGAGGAGAGCTTGCAGACTGCAGCATGATAAGCCAAAACTGCTCAGGAAATACATGATGCACTTCAGTGATTTCATTATGCAAATAAATTGATATTTGATGTTTTTGCAATAGAACTGTAAAAGCTTATAGAGTGGAACATTATTAACAGCATAAAGGGCATTGGTTGGTGTGTTTTTCTGTGCTGAAGCTAGTAAGCAGATTCAACAGATGTCCTCATTTCCTCCTCATTGCTTTTTTCTCTGATGGCAAACTCAATCTGCTCCATGGCACTGCAGTTGCCAGATGCTCTATGGCCTATCATTTCCTGCCAGTGCATCCTTTGTGGTACCAGCAGGACTCCTGAGGAGAGCCCATGCACTCAGGACACCCCGTGGCTCTGACAGCGCTTTCCAGAGGCTGTGCAAAGGCAGGGACACACGAGACGAGCATGCTGGCTCGCATTTAGTGCAGCTGAGGAATGCAAACTAGCATTCTGCAAATAAATAATGCCTGCGGCCTCTTAAAAACTAACATGAGTCTCAAGCTGCACTTTCAATTGCCTGGCTCACTTTCTGAATTACCTCCACCACTTCAAGAGATTTATTTTAAATTCATGCTATCAGACCCACTGCTTCTGAAGCCAGTTCATCCCATGAGCTGGAATTATGGCCCTCCTCATCAAGCTCATTTTTATTCCTTCCTTGGATTTCTCTTTCCACAGCCTGCTTCTGGCCATCCACCTTACCTTTGCCATCACGCTCCAAAACTATCCCACTAAAAGCAAAGTCAGTTTAAGCATTTGGTTAGAGACCATGCCTAGAATGTTTTCAAACCACTCTCCCCTCCTCTCCCCCTTACTGGTGACCCTGGATCTTTTATTTTCCTCTTTCAATGCATACAAATTAAGAAAGTGCTTTCCGTTGAACTTAACTTTAAGAAAATGCAAGGTAATTGCAGGGTCTAATTTAGCTTGTCTTTTGGCTGGTTTTACCTTATCCTAATGCTCCCTGACCTCTAAGGCTGGAAAAGATTTGAGTTAATTTACAGTTACTTTGCTGTAGAGCAGCCTGGAGTGCTCACACAATCAGTTTTGATGCTTTCAGCGCTGGAGGAAATGGCCTCCGGGTGACAATAACCATTTCAACCACTTTTGGTAGAGCTATGTGAGCATGAGTGTTAACACCATCTAGCATCTCACAGCGTTTAATGACTTGGTAAATCAAAGACAAGTACCATCAGACTGGCACCCTGCAAAAATAGATGGGAAGCAGTACTTTATCTGAATAAAGTGCCCACTATTAGAGGGTCTAAACACCTAAGCAGAGAGAATTAAAACCCAAGCTACCTTGTGATGTTGGCAAATACATATTATCTACATTGCTGAAGTGTAACAAAAGCTGTAAAAAGCACAAAGAGAACTGATATCTTTTGATAATAATCCTGTGTTTCTACCACAGGATCATTTTTCTTCCTCTAATATCATACAGTGAAAGCTGAAGGAAGTTGCAACAATAAATAAGACAGGAGATATTTCGCTTATTTAGTTAAAATTTATCAAAACACTTGGTTTTGTCAATGTCAATACAAACAATTTCTCCTGGAGGGAAAATCCTGTATTCATTGTTTATGAAGAAAGAGAGTCACAAGGAAAAAAATGTATTAAATTAGAGCCACAAATTTTAGAAGTGGATAGCTGGTCTCACTTCAAATTAAAAAGTAATGTTAAATAATTTTTATTTATAACACTCTCAAGCACCTGAATTATTTATATGCTGTATGACTGCAGAATGTTACCCAGTCACTTTGCACAAATGAAAATAAAACTCATGCTACACTGTCATATCCAAAATCCGAACACTATGACAGCTGCCTAACAGTGATAGTAAAATTTTTGGCATGTTCATGTAATAAAGGCTATCTCTGGCAACTACAGAAAAAGAGAAAAATGTAGAAAAATATCTACTCCTGTAAGAAAATATTCTTCCATGCAAAAGACCTCTCATCTGCGTTCCTTTCCAATGCCTCTTCAGCCAAGAAGCAGCCTCGTGTTTGTGGTGTTTCAGTTGCATTATTACTCTCCAGGGTGTGAATCACTAAATTTACAGCCCTGAGCTTTAGGTAGGGGAGCAAGGCAAGATAGAATTCTCTGTTGAGGTAAACAAAGCATGCCAGCTTCCACCTCAAAGAATAACCCAGAAGCTGTAAATACACCTCCATTCTCAGTATCCTGAGGGGGATAAAGCTGACATGCATGGACCTGGCTGCTGCCCTGGAGCCTCCCAGCAGTACGCACAGGCATTCAAACCTGGGGTTAGCTCCTGGTCTTCTCCCTCCCTTCTCAAAGGGTATTCTTAATATGATGATAGAAACAGAAGCCACTTATTCATTACTGTAGCTCTGCAAAGCATCTGTTGATGTATATTTTGAGAGAGGTGGATATATTCTCTCTGAACTTAAAGACAGACAGAGAGTACATCTTGGACAGCACGTCCATGAGTATGTCCTGAGGATCCAACCTACCAGGAGTTCCTGGGCTCTGGCTGCAGCTGCCCCTGAGGCTGGACCTGGCTCTGCTGCAATACTTAGTGCTCCCAGCCTCTTCCATTAACTGAGCAGAAGGCTTTTCTTCAGCATCACAGTAATGAGCCACCAAACATCCATCCCATGCCCTACTTCAGTCATCTGGCTAAGCAGTATGTCCCTTGTGGTCTTGCTGCAGAGCCTGCACTTCAGTCTTTCTTCTGAACAAGGAAAGGACACTGTCAGGATATTGAGAGGAATAGATGTAACTGGATCGTGTAGGAGCATGCTGCTAGTGAGGGGTCCCTGGGGAAGGAATCAGAGTCAGAGCCAATTCAGCATAACATTTATTATCATGCTTCATGTTTCCCATGAGGCTAGTGACAGTACCTGCAAAGTGGCTTTTGGTACAACATTCAGGTGTCTGACACTGAGCACACAATGAATTCTTAAAAGAAAAATCACAGCAGTTGCTCTTAAATCAGACATTTTTAATGGAATTAACTGAACAGCAAATATATCAGAACAAAGTCTACAGATAAAATTATGCTATTTACTAAGCATAAAAATATGACAAAAATAAAGACACAGGAGAACAAAAAGGAGCATTGGAGAACATGATTACTCCATCTGGTAGAAATTAGATTTTTATTAAATATATACACGCTCATTGCATTAACCTGTAACATCATGTGTGCATATATAGATCATACAGCTAAGAGATGTACACACAGGTGTAAATAAATATTGTTGTAGGCGAGGTCAGCTCAAAGTAGAAAGCAACTGGACAGATGTGTAGGTTTCCAAGGGATGCTGCACCATAGCTTCCATCACAGGCATCTCACGTAACTGCAGTTTTTGCTCTCACACTGGTGAGGTTACCCTTGCAGTTATGAATCTGTCTGTGTCATTGTGAGCAGATTTTTAAACCTTCTGAGATCAGGTCAGGGACTGCCTTGCCACTAGGATAAAGATGTTGATCTTGATTTCAGGTTTATAAGAAGCTGGAGCAGAGAAGACAAGGGAGAGCCACCTACTCTGTGCTACCTGAATGGATACAGTGAAACATTTGTTTATTAATCTCTTAAATCTTCAAGTTCAGGTGTATTTCAGGGCTGTAACACAACTGAAAAGGTAAGGTATGGATTACAAGTACAGGGCCTGTGCCAATAACAAACTCACTGAACACAGCTACCAAAAGCCTTCATTCATGTATGTTTTTGTGTGAGAACGTGGCATGAGTAAAGAATTCAATATTGCTCAAGAGTTTGAGATCACACTTCAGACACACACAGGAACTCTGGAAGTCATTGCAAAGCAGTTCCCAGCATCTCAGAAAAGTTGTAGGATTTTGGGGCAGGTCTGTAGTGACTGTAGAAAAACAAGTTTTGCACCTACCTTTAGAGAGTACAAGGACAAGTCAAGAAGCTCCAGACCAGTTAGCCTCACCCCATTTCCTAAGAAAATCATAGACTATGTCCTCTGGAAAGTTGTTCCATGGGACATGAAGGAGAAGGAGGAACTGGGGACAGTAGGTGATTTAATTTGCTATGTCTGACCCACTTCTTTGCCTTCTGTGTAGAAGGACAGAACAGTGGATGTGATTTATGCTGATCTTAGCAAGGTCTTCAGTACTACCTCTGAGTTTATCCTCTCAAGAGAGACACTGCAGTCTAGAGCAGTGAACACACAAATGAATGAAATATTGAGATAATGACTACTGTCAGTGAGACTCTACATGGAGAACAGTTACAAGAGGAATTTCCCAGGGTTCTGTCCTGAGACCTGTCTTATTTAATGTCTTTATCAGTGACCTGGAGGAGACAGGATGCCCCCTTATCAAGGCAACAGATGATGTGAAATTGGGGGATGCTGAAGAAATTAGGATGAGTAAATGCCCTTTACAGAGCACTCAGTAGACCATATCTAGAATATTTCATCCAGTTCTGAGCCCTAGTCTGAACTCCTGTTTTGAACAGGAGACCTTCTGAAATCCTTCCCAAACTTGAATGAATTAATGATCCTCACATGGATTATGACAATGTCTATATGACCAAGGTGAGATATACCCCAAAAGAGAAGGCACTGGATTTTAAAGGAACATAGATTTGGTTTTATAAGTATCAATAAAAATAATGCAATTGCCTTGTGACTTACAGTGGTTCATTTAGAAAGAGATTTTCACTTGCTTCTGGTTGACTTTCAGTTGTAAGAGAGTGTTCAAAACAAACATCACAAAAGCTTTGCTGTCCTTGTGACTACAACCCTTTTTCCCTTGGGTTCTGCATGCTTAGAGTGACAAAGGGGCAGAAGTCAAGCAATGTGGCAAAGAATTCACTGGATTCTGGCAGCAAATTAAATAGTCCTGTCTTTCACTAGCTCTAGATAAAATATACAAAGCTTTTTCTTCCTTATGAAAATATATTCTCTTTAATAAATAGACTCATATTTCAATAGAGAAAAAAAGACTTAGTTGAAAAGGGTAGGGTTTCTTCTTTGTAGGTACTAATGCCTCAAACTCAGCAACATCAAAGCTTTTACAATATTTGTTAATACAAAACAGAAGAGAGAATTATCCATCCACTATTTTGAAGATGCTAAACCATCTCTGTCAGGAATATCGCAAAATAAAATAAGGCTACTAACATTGGTACCATGCTACAGCTAAAGGGAAGTGGAAGTGAGTACTTGTTATAGATAGCTGGCACCTATGGTGTGGTAACACAAGGTGCACTATGGATGGCTCATTGCTTCTTTTGCAATGTAGTCGATGCCGTCGATGATGTCAATGCTGTTGTGATTTTGTCCCAGTTGGCAGCTAAGCACTGTACAGATACTTGCTCACCCCTCCTCCCCCCATCCCCAAGGGGATGGAGAGGAGGATGGAAAAAGCAAACTTGTGGGTTGAGATAAAGTCAGCTTAATAGGATAAGAAAGGAAGATTATAACAACAGCAATAGCAATGACAACAGCAATAATAATGCAAGTGAGGCACAAATACAATTGCTCATCACATGTGAAAGGAAATACCCAATCCAGTCTGTTTCCGAGCAGCAGCTCCACCTCCCGGCTAGCTTCCCCAGTTCTACCCAGCACATGTGTTAAGGAATACTGCTTTGTCTAGTCAGCTGTCTTGACTCTGCTCTTCCAGCTTCTTGTGCACCTGGCAGGATGCGAGAAGCTGACAAGTGCTTGACTTAGTGTACATGCTATACCTACCTAGCAACAACTAAAAGCATCAGTGTGTCATCAATATTATTCTCATACTAAATCCAAACCACAGCTCCATACCAGATACTAGGAAGAAAAATTAGCTCTGTCTCAGCTGAAACCAGGACAGATGCCAACCACTTCTTCTCATCTACCTAATGAGTTTCAGGTTTGTAAGGTATTACTTTTTGTCATCTTACAAGATGCTCAGTGAGGTACTTCTTCATTCGACAGTCTGTCTTCGTCCAGAAGTTTGCAGAGCTCTAAAGTGATTGACACTTTTCCTGTGTTAGATAAGACTGTGCAACTGCAATTTAGTTCCTGAAAAAGGATGAAGGTAGGAAAGATGGAATGGTTCTTTCACTGTGTGAGTACTATTTCACAAGGTAGTGAATATTACATTATGATCTTGCATGTCTGTGGTCTATAACATACTAAATAAAAGATAACCTGAACCAATGATTTAACATCATTTCGTGAAACGCCTATCTACAAATATATCACACAAAGTAAAAGAAATAAACAAAAGTCCCTAGACTGTAAGAAGTCCATTCTGAGATAATAGTAGCTGGGTTTCCATTTTGACCTCAGGGGGAAAAAGCTATTGAGGGAATGCAAATAAATTGTGGACTTTCAAGAAATTATAGGCATTGAGAAAGGACACAGCACCAAATAAGAAATAGAAAAGTTTCCATTTGCACAGTGGTAGCAGGAGGCTCCCATGCCATATTCTGATAAATACAGGGTACCTTGGAGCTCCTGTGTCTTCAGTCATCATTTGTACAGTGACATTTTGTATCTTTAGGTAGCTTTACAAATGCAACATGTGCTCTTTATTCCATACTTCAGAAGGTGTTAGAACCAGTGAGGCTTTGCAGGCATGTCTCCACATCTTCAACGGGTCTGAGTTATTTCTATTGGATATTTTGCACCTTTAAGCACATGCAAACAGAGCCTGAGCAGGGACCTAGAGTGGTCCGTTTTCACTGTTTCCCCAGCTGACTTTTGCCAGTATTCACCAGTTTAGCATAAAGCTAAAGAAGCAAAGTATCTCACATGGGAGGGAATCTTTCCCAAGGGCCCATGACTGAAGTTATTTCTTGTTTAGTGGGAGCATCTTAGCAAGATATTGCTCGTTAGAAATGTACTGGCAGCAACAGCATTCCTTCTGTGCCACAAACTTGGCTGTGCCTGTCAGCTGGCTGGAAGTGTCCTCTCCTGCTCTGCAGTTCTTCACCCCACTCTGCAGACAGTTATGGGAACTGGTTGTGCACATGAAGAAGGTACCAATGAAGAAATTTTGTTGCTAACACATACATTTACCTGCAAGAAACAGTGCAAAAATATTCTTTCCACTCTCAGAAGTAAAAGCTGCCCCCCCTCCCCAGTTTACTTATTTCTTTTGTTTTATCACAGCTCCTATATTGAAAATTAGGGATATCTGAAACCTGCATCGAGAATAAAATAAAAAGGGCTGATTTTACCCAGATAAGGTCAAATTTACTTAAGCCAATGTAAAACTTCCTTTGAAAGGAGAGATTAAGTTTGATGACGTTGGCCTTATTATCTGCTAGATGATGTTTAACTAGATTAAAATTGCTCTTTTTTAATAGTTCATTCAAAATAATAGAAGACTTACATAGGTCACCATCTGTAAATGTTACAGTGTCTATAGAGATAAATGGTGGTCAATGGGTCAATGGGTCAATGGGTCTATGTCCAGGTGGAGGCTGGTGACAAGCGGTGTCCCCCAGGGGTCTGTCTTGGGACTGGTTCTCTTTAACATCTTTATCAATGACATCGATGATGGGATTGAGTGCACCCTCAGCAAGTTTGCAGATGACACCAAGCTGAGTGGTGTGGTTGACACCCTAGAAGGAAAGGAAGCCATCCAGAGGGATCTTGACAGGCTGGAAAGATGGGCCTGGGTGAACCTAATGAGGTTCAACACTGCCAAGTGTCAGGTGTTGCACTTGAGCCGGAAGAATCCCAGACATAGATACAGACTGGGAGAAGAGCTCCTTGAGAGTAGCCCTGCTGAGAAGGACCTGGGTGTCACCGTGGATGAGAAACTTAACATGAGCCAGCAGTGTGCTCTTGCAGCTCACAAGGCCAATGGTATCCTGGGCTCCATCAGAAGAGGGGTGGCCAGCAGGGACAGGGAGGGGATTGTCCCTCTCTACTCTGTCCTCGTGAGGCCCCACCTGGAGTACTGTGTCCAGATCTGGGGACCCCAATACAAGAAGGATGTAGAACTGTTGGAGAGGGTTCAGAGGAGGGCCACAAGGATGATTAGAGGGCTGGAGCACCTGCCCTACAAGGAGAGGTTGAGGGAGCTGGGCTTGTTCAGCCTGGAGAAGAGAAGGCTGCGGGGGGACCTCATTGCAGCCTTCCAGTACCTGAAGGGAGCATACAAACAGGAGGGGAATCAACTTTTTAAAAGGGCATTTAATGGCAGGACAAGGGGGAATGGTTTAAAGCTGAAGGAGGGAAGGTTTAGATTGGATATTAGGGGGAAGTTTTTTACAGAAAGAGTGGTGAGGTGCTGGAACAGGCTGCCCAGAGAGGTGGTGGATGCCCCATCCCTGGAAGTGTTCAAGGCCAGGTTGGATGGGGCCCTGGGCAACCTTGTGTAGATCCAGGCCTGAGGTTGGTGGCCCTGCCTGTGGCAGGGAGGTTGGAGCTTTATGATCCTCAGGGTCCCTTCCAACCCTTGCCATTCTATGATTCTATGATAAATCCTAAAGAAGTTCCAAGTCATTGAATGTAACAGTGGGCAGCTGTGCAGGAAGACTTGGCATAGTTAAAACAGAAATTATTTTTATCAGTAGCATTCTTTGTGGGTATGAAAATGGCAAAACAAATTTGTTAAGGTCTGAGGAAGAGCACTGCAAGACAGCAGTGCAGACACACACTCTGATTCAACCGAACAAAAGTCAAGATGGTGCTTTTATCTGAAGTAGCTGAGAGAGGAGGTCAGAGAAGTGAGTCTGACTTGAGCACTAAACCTCTGAGTAGTGCCAGAAAGAAGGACCAGAGCTTTACATTGAGCAGGGATCTGGAAAAGACATGTAACTATGCAAGTAATCACAGAACTGGTCATTGCAGTTGTGTTGCTAATGCGACTCCACAGAAGGGTGTCAACAGGGGGAGCCACCAGTGTTCAGAGAGGGTTGGACCTCCAAACACCTAGGAGGTGACCAGCAGGCCAAGAGGATGGCAGGGGAGTAACATCATTGCAGGCAAAGGGGAATTCACCATTTCAAGATGAGTACAGCACTAGTTTGGGTTGAGAGGAGCCATTTCAGAGGTGCACAGAGAGAACACCAGGTGGCTTTGGAAAAAATAGTCCAGGGTTTGAGAACAGTGTGAACTATGTATCTCCCAATTCATTGAGTTTCCAGCTGTCCTGGAAGCCTCAGTTAATTGATCATATCTGTTCTGTAGCACAGGGAGCACTGTGCTAATAAATTTTAATTATGTACTTGGTCAACCCAGACATGCCTCTGACACTCTGACATCAACTATTGTTTGTATTCTGCCCTAGCTGAAGTAGTCTAATCCATGGAGACCAAGAAGCAAAGAGGCAAAAGAGACAAAGAACAAGATCTGTGCCCCAGTTCCTCCCTACCATCCCCCTTTGATACTCACTTATTCAGAGGCAGACAGAATACTGAGCTCTTTCCTGTCTGTAATTTAGTAACATGACATCTAAACACCTCTTGTTCTTCAAGGCCAGACCAGAAGAGAATTCCCTGAGAAGCAAAAGGAGAATATTCTAAGAAATTAAAGGGCCTGCCTAGTTCAGCCAAGTGTGCAGATGGGCTGAAGACTTGAATGTGAAGAGAACTTGCTATTCCTTTAAGTCAAAGTTCAAATAACATTTGGAATGTGCATCTCCAGCAAGGGATGTAAGGACAGAGCTGCGGTTGATGACTGCAGGTAACTATTACAGAATCAGGTGAATATTCACCTCCAAAAGAATAGAATATGAAGCAAGCCTGTGAAGAACAAGAAATACACCTTGGAATTCAGAAAGTACCAGCATAAAGTAAAAAATGTTAAAAATATATTTAAATCAGGCTTTGCATGGGAATATAAATAAAAAATGAGAACTTTCTGATCATGCAAATGAAAGAAGAAATTCATGGGCTGCTCTGCAGTGAGGTAGTGTTTATGAAAAATGTTGGACTGACCCAAAGCCAAGGGGTTGCCTTGTCCCACAGAGACTAACAGGAAGCCAAAGCAGTCGCTCTATGAAAGAGACTCTTCCATATTCATAGCTGTTACAGCTGGCTGGTTCATAACTTCGGTACCAAGTGTAGTTTTTGTTTCAACCTTATTTGGATCCGTACCCTTTCCAAGGTATCATTTTGGTGGTTTGACCTTGGCTGGAGGCCAGGTGCCCACCAAAGTCACTCTATTGCTCCCCTTTTCAGCTGGACAAGGGAGAAAATAGATATTGAGAGGCTTAGGAGTCGAGATAAGGACAGGGAGAGATCATTCCACAATTAATGTCATGGGCAAAACAGACTCAACATGAAATAAATGTATTACACTACACACACACACAGTGAAACCAGAGTTGGATGAGAAGTGCGACCAGATATTAAAACCTTCCCTCATCCCTCCTTTCTTAGCAGACTTTATTCATGATTTCTCTCCCTTCTTCCCTCACATTGTCCCACAGGGACAGGAGGAATGGGGGTTTTGGTCAATTCCTCATGAGATTTTTCTTCTTAGCTGGGGGGCAGGGGCATTCCTCACACTCTTTCCCTGCTTCTGCATGGGGTCTCACTCACAGAAGACAGTCCTCCATGAACTTCTCCAAGGTAAGTCCTTTCCCACGGGGCTTCAGCTCCTCACACATTGCCTTTCAGACACCAAGTTAGCTGGAAACAAGAACTTGCCCTTGAGCGTGCCTTCAAGGTTCTGTAGGCCGAAGTTACCTATACGCACATATATAGAAAAAGAAGAAATATTTTTTATTTCCGATTTTTATTTTAAAAGATTCATATCTTAATTTAAATGATACCTGCCCTTTTGAGTTTAAAAGCTTTCAGTCTTTTGAGGGAACTTTGCTGTAAGAGGCAATTTAGACAAATCCACCATGGAGTGTTGATGGTGAGGCAAAACTGAATCAGAACCTAGTACTGCTGTAGGCCTCACTGCCTGGCAGTATAACAGAGCCACATTTTTGTGAGAAACTACCTTTCAGGAGACCAACTGGTAGAATTGGAAGACTAAGATTTTTTGCACAGAAACCCTAGTTTAGGTTCTGAAGTGGCTCTTCTTCCCATCCCTTCTGGGTTTCAGGAGCTAGTGCACCTGAGAAATTGCTTAATTTTTGCATACAAATGTAGAATTGACTTTATCTTACTCAAATAAGAAAGGCTTTGCTCTGTGACTCAGAATTATATCTTACACAAGACACAAGCATGAGCTTGCACTTGAACAAAGTAATGTGTCATTTTACGCAAAGGCCACGCTCATACAAATGGGATGCTGCTGTTTCAGTTAATTGTCTCTGACAAAATTATGTGGTATGTGTGGTGGGGGAGAGCTGTCCTGGCCAGCAGCCACACTAAGCTCTTTTTCCAGCTCAAGTTTTCATCAGCTCACTGAGTCCAGAAAGCTGTCAAAAGACCCTGTTGAAATGACAGGGATTCAATTAAAGCTGCCACATATAGCTGCTGAAAGGGTTTTTTTCCAAATGCTCAGTTGCTGTGCCTTCAGATAAAAGGTTTCCACTTCCCGAGGGCAGATGCAGAACAGCTTTTAACAGAAGTGAAATCCTGTATGAGCTGAACTTTTGCCTCAAGCCTGCTAATGGGAAGGAAAGAAAGGAAGAGAGGAGAGCAAAGTGGTGAGCCTGTTTGTGTCTGACAAACCCAGCTGGGAACAGCAAATCATGAAAAGCAAGATTAGGCTGGAAGTACAGAAATCTGGGGAAGAGCACAGTGACTGTGTGCATCACCACCAAAACCTTCCACAGCTCCTTCAAGGTGATGGCCCCCATCTTTGGCAACACCAATGCAGACATGAGTGCAGAGAGGAAGGCAGCCTGAAACCAGTTGGGGTGGGGGGACAAATCATCCCAGGCAATAAAAATAGCTAATGGGAAAAAGCACTGGCAACATTCCTTGGAAGTGTATTTATTACATTGCTCAACAGATACAGTCCCATTAATCGAAATAATTTATTTGAATGTTTTACTTTAAAAGAATAATGGACATTAATTGTGAGTGTTACATGGTGGGGAGTTTATTTGGGAGCTTAAAGTAATTCCTAAGAGCTAGGCACAGGGTTCTGTTTGGTTTGATTTATGTGTAGAAAGGGGGAGTCAACTTCAATACTGGCGTATGCCCCTGTGTGGCTGAGATGGCTTTACTGTGCTCAGGGGTTTCACAGGTCACAAAACAGAGAATAATTTAGACTCAAATTAGGGGTAACTCAAAAAAAGGGCTTTACATGCTCTGACAAGATCAGAAAAAATTAATTGGGTAAAGCAGAAAATAGAGCTAATGTTATAAACAATCCTTTAGCAATGCTGTATTTCAAATTTCCTGACTGTTTTCATAATATAGGAGATGTATCAATTAACAGAGGGTGAGTCAGCTTCTCCTCTCAGCTAATGGAATGTGCCAGGGTAGAGAGGGGATGGAGGGATAATTGATTTGTTTCTGTGACATATTTCAAGGTCTCTACTGGAAAACATTGCTAAGTACAATTAGCAATTTTAAAAAGAAAGAGATATGTGAAAAATTGAAGGAAGGAAAGATTTCAAATGCCTTAATTGCAGCATGCAAAATTTAGGAAAACAAGCTCAGAGCCTGTTTTCCTTGTGGTGATGGGGGGATGTGCCAGGTGACTTCCCCAGGCTTCCCCAGGCTGGACTTTCACAGATCTGTGGGGCACTTGCAGACAAACCTACATGAGACTGACTAATCAGACTGTTACCAAACATTGCTCCATACTAAACTTATTTTCAGTATTATTAACTTTGCATGAAATTGAGCAACTGAGCTACTGGGAAAGAGGTGGGAGGCATCTTATGCTTGAGTTGAGCTTTGTCTCAGCCAAGAGTCAAAACATACGGAAGGGATGATCATGTCCTGCCTGTTTTTAAACTCAGTAGTAGAGGCAGGACAGGGTGACAGGTCAACAACTCAAATATATCACTAGTTATATTAATCCACAGGAATTATGTGTAGTCCTGCAATAGAATTATGAGAAGCTTCTCTGATGGCTTATGATTGTATCGAAATCAGTTGGTCTCATCTGCTAGAGCAGCTTTCAGACAGGTTCCATCAGACATTTTGGAAGGTTAATAACTTAATTATGCAAAGCCATAAGTTTGCCTATATATCCTATTTCTGAAGGAAACTAACTCTTTGCAGCAGTTTTAGCAGAACAATGTAAAATGCAACTGTTGGAAAAATGGTTCAGAAGAGGATATAACTAGTGATTTGTAAGATATGTATCTGTAGGATACATTTTATAACTCTTGGGTATATTTTACCTTTATAGCATAGGTACTGAAAGTGTCTTAACAGGGACTGCTTAAACAGGATATGTTCTTCATGGCACGTTCAGTGGCACTTCCCCTTCACCTAATTAGCAGTAACTGTTAATTCTTTCAGTAGTGTATAGCCAAGCTACTCTGAGAAAATGAGCTGATTTTGGTCCTACTTCATATCAAACATTGTTTTTCACTTGAACTCTAACTGAAAACCCCCAGGCCAACTTCTCATTTACAGCAGTTTAAATTAGAAAAAAAAAATCTAAACCCCAGTGAAGAACCAATTATATAGACTCGTAGGAATGTTTTTGATCTGGCATTGTAAAAGATGCAATCTTCAAAGATGCTAAGCATATGCAGGTCCAGCTGACATCCTAAAAGCTGCAAGTGATCACTTTGCCATGGGACCATTAGGGTTGGGAAACTTAACAAGGGCATGGGTCAGCTCTTTCTTGCAGGAAATAGGTTGTCTTTTGCTTTTTAGAGCTTTTTTT
This sequence comes from Laterallus jamaicensis coturniculus, assembly GCA_022605575.1. Classification (NCBI taxonomy): domain Eukaryota; kingdom Metazoa; phylum Chordata; class Aves; order Gruiformes; family Rallidae; genus Laterallus; species Laterallus jamaicensis. Next base: position 9,608,255 of record JAKCOX010000012.1, read on the forward strand.
ACAATTATACCTTTGCTTTCAAGCACTGACCTGTGATTTCACTTATCTATGGATACATTTCTTGAAGCTGTATTCCTGTGGTCAAAGCCCCTTAGGTCTCACACCTATTAAAAGAACACTGCAGTAAGTGATCTCATACAGCTCAGGAAGGGGAAAAACAATAGAAAAATGGCAAGGCCAGAAATCTGAATTGGGCTTTTGGGGGAGGAAAGTTTTATTCTCAGCTCTACAACCAGGTCCCTACTGCACCACTTCAGGGTCTGCATCACTTCTGAAGACGGGATAGGAAATGTTTTGAATGGGTTTAAAATTTGGCAAACCCTGCAGTTCATCCTACTGTTGGACTTACCTGGCAGAAAGCTGAAAAACCAAACTATTCAAATGACATGGTCTCTCCCCACAGTTTTGTTCAAAATATCTTAATTCCCTGCACTCATTTCTTGATGAAAAACACCATGAAATTCTGGTTATTCTTTTTAAATAGCTGACCCTTGTGTCTGAGATGAACCAACGCTGGAGGCTTGCACCTCAGCCAAATTGTGGATGAGGATCCCTCGGCCATCTCCAAAGACAGTCAATGCATCCCAGAGTCTGATCCCAGGGCCATTAAGTTGTGCCTGTTATCTCAGCGAGCCCTGGTGAGGTTCAAGGGTATCCATGACCAACAAATCCCAATGAACACCAGCATTTTGGCAGCTGTGAAGATCCTCATGGGTTTTCCCATTTTCCTTGCTTTCTAAGATTGACATACACTTTGTTAGAACCATTAATGAGTGATTTCAGGCAAGTCACTTCTTGTGCATTCCATGTAGGGAGTTAAAAATAAAGTTTCATTAAACAAAAGATATTGAATAAAAATTTGCATACTGACCACCCAAGGTCACCACTGATGTATAACAACATTGCTGAGGTGAACAGCCTTCAACATTTTTATTTATCTGTTCGTGAGGATGACTTGATCTTATGCTGAGTCTCAAAGTCATGTAACTCCGGAGTTGCCATATCCAAGGATGCAAAACCCAAGATAGACTCAAAAAATCATGGCATCCTTCCATCAGTGGGTCCTTTCCCCTTGTTCTCTGTTAAGTTCATTACCAGTTCATATTCTTAGAAGGAAAATGCCTCCAGGGCTCTTTTTCTCATCATTCAACCTCTCTTGCATCATTCACAGTAAAGGTGACAGAGCACTGGGACAGGCTGCCCAGTTGTGGAGTCTCCATCTCTGGAGATAGTCAAGACCTGTCTGGACATTTACCTGTGCCATCTGTCCTAGGGAACCTGCTTTGGCAGGGGGGTTGGACTCAATGATTTCTGGAACCCCTACAATTCTGTGATTCTGTGATTCAACGTCCTTTCCCTTTCTCTGGGATGCTGTTTCTGGACTAGGAAGGAACAGTGATAAATGAGATTAGGACATGAGAAAAATAAGTGAAGAACACAAGACTTTCTCCGAGCATTGAATGTGTCCACCTCCCTTTTCCCAGTCAGGTCCTATGAAAATGGGACCATCAATTCCTCTGCCATGTGCTGAGATGAGAGAGCAGCCAATCTTGCTCCCTCGTCAGGAAAAGCGCTAATTGCTCTGAAATAGCAGCAAGGTTAGGCACACCCTGTCAAAGGTCAAACCACTGCTGTAAGCTGTTGTGTGTATGTAAGACTGCAGGTTTAGGCAAATAAACATCTTTTCCCTGATGCAGCTTATCCACTTTGATCAAGTCATACAATTCTAATTTGAGTAACCAAGTATGAGGATAATTAGCAATCATACCATTGATAGTATACTTATTCAAATTAAATCACATGTGAGTAATCTGTGGATCTTCTTTTTTAGCAGATGAGTGTCAATTAGCAGCTGATTTAAGGCTTCTCTAAAAAAGAGTAACAAATTCTAGAGACTATTCCTGCTTTGCATGTTAAGAAGGCCTGGGGCTTCCATGAATATTTTTTCCATGTGTTTCAGTGCACTCATTTCCTCCTTTTGCTGCTCACTTAGGGAAGAAAAAGGTTTGATCTAATTGCTCTCCTACCTTCGCTTTCTCTCCACTCATCCTTTGCCTTTTGGGCAGGATGTCTTCCCTCCACACCAGAGGTGAAGAGCACTAGCATGGGTTGTTGCAGGCAATGGGAACTGTTAAGTTTACAGCCACCTGGTTCCCTAGATGTGGGAGCTCCTTGGGCTGACTAATAGCCCCTAGTGATAATTTGGTAATGCTACAGCTGCTCACCAGTGAGATCCCTGTGCGTGAACTCTTTTGAGAGTCTTCCAAGTAATTTTACTCCACATATTTTCCTGCTCCTCTGGCAAAGGGATACAGGGCACGTGGGCAGAGGTACCGTATCTGGCTGTCGAAGCTGGTTGATGTATGAACTCTAGGTAGGGCCCTTTCCAAACCAGGTTGCAGTTTGCAACAAGAATATGCTGTGATGATCTTCTTCTCTAATGAATCCTTTGCACCTGATTTTTGTACTGACCACCTCCATCCTGGTGTATAGCCCACTTGCCCGGGATTTGCTGTGCTGTGCTGACCCATGGTGTCCACATAGACAAACTGCCTTGTACTGGGGCTGCATAGCACGATTTGTAGGGGTCTTTGACAGTGTGACCTAACACTTTCCAGGCTTCACATGTGGCAAGAAACCCTGGTCCCTGGGTGCACCTCCCAAGGGAGGGTGAATGTAGTAGTCAGTACCAGCCTTGAACACTATTCTGCTCTGTCCTGGAGGGTCTCTCTTCTTCTTCCTTGATACCTTCCCCTGTCAGATCCATCTGCTTTGCTTGGGAGGGACAAGGCTTCACAGGGCTCTTGGCAGGCTGTGTCTGCTGTCTGCATCCCCAGAGTGACCAGGGAGAAGACCAAACTTCTCTGTGCCACTTAAAGTCAGTGCTTTTACCTTCCTGTCATTGCCCTCACTCTCATCTCCGTGCTCCGAAGGCCACCTCTTGCCCCACAGGGATCCTTCCTGAGACACCAAGAAGAAGATGAGACTAGAATGGGTTGCCCTGGATCTTTGCCTAGCCCTGAGAATATACAGGACTGTTGCCCCTTTCCCTTAGAGTAACCAGGAGTGTTACTGCCTCTGCCAAGGAGTGTCCTAGGAATCAAACCAAATAACACGTAAATCAAATACAAAGATCCTAAAGCATGTTAGAGTTTTGTGTGTCCTTTCCATTTATTCCTTTATATTATGAAGCTGGAATATTAGTGCAAAGTTAACACATTAAACTAATCATATTTTAGGCAATGTTTCCAGTAAGAGATTTTTCAGGAAGTTCTCTATATCCAATCATTGATGAAAACCCACGTGTGCAATGGTGCTGATACCAAGAAAGTGGGGACATAGCAATCTGAGAACAGTGGTCAGTATCTCTCTGATGCAGATGAAGGACAGGACACCTCCTGCATCAGGCTGTCTTCTGCCTGGTGTTCCCTAGCTGTGCTAGCTCACCTCAAAGGAACAAACATTGGCCCTGCAGGTCTCTTGCAGAGCTTTAGGGTCTTCTCCTTGGTTTTAGGTTTGGCTTTTTCCTAGAGGGAAATGGAATCAAACTCTGATCTGCATGCCTCTATTAACCATTTTAAGAAGGTTCTGCACCTTCCAAACAAACCTGTGAAACATGCAAACAAACACTCATTATTCAACAGCAGCACCTGCAGTAATGACCATGTGCAAAGAACAACAGTACCACAAATCCTAAGCAGCACATCCTTCAGAAGACTCTGTGTGGATGTAACCCTAAGACCTCATTAGCCTAATGGGACTAAGTACAGCTAAGCATCATGCTGACATGGCCAAATGGCTTTTGCATTTTGCAGTCCAAAACTCATTTTTTTCCCCTTATTTCCATCTGTTTGGTCCAGCCCTGGGAATTCTTCAACTGAGAGCCAGGTTAGCCCATAATAGTTGGATCAGCTCAATTTTCTGGGGGCTTGAGGAAACTGTTAACACATGCACTGATTCCCAGTCAGCAGACAATGATGTTTTTGGATATATTTGGCCTAACAATGGGAAAACGTGTCTCTGATAGTGTGCACTAATTAAATATACCTCCCTAGAATGAGGCTGTATGTGGTATTGATTTATTCAGTCACAGGGTTTCCCACTGCAGATGTAATGATAATGCAGAGACAGCCAGCTGAGCAGCTCTCTGCAGTGTATCAGAGCAAAACACCACAAACACATACCACTGAGAGATGAAAAGAAATAGCAAAAAAGCACTAGGCAAAGCTCTAGAAGCACCACTTATATCATCCTGATGAAAGGTCCAGAAAGGAGCTTTCTGGGTGCTGCTTTAAAAAAGCAAGGGCTCAGTTCTATTCAGTTTTCCATACCCAGGCCACTGCAATTTGGGTATCTGCTCACTGAATGACAGTAACTATTCCTGTGCATTTTCTGGATGAACACTGAGATCAGACAGTCACTCAAGTATGCAGAGGAAGGGTTGATCCTTGTAGGGGGGTTGGGAGAGAGGTTTTCTTGCATGATCATTGTGTAAGCTGAAGTCCAGAGCCAGCATCCTCAGGCATAGACATTAATCACCCTGCCAGGCACAGAACATCATTAGCTCATTTCTCACCATGAAACCACAGGAGTTATACGGGTTCATTGATAATTGAGCACTAAGAAAATCTCAGTGACCTTTAGAGGTTTGGATTCACTCTGGTCTGCATAGCAAAAGTGACGATGTTGTAGTGGTGCTACCCTAGGAGCCACTCTGCAGAGATGAGATGAGCTGAGAAGATCCAGACTGCAGTGAATGTTGGCCTTAAACCCTTGCTTTCCATCCCATGCCAGGGCAGAAGTTGAAAAGTGTCAGTTTGAAGGGTATCAGAAAAAAAAACCACTCCAGCATTTGCAGAATCAGGTACTTTGGTTTGACACACTGAACTGATCTTGTCACTAAGTTCATTTGATGTTTTCCACTGCTTCATGGGAATTTCAGTTCAGGCTTGATGATTACCTGATTGACCCCTGTGAACAAGAACTATGAGCTAATTCAGTGTGGTGTGACCTGCATGGCACACTGTGGAACGAGTCCCAGAGAAGGCATGTGTTGTCTGACAGGACACACCATTTTCTAGAGACCTTGTCCCATGAGATGAAAGTAGAAGGAAAAAAAGCCAAGACAAGAAAAATTTCCTATGAAAAAATTGGCTTAAAAAAAAAAAAAATCCCTTAAATGATCTCTAATCAAAGTTTAACTCTGATTTTGAGTAAGGAAAGTACAATCAGATGTCTAATTTTTTGAAGAAATCTTTGCAGAGTTACCAGCTAGGACATTTAAATAAGGGAAGAAAGTTTTTCTGATAATATATTTTCAGCAAAAATCTCTTGCTCTTGTTCAGATTTATTGAAATGAACAGAAAACTCAAGGAACTGTTTGGAGATCCACTTCATTTCTATGAAAGACTCTCCCAGGCTGTGCAACTTAAGAGGGACTGCATAACACGCTCCAGAGTTTGAACAGTATTCAGAGAGAAAAAGGACTCTAAAACCAGCAGGTCATACATAGCCTGCTCTCTCACTTGATAAAAGGGATGTTTCAAAAGAATTCCAAGGAGTTTAAATAAAGCTGGCTTACAGAGGTACCCACAGGCTGGGAGGGGGTTTCATGAGGGCTTTCTCAAGGGTTCCTCATCCTGAGCTCCTTCCCATCATCTCGCTAAGGGTGGGAGGCTGTTATTCAAATATGGCATTCACAGAAATTTGGGCAAAAGCTTATTTTGCACAGCTTTCAAGAGATGAATCAGACAGACAGTACCTCTCTCACTGATCCCAAATACGAGCCTCAGGGATGGGTTTGATCTTTTTACATTTGTGGTGGAATCCTACCCAACATCCTCCTTGAAGCAAAGCCAGCCTCTCAGTCCACTTTTAGTTTGACATCAGCCATGAGGCAGCTGTAGTGCTTGCCATGGCAAACAGCCTTACATTAATGGTGTGAGACAAGACTTTTGGGCAGCCCTGCCTTTCCTCAGCTGAAATTGCAGCTTCTATCTATTTGCCTTTTTCCTTTGAAAGCAAACAATTCACTTCAGCTTTGAATCTTGACTTTAAATTAAGTGAAATATGTATCCTTTTTTTTTTTAGCCTTTAAAAATATTTTAATCTATTCCTTTCTGACATCTAGATATAGCTAGAATTACCACTAATGGGTTTCAATGCATAAAATTTTATGACTGAGTGCCAGACACTGTTTATACTGTGTAGCTTTTCATTTATGTACATTCTGTTTGACTCGATTACCTAGCCCCAGATTCATTACCAAAGAAGAGCAGGCAGAACTGATGCAAGCAGCAGCATTTAAAATACATTTTTCAGCTAAAATGAATCTATGATATGAAGTGACTCTCTGTGGGCTTCCTAAAAGAAGTGTTATTGAAAAGGTTGGGGGTTTTTTTGCAGGAGTTTTGCAATTACCCTTGTCATATATATGTACACAAACATAGACATGCATATAACAAGTACAGAGGACTTGTGTATAGTAAACAAATGACAATAAAATTAACTTTAACCAAATATAGAGTTTTCTAAAGGTACAGATTATTTTAGTGGCCAGAAACTAAACAAAGTAAAATGGAGATCCACATTTCACTGAAGGTTTTTTACTTGTTTGGTTCAAGTGTCTACCATTAGGTGTCTGTGCCTTTACTTTCAAAAGTGGAGTGCATTATTTTTCAGAAAAAACCCAAAACTTATTTCCCTGTCCTGTTCTTCAGCCAGTATGTGCCCTATACCCACTGTCATGCTGGTAGACTGCTGCTGTTTCTGCAGGACCACTACTCCAGACTCTTCTTCATGTCGCCTGTTGATGCAGCAATCCATGGATGAACACCCCAAGAGCTGCAGAAGGAGGTGACTTTTCTAACAGTGCCATAGAGGTTCCACACAGCAGTCACATACCCCATAGTAACCCTTGCAGGGGTTGATTCACATTCTCTCAACCTCTGTGGAGTTTCATCACTTTTGCTGGACTGCAGCACAGAGCAGTGCCGTGGAAAGAGGAGCTGAAATGCTCTCCTGCATGCAGGAAAAATTGCTTTGGGCTTGAACATCATCTGGGAAGGCTTTTTACAATTGATTAAAGCTAAGGGAGGGAAGGTTTAGATTGGATATTAGGGGGAAGTCTTTTACAGAAAGAGTGGTGAGGTGCTGGAACAGGCTGCCCAGAGAGGTAGTGGATGCCCCATCCCTGGAAGTGTTCAAGGCCAGGTTGGATGGGGCCCTGGGCAACCTTGTGTAGATCCAGGCCTGAGGTTGGTGGCCCTGCCTGTGGCAGGGGGGTTGGAGCTTTATGATCCTCAGGGTCCCTTCCAACCCTTGCCATTCTATGATTCTATGATTTATGGGATGACCCAAAGTATACAAGGAAATTGGGATTGTCTGGAAATCTGCAAATGGGGAGAAGAAGAAACCTTTATGGCTGACCATTATTTTAAAAACTTGACATAAGAGAAGTCATTATTGGGACCTAGTTTTGTTTTAAATTTTACCCACCTCACTCTTCCCCCAAACCATAGCCTCCAGCAGGGCTTATGGCTTTTGTTCTGCAGAATACCAGACTAGACAGTAACAAATCTCTTCCAGCTTTACTGCCTGTGGCCAAATTACAGTGATATCCATAGTGAGAAGAGAAATGGATCCTGTAATTCTAAGTACTTTTGAGTACCCGTTCTCAGGAGACCTGTGCTACAATAGGTACAAGTCCCAGAGAGATCTGCAGCATTACTTTTATGCCTTTATGGTTTAAGTAGATAGATGGAAATTAAGTAGATAGTTGTGGAAATTAAATTCTTCCTGTGTCCAAAATGTGAACCTTCCAGTAGAAGAACAGCAAGTTCCAGTTAAACTTGGAAGCACAAACATATAGAGCTTGAAAGCATGAAGTGTGAGTGCAGGACCACTCCCTGGCTGCTGCCCATTTCGGCTCAAATGCAAGCTGCTGGGACTGTTGTTTTGATGCAGTTCCCCAAGGATGAAAAGAACCAACAACCAGAAAGCTTCTCTTGCTGTGAACACAGTTAGGAAGCACTTTTAAGTAGTTTGATTACCACCTTAACATAATGCTGTCTCTTACTGAACACAGTTTGACATCCCGTTGTCAAGTCCTCTAAGAGCTGACTGACTTGCTAAGGGCCACCTCCAGCACTTTGCTAACCTGTGTGACACCTACTGAGGGCCATGGGGGGTTTAACTGATGCAGCCAAGAGCAGAATGCAAAGCATAATGATGGATGGTATTTTTAGAAATCACATGATTAAGCAAAAATTAATAAATCTGTCTGAAATCTCCCCCAATACTGTCCACACAGCCAAAGGGAAGAGAAGAAAGGGAGGTATGAAATACCCAGCAATGAATGGCAATCCCTCACATACTGAAGACATCATGGGCAGTGCTGTCACCACGAGCACAGGGCAGGGAAAAGGTGAAATCTGAATGTTCTCCCACACCCAGATCTGTGGGGTACAGGGGTCCTGCAGCTGGATGCTCTATGGGCATACAGAGCCCTGGCCATGTATAGGTCTCACCTGCCCTGGTGAGATGCAGACAGCTCCTTTGCCCAGGCCATGCTGTTGCACTTGCAGGTGTCAGAGGAGGCTGTTGGTGGCTGGTTTACCCACACAGGGCAGGTTGGAGGATGAAGGAAAGGATGGATGAGCCCCAGCTCTGTTGCTGCTGTGCCCCAAAACTGCTGCTGTGGGCACCAGTTAAAACCAGGCTGATGCAGGCTAGAGCCTGAGCAGAATGATGATGGGGTGTCCTGTCCTTCCAGCACTCCTCAATTAAGACAGCCACTCATCTTACTTAGCTGGAGACTCACTCCTAGCAGAGAGCAAACCAGCCTGATTTCCTGGGAAAGGATGTTAAAAGGAATCTCACTAGCTGTGAGATTCCTGTGAATACCTCTGCAGCATTCACAGGTACAGGGTGCAGAGGAATTGATTAAAGGTGAAATAGTAACTGAGAGTTGGGCTTTAACAGGCTGCAGAACTCATCCCTTTTCATTGTTTTAGTGCTGAGCTCCTCCTATACAGCTTTTCAGCTTTGAGAGTGTTCCCAGGCATTTACAACACTTCCTCCACAGTAACACTTAGCCCAAACCCTAAATGGATTCACCATTTCCCTACAGGGACCTTAACATCAGGTAACATTGGGTAACACCAGGTAAAGGACTGGTTATTAAAAATACAGAAGGCAGATTTGCAACAGTGCTGCCAAATGCCCAAGTGCTGTTAAGCAAGAAAAAACCCCCATGGCTTGCTTTTTCAGAGTATTCATTGCAGCAGGGACCTGTGGAAGTGCTGACAATCAGCTGGCCTGGAGTGCTTCTTTGCATCATCCCTGTCAACCAATGGCACAACTGTCTCCTCTGTGGGAGCAAAATGTGGTGAAATATATGGCAGAAATGGCAAGCAGGAGGAGGAGGAGGAGAAGGAGAATAAATCTAAAGTGCTCTGGGCATTTTCTACTTCACAGGTAGCCTTGGTTTAAATGAGGTGGCTAGGCTGATGGCGAGTGCCCACCAGCCTGATTGGAATGGAGGGATGACTGAAGTCCCCTCAGCCTCCCTGCTAAATCACTGTTTGGATGGTAGATAGGCAAAAAACCCACCCCATCCCAATCTGTGAGGGGAAGGAAAGTGTTGAGAAAGAAAGGCCAGGTTGGATGGGGCCCTGGGCAACCTTGTGTAGATCCAGGCCTGAGGTTGGTGGTTCTGCCTGTGGCAGGGGGGTTGGAGCTTTATGATCCTCGGGGTCCCTTCCAACCCTTGCCATTCTATGATTCTATGATTCTAAAGGACCAAACAGAGAAAAGCAGGGAAGTGAAATTTAAGACTGCATGTAAAAGAGTTTCTAAGAATCTCATATGCCATAGGAGTTGTTAAGCAACACCGGATCTGAAAGCCAAGTGGTGTGAAAGTTTAAAGTGTTTTCAGAGGCACTGGCAGACTTGCAATTATCCCCACAGGACTGACAAAATGCCTAGAGCTTTGCAGCACGCCTGTGAAGAAGCCCCACCAGGTTAATCCACCTCTGCCATCTTTACGGAGCATTTCCACATGCCTGTCTGACAGGGCTGATCTATAACCCCTGACAAATAATTAGAGGAATGAAATTAAATTTTATGTTCTTCAGCCTGTGAGTAAATCTCCTTTTTTTATCTCCCTCCTTCACTAAAAAATACAAAAAAAAAATATTGAGCTGCTTGCCCAGCAAAGGTGGCAATGCTTCCCATTCAATAGTGTATTGTTTAAAATTCCTGCTTCCCGCTGCTAGGAGAAACAAACTGCCATAATTTTCTATTCAGTAACATCTCGTAGTGAGTGATTTATGCTTAGGCTTTACCCTGGTTTTGTCTGAAATCAGGCTGGGGGTTTAGAGCAGGTGCAGACTAGCGCTGCCTGGGAAAGGAAGAATGCTGCTGCTCGGATACAGGCTTGTGGAATGCTTGCTCCAGAAAGCGCTGCTGCACGCAGCCTGCACCAGGGAGACAAGATGTCTTGCTGTGACCATCGGTGATATCAGGGGTGGTTCTGCTCCCAGAGAAGCCAACCAGGAGAGCTCGCACTGGTTTCTGTGAGGGCAGCATTGTAGTGTCAAACAAGAAAGGATTCAGGGACGATTTTGTCTGGGGGCTCTACATGCCCCTGAGCACATCGCACGTAGCTGCATGCTGAGCTACCCATGGGTGTTTTGTACCAGCTTTGAACCGATCTTGAAAATAATTAGAAGTTCACAAAGGTATTTTAAGCTATTTGTCTCCTCCTTAATAAATTTTTAAACATATTTGGTAATTTCAGCAGGAAGAGAGCTCTTATGCAATGCTTGGATGTGCACTTCTTGAATAATTAATTGTGCCCCGAAGGGGGTGACTCAGTCGACCCAAATGTCACTTGTATTTGTCCAGTGTGAGCTATTTCTGTTTGTGTAACAGTTATTCCATGAGATATATTACAAAGAGTGCATTTAAAGATATATCCTAAGAGACAGAATTAAGATAGTCCTGCAACGTTACTCCACAGTTCCTGAGATGTAAAAGCCCTGTATCCACTAATGAACCCCACATTTATTTTTTGAACTTTGACCTTGAAGCTCCTGTGACAGAGGACATAAATGAACCTCTGCCACGGGGAGATCATCTGTGTCTACAGTGAGCTTGCCAAAACTTTGCCAACCATTCCTTAGTAGAAAAGATGGGCAACTTCAGCTTTGTTGTCTGGTTGTGGGCCTCAGACATTTCTTCCTCTCAACAGATCAGCCAGTAGAGACCTGGGCTCTAGCTACTGCTCCTTTGGGTGAGTAAGTGCTCTGTGCAAAATGAAACATCTTCTAGAGGAACCTGCCATCACTGCTGCTCAATGTAGTCCAGTAGCTCCAGGTATCACAGAGGATTTCTCCTTAAAGTTGAGAGATGCATGTTCAGACTCCCCCTCATGTGACTTCACACCTTACAGGTATTTCTGTCACCACATGCATGGGGAATGCAAAGCTTTCTGTTCTGGATTGGAAAAATGTAACCCATCACCACCAGTAGATGCAGAAACACCTCGTCTGTAAACCACAGGTGAGCACTGGAAGTCTCAACATTGCCACACCATCATGACTGAGGATGTTCTGGCTGTTCTACCGGGGGGGGGTATGTGGGTATCTGAAGAGTTCAGACAGAAATAGTGGCAGTTGTGGAGTCTAAGCCTTGAACTTTAATGCTTGGATCCCTTTGGGGTATTTCAGTGTGGGTGAAGGGGGCACTGCAGAGAAGGATTTTTTTTTTTTTTAGGAAAACCTGAATAAGTTATACTGAACATACAAATCATTAACTGTATATTCCCCTATATTGTACCATTATTTCCCAGTCCAGTGATAGTGAAATGAAAACAGAGGAACTTAATGGCAATGGCTGCATAAAATCAGCTCCTCAGAGCTGAAAATTGGTGGGGTTTTTTTATTTGCAGATTGGAGAGGAGAATATATCATGGTTACCCAGAAATTCACAATTAATAAGTATTTTTTTCACTGTTCAGGAAGACTTAATGGAGAAGAGGTCACATTTTTGAGGGCCAGGGACACTACAGAAAACTATATTAATATCTTACATTAATATTGAGTTTAAACAACTTAAGATTGTCTTCTCCAAGCTATCATCCATAGGTCAGACCTCTGAGAGCCAACTAAAAACCACAGCTATATTGTCTTTTTTAATTATTCCAGCAAAAAGTCGTGCTCTGCTCAGCCCTTGCCCCCAGCAATCAGTGATTCCTCTGAAGGCTGATGCAGAGTCACGGAAGCCAACACCAGCAAGCAGCTCCTTGCAAGAGGGCAGCAATTTGGAGCTCACTTGCAGGTCCTGGGGTGCTCTGCACTTCACAGCGGGATTGCCACTGAGTTAGTTTCCTGCTCCTGAGGTTCCTTGAAGATACAAACATATTCTTCAGCCCTACTGGGGCAACGGCTGAAGAAATGTATTGCTTTTTTCTCACCATGGAAGCAATTTCCTGGGAACATCAAGGGAGAGAGCTGGCTGCACCAGTCCCTGAGATGTGTTGAACCCTCTGCTCGGCCCCAGCAGCAATTTTTTTCTTCCATTCTTTGTGCTGGTGGAGAGGTTCTGGCATGGAGAAGCCTCAGCCTGACTCACAAACAGCCAACACAACAAAGCGTGTGCTTTTACAAGCACAACAGCTGTGTGCTGGTGGGAAGAGGCACTTCCATGCAGGAGTGTCATGGAAGCTGCAGAGCAAGTGGGGAGTCGGAGGACGTTACGGCACCTTCCACAGTGCCTCCAGTGTTAGAGCTCTGCCACCCAAGCAGTGCAGCCCCCAGGAAGGCTGCAGTAACCCCCTGTGCTAGATACCAGTAATGAGACCTGCAAGGACTCAAAATGTTAATTGAAAACAGACTCTTCTTCACAAGCAGCAGGAGACTTAAAACCTGAAGCTCGCAGCTGCAGATGCCCAATTAACTTCCAGCGGGATGAGGGCAGCAGGAGGCACGTGCCACGTAACGTATCGCTGCTGCTGGGGGTCTGATGTGCAGATCTGGAGGGTGAGGTACGGTGACAGGGTGGCCGGAGGCAAAACCAAGCAGGAAAGTGAGGTAATAGGAGAGACAGGCTGAGCAGCGACGTGAGGTAAGTGATGCAGACAGCTTGAGCAGGGCTACAGGGGTGTGAGCTGTGCATGACAGTTCCTGCAGGAAGGTGACGCGTGGGAGATGCCGGGGCACCAAGGAGCTCACGGGGCTCTCCAGCTCCCAGCGCTGCCGGCACCACCCTCGAAGGGAAGAGGAGCGAGGCTCTGGGCGTGGGACTTGCTCTGCGTAGCTGTGTAGGTGGGCTGGGGCCCTGGGGGCTGGCTGGGGCTTTGTGATGCTGCTGACAGGGGCTTAAAAAAGCCGTAGCATTTTGTATAAATGTTACATTTGAATCTCTGACATTTCCCCCTCGGTGCTAATTATTCCCAGCAGCCTCTCAGCATGCCGCACATGCCTGGCGCTGTGACAGCTATTAAAACCCTGTAAACAGGCTCTGGAGGGGAAGTGCCTGGAGTCACCTTGTCAGGTTAAAGAGAATCTATCACATAAGTAAAAATAAATTGGATCTGAACCCGTGTTAGGCACCTTCAGAGGCAGAAGCTCAGGAAGGATGTTATCAATAAGTATCTGATGGGAGATATAGTAGATTAGACAGAGACAGTAGAAAGTAGATTAGATAAAGTCTTCCCAGTGGTGTCCAGTGACAGGAGAAGAGGCAATGAGCACAAACAGAAACACAGAAAAGTCCAATTAAACACAAGAAAACCTCTTCATAATGCGAGGATCTAGGGGTACTTTAGTACTTTCACAGGTCACTGCTGCTTTGGTCTTCAGGTGGTCACACACACAAGCTGAGTGAAGTCAAGCAGTGCTTACTAGAGTATCAGTGACCTGGAAGGAGACTGTAGGGAAGCTCAGCATAGCTTTGCCAAGCCCGACCAAATTCCTCGATACCTCTGGCCTGGCAAAGCATCTGAGGAAGCTGTAGTTTGCCCTGGCTCATCCAAGTCCGTCTGGAAGAAAGTTGCAACCTGGCAGGACTATCAAAGTGACAGCTGGAGTATGTCAATAGCACCAGGCCTATCTGTCAGTAGTCTTCTTATTATGAGGGCTCATCACTTTGTGAGATGGTGTCAATCACTTCTAAGCCCTGCATTACAAATAAGAATTAAGGATTGGTCTCCTAAGGATTGTATTTGAGGACAAAGTGATTTGAGGTCAATCTGCTCCAAAGTCTGACTATAAGTGCCAGATATTCTATGAAAGGTAGAACTGAACCTGGGTCCTTAATAAACCCTGTGTTTCACGAGGAATAATTTATGCCACTGACATACCGCCTTCAAAGCTTGTTCACTTCCCAGTAAGAAAAGTTACTCAGGTTTTCTGGGATCCCAAAACCTTATTCAGCAAAGAGAGCTTGGCTGGCTGCCCTGCAGACCACACGTGTTGGGGGGTCTTTTCCTTGTTTCTTAGCCCAGAAGTTGCAGTGAACCACCATTTAAGTTTACATGTATATGTTGCTGATTGTCCAAACCTTGACAACTGTTTTCTTGTCTGGAGTCCTTTGACATTGTCACAGTAGAGGAAAGCAAGAATTTGATAGATCCTCTGTTCTGATCCATGATCTCTGGACTTGTGTGGCCAGAGGATACTCAGTAGTAACAGAAGCACTACCCATAACAATCACTGGTAGAAATCAAAACCCCTGAGCTCTCCCTTTGAACTGAGCTCTGTGCATACCAGTTTTACACAAGAAGAGCCATACCGGGCCAGGACAAAGGTCTGTTTAGCCCAGTGTAGCTGTCCAGGGTCAGGGAGAAGTAATTCTGAGCCTTAGTTTTTAAGATATTTCTGGAAAATCCTCCTGTTTATCAGCCACTTACGGACCTTTCTGCTGCCATTTTGTACAGTCCCCTTTTAAGCCCCTTTGCACCTTGCAGCCTCTGCACCACCCGTGCCACTGGGTCCTGCAGTTTGGTTCAGTGCCGCTGAAACATTCCGGCCTGTATTGAAGCTACCCAGACCAGTTTGTTGTGCACCTGGGTTATGACAGAGTGAAAACTCACTGCCTGTCCATGATCAGATGGACTTCTGCCTTTTCAACCAGATACTTCTGGCCTAGTTTGCCTTTCACCGCATGAAAAGCGCTCCATGTTTTACAGATCCGTACCGCTCTTCACACTCTCACTTCAGAAATAAAACCAAGCAAGTGCTGGAAGTGTTACCTTTTAATCTGAAAGGAAGGGATTTCCTACTCAAGAGAGTGTTGACAAAGAAACACCTCAAGAAGACTGTAAAAATCAGTCTCATCCTGCTGAATTTAGTGTTTCTGTTCAGTATTTCTTCCCGTGTGTTACAGCCAGTGACAACACAACCAGCCAGGCCACACACATTGTCTCTCCTTGGGATCTATTCAGTCCCACAGTTGGACTCTTCTACAGTACACTCTTGCCTTTTTCAGCATGCAGAGAGTGATGGTGCTTGAATAGAGCTTTCCAAGAAGAGGAGTGCTTTTATTGTGCTTGCCCATGGAGCCGTACACCACGTTAGCTGCCTTGTTTAAAACTGGCTGTAGTTTCAGGTATCTTGCCTGTGGGCAGGTGGAGGTAAAGCTGGGAGTTAACCCACCCCCTCAGAGGCCGAGTTCTGCAGAGGCTGGAGAACAACAGTGAATTTATGCATAAGGAGACAAAGCAGTAAATTGCAGCCTAAGCTTATACGCTGTTAAGGTCAATCCACAATCTTTGTCCTAGCAGTGATGATAGGAGCTTCATAGAATCACAGACTGGTTGGGGTTGGAAGGGATCTCAAAGACCATCTAGCTCCAACCCCTGCACCATGAGCAGAGACACCCTCCACTAGCCCAGGCTGCCTAAAGCCCTATCCAATCTGGCCTTGAACACTGCCAGGGAGGGGGCAGCCACAGCTTCTCTGGGCAGCCTAACACCCTTGTAGGGAAGAATTTTTTTTCTTGTATCCAATCCAGATCTACCACCTTCCAATTTAAAACCATTGCCCCTCATTCTATCACCCACACCCCTCTAAAAAGTCCCTCCCCAGCTTTCCTGTAGGTCCCCATCAGGTACTGGACGGCTGCTGTTAAGATCTCCCCAGAGCCTTCTCTTCTACAGACTGAGTAAACCCAACTCAGCCTGTCTTCTCAAGAAAGGTACCTCTGTGTCCTCCTCTGGACTCACTCCAACAGCTCCACGTCTGTCTTGTCCTGGGGACCCCAGAACTGAATGCAGTACTATTGATGGGGTCTCACCAGAGCAGAGCAGAATAACCTCCCTCGACCTGTCAAGGTCATGCTGTGTTTGACACAGCCAAGGAAACTTCTCCAAAACATTTGTGAAGCTGACTCCAACATGGAGATCAGCATCTAAATCAGAGAGTATATGGCTGCATGCATTAATGTGAGGACATAAAAGCTGCACAGACGTTGGTATGTTTTACAGCTTCACTTCCGTATCTCTTCACTTTTATTTCTGTATTTCTACCATCTCTACCCTCTGCACTGTAACCCATCTGACCTTACAGGATTCATTCAGGAGGAATTTAAGAATGAAGTGGCTGAATTTCTATCCTACAATGATGCTGGAAGGGCAGTGAGTATTTTACCAGTTTTTGAAGGACTGGCAGGAAAATTACTGGCTTCTGAGGCAAACATTTGTCAAAGTGTTAATTATACCAAACAAGTGTAGTTTGCATACACACAAGTGGCAAGCCATGCTAGAGGTAAGCCAACTCTTGGAAAATAAAATCATGTCTTATTCTGATATAACTTGTAATCTTTTTCAGACATTCAAACTGCTCGTGACAGAGTTCCTCTCCAAGAACATAACAATTTGCTAATTAGGGGGTGATTATCCACGTTTTATTTGGCTTAAAAATATATTTCACTGCTTATTAAACATAAAATAATTTCAGAACTAGAATTTGTAAGATTAGAAAAACTGTCCTACCCTGAGCCACCTGTATTGCAAAGAGAACAAAATAACTTGGGTGTGCTGGGACAAGAGAGAGGCTGAGAACTGGTGTCTGTCTCTTCAGCCGAGTAACAAGTGGTAAGAGGAAATGGCATCAAGTTGGGCCAGGGGAGATTTAGATTGGATGTTGGGAAAAATGTCTTCACCAAAAAGGCTGTCAATAACTGGAACAGGCTGTCCAAGGGAGGTGGTTGAGTCACCATCCATGGAGGCGTTTAAAAGCTGGGTAGATGTGGTGCTTGGTGGTTGGACTTGGCAGAGCCATATTGATGGTTGGACCCGATGATCTTAAAGGTTGTTTCCAACCAAAACGATTCTATGGCTCTGACTTCTCAGCAGAGCCACACGAATGGGCAGGATGAGGCCACAGACTGCAGTGCAGGAGGAATACAAGCTCCTTGCCTGGAACGGGGCTCCGACTCTGCTTCTTGCGAAGGCCTGTCCCAGGGAACAGAGCCACACTTGTACAACATGAATTCCTACCAGGACCTTGATGGGCTTTACTATGAACAGATTAGGCCTTCATCTGGAGGCTGTTCCAGCTGGAATCCAATGCATCATCCAAAGCTTGTGTGGCCCAGACCCTGTGTCTTTGACCATGGTCCACAACCGCCCCACTTCAAGAGGAATTTCAAGAGTAAATGGCAAGGATAGATAAGAGCTTGAGTTGTAACATAGGTTATGGTTGTTCTTGTCTTACTTCAGCACCTTTCCTTTCCATAGCATACATGACAGGGGAAAGCATGGGTGCTTAAAGAATCCTGTACTCTGTAAAGAGGAAGAAGGCACAAAAGGTTAAACAAGAATGCTTTTATTCAGCTTTTAGCTCTCACAGTTCTAAACAGTAAACATAATTAACAATTCACCCATGGTACCGGAGAACATAGCCCTGGCATCAGTAAAATGTCTACTGTTTAAGGCACTGATAGTGGGAAGAAAAACACCCTAATGTGGATTGCTCCTATTTAATCAGAATTCAAATGTATTATGAGCATGTGCTTGTTATCCAAATGTTAAAAATTCCACAAGCTACATTCACAAACGTTTATACCACTTCAGTAATTACTGAAACAGGAATCAGTGGCTCCCCTACTTTGACTTCAGAGCAAGCATTGCATTCCTTTGGAATGGAATCCATTTTTAACCTGCTAAAATAAAAGGGGGGGAAAAAGGAAAAAAAGGGGGGAAAAAAAAGCAACAACCACAAATTACTTGAGCAGTATGGCTTTAAGACCCTGGATTTGGTTACAATACACTAGCAAGCTAAGTCCAAGAACAGCATACAAGTGCCCTATACTGTCATCTTAAAAGGAGCTGTTTTACAGTATAAAAATTAGTTCAGTACATACTAAAGCCAGTTTTTGTACAAACAATTTTACAAAACTGAATTCCTCAAAGAAAAAAAAAAATCGGGTACATTTAAATATGAATCACTCTTTGCATTTTTTATGCATAAAATTACTTATCTTGATGATATAAATTAGGGGTCCTACAAAACGTTAAAGCTGGCATCCTTATGTTACGGAAGCACAGACATGGGAGATGCTGAGGCGTTGGCTCTGCAAAGCCCCACAGACGTCCCATTCCTGCCCGCCCCAGAGACCCGCGGGGACCTGGGCTTCTAAGGAGCCGCAGTGACCTCGCGTGGCCACCTGAGAAATCCCTGTCCTCAAACTTGGGGGTCTATTGTTTTCGGATTTGAGCCGGACATTCCTCACAAAAGTGAATAAACTTAACAGGTACAACAGTGGCTCACGCTTGGTCTGTCTGTCCCAGGGACTTCCATGCCTCTATCTGGAATGAGTGGACAGGAACAAAGCCTTCACACAACCTAGCTCCTGGTCACAGAAACATCGTGTCTCCTCTGTGATTGATCAGACACCTGATCCAGAACAGCTGAGAGAACTGTTCTCTGTAGGTCCATGAGATATTGTATTCAATATACGGTCAGTATTAGGCTCCCAAATACATTACTGCAGCTTTTGAGAGAACAAAGGAAGGGGATGTGGATTGATGCTGACTCAAAGGCCAAACCAGGACACAGATAAAGTTTTACTAGATGTTTTAAAGGTGTGTCAAGTCCATTCATACACAAAGTCCAAAAACGTTTTAGAAAGAAACCAAGTGTAACAAAGAATCCAACAGTCAATTTAGGTGCCTTCTTCCATTGCTCTGAAGGGATGTAACAAGCAGGAACAAACCATTGTCTTCTATGTCATGAACAGATGAACAACGTGAGAATGACAAAAAAAAATCACAATAGTGACTGTGTCTCATTTGCAAGTATATCAATCCACACAAATTCTTCTACTGCTTATAAATCTTCCCTGTTATATCCAACTTTCCTCTCATTAAGTGACTCTTCTGTGTTTGGTGCCAGCCACGTGAAATACACCTTCACTGGATCAATATTCCAATGCTTGTGGAACGACACTGGGATTTGGTGAGAAAGGTAGCCTTTTGGATAGTCCATTGGCCGTGCCTAGGGAAGAAGAATAAGTCAAACCCACTAGTACTCAGTGCTGAAGGGAGGTTTTAGAATAGGAAAGTATCACCATTCAATGGCTTCCATCACAAAGCAATGTGGCAGGGACCAAACAGACAATCCAGTGACAAAGGGGTTTTTACACCATTCCACTGAATCAATCAGCAGGGAGGACTGGTTCAATGGAATGAACCAATGAGGGAGCTGGGCTTGTTCAGCCTGGAGAAGAGAAGGCTGTGGGGGGACCTCATTGCAGCCTGCCAGTACCTGAAGGGAGCATACAAACAGGAGGGGAATCAACTTTTTAAAAGGGCAGATAATGGCAGGACAAAGGGGAATGGTTTAAAGCTGAAGGAGGGAAGGTTTAGATTGGATATTAGGGGGAAGTTTTTTATGGAAAGAGTGGTGAGGTCCTGGAACAGGCTGCCCAGAGAGGTGGTGGATGCCCCATCCCTGGAAGTGTTCAAGGCCAGGTTGGATGGGGCCCTGGGCAACCTTGTGTAGATCCAGGCCTGCGGTTGGTGGCCCTGCCTGTGGCAGGGGGGTTGGAGCTTTATGATCCTCAGGGTCCCTTCCAACCCTTGCCATTCTATGATTCTATGATTCTATGAACAGGAGTTAGTTGAGTCTTCAACTCAGGCTGGAGCCATCATGCTGCAAATTATTCTGATAATAAAACTCCCTGTTTCTCAGGGTGAAATGGTCCCCATCCCTGAAAGCAAGTGACACCAGCATAGTTTGTATTGCATCTTTTTAAACAGACAGTTTTGGTTCAGTAATGACAAAATGATTTTAAGCAACAATCTCTCGCTCCTCCTCTTAATCAGAGGTGCCAGCACTGCCCAATGTGATGTAGGATCCTGATGAGGCCATAAATTATTCTTTACTGGGTTGCATCAAGAGACAGAATTACCACACAGCCACACAATGCAGCTCGATGCACCAAGCATGTTTCCTTCTGACGGTTCACTGGCATATAAGCACAGCACCACATAAAGAAGGCCCACCCGTAGTGCTCCCTGGTTAGAATAACTGCCTTTGGACATTGTAAACAGAGTTTTTGCAAAGAGAAATGCATGAAAGGCACACACTCGTTTTTTTCTAGATGTAAAACACAAGAAAATTGAGTGATTTGGAGGCTGAATCACTGATTTGATGCTTAAACTAGAACCTGATTGAATACCACACATTTCACCTACTCATGGCCGTGTTACTGAATTCTACATACTGCACACTTCATGCAGTTCCATGCAGCTCCAGTCATAAAATGACAGAATTTAACATTCAGAATTCTGAATATATACATATTTTCAATTTTGATATTTAAACTACAGAGTGTTTATTTTCAAAAGTTCCCTTGGAGAAATCAAGGGGAGCCCATCTCCTTCAAGGCTTTTGAAAAAATTGTTATGAATATTTTGGTTCCAAAAAGTGGAAGAATTTACTCTGGATAGAAACAGTTTTTAGATGTCTGAGACCAAATTTTTTTTTTGCTGTTTGCAAATTAATCAGCTTCTTACTGAGCTACAAACAAAACACTGGTGTTCTGATCATCTTGAAGTACGAGATCTCCCCTGATAACTATCATAACTATTACTCTGAACAATAACTATTACTGGAAACCATACCATTCCAGAGGGGGTTGACCCTATAATTTCTTTCTCCTTATATTTTGTGGAATCTTTTAGTGTAATCTTTGGTGGGTGAGGTGGGTTTTTTTTGTGTGTGTGCTAGAATTTGTATTTGCTATTTTATAAAAGCCAAATACATTGCTCTTGTCCAGATTTTATATATTTGAAGACCACAATCCTGACTGCTACTCCAAGTGGGAAGGTTGCTGTTCTCTGAAAGAGTCTCATCGTGTCAGACACCTCTGGAGCAGGATACAGACAATGCACCCACCTTAGCACGCAGCGAACAGAACAAACACTGTTACATCACAGACACTCTAAGGATGAAGGTGTCTCTGCTTCTGTTTCAGAACAGAGACTCAGTGCAATTTCAGATTCCTGTACTTCAGGGAACATTGCACATCAGAACATTTCAATCAAGTCTTTAAAAACACAATTTTCTGGTTGACAGAAAATCCGATTCTGGTTTCCCCATTTTTAAAATACCTGTTGCGTAACAGTGGAATTTGTAGAATAAACACACTCCATTTTTATTCAGTAGTCTATCCCCCAGGGTTAATTTCTGTTCAAGGTATGTTAAAATAGAATTCACTGCAAGTGACAATAAAGCTGCATTACAATTCAAGTGTAATTTTCTAAGTGGAAGGATCAAACTGCTAGGATGTCACTTTCAAAGTGATACAGCATCAAATGCACACCATTGGGGGTTACAAGGAAGTGCTTTGTTTGGTTGCCTGAGGGCCATTCCTACAAATCTTTAAAATGCATTCTGTTCTTTCTGACTGTCCTTTAATTAGGTGACAGGTTTGGGTTTGTTCTTTTAAAAAAAAATACCCCTGCAAGCACAAACTATTTAATAAGTCTGTTGATTTTTAAAATGCAATACTTGTTTTCTTTTTATATGGAAAGGAGTAAGTGGTAATACTATGATTCTCTAATAAACCAAATGGGAAAGTAAACAGGCATGTTTTTTTAATATGGACAAGAAATAAAAATATTGAATAGTTGGTTCTCAGTTTCCATTTCTCTAAATAGTAAAAGGCAATCTTAATATAAGAAACCCTGATAATTAAAATAGCAAACTTCCTTCCCCCCACACACACACCCCAACTGCTGCTTTGAATTACATGATAATTTATTCGTTTTCAATCGCCTGGTATCTCCATTTCCATTCACATCAGCTACACAGGTCTTCACAGTTTTTAAACTAGATTAACACCTGAGAAATACTGAACACCACACTACAAATGCTGAGGTTTTTTAAAGTTGAGCACTGTTTGTGAAAAAACCTAAGAGCTTCTTCTCTTTAATGCAACGGGAGGAAGGTGAAGTGTTTCTTTGTTTTACAAGGCAGCAAATCTCTCTGGGACTAAATGCATTGTATTTTCCACTTTGACTCTACAGTTAGATTGTTAAATATTCTGGAAGACAGAAACAAGATTCAAATCCACTCCAACCCACTTCTCCTCAACTGAAGAATAAACTCAGAAGAAAATTATGTTTTGTGACCTCTTTTTCCCTTGTCCTAGTATAGAATATTTTTTTGTATTTATACCATTCTCCAGAATCCACCACTAAAGCAAGAGTTCTGGGAAAACTCTTAAGTTTTACATTTTCACTAATGAGAGATTTCAGAACAGTAAACACTGAATCAGTGAAAAAATGGTGTAAGTAGAGAAGACATTCACTGGAAAAATTTCAGTCAGTTCTCTATTACCTGAAGGAAAAAAAGTATTGTGGTCTGGGTTCTTTTCTTTTCTTAGAGTATGCATCACAAGTATTCAAAGCACATGGCTCCCACATCTATTTGGTTTTCAAAGTCCCCACCTCTGATTGCATTTCTTATAAAGTGCATTTTTTATAAAATGCAGTCACAGGGTAAATGAAATATCATATAAACCATTACTGCAGTGGTCAATGCTTTGAGGATATTCTTAATTTGCTAGATCAGACTTGTTCTGGAGAAACATGAGGTGTAAGAGCAGCATCTTGGTTATCATCACACACTGACTGAGTTTGCAGTGTTTATGAGCCCTTTCCATGTGTCCACTCAGTGAAATAGATTTTAAATATTAGTAAAAATAACTCTCTGACCTGATGGAAAAGTGGACTATGTGTTATAGGGATTCCTAAGCCGCTGAAACACATCCCAAGGACCATGTCATCAGGCGCGTCCATGCTGTAGCACCGGCACTTACTAGCAAGTAGCTTCTGAACAGCCACTCTGCTGAAAACCATCCTGAATGGAAAAAGCAAACAAAACGTGAAGACAGTAACTACTGGAGATGCCAAATGACTGTTATCAATAAATCTTGCTCGATAATATAAAATTGCAAGGCACAATGTATCCCTCTGGTATAACATACCTGAAATGTCAAGGTTTGAGAGCTCAGTATGGATGAGTAGCACAAGAGGCATTTTCTGAAGGACAATTACTTTGTGTAATGAAAAGTATTCAATTGGTAATTATGCTGATTGGTTTTATTCCACCAATTACTTCGCAAGCCACCATTTTTATCACTGCTGGTACTCTTCCTAGATTTGGCCAGGCCCTTCAAGGGATGGTCTCCTCCATCTTGCTCAAATGTAATGTCCAGTTAGTTGTCATGTAGCAATTAAATTAAAAATACTCTAAACCTCAACTATTGTTCCTGGAATCCTCAGTAAAACACAGCTCTCTCCATAAGTGAAAAATGTTCCTTGAAGCCATTGCAAGGCTCTTCTCTTCATCCTACCTTTCCTGCTCATCTAAATATCAACCAGAGCCTGGAGCTGTTAGATCACTAAAATAAGCCTGCAGTAGATGTGAAACATGATGATTTAACAGCTGAGGGAATATACTCTTGGCAGATATTCCGTATCTGCCTTTTCTGAAATTACATCATCCACCCAGTCTGACCAGAATACAGGGTACTTGAGCTACTACAAGTTATACTGAACAGACTTGCTCTCTGAAATCACTTTATGGCTTCAGGAGTTCATTCACTCTGTGACAGTCCTTCGCTTGACACTGGGATGTGGCGAAATGTCTGCAAGTACTGAATGCCAAGGCAAGAGACTGACCTGAGAATACCAACAGCCTAAGGCTGTGAAAGACTCCCTTGCTATCAACACAACTTTCAATGCTGCATGTATCAATAAAAAGAGAAAAAGAAAGATGGAGGGCACACTAGGAAGCCCTATCTTGGTACTCAGATCAAAACCAGAAGGAGTATTAAACTAGACTCATGGGAAAGAAATAAAAAAAAAGGCAGAAGGCTGCAGAAATTGCACATTTGGGGAATATACTTGGTAGTTGATTATCCGGACTCTGTCCCTTCAGTTCTATAGAGGTTTCACTTACAGAAAAACTCAAAATTAGGGCATGGAATGAGATGGATGACCTGTGCCTCTTATCTCCTCAAACTGGAAGGTGAAAATAAACCCCAGACTTTCACGTCTAGATGACAAAATAGAAACTAAGAGATAAACACTAAAAAGATACGGAACTGGCAACCAACAAACATACCAGGACCATTAGAAGGTGTAACAAGCATAAACCCTACTTAAGATCAATCTTACCCAACTATGCAAACCAAAGAGAAGGTCAGTTAATTGATTTTTACTTACAGATGGAAAAGAATCTACTGAGTTATTACAGCCATTACTTTTCACAGAGAAGGACACTAAGGACATTTGGACATCCACATTACTTGCCTTAGATACACAAGATGGAGAGACAGACAGACCAGAGTTGTGAGATTATTCTCATTGCAATATGAGCCAACCTGAAAGCTCATGTACATGTTAATTTAAGCCAAACTTTGCATACAGAAAGTTTGTCTCATGCATGAGATCAACTCATAGTAACCTCTTTCTGTAAGAATCTATTTCCAGGGCATCAACATCAAACTCCTTGCCCAGCCACCTCTCCATAAATCACTGCAGGAAGTTCAAAAACTGAAGGACAATCACTATCATTTTGATCCATGATTGGACAAAGAAATAGGAAAGAGTATTCTCATTACGTAATCTGTATCTCTAGGTGTGCTGCTTTGGGCTCTCCTACAAACTGCACTACAGTTCAGATGACAAGTGTATTTTTTCAAGCAACTACCTCAATTGTGTCTGCTTACTACTCTTTGAAACCCATTGTCAGATGGTCTCTGAGTATGCAGAATGAATTATATCAGATGAAACACGACTGCATGACATTTATCAGGAGAATATGTGGTGCAGACAACTGACAACAGACACTCAGTTCACAGGACCAGTCAAGCCGAAATGACCCCTCCTGAAACGCACACAGTCCTCAGCTCCAACTGGTTTGCTCTACACATCAGCTCCCAATGGGCAGCAGAACTTCTTACTAGTTAGGACATTTCGGTCTTTGAGCATCATTACATTTTAATTGTACTAGGAAACATCACTGTTTCTGGTGCAACTGGTTTGTGTTGCAATTCAAAACCTTTGCATTCAAAGCAGGGACTGATGTAGATCTCAGTAGGAATTTAAATACATTACCCTCCACCACCAGTGATGTAACTATATCCTCCTGTTCCCAAGCCGTAACCGTAACGCTCTCCAAGAAATACTGGTTCATTTGGGTCATAGCAGCTGAGCAATTTTCGGAGCCTGAAGATACTGTAATACAAAAAACCCATTTAAAAAAAATTACATCCTGTAGACATTCATTTTGAAACAGACACTGATAGTCTAAATGGTATTCTAGTAAGCAGGACAAAAATGACGGGAAAAACTCAGAAATCCTACAAAAATCAGAGATGAAAACTTTTAAACAGAAATTATCAAGATATTTATTGCTCAATTTGGTCAAAGGATGAATCAAGTAGCTTAAAAATATTTTTCAGAAGTCTCATTTTTCCAAGTCTCATCTCAGAGAAAACATGAAAACTATTTTTTCCCAACTACGGCAAGATCTTTGGAAGTTATCTTTTCACTACAGGTATATAGGTACATGAATATTGCTTTACCTACACTTATTCTTCTATAAAATATCTGTATGCAGAGAACTACTGTTCTTCTGTCACATCATTTAATGTTAAGGGTTATCTTGAGCCACTTATTCTCTTGTCCATGGCCCTGCAGTCCTGCTGGTTGCTCACTACGCCTTATTTTGGTTATAGTGCAGTGTCAGTCCCTATGTGAAGGGGATGGAATTTCCTCACAAAGGCAAGTCCCTGAACACCATTCCAGGTGGCTCTGACAACTGACCACAGCTCACAGAACCTTGCTTCTGGCACATGTGAAGAAAGCATCTTAGGAAGTGTCTTAGCAAATCTGCCTAGCCTGAGGAAATCAGGATGTGGGACCATCTGTAATCACATTCAGACTGTAAGACTACACAATAACACTAATAGGCATAGGTTTTATCCAGTTACAAGATTACACTTGGTTTTAGTATCAGTCAAGGAATGCTGAAAGAAAGGGACAATTTTTTTCCTTGATGGGGTATAAATCTAGATATGAAATGTCTGTATCAAATACAGAGAAAGACATGAATATTGCTAAAACTCCTACTGACATAAACACTGGTAACTCCTGGCATTGCAGTCCGTACCTTATCAGTGTGTCATCATCCACTATGACTAACCAAGGAGTTCTGGGAGAGCTATGATTCAAAAACCTTTCCAAAATGGCAAAAGTTTTCCCACAGTGACCTAAATGAAGAGAAATAGCAGGATAAGTACATTTAAATGAGATTTGTGTAATAAATGATTATTTGTGAATTAAATAAAAATTTCACACAGTGCATGACAAAAAAATAGTATTAAAAGTAAATTCAGCACAATTTGTTTAGTTTAGAATGCCAGTGGCCCATAGGTCTCACTGCTCCCCACTGCAATGGCCAAAAGCTAAACATGGAAGGTCCCTTCCCCCTGGTGTGACTAGAACTACCAGACATGGCTTCTAAAGATGATCCATACATTCCCTGCAAGTCTGCTGCCCCCTGAAAACTAATAGAAATCCCTGTCTATTCTCCCTCTGTTTCTAATAGAGCCTCTGGAGGACACACAAAAAATGAAACCAAAACCCACCAAAACCCAGCTGGAAATAATCCAGAGATCAGAACAAGTGACCTAGTGGTCAGTATAAAGCTAATAGTCAACAGCTTGGACACCTCTAGTTC
Organism: Laterallus jamaicensis coturniculus; assembly: GCA_022605575.1. NCBI lineage: Eukaryota > Metazoa > Chordata > Aves > Gruiformes > Rallidae > Laterallus > Laterallus jamaicensis. The sequence continues at coordinate 9,635,521 of JAKCOX010000012.1, forward strand.
AGAAGGTAAGTAATAGCCAGTAGCAGAGACTGGAAGCCCAAGAACAATAGAGCAAAAGAAAGAAAAAGCCCTAAAATTAATAAACTCATGGAAGCCATCATATTGATAGCTTTTTTTTTTTCCTATTCAAACACAGAGTAAATCACTTTAAAACCACATTATCTGTCTAAAAAAGAAAAAAATTCCAACACTGACATTTTTTAAATCAAGGCATACTAAGGACAAGCTTGTATTTGAATACCATATGGCAAGTAGTTTATGCTCAGTAACCAGCTGGCACTGTCTGAGCTCTTCTGACATGAATCTATGGCTTCTGCCACCACTGATGATCTTACTCAGGATCTTCAACATCTCACGAGTTATTACCCTTACCCAGAGTAATAACACTGGATTTTGTCTCTTCGAGTATGTTATATCCATGTACCATGCTTTCATACTCACAGTATTTAGGTTTCTACTATAAAGACTACACCTACATAAGTGAACTGTACTCTCCCATCCATTTCCTGTGTGGCAAAAGCATTTATTTTTTTTAGTTTAGGCTTCACAAACACGCTATAGAAATACCAGAATTGCTGAATTATACACTATACATGAAATATATATATAATCCACAAAATTTACCAACTTTTGACAGTTATTTGTGCAGAACTGACAACAACTGTCAATAGCTCACCTCTGTCAGTATTAGGTATGCCTAAATCTATAGTAGGAATGGAGATGTCTGCATAATCACTGTAGTATTCAATAAGGGCAGCTTCTCTTTCCCAAGTCTGCTTTACAACTGGTACTGCAAAACAATTGTTGACATTGAAGCATGAGTAACTTGGTTAAAGGAAGTGCCTGATCACAACACCTGTGTGCCTGGTTAACTGACATATCCATCCACATGGCAATGGCAATGCAGTTTGAAATACAGCAGCCTGGTTCTACGTGTTCACTCTTTTTCCCTTCCTACAGTATTTAGAGAGAAACAGTTTTACATTTTTATGAAAGCAAATGAAGGTAGTTTTAGCTACAAAGTAATACATTTTCTTTTAAAATATGACTATGGCTTCAGTCATATCACATTGAAAGCTGTGATGTTTACTTTTATGCTAACCAAAGCAAGGAACACATCACTTTCACACTTGCTGTGGTAGATGTTACTGTACACATCAGCACAAACACTATGAGAGATAAATCATGCTTCCAGTATTGAAACTGTCACATTTTAAAAACAGCACAACTGACTACATTATGAATGACATTCTGCATCAGAAACAGACCAAATTCACCTTTTGAAACACTACACTTGAGTTATATACATTACACCTGACATCAATGTCATATTAATGCTCAGAAGCACCTGTCTCTGGAGACACACTCACAGAACAACTTTTATAAATATCATGCAACCAATTTTTACCCCATGGTGATTCTTTCCAAAAGGGGGACTGCTTAATGCTTCTCTATGAGAGCAACTCTTTTCTTATTAGCTTGCTGTTTGAGGTGAACATTTAAAATGGATCATATTAAATTTAATAATTATGCTATAAATGTTTGAATTATATCTCAAAGTGAGCAAGTTAGGGGTAACACAAAAAAAGCTGAACATTCAGAAGAGAATAGTCAAGACTAAAATCAGGGCTTTCTTTCCCATTTTAAAAATGAAGTCATCAGCACTTAGAGGAACAGACTAAAACAAAATGAAAGGTGACTGCTGGGATAGAGTAATAACTCAATGCATTAATGGAAAGGCTTTAGGATTTGGAAAAAAGTAAAATTCCACCTGTGTGACACCGTGCGGTGACTGATAGGACTTTAATACGCTTTAGACACTTAAAAACCCAGGGAAATCTATGAGCTTTGGAAGAAGGGGCAGGTGTTCTGGGATGTAGTAAGATCATGTGGAGAGAAAGTGAGAAGGGCTAAGGTCCAACTGGAACTCAGACCAGACAGTTCTGTGGAAGATAATAAAGAATCTTTCTATAGATACATCAACATGGTGTCAGTATCTATAAGGTCTTCCCAGAGCCTTCTCGTCTCCAGGCTGAAAAAGCCCAACTTTCAGCCTGTCTTCACATGAGAGGTGCTCCAGCCCTCTGATCATCTTTGTGGACTCCTCTGGACTCACTCCAACAGTTGTGTCTGTCTTGTACTGGGGACGCCAGAGCTGGACACAGTCTCACCAGAGCAGAGGTGCAGAATCACGGATTCACAAATTCATAGGGGTTGGAAGGGACTTCTGGACATCATCTAGTCCAACCCCCCTGCTAGACCAGGATTACCTAGAGCACATTGCACAGGATTGCATCCAGATGGGTCCATCCAGGTATCTCTAGAGAAGGAGACTCCACAACCCCTCTGGGCAGCCTGTCCCAGTACCCTCACAGTAAAGAAGTTTTTTCTCATATGGAGATTAAACTTCCCCTGTTCTTGCTTGTTCCTGCTGCCTCTCATCCTGGACATGATGTCCATCACTGAGAAGAGTCTGTCCCCTTCCTCTAGACACTCATCCTTCAGGTATTTTTAAGTGTTGAGAACCCCTTTCAGTCTTCTCCAGGCTAAACAGACCTATCTCTCTCAGACTGATCCTCCTCCACCAGAGGAATGTCTTCTTTACACAAGGCTTTCTCTCCTACCTCCAAGGTCTGGGTATCCTGAGGGCCAGCCTTAGCAGTAAAGGCTGAAGCAAAAAAAATCATTCAGTAACTGCCTTCTGTGTGTCCTCCATCACTAAGGCACCTACCTCATTCAGCAGCTCACCCACATTTTCCCTAGTTTTCCTCTTGCTGCTGATGTACTTGAAGAAACCCCTCTTCTTGTCCCTGATATTCACTGCCAGTTTTAATTCTAGCTGGGCTTTAGCCTTCTTTGTGGCATCCCTACATACTCTGGCAACATTCCTAGATTCCTCACACATGGTCATTCCCTTTTTCCACCTGCTGTAAACTTCCTGCTTTCCTTTGAGTCTTTCTAGGAGCTCCTTGCTCATCCACACAGGTCTCCTTCCTCCTTTGCTTCATTTCCTACCTAGAATACACTGGTGTTCAGCACAGAGGAATAACATTCACACCTAGAATACACTGGTGTTCAGCACAGAGGAAGTGGTATTTGAATAATGACCAGATTTCTTAGGCTCTCTTGCCTTCTAGAGCCTTAACCCATAGGATTCTCCCAAGCAGATCCTTGAAAAGGCTGAAGTTAGCCTTCCCGTAGTCCAGGGCTGTAATCTTACTTACTGCCCCACCCCTTCCATGTAGAATCACCTCCCTCAAACAACTGTTCATGCCTGTGATACAGACCAGGACATGGCTGGCTTTCTGGGCCACAGGTGTACAGTGTCAGCTCATGCTGAGCTTCTCATCAATCAACACCCCCAAGTCCTTCTCCACAGGGCTGGTCTCAACCCATTCCCTTCCCAGCCTGTGGCTGTGCTTGGGATTGCCCCAACCCATGTGCAGGACCTTGCACTTGGCCTTGTTCTACTTCACGTGGTTCACATGGGTGATCCCTCTCAAAGCTGTTAAGGTCCCTCTGTATGGCATCCCTTCCCTCCAGCATGTCAACCACACACTGAATTCCCCAATACTTCATTGTTTCTAACAACTCACATGTTCCAAAGAGAGAACAACTATTTGAAATTTCTGACTAGCTTTTATTTGATGCAAATATTTATCAATATGTATTAATAGTTGTGATCACACAGAATTTTTAATACTGCACTACAGAGGTACTTTGAGGAGGTCAGCTCTAAGCTCATAATTCAATTTTATTTGTACTACTTCTAGTACTTTTAGACACATGTTTGCAGTCTTGAAAGTTTCTTATATCACCATATATGATGTGTAAGGCAAGTTGTATCTGAAGTAAATTTGAAGTAAAATTTAGCTGCTTCTGCACACTGAATTCCAAGCCTTAATGTTGCACTAATGTAGTTTTTGGCATACAGTAAAAAATGACTTACCAGGTAACAGGAGCTCTCTGAAGCTGACATCCATTAATCTGTCAAAATCTTGAGTAAGATTATCCTCTATTGCATAACACTGGAAGCTGTGAGGAAAGTTCAAGAATTTTCCTCAGTCTTCAACAGGTGTTTCTTGAAGTATGTTTACACAATCTTTTTGAAGCCTTATGTTCTTTTCTGACTTTCCAGGTTTGGGTTCTTTTTTTTGGTTTGAATTCTCATTTAATAAAATAAACATGGATCCAGAAAGGAGAACTCTTCAGTGAACTCCAGTTACAGGACAGTCAAATTTGTTTTGTCAAAAGCCACTTTAGAGATAGTCAACTGACTAGGTGATTTAAATACTAGAAATGTGCCTCATCGAGTGCAGTGACATTAGGAAAAGAGATTTCATTAATTGTATTTTGAAGTAAAAAAGCAGCAACTGGCAAAGAGTCTACATTTAGATGTGAGAGAACCTACAGTTTTGGATGCATTATTAAAGGGGTACTTAGTTAAGAAAAGAGCTTTTATCTTCATCCTGTTCTCTGACAATAGGTGTGGCATGCTACACCCCCCCTCCCCCCCAGATTTGGTACAACATCTAGCCATTACTTCATTTTCAATTACTTTTTGTCAATGATAATAAGTTTAAATTAATCTTATGAACAAGCTAAGCCTAATGGTGCCAGTATTATATACCTGGAGTATTCAAGGGCACTTAAAATTCAAGTAAATTCCTTGGGAAAAAAATCCATTCCTGAGTTTCCTTATTAATAAAATGTCTAGAATTAGAATGAACTGGTAGGTGGCATCAAGTAGGCAGAGTGTCTTCTGTTAAATCAGTGGATTTAGAAATTTTCCTTCCAAGTTTTGTAGACACCAAATCTACTTCAATTTAGCTGAGCCTTGCTATGTATATAAGCTGAAGTTGAGTGTGTCTCTCCATCTTTATTTTCTGTGCCTCTGAGAAGGGAGTTAATACCCACTGGATATATTTTGTTGGGCTATGCTATGTTTGATTGGCTGTTGTTTTTACCATGGGTATCATGGTCATATTTTCATGATGATTATCATTACTTGTACAATACTACAGTTTCCAGACAAAACTCACTCTAGTGCTGTATGCAGCTAAAGAAACAATGTAGCTAGAGAAACAATATGTATCAGCTTGTTTTTAAATATTAATTTCATAAACTGTATCACACAGAACTATTACCTTGACTAAGAAACAACTTACTTCTGTCTCCATGAAATTTCTGACAAGTTTTTACAGCGACAAAGATATCTTCCTTTTTCACTGGCTCTCCCTGTATGAACAGAACAAAAAAGAATTTTGTCATGGCAGGGTCTGCCTGTAACATTTTATAGGATATGTATGTTCATACTTTTCATTGTATAGCTTATCATGTACCATAGTGCACCAGTAATACAGTAGGAAACACTTTTTTGTCTCTCAGGGAAAAGAAAAAGTCACTAGAGGTTTAAAATTCCTGAAACAACACTACTTTTCCAATGATGTAGTATTCTAACATGAAGTATAACACATCATTAGGAAAGGGGAATGAGTAATAGAACTTGTTGAAATAAGAATGATTAATGTGACAATGAATTTTTTTAAATTTCTTTGAAATTAATCACAATGAGCACATGTTGAACTGTATATACTTGGAAAAAGAAGCTTAAATGCTATACAGAATCACAGAGTTGTAGGGGTTGGAAGGGACCTCCAGAGATCATGGGGTCCAACCCCCCTGCCAAAGCAGCTCCCTAGCTCATACTGCACAGACAGGCGTCCAGACGGGTCTTGAATATCTCCAGGGAAGGAGACTCCACCACCTCCCTGGGCAGCCTGTCCCAGGGCTCTGTCACCCTCACTGGGAAAAAGTTCCTCTGCATGTTGGTGCGGAACTTCCTGTGCTCCAATTTGCAGCCATTGCCCCTTGTCCTGTCTCCACAGACCAAAGAAAAGGGGCTGACCAATTCCCCCTGCACCCCATACTTAAGATATTTATAAACATTGATTAGGTTCTCCCTCAGTCTTCTTTTCTCCAGGCTGAACAGCCCCAGCTCTCTCAGCCTTTCCTCACAGGATAGATGTTCCAGGCAGCAGAAAGCTTTGGATTTTCTCAACTCTGATAAAAGCATTTGACTTTTTTTTTTTTTTTTTTTTTCCCCTCCATTATGGCACCTAGAAGCCATAAAGCTTCTGACTCTTCTGGAAACATGGAACACTTTTTGGCCTCTGGAAACAGTTAACCTGTAACATCATATATGTGTTGTCTCACAGGTGGAGAGGATGGGTTGTACTTTAATGCACCAAATACTGTACTACATCTTATCTTTAGTCTCATCAAGTTTTAGATTCCTATCCGTGGGAAAAAATGATCAATACTTTACAGACATGTAAGAAGAAACAGTTTATACATCATGGGCTGCTCAAACACTGTGGTGGAAAAGCCCATGAGAGCATACATGGTATTTTGTGTGCCATGGAAGGCTGAAAATATATCCCAAAAAAAAAAATAAAATCAGAAAACTTTTTATTTTTACTTGCTGAAAAATATTTTCTTAAGGTTTGAGATTTTTAAAGTCAAGTATTATGCATTTTAGTAAGGGTTTTACTTTTACTAAGCAAGTAGTCTAAAATATGGTACTTACACAAAGTGGCAGAAAGTTACTGAATGTTGTTGCACAATGATCCACCTTATGCGAGTTCACATCATCTGTGCAGAACTCAGGCACTGAAGTAAGATGTGGTCCTTCCCCCTTCTGCCAAATATACAGGGCAATCTAGCAAGACAGCAAACATTTACATCAGCAATGAAACCAGATGAAAAATCCTCAAGGCATACAAAGAAATCAAATTACATGACAAACTCACAAGGAAAACTGAAAAATATGGGATGCTGTAGATTTCTCCCTCAGTTGATTAACTAGTCACATACCTTGCTTCTTGCTCACTTTTCCTAGATCCAATGGGAGATTTTTGCTCTAATTCTATAAACAAATTTTAAAATGTGTTTCATAGCATTACAATTAGTCTCACATATTAAGGTATGTCAAAACAACTCATATTTAACTTTTATGAGAAATGGTAGAGTGAATATTTAAACCTCTTTTAAAATAAACAAAAGTCCTTACTTATTGTGTTTCCCTTTTAAAATTATTTTGTTAATTTGGAATAATGAGGCCTGTTTCATCCTGGGTGGCAATTTTCAGCTTTTCAAAATTGACCCATTCTCTGGTGACAAGTTAAAACGCTCAAAGTCAGTAACTAAACTCTGAGAAGCTGTAAAATTCAACAAAGGATAATGTAACAGCCATTTTATCCTACAGTAGACTCTTGTCCATTTGAGACACAACAAACAAAAAAAGTCAGCCAAAGTTTACAGAAAAATAGGAGGAAGCAAACCAGTGATGTCTGAAGATTTAAAAAAACCCTCCCCCCTTTGTATTTACACTCAATTAATAAAATTAATATTTCAATCTGTACTTCATGATGCATCAAGAATATTTAGACTTGAGCAGTATTTCTACTGCAATACTTTCACACTGCATGTAACCTTGCCAGACTAAGTATTCAGACAGGAAATTTCTTCACTGGGTGCCTACCTCAGACCAATTAAAACATTAACTTCATTTTATATAAAATTCCTCAGAAGCATGTAACAAAATCGAGTTCTTAATCTAAAAGGTAGAAAATAGTATCTTGGTTGATATGAGGATTTAAGATTCCAAGCTGCACTGCCCATACACTCCCAATTCCAAACACTTAAGTCTTTCTTGAGGACAGGCCAAAGATGTGAAAGCATCTTTGGACAAGAGCTTTTTGAGCATATACTCAAGACGTAGGAGACATGGCTTCTTGGTTTGCTTCCACCTTACTTGGTCAGAAGTTACAGCTTTGGGTACACCAACAAATCAGATATTCTGGGACAGAGACTCACCCTGCTGCCTCATGAAACTGAGTTACTGTGCAATAAATAAGATTCATGGAACCAACAAGGTAACGAAGGGGAGCCTGTCTACTGCACAGGGGGAATGGGACTCCTCCAAGCGAGGAAAATCAGGCTTGAGTTCTAGTTCATGTTTCCCATGTTAACAACACATATTCCCAACACATTCTTGCATAGAAAACAAGTTAAGTGCTTCACTGGGACACGGGACCAGATCCAGAACACACCAAAGGCAATGAAAATTAATTACTCTCACGCTTTTTTATACCTACTTAGGAACTGCTAGCTTTAAACCATACCCACACTCAGAACTCAGCTCCTCTTTTATCAAATAATGCAATCATTAAGCTATTATTAAAAGGGCACAGTATTTCCCTCTCCCCACCGTTCAGAAAGACCTAGGCACAAACCAAGAGCATTAAGTATGGTCTGGACAAGCCCAAGTCACCAAACAATTACAGACTTCTACCTTAAAGATCATTATTATCCTGCCCATCTCATTTACTCTACACATGCAGTCTTAGACTACCTCAACTGCAAAGTAAATAATTTTGTTTGATGGCACTGGAAAGAGTTTAAATTACTGTATCTTCCCTTGTAACTCAGCGGATGCAGATGACTGAGAGCTGCGAGTGCAAACATGGTTACTACTGCCACTCTGCAAATAGTGACCTACTAAACCACTGCAACTCAGCTGCACGCTCTCTCCATGTAATGAGTTTTATAAATTCTAATTTCTCTTAGCCTCACCATTATTAATTGGTCTGTTTATCTGCAATGCTTCTGAAAACAGAGATGGTCTTTCATTATGGGTGAGATCAGCCATGTACTAAAGGGAAAGGCCCTTCTATAGGGAAGAAAATGCCTAAGCATGAGTGGCATATAAGATGAACACTACTGATAGTGCTTGGAGCAGAGGAGGAATATGGAAATTACATGTAACACATACAAGCTTGTGGTAAGAGCAGTCAACAAACACACGTATATCTCCAAAGTTCTCCTTCTGCCTTGTCACTTCATTCGCATTATGGGATGGAAGTGGTTCTTCACCCCACCTTATAGCTGGAAGACTACATATCAGCAAGATTTCTGAAGAGCTTCCAGTACATTTTAAGATTGTATTTGTTCAGAAGTCAGCTATTTTGCATGAACACCTATCACATGAAACACCAAAGAAACAATGTTCCTGCAGCACAAAGAATATTAAACTTAATATGAATTATTAATGAACATTCATTATGTTTTAAGTTTTCACACTAAATAATGAAATCTTAAAAATAAAGCCTTAAAATGGTGTGAAGCTATCCGATTTCAGAAGTGAAGTTAGAATGTCAATCTGAGTTACAGAATAGGATAACAGACTGTTCCTAAACCAATGGAAACATAAAATAAAAAGACAAAAAATAGTCTTAGTCCTAGTTCAAATCTAATGTTAGATATACAAAAAAACACCCCTACTATTCACTTCCCATTTTGAATAAGCACATCTAAAAAGCAGTCTAAAAATGAGCAGCAGCATGACAAAACCTCTTTAGCACATTTGCAAGATGGGCTTCCAGATGGAAAGTGATAGAAATGTTACAGATATGAGAAATAGGGACTTGGAAAGTAGCAGGGCCAAAAAACCCTGATACAGAGCACAATAAAATACCTAAGACTAGAGGCATGTTACTAGGACTCTATCAAACTAAAACATTTCTCAAAACATTTATCATCCTTCATAAATTTAAACATTACACAGGATCATTAAAGATCAGAGATTATATCCTTCGATTTGTTGTCAATCTTCATTCACACAAGAAGGACGTAGAGATAAAAATGATTTAAGATAAAAGACGATGATGATTTATAGAATAAATGAGGGGGAATGGAAGTGTCTCTAGGGAGACACGAGACTTGTGCAGAAAGAATAACTACAGGGCTGAAAGAGGTTATCAATGGAGATAAACCTGAACTGAAGCATATGCAACGAACTGCTAGCAGAGTAAGAAATGGATGGAAGTCGTTTTGCCGGTCGAGTGATCACTTGTTTTTCATTAAGCAAGCTGTGGCACATAAAAGAAATGTCTGCTAATGATTTTTATTTTTTTTATGACACTACATTTAGAGACACTGCCAGTGCTGAGGCAGACTGGAACAGTGAGAATATACGAATGACTTTGAGGTAACTTACAAAAAGATGATTAACAGAAGCCCGAGGTCTTGCATTTAGAAAAAAATTAAAAGGAGGAAAGAAACAGCTTGTTGGCTTGTTTCATGTAACAAAATGAAAGCTGACAGGGGTCCAGTTGCTTTTGAGAAATACATCAGTCAAGGAGGGGACAACTCCCTGAAAGAATAGTGTTGGCACAAAACTAAGTTCATTTAAATATGCTGCCAATTTATACTCTATAAATACACTGTAGATTCATGCTGGAAATGAAGAGGCTTATAAACCATCACAGAATAAAGATCTGGAAAGGCAGCAGTAGTTTCAAGTAAGGTGGGTTTTTTCCTGGACTGGAACCACAATTTATAGCTGACATTCAGAAGCTTTAAAAAATTAAACCAAATTCAACATCATGCATAATTACAGGCCAAAATCAGCAAGCTTACTCCAGATTCATCCTCTCTTTCCACCCTGGTTCAGGAGTTCACTTTGGTGATAGTACAAAACTGGGTTGCACAAACATTGTGAAGGGAAAAAAAAATGAAAAAGTTTCAGAAGAAGTAGCACTGATAATCTTTCAGGTGTCCCCACACCTTTCTTCTCATGTCCTTTCAGTCACCTCACTCATTTGCTGAAAGACTTAGTGGCTACCATTTAAAACTGTCACACAGCAGAGGCAAAAAAAAATTTCCAGACTTCTATGCTCCAAGTTAGACATGATTACCCACACAACAGTTAAGTTCCTCAAACTATTTCATCCAAACTCACATTTAGCTCTTAAGAGTCTGATTTTGAACATGAGTGAGGCTGGCTAACATGGGAGATGCTATTCACATCAGCTTATGCTTCATGAATTGGAAGTCTCTGTCCTTTACAGAGCAAGCCTTAGAAGATACCCTACTGTATACAACTCTACTGTATGTATTCATATATTAACACAATTTTATTCATTAATTGAAATACTATTTTAATGAATTACAATATTCTAAACAAAGAGAAAGAAATGAAACATGTCATCCCAGTCAAACTTTTCGGCAATACCCAAGAAAAATCTGTTATTTCCATTACCATTTGTCACCATTCAAACAGATTTAAGACCATTTTTTTCTTACCCCACATCACTGCTTACCTCATGCTTTAAATCTATTGTAAAGTCAGACTTGAGTGGTTCACTTTTCAACTTCTTTGCAAGCCTATATAAATAAAGTTGAAGAAATTTAGACAAAAAAAAATAATCAATGACTAAGCATGCATCAAACTGGCAGATACTGACAATCTTGTAAGGGGCAAAGGGGGAGGAAAATCACACTTCTCTATTTATTGCCCCAAGAAGCCAGTTTTATTTCTTTTTCATTTTTTTTTGTTTTCCATCTGAGCACAGCATGATGATGTTAATATTAGTTTTCAGCACACACAGTAGACGGAGCGTCCTTGTCTGGAGTAACATTTTCAACAGATTAAAAGCAGCAGTGCATCTGAAGCTCAATACTGATCAGCATCTCAAACTACAGACAATCTCTTTTCATGTACTCCAAAGCACAATATTTAGGCACCTTCAATTTATGAAAACATCAATCCTTGCTAGAGCCAGATGCATTCAACTTCTGAAATCTATGAAGTTTTCAAATCTCATTTAGAAAACTAAGCATCTAATCTGAAATAAACATCTAGGTTGCCTCCACTGCATGACAAACACTTCTGAAGGACAGGGCAGTCACCCTAAGATCCAGGAATAAAACTGCTGCCTGGGGAAGAGCACACTTTTAAAATTACAAGAATTGAACGAGTTGAAGGACTAGTACTGAACACCTACTAACTAGCTGATGTTAATTTTTAGATACACAGAGTGAAGTAAAATAAATCACACACTGAGTGTGTGATACCCTTTTGAGTGTGTGATACCAGTTTCTGTACCCTTACTACTTATGAACTCTTTGGTGTTTCTTTGTAATAATTACACCAGAATGTGTAGAATGAGAAAGAAATGGAGTATTATCAAAGGAGTATTTTCTGGGGAGGTTTATTGTGGGAGCTCAAGTTTACGTAGGCATACCCAGAGCCAGCTGTACAGCACTGTGCCTGGCTGAATGTCTTGCTAAGCACCTTAGATCCTCAAACTAAAGCAGACTTGCATGTATTGGTATGGATGCTGATAAGATAGGTAGCAGCAGCAAAAGCTCAGTGTAGGCTCTGAAGCCAGATCCATGAGAGGCCAGCCTGCACTGGTTGGTACTTCCCAAGCTGTCTGCCGTGGCTAAGCTGCCATCAGCAGCTCCAAGTCAAAGAAAAATCTGACACTCCACGTCTACATGATCTACATGATAAGACCTTCAACCATACTGCAGAACACCTTCATCCTTCACAGGAAATATCAATCTATATGAAATCACAACTCATTAAAACAATATTGACTAGCACCTAGAAAAATTGCATCAATTAGCCTTACTTGCGTAACTAATTAATAAGCAAAAAGTGATTAAAAATTCAATTCTTACTTGTTAACAAGTGGAATGCTAAGTGCCCAACCAGCAGCAAAATCTGGAAATTTAAAGACTGTAGGGTTTTCAGCAAAGGCATAATGGTGAATTATTGTAGATTCTTCATCATATAATGCTTTACCTAAAAACCACTCCTGTAAAGGAATATAGGAAACAATTTTGTTGATCTACAGCATCCTTTTAGTGAAGATGACGACTGCATTCATGCTGAATAAAGCAAACCTGAAAATAAAAACAAGGGAAGCACATTGTTCACAATAATTTGGACAAAAATTGTACTTGGTAAAAAATGAAACTAATGGCAGTTCTCTGATTCAAATACACTCCTGTGTTTTCAAACTCCAGCACATCCCTTGAATTCCACCTGTTCAAAGAGGGTCCCAGAATCATAGAAGGGTTGAGGTTGGAAGGGCCTCTTGAGATCATCTAGTCTACCCCTCTGCTCAAACAGGGTCAGCAGGAGCAGGTTGCCCAGGACTCAGTCCAGTCATGTTTTGAATACACTCCACAACCTATCTGGGCAACCTGTTCCAGTGCTCGCCCAAACTCACTATGGACTAGAGAAGCAGCTGAAGAATTAATTGTGAACACCATTTCTGAATTCTTTAAGGACTTCCAAAGCTTCAAAAAGTTCGTGACACAAGCATGATACTCTGTTTCAAAAAGAGTTAATAAATAGTAAGGTTTTAATATGACAGTACGACGACCTGCAGGCAATTTTCTTCTGGAGCTCCACCAGTGAAAAATATTTTGCATGCAAATTTTTACACCAAAACAATCTATGGGTTAAAAACAACCTTACTTTCCTTCCTCTGTAAAACAAAGAAAATTAAACCCATACATATTCCCTGATCAGGCTTTCACATCATATTGTTTCTCGCAAAATTAAGGCACAAATCATAGTGAAGGCAATCCAGGTTAGAGCCAACACTCTCCAAGCTTACTTGGTCATTGCATTGTTTATACATTGCTATGTAGGACAAAACTGTGCAGGCTGGCTTTACAAGATTAAATTAGTTATAAGCAAAGGTACTTAGCAACTTAAGGAATGATTACAGGCATTACATATAAGCAAAAATCTGTATTTAAAAAATAATCTGATTTATTGCATTGTGGATCACTACCATCCATTGGATCAGTTTATATATTGTGCTTCAAAACTGGCAAAAATTATCTACCTTTAGAAAGAGCACTTCATAGTCTTTAGAGAGCCTTATTAGCTGAAGGAATGTGATGCAACAAAGCCCAATGCCAGACCTCAACGAGGACAGAGGTGACTTTACCTCACTTGTTAGTCAAGCTGATTCTACCCACTCACTTTTGTATCCACTTACTCACAAACACCAAGACAAGTGTACCAAATTCATCTGCTCAAGATTTGTCTGGCATAGAGGACAGGAGATTTCAGATGTCACATCCTCACTGGGTCTTGCTACAACATCTTATGAGTCCTTATGATTCTCAAAGACAAACTGTTCTTTAGACAAATCTGTTATACCCTTTAGGTGTCAACAGCTACTAAGTCATTGCTGTCCATCAGCTTGGTTTACTCATTCTGGTTTATTCTCTGTAGTCTGTTATCCTGTTAGGATGACGGGAAGAGAAGTGGCACGTGCAATTTGGTTTAATGTTGCTGCCCTCTTCCATTATGAAAGCACAGGTTGAATCAATCTGCTGTTGAAACACAGAATCACAGAGGGTTTAAGGTTGGAAGGGACCTCTGGGGATCATCTGGTCTAACCTCCCCTGCTCAAGCAGGGCCACTGACACAACAGGTTGCCCAGGATGTGCAGATAGCTTATGAATTATCTCCAAGGATGGACATGTCAACCTCTTTGGGCAACCTGTGCCAATGCTCAGTCACCCTCACAGAAAAATAAAGTGTTTCCTCATGTTCAGATATAATTCCCCATCCAAGTGCTTGCCTTGAGGTCTTCACGTAGATATTTCTCCCTGGTTTTTAGTTTTACTGCAGTCAATAACATCCTTGGTTACCAATGCAGGTCACCTCTTAGCACTCCTCCACAGCCTCTCACAATGCTTTTGCCCATCCATTTCCATGCAGTGCTACATTCGTATCAGTCTTAATAGTTCTGTTACTAATCTCCACATATCCGGATTGAAAAGCTGCAGATTCATCAACTATTCACATGCTCCTTGTCGACCTTTTATTGTCAATAATGTATACCAGCTTTTTATTATGTAGACTGCTGAAATTTAAAAATGAATAATGAATGAGGTCATTCTGGTCTAACTCAAATCTTGTGAGTGATGGACTGCTGCTGTATCTAAGGAATCAGTTATGGGTGATTACACTAAGGTAACGATTACTATGTACAAAAGGAAAATATTTTATTTTCCCTTTAATGCAGGTTGGAACATAATTTGCTATTGTAATAGAATTTATAAGCAATGCAAAGGAGGGATTTAAACTGGAATAAGTGCAGCATCTAGCACAGAAACGTTTATATTTCTGTCATCAGTTAGAAATAGGTGTTCCTGAAACAGAAATAAATGGATATTCCAAAGCCCTGAATATATTCAGTCAGCTATTTTGAAGACAGAGCTTTAAAAAAAAAAGATCTCTGAATTATTATTACCATTTTAGAAAATAATTGTGAGAAAATAGAGCAGGCCTGCTAAAGAAGTAAATATGCTGAAGCGAGATCTGAAGCATAGTGCAATACTCAGTCAAGATAGCAATAAAGAGGCAAAAGGTATTTTGTACAGACTATTTTGGCTTCTTTTACTCCAGGGAAAGGACAGACAGCAAACTGATTTTTTTTCCAAACACTGAGAACTCTAAACATTAACAGCTGCCATGGCAGTTGCAGTGCAATCACCAAGGAACAAAGCTAATTTGGCAATGCAAATCTTTTGCTGTGATTTCTTTCCCAGCAGGTAAAAAAGCCCAACCCATCTCACCACCAAGACAGCTCAGAAAAAAGATGCAAATAAAATACCCTACTATATTAGATCAGAGACAATTAGTCAAGCTAGCATCAGTAATTCTGTCTGATGATAATTAGAACTGATGACAGACAGGAAAATGGTGAGAAGGGACCACACAGCAGACTACATTAATCTTTTTACTAATGCTACATCATTTTCAGGCTATCCACAGAAAGAATCTTTTCTCTGATCAGTTTTAACAGCTCTTCAGCAGTGAGGCAGGCGCTCGTACTGCTCCATGTTAAATACCTGCTCACTCTCAGCCTCACCAACAAAAATCCATCGCCCTATCCTAAGCTGTTTGGATGCATATTTTCCAGTATTTTGAGCTCCAAGCCATCCAGGCAGTATTATAAAATTAAATTCTGGACCAGAGAAACTGTTTTATAACTAGGAGTTCTAAAATTCTGGATTTATAACTTTGCACTTACAATGATTCCACACGTCATCTAAAACCTATTCAAGCACATTCAAAAGAAAGATAAATATCTAAATTTTTATTTCACCTTAGACCCATCAAATCTTCCAAGCGTTTCCAGCAGCTTTACAACTTGAATTCTTGTGTCTTCTTCACAGAAGAAAATCCATGAGGAGTTCCTACCGTACGCAACAGAGAAACTAACAAAAGACATTAACAGTTTACTAATAAACTGGCTTATGAACAGGATAGATTCAACCCACATTCCCCAAATGTAAGTACTTTGCAATCATTTATTCATTTACACAGAAACTTTTAGTACTAACTTAGAATTACATATCAAAGGACTACAGTGAATGGATAGAGATATTGCCTCTGCTGCTATCTGTTTATGTAACACCAGTTATTCCAGAAAAAAAGGGAATACAGATACATAAAGAAACGTGTAAGTACTACAGGTCTAATAGCCACATATGAATTCAGAAGTTTATAGATAGTAGTTTAAGTTATTTTAACTTTCTTCCAAGAAGCCCCACTGCTGGGCATTCAACACCTCTGCAGCAATCATAAAACTGCCCAATGACAGGTCTCCTCGCAGCTATCTGACACTGATCATCCCCTACCTAAAAGCTTCAATAGCTTTTCAGTACAGTGAAACTACACAGATTGCAGGGACTCCACTACTGCCTCCAAAGCTAATACTAACCTCCACACAGGACCCCCAACTCCTTCAGAAAGGTCTCATTCCTTATTTCGCTGCTCCTCCCAACTTAATCCTTTCACTGCTTAATAAAACTAAACCTTATTAATTCATGACATCCTACTGGGGAAAAAAAAAACCAAACCAATCATTACTTGTCCAGTTTCCTTTGCATAGCTTTTACAGTGATTTAATTAAATAAACCATCCAAGGAGAGGGATAAGAAAATCAGCACCTCTGAACATCACAGATTTCTTCCTCTACATCTTTGCCTACTGATAAAATCAATAATGAAATGTAAGTCAGCAAAAATAAATAAGTAAAAAAGGGTCATAGGATCATTTATATTCTAGGAAACGGTATCTGCCTAGAAAAACAACCCAAAACAAACCAACAAACAAAACCAAACCAAACTTACTATCTGATAAATACTTGTATTAGAATATGTGATACCTGCATCTGTAGGTCTTTAAATTACATGCTAGAAGCAGCAGATTGTTGCCAAGTGCTAAACTAGTTCAGTCCTTTCTTATCTGGGACAAGCCATCTTCCTATAAAGCTACCTTTCCTCTGTCCTGCAATGGTATTGTATCCACTTTCTGCTCTACCATACTTAATCTGCTAAACTCTAACAGCTAGAACTCACAATTCATATTACCTTTTAGTTCATAAAAGCATATACTTATGGCTTACTCGACACTGAAATGTGGGCAACTCTGCCTTTCAGAAGAGATATATCTGGATCTACACAAAAGCAGGTGGGCGTGGGACAAGGAGAAAAAGACTAGAATAATTCAGAAAAAAAGAATTACTGTATCTTGTGAATATTGCACATACAAGTTCACAAAAAGAATGATCTGTTCATCTAGCTACTGATGGACAAACAGAATGATTTTTAAGGCTAAGTATTTCAGGCTTGCAGAGAGTCTTATGTAGACCCCCATAGCCCATTACATCTTCTGAAATGACCTATTTTGTCCAAGTTAACCTGTGCCTAGGAACTAAAAGTTACAGTTATTGTAACTGTTTAGAAACCCAACCACAGAACTGAGGGAACCCAGTTTTCCAGTAAGAATGCATCTTATATCACAACTCCTAGCATCATCAGCTGCTGCAGAATGGACTGATCCCTTAATCTCCCCTCCTCCTCCTCTGTCCACTGGAAAAAATAGAAACTACAAGCCTCACACGCCTACATAGTTCTAAACTACTCCGTGACTTCATTCTGACAAAAGTAGTAGGTGAAATAGCAGACACAAGGAACTTCATATTCCAGAATTCTCTTTGTGGTGGAAAACTTCTACTTAAGATCCTTCTGATTCTTGCAAGAATTTTCTTCTGCTCTATCTCACAACTTAGCATTTGTATTTTTGCTTCCCAGTTTTGCTGCCTTGCAAGAGCTGTATCTGTAAAGCCTGTCACCAGGACATAAATAATTCAGAAGTGGAACCACTAGGTCGCTGAAACAGGAGCTAAGAAGGAGACATAAAGGTGATTGATAGTCAGAACACTATCTCCCAGTCTTTCAATTTACTTTCTCTTTTCGCTTCTTTTCAAAGCTTACATATATCTCAAAGATAGCTGCTCTACCAGCAGTATTTTCATATTTCTATGCATGGGGAAAGCAATGGAAAGCAGAACAAGGAGAAGCATCCTGTCCTGTAACCAGTCTGATGCAAAAACCTCAAACCAAAACAAAGACATCCTTTTGAGTAACTAATAAATTATATCAACTGAATTCAACCTCAAGAGGCTGCAAGGGCTCTAACATCATTTTAGTTGAGGTTTTAGGCAAAGGATGGCCTTCAGTATTATGGAGCTTCAAGACTTTCTGAAGCAGAAATCGTTGCTTCCTTGGAGCCACCTGCATGACTAAAGAAGAATAGATATTTGAGATGACCTCTCTTCTCTGACTGTCCTAAGATGAAAACTGGCAATTCAAACTTCCAAAAAGACATCAGAACCTCCACTTTTTCACTATAGACATGTACTACCTCTTAAAAACACTATAAGCAACAAAAGGTAGAAACCTGAAACAGGTATTTTAATCTATTTTTTAAGAAAATATTTATCCATTTCATTCATCCAAGTAACCTGAAAGGTCAAAAGTTATGAAATACCTCACACCTAGCACTGTGAGAAGTGGGACCTAAATAGGAAAATACATTTTAAATGTTAAGAAATTAATCAAAAGAAATACCAATTTTAAAACCCACAACAATTTGAAGAAGGTGGTTGTTCACATTATATTATTATTGTTCTCTTATTTAAAGTAGCTTTCTCTGATTTAATCAAATGTAAAAGAAAAATTGCTTTGGAAAAAAGACAGTGAAAAGAAAAATTGCAACTCCTATTCAAAATTTTTGCTTCTGAAAAGAAGAGGTCTGAGTAATTAATATTTATATTCTTGGTTGCAAAAAATTCTGGAAGTAACTGACATTCATTCCACTTACTCTCTCATTAATGGTAGTATTGTCCATGCACCTTCGTGCCCGTTCATCTGATGAATAAGCAGAACCGTCGGCAATTCCTTTAAGAAAAAGAAAAATAAACTTGAACTATATGCAATTTTTTTCCTAAATGCCAACTAATCTTATAAAAATATTTACTCTGGAATAACTACTTAGCTCTTCATGGGTTTTTACTGGCAAGTAGCCCTGCAGAATACATCAGAATAGCGTGAAACAAGGTGACTTGCAGTTTAGGGGAAGCACTAACTTGCCATTTCTTAGATCCCGATTAGATAAAAAGCTAATCCACTTCAAGTGAAGTGTTTTGTATAGGTCCCATGTAATCAATGTCATACACATTCCTTTACCCTATCACAAAATACCACACTGTAAAGAAAGACATACAAAACCCATAAGCTATTCTAGAAAGGCTTCCACTGACGGTCACGTCACACAGAGCTTCTAACACTCCTAACTTCACTGAGTTCAGCTCTGACCTGTCACGTTAACATCATGACAAGAAAACCACAGATTTAGGCAAAAATAAAAATGAGGAGTTAGCATTTCTGTCTTCCTGAAAAAATCAAAGCAGCTTTCTATAAAGGAAAACCTTTCTATGACGATAATAAATATATTATAAATAAAATAGCCTCTTCCAAAAAAAAAAAACAGCATCTCTGTTGCTTTTCATTTCTCACTTTATGTATTTTCACTTTGAACCTAGTGGAACTGAGCTGACCTATCCATTTTATTTATCTTTCCTTCAGTACACAGACAGAAAAAAAGGCAAAAGGTACCTGATGTCAGTTTTGGGGAGTGAAAGGGCATGTGCAGGCTAACTCATCAGGGCATGGTTAGATAGGCAAGGTAGCAGTAAGCAGGTTTGCTTTGTTTTCCTACAGTACAGAGTCCACTGAATTTCACCTAAGCTTAACTAAACCCTGCCCTAAGTGTATGGCTTAGTACGTACACACTTCTTAGAACATATCATTCAAACCGGATGTTGCTCATCACCACTATTTATTATATATCTTATGTGACATAATATTGTAAATACTGCACATAACACAGATACAAAACTGCAGGGTGAAGTGCAAAACATGAGGGTAATACTTGTATTTTTATATTACTGAGTCACCAGATCAGAACAACTAGAAAACTTGCAATGCATTAGAGAAAAATGAAGGAGTACAGGAATCTGCTCTTAATGAGTCCATGAATGAGTACCGGTATCTGCAGGTGCCTTGCATACACCCCTGTGTTTCCCAAGTTTCATGAACAGCCTCACAAACCCCAGAGCTGGGAGGCAGGAAGGGGGGATCCTACACTCTAGACACTTGTGGAATCGCACAGTTCCGCAGTCTGAAATGTTCTCCTAGTTTTTTTCTCTACATGCTCTGCAAGCAGTTAATAACATCTTCCTTACTCCCTTACCTCCTTTTGGCCAGCCCCTTTTCAGTGGTCTGTGGGGATAGGACAAGGGGCAATGACTGTAAGATGGAACATAGGAAGTTCCGCACCAACATGCGGAAGAACTTTTTCCCAGTGAGGGTGACAGAGCCCTGGGACAGGCTGCCCAGGGAGGTGGTGGAGTCTCCTTCTCTGGAGATATTCAAGACCCGTCTGGACACCTATCTGAGTGATATGTCCTAGGGAGCTGCTTTGGCAGGGGGGTTGGACCCGATGATCTCTGGAGGTCCCTTCCAAACCCTACAACTCTGTGATTCTGTGATTCAGAAAATAATTCAGACGCATTCAGAGCCAGCCTATCTACCCTCTTCTCAGCCCTCTCACTGTGAGGTTAAACAAGCCAGGCTCTTTCAGACATCTTTATGACTCCTTTGACAAAGGAGAGTTGTGGAATGACACTGAAGTTTCCCTACAGCTTTATTTTCAAAAACATGTCGCTTCTATAGACTCCATGAAAGGTAACAGAAAATAAGAGCAAACCTCCTACCTCTAAACAAAATCAATTTGCTAGGAATTGCCACTGTCAAATACTACACTGGACACTACATCTTCTCCATACTCTGAGAATTCTCTAAACCACTGAAAACTACAATACACATTTAAATAGGTTTTATGTTTTAAAGACATAAGCATCAATGTTTATCAGAGCATCAAGTTCAAGAATTCAGGGCAAACCTTTATTTCAATATATGCCTTCAAATAAACCCCCAAATGATTTAAAGTACTAAATCACAATATAACTAGCAAAAATACTGCTTTGTGTCCATTTAACAAGCCAGTTACTTGGGACCTTCTCCAAGACGTCAATCACCTTTTTGAACCTTTGCTCTATATCACTCTTTAAGCTGTTTTAAAAAAACCCACATTGCTAACAGATTCACAGAGTCACAGAATTGTAGGAGTTGGAAGGGACCTCCAGAGATCATGGGGTCCAATCCCCCTGCCAAAGCAGCTCCCTAGCTCATACTGCACAGATAGGCATCCAGACGGGTCTTGAATATCTCCAGGGAAGGAGACTCCACCACCTCCCTGGGCAGCCTGTCCCAGGGCTCTGTCACCCTCACTGTAAAAAAGTCCTTCCACATATTGGTGCAGAACTTCCTATGCTCCAACTTGAAGCCATTGCCCCTTGTCCTGTCCCCACAGAGAACTGAAAAGAGGCTGGCTATTTCCCTCCATCCTGCACTTCAGATATTTACAAACATGAATAAGATCCCCTCTTAGTCTTTCCTCAAGGCTGAACACCCCAGTTCATACAGCCCTTCCTATAGGAGCATAATGCCCAATAAATAGACTTGGGATTTTTTGCTCCTCAGGGAGCATCTGCTGTTTTCAATTAGACAGAATCTCTACTTCCATTCTACTCTCAGATGTCTGGCTATAATTTAAAAATATATATGATAAATAACTGAGTTTTCTTAATACATTACGTGCAGTTGCAAAGTGTTCAGGAAAAGGCCGTAGCAGTACCCTGCTTTCATAACTCAAGAGCAAGATGGTGTATGTCTGACATCAAATGATCTCACATTAAAGTTGGAAGCATTTACCTAATGCAAAGGTAACAACTGCAACATAAGAAAGTGATTTGAAGTGCTTCGATAAATTCAGGTAAGAGGCAAAAAACAGGAAGTGCTTTAATGAAGACAAAGTAAATTTTTTCCCTTCTTCCTACTGTACCCATTATTGAAATCATCAGAACACAACTTAGCTGCCAGTACTTGAGTATTTGAATGCATAACCAAACGTGCAACCAAAGCATTGACTCCTGAGCACTTGCACACTGGATCCAACAACTCATTGCCTAGGAAAATAGGTCCAGTAAGTATTTGTATCTTAGGAAGACAGATCCTTCTCCGCTTCTACTCTGCCCTGCTGAGACTGCACCTAGAACACTGTGTCCAGTTCTGGGCCCCTCAGTTCAAGAAGGACAGGGAACTCCTAGAAAGAGCCCAGTACAGGGCCACCAAGATGATTAAGGGAGGGGAATACCTTCTTTATGAAGAAAGGCTGGGGGAGCTGGGCCTCTTTAGCTTGGAGGAGACTGAGGAGACACCTTATTAATGTGTATAAATATGTAAAGGGTGAGAGTCAGGAGGATGGAGCCAGGCTCTTCTCAGTGATGGACAGTGATAGGACAAGGGGCAATGGGTGCAAGCTGGAGCACAGGACGTTCCATGTGAATATAAGGAGGAACTTTTTCACTGTGAGGGTGACAGAGCACTGGGACAGGCTGCCCAGAGAGGTTGTAGAGTCTCCTTCTCTGGAGACATTCGAACCCTGCCTGGATGTGCTCCTGTGTGGTTTAGTCTAGGTGATCCTGCTCTGGCAGGGGGTTTGGACTTTTTCACTGTGAGGGTGACAGAGCACTGGGACAGGCTGCCCAGAGAGGTTGTAGAGTCTCCTTCTCTGGAGACATTCGAACCCTGCCTGGATGTGCTCCTGTGTGGTTTAGTCTAGGTGATCCTGCTCTGGCAGGGGGTTTGGACTGGATGATCTTTTGAGGTCCCTTCCAACTCCTAATGTTCTGTGATTCTGTGAAGGGACAGATTCTTAGGCAGTTAGTTTACTGCATAACAATTGACATTTCAGCTATTTCATCATCACAAGGAAAGCTTTCTGCTACAATATATTTGTCTCAGAACCCTGCAATTAGCATTAATGTAACGTTTTAATCTAGGAAAGATGCCAGTAGCAGCTGATTTTTGATTTTACTAAGTTGCTGTTCAACAGCAGTGGAAGTAAATTTCAGCACGCACATTACAGGGCTGCCAATCACTAACGTGCTGCCTCGAGTTCCTGCAATTAGAAAATCTGCAAAGGCTTCAGTAAGGTTTTTCTGAGCCAGTGGTCAGGAGTAATCAATGTTAATTTGCTTAGCAGTGTGTTGATGTGACATGGTAAGATTTTCCTTAACTACTGCTACAAACAATTGTCCTGCAGCAAGCTGAAAAAGGGTCATACAAAGAATTTATAAATATGCCAATGTTTTCCATGATCAGGAGCAGAAGATGTGTCAACATCAAGACAATTGTCTCCAACCTCGGAGAGGAAAACCTGAATAGAGCATATATCAACTGTGCCCAGGACATGACTCAAGAAACTACTCAATTTTTTTAAAAGGTTGCATTTTTTTCCAAACATATGTCCATCAACAAACGAACTATGTCTTCCCCCCAGTTACTCAAAAAAAACCCCTAAACTTTTCATTTATTTTAACCTATCCTGGGCTACATATTTCAAAAAATCAAAATTAAGTCTGGAGTCTTCAATTAGTGCTTGCTGATAGTCATCAAGTTCAGACTTCTCAAAAAGAATATAAAAAACTAATTTCCTTCTGGTAACTACTGAGATGTAACATCCAGAGCTATTGATTCATTTCAAAATTATTACCATAAATCTTAATACCTATAAAAGAGATGCACTTACTAAATCAAGCTCAAACATAACCACAACACTGAAACCTAGGCAAAAAGCAGCTGCTACTGCTCCCTACCACTGCCTCATTTCTTCTATGTAAATCCATTTTTGTGCCTTTTCTCCTACTCGCTGCACTGTCTTGCAGCACAGAGCACACAGATCGTATTCAACTGGGATGAAACTAAACCAGATGTGCTGCAATGCGGCGTCCAGCAGGGAGCAACACGCAATTCAGTATATGAATTTTAGGTGAAGCCAGGAAGCCAGACATTTTATTAGGTGAAATCACACAGATTATATACCTTTCTTACTGCAAACGTGGCAAGCTAAAAAACTGCTAATTGGTTACACACACTGTTCACACCATATTGATTGGTTAGTAGTTATAACGAGTTCTGATAAACCTATCTTATAGCTAAATATTCTTAGTTTACCTTTAATACCTAAAAGCATCCGCACACCTGCTGTTTTGACCACCTTGTTATGGTTGGTTCCTAACATGTTCTGTTACTCCCAAATACTTTCCCATAACTGCTTCTTGGTTTAGGGCAGCCTGTACCCCTATCAGCAAGGCCACTGTGTTTTGAGAATGTGATTATTAGGATCCTCTCTGTGTGAGTAACTTTTCTCATGGGAATAGGAGAATATTGTCAGGGCCTATGTCTTGGATGAAGAGAGCTAGGCCGCTAGCAGGCCTGCTGTCTTCCCCGACACTGCAACTGCTAACAGATCTCTAGTTCACAAAACTAAATCAGAACTACTCCAAGGCAAAAAACTTTGAAATGCCACGTAACACCAGCACTAGCTCCTCAGCAACAACTGCATCGCTCTATGCATTGTCTCCTTTTGCACTAAACTACTTCCTAATGCACAAGCGAGTGGAGCACATCTGATATACTTTCTGTTAACTGAGATTTACGAAAATAATATTTTAAAAATTACATGGATTTTAAGTCCATCTAATATTTATATATTGATCTCCATAGAGAGAGAATATTTAGTATTCTATATTTGGTGGGAGTTTCTGTAGTGTAGTGGTTATCACATTCGCCTAACACGCGAAAGGTCCCCGGTTCGAAACCGAGCAGAAACACCACATTTTTTCAGGTTCAGATTAGATGATAGAAAAAACTTTTTCACTAATAGTGTTGTCAGGTCCTGGAACAGGCTGCCCAGGGAGGGGGTTGAGTCACCATCCCTGGATGTGTTTAAAGAAAGGGTAGAGGAGGTACTTCAGTTTAGCATAAGACAGGGAACAGTTTGACTCAATGATCTTAAAGGTCTTTTCCAACCTTGTGATTCTGTGATTTGGTTTGAGCAGCAGTCTGAATTTTGAAAACTAAGCCAAGTATTTGAACTTGCTAACTAAGAAGTGCACCTTTGGAGGAAGAAAATGAATCTTCTTGAGAGTAGCCCTGCTGAGAAGGACCTGGGTGTCACCGTGGATGAGAAACTTAACATGAGCCAGCAGTGTGCTCTTGCAGCTTGCAAGGCCAATGGTATCCTGGGCTCCATCAGAAGAGGGGTGGCCAGCAGGGACAGGGAGGTGATTGTCCCTCTCTACTCTGCCCTCGTGAGGCCCCACCTGGAGTACTGTGTCCAGATCTGGGGCCCCCAATACAAGAAGGATGTAGAACTGTTGGAGAGGGTTCAGAGGAGGGCCACAAGGATGATTAGAGGGCTGGAGCACCTGCCTTACAAGGAGAGGCTGAGGGAGCTGGGCTTGTTCAGCCTGGAGAAGAGAAGGCTGCTGGGGGACCTCATTGCAGCCTTCCAGTACCTGAAGGGAGCATACAAACAGGAGGGGAAGCAACTTTATAAAAAGGATAGACAATGGCAGGACAAGGGGGAATGGTTTAAAGCTGAAGGAGGGAAGGTTTAGATTGGATATTAGGGGGAAGTTTTTTACAGAAAGAGTGGTGAGGTGCTGGAACAGGCTGCCCAGAGAGGTGGTGGATGCCCCATACCTGGAGGTGTTCAAGGCCAGGTTGGATGGGGCCCTGGGCAACCTTGTGTAGCTCCAGGCCTGAGGTTGGTGGCCCTGCCTGTGGCAGGGGGGTTGGAGCTCTATGATCCTTGGGGTCCCTTCCAACCCTTGCCATTCTATGATTCTAAGAATGTAAGAGTTCTCACCAATTTATTCTTCATTTTCTCTTTCCATCCCTAGTATCCCTTATCTTCCCTGTTTTGTCCTTAGGACAGTTAATGACCACCACCACCCCAAAGTAAGTCTTCTTTTGTAATGCCACAAAAAGGATGGGGAAAAACCTGGAAAGGATCCAAGAGTTCATTATAACAAATATTTCCAGAGCTGCCTAAAATGAAACAGTAGCCTAGACTGGCAACAATAAATTGCACTAAAGTGCCCTTTCTTCGCTTATGACTTGTGTGGATAAAAACCAGTCAGGAACACTGTCTCCACAGTGCACAGTTTGCAAGAACCCTAACAATCATACAGAAGACAAACATCTGATACACAGTAGATATTACTCAGGAAAGTATTAATGGTGAATCATAATAATTACACTGCCAATTAATCTGAATAAGATTCTTTATTCAAAATGGCTGTTTATGAGAGATTTTGCTTTTAAGTAAAAACTCACCTTTGTACGGGGTCTGTGTGGCAAGGTTTTGGGGGGGGGGAGGGGGAGGGGCGGGCTTCAGGGCCTTCTATGCAACAGAGCCAGCTGGCTCCAAGACAGACCCTGCTGCTGGCCAAGGCCGAGCACAGCAGCAATGATGGTTGTGCTGCTGTGATAACAGAGTTAAGATGGGGGGAAAAAACTGCTGGGAAAACGCAGCTGAAGAGAGAAGTGAGATTGTGAGAAAGGCCCAACCCTGCAGACAGCCAGGTCAGTGAAAAAGCAGGGGCAGAAGGCGCTCCAGGAACTAGAGCAGAGATTCCTCTGCAGTCCCTTGAGAAGACCATGGTCAGGTAGACTGTCCCCATGCAGCCCATGAAAGATGCTGGTGGAGTAAAGATCCACTTGCAGCCTGAGGAGGACCCCATGCCAGAACAGGTGGAGACACCTGAAGGAGGCTATAACCCCATGGGAAGCCTGCAGTGCAGCAGGCTCCTGGCAGGACCTGTGGCTCCACGGGCAGAGGAGCCCACAATGGAGCAGGTTTGCTGGGGGGACTTGTGACCTCAGGAGGACCCAACGCTGGAGCGGTCTGTTCCTGAAGGTCTGCACCCCATGAAGGGAGCAGTTTGTGAAGAACTCACAATGGGGAGGTTGGATTGTCTCCAATGGGAGGAACCCCACGCTGGAGCAGGGAAAGAGTGTGAGGAGTCCTTCTCCCGAGGAGGGAAGGCCAGCAGACACATGTGATGAACTGACTGAAATGCCCATTCCCCATCCCCCTGTGCAGCTCAGGAGGAGGAGGTAGAGATCAGGAATAAAATTGAGCCCAGGAAGAAGGGGAGGGTGGAGGGAGGTGTTTTAGGAGTTGGTTTTACTTCTCATCCTATTCCGTTTTGATTGGCAATAAATTAATGTAAATTTCCCCAAGTCAAGTCTGTTTCCTCTGTGACAGTAACTGGTGAGTGATCTCTCCCTGTCCTTATCTCAACCCAGGAGCTTTTTGTTGTGTTTCTCTCCCCTGCCCAGCTGAGAAGGGCAGTGACAGAGCAGCTCTGGGGAGCACCTGGTCTCCAGCCAGGGTCAAACCAGCACAACCTTAGAATCTGCTATTATCAGCCACCACACTAAAATCCTTTCTCAATCAGAACTAACACATAAAAACACTTCAAACAAGGAAATTAAGCTATTCACTACATTCTGATGGTTCTTTTATTATTAGCATATTTTCCCTTTCAATATCTATAAAGTCTATTCTAACACTGGATGGTGGCAAATTCCACATCATATACACAAACGATGATGGTTTACTTCTGTCTTCTGCTCTTTCCTCCCTTCAGCTATGAAAATAATACAAGCTCACTAACTTTCAACTTCTCATTGCAGTATCTACTGAGATTCTTAACACCTCACAGGAAGTTTCATGTATTTCCATTTCTTAGTAGATATTTATATTGGCAGACAAGTAACTCCAGAGCATCTTCCACTAACAGCAAGTTTGAGGCAGTCACCTCCCTAGCTACCTTACTGTGATACATGGAGCAGCAGGTCCCTCAACCCCAATAGTCTCTTCACCAGGTAAACCAAAAATACATTTTCTAACATAGGAAGAAGAAAATAAGATGAGAAGGAACAGGAACAGAAGAACAGAAAGAAGCTTCCATGAGGCAATAAATGTAGTAAATGTATTTCAAGTATTAGTATAGATGCTCAGGAGAATTTACAAGAGACAAGGAAAACTGCTGACAAGTTAACAAGTACCGATTTTAAGGGTTAATTTCTTACTTTAGAGCAGCAAATATGGCACTCTATTGAAAGATGACTGAGCAATTTCAGCATAGTAGACAGCTGTCATAGTGGAAGAGGAAACTTTAGATCAATCCCTTATTCATTCTATAGTAGTAAGGATATATGTTAATGAAACGGTTTCATTGAAATCCTATGATCTATGCAGAGATTGCCTCAGTAGAGGCTGAGAGGCAGCTTTGCCTAAAGCACTATATACATGCCAATTTCAAGTGTATTTTTTGTCCTGATTGAGAAGTCATCTCTGTAAGGTGACAGGTCCAACTTTCTGCATACAGAACCCAGTGAAGTTATTACATGTAGGACTTGGAGAAGCAGCTATGTAAAAGCAAAGTACAATGTACTGTGTAAGCCTGGGCTGAGAGGAGCCTATTCATCACTACTAAAACTTTTAAAAGATCTCATTATTGCACTTCTCCAACTTCTACAAATTCTTTCAGATCTACTGAATACCTATTATGGGAACTCAATTATATTCATCTTCTAGCATTCCAGTGTAGTTAAGTTTTACTGTTTCACACACAAAATAGTTAATGGGCTCGACACTGATTTTGATGATAATAAAGCCTAGTCTTTCTCAAACGGATTCCAGTACCTTTGCAGAATGAGAAGCAAAGGCATATAGGAAAGTCACAAGATTATAGAAAAGCCATGAGATCAAACAATTAAAGCAAAAAGGCAAGAGAGCAGCTGGAGGAAAGCAGAGATGAAACAGAATTCAGTCAAACTTGTGAAGTTCTGCAAGATGACCTTGAAAAGAAAGGATCCAAGAAAACTCTGAAATACATTTTTCAAACTAAAAAGTGATTCTGTGCACTTTTCCTGAAACACTTTCAAAAGGTTTGATTTTCAGAACTTGGAGGCACCTCACCCTCCTTCAGATTTAGAAGTATTTGAAAGCATTTCAGAAGTTAAGTACCCAACTATTGAGGCCACAAAACGAGCAGTTGCATTTTTTAATGCAAATCCTGAAAGCAATTAAGCATCATGAAGGCATACTATGGACTCAGCAGGAAAGGAAATGAGTAAGAACATGCCAACATCACACTCTGTATGTAAGCACAATGAGTAATAAAAAGTCAAACAAATGCAGATGTTAATATGGAAAATCAATATGGAAATATCAATTTCATACAATGACCACATAAATGCACACACTCATCAGAGACAAGGGTTTTAATACTGTAAACTCTACCCACATAACAGAAGTGAAGTTTTATGGACAGATTTGCAATCAGGTATAAATATGAAAGCTTTGCTTGATGTGACAAAAAGAGATCAGGCAAAACAAAAGCAAAGGGGGAGAGGGGAAAAAAGTTTGGATAAAAATGAAGGGCCAACTAAACTTTATACAGGAATCTGAAAACAAGGGCAAGTCCAGTAATTTGTTTTCTGTCCTTTAAACAAAAAAAAAAAAGAAATTATGCAAGGTGCAAGTATGTAAGTTTAGGAAAAAAATTCAACTTGTACAGCACTATTACATATTCATTCTCTAAATGGAAATTGCTGTCTAAAAGGGGGAAGAAAAGACAAAGAAATCTTCTTTACAGATTTTTCTATTCATAAACCAGGGACAATCCAGGACTTCTAGTAGTTGCTGGTACTATCATCTGACTCAAGTGATACAGAAAGAAGGAAACATCACAAGAGCAACACAGACTGAACATGATACTGAAAACTTTTCAACAAGGATCTGTGCAGTTTCAGGACGCCACCTGTAACAGCTGGAACTTCTTCCTCCCTCTTGCTGCAGTACTGTGTTCCCTAAATACTCTAATTGAGTCCATGAGGGACCCCCTGCAGGGACTTCACTTCTTTGAGAAAGTGAGAGTGCCCAGGTATCCCATCAGGGTCTCTGCCCTCCCCACAGAGTGGTGCAGGACATGCCATCTCAGCAAGATGCCTTCACACAGTCTAGAGCCAGCCATGTGCCAGATTCATCATCTTACTGTGGATAAGTCCCACTGATCAGCCAAAGCCCAGCAAGACCTGAGCCATGTAGAGTGATGTACAAGGTTAATATCACAGGCGACACGACAGGGTCTATCCCAACAGCTCGGGTGCAGACTGGCATCTGATCTCTGTTCTACAAAGAAGGAAAAATGGTGGAAAGCTAAAGGAGAACATATGTCAAAGAGCCTTGTTTTTCATAAATAAAGTCAACAAAACTGTCTACTGCCTGGCAGGATAAACTCTTAAGGAATGAGTATTTTAAACATGAAGGTGACAAGCACATTCCAGGAGGCTGCAGGATTAATTTGACATGAGTAAATCCTTACAGAAGAAAAGGCAGCTGTTGCTAGGAAGGAAACAGACTGCACACTAATGTTAAAAAAAAAAAAGAAAGATGATCTAATAAAACTGAGAAATATAATCATTTAAAAGGTATGTATAAATTAAAATTAAAAAAAAAAAAAGTTGATCTTGATGTTGTGGAAAACCCAGCCATAAGACAACTGTTGCAGTCGTAGAGATGGAAGGGCAGGGCAGGATGTGGAAACAGAGCTAAGAAAAACTTCAGAAAACACAAATTCACCCAGAAAAGGAATGCATGGCCCACTGGCAAATAAAGACATAAAAGATACAGTCTACAAATTCCCTGAAAGTAGCCTCTCACAGATGGCCAAAAGGTGAGTAAGAACAATTTGGAGACAAATCATTTCATATAGGAATGTGGTGATGGCTTAACATATATACATTAAATTCAAGGAAAGTAATAACACTTCCCACCCACCCAACACAGAAATCTTCCATCTCATTGAAATATTGCAGTGCTGCCATGAGTAGGGCCTAGGCAACTAGAAATAACAATCTTTGAAAGCACAATATGCCATACTCAACAACAATTAGTGCTTTGGCAACAGGTACCGTGGCCATGACTCAAATGACATAAGAAAACACAGCTCAGATAGGCCCCAAGAGGCTTTTAAACCTTACAGATGCAGCAGCCAGGCCACTGAGTAACAGTCAGCCTGTGCTGGGAGCAGAAAAATAGAACCTTTTGCAAGTGGGATCCTGTCAGATAACAAAGAGCCTGAACTTCTGGGGCACAGAGCAGTGACACAGGGCAGCTGGCTTTCTGATCCCTTCTGTTCCCACCCAGGAAAAAGGGTTTTGCAAAACTGCTTTAAACACAACTACAGGGAGCTCCTAACACCTGACATCTATCTTCACAGCAGCCAAACTGGAAATTGAGGGGGAAACAAAAAAAAAACCCCACCCCAGTATTATGAAAATTAAATGAGCATGTTAACTCACACAAATATTTACTCCATAAACATAATGTGGAGGTTTTCTGTGTACAGTTCCACACTTCTGGCTGTATCTGTCTTTTCTAAACTCATGTCAATAATCACACAGCAATATACTTCAAATTCACAAATGAACAATATCCCTCTAGTATTCCTAGTTTAAATCTGTCAAACTTTAGAAGAGATGATAGAAAATACAGGATTTTGCTCAAAACAAATTAAACCTAATAGTAAAAATACTGAAAATCATATTTACAATGCTTCTATAAGACAGATGTCATCTATTACTCCTATGAAAGTATGCAATATGTGCTTTTATTTTCCAGTACTCCAGTCTTTAAAACTTACTTTTACACTCATGGTTTAAGGTGGTTTTTTTTAAAGAAAATCCATAATGAGTACTAGTATTTCTTCAGTTATTATACACAGTATACTACTTAATCTCTAGGCTTTTCAGGAAAAATAAAGTGTTTTTGAACACAATGAATTGGCTGAGAGTGTTCAATCTAAGAACCCTCAGGGGAAAGGAAAAAAAAATAGAAGAAAAAAAAGAAGGGCATTTACTCTACTACACCAGTTTTCATAAAGAAATACACAGACCTTTGTCTTCAAAACAATGTAATGACTCCACAGCATTAACTGCATCTAAAACAATACTTCAGACAAAATCTATCATTTTTCTAATAACATTTTTTGGTGTGTTTTCTGGTCTTATATGTAATAGCCAAATAAGTAATCCTCTTTTGTCTTAGAAAACTGAAAATGAAAGGGAACAGTCCCCAGTATTATTATTTCCCACACTGACAGCTTTCATATTCATGCCCAGTCTTTTTTTAGGAAGATATACCATAAATGCAGAAATGTCAGAAAATGACAAAAATCAGAAAAATCTTAGGGAATTTTCTTCATTGTTATGTTCTACTCATCATTTAATATACTTAAGAGCTTCGTTTAATATTAAATAAATAGTGATGGAATATGCTTTTAAGCCTGAACCCAGTACTGACATCTACTGGTGAGCAGAATTATAGATTAATTTCACATGAAAAAATATTTTAGGTACACAGTGAAAGAAAATAAATGGACAATTTATTTGTAAAGATTAAGGTAAATGTGGGTGATTAAATCCATTTTAAAGCAGACATTCAGGTACATTAAATAACACAAATCTAGCAGCTGGCTTCTACTTCTTGTTTTAAAGCAGCAGAAAACAATAATCAATGCATCCTTATTGACTAAACAGCTATTGTTTGGTCATGTAATAACTGACAAGTGAACCTGATGATTCACAGTCTTTTATTTCCATACAGCAGCTGTCCTTGAAAACATAAGGACTTAACTTCCCTTGCTTGAAAGTAGTAATTTCATGTGGGTTTTTTTTAATGAAAAATGTGAACTTCGACTGTTGATGTGTAGGATTCTGGTGAACTTCTGTCCCTTCTCCATACTTGGGCCATGCCTCACAATGGCCTACAGTGGAACTGTGAGTTGACAGATAGGAGTCATGTTTGCTATGCTCAGTTTTTCCCCTGTTCATTGCTGGCCTTCCCCCTTTTCCTGGATTTCAGGTAGGAGAATTTTTTAGTGTGATGCATTTCCCTCTGCTCCTCTAAGGTGCCACGAGCACTGTCTAACTGGGACTTCTTAATACTGGAAAAACATCACCATTTCAGTATTCCCATAAAGGAATCTCTTTGAGAAGTAAAGTTTTTTTTAAAAGCCAGTTCAGTTTGTTCAAGGTAGAAGTACTCACAGGTAAAATTCCTTGATTACAAAAAAGATTCTACCTCTCTCCCATAAAACATGCCTATAGTCAGACCTCACTGCAGCTAGTTATACTTCCACTTACTGATCTTTTCATCATTCATGTTCTGCAACATCAATTACAGAACTCAACTAAAATCCTTGTTTTTAACAACTGAAGCCATAATCCTCTGCAAACACTGTACCTGAACACTTCTCAGTCCCAAAGAGGACTCAGAAAGAGCAGAAGGCTGCAGAACAAAGACTGCTCACATGACTGATTTCATTAAGGGATTAAAAATTTCATTTAGAGTGGATTTAGTTACAACAGGTTTGATAAGCTTGGATAAACGAAGTCTAAAATATCCAGGAACTTGATTGAGGCACTCCAAGGCCAAGATACAGAAGACAATTTAAATCAGACTTCTCTTTTTCCTTTACAACAAAGAACCTGGAATTGAAAAATAGATCTAATAACCTCACAGCAAGCTCTTTCATATCAGGGGATATATGCCTCTCTCCCTTTTCTCTACGACATTGCTTATGTACATTAAACTTTCAATATAAGTGACTTAAATACCTCAGGTCAGAATTTTAATGGCCACATACAATGCTGCTCTGCTACCACAATGCTACAGCTGTGCAATAAAATTCTTGCAAAAACTACATTACAGCATCTTCACCAGCTCAAATAAAATACATAGCTAAAAATTATTCTAAGTATTGCTTAATGATTTTGGTTTTCATTTCATAAAGAAAGTACCTGACTATTTCTTAAAGGTATACAAGTCTTTCTTGTAATCACTTTCCCATCAAACACCATCCAACCAAACATACAAAAAGGTTATCAGTTCAATTTAAAATTATTTGGTGATATACCACAGCATACAATCAGTAAGCAACAACTGAAATAGCTCTCTTATAAGCACACAGAGAACAAAAAAAAATAATAAATGTGACCCAAAAAAGGCACAATAGAAAACTATGGGTTTTAGTAAAATGCAGCAAAAACATACATAACAAGGTGCAGTCTATATTATCTAAACATACCTTTCCAAGATCTGCAGCCTGTTTTAAAATATCTCTTTTTAGATCTTCTGCTCTTTTGGAATGAAAAGAATTACTTTGACTCTGGATGATAAAGACAATTTCTTTTAAATCTGTGAACCAGAAAATAAGAAGATTTAAAGACAGAAAAAGTTATTTTTGGTTTTGCTTCAAAGCTACTGAGAACCCAGGTATGGGGGGAATACATTGCATACCAAGATATTTCTTTAGTTCTACAAACATTTCATTAAATAATTAAAAAACATAATTTAACAGGAAAAAATATGCAAACCAGTCCTTTTAAGGTTTAATAGATAAAAAAAGCATGGCTTGACTAGGAGATCGTTGGCCATGAAGAAACATGCCTGCAGGTCACAGTAGCCACATTCATGAAATTAGTTTTTTTCCAATATACCCACACTCCTTACTACCAAAGGTGTCAGTCACAGACCAGCATCTCCCCTCACTAGGCTGCTGACCAACACAAAACAGAAAAGATGGTTTCTCAACAGAGAGCTTAAAGGCTTACCCAGAAACAAACATCAGATGGAGAGACACACATGAGAACAATGAGGTAGTACTTTTATACCAGCATCAACCCCTCAAATGTGTCTTCACAGTGTTAACAGGCACCACAGTTAATAACTTTCAACAGGAGAGGAGACTGAGAAATTTAAAAGAAAATAATGAAGAAGCTTTGCCAACATCTATGGACAGAAAGATGCTTATTAAAATGCTTATTAAAAAATACAAGTAGGTGATGAAGGCTGGTTATGAAGATGCTGAAGACCAACAAATTTCCTGATGATGGTAGACAGAATCATATCTTAAAAAGTTTGCCTTGTGCTGTTTAGCCCACTCAAGACCATAACTCAGGAGCAATATATAAGATGAGGAGACACTGTATTGCAGTTTCTATCTGGTTTGTCAGAAAAGACTGAACTTCACAGATACTGTGCAGGAAGCATGCAGACAAGGAACTTCAGGGTTTAATAACTTCAGAGGTACAAATAAGTGACTGACCGATTACTGCCTAAGGAACAGAAAAAGATCATAATGATGTTCAATGTTCAAGGAGAAAAGCAGATGACTTGTGGGGAGGGTGGGCAAGGTTTGAGAACTGGATTTAAATGTTGTCATTCACGGTGACAGACAGATCAGGCATAAGGGAGAGCAGATTCTAATTAATGCAAGAAGGAAACGGCACAGAAAAGGCTGCTGAGTCAATGTTTACAGACGACATCACTCCAAGACAAGCCAGTGCTGAAAGGAAAGAAACCAAAGATGAAGCCCCATGGGATCTGCATGTCAAAAACTGTAGAGAAAGAGCAAAGTGCACTCCAGAAAAAATGATATAGGTAATAAAAAAGATGTAAAGTCAAATTTCAGAAAAGCAAAACTTCAAGACCACCATTAATGTTGCATTAGCAACATAATAAAAGCTGACATAAATTAAAGACAGAAAGCTCTCCTAGAGGTTTTACAGGTATTCCATTGAAACAAAAACTTTCTGAGGTACAGGAGATGTCAAATTGAAGACAGTCCAGGACAAAAGTTCAGTAGATAAAATCCAGGGAGTCATGGCTGACTGAAAACTGTCAGATTTTACTACAAGCAACATCTGTGGGAAGACAGAACAACTTAGAGGAAGCATGTGAAGTATCTTGTCAGGCAGTCAAATATTTCAACACTTTTAATCTGCAGTTTTACTGCAGTATAAAGTTTTATATCGTGCAGTATTTATTTCAAAAATGTATACTCTTGCATCGTAGATCAATTAAAGCTGAAAGATCCTAGTTTCACATCGCATTAACCTCCAGGTTAAAAACCTTAGCAAGTAGAGTAGAAGAATGGGACAAAGATAGGGAATAAATGTCCAAAGAAAGAAAGGAGTAGTCTTGGTGAAAAAAATTAAAAAGAGTAAAACTGAGTGCATGAAGAAGAATCACAAGAAACAGTGGCAACAGCAAAGGCATTAACCCCAAATATCTTTCCTACATTTACTATAAGGTTCCCATGTCCAAGACCTGACTAACAATTACATTCCTTGCATTTGCTAGTTTTCCTGTGCAAAAATTAAAATTACAGTGCAAAAATTAAAATTAGACTTCCACGATGCTAGTGAGAGTCAAAGGGCTAAATCTACATGCACAACACTGAAAACATCCCCAGAGATAAAAAGCAAAAAATGATATTGCTTTACTACTGGTTTAGCACCAGTACATTTACAGATATGCAAGCTCCTGAATTACACTCGGTTTCACTTACAGTACATTTAACAGCAGCTGTGGCATCCCACAATAAAATACTTTCTAGGAGTAATCTAACACCTGCTTTGGTGTCACTGCTTTAATCCAATGGAAACAGTTTCCTCTGGAATAGACATTTTAAAATTGACCTTAAAAAAGAAGTATTCATTGCATTAAAATGTTAACAGAAAGCATGTCTAATTTTAAACCCCTGAATGGTTTCTCAAGTCAAGAAATAGTGCATCAAGGAAGATAAAGAATGGAGTCTTTTGGATGATTGAGATGCAAAAGAGCTACAGATACACTGATATTTTATTTCTCATGCTGTCTTATTTTCCCTTTTATTTCCTTAAGGCATTTCTGTATCTGGAAACATCTTCAACAATGTTCATTGATTGGAAAGGCACTGCAAGTTCACAGAAAAAAATATTTTAAAAAATAAAACATAATTGGGGGACATTAATGATGAAACCTCCTGAGTTTTACTGCAACACTGGCTCACTGCTAAACAGAACAGAGCCTTAAAAAATGTTTTAACAAGCCATTAACCGTAATGCACACTTTAGCTAATATACAGTGACCCCATGCAAAATACATCTCCTTAGAATTATCTCTACATCAGTTTATAAGATGGCAATGGGGAAATAGTGCTATTTGGAATATAAGCTCTGCAGCATAATGACTAGAACAAATAAACTACCTGTATGGGTTGGTTTTAGGCAACTCAAAGCTACTGAAAAATTTAAAACAAACATTTCAGACTAAAAAAACCAAAACAAACCCAATCAAACAGCTCTTAAAAGGACATAAGATGATGATGTTGCCTGCTAGTCAGAGGTTAGAGTATTCATCCAGGATGCAGGAAACCCAGTGAGGCAGTTTGGGCCTGAATGTAGGCCTCTGGCATTCCAACTCACAGAATCACAGAACGGCAGGGGTTGGAAGTGACATCTGGAGATCATCTAGTTCAATCCCCTAGGATCACCTAGAGTGGCTGCACAGGACAGCATCCAGGCAGGTTTTGAAGTCAACATCTTAATTTCCACAATACAAGTATATTCTGAGATGGTTCCTTCCCTATTCTCTCCTATTGTTTTGGAAATGGAAAAGGGTACAAATGGCTCCTGAGCTTCCTAATTAGCGAATGCTCCTGAAACAGCTGGTACCTAAAACCCTGTCTCTGACTCACTAAATGTCCAAACACATCATTAAAAAGGTAGAATGGGCATCAACAGAAAAGACAGAATTCTATGATGATTTATACAGAATCACAGAATCACAGAATCTTAGGGGTTGGAAGGGACCTCAAGAGATCATCGGGTCCAACCCCCCTGCCAAAGCAGGTTCCCTATCTCATATTACATAGATAGGCGTCCAGACGAGACTTGAATATCTCCAGAGAAGGAGACTCCACCACCTCCCTGGGCAGCCTGTCCCAGGGCTCCGTCACCCTCACTGGGAAAAAGTCCTTCCGCATGTTGGTGTGGAACTTCCTGTGCTCCAGCTTACAGCCATTGCCCCTAGTCCTGCCCCCACAGACCACTGAAAAGGGGGTGGCCAGTTCCCCCTGCAACCCATGCCTAAGATATTTATAAACACTAATTAGGTCCCCCCTAAGTCTTCTTTTCTCCAGGCTGAACAGACCCAGCTCACTCAGCCTTTCCTCATAGGGGAGATGTTCCAGACCCCTAATCAACTTTGTCGCCCTGGTTACACCGGTTACACCTGGTACACCGGTTACATGGTCCAAACTGTTTCTGCAAAAATTAGGACACTAAAACAGCTACCATGTAGTCTAGACACTGGTCTGGAATAGGTAAAAGAGTGCCACTGATACCTTGCAGCTCTGTCAATGGTGCTTAAATCTAGCTCCTCTTTTCCCTGGGTTTTTCTTTCATAAGAAAATTCTATTACACAGGTCAGAAAACTCCGCTTCCAGTTTGGGTTCAAAAATTTAGGCTGCTTGCCCATTCCATAGGCCTCCCCCTCCTTTTTTACCAACTCTAAAATCAACCTGAAACTCCAGAGCAGGACTTTTTAGTTCTTATATTTTGAGAAGATGATTGAAGCCTAATATAAAGCTTCCAAAATTAAAAGTAGAGACAAAGCTTTTCTCTCACGTTTGTAAACGTGTTTATATAAAGTTTCTGGGATCTTTCTGTGTTAAACGCAGTGTATGCAGACAGACAGACAAACACACAATCTCACCTGTGTGCAAATGCTTCTGTGTCATTTATGCAATACACATTGTAGTGACTGATTAACTGTTTATGGCCTGCAGCAGGAGAGCTGAAAGCCATCCTAATTTCAAACACTTTCTCACTACAGTTTGAGTAGTTCTAATGTTGCTGTTTTCTGAATTTTACTAAATTACTTGCTTTAATAACATCCAAAAAACCCTTTTAAAATCCATTTCAAACACAGCACACTTTCAGTATAATTCTTGAAATTAAGAATAATAGCATCCAGTTGTTCCTCAAACTGCACATACTTCCATAGTTCTGTAATGCACAAAGTATGTTGCTTACCATTTCAGAACTCAGGATGTGTCTTAACACTTACTTTAAAAAAAAAAGAGAAAGGTTCATCACTTACACATTTGCTCTGATACTAACAAAAAAAAAAAAAACCAACTTATTTCAACCTTGCATGTTGTTCTCACCTTTCCACCCAAACTTCCCTCAACAATTCCTAGAGAACCTAGATAAAACGCAGAAGTAGGCCAGGCAGGGTATTAAAAGGATGTAACTGCAAAAAATACTTTTGATCCTTTCAAAACATTGCAGGTATTTGCAGATCAGAGGAAGTATAACATCACCATATTTGCAAGAATCAAATCCAAGAAAAAAAAGAAAAGCCTCAAGACTACCTCATTATACTTCTGCCCTTTAATAAAACACTAAAAAACAAAGAAAAAAAACCAAAACAAAAAACAAATACCCCTGACCCTTCAGCCAAAAGCTAGTAGATGCTCTTGTGGTGAGAGGAATTATCAACCTACCTGGGATCTCAGTCACCCTCTGGAAGTGCCTCTCTCTTTCCACAGACTGCAGAAGGGATCAGGACAACTCACGCTCCCAAACTCAGTGTTTCCTTGAGTTTCATAAGAAGGTGAAATTGTGCTCTAGCCTGAAACAGCCAGTGCCTCAGTTCAAAAAAGAGACTGACTTCTGGTATTCGAATACTGTCAAAGCTGAAAATACTGCTGGTCTGCAATACAGCCTACCACTTAGGGACAAAGACACCCACCAACAGAGCACCTGTACCTCCACCTGAAAGACAAGACCTTTTGCCATGCCATGGCAACGATGACCCAACATTCTAAGTTACATCACTGCTCTTTTGGCTGTACTACAACACACATGAAAGTCTTTCCACACCAACCAATACAAAAAGCTACATAACATTCTGTATAGATCAAGCAACCATAAGAACATGAAGTTCAGCCTTCTCTGTAGTACATTTGTCTCCCCAGTGCCTGGGATATCAAAATGTTGATACCTGTCTTCAAAGGCTTGGCTAAGGACACTTAAAAATATCTCTTATAACTCTGAAAACTACAGATGGCAACTTTGCTTTCTTGGTACAAAGGTACAACTTATTCATTAAACAGAATTTTCTTGTGTAACAGTTTGAAAAAGAAGAATGAAAAAAAAAATCACAAGAACTAAGAAACATCAAGAACTTCATACTCTGTTTTGAGTCCTTCATTGATTTTACTCACAAAAATGGTTTAAAAGAGACTTCAAAAAAAAGCCCACATTTCTTAAGGAGAGGCAGAATCTTCTTTAAAACAAAAGAGAGAGAACACAAAAATGATGTATTACATCAGACCCATGATCCATCCAGTCCAGTGTACTGTCTTTAACAGGTGCAATACAAAACACTACTTTAGGGACACCACAAGACCTTCACTTTCTTCGGTGCTCCTCATAATCATAGTAGCCACAACTATTGTATTAGGAAATACCAGGAGATACACTGCTGCCTATTTATCAACTTGTCCCTGCTGGAAACTGCTGGTATGGTCTGCTTCCACCAGCTCCTGTCATAGCAACTTTCTAAATTTTGCTACCAGCTGCATAAAATACTTGTTTGTCTGCTTTAAAGTGTTTTCCTACTGAATCAAAACAATGAACGACAGATGGTGCTGACATCACTAATTGACCCTTGTATTGTTCCTAAAAGTAACTCTCTTAATAATGAGATTATATTAAAACTTATGAAAACTGAGCACTGTCAAATTAAAAAAAAAAAAAAGTCTGTCAATGCCTCCCTGGGTGTTTTATGAAGAGAGATACAGCAGGTGTGTAGATGTGGTGCTTGGGGACATGCTTCAGTGGTGGATTTGGTTGGCAGTGCTTGGCTAACAGTCAGACCTGATGATCTTAAAGGACTCCAACCAAAATGATTCTATGATTCTAATTATTTTCCACTATAGTGCTTCCAACTGAGTCAAAACAAATAAAAACCAGAACTTCTCAGCACCATTCAGTCCTGTTAGCAACTCCACTAAAAGAATGCTAAGTCTTCCTGGTGCTCAGCCCCCCAGCATGAATTCACAACTGCTGCAAGAGACATGTTGTCAACCTGACTTTTTAGAACAAGCAGACCCAAGTGCTTAGGTTTAGAAAAAAACCAAATACTACACCTGTCCAAGCTGCTTTAAGAATTGCACTGCTATAGCATAGCAGAAACAGGACTAAGTTACAGTACTGTCTCAGCCCCATAAACTTTTTGCTGGAAGGACATAAGCCTTGTTTTCAGAAAGGACAGAAGCTTGCAGAATTTTTATTCTCATAATTTCTCTCACATGTGCAGTAGAAAATTATTTTACCACTCAGTATCCTATTAATGTTTGACATGTTTCTTAAATATTTGTGTCTAGATATTGCAAAAGTATTACAAGTTGTTGCAAGTAACTAACTGGAGCCATGACAATTATAGCTTGGGAGAATGGTAAAATTCAGGTTCATGTTACATTTTTACAAGAACTGCCACAAAGCATCGTGAAGTTAAGATTTTAAAATACCATGTGGAAGTGCACATTTTCAAAAAACCCACTTTAACTACAGGAGTTGCTAATACACAGACTGAGAAGCTTCTGTTTGATGACACTACAAGAACAAAGAAAAAAATACAAAGTATTTGGGAATCAGCAATTAGGAAACATTTAGGCACTCTTCACACTGTGACATTTCAAAGTAGAACCATATTTTATTTATCCTAAAAAGGCAGCCACAAGTAAAAACAAATACAGACTATACAGTACTTACCTCTGCTTATTTTACTGATCCTTCCACTTTTTTCAGACTTCTAGAAGAAAGGAGAAAAAGCAAAGTAAGGATACAGGCAAAAGTATTTCTATAGTCACAGGGAGTCAAAGCATTAGTAAGATTATAAATGCAGATACAGAGGCTTTAACACAAGAAGAAATAAAAAACCTAATACATGAAGTTTTTAATCAGTGAGCACTGAAACAGCTATTCCACATTTATACACTATTATTTTGGCAATACAGTA
This sequence comes from Laterallus jamaicensis coturniculus, assembly GCA_022605575.1. Taxonomy (NCBI): domain Eukaryota; kingdom Metazoa; phylum Chordata; class Aves; order Gruiformes; family Rallidae; genus Laterallus; species Laterallus jamaicensis. Next base: position 9,677,663 of record JAKCOX010000012.1, read on the forward strand.
AAAGAATATAAAGAAAGAGGGAAAAAAGGAGAATGTTTTTCCATGACTAAATTTATACCAGAGCTCTTTAAATTAATCCTAAAAGTGTCCTTTTTTTGTTCGGGGATTTTTTTTTTCAATGTTTCTCCAGAGAACAAAACACTTTTATTCATTTGATCCACTACCAAGCATCTACTGAAACACAATTCTTAAAGGAAGACTCAAAAGCAATCTATATCAAGACTCCTAAGTAGGAACAGGCTGCTGTACATCACATGGCATCACTGCGATTTACTCAGGTATCACATACATTTGTGATGAAATTTTATAGGGGTGCTGAGGAACAGCCAACAGTGACATTCCATTTGCAGTTAAGCAGGAAAGCAAGAGACAGACATAAAAATATCTTAGAGGAGTATTCAATAGCTTCTAAATAGCAGAGGTTAGGTGGAAAGGTGTTGTTTCAGAACTGCTGACTGATGGAGACAGGACTGGAGAAATAGCTCTGTGCTTCCTGCAAAAATTCTAAGGTGGAAAAACAGAACCTTCATTTATTGCCCAATTTCTCCCTGGTAACAGCACCTCAGTGCTTTCATTCCTCCACAAGTAAAAACCAAGATTATCTTTACTAATTGTATCAGGATACTGTAGGATTTATTTTGGTATATAGTATAGTATATTTTTGTTTATAGTATATAGTTTTCCTACTCTCGTGACTTAAAACTCCTAGTTACACACACTTTTATTTCCTCCACATTTTGGTTTGGTTTTGGTTGTTTTTTTCTTGAAATATTGTAGCCACCTTTTAGGTCTATTTGCTTCAGATGATGTCTCCCTCTGACTTTCACGCTGACATGCATAAGCTCCAAGCTCCTTGGTAGCCACCTGTAAAATGCACTGCGTCCATGCTTATGACCCTTTTTCACTGACTAGGTCAATAAAGTTTTAAAAACTTCTATAAAACTAAGGGACTTTGATTGCTATACACAGTACTACCATTTTACAGTGAAATATACACCACATTCTAAATTAAGCTGTGTCACAAATGACACTGGGAGATAATAATTTTCTATGGAAACAAAAAAGTATATGCTTTGTGGCATACAGTGTGATGAACAAGCTGTATTTTACAATTACCTTTATTAAAACACAAAACAAGACAATTTTTGCTGGTTACATTCCTGTTAATGGGGAAAAAAAGGGAAAAAAACCCCAGAATTTTGACCTAGAGTTCTAGGAGGCATCTCTGACTTCATCTGAGGAAGCTATGAGACCTTTCCAACTACTAAAATAGTTGGAAAGGTCTCATAAATTATATCCTATACAAAAATGAGTACATTAAACAGCTGTATTGAGACAGCAATGGCATTTGACAAACAGCAATTTTTAAGTAATGAAAATAACACCACCTGCTCTCCCCAGTAGTTCAGCAGTTTGCAATAGAGCTCTTTCATTTATGAAAATTAGTGCAGATATAGCAATCATCATTAAAAAAAAAATTTAGCAATAGCTATCTCTGACCATATTTCTATTGCATTTGATGTGAGATCACTAGATTAGTCACTGACCATTAATATATTCTAACGATTCACTCCAGTAATTTTATTTGATTTTCCTCCCTTAAATCTTTCATAGATACACAAATATCTATTACAAACACATACATTAAAAAAAAAAATTGGTTGATAGACATCTGTTAAAGGTCATACCTGCATATACGCCTCCCACTCATTATCACAGAATCACAGAGTTGCAGGGGTTGGAAGGGACCTCCAGAGATCAGCAGGTCCAACCCCCCCTGCCAAAGCAGCTCCCCAGCTCATACTGCGCAGATAGGCGTCCAGACGGGTCTTGAATATCTCCAGAGAAGGAGACTCCACCACCTCCCTGGGCAGCCTGTCCCAGGGCTCTGTCACCCTCACTGGGAAAAAGTTCCTCCACATGTTGGTGTGGAACTTCCTGTGCTCCAATTTGCAGCCATTGCCCCTTGTCCTGTCGCCACAGACCACTGAAAAGGGGCTGGCCTATTCCCCCTGCATCCCATACTTAAGATATTTATAAACATAATAATAAGGTCCCCCCTTAGTCTTCTTTTCTCCAGGCTGAACAGTCCCAGCTCTCTCAGCCTTTCCTTACAGGGGAGATGCTCCAGGCCCTTAATCATCTTCGTAGCCCTTCTCTGCACTCTCTCAAGGAGATCCCTGTCTTTTTTTATACCAGGGAGCCCAGAACTGGACACAATACTCCAGGTGGGGCGTGACCAGGGCAGAGTAGAGGGGAAGATCACCTCCTTCGACCTGCTGGCCACACTCATTATGCTGCTTAACGACAGAGGTAGTTCTGACCATTAATTAGATTACTAATCTGTTAATTTGAAGCTTCATACACAACCTTTATTTGAGACGTGACTTGGGTAGCAGTATGTGATAATGCTAAGTCAGCAGAGACACAGCCATTTCCCTCTGAATCCTTCATAAACGTAACAAAACCAAAAAGAAAGGAAAACCTGCCTCTGAACTAATACAGGTTATATACTCAAATACTATTCTCAACAGTAATAACCCTATCAACTTACAGAAACTATGTAAAAGTATCAAGTTTTATTTACTGTAAGTTTCTAATGCATTCTTCAGCTGACCTTAGAAAATGAACTGTTTTCTAAATTATCCTTCTGTTTCACAACAAAACCTAATTGTTTTAGGTCAAATTTCAATGCCAATCAGAAAATCCAGCATAAGAAAGAAATAAAGGGTGCTAAGTGTAAATTTATTCTAGTAATTCTAAGAATCTGTAGGATAAATTAAGATTCTGGTAATACTAGAAAAGTAACACAACATGTAACCTGGGTCCCCTTAAAGGTCTCTTGTCTCTTATAAACCACACAGCAGAGAAAGGCATCATATGACATTTAGTACCACTGAGGTCTACGATCAAAATAATCAGTGTCCCAGGTGTTGGGCTTTCTGCTCTGGTCTCCTCTAGATGGTTTTATAATGTCTGTGAAATGTTCCTTCTCTGGCAATTAAAATGTATTACCTGCAGCACTGGTAGTTCCGTCTCATCTTCTGCACCTTCAGGAACTACACTTACAGCAAAAGCTGAAAGAAAAAGCAGACTTTGTCATATTACAGGAGCTCATTTTCACACCTGACAAAGTTCTGCAGCAAAAGAAAAAGAAACATTTAGGTAGAAATCCACATTAAATGATACTATATTGGTAATAATCTTCATGAAGATAAGACAGTCCGTTCCTACAGAATTTTTACATTTGCTGCCTGACAGTTCTATTCCTGTACATTGCTGAAAAGATCACTCTTTGATGTGAAGCCAAGTTATCTTGGCTTCAAGGCAAATAAATCCCTTTAAAAATAAAAATAAAACTCTGTTCAGTCCAGTAGCTCACGACATAATGTACTATCACATGGGAGACTTGCATTCCACTCTATCTTTAGGTTAAAATTTGAATTGCCACAGTTTCTCTTGGAACCACAGAATCTGACAGCAGCTGATGGAAACGTCCATCAAACTCAAAGACGGCTGTCATATACTTTGAATTCCATCTCTGAATAAACTTGTTAATGTGTAAGAGACCTAAAGAAACATTTACAAAAAGAACTGAAACCTCAAAGAGCTAATTTGCACAGATCTGGCATTATGTGAAGCCTTTTATACTGACAACACCCTATGCATGCACTTCTGTATTAGAAAAATAGTCATAAAAAAGGATTCTGAGCTTTTGGTGGCTTTTTGCTTGTTGATGCAGTCATCTGATTGATTTGCCTCAGCCTTCTTATTTGTAAAAGCAGTTCCATTTAACATAAGAAAGCTTTGCTAAGATTCTTCTTAAGGAGTCTTTTTCTTAAAGGTACTGAAGAAATACAAATGAAAGTAAATTGCTGTAATTTGGAAGGAACTCAAGATACTACTCATCATGGAAAAATAGATGGTTTTCTTAAAAACTGACATGGGAAAAAATCAACAAATTCAAGTGGAGTGTCTCACTGCAAGTTTAAATTATAAAATCACAGAATTGTAGAATGGTTGGGGTTGAAAGGGAACCCCTGCCATTTCTTTATTGCTTGAAATTGATTGCTAGCAACTGTCTTCCTTTGACACGCTCAAAAGCTGGCATGTAGGAAAGCAAGATGACAACATTGTCCAAAGCCTGTGGCTGTCCATCTCCAATTACCTATATCCCTGTGCTCCTTCAACTGGGGACCAAATGTTATCCAGCATCTAGGAGTGGAGTTTCATGACAGCATCTCAGGTCGTGACTAACTTGAATCTCACATCACACCACCAGATGCAGACATCCCAAAATTGTTCTAACACTGCAGATGCAGGTTGACCGTTCAGTACATTTAGGACAAGAAGAAATGGTCTCAAGTTGCGTCAGGGGAGGCTTAGATTGGATATGAGGAAAAATTTCTTCACTGAGAGTGGTCAAGCATTGGAACAGGCGGCCCACAGAGGTGGTGGGGTCACCATCCCTGGAGGTGTTCAAAAAATGTGTAGACGTGACACTCCAGGACATGGTTTAGTTGATATGGTGGCACAGGACAGATGGTTTGACATGGTGATCTTGGTGGTCTTTTTCAACCCTAAAGATTTTCTGATCCTATTATTTCAATAAGGCAAGGAAGGTGGAAACAGAGTACAAGGAGGAGTGTCTCCTAATGCTGTCCTCAAGTAAATGTTTCTCACTTGTAATTCGAAATGCAGACAGAATACCTCCATCTGCTTATTGTACCTCTTATTGACAACATGTTCTGACCATAATCCTCCTCTTCCAGCATAACAGTACTTAGAGCTCCAGATAAGGACTACCTTCCCCTACACAAACCAGATCCACATTCCCTACTCGACATGATCCTAATTACAAGAGCAACACAAAACACCCTTACTCCAAGAAATGTATTAATTACATAGAATTCATCTGAAGAATAATTGCCTCGTAAATTCGGACTATTTGCAAAGCAGAATTTTCATCCCTTTCAGTTTTTAATATAAAGCTGGAAAATGGCAAATGTGAGACTGGAAATAACTGCAACTGACAGGAGATGCCACCTCTCTCACCACAACAGTCACTGTCCCATGCCATACTGCTCCTAAGATTTATAAAGCGTTAATGCACATAATCCTTGAAACACATCAAATAATACTTAAATAACCTGGGAAAAAAAAGACCTATATCTTTGAGAGCACAGCTAAAGCTCTTCAGGGAACTTATTTTAACAACCTATTTAATCTTTGTGTTACAGATCACAGAATAACTGAGGCTGGGCAGCACCCCTGAAGATCATCCTCAAGCAGGATGCTCAGGAGATTGGCTAGTCAGGTTTTGAGTATTTCCTAGGACAGAAACTCCACACACTCTGAGTAACCTCTTCCACTGTTAAATTTCTCTTGGGGAAGGGGGGGATGGGGGAAGGCATTTCTTATGTTTAAATGAAATTTCCTGGTTTTCTGTTTGTGCCAACTATCTTTTGTCCTGTTAGAGACAGATATTGTGGTACCTGTCTTCTGTACTGCCCTCCATCAGGTGTTTGTTTATGTTGGTAAGAGCATCCCTGAATCTTCTCTTCTCCAAGCTCAACAGTCCCAGCTCTTTCAGCCTCTCTTCATATGTCAGGTGCTCTAATCTATTAATAAGCTTCATGGTCCTTTGCTGGGCTTACTCCAGTATGTCCATAGCTCTGGGGAGCCCAGACCTAGACACAGCACCCCAGATGTGCCTCACCCCTACTGAGCAGAGAGGAGGATCACCTTCCTTGACCTACTGGAAACCCTCTTCCTAATGCAGTATACGAGGCTGTTAGCCCTCTGCCACAACAGCAGAACTGCTGCTTCATGGTCAGTTTGCTGCCCACTGGGGCCCTCAGGCCCTTCTCTGCACAGCTGCTTTCTAGACAGTGTAACCCCACTCCGTGTGCACTGGAGCATGGGGGGAATCCTTGCCAGGGGCAGGACTTGGCATTTCCCTTCACTGAACTTGGTTGCTCAAGTTTCTTGTTTGTCCATTTCTCCAGCCCACTGAAGTCCCTCTGAATGACAGTACAACCAGCTGGTGCATCAACCCCTCCTGCCCATTTTGTAACCACTGCAAACTTGCTGAGAGTACTTTGTCCCACTGTCCAGGTCATTAATAAAAAAGCTAAACACTACAAGAGCCATTAGCAATCCCTGGAGTGTACCATGCCACTGATTAGAGCCCATGACCCCAGCGAGTCAGTTTTCCAGCCACCTCACTGTCCTCATATCTAGCCCATACTTCACCAGTTCATGCACATTATAGGAGACAGTGCTGAACTCCTTGAGATAAACCCACCCACTTTCTCCACATTCACAAAGGCAGTCGTCTCATCACAGAATCATTTTGGGTTCACCAAGCATGACTGACCCTTCATAAAAATATGCTGACTTCTCCCAGCCACCCTCTTGTCCTTCATATGTTTGCCTTGTCCTTCCTTGTCTGGAAATGGCTTTCAGAACTATTTGCTCCACCACCTTCACCTTGAGGTGACACTGGCCAACGTATAGTTTGCCCAGATTCACTTCCTTACCCTCCTTGAAGATGGGAATCGTCCTTAGTGACCATGATTTTTCAAAGATTATCTAGAATGGCCTCTCACTGACATTGTCACTTGTGAGTGACTCTCATCAGGTCCTGTGGACTTCAGTATGTCCAGTTTGTTTAAATGTTCCATAAACTAGTCCTGCTTCAGTAACTCCTCCCTGCTCCAGAGTTTCACATGAATGTCAGGTGTCTCTGATTGCTGAAGGTGGGTCCTACCAGTACAGACCAAAGGCAAAGAAGGTTTGGATTTTCTCATGCTCTTCCATGTCCTTCTAAACCAGGTTCCTCCCCCCATTCAGAAGCAGACCCACACTTCCCCTAGTTTCCCTTTTGCTGCTGATACACCTTTTTCTTGCCCTTGACAAGTTGAATCCCTCACTACGTTCAACCCCAGAAGGGCCTTGGCTTTCCTCAGGGCACACCTACGCTCTCAGGCAGTGTCTGCGTATCACTCATGGGGTGACCTGACCCTGTTTCCATCTCTTGTGTGCTTCCTTTTTACGTCAGAGTTTTGTCAGGAGCTCCCTGCGCATGCATGTGGGGCACCTGCCATCTTCGCCTGTGGGACTGGACCATTATTGAGCTTGCAGGGGGAAAACCTGGAAATCAACCATCCCTCCCAGACCATCTCCCATATCATTCTTTCTGTACCATTCAGGAGAGTGGTAGACTGAACATGCCTGACTATAAATTACCTCAGTTGCAGCACATATGCTGACATACAGTACAACTTCAGCATTCACACATACCAGTTATTAAACAAACCACTATCTGTGATGAATGTTAAAGTCTCTCTCTCTAGCATTATTTTTACTCCTAGTGATTTCAGACATGCGGCCTCCCCCACTTGTCAAACAAATAAACATATTAAAATGACTCAGTATCTTTTACATTAAATATTTCAGGAAGACTTTTCCCAGCTAATACATTTTAATAAGACAAGAACTGTTCAGGTTATTTTTAAACCACTGAAGAAGCATTCACTAAACAGACTAGCAGACCCCTGTAGACACCATAAGAAAGAGTTGAGTCTCCATCCAACTGAATCACAGAATCACAGGCACTACAAACAAGTTGAGAGTTGAAGTAAATGTACAGAGATCCTGCTCCTGACACAGATTAACTGTGGTCGTTTGTGATCAAAAAGAAACCAAACCCAGAAACTCTCTATGGAAAGTAAATGCCAGAAAGTTCTGCCTGAGCAGAAAATTACAAGTTTAATTCTGGTTTTGTTTGGTTTTGTTGGGTTGTTTGTGGGGGTTTTTTTCCCCAAAAGAACCAGCGATTCCTTGGTGGTAGGAGAACCACCATCAGAACCTGAGAGCAAAGGTCACTGATCTCACTGCTGAGTATCTTCCCAAGAGAGGGACTATAACCAAGCTTTTCACTCAGTCAGACTGTATGAATTTATTTTTAGCAACAAATACGCCATGGCCCCTCTACTACCTTATTAGGAAACCTGGTGTGGACCCATGATTTGAAGGGCGTAAGGCAGTCTTCAGAAGTAAACTGAGATGCACTTGTGGGGTAATCTCAAGTCTTACCAACATATGGCCAAGACTGTTCAGGCTAATCAACCTCATCTCTCTGCCTGGAAATTAATACCATCGTCTAAGGATTTACTGGAGAAAGGGTGGAAGGAAAAGAACATGGTAAATCCAGATGGCATATGACTTACCAACAAAAGAACCACAGGGCAGGTAGGAAATATGGTGCCTGGGTGCAAGCAGTCATAGAATCAGACTGGTTTGCGTTGGAAAGGACCTCAAAAATCATCCAGTTCCAACCCCCCTGCCATGGGCAGGGACACCCTCCACTAGACCAGGTTGCCCAAAGCCCCATCCCACCTGGCCTGGAACACTGCCAGGGAGGGGGCATCTCTAAGATTATCATCTCTAATATTAATTCATCCACCTACAAATCACTCCCAAGAGGTTTCTGAAAAAGGTGTGCCCATGAGTTGACAACAGATAGAAAAATTCTAATACACATGCAGCTGATGACCACATCAGTTGTACAACACAGGTAAACCCATGAACTCTTTCCCTGTAGCAAGGGTATCTCCTCATTCTGTGTAAAGTGTACAAGCACAAAGAAGGATGAGCTGTATCTGGGAGTTGTCAGATAATACGATACTAAAACAGCAGCTTACATAGCCGAACACCATTATTAATTCAGACAACTGCAACAGATTTCTTTCAGTACAGAACTCCCCAAGACACAGATCAGTTCCTGGAGTTACAGGTACCTTTGCTAAATCCACAATTTCCTCTAGTCCTTTTGAGGTTTTCTGATGCAATGCAAGCATACCTCAGGTGGACCACTGACAGCACAGAGTGCAGAGAAAATACACTGCAAGAAGCAGCTCATCACCTGATAGAAGTTCAAACTGTGTAGACACCACATTGTATATTTTGAAGCTGGTTAACACATGTAGCTATTGACATGATTTGGCACAAGTAGGCAGAAGCTGAACATGTGTTTTTCAAGAACCAAAGATAAGTAAGAAAATGAAAAAAAAATAGAAAGACTTTAAAGCTCTTTGTTTTAATCAATCTTTATTTCTTTGGAAAGCAAGACTGAAATCCATTGAAAAAGCTAGACAACATTTTTTCATGCATCCAAAACCTGGAAATTAAATCAGAGAATGTAATATAAGCAGCTTTGATTCCTATACATTTTTCTCAAATGTTCCATTACTTCCATTAAAATTCTGGTAATTGGACTTGCTTATAATACTGTAAAGTAAAATTCAATCATTTATTTTCATTGTTCAGCGGCTGAAGTGCAGTTATATGTGCCAAAAAACTATCAGGAAAAAGGATGTAAATACTGTAGTGTTAAAATTCAGTATACTGTATAAATACATGTAATGACATAATCACACAGTAAGTAATCCTTTCTTCAGCACTACCTTTTCAAGTGCAGACAACTTCCACACATTTACAATTACATGTCCTTTAAGTGGAAATGGTGTTTAAAAACTGAGGAGTAAATTCTCTGTCTTTCATGGGCAAAATCCATTTGAGGCATAAGGCAACACTTCTGTTATCTTCCTCTTTTACAGCCTGATTCAATGCTGACTGACCCCAGAGTCATTCAATCGCCTCACCAGGCTGTGGGTGAGTTTAAATGAGCTACTGAAAAAAGTTATGAGTCTCTGACTGACATACGGTGAAGCCATGAATAATAATAACCACTTCAAATAACAAATGCCACTGATTGTGTTGTACACAGTATGCAAATTATTTTAAATAGAATTTCTTTCTACTTCAAATTGCGATTTAATGAAAGGCCTATTTTTGTTTTGCTTGGGGATTGGTTGTGTTTGTTCCTACTCCCAAGTTTTCAGAGAATATCAGATTCTAGGGATTGATGTGATTCCAGAGAAAATCTGCACTACCGCTGTCAGTCACAGAGACAGAGTCTTCCACAATGAGACAGCCTGGAAGCACTTACAAGCACAATAAATAAGTTTCATGTATTTATATTCAAGTTTTTATAATATTTCTTCATTGTTGCTACCATATCAGCATCAAACTCCCATGTCTAGCCAGGTAAGAATGAAGATTTAACAGATTTATTAACCCAAAATGGGTAAAGGGGAGGGGGAAGGAGGAGGAAGAGGTGATGCAAGCAAATTTCCAGCATCTGAAGCTTTTCATAAAATAAAAGCAACTCATTTTATTTCTTTACTAAAACTCTTTATGCTAATGGCACATCTGGGAAGAAGGCAGCTGAAATCATCACTGTGAACCACTGAAATGTCTAAATGAGTGCTGTGTACACTAGTATCTTTATAAAAGGTGAGCAAAGAAAAACAGTAGAAGAAAAAGCAGCATCATTATCCCTTCTGATTGTCTAGGAATTAGACCGAACAAAATCATTTGAATATGTTTTCCTATTCTGCAAGCTGTCACCTGCAAGCTGGAATTTATGGAATGACTTAACTGCCAACAGATAAGCTGTTTTCTTCTGTGAAACGCCGTCAAAATTATTACTGTTTTCTAAGACCAAAGCTGATTGTTTTGCAAACTTACTATCCTGGCCATCTCAAAAGCATGGGGGTATTTACCCAAGAAAGGACTTACATGTAAAAGGATATTTGAAAAACTGGGGAAAAAAAAGCCATGATACTTCAATACTGGAGCTTCAGGTGAACAAATTCCATGTAAGTTTTAATCAAGACCTACTAAAGAAGAGGTAACTGCAGAGGCAGAAGCCAAGTTTTTACATTTTTGCCTTCTAGCCGCATACATATATGTAAGTAAAATAAATATCGACACACAGAGAAAACTGAACCTGCTGTTCCCTGACTGCGGTTACCGTCTGTCTGAGGTTACAAGTGCCATGGTACCTTGCCGAAGCACTAGAGCAAACTGCTCATCCCAGAAAGAATGAAATGCAGCTTTAGGAAGAGCAGTGGAGTATTACGACTCCTCCAAAAAATCAACCTGCGTAGGTGAAAAGTGTTTTACAAGAGAAAAATCAAAACACCACTGCTGTACTTGGCGGAAAGCACTGTTTCTACCCGCGTTTCCCCTGCAGGATTTTGATCCAAGAGACGTATTAGCGGAAGAGAATCAAAGGCTCAGAACAAACTGACAAGCCCGTGCTGACAGAGATGGAAACATCCAGGAACAGAAATGATGAGAAACAGAACAGATGTAAACATTTATTTCTGCCTCTTACACTCATGGCAACAGCTTCTAACTCCAAAGGAATGTAGCGATCCGACGGCTGACATGCTACTAACCCTTCTCTTTCAGTCCTCTCCCACCTGCCCAGACACATTATGCACGTCTCTAAAACACAATACGATATAAGATATCCTTTTCCCTCCGTGCTGACGTTTGAACCGGGCGGTATTACCCCCCCACCTCCCCTCCGCAACTCCCCGTCCGTGAGGCGCTATTCCACACCGAGCACGAGTGGCTCCGGGGCGCCTTTCAGCTAGTTGTTTAATGAAGACCGTCTCGACCTGAGCGGCCAGCCCCGCGAGGGCCGGTCTCCGCGGCGAGGGCTCTCCCCTGCCCCGCACCGTCCGGGGCACAGGGGCCGTCCCCGCACACCGCCGCGGGGCCCGGAGGGCGGGAAACGGTCTCCGCTCGGTACCGGCACCTCGGAGCCGGGGCCGCCGAGGGGAGCCCGCGCTGCCCCGTCCGCGCTCCAAGCCCGGCAGAGTGACAAACTTCGGGGGAAGGGGCACCTCCCGCCTCCCCGCCCGCTTCCCCTCGCCGGGCGGGACAGAAGGCTGAGGAAGCGGCGGCGGGTCCGGAGCCCCGCGCCCAGCTCTCCAGCTCTGTCCTGTGCCCTCCTCCCCCTCATCACCTCCGCGGAGCGGCCGAGCGTTCCGGGTCTCCTCCCTTCACCTCGCCATGGCGGCCCGGCCCGGCCCTCGGCCACTCACCCGGGGTGCGGAGCGGCGGGAGAAGAAAGAAGAGGTGGGCGCACGCTGCGAAAAGGAGCCAGCGGTTGCAGCCGGGCTCCCGAGACATCTTGGCAAGGGCCGCCGAGCCGCACGGCGGGGGGAGCGGGAGAGGGGCAGGCTGCACCCGTCTGCCCGCCTCTGCCGCAGGAGCGCGGGCGAGCGGCCTCCGGCGGGTGGCCGTGCCGCCGCCAGCCCGCCCTCCTTCCTCCCCGCTCTCCCTCCCCCGGCAGGGCCCGGCAGGACCGGGCGGCAGCGCCGGGAGGCGGAGCGGGGGCCGCGGCGCCCTCTGGCGGGCGGCAGCGGGAGAAGCGGCGCCCTGCGGTCCCGCGCCTCCCCGCGGCGCCGGCCGCCCGCTGCCGCCGCGTCCCAGCGCCGGCCTCAGGCCGCCGCTCTGCGAGCCCCGGGCAGCCGCTCTGCGGGCCCGGGCTGGCCTCCCGGATCGGCCGCTACGAGCCGTCAGCTCATCAAGGGCACCCGGAGCTCCTCCAGCCTTGCGTATGGTTATGGAATGAATACCCAAGCCAAAGTAAATCCTAATAAGCATAGCTCTCCATTGCTGTTACTGACCATCCAGCGTCTGTCATAAAACCAGTAATGCCTTTAAGTCTTAATACTAAATGATCTAACCTCGCAGAAAGTCCTCCAGTGAGGTTTGTAGGTTGTTCAGTTTAGACAAAAGGGGTTTTTTATTAGCTTCTTCTTTCTCTCAAAAGCAAATCAGATATTGTCAGTCAAATGATACCCAGCAGTCTGACAGGAACCTGGTCCACAGTAAGAAGTGGCCTAGTTCATCTCTAAAACGACCCTCGTCAGTCATTAACCCAAAAGAGTGGGTTACACCTCCAGAGAGCCATTGCATACCTTCCTGCATAACTGGAGGCCAGCACAGAGCTCCGGCGTGGGAGACAAGCAGGAGCACGGCCTTGGCACTGCTACAAACAACACACCCACTCTATAACGCACTCTGCAACTACAAACACCTCTAACATTAGAGAAATGCAGACCTGGGGCTGCAAAAATCTAGTTTTGGGGGTAACGCAGCAAACGAAGTAGTATCTCACATGCATAAGTGTCACCACAGTAAATTCAGATGTAACATAGAGCTGCAGACCAATGGAGAAAGATCAAGAGTGTAAAATCCTGTTAGCAAAAAAAAAATGACCCCACTTGGGTTCTGGAGCAAGGAAGAAGAAACCACCTATATGAACGTTGGATTTGTCCCAGGGAAGCGCTCCACATGCCGACAGATTGCTGTGACACCCCCCCGTACACCCCAGAATTAAACTGCCAACCTTCAGGGCAGCCAAGGGAGAAGAAACCCAGCTGTGTGTACAACATTTTCACTTCTTTGCCATTCTTTTTCTGTAGCAATTACATCTGAATTAATAATTATTATTCACATTTCAACTATAGTAGCAAGAAATTCTTGGTTTTACTTACATATAAGGCATGATTTCTTAAACATGATTTTAAGCGTAACACCTGGTGCCCCTAGGTATCAATTCCTTACACACTGGGTACCCGTAGACATGAATTCCTGCTAGTACATTTTCTCATCAAATACTTCCCACACAGTCCCCTCCCACCAACCCAGCCATTCGGCACGCTCTGATCTCACTGGAGACAAATGGTGCGACATCCAGGTCAGCCATAAACTTCCCATATGTTTAATTCAGTAAAGCCAGCAGAATGGGACCCAACTTGGACCCTTCATAAAAACTCTGCCAGTTTTAGATCTGCTGCATCCTTTTCCTGACAGATCAAGCGGTTACAATCAGGTACCTTCAGTGTGCCAGAGAGGTGATTTTTGAAAATGAATTGAAATCTTTTCCCAGTGTTAAATGCTTGCTCACACTGCAAGTTCAGGCGGGCACATTTAGATCATTGTATCCTGGCAGACAACTTCGCATTTTCCTTTAAAACCACCTGTCCTGGTTTTCAGCTGGGATAGAGTTAGTTTTCACAAGAAGCTGAGAGGGGACACAGCCAGGACAGATGACACAAACTAGCCAAAGGAATATTCCATAACTTATGATGTCATGCTCAGTCTATAAACAGGGCAGGGGTGAGAGAGGGGGCTAAGGGAGGGGAACAGGCCAGGGAGGAGGAGTTGCTGCTGGGAGACACAGGCTAGGCATCAAGTCTGGCATGGCTGCTTTATATATTCTTTTTTAACTATTGCAGTTACTACTTTCCTCTCCCATTGCTGTCCCATTAAACTGTCCTTATCTCAACCCACAAGTTTTTACCTTTTTCTTCTGATTCTCTTCCACAACCCACTGAGGGGGAGGAGTGAGTTGAGCAGCTGCATGGTGCTCAGCTGCTGGGACCGGGGCTTAACCAGGACACTATTTCAATAGAAACATATTAGCCAGCCTTCCTTGGGAAATTAGACTTGCTTTAGGTATTTACTACACACACACACACACCCTTATCTTGCAGGGAGTTGAAGAGAGAGGGGGAAATGGGAAGTGTGAGCAACCACAGCTTGTTACTTGCCATACAACTGCTTGTAACTGACATTCCCTAAGTAAGTTACTGGCCTCCATAATAATTCTAATGCAAATTACATAGAAATTTTGATACTGCATTTCTCTCTCAGATTCTATCTGGGTGCCCATTACCAGAAAAAAAAAAGTTTAGAGTTATCCTTCAATTTCTATATCTATAAAAAGAGAAAAGGCGTAAACCCTCCTGCATAATACGTGTATCTGCATTTGCTTGTTTCTCCTTATATTTTCATCAGTGTTTCCTGCCCTTTCTCCCATTTCTCTATTCTGTGCTGGTTTCTGGAAATATTCACGTGACAAAGTTCATACCCACAACAGCTGGAATAAACATAAGACTTTTCACTTTCACAATGGTTAGGATGAACCCATGTACAAATGTTTCCCCAGGCAGCAAGTCAGTAAGGAAAAAACCCAAACAAGCTCAACCTTTTGCTGAAATGTAACCAGTGTTTTGGTTTCCCACAAACACAAGAGAAATTTCATTCAAACAAGTTTCCTAGAAATATGGAGCTCTATGATGAAACCTGATGTTCTCCAACTGTTAAGAAAAATAGAACTTCAATGGTTTAAATCTTTTATTTGGGGCTGGGAGAAGGAAGGATGAAATATTTTTTTTTCTTGAATTCTACTCTACATACAAACGCAGATGCTGTTTGTTTGTTGTTCTAACTACCCCACTGGGAATTTCCATCTCAGGAAGGATGAAAATTATGAACTTACTGGTAAGGAATACAGAGGTTCAGAACACCACCAACCTTCCTTTCCTTATAGTATTACATATATCTGACATTCATAAATAATACAAGTGTAGCACTGTTTCTGTCTTACCTCTCAGATTAACAGATTTATTTTGTCCTGATAGGATCGTCAACAGATATTAAATACAATTAAACATTTAAAAATAATTATTCATCACAAGTGAGATTTTTAGAAGGAAAAAAAAGGCCAAGAAATCGATTAATTTTTTCCAGAATGGAAAGTATACCTGGACTAGGGCTGGTGGGAAGGGGTGCTCCTGGGTGCCTCCAGGGCAGTCCGAGTTCGGCCATGGTGTCCGGTGGGTCCTCTCATTGTGCAGTACTCTTTGTTATTAGCGAATGTGAGCAAAATTTGCTACAGGCTGCTACTGTTCCCCTTTCACAGCGATTTTGTCAGTAAACTGCCCTTATCCCAACCCACAGAGGCTCTGCCTGTTTCTCCTGCAGGAGGGAGTGAGCGAGCGGCCTGTGGTATTCAGCCACTGCTTGGGGCTGAACCACCACAATGTGAGAGACAGAGAAGTGTTTCATCAACCAAAAACTGTCAGTAATGCAAATGGGGACAACCTTTCACCTATGATTTTGGTCCTGAGAACACTTTAATGTGCAAAATCAGTTAAGAGATCAACAGCAGCATTTGTGTAGTAAATTTAAGTCTGTACATCTTTTCATAGATCCGGTGTCACGATTTTAAGCTTCTTCATGAATCAAATGGCTACAAGAAGTCAAAGAATCCTGAGTCCCAGTGGAGAAATAAATTTGAAGGTGTGGCAAGTGTTCCTATTTTACCAATCCTAAACCTCCATGGTATGTACAACCCCCCCTTGTATTCCAAGCCATTTGGGCAGACACTCTATTCACCCTTCCCTTTATGTAAACCAAGGGACAACCAAACTTTCTAGCCCTGACCAAAATACTCAGATTATCGTGTCAGAGAAAGAGAAAGCACTGGAAAACATTCAGGGGCAGATGACAACAGTGTCCACTTGAGACTGGCCAGGTTGGCATGTGGTTCAAGGGTGGTTTGCCCTGGTGCACCAGCAGCAATTCTGGATACTCAGAGGACTCGGTCATCTCTTCCTATAGGACTATAATGTGGGAGAAGGGAGAAATTACGGACCAGACATGATGGCAATCACTGAGTTAGAGAACTAGACCGGAACTGCTTTGTTAGCCATTTGAAAAAGTTGAACTAATCCAGTTACATGGTTTCTTGCAACAGATGGGGAAGGAAAAGCCTTTTCATCTGAGACAGCACAATTAATCACACTAGCCCAGTTCTGTTCCAGCTGTTCCTTAGGTTGCTGCAGTTTGCCCTTTCTGCCCTACTCAGCAAGTTACCTAAAACATAACTATGCTATGAATAATCCTGCAGAAATCAGCAAAAGCAATCCAAATGAGTTCAGAATCACACAATTTTTGAATTACAACTTGAATCTGAAAGTTGAGTTTCTCAGCTTTCAGCTACTCAACACAGTAATTCAATGATAGTTCCATTAACAGCACAATGTCCAGCTAATACCCCAGGAATACATCTATATTTTTCAAATGCTAGGCAATAAGATTGAACATGGGAGCTCTGATAGCCTGCATTACTCAACTTTTAACAACACTCCCTGTTTCCATGTGGACCACCTTAAATACCTCTCACCAGGAGAAATCTGCAGCGATGGGGAAAGCCCTGAGCACTGCAGACACGATTTGGTCTGTGCCACTTGCCCCATCTTGTTCAGAAGAACTGGTAAAGTTGCAGTATCAGTATCAGTCATGCATGCTGAAAGCCTGGCAACTGAAGCAAGGAGGGAGATTAGCGCTCCAGTCAACTCCCATGGAAGCCCACAGTGTAGTCTGAGTTTAGTCTCTTTCCTTCCTGGGCTAACCTGGGAAGTGTTGCTCTTAATTAAAAAAAAATTGAGGACTCCATCGTGAAATAAGTTTTAGGGCATTTTAGGACATTATAGAGAACCGGTCTGGGGCAAGAGCAGAGAATCCCAGGGACAGAGTTCAACCAAGCAATTTCTCATGGTAGAGATTGCTGTTATTATATTACACACCTTTTAGAAAAGACCTAGAAAAACACTGGGCATGAAGTGACCTGTCACAGATTCTTAGAAGATTGTAAAGATGGATCAAGGACAATTCTTTTCCTAAGGGGCAAATAATGCCTACTTAAAAGCTCCTCTCAGTCATCTGGCACAGAAACACTGAAAAAACCTTATGTAGCCTATATTCTGGAGTTTATGATAGGATTGTCCAAGAGACAGAGTGCGTACACTCAGAGGAGAGGGGGAAGACAGAGATATTTCAACATCTTTGAACCAGTACAGACTAAGCCATGGATGAGAAACAAGGGATGTATCAAACTGGTACTTGACACAGATGCCCAGGGTGCCTTAAAGTAGCTGCTTGCACACCAGTGCTTCACTTTCCCCTAGAGACCATACCTTGAAATCAGACTGTTCTTGTAGGCATTGCTGAACATCTGTCATCTCTGGACTGCCAGATTCCAGATGTGGGTTACTTTTTGAAATGCTTATCTCAAAGAAACAACAGGAAGGAAATCTTAAGTGGTTATGCTTATTGTTTATGTAGCATAAGGAATATAACATACAGCTACAGCTTTGCAAAGTTTGTATTTCTTAAATGTGTTGTTTAAAACACACAGGAGCAGTAAATCAACAGGTCTGTGGGAGAGATGAAAACCTGGAATGCAGAATCCTTTGGAAAGTGAACCTAGGAAATAAATTCCTTCCCTCCTCCCTATCCCACTTGAACCCTTCTGTCCCACTTCTTTTCCTCCACTTCAGTCAAAAACTCAGGTATCCCTCCTTGCCACAGGATCAAAGTTTAGTTGCAGAATCTGATTCTTCTCATTTCTTGCCATATTGGTTAAGACATTCAGTTTTATTGGCTAGATCTTAGAACGCCCTCAGATGTTCTCTACAGATCTTGATTCTTCCTGCAAGGTCACCCTGTTGGCTGTAGTCATGCTGTACTCCTAAACATCTAGCTCGCAAGGCCAATGGTATCCTGGGCTCCATCAGAAGAGGGGTGGCCAGCAAGGACAGGGAGGTGATTGTCCCTCTCTGCTCTGCCCTCGTGAGGCCCCACCTGGAGTACTGTGTCCAGATCTGGGGCCCCCAATACAAGAAGGATGTAGAACTGTTGGAGAGGGTTCAGAGGAGGGCCACAAGGATGATTAGAGGGCTGGAGCACCTGCCCTACAAGGAGAGGCTGAGGGAGCTGGGCTTGTTCAGCCTGGAGAAGAGAAGGCTGCGGGGGGACCTCATTGCAGCCTTCCAGTACCTGAAGGGAGCATACAAACAGGAGGGGAATCAACTTTTTAAAAGGGCAGATAAGGGGGAATGGTTTAAAGCTGAAGGAGGGAAGGTTTAAATTGAATATGAGGGGGAAGTTTTTTACAGAAAGAGTGGTGAGGTGCTGGAACAGGCTGCCCAGAGAGGTGGTGGATGCCCCATCCCTGGAAGTGTTCAAGGCCAGGTTGGATGGGGCCCTGGGCAACCCTGTGTAGATCCAGGCCTGAGGTTGGTGGCCCTGCCTGTGGCAGGGGGGTTGGAGCTTTATGATCCTCAGGGTCCCTTCCAACCCTTGCCATTCTATGATTCTGTGATTCTGTCTACCTCCTCTTCAGCTTTCTTCTAACTACGCTCTAATCTGTCAAAAAAAAAACCCCTACTACAAGATTATCCACTCTACCTGAAAACTACTATACTAAGATATCATATCAGAGAAGGAATTCAGACTGCCAGGGTCCTGTTGAAAGCACCCTATGATCCCTAAATTAGTATTAATATTTTGTAACATTCAATTCAGTGCAATTGCAAAGTCTTCCTTTGCTACTTTTGGAAGCTCAGTGTTGTCTCCAGTTTTACTTTATGAGATTACTTTTAAAATAAAATTATTAGACATTGATCTGTGTTCAGAACTTACTGACTGAAATTATTTAATCCCATGTGGTATTGACAGGAAAATTCAGCTATGAATGATTTTTACTACAAACATCCTGAAAAGATGTAGTAAAAGCTCATTTCAAAAGCAGTATTTGCAGACAAATAGCTGCCAGGTCAAAGCCAGGGGAAAATGCATTATTTTGATTTCTTGTGACTGTCTGGTGATGACAGGAAGACGATTTACACTTCTGTCTTTGAACTGCACACAGTCAAGGAGAACTAAGGGTAATACTTCTACAGGCAGACCTAGAAAACCGAAGCATTTCAGTCCCAACTGTAAGCTGAGGGCATATTGCCTACTCCTTCGGTCAAATGAACAGCTTCCCTAAAAGAACTGTCAAACTTGATACTCTTCCCTGTTTTGTTTCCTGCTGCTTCCATCTGACACAGAATTGCCTCTACCAAGAGCATCTGAGCTGTTTTGTATTTTCCCTGCTAGAAGTGGAGCTATTCTTAAAAGCACAAAAGGTTAG
The DNA here is from genome assembly GCA_022605575.1 of Laterallus jamaicensis coturniculus. Lineage (NCBI taxonomy): Eukaryota > Metazoa > Chordata > Aves > Gruiformes > Rallidae > Laterallus > Laterallus jamaicensis. The sequence continues at coordinate 9,697,362 of JAKCOX010000012.1, forward strand.
TCCTAAACTACCTGATAATGTCTTTTTATCAATATACAGAAACATTATCTTGTCAACTGAGAGTCAAAGTGTGTATGCAAGGGATTTAACTGAGCAAAACCATGTGGGAACAGAATGTTTCCACGTGTCTTAAAGAGGTTAGTGGCCATATTGGCTGCCTTTCCCTGCTTCTCTCCCTACAAGAAAAGAAATAGTGGAGAATCACCCACTCTCCTCCACTGTGTACCAACTCACAGTGGTGGGGAGAAAAACAAAGTGAACTTCTCCAAGAACAGTGGAGTAGATGGTCAAATAATGTCCTCTGTGACTAACTTTTCTGCTATTTTGATAGGCTGTAAATAATGTGATCCCTCAAGCAGTGGCCAACCTGCCCCAAGGTGTCCCACATCTCACAAATGGCTTCCACAACTTTGTTTTACTTTATTACACCTGCAGTGTAAATTATGACAGTTTTACGTGACAAGGTTCTGGCTGAGGAAGGGGGGCTGCAGAGGTGGCTTCTGCAAGAAGCAGCCAGAAGCTCTCTGCAGGCCCAACAGAGCAAACATCAGCCGGCTCAAGGCCGGGGTCATTGCTGACCAAGGCCGAGCCCATCAGCGATGGTCACAGCACCTCTGGGAATCACATTTAGGAGGAAAAAATGGCAAGCAGCCACTTTTTGCCACCAGAGAAGGGAGTGAGAAGATGTGAGAAACTGTGCAGACACCAAGGCCAGGGAAGGGAGGGGAGGAGGTCCTCCAAGTGCCGGAGAGAAAGATGCCTGTGGAAAAGACCATGGTGAAGCAGGCTGTCCCCCTGCAGCCCATGGATAATGATGAGGAGCAGAGATCCCATCTACAGCCTGTGGAGGACCCCATGTTGGAGCAGGTGGAAACACCTGAAGGACACTGTGACCCCATGGGAAGCCTGTGTTGGAGCAAGCTCCTGGCTGTGAAACTGGTGAGGAGCTGAAGCCCCGTGGGAAAGGAATCACAGAATTGTAGGGGTTGGAAGGGATCTCAAGAGATTATAGAATCCAACCCCCCTGCCAAAGCAGGTTTATGTTGGAGAAGTTCATGGAGGACTGTCTCACCTGGGTGACTGAAATCCCCATTCCCCCACCCTGTCTCCTGCCACAATAGGGGGGAAGAAAGGAGCAAAATCATGACTAAAGTGAAGGCTGCTAAGAAGGAAGGGGTGGGGGGAGGTGCTTTAAGATCTGGTTGCACTTCCCATTACCCAACTCTGGTGTCACTGGGTGTGCAGTGCAGTGTAATAAATTAGAGTTTTCTTTCCTTTATTCTCTGTTGAGTCTGTTTTGCCCATGACCCTGATTGTGGAATGATCTCTCCCGGTTCTTATCTCTACTCCGAAGGCTCTCAATATGTATTTTCTTCCCTGTCCAGATGAGGAGGGAGGTGATAGAGTGACTTTGGTGGGCAAATGGCCTCCAGCCAGGGTCAAACCACCACATGCAGGAATCAACTCAAAAGTTGTTAGGACATCCCAATTTGGCCATGAATTCTATAATAATAATAAAAAACATCACCATCATCCTTGGGAGTAGAAGAGACAAGTAGTCCCAGTAACATCCAGACATGTTCAAATAGTTCAATCTGAACTAGATTTTAGTCCCTGGAAAAATCCATCCTGTAAGACTGTGACACCAAAGACTTTGGGGTACATCTGGCTTACAGCTTTTAATGACAGCAATCCCAAGAAGTGCAGGGGGTTTATACTTGGGCAAGAGCGCTCCAAGCAATGGCAGCAGTCTATGAGCTAGTTTCTTTAGCTGAAGCAGCTGTCTTGTGAACCAGCTTGTGAACCACAATCATGCCCTTGAAAAATAGAATTGAAAAAAACCCTACCAGCTGTCTGGTCTCTGCATTTTATTTTATTATGAATAGATTACTCATAGTTTTCTCATTTTGTTATCTGTGTCTCCATAAACCTTTTTAGCTGTTATGTATCATAAATATTTTATTCTTATCTTAGTGATACTTGAGAGGAACCTCATCTCTCAACTAGAGATACATCAGAAATGCCAATGCCATTGCTATGGAAATACCTTTCAGTGATGGATACTCTTATAGCATCCCAGCACACAGGCTGTCAAAAACCCAGGACATCACATGGATCAATCAACAGAGGACCAGTATGTTCTCATGGTCATCATCAGCCAGGAACATTTTCTGGTGCAGAGTCAGAAAACAGGAGGGAGTCCAGATCTCACATGTCCCCAAAAAGCTTCTGATAATGATATCATAATGTTGCACTCTGCCCTGATATCCAAAGCCACCTGATAAGAGAGTGATAACAGGGTTTTCCTTCACACCAACTACTCCAGACTACAGAGGTAGCTGCTGTCCTTTTTTATCAGTCCCAAACAATTCTTGGGGGGTAACCTTCAGCATGTTTGCAGATGACACCAAGCTACCAGAGGAACAGTGAAAACTCTGAAGAGCAGGGCTTCCCTTCAAAAGGCCCCTGACAGGCTATAAAAACAGGCTGAAAGATACCTTATGTTGTTCCTGCAAAAACAAACATAAAATCCTGCACCTGAGTCAGAGTAACCTTATGTAATACCAACATGCTGGTGACTGACTGGCTAGGAAGCAGCTTGGCTGGAAGTGGAGGCCCCATTCCTGGAGATATTCAGAGTCAGGCTTGATGGGGCTCTGAGCAACCTGATGTAGTGGAAATGTCCCTGCTTACTGCAGGAGGGTTGGACTAGATGACCTTTAAAGATCCCTTCCAGCCTAATGCTTTCTGTGATTCTATGAAGAGGGTTGGGAATCCTCATGGTCAACCTGAGTGTGGGAAAGCAGTGCCCTTTTGTGATAATGAAGGCCAACAGGCTGCATTATCAATAGTTCAGTCAGCAAGACAAAAGAAGTGATTACTACCCTCTACTTGCTATTTGGAGGCAGCACCTGGAGGACTCAGTACAATTATGGGCCCACCAGCACAAGAGATGCTGTCAAACTGGAGCGAATCCACCAGATGGCCACTAAGTTGGTTAAGGGCTTGGAGCATGTGGTGTACCAGGCGGGGCAAAGGCAACACATTGTTCAAGATAAATGGGAGGGAAAAAAAAAGATACTAATAAAGGGGCTAAGGTGGAATCTAATTGCTGTCAGCAATGACCCAGAGGTGGAAGTCTAGATAATCTTCTCAGTAAGTGCACAGCAAGAGAATGCACTGAGATAATTCTAAATGAATATAACAAAATGGTCACAGAGATTAGATAGACAAGTTTTTGCTGAGAGGCCGAAGAATTTCCATCCTTGGAAACATTCAAAACTTACTGGACAGGAGCCTGAGCAACTTCAGAGGTAGCCCTGTTCTGAGTTGGATGTTGGACCAGATGACCTCAAGAGGTCTTTCCCAGCCAAAATTATCTCTCATTCTCAGATGGTAGAGAGAGGAATAGAAAATTAAATGGCACATACCTACAGACAAAAATCAATCTATAATTTTGGGTCTGTAAACTGTCTCCAAGCATAGCAGTTGGTATTGCTGCCTGTCAAGGACCCCCCATTTTGGCAAAACAGCTGTTTAAAATAGCTGTTTGGCAGAACACTTGGTCATTATGAAAGATAAAATTATTTCATTCTGAGCTTGCCAACCATCCTTGCTCATAAATGAAGTCATCACCTAACAACCAACCCTTGACATGAACAGAACCACAAAGCTATCCTCTATGCAATAAAAATAATTAATTTTAATTATGTCTGAAAAGGACCTTGGCTGCCTGGTCTTCTTCAATTAAAGGTGGGCACCTGCCTTGCCCTGCTGACTGGGGTAAGTGGAAACAAGGGCAGGGACAGTTAACCAGATGAGGAGCTTATTGAGCAAAACTGACAGTAAGGACCAGAACACTCTTCACTCCAGAAATGAAATGACCCTCCGGTGCCATTACAGTTTGATGTCACTACAGAGCAACTGCACTCATTGCAGCTTATATTAGCCTCAAAGCAGTTTTAAATTATGTCCACCAGCAATTGCTCCCTTAGGACTATTTCATTCTGTGTTTGGTACAGAAAATCAAATGGAATTGGATTATAAACCCCACAGTATGCCACAAGTGGTACAGAAGCATTCAAATACAGCAACACTAAGTGAACCAGAGTGAACATGGCACACAAGAAATGCAAAAGTCAAAAGATGTTTTGGAAATTGATGTCAATATCATTAAGAAAAATATTGCCAACATACCCAAAAATATACAGTTCTAAACCAGAAACACTCAATTAAGACTCTGGAAAAAGTGGTTTGTGGATATGCCCAGCATACCATGGTGCATAACAGCAATAACGAGTCTTTACACAGCTCTACATAAACCACCACTGATCCTGAGAAAATCATAGAATCATAGGAGTTGGAAGAGACCTCAAGAGATCATTGGGTTCAACCCCCCAAAATGCCTATGAGATACATGGTACACCCCATTATCTGAAGCTTTGTGGAGATGGTGTCGAAAAAAACCCATTCTACTGAATTTTATGTAAAGAACTGTAAAGACTCAGTGTATAGTCTGGTGAAGATGGAGTTAACTTCCTTCACAGCAGCACATATGGTACTATATTTCCTCCCAAATTGAGCAAGAAGTTGAAGGGGACACAGCAAGGACTCGAATTGGCCAAAGGCATATTCCATACCATATCAAGTTATGGTCAGCAATAAAAGCTGTTATAGAAGAAGGTGGGGGATTTGACTTCCAATATGGCTTGGAGACTGTCTGGACATTGCTCTGCTTTGAGAGGTGCTGAGCAATTATCTTGGCATCACATGGGTCTTCCCCGCCCTCACTTTCCTTCACTTACTAAACTATCTTTTTCCAAACCCACAAGTTTTCTTGCTTTTGCTCTTTCTCTATGCAGTCTCCTGCTAGCAAGAGGAGACAGAACAAGTAGTTGTGTGGGTACTCAGTGTTGGCCAGGGTCAAAGCCACAGCAGTTGATAACCATCTTCTCTAATACAGTAATAATTTTGTCTTTTCATCACTGTTATTTGGCAGTGAATTTACTGTAACACAGCAGATTAATCTACTAGAGAATGTACAATATTAAAATCTTTGGATGGAACTTAAAAATAATCCTCAAGATGTCATTTTATTCATATCTGCTCACAGCAGGGCCTGTGCTGCCTCTCAAAAGATGAAGACACCAGAAATCAAATGCATCTTTCAGTTGTCCAAGGCATGAAGTCCCCGGTCCTGTGGAACCAAAATGTGCAGTATCAGTTGAGTAGCTCCTATGGAAAGAAAAGAAAAATACAGTCCAGCACATCACTTCTTCAACCACAGTCCTTAGTCCTCCTCTATTTCCTCTCTCCCAGTTCCATCCAGAAGACAAAATGAACTCAGTCTAAACCGTTTGGACAGTTGTTTGAAATCCCCATCACTAGAAGCTGCTAAGCAAAGGTCTACCTCAGTATTTACTTGCCATGATTAGAATCATGGGGTTAAACTTAAACCTTGTTTGCTTTAATTTTAGGGCATTACTTCTCATCATATCCTTTATGGGCCTAGAGAAAGTCCTTACCTGTTTTTTCAGTACCTGAGAAACGGTATCGTGTTTCTCTTCAATTTATTTTCCACTAAAAAGAAGAAAAAAGTAGGATTCTTCTAATGTTAAAAATCATTGGTCTTCACTGGTTCTCACCAAAGCTTCTGTCCCATTTTTCAACTTTGAAACTGGATTATCTTTTACTCCAGGTTTACTTGTGAGACTGTCAAGATTTGAAGAATGAAAGATCTTGAACTTGCAGAGCTGCAGTGTGACCAATTGTAAAGCTGGTCAGATCACGCATTACAAATAGACAATCCAATAAAATTATTTGAATAATATCTTCTTGAATTTTGCAGTTGTTCAGATTCTAGTGAACACATTCCTCATGAGCCTTAAAGGTGAACACTTCTGCAGGTAGCAGGTTCCCATAAGCGATTTCTAGGAGGTACTACTAATTCAAGATTTGTTACTGTTTCTGATACCTCAACTGGATGGAAACATTTTCAAAGAATAAGGAATACTTTTATGTGGATTTCTATTTATGCTAACATTGTGGTATCTTTAGGTTGAACAGTCAACGCACATGCAAACAAGGTCTTTTTTTTAATTTAAAAAAAAAAAAATCACTTTCATTCTTTCAACTGTCATCAGAATGTTTCCTCTAAGGTAAGTCAGTCCTAAAGCGGATCTGCATAACTCCAGCATTGCTCTGCTGTGAGATTTTCTGGAAAAAAACCCACAAAACTGAATTCCACACTTTTACCTCAACTGTAGCCATAAACTAAAAAATAACAGGATATTGTATTCCTTTTTAGTGGCTCATTCAGTTCTACGGCAGTAAATACTGGTCAGTCAATTTTCAAAATGCACTCTCTGACAAGCTTCATTAATCTAATGGCAAAATACTATTACTTATCTGCCATTATCTATTGACACTATTTGACTATTTTGGTCTGTAAAATAAATAATGAAGCCCAGCACAAAAGTTATACCAGTAGCTAGAAGAGGTATTTTTCATGTGCTTTTATACCAGTGACACATTAAATTTGGAAGTGGCATACATACACATCTCCTGATTTGGAACCAACTTTGTACCTGACAGCATGGAGATCAAGATCCAATTAAAAAGAGATAAACTGATCTTAAAACTAAATGTAGAGGAGATCTTGCACTTACAGAAACATTTAATGGTATCTGATATGTCAGCCATGTCACCGACACAAATCAGCTCTTAAATGAAAAATCATTTTACACTGAAGTTTAATTAAGATAAAACACACAGGTGCTATTCCTGCTTTCCACATTGGTGCACAGTGGCACTACAGGCTGGGTGGGCACTCACACCCAAAACCAGATTGGCTGTAAGGAGTATCTTTTTCTATTTCAGTCAAGAGCTTTACAGAAGATCTGTAGATCAGCACTCAAAATGAAACAACAGTTCCTTAAACTAAGCAACACCAGGTTTTGGTCAAAAATCCATTACCATTTAAAGCAAGATGCCTACTTAAAATCAAACTTTAAAAAAAAGAAAGAAGGCTCCTGGTTGTGCTTTTTTACTTGCCTTGAATAGTTATGCTAAAGGCAAAAAGGGATCTGAGCCAGCACTATAAAACTTAAATAAAACTTAAGCTAGAATGCATCTATATGGTGGCATATGTGAGGCAATGGTGCCACCCAATGTTCAGAAGTTATAGACAAGCTTGTTTTCCTTTACTGTTCCAAGAGTAAGCAAAAAAAGAAAAAAAAAAAAACAAATTAAAAAAGAAACCCAAAAAACCCAACAATCAATATGTAATGTTTATTAGTAGCCATACCTGTATGCCAAGGCTTGGCTCAGACATAAGATCAACAGATGGAATAAATTTCAAAACAGGCAAATACTTAGTATTTCTTTTATTTCAGCTTTAATTCTGGATATTAGTGTAGCCCAGGTAAATCCAGACAAGCTGTCAAAACACACTTAGCAGCATTTTCTTAAGGTCCTCATAGTTTCTTGTTCTCACAATGATCAGTCTTCAGCCTGTTCCAAGCAGTGCATGGACATTACTGTGACACTCCTAAAATCCAATCTCTTGCACAACAATACAGTTTTCATCCACTGAGCCCTGAATGTAGCCATATTCAAAGGACAGTAACTTTTTCCAAGTCAACCATCCATAACTATAAAGAATTCAAACACGTTTATCCTACTGGAAAAGTATAGCAGAGTCATTAATGACAGCCACTGTTAAATGCCTATATCTCATTTTTGCCATCTTTCTACTAGAACATTACATGACTATGTCTAAAATAAAATACAGCTCTGATAAGCATATACCTCTTTCTTGTATAAGTAATTCTGAGTCTATGAGGAAATCTAAACAATAGATTATTTATACCATTTTGCAGAACATGCTTTCTACACTATAAAACATGCTGCCAGCTCTTTGAGTTTTCAGTGTTTCCAAATCATCTATAAATGCAAATGCAATAAACTACACACAGCACATTGCACTTATGTTTACACAAGCAGCCACATCACAAAAAGCAGGCTTGTGCTAAGATCTACATCCCTGTATTAGAATGGTCTGAGAGTTTTCCAAATATTACTTCCCTCTTCCCTCTTGCTAGTCCTTTACACAACCATGGGGGCGTGCTACCTTATATTCACCATATTCACAACTGAATCTTATAGTCACCTAACAAATAAACAAGCTCCCTTCATCTGCCCTTAATTTCCAGAACACAACTAATATTTCTTGGGCAAGCATTCTTTTTCTCTTTAAAAGAATAATTTTCATGGTGTTGTATGTACTAACTTTGAGACATTTCAGTCTGATGATCTTTAACTTTCAATGTTTGATATTTTAGCCAACAGATTTTTGCAGCTTTCATACAAAGATAGTTTGAAGTTTTAAATTCTCAAAATACATTTTATTAACAGAGTTAATAACCAGCAGCATGTTTAAGACAGTCACATAATACCTAATTTATTCTAAGTGAGCTATAGACATAATATAAACACTCAAAGGAAACTCTTCTAGTACTCCATTGGTGGCAATTGTTGACTTTGTGACAATACAAGCAGAGAAATAACATGCCTATCTTTCTTTTTTTAGGAAGAAATAGGCAAGTGTTTGGGGAGTCCAGCAGAGAGCAACACGCAATTCAGTATATGAATTTTAGGTGAAGCCAGGAAACCAGGAAGCCAGCCATTTTATTAGGTGAAATCACACAGATTATATACATTTCTTACTGCAAATGTGGCAAGCTAAAAAACTGCTAATTGGTTACACACACTGTTCACACCATATTGATTGGTTAACAAATATAACGAGTTCTGATAAACCTATCTTATAGCTAAATATTCTTAGTTTACCTTTAATACCTAAAAGCATCCGCACACCTGCTGTTTTGACCATCTTGTTATGGTTGGTTCCTAACATGTTCTGTTACTCCCAAATACCTTCCCATAACTGCTTCTTGGTTTAGGGCAGCCTGTACCCCAATCAGCAAGGCCACTGTGTTTTGAGAATGTGATTATTAGGATCCTCTCAGCATGAGTAACTTTTCTCATGGGAATAGGAGAATATTGTCAGGGCCTATGTCTTGAGTGAAGAGAGCTAGGCCGCTAGCAGGCCTGCTGTCTTCCCCGACAAGTGTTTGATGCATAGGCACAGTACTATGCACATACACTTTTAAAAGATGTTTTATTACATGCTCTTTCAAAGCACGCTTACTGTAACGTGTAGTATATAGCTGTCTACTTAGATATTGTTTCATGCTGTTCGGGCCCAACTGCTTAGTCAGTGTATTTTCAGTAACTGAGTGAAAAAGAAATTAATTTCTTAGTGTCTGTACAGAGGATAGTGATATTAAACTGCAGGGCTTTTGTTTGTTTGTTTTTTAATATGTCAGAATTTGAGAAGTCTTTGAAGTGCTTGGGATATTTTCTAGTGAAAAAAAGGCCTGGATCACTGTCAGAAATTCATAACAAATACATGTCATACTAATATTGCAAGTGTTATTTTAAAAACATTTTTCCAATGTTGAAAGCACAAGGAGTCTGCATAATTGTGCACATCTAATTAGCACTGAGTCATATAAATGATCCATAATGATGTGGCAGCATATTGCCAGATGGTTTGCTATCAGATCAAGTAGTAATAACTTAGCTGCTTCTTCTCCATTCCCCCCAACCGATTTTCATTTATATCCATTTTCATTTCTCCACTTGAAAATAACATCCAGTTCCTTTGATTTTATATACACAAGCCAGTCAAAAAACATTCATTTTTTTTTAATCCAGACTGCCTCTTTTCTGTCTAATCTTTTTGCTTTTACAAGTGCATTTATTTCATTAATTGCATTTAAGCATTAGAGAGCTTGTATAATTTAATTTCCTATTTACTTAAAAACTATTCAACTCTTCACTATTTCTAATTTGTGTTGTGCAGCTGGTCATCTACATTAAGTTGCTCTGCAACATAATCATATTTTCTGATTTTCTTATTCAAAACACTTCTTGTGTCTAAGCAATGGGGGGAGAAGATTATGAGGGAATTATAAAAACATAGTCACTCAAAGAGATTCATGAACATTTAAGGTTTAGTATTATTTGAATGTTTCTAACTCCACTTACCTTGCTGTACTATCTTTATTAAATACAATGTCAGTTGAAGTGTAAGTGTTCTTCTTCCTAAAATCTTCACATTTTCCAGTAGGACAATCCAGTTGATTAAGTGAAAGGATGTCAAAATCTGCACATCTAAGTGACTAGAACTAAGAAGTTTACAATAACCTTGGCATAGCAACTCTTATCTTCTCCACCTTTGGATTATTTAGTTTCAGTCTCAGTTTTGTGTTTTTCTAAATCCAAAGAACTCTTAACATCAGACACTAACGGTAGCTTCCCAGCAATCAAAGCAAACATTCACAGTTACAATTTTTGAGGAATACTTGTTAACTTTCAAAAGCAAAGCCTGCTCCATTCATGTTTTATAAGTGCATGGATCTATTAATAGGTGTGAAGGTTTAAAAAAATAATAATGGAAAAAAGAAGTCCTTGTGTTTGGATTAAAGTTACTTCTGGGTTAAGAATCTTATTCAGAGTGTCAGGAAGATAAAGCATCACGCCCTCGGTTACTCCGGGATTTGGATCCATGCTATGCTGTGTGTTAATGTATGCTGATACACAGGCAGAGCTGTGAAGAGTCACATTAGAATTTGCCAAGTGCTGAGGCTTTTATCAGCAAGCACGCAAAAACCTATCAAGTGAAGTTTATTTGCCTTGCTCAAGAGGCTGTGCGTTTTGTCTAAAGTGGATATTCCCCACAGTAGGGATGCTCTGAACGATACAGCGCAGTTGTCAGATCTTTAGAAAGCAGTGCCCACTGGTTGCTATGCTTCATACTGCTTAAGCTATCATGCTATAGAATGTTATCATTAACAATTCCCATATACAACAGACAGGAAAAAAAACCAAAATAAAACAAAACAATCCAAAAAACTTAACTATTTTACAAGCATAATGTGCTACCTATTGCTTCATATAGTTGACTAAGCATTTAGCATTTCATACTATTTTCCTTCTTACTATCCTATTTTTCACTTGATTTACAAAATGTTTATATACTTAAAAATAAATATCATGCAGTGCTAACATAGTGTTTTGAAAATCAATGCAAAAAAAAGAGCTGCAGTACAGCAAGGGTGAGACTGGAGCTATATAGTAAATTAACTTGCATTTCCAAAGAACCATGACTTGATAGGAACATCACAGTCTTTCCTTGAAATAAACAATGATCTCAGATGCCCTTTACCCTTTAAAACTTAGTCTGGAATTGAAGAACAAAAGAGTGCTAATCTCATCAGATTTGCATTGAAGTCCGTCTCAGATGATGAGAGATGGAAGTGGTGCAGAAGCCTGGACTGACCAGCATGTCCATCACACACCATCAGAATAGCCAACTGCTCACAGTGACAGAATCCGGCTGCTGTAAAGCTGGCATAGGCAACCTTCAAATAGATGAGAACAATAGCACAAGCTGGAACCCAGCTCAGCCCCCAGACTGAAAGAGGGAACGTAAAAAGTCCCCAGATAAATGATACAGAGACCTATTTACTTGTAGTGCAATGTTTAGATGTTGCCTGTTTATTCTGGGATGGGCTTTTCCATTTTCTGTTATAAATAAAACATGATTATGTACAAAGAACACTGCCTCTACTGTCCCAGCAGAGCTCCTGTACATCTCTGTTTGGGTCCCTGGCAACAGCAGAAATCCTAAGCACACAACAGATTCCTATGTTCTGTTCTGTGATGCCTGGCCTTCCACAGGGACATTAGCCAGTACTCTTGAGTTCACTTAGGTCACGTTTTATAATGGTAATATTCCCTCTATAGACACCAATGTCATTCTACCTCAACACCCCGTGGCAGCTTACCAACATTAGATTAGTTTAACAGGTAACTCCTTTTCCCACAGCAAATTCAGTTCTCAACACAGTTATTAGTGCTCTGGTAGAGGCCACAACATAGAATATCCAGTACCAAATATGGAAGTAATTCTGACCTGACCTGACCAGCTGCCATTTTACAGCACTGCTTGCACTGATGAAGGCCAGATCGTTCTTTTCTGGACATGCTTAAAGAAGCTCTTAACTGTCAAAGACATTAAGAGCATTTAGATAGCTGAACTCCCTGCACATACTCACGAATAAAGGAAAAGACACAACAAACACCTTTTTTTTGTCACCAAACCATCTCTTTATTTACTATAAGCTAAACACCTGAGTAGATACTTGGGTAGAGTGAGCAACAGTCATCCTAACTGTGCAAGGCAACCCTAAAATTCATTATATTGTGGTAAGAAGCTGTGATAGCCTGTGCACTGCAGAAACACAAAGGCTGGAATAGAGCATCCATGTTTAAGAATCCAGCATCCCACTGAACAAAAAGAAAGCAGGAACAGCAGAATGTTCTTCTTCCCAGCAGCGTTAGGATCCCAGACTACTTCACAGGAAACAAGGAGAACATAAACAAAAATTTCACATCAGGCCTGCATGTCTATCAACAGGGCCATCCAGTAAAGACTAATGTGACAATCAAGGGGAAGAGCAGTAGGCTGGTTATTCTCAGTTCCTAAACTCACAAGCTTTCCAACACAAGGAAGCCCCAACAGAAGTTAGATACAATATTTCCCCACTCCCCAAAATGCATGGTAGGTTCTGGTGGTAGAAGGGGTCTGCAGGGGTGGCTTCTGCAAGAAGCTGCTAGCAGCTTTCCCTAGGTGTGACAGAGTTAATACCAGCTGACTCAAGGCCAGATCGACTGCTGACCAAAGCCAAGACCACCACCGATGGTCAGAGCACCACTGTGAATCACATAGAGGATTAAAAACCACACAAGCAGCCACTTTATGTCACTAGAAAAGGGAGTGAGAAGATGCAAGAAATTCTGCAGACACCAAGGTCAGTGAAAAGGAGGGGAGGAGGCGCTGCAGGCACAGAGAGAGATTCCCCTGCAGCCCGTGGAGAATACTATGGCGGAATGGGTTGTCCCCCTGCAGCCCACTGAAGATGATGGGGAGAAGACATCCCACCTGCAGTCCATGGAGGACCCCACGCTGGAGTAGGTAGAGACACATGAAGTACACTGAGACCTGTTGGAAACCTGTGCTGGAGCAAGCTCCTGCCAGGACCCGCTGCCTGTGGAGACAGGCCCACACTAGAGCAGGTTTGCTGGGGGACTTATGACCATATGGGGGAACCACGCTGGAGCAATCTGGTCTTGAAGGTTTGCACCCCATGGAAGCCATGCTGGGGTAGTTCATGAAGAACTGAAGCCCCCGTGGGAAAGTTGGAGTAGTTCATGAAGGACTGTCTCTTGTGAGAGGAACCCTATGCTGGAGCAGGGGCAGTGAGGAGTCCTACCCCTGAGGAGGAAGGAGCAGCAGAAACAACATGTGATGAACTGACCCCAAACCCCATTCCCTGTCCCCTTATGCTGCTTGGGGCTGGAAGGAGAGAAATCATAAAGATGAGCCCAGGGAGAAGGGACGGGTGGGGGGAGGTGTTCTAAGATCTAGTTTTATTTCTCATTGTTCTACCCTGATTGGGTAATAAATTAGATGTGTTTTATTCCATGTTGAGCCTGTTTTGCCCACTAACACTAACTGCAGAATGATCTCACCCTGTCCATATCTCGATTCCGAAGCCTCTCATTGTATCTTTTCTCTCCTGTCCAGCCGAGGAGGGGGTGACAGAGTGACTTTCATGGGCATCTGGCCTCCAGCCAGGGTCAACCCACCACGTGTCTCTACTTCAGAAAGGAGCAACATCAAGCATCTGCACATCCCGGAAGAAAGAACCAAAAGGTTTTTTCCTTGACTTACTAGGTGAAATTTATCATCTCATCCTACAGCCCTTGGTAAATCACAGTTTTAAATATTCCAATCCTGATGGCTCTATCCAGAGCATCAGCCCAGACAGACAGACAGACGCAAATCTTCTCACTCTCAGGCTTCACCAGTGTGTTAACAGCTAACTGATGATGGATCATTTCTTGATGGCCCTTTGATCTTGTATTGGTTGCCTTTCATCAGTGATGATAAACAGGGGGTTGTTACTCACATGGTCAAATTTATTCCTCAACAGAGCACTTCCTGGTGGTATGTGGGCTCTGTTCACAGCCACAGGGTTTCCAGCCTAGAGAATGCTGGCAACACACAACACCAGCTACCCTTCCAGAATGGCCCTCACCACTGTTTCAGCTGCCCCAGGCCCATCCTTTTGGACTATCTTGAGCATTGTTACTAACTTCAGCGGTTCTAATCTCCCCTCTATTCATCCCAGCCCCTTGATATCATTTATAGTTCCACACTAAGAATTCACCCACAGACAGCAAGCCACTATCCATATATATGGGTTTCTGCTCTAGGCCAAGGAAGAATAACTTTATTCCAATACTGGGATACCAGTTCACTGGAGCCACAGCACAACCACTGCACCACACAACACCGTACTGCACCATCAGACAGATGGTGTGAGCAGAGTAACTTCCAAACTCGCTGCTGAGCTTAACATTTTTCTCCCTTTAGAGACCAGCTGCAAATCTGGGCAAACAGTCAAGTTTTTTTCTTCTTTCTATTCAAGGATAAACAATTTACAGCAAAGAAGAAAAAGCAAAAGGAATGTTTGGTATCTACTTTTATCATCTATGGTGACACTTAAACTAGCAGGCATGCTGTATGTTTACCATTTGCCACAACAGGATTTTCTAAACAGTCGCTGAAAACACTAGGAATGCAGCTTCTTTTCAGATAGGGTGACAGCTGACATGCAGATGAACTGGTAATAAAGGGACTGGATTTTCACCTCCAAGCTCTAGAGAAGTATTATCCAGGATCCAAGGCCTTTGTATGCTCATGAAGGCAGCAGGAGTATTTTGAGCGTTTTTGTGTCACCCAAGAAAAGTTGGGATATTTAAGCACCGAAACACTTTGAAGAATTCTACCACCTCATTTAAAACTGAAAGTGCCTTAACAGGATCACAAGTAGGGATGGGAAACTTCATCAGTGTACACCATAGTGTTTGGCCAACCTGTCAGCTTGTTCTGAAGTTGCATCCTCAGCTAATCACACAATGGTCCCAATGGATTTTTCTGCTATGTGGCTCCTCTGAAATAGGCAAGCATTATCAACATTCCAGAGGGACAGGATGTCATCAAGAGGGACCTGGACAGACTGGAGAAGCGGGCCCGTGTGAACCTCATGAGGTTCAACAAGGACAAGTGCAGGGTCCTGCACCTGTGTTGGGGCATCATCAATACAGGCTGGGAGATGATGAGCTAGAGAGCAGCCCTGCAGAGAAGGACTTGGGGGTGCTGGTGGACAAGAAGCTCAATATGAGCAGATAATGCACATTCACAGCCCAGAAGGCCAACTGTATCCTGGGATGCATCAAAAAGAGCATGAGCAGGTCAAGGGAGGTGATTCTCCCCCTGTACTCTGCTCTCATGAGACCCTACCTAGAGCATTGTGTCCAGTTCTGGACTCCCCAACATAGGGAGGACATGGAACTGTTGGAACAGGTCCAGCAGAGGGCCATGAGGATGATCAGAAGGCTAGAGTACCTCTTCTATGAAGACAGGCTGAGACAGTTGGGTTTGTTCAGCCTGGAGAAGAGAAGGCTCTGGAGAGATCTTACCGTGGCCTTCCAGTACCTGCAGGGGCCTACAGGAAAGCTGGGGAGGGACTTTTTAGAAGGATATGGAGTGATAGGATATGGGGAAATGGTTTTAAATTGGAAGGGGCTAGATTTAGATTGGATATTAGGGAGAAATTCTTCCCCGTGAGGGTGTTGAAGCACTGCCACAGGCTACCCAGGGAAGTGGTAGCTGCCCCCTCCCTGGCAGTGTTCAAGGTCAGGTTGGGTGGGACTTTGAACACTAGTGGGATGGGGACTAGTGGAGGGTGTCCCTGTCCGTGGCAGGGGTTCGGAACTTGATGATCCCTTCTAGCTCTAACCATTCTATCATTCAATGATTTAGGGGACCAATTCTCCCCCGTATATACTCAGGAGGGGTCAAGATCCAACAGAGCTGAATGTTACTCCACTCTAAAGTGAAGCTTTAGGAGATAGATTGCACAGTATCTAGAAAGCAAGGATGGGCAAGGCACAGGCATTTTGTCTCTTTCACACAGGGACACGCAGGACTCTGAATGCTACCACCCCTCCCTGCCCTTTGGAACAGCCAGGGCTAGAAGGGCAGCGTCTGCACAATGTACCATCAACAAGTGAAATTAAGATCTGTGTACCTGCCGTGGCTCCATATGGAGTGCAGGAGGTTCAGGCTTTCCTGTAGCAGGGTACTGGATCCTGAGAAAACAGCTAGAGCTAGACAGCTAGGAAGCAACGGGACATTTTAATATCACAGTCAATTGTGGCACTGGACACGACTCCTCTTAAGGAGAGCAACTGAACTGTAGCATTACTGTATTTAACATGTTTTGTTACTTTTTGCTAGTCCGAAGAGACCGATGGTATGGTGGGGAGTTACCTGTGAGAGTCAGCTCTGCAAAGCGGCTCCCTAGTGTATTGGAGGAGTAAGGATGTTGTCACAGCCGCTCAGCTTCCCTTTGCCTCCTCATAGTCAGCTTAGGGCAAGTTCTTTGAACCGCAGAGCTGAGTAAGGCGCTGGGACAGCAGAGCACGGCGGCGCATCACCTGTGCCCCAGCAGTTCCCCCTCACGCAGGTCCCGCTGACAGGCGGTCTGGAAGGGCTGGAGCCCCTCCCCCTGCCAGACCCAGGCTCGTTCCGCCCCGCCGACACTGACAGGCGCCGACTGCCGTGAACTAACGCTCGCGGCTGTTCAGCAAGGCCCCGGCCCGACACGGTCGTGCCCCGCCGACACTCAGGCAAGAGAGCGACAGCAGAGGTCTCCGCACAGCCCCGTCCGCCGCGCCGCCCGGCGCCCCGCCCGCTGCCGGGGGCAAAACCCCAGCGCCCCCTCAGGAGCGCCGGACCGGAGAGCGAAGGGCTGGAAAAGGAAGGCGAGGGGAGCAGGGCAAGGCGCTGAGGAGGCGGCACGGAGGCGACACGGCTCGCTCCCTCCCCGGCCTCCCGAAGAAGCCGTTTAACGGCCGCCGGGAAAGCACGAGAGGCCTCCCGCGCGCACGTCCCCCGCCGCACCCCTTGGCCCCGCCCCTTTCCCGCCTGGCCCCGCCCCCGCCCCGCCGGCGCTGACACCGGCCGGCGCTGACACCCGCCGGCTCTCCCCCGCCCCGCCTCCTCCCTTCTCGGAGCCGGCGGCGTCCGCCGTCGCCATGAGAACGGCCTCGTCACCGGGCCCCGGCGCCGCTGATTGGCAGGAATTGTTCGAGAACGCCGCCGAAGGCGGAAGCGGAAGCCGCACGTGGAGCCGGTGAGTGGTTGCCGCAGTTTCTGGAAACTTCGTCTCATTGTCATATTTAAAGCGGCGGTGCCGGGTCCTTCCTCCTCCCCTCCCGCCTGCGCACGGAGCCGCCGCGCGCGCGGTACCGGGGCCGGCGGCCGCAGCGAGCCGGGGCAGGGCGGGGGCCTCCCCTGGCGGCGGGGCCATGGCCGTGGTGGGCTTTGACCTGGGCTTCCAGAGCTGCTACATCGCCGTGGCGCGGGCCGGCGGCATCGAGACCGTCGCCAATGAGTTCAGCGACCGGTGCACGCCGTGAGTGCGGGGGGCGGGCGGCGGGGTCCCTCACGGGCAGGCGGGAGCCGGTGGATAGCCGGCGGTGGCGGGGGGGCCCCGCGCAGGAAGGCGATAGAAGCTTCCAGGCGGGTGGGGGTGCTCGCTGTGTGCGATCTGCGCGTCCCCCGGCACTCGCCGCCTCCTCACGGGTCCCCGGGAGGCAGCTGGAGAGCCCGGGGCGGGCGGTGGGGGGGCAGGCGCAGGGCTGGGCTGCCTGTGCAGCCGCGTCCCTCCTGCCGTGCGACCCGCGGGCTCTGGCTGGGCAATGGAGCCCGCGGCGGGGGTGGGTCTGGTTCTGGGCTGGGAAAGCCGCGGTTGCGAGAGGAAGCCCCGTGGGGGCAGCCTGGTTTAAGCGGGGGGGGGGGGGACCGCGGACCCGATTTCCCTGTGATCGGCGGACTCTCTCAGAACCGCCCTAGAGCGGGTTTCCCTCGGTCTGAGGTCAGGTGCAGAAAGCCTCGGTCTCCAAGCAGGAGCGAGCGGAAGAGTCGGGAGCCGCCGAACGCAGGTGTGTAGGATGTAGTATGGTCGTTGTGTCTAACAGTTGGGTGACCCACCGTCAGCAGCCCTGGGTTCGAGCCAGGGCTCTGATGGACAAAAGCTTTCTGGTAGTGTTGTGCTGCGAGCAGAGGGAACGGCACCTCAGCAGCGAGACTTCGGTGTGTTACTCGTAACTGTAGAACTCGTACCCCTGACACTCCTTGCTCCTGTTCTTTGGCAGCGCCGAGTTGATTAGCCTGTTGTTCTTTCCAGGTCGGTGGTTTCCTTTGGCTCCAAAAACAGAGCTATTGGTGTCTCCGCTAAGAACCAGGTAGGTCGTTTCCTGGCGTTTGTGTGTGACAGTAAATGGGCTGCTGCAAACCACCAGTGTCCAAGTACCAGTGGGTGTAAAGAGAGTTATCTGGTGGTCGTTAAAACCAATCAACTTCATTTTCTTTGTTACCCCATTCCTTTTAGGGATGCTGCACTGTGCTGCCATGCTTCCTTCAGAGAAATGCAGAGTGTTTGCTGGAACGCTACTGCTCTCTCTAATTAATGCAATATTTTCTGGTTGAACACACCTCTTCTGACAACTTAAAAGTCACTGGGTTTCTTTCCCTAATGCTTCTATTTAGGATTTTCCTTGCACTTGAAGGAAAGCATTTCAGATGCTGAGTGTAGTTTCTTAAAATGAGGTTCAAAGGGAGAGTCTTGGCTGAGATTCATACAGCTAATTAGGTATGTTACTACTTTTGGTTTCACTGAAAGGTAAATGCCTGTGTTTTTGAAGGTGAAAGTCCTTGGTTTTTTTATTGAGGTGCTCTGAAAGCTTGAATGTTTTTTTCAGCAAAGTAGCATTTTCAAATTAAAAGGATAACTTGATTCTGGAAAATCCCAGAAAAGCATTTATTTAACCATTATCTTTAGCTAAGGGATTGTGTTGTAGGTTGTTACATAAGTGCTGCTGATTGGAGACAGTGTGCAGCCTCCAGCCTCTGCTGGCCTGTGAGGATCTCCCCTGTAGTAAAAGGACTGCAGTGGGTTTCCATGGAGAGAGCACTAAAGGAGATTCCCCCCACTGTAATAGCGCCCCTTTTAATTTTGAACAGCCAAGGAAATAGGAATACACTGCCTGCTAACACACACAGGCAGTTACAGGTTAACATACAGAGTAATAAATCTATATCTTGGGTATTTTCCTTAAATTACATTTTAGTTACTCTTGTTTATTTAAGTACTTCCACTGTTTCAAGTCAGAAACTAGTGTGATTCATCAATGTGCAGAAATTAATTGTTACTCCAAGCAGCCAGTGATCTGAATCTGCTGTACTCTTGAGTGTTTCAGTATTGTTAGATTATTCTGGTAAATGCTGTTGAAAATGTGAAGTAAGCTGAAAGTGAAGCAGATCCTGTCTCTTGGATTATATTTAAAGGCATGTATTTACAGTGGTGAACACCTGTGACTTCAGTTGCCTTCAGACTAATGTTTATAAGATGTTACTCACTAAATTATCTTTCAGCCTCAGTTCTCTTGGCAGTTGAATCTAAATATTCTTCCCAGAAGAAAAGAATGTGATAGATCTTTTATAATTCTGGTTTTTTTGGTGTTAGTGTTCACTTTGGATGGCCACCTGAGATATAAATTGTTTCTTTTGTAAATGTAGAAAGTTCTTGATGGATAACTGAGAACTGTGTGTCCTGGGGTGTTGTTGCTACTTAAATCAAGGAGTAAAATGATCTGTTTAATTTGAATGAATTTCTTAGATTAAAAAACCAAACAAATGCCACCCAATTAAAAAAACCTCACAGCACAAAAGAGGGAAAAAAACAGGTTTTGACTGGTAACTTTAACAATGTGATTGAGAGAGCTTGTAGGACTCAGAGGTGTTCTCTTACTATAACATGATGGAGCAAACTTTCAGAGAATTGGTTTTCTTTAAGTCTGGTAGCATTGGAGATGAAAGTATAGAACCATAAGGTTGGAGAAGACCTTTAAGATGAGCAAGTCCAACTGTTAACCTAGCACTGCCAAGTCCACCATCAAACCATGTCCCTAAGCACCACATCTATAGGTCTTTCAAATACCTCCAGGGGTAGTGACTCAACACTTTCCTGGGCAGCCTGGTCCAGTGATTGGCAGCCCTTTTGGTGAAGGAATTTTTCTTAATATGCAATTAAAACTTACCCTGGCACAAGTTGAGGTTGTTTCCTCTTGTCCTATCAGTTATCATTAGGGTGAAGAGACTGACACCCACCTCACCACAGCCTCCTTTCAGGGAGTTGTAGGGAGAAATAAGGTCAGCCTCCTTTTCTCCAGGCTAAACTGCCCCAGTTCCCTTAGCCATTCCTTCTAAGTCTTGTGTTATAGATCCTTCACCAGCTTTCTTACCCTTCTTTGGTCATGCTCTAGCACCTCAATGTCTGTCTTGTGAGTGGCCCAAATGAACATGAGTTCCCTCCAGTGAACATAGGACTTGAGGTGCAGCCTCACCAGTGCTGAATACAGGAGGATGATCCCTTCCCTATTCCTGCTTACCACACTATTCATGGTACAAGCCAAGATGGTCTTGGCCATGTGGGCACACTGGGCATGCTGCTGGTTTGTATTCAGGTGGCTGTCAGCCAGTATCCCCAGGGCAGCTTTCCAGCCACTCTTTCCCAAACCTGTAGTGTTGCCTGGGGTGGTTGTGTCCCAGGTGCAGAGCCCAGTACTGAGCTTTGTTGAACCTTATTTAGTTGTCCTCAACCCATCAATGCAGCCTGTTCAGACCCCTCTGTAGGGCCTTCCTACCCTTCAAGCAGACCAACACTCTGGCCCAACTTGCTGTTGCCTGTGAACTGACTGAGGGGTGTGCTTGGTTCACTCATCCACATCAAACTGGCCCCAGCACAAAGCCCTGGGGGGACACCACTTGTGACCAGCTGCCAACTGGATTTAACTCCAGTCACCACCACTCTCTGGTCCTGGCCCTCAAGCATTCTTCTTAACCAGTAAAGAGTGTACCCATCCAAGCCAGTTTCTTCAGGAGACTGCTGTGGGAACAGTGTCAAAACTTTACTAAAGCACAGGTAGACATGGACCACAGCCTTTCCCTCATGTTAGTTAACAGACCATAACTCTTCACTTTCTTGACTGTGACTAAGCAGGAAGATATTAAAACATGCTACAGACCTAATGGAATACAATTACTCTAAAAATATCTGAAGATTGTTCTCTTAGAAAAGGCTCTGAGATTAATTCTAAATTAGGCTGTAACAGCTATCAGGGTGTTTGTGCTTCTCTGCCCACTGCATGGTAATAATTTCTGCTTCTACATTCTTCAGCAATACAGTTGAGAGTTATGTAGCATTCAAGTACTTTGAAGCTACGGCCACACAAATAAATGAAGCCATGCTAGGAGACAAGCTTGGACACAGGAACCTAAATACTCTAATGCATTAAAGTACTGGAATAGTACCTGGCATGGTTTTTGGCCTGTTCTAAACTAATAATTGCTGAGCACTGTTTGATTAGAATAAACCAAGGATGATTCCCAGTAAGGAATTTGGGTGTAACATCTTTCTCCCCACATGCAGAGTTTTCTGAAAGTTGTTATTTCATGGCAAGGCCTGCTTCTCTGTCAGGGAGCCTTTTTTCCTGTTGGGAGAGCTGGCATAGTTGCATAGCTTGCTAATATAAGATCGAGCTCAAATTCTTGAGTTTGGTGATGGAAAATTTTGCATGCAGTAAGAAATGGATGCTTTCCTTTGAGGGTAGTGAATGCTCACTGAGAAATCTTCCTTGGTATGCTCATCATTTGAGTTATTATCCTGCAATCTCTTGATGCCTGCCTAAATCTATTCTGCACTTAACAATACTGTTACAGTTTCCCTCCAATAAACCAGGATTCATTCTACTCTGAGATACTTGAAGTATCTCTTTTAGGCTGGTGTAGCTGTCTAATTTCGGTTCTGCAGTGTGTTGCTGAGGAAGAGTCCTTCTCTAGGTCAGTTAGTTGTGTGGGCAGCTTGTACAGTAGTTTTTCATGTACTTTAATATGACATTGTTACCAGAAAAGAGTCTCTAATTCTTGCTGTTGACTCTGCACTGGTCAGGTGTAAGAATGTGTGTGGCTGCTAGGTGAACACAAACAGTGAAATGGAGTTGTGTTAAAGTAACTAGCGGAGGTGGGGGGGGGGAAATCTAAGGATTGAAATGTGTGGGGAGACTTAACTAGCTTGAAACTTAGTTAACTGCAAAAACAGTTGTTTGCACTTTAAAGTTACTGGGATTTAAAGGGAACAGCTGGAGGTGGGCTAGCTGGGTTTGGAGTGCCAGTTTGCCAGTGCAACTACTTGTAAAGCTGGCTCCTATTTTTAATTGTTCGAATTATGTCTAATGTGACTCAAGTAGTAGACACTTCAGGCCCAGTTACTGCTCACCAGATTGCCTCAAGGTTTTAGAGACACTCGTATATGCTGTATAATACTTAATATGTTATGGTCTGTAAGTATCTATGACTCTGACTCATATCACCTTCAGATATAAAGTACCAGATAGTAATTACAGGTGTTACAGAAACAGATTTGACAAGTGAGTGAGAGTTGTTAAAATGTGACTGATGACTGGGGGCATACAAACCAGCACTTGACATTGCAGTTTGATTAAGAGTGGATTTCTAAATATCCTGTGTTTCTTTACAGCAAATTACACATGCCCACAACACAGTATCTAACTTCAAGAGATTCCATGGCCGTGCATTTAATGATCCTTTTGTTCAGAAGGAAAAAGAAACGTTGAGCTATGACTTGGTTCCCATGAAGAATGGTGGAGTTGGAGTAAAGGTAAGTTTGCAGAGTATCTTTTTGGAGTTTATAGCTCAATTTAGAAGTTCACCTTTCTGCACCTAGTCATGAAAATAGGGGTCTCAATTACCCTAAGGTTTTCTTTAACCTTTCTGTTGAAGATGAGTGCTTGTATGAATAGACAGCTTCATCTTTAAATAGAGGATGTTAACTATCAAGTTAAGGTTCATTTGTGAGTAATTGCTGAAATGTGAGCTTCCCTGTTGGTAGATTGCACGTCCAGCTCAAACATCCCAGCAGAAAAACTGCTAATCTAATTACGAGGTCATGTGGGTTTACTTCAAAGTATTAACCTTTCTGTCACTCTTGCAGGAAATGCATTGCAACAGTCTAATTACAGGGTTACAAAGACCGTAAAAAGTAGTAAGAACTCTTTAGAATAATTGCTGTGAGTGACATGCTTGTCTTTAGTGGACTGCCTAGTATAAGTTACTTGCAACAGATGTTCAGAACCAGTTTGTATCACCTTCCAGGTTTGACTCTTGCTTACATTTCAATGCTGATACTATTTCAACCTTTTGTAGGTGAAGTTAAGAACTAAGTATTCCTTTACAGAATTATATTATAATACTGCTAATGAAGCCTTGATGGTGTAACAGACAACACTGCTTCACTATTGAAGACCCTAACTTAAGGCTGTGGATTTAGTTACCATAATACCTGGATCTGGTGCCTCAAGAGAGTATAGGTCAGGCCTAGTTAACTAATAGATTACAGAAGAGATTATATATGAACAAGAAGAGTAGTCAAACTTTACAGAAAAGGAGATGTGTTTTCTCATGCTGTTTGTAAGGTTAATGGATAAATTCTGCTGGAAATCATTTTCCTTTAATAATGGTGTGTGTAGGAGTATTTTACTGTATGAGAATGCGTAGTAGTGGGAACACAGTGCTGCTTGGTATTTCTTTTCTCAGGTTGTTTGGAGTGCAAATCAGTGTTTTTTCTGTGTAACTGTGGTTAAAAAGTTTAAAGAATTGATTCAGTAAGTAACCTAGAGCAAGTCTGGGATGTTTATGGAACAATTTTTCTATTAAAACCGAAATGCTTAATTTTTCCCCCAAATTGGACTAATGTCAATAAAAGGGTTGGGCTGTTTTCAAGAATCAATTGTAACATGTTCCTTTACTTCATTGTTGCAATTTGTTATGTGGGAAAATGGTTATTCAAGAATAAATTGTCAGTAAGGGAGCAACAAGTAAACTTCTTGAGCTTCATGTTAAGCTTTTAGTAGTCTTATGTGCATAGGTGAACTGATGTTGCAGTCTTTCCATTCAGAGGCTTCATTGAGCTCAAAAATGTCAGGAGAAAATAGTTAGCAAGTAATTCTAGGCTTTTTTGAATTGGCAGTGGTTTGAAAATTAATGGCTTTATCAATCAATTTAAATGGATTTAACTTTTTATTGCATAATGTTGTGTGACCATTTCTAGCTTTAGTCACATTTTAGACTTGGGTCACTTTATAAATCAATTCCAACCATTTCTTTCCATCTGTAGAGTTGATAGGTTTCTTGATGTTTTAAGTCTGTGAAAATGGAATTGCTGCTCCTGTAGACACTCAACTGGGAAATTAAATTGTAAAGTGAAGGTATATAATGAAATAATTAAGCATGCCATGACTGATAGAGTATTAGCAGTATGTAAAAAAAAATACTAAGTAATTTTTCCTCCAGTTGAAATAATATAATTATTTTACCTCTTTCTTCTATCCAGGTCATGTACATGGATGAGGAGCATATCTTCAGTGTGGAACAGGTTTCAGCGATGTTACTGACTAAGTTAAAGGAGACTGCAGAGAGTAACCTGAAAAAGCCAGTCACAGACTGTGTTATTTCTGTAAGTAATTGTAGTGCACAAGAACAGTGTGTCTTTTAACTTCAGCTATTGAGGGCATTTTGTTTCTATTCATGTAGAGTGAAAAGGAACACTGCATAAAGCACTTACAAAGGGATTAATCCTAACTAGCTTTAGAGCTCCTGACTTAAAGAAATCCCAAGGCTGCTTCCATATTCCAGACTCTGACCCACTTCATGGACTCATTCTCTTGGAGATATCTGAACTTTTGGACCCAGAACATTTCTGGGATCCAGGTACATACCTTTCCACTGCACCTTGTTTCCATGACAGAACACACTAACTATTCCATTCACATCTTTGTTTATCAAAGTTTTCTCTCTGGCAGCTGAAAATCTTAGTTTCTCCTGTTTATGTTCATCCTTTTAGTAAGTTAAATATTTTTCCCACTCTAGGACTTCACAGAAAGTGACCTCAGATAAAGAACAGGCACTCCATTGCAAAGCATGAGTATAAAATAACATCTGCCCCTGTGTTCTCAATGACACTTTGAACAAGTCTGTCTCAGGCTGCATCTAGAAATATGTAGTTCTAATAATAACAGAAGAGTTTGTTCTCCAGCTGATACCTGGGAAGGTAGCATCTTCTAATGATGTAATTTCTGTCCTGAGGACATCAGAAGTCACTACCCAATGACAATGCTAGAGATCTGTAGCAAACTTTCAACAATATATTTCTTCAGAGTCTCTACCACTTATTGCCCATGGTAATTTTGGACAAACCAGAATATATTTATTCTTTATCCCTTATTTATTTGCATCTCTCATATCTAATATTATTGTATCCTTAATTTCTTGGACAGGGATACATCTACTAATTCTGATTAGGGTTATTCCATGTCTCTGTCTTCATAATACCTGGGTTCATAGTTTGCATTAATAATTAATGCTCCTAGCATCTGTATACAGATAATTCATTTGTTTCTTGCTAGCATGTGTTCATGTAAAGTAGCTGATGCTCATTGAATTCCATCAGATCTTGATTCAATGGAATATTTTGAAGTCTTGATTCAGTACAGTAGTTACATACTAAGACTTGCAGTGAACAATTGTGTTCCTCAAAGAGGAGGAATAGATAGAATTTTTAAATTAATAACACTGTGATGTCTCATTTTCTGGAAATAACTTCCCATCTGCTTTCTTCAGGTTCCATCATTTTTCACAGATGCTGAAAGGAGGTCTGTTCTGGATGCAGCTCAGATTGTTGGGTTAAACTGCCTTAGACTAATGAATGACATGACAGCAGGTAAGTAGGGTAAAATAGCAGTTTCTGCAAATGACAGTTATGATGGAGAGTGCATTTATTCACTCCAAGAAGCTGGACTGATGTGGAAAATCAGTCATGAGACAAACATTCCAAAAACCTATTGCTCTTATCTTGATTTGCAGTCTTTCATTTTGATGGCTTCTGTGGAAAGGGTAGAAAAGATGAAGCTTTAGTGACACTCCCTGAGTAATTATTTAGGAGCTGCTACTTGTCCATTTAGTTTACTGTCTAGATTTCACATAAGAAGCCTTATGATCCACACTTGTGGGATGAGCATCTACATGGTAATCCTTAGTTGCTTCATCAGTGTTATGATATTTATATTAAATGTTACGTATTTGTACCTAATGAAGAGCAAATATGATAGTGCTGTTAAGGCCGTAGGTACATATTTTTGTCATCCAGCTTTAGCTCAGTTCTTTCTTCATATAGCAAAGAGGGCTACAGAAAACATGTAGTAGTGTGAATGGTTGAGCTGGGTGTGGACCCTGTGATAGGTACATCTCATCCCAAGTGCCTGGATTCTTCTGAGTTACCAGGCTTGTACATCTCTAGGGGGTCTGTGGAGGGAGGAGGAATAGCCAAGCCTTTATTTTTAACCTTCAGGTTCCACTTTCAAAATGTTTATGAAGAAACTTTGTATCCATAAAGAAAAAAAGTAGTTTAGCACAAAAAAAAAGTGGTTTCTGACCTTAGCAGTCAAAAAAGATTACTTTTCCAACCCTTCTCTGTACTGACACAAAAGTAATGCCTCACACCCAATTCAGAGATGGCTCTTGTGATGGAGTGATAAGAAACAACTACAGGCCCTGCCAAAACCAGGCATTGTCACTTCCTTTTTGCTTGTTTGGCAGAACAGATCAGGCCAGTCTTTGGCTGTGCAAGAAGAGAGCTTTTTAAGGACTTCCTAGCAAGGGTGTCTGGAAGCCTGGCCATTGGGATGAACAGTTGCCAGGAAAATAGATAGCTCTTCCATACTTTAGCAGCACCAGCAGCCTTTAGCTTACTCTGTAGCACACAGCATTCATATTTTTCTTTTCTTTGCCTTGCAAGGCTAAAGCAAACTATCCAGATTTTGATTATATCTTTGGGGAAGGGGTCCTGAGGGGCAGAAAAGAAAAATAGTCAGTTTTTGTCACTTTTGGTGTGTTTGATTTTTTTGAAAGGCAAATCCTGCTGTGATTTATCAAGTTTTGTGCATAAATTTATATTTAGCTTGGAAAGAAGGGCAGTGTGTTCAGTCTGCTCAGAAGTATTAATGTTATGTGAATGAAGAGACCAGTGCACCATTTCAGTCAAATCTAGATCGCAGGGACATAACAGATACACCTTGTGAAATAGAGTTGCTGGTTTTAATTAACCACCTCTTAATGGCTGCTTGTAGGAGGGATTAATGAGTGCTGGTATTGGGGCTTTTATAGACCCTGAAAAATCCACACAGATGAGAGTGAGTGCACCAACCACAGGGGAACTTTATTAGACACCAGAATCCATAAATCTCAGGTCTCTCTGATTAGTGGGAAACAGCTGTCCTGGTTTCAGATGGTCTGGAACTACTGCTTTTCATGTGACACAGGGAGTCAGTGTTCCTTTCCTCAAGTGAGGGAATGTCAGTGTGGCTATAAAACACTGGCTTTCTAAGCACATATTCCCAGCCTTCCTTACCACCTTCTCTAATGCTCTCATTCTCTTGTTTGATAATCTGTCTAGTATCCTGACCTGTTATTGTCATCTTGGGATTTTTTTTGTCTTCCACAAAAGTACTTACATTCTTGCACATTCAATCTCAGCCTTTCCTACGTAACCATGTAACCAGGGCTCTGTAGGGTTCTGTTTATCTTCAGTCCCTGCATCAGCATCTTGCCTACCTTTGACACTACTATCCATCCAGAATGAATGCTGCTGCAAAACTGTGTTCTGTTGTTTGACTTCATTATTCCATGTTTACTGGCTTCCTTACAAACTGTCCCTGCCTGTTACTCTGTATGGACTGAGATTCTTCCCTTTTGCAGCCTCTGCTCACCACTTATACCATCCTCAGACAAAACCTTTGTGCCTGGAGAAACATCTTGAGTTTGGGTTTTGCTGTAAAGAGGATTGGTGGTTTTGATTACTACTCGAAACAGAACAATCAAAGTATAAGATCCTCAAACAGGGTTGTTGCTTTGTAGTTTTGCTTGTGAGACCATAATGTGACTGTGGAAGGACGTTTTGCTTGTTAGATTTTACAATGTATGCTAATAGAATAAAGCCATGTAGATAAGACCTTGCACAGGTGTGTGACTGCATTTGTCTTTTTACTCTTGGTCCTATAGTTTAATATTCACAGGGATGTGGAGGGATGCAATTGGGGGCTCACTAGAGGTTCCATTCATAGAATCTGACTCTTGTTTTGCAGTGGCTCTGAACTATGGAATTTACAAACAAGACCTTCCAGCTCCTGAAGAGAAGCCACGGATAGTTGTGTTTGTTGATATGGGACATTCTGCATTTCAAGTATCAGCCTGTGCATTCAACAAGAGTAAACTAAAGGTAGTGAGATTAAATGAAAATAAAAGGGTTTGAGATGTTGGGATCAAATAGCCTGTGAACCTGCCTTGTTTTTACAGTTCTGAAATAATATAATGCATGAGAAATGGCAGTGAGTCAAATGGTGAATACTTATATCGGTGTCCATTTCATCAGGATGATTTTAAATAGAGGCTGTAAATTCCTTGCAATATGCCAGTGTAAGATACAACTGCTGTCATCTAGCTTTTGTCTAAGTGGATGTGTGCGTGGATTAAAACTGAACACTTAGGGTCATCACCTAGTTGCTTAGTCTTGCTTCCACTGTAAAAGTGGAGAGCAGGTTTGGCTGACAGGGCTGATAGAAGCACTTAAGCCTGTGTATGATAGGCTGGCTTGTTCCCAGCCTTTCTGAAACAGTTTTGTTGATATTGGAAGGCTGCTATTCCATTTGATTTTTACTGAGTGTAAGACTATAATCGTATTCTTTCAAACCAGGTACTTGGTACAGCATTTGACCCTTTCCTGGGTGGAAGAGACTTTGATGGAAAGCTAGTAGATTACTTCTGTGCAGAAATAAAATCGAAGTACAAACTGGATCCAAAAGTAAAAGTTCGAGCTCTTCTTCGTCTCTATCAGGAATGTGAGAAGCTGAAGAAACTAATGAGTTCAAATAGCACAGACATCCCCCTAAATATTGAGTGTTTCATGAATGACACCGATGTATCTGGAAAAATGAACAGGTGAGTTCTAGAAGATAAGCAGCTGCTTTGGTAGCCGTATTTCTTAAACAACTGTTTCTTTCCATGTTTGAAAGAATTTACTGTACAAAAGTGTGGCATCCAGCAGGGAGCAACATGCAATTCAATATATGAATTTTAGGTGAAGCCAGGAAGTCAGCCAGACATTTTATTAGGTGAAAATCACACAGATTATATACATTTCTTACTGCAAACATGGCAAGCTAAAAAACTGCTAATTGGTTACACACACTGTTCACACCATATTGATTGGTTAGTAATTATAA
This sequence comes from Laterallus jamaicensis coturniculus, assembly GCA_022605575.1. NCBI lineage: Eukaryota > Metazoa > Chordata > Aves > Gruiformes > Rallidae > Laterallus > Laterallus jamaicensis. Next base: position 9,727,038 of record JAKCOX010000012.1, read on the forward strand.
CGAGTTCTGATAAACTTATCTTATAGCTAAATATTCTTAGTTTACCTTTAATACCTAAAAGCATCCGCACACCTGCTGTTTTGACCATCTTGTTATGGTTGGTTCCTAACATGTTCTGTTACTCCCAAATACCTTCCCATAACTGCTTCTTGCTTTAGGGCAGCCTGTACCCCTATCAGCAAGGCCGCTGTGTTTTGAGAATGTGATTATTAGGATCCTCTCAGCGTGAGTAACTTTTCTCATGGGAATAGGAGGATATTGTCAGGGCCTAAATCTTGGGAGAAGAGAGCTAGGCTGCTAGCAGGCCTGCTGTCTTCCCCAACACTAAAGTTAAGCACAAGTGCTGAATAGCTGTGGCATATTTGTAATGCTAGAGTAATTCAGGCTGTGAAATGTAATGTTCAGCTAGACCTGAGCAATGTTTTGGTGTAATAATGCATGCATAAGGAGCTTGAATTCTTCTTGTAGAATCACACACTCTTAAATCCATGGATTGAGGCATACAAACAAGACTCAGGGAGTTGTCTGCATATTTAGGCCTCCTGTGTATTTTGGGTCACTTGAATCCCATACTGTTCTTAAGATAGCAACAACTGAAGCTTTGTTCTATTTTTCTGTTCATACTGTACGGTGAATTTTGGCAGAGGAATGGAGGACAGAAACAGTGCTTATGGGGGATGACTTGATTATGGCCCAAGTGAAAATGAAGTCTGCATCTTGTCTCTTGCACACACTCACATGCATAACTTAATTTGTAGTCACTGCAAGTGCTGTAACTACTGCCAAGAGAATGGTGTTTAGGGTTTTTGCTTCCTTCCAATATTTAGGCAGCAGGTTTTCATTGTAAAGGAAGTATTGGCATTTTCTCTATTATCTGTAACCTCTGCCAAGAGGTAAACATATAGCACCTGCCCAAACAATATCTTTATCTTATTTAACTACACCGATAGCACTGTAGGAAAATCTGTAAGCAGCTGTTCATATACTACCTTGTCTGTGCTTGTTACTTCATCCTACTTTACAAGGGTTTAGCTTTAATTCTCTGTGTGGTATAGTTAACACACCTGGTCAACCTCAGTTTGGAAACAAGAATAGAAGGTAACCTTATTGTTGGGACAGGCATTTCTTCAGTTAACTTGATTTCTTTCCTTAGGTCACAGTTTGAAGAATTGTGTGCTGAGTTGCTGCAAAGGATAGAGGTGCCTCTGCTGTCACTAATGGAACAAACACAGCTGAAAGTGGAAGATGTAACTGCAGTAGAGATTGTGGGAGGAGCAACCCGCATTCCTGCTGTCAAAGAGAGGATTGCTAAATTCTTTGGCAAAGATGTCAGTACAACGCTGAATGCAGATGAAGCCATAGCTAGGGGCTGTGCTCTGCAGGTATAGTACTGGCAACACTTGATAAACTTAAAACACTTAAGGCATTTTTTTAAGAATTAGCCAAGTAGTTATGAGAAATGGCTAAGTGGTCTATTTTAAAGCATACAAGGGAATATGTGTGTTCAGTGCCTCTTTATGTGAATATGCTGTTTTTAAAAGTCCATGCAAATTTGTATCTTCCAGTGTCCAAGTTTTTCCATCAATGTGAAATGCTTTTGTTCTACCTCCCCCCCATTTTTGGTTTCCAACTAGTGAACTGTATTTTACAAGCAAAACATTTTTGCCTTACTCTTACTCATCCTCTCTTCTCTTACTTGCTTCTTTACCTCATCTCACTAACTGCTTTCCATCATGAGCAATGAGCTGCCTGCTGGAAAAGAAGCAGATAAACACCACTTCTTCTAGGACCAAGTAATGCAGCACTTGCATTCTTTAAAGTCCCAGTATTTCTTTAGACTGTTAACTTTTCTCCACAAGCTATGGTGAGAATAAGGCCAAAAGTCCAACTCACACAAAGTATATAAACATGTCTGGGTGAGATCTGTTTTCTTATCATACTCCATTGAAATCAGGTGATTTGCTTAGCTCTGTCAGCAATTACCTTGTTTAAAGATGTCTAACTGTCTTGGTCAGGTGGAGCAGAGTAGTTAACCAACTTTAATCCATGTCTTGTTTTTTGTTTAGTGTGCAATTCTGTCTCCAGCTTTTAAAGTCAGAGAATTCTCTGTGACAGATGCTACACCGTTTCCAATATCGCTGTTATGGAACACAGAAGCAGAGGACACTGAGGGGTGAGTAGCTCAGACAGTAGTTCTGTGAAGCTTTTGGCCTTCATTATTCAAGGATAATATTCTTGCTTGCATTTAAATTAGCAACTTGGCATTCTGATGCAGAAAGACTGCATATCAAGGATGGTTGAGAGTGGAGATGGTGTAAATGCATGCATTAGAATTCTAACCCTAATTCCTCATATGGTAAAAAAACAAATGTGCTTGAGCTGCCAGCCAATATCTTATCTTGCATTGTGCTTACCTGGTTGTCAGGTTTTGGGATGCAAAATGGACTTGAACTGCTGCTAGATTCTGATCCTACTTTCTGGCTTTTTGTTTTACTCAATATGTATCTAACACCTAGCTGGATTCTTGTTTTGGTAGGAACATGCACTATGTAAATACTGTGAGGTTACATGGATGCTATTTGTCTGGCTGAAAAAAGAAGAAAGGATTTAACTCTTCAAGTTTTGCAAGAGAAGTTCCTTGCGATTTCAATGTCTTAAGACTGATCTCTATTAACTGCTGATCTGCTATTAACTATGCCATGTCTGTGGAAAGTGCATTTGCTGTCTAGGATGCAGAGAGGTCTAGAATTAAACTTTAGGGAAGTTTAGAGTTGGTCTCATTCTTTATAATCCAGCCCTCTTTGTCTGCTGTGGAGATGCAGAACCTAGTTCTGTCACATGCTTTTGGAGCAGACTGTGGACTCTCATTCCAGTGAGGCTCTTATTTTCACCCATTTAGGTTATTAGATGAGATCCTTCCATAGTTAGGAGACAAAACTTAATTGGAAATTAGAGTCAGGCTGCCGTAATAACGGACAGACCCTAGAGGAAGAACATAAAATAAAGCTGGTTGTCTTTCTGTCATATTGAGGAATGAATAATAATCTGGTGTCAAGGTTCTCAACTGCACCACAGAAAGCAAATGAGTAAGGAATTAACAGGGCTATAATTAGTCCTTTGAGACTAACTGAGGAAGGGTGCAAATTATGATTTAAATTATGCTATTCCAAGCTCAGAATAATGTCTTCGCAGGAAACAAATTTTGGAGGTCTGCTTATAGTCTGTCACTGACTTGTCACCTACATCTAAAATCATTTGCTTCTGAGACCCAGGTTTAGTGGAATAGGACAATTTCCCCTTAAAGTACACAATGGTAACTTTTCCCCTTACAGTACACAATGGTAATTTTTCCCAGTACAGTAGTGAAGTATCTTTCTTGGAATTGTTCAGAAGGGTAAACGTGTCAAAACATAGTGACATTTCTCTGAAGAGTACTGACCCTAGAGCAAAGCTTTCCAGCTCAAATACTCTGTTAAAAGTGGTGTTTTTCCCTTTAATTACAGGGTTCATGAGGTGTTCAGCAGAAATCATGCAGCACCTTTCTCCAAGGTTCTTACGTTCTATAGGAAAGGTCCATTTGAGTTAGAAGCTTTTTATTCTGAGCCTAATGGAGTCCCTTATCCTGAGTCAAAAATTGGTAAGTAATTGTCCTGGAAATGGTGGTGTCTCCCATTGTTTGGCCTTAAATCAGTTCTGTAACTGTGTTATGTTATAGTATGGTTTTATAACACACATTTGTGATTTTTATGTCTGGAACACTTGATTTTCAGTTTTCTCTGGTAACTGAATTTGGATTTTTCTGAATATCTTTTTTCCAGCTTCTAAAGTTGCTTTAGTCCACTGAAGAAACAAGAGGAATGTATAGCTGAGTGCCCAGGACTAAAATGGGACTATCACTACAAAAGATAACTTTTTTAATCTTCTGCTTATTGCTAAAGCAATAAGTAAAAGAAAGATACCTCCTGCATAGAAAAAACTTAAACACAGCATGGGTGACTAAAGGTGTTTTCTGACTGTAGTTTCTGGGTTTGACATAATGCAGTAGTTTTAATCAAGGCAGTCTGAAACAGTGTCAGCTACAAGGCTGCAGTATTGATTTGGATTGTCTAGGTAACGTTTCTGAGCAGCTCCTTCATGCTTTCTGACAAATTGCAACATTGACAGTGTTGACACTTACAAAGAATTTACAGTGTAGTGAGTTAGGAAAAGACTGATGGTAAAGACAGGCTAATTAATTTACTGTTCTTGAGTTCTGAGCATGCACTTAAATATTGCATGTTTGCATGTAAAATGTTAAGATAAAGCTATTACTAGTTGTCAAGTAAATATTTGGTTTTCTAGAAAGCTCAGCCTTTTTTCTCCAGCAGCTTTTTTTTTCTTTACTTCCAGTGTGGTAGAAGAAATGACAAGTCTTGGTTAAGTATTTAACCATACAGCTGTTATGTTGGTTACAATGTGCTCAGCACTACAATTCTGGTGATAACTATATTTTAAAGATAAGATTTATATGTATTCTTAAAATGGGTGGGAGGATATATAGGGCAAAACTATCTTCATTTGACTTACCAGTATTTCAGCTAATACATGCACTACAAAGTTACTAAAAACTAATATCCTAACAGAAAGCATCAGTTATTTTCTCTACTTAAAAGCAAATGATGTGGTGGTTTCACTAAGAGTTACGAAGTTCAAATACCACGTCTTAAACAGCACAGTATTGTGCAGCTACAGAAGCAGCAGGTTTCCTTTCATGTTAACTCTTGCCATAAAGACTGATAGTGGTGTTTGTAACTGTGCAATTTATATGGCTTTAACAAACAAGATGCTGTTTAACTGCTGTTCTGCAAACTGTGAACAAACAACTGAAAGGCAGACTGGTTTCAGCTTACTGATTAACTCTTTGCTCTGAACAGAATTGTTAGTCCTAACGGGTGAGTCAGTAGTTTGGATGAGGCTACTATGAGATTATTTGGTTTCCAAGACAGAAAGTATTACATTCTTCAGAGGATAAAGACTGCAAGACAGACTAAACATGAGACAAAATGCATCTAACTTATTACCCAATCAAAACAAAGTAGGATAATAAGAAATGAAACTAAATCTTGAAACACACACCCCCACTACCCCTCCTTCTTCCCAGACTCAACTTCTCTACATCCTCCCACAGAGCAGCACAGGGGGATGGGGAATGGAGGTTGGGGTTAGTTGTCTCTGCTGCTCCTTCTCAGGGGAGAGGACTCCTCAGACTCTGTCCCTGCTCCAGTGTGGGGGCCCACTCACAGGAGACAGTCCTCCACCGACTTCTCCAATGTAAGCCCTTCCTATGGGGGCTGCAGTTCTTCACTAACTGCCCCATGTGTTGCAGACCTTCAGGACCACATTGCTCCAGCATGGTTTCCCAATGAGGTCACAAGTCCTGCCAGGAGCCAGCTCCAGTGCAGACTTCCCGTGGTCTTGCAGCTTCTGTCAAGTGCCTGTCCTTGAGCTGACTGGTATTGGCTCTGTTGGACCAAGGGGAAGCTTCCCGCAACTTCTCGCAGAAGCCACACCTGCAGCTCCTTCCAGCCCCCCCCCAAAAAACACCTTGCCATGGAAAAAACCCAAGTGTAGTAATCTCTGGATCACTGTTTTGCTGATACACCTATAATAATGTAGGCAGGAAAATATGTTTGCTGTTAAAGAGATCTAATTCTTCATATACAGTTAAACTAGTTGCCCCTCTGTTTTGGTTTCGCAAAGCTTGTTTCAAGTCTTACAAGAGTTACAAAACAATTACATTCTGCCCTAGAGGAAGTGGTAATGGCAGACCTAAATGGTTGTTAGAAGTTGAAAAGAGTGCTTCTACAAGTGCTGTTTCTATGCTGGGCAGTTACATGTATTAAAATGACATACCACTGAACACTGGCACGACACTAAATCTCTGTGTGGGTTATTCATCCCACAATTGCATCACAGATAGCACAACAAGGGGGAGTGAGCTTTTACTTTTTGTATTTGTACTGCTTGTGGCAGGAGAACCTGTGCTAGGTGAAGGGAATAAATGTTCTCCTTTATATTTGTAAGGTGAAAATAACTGAAAAGCAACATATATTTTGGGTTTTGTAGTATTAATTTCATTTTAGGAGCCATTAGATTGGTACGGCAGTTTCATCGAGTATTTAGAAAATGTATCCTCTAAGAAAGAGGGAGGTGTCTTCCTGGCTCTGTGACATTACCAATTTAATTCCACTGTGTGACCACTGATTCTTTTGTATTTTAGGTAGGTATGTCATCCAGAATGTGGCAGCCCAGAAAGATGGAGAGAAGTCTAAAGTCAAAGTGAAAGTCCGTGTCAATACTCATGGCATTTTCAGTGTGTCCACTGCATCCATGGTGGAACCAGTTAAAAGTGAAGAGAGTGAAGATGTCAGTGTTGAGACTGAAGTGGAATCTCAGGACCAGAGGCCTATTGAAAACACAAGTGAGGTGAGTTGAACTTTCATGTGTGTGAATACCTTTACTGATGAAAGTGTGTTGTACTGTTACGTAGTCTGGGAAAAAATACCTCCTTCTAAGGAAGCAAAATGAGGTGAACTTTAAAATGTGCATAGCTGTGAGGAAATATAATATCTTTATAGGAACAGGAGAAAATCTGTGCTGTTTTAAGTGTGTGGACTTGAAAATCAGTTGTTAGGCAAAGTGTCAAACAGCAGCATGTGGGTTGCTTGCAGCTGCTACTGTTACCTGAGGCTTCCAAATCGGGAACCGTGTTTGGACTATCAATCATTCATGCTGTATGTATTAAAATGCTTTGTGTGTAATCATTTATATTAGTAAAGCTTTGAAACTTTTTGTGGAAAGAAAGCTGGATTGTTTTCTACAGCTTTAAAGGGGAGGGGAATGTTGGGGGAATAATGCAGTATTGTTAGAGTGGACTTGATATTTTAGTAGTTTTCTGAGGCGTGGGGGGAACTTAAAAGTTATGACTCAATAAATTAAAAGCCACTTCTTCTAAGAGAAAGTGGTAGTATGCACACACAAGTATTGTGCCCCAAGCTGGCACTGGTAGCATTTTAATTAAGCCTTCTGAACTTGTACCTGGTCTGCATCTCCGTTTATTAAAGCGTGTGTTTTTCTGCCTGTGCACAGACTGCGTAGTAGGGCACTTTGTACAGTATGTGCATCAGAGAAGTGCCCTTTTACTTGTAATTAAGTACAAGTGCACATGCCTTCTACATCCTTTGTGCCTGGGCTTTCATTTCAGAAAAATATCCAGCAAGAGAACAGTGAGGCTGGAACACAGTCCCAGGTACAAACTGATGGTCAGCAAACGTCACAGTCTCCCCCTTCATCAGAACCTCCTTCCGAAGAAAACAAAATCCCAGATGTCAAGAAAGTGAGTGACCCTTTAACTCCATTGACAATGTTACACTCTGTAATGGTGGCATTTCAAATGGTATCACATTCCAGGAAAAAGTAAGGAACTTGGTATTTGGATCCTTCTTCATTTTTTCACCTTTTCTTTTGTGAAAAACAATACATACATCTCTTGATTTTCCTAAGGAGTTTGTAAAAACTCTTGCCTATCACTTTCCTGTCACTATACAGTCTTGTACAGCTAATTTGTTTGAGTTGCAGACACTTCAGTTTGTTTAACAGCTGTTAGAAGCCAAGCTTATTAGGCCTGCTGAGAGAAGTTGGGATCAGAAATTCATAAACCTAAGGGGAAATACTCTATGTGAAAAACATATGTCTGCATGATATTGCTTGTAGTTTGCTCTTTCATCTGTGTGAAGATGAAAAATGCTTTGAGTTAAAATCTTAGTGCTGTTGGCATTGCCAGTGAAGTGCTAAGCTGCAGATGGGCACTTCTGGAAAACCTGCAAATAAGCTGTATATCTTAAACCTCCTTCCTGTAACTCAGCACTTACTGTCTGTTTCACAGACAGTGAGCCAACTAGGATAGGAGGTGGAATCCCTGAAGGGAAAGTGCCACACAAGTCTCTTGAAGGTTCTGAAAGAACATGGAAAATTTCTGCATGTTCTTCCTGGGAATGTTTGTTTCATCATAGAATTACTTCATTGGAAGAAGTCAGGAAAATAATCTTATTTTTCTTCTCTCCATCTCAGACAAATGAGAAGAAAGGTGATCAGCCCCCAGAAGCTAAAAAACCCAAGATAAAAGTGAAGAACGTGGAACTGCCTATTGAAGCAAACTTGGTTTGGCAGCTGGGAAAAGATCTCCTCAATATGTATATTGAAACAGAGGTGAGTCAGAGCATGGTTCAGACTGCTTTCTTGATGGCAGTTATTAACCATTCACCAAGGCACAATAACCCTCAGGTGTGGACTCAATTTGCAGTGAGCCAATATACAGTCCAACTTTAACACCTAACTAACAAATGTTAATCAGGATAGAAGTAGTGTTTATAGCAGTTGTATCAGTGCTGAGCCATGGAATGGCATCACAGATCAGTTGAAACTGTTGTAATCTAGAGAAGTGCATCCCATTTCTTCAGGTGAGTCTGCTTGGTAGCAGAGAGGTTTTGAGAAGCTATGTGAGCCAAGGCCTCTGGGAGATGACTGTTTTACAGGAGCTGTGCTCTGTAGAATGCTGTTTGAATGTAGGTATCTTTTAATTAAAATATTTTTCTGTGGTTATACAGGGAAAGATGATTATGCAGGATAAATTGGAGAAAGAGAGAAACGATGCAAAGAATGCAGTGGAGGAATATGTGTATGAGTTCAGGGACAAGTTGTCTGGACCATATGAAAAGTTTGTTTGTGAAAAGGTAGGTAATGGTTTTAGGAGCTTCTGAAAATAGTGATACCAAGTATCTATTCTGTATTCCTTCCTTAAGCTTTCTCACAGCCACCTGAAAACAGCTGGAAACTAACTCATTTGAGTGATGTTGGGCACAGACTCAGAATTAGGTCTGAACCAAGTAGTAGCAATAGTATGTATTCCTGAAAATAAATTGTCACAAATGGATTAGAGTTTTGATTTGACTAGACACAGCTGTGTTGCCATATCCATTACCAAAACATGAATTCAAGCTGCACCCCAAGCATTGGCCTAATTAAGGACAAAAGGCTGTAAATACTACTCGTAGGTCTGTTATATGTGTTTTCTAGTTCAGAAGCTGGTATGCTTTGAGTTGACTAAGCAAAAGCTGCAGTAGAAATGTAATTTTCATGTAGGAGGCTAAGAATTAATATGTATATTTACTAGTGTCCTGTTAGCACAAGACACATGTGATTGGTGCATATTTTGATGTTTGACATGTTGAATTATATCAATACATAGGATCTGCAGGGATTCTCTGCACTCTTGACGGAGACAGAAGGCTGGCTGTATGAAGAGGGTGAGGATGAAGCTAAGCAAGTATATGTAGATAAACTAGAGGACTTAAAGGTAGGTCTCTTAAAATACCCAAATGGCAAATTTTCCAGAATGTCACACAAAGCAATGTTAATGAATCACATAATGCATAGGAATTGCTTTTTCTAGAAATTAGGTACTCCAATTGAAATGCGCTATCAAGAGGCAGCAGAACGACCAAGGCTGTTAGAAGAACTGGGACACAGGCTCCAGTATTATGCTACAATAGCTGGGGAATTCAGGAATAAAGTAAGTGGCCTCAAAGTACCTTTCTTTTACCACAGTATTTCACTGAAGCTCACCAACTGGCAAAGGCTTCAAATTCACTTTCAGGTGAGCTGCCTACTGCTGCTATATAGGTCACACATTTAACACTGCAAATGTTTCCTAGTACTCAAAAAACATCCTGCATCTTCAGTTGCTTGATACTTCTGGGTGTTTTCAGGCCAGGAAGGACATTCCTACAGAGAGTTGAGGGCTAGACTGGCGTCTGATTCTTGACCTTTTAAAAGCTAATCTGACACTTCTGGAAATGTGCTCTTCTAGTTCTTTGGGACCAAGAATTGTGCCATGGTGAGAAGCTCTGTCACTCCCCACCTCAGTTAGATGGGAGAAAATGAGAGACTTATGGGTAAGGACAAGGAGAGATCATTCAGCAAATGATGTCACCAGCAAAACTGACTCAATAAGGAATAAAACTTCTGTAACTTACTACTCAATGAGTAGGGTAATGAGAAACAAAACCAAATCTTAAAACACCTCCCCTCACCCCTCCCTTCTTCTGTGCTCAACTTTGATTTCTCTTCCTCCCCTCCCTGAGTGGCACAGGGGTATGGGGATTGGGGTCAGTTCATCACAAGTTGTCTCTGCTGCTCCTTCCTCAGGGGGAGGACTCCTCACACTCTGCCCCTGCTCCAGTGTGGGGTCTCTACTACAGGAGACAGTCCTCTACCAACTTCTCCAGTGTGAGTCCTTTCCCATGGGCTTCAGTTCTTAACGAACTGCCCCAATGTGGCTTCCACAGGGTGCAGAACTTCAGGCCCAGACTGCTCCAGCCTGGTCCCCCATGGAGTCACAAGTCCCCCCAGCAAATCTGCTTCAGTGAAACCCAAAGCACAGGATAAATTAAAAGATTAGCTTTTTTATTATGTGTGCTGGGGCGGGGGGGGGGGGGGGGGCAGTTGTCATTGATATTTAAAGATAACTTTCCAAAAAGCAGGAATGCTTAAGAAATGGGTTTCAACTTAATGAGTTTTAATAGGACAGCTCACAACACTCAAGTTTGGGATTTGAGACATTCATTAGAAACAGTGATGCCCTCACAGTTCTGGATTAGAAAATCATCATTGCAAAGTCTATCACCAGTAATACTCAGTCCTGAGAACTAGCATCATTGGGAAAAGTACATTTAAGACTTGAATCCATATTAACAAATCTTAATTAAACCTGTATCTTGTGTTGCAGGGTTGGTCCTATTCCTGCTATCAGTTACTTGTGTAACTCTGGCACTGTAGGGAATGCTCTGAAAGCTGAATAACTGATCCTTTCCCTTTCTGCATACAGCAGAATTGCACTGTTGAAACTACCTTGGGCCCATGTGAGACTCGCCAAGAGGGAGGGGATGGTTTTCTGTCAGCCCTGTTAATGTTAAATTTTATTGCGTGACCTGGTTGTGAAGCCTCTATTCCCTCTGTGAACTGGGGTTCTTGTTTGATTATTGGGCAAAGGAAACTTTATTTTGACATCTGTCTGGCTTGTATCTTCCTGTAACAGATCTGGCTCTTTGCATGTTTTCAAAATATATACAAGTTGTAAAGATTATAAGCTATAATTGAGCTAGTCTTGTTGGCATAACTCGATGACAGTAAAGTTGACATTATTAGCTAATACAAAATGTTTCTATTTGGGCAGGATGAGAAATACATCCACATTGATGAAATGGAAATGATGAAAGTAGAGAAGTGTGTTAGTGAAGTGGTAGAGTGGATGAATAATGCTGTGAGTGCACAGGCTAAGAAGAGCTTAGATCAGGATCCAGCTGTGCATTCAAGTGAAATTAAAGCAAAGCTACAGGTAAGTGCCATAAAAACCAGATTTTAATGCTGCTAAAGCTAGACTGATGGTGCCCACTCCCTCTACCCTAATTTCATCTTACTGCTCTGGTGTTCTTAAAGGGTAGTTAGAAAGTATTGGCAGGGGGGGAGTCAGGAGGAGGTGGAGGAGCTGCACTGTACTGCGTACGATTTGGTGCAGCTTACTGACCTTTTATGTCTTTCAGCTGCTTTAACAATATCAGGTGTTTTTTCATTGTTACTGGTAGGCACTGTAATGCTAAAAATCTTGGGGCAGAAAATACCCTAATCCAAAATAGTAAGTTGGAGAAGCTTGTCCATGGAAAGTAGCCCAGGGTACAATTAAGTACTTGACAGGTATACACTTGGGGGGAAAAAATACAGAAGCAAGTTATAGTCTTTTGGCAACAGGACTCTCTGCACTAGTGAAGCTCGCGGGTCCTTAATCAGTATTCTGATCACATATGATATTTTCCCTTTCTTTTAGGAGCTAAACAACGTCTGTGAGCCTGTTGTGACCCAACCAAAACCAAAAGTTGACTCTCCTAAGGAAGAAAACCCATTAAATGAACAGAATGACTACAAAACTGAAGAGATGGGAGAAGATGACAAAAATTCTGAGATGCCCCAGCAGAACGGCGAGTGTCACCCGAGTGACCAAAGCACCGTCAACATTGACTTGGACTGAACCACTGCACTTGTAGCAAGTGATTTCATCCCATGACAGAAGATATTTTTGCTGTTGTATGTGATGGAGGGGTGTGGGGAATGCATTGTTTTGGGAACTATTTATATCTTTTTCTTGAGAGTTGTCTGGGATATGTTGTGTTATGGGAGGAAGAATAGTAATAGCGTTGGTCATGACTATCCTAAAAGGAAAATTGCCTTGGTAACTTTCAGATTCCTGTGGAATTGTGAGTTCATACTAAGCTTCTGTGCAGTATTTAACCATTTGCATCACTAAAGATGAAAAGATGCTCTTGCTCTGAAATATACTGCTCCTTCAAAAGGTTGTAATCGAAACCTTCGTAGGCATTTGTAGATGCCAAGGTAGTTTTCTTTTGTTTGGACATCTAATTGGGTATGTCAATAAAAAGCCAGGGTCTGTCCCATTCATAAGGACTTTCCAGAAGAAATCCTTCTGTTGTAAGGTTTTTGATTATTGCAGTCTGAAGCACTTATGAAATGAGATGGTGAAATGTGTTAGTAGCATGCGGAAACGCTTACGTTTCGTCTCTTGCTAAACAATACATTTTTCATATGGGGTACATAAAATGAAGGAAATGCCAATTCTGTTAGTGTTATTGTGAAGCTTTTTAATGAGCTTTAAAATAAAGTTCACTTTACTGGTATCTCCTGACTTGGGTTTAGCTGCTTTAATTCTGGTGTGAGTGTTGCCTTCTTCAGCTGTGGCAGGCCATTGCTTTGTGTTCCTGCACACAAGAGTTGTAAAAGCACTTGAAACTATCAAACTTTGCATGGAAGAGTTGTGCAGTGAGTTGAGTAACTCAGCTGCTTAAGGAGTTACACCTCTCTTCTTTGCCCCAAGGGTTGTACATACCTGAAAGAACCTAGAAACTTCCCAGATGCTAAGGTGTGGGCCAAAACTTGTATCACACAGAATGCTATAGCTTAGAGACGGTGATCTGCAGTTCAGAATAAGATGTGAAAACCTGATTGAATACTTGGGCCAGACTGCTGCCTTTTGTTACTGACTAAACTGAATGGTAAAATGAGATTTCAACCCATTCTGCTGAACAAGTGTCTCTGTTTAGAACTTGGTAAAGCTTTTAAAAATTTAATTCCTCTCAGGTAAATCTCTGGTCTATTGAAGAAGCTTATTTTTAGGTGCTTAGAGCAGGGGTGGATGCTGAGAGAGATTGTTTGTATCCTCTGTTTCAGACATGAAATGACACTGGGGGATCTGGCACCTGAAGTACTGAGGGAAGGATGTTTTTGGAAGCATGTTTCAAAGGTGGGAGTGTGTCTACAGATGTAGACTTGGGCCCTATATATGAGCATATGACACCAGATATTAGATGATCAGTGTCACTAAATGCAAAGATTTTAACAAGTTGTGTGGCTCCAGCAGAAACGTGTCTGCAACAACAAAACCAGAAGGAGAAAATTTTAAATTTGTCCCACTGGAGCTGCTCAAGAAGGGAGTACTGGTGAGAACTGGTGTTTCCCAGGGTCAACTAAGCCTACTCATGGCAAGTGTTCTTGGTGCTTTTAGCAGCATCCCAAGTCATCTTACAGCTGGGGCAGGAGCAATGCTTACAGCATGGTACTACAGTATGGTTCAGAGCAGTGTTTGGAGCCTGGAAGAGTACTTCTGTGTTGGTGCTGTCAAAGGTCACCTGTAACAGACTACTGCTTGCTTAGGTTATTACTGAAATGGAGTTCGTTCTAGCACCATGAAAGATAGGAGCTAACATTGCAAAATCCATAGGGTGCCGTAGCAGGAAGCCTAGCCTGACTGGAAGAACACTCTGTAGAGACATTTGAAGCAGAATTCTGTGAGAACATCTAATCCTGGATCTACAAAAAGAAGCTTTGCTGGCTTTGGAATGCTGGATTGTTGTAGTCAGTTACCTCTACAGAGGGTACTGCTTCCTCTGAGGAATTTTCATAAGAGAAATCTGCCAGAACAGACAAATCTGGGTTGTTTTTTTGAGTTTTTGGGGTTTTTCCTGCAGAGTTCAGGAACACCAGCAATTCCATAGCAGGTAACGGTGCAGTAAGAGATTGATCCCTTATGATTAATTGGCTTATTTAAATTCTCACTGTGCTTGTGCTGTAATATGGAGGGGTGTAGGGTGTGTGTGGAAATGAAAGCAGAAATCAGTGATTCAACTGTTCCTCCTCTCACTCATTAATATTTTTTAACTTTCTAATTTACCTTTTACTAGACATGAAGAAAAATGCATGTTTCTACTTAGAGCTTAGCATCAGGCATAGGGAGGTGAGGATGTTTCCTTCACCTTGCAACACACCAGAAGAACACTCAGCTCTGCAAGATGTGGCTTGCTCGCGAGTTTAGGCTTACTGGTAGGGAGTATAGTGTCCTTGCTGTGTTACTGGCTAAATGTTGCACAAGGGTTTGAACCTTTCATTCTGAAAGAAGAGAACTTGGTTACTCTAATACAAGCTTTTTAAAATTCTTTTGATGGAGCATTCTGAATAGTGACTGTTAAGTTGTAACACTTCAAATATGCTTCTGGGTGGCCAATTTTACCTAAACTGAGAATTTACATCAGTATCCAGTGTAGTTTTATATTCTGAGGCATTGTTTCTCTGGGTTATGATATTCTTTGGACTCCCCTTCTTTCAAAGATCTTAAGAGAAGTGTCTAATAAAACATTTCTTTCTTACCCAGGAAAGTGTGAAGTATACAAGGAGGTCAAATCCCCACTAGTTTCTAAAGGATGTGAGTGGCAAATGCTCAAAGCCTGGTTAATCAGACTGCCTTGCTGGGCTGTTACAAGTATTAGTTATATATATAAATATTCCTTAACTGCCATTATCCTGCTGACATAACAGACTTGTTAATTAAACTTTATTTTAAAGGCAGACTTACAAGCTCACAACACATACCAAATGGAATTCAATTTTTCTGTGTTTCTGAATCATAGGTGATTCAAACTTCTTAAGTAAAATGCATGAGACTTAGCAGTGTTGTTGCAGGTGCTTTTTTAAAGGATTAATAGATCTAAAACTTGTAAAATGATGCAGAGTCAATCTGAGAAATTATTTTTTAAAACACTTTTTAAACTATTAAAGCCTAGAAACACAAAAGATTTTTGAACATATATAACTTGTCATAAGGGTTTGATCTAGAGTGCTTTAATGGACCAAGAGTGCATAGGCTGACTATTAAAGTTAAAATGCATCGTGTGATCACTTGGGTCAGGTATCTTGCCCCTCAGTGACATGTTCTTTTTATTATTTACTGCTTCTCACATTTATGGGATAGGTTTTACTTTCTTCATGGGTGTACATGATTGAAGTGGTGGATCTAAAATAAGATAATATCTCTGGAATATCAAACACACGAAGGCACCTGTGGAAACCTCTAAAGCCTCAGCCTGCCTAAAGGGCCGGAGGGTGTTGGGGAGGGAGGGAAGGTAGGTAACAGCATGAAGTGGTGCACAAGCAGGACTCTTCTCTAAGCTCAGGCTAATACCAGCTGTAAAGGTGGTAGGAAGTCTTCAATTAATTTCTGGGGAAAGTAGGGGCAGGAAGCAAGGTCAGTGTTGCTGTTTCAACAAGCTGTAAATGAAGGAGGGACTCTGAGCACTGCTATGTTCAATCACTGGCTCTTCAGTCACGTGAATCATAGAATCGCTTAGACTGGAGGAAACCTTTAAGATCATAAAGTCCAACTATTAACCTAGCACTGCCAAGTCCATCACTCAACTACATCTACACCTCCAGGGATGGTGACTCAACCACTTCCCTGGGCCACTAGTTCTAATGCCTGACAACCCTTTTGGTGATGAAACTTTTCCCACTACCCAACTGAAACCTCCCCTGACATAACTTGAGCCCATTTCCTCTTGTCCTGTTGCTTGGGAAAGCTGGCTACCACCTCCTTTCAGGTAGTTGTAGCGAGAAGTAAGGTCTTCCCTCTGACTCCTTTTCTCCAGGCTAAACAACCCCAGTTCCCTCAGCTTCTTGTAAGACTTGTGTTCCAGATCCTTCACCATCCTTACTTGTTGCCCCTCCCTGGATGTGCTCCAGCACTTCAATGTCTGGCCCAAAACTGAACGCAGGAATTGTGTGGCCTCACCAGGGCTGAGTACAGGAGGATGATCCCTTCCCTAGTCCTGCTGGCCACACCAGTGCTGACACAAGCCCAGATGCTATTGGCCACCTGGGAACACTGCTTGCTCATGTTCAGCTGGCTGTATACCAATGCCCCCAGGTCCTTTCCTACCATGCAGTCAAATTAGGGCTACTGGTTCTTTTAGCTCTGTAAATGCGGATCCTGCACTGGCCAGTGAGTTACTAAATGCGAGTGGAGGTTTTGACTTCCCTGTTACAGCTGAGCACTTGATTACTGTGGTATCTACTGCTCTGGTACAGACCGTCTTTGTGTCCTACGCACACGTTCCTGTATTTTGTATCTCCCCGTGATTAAGCCATAACGCAGCACTCTGAAAAATATCCCAAAAATAAATATATACATGTTTATGTAATCTTCCAAGTCAGATGTTCTTTATTCCATAGACCTTGGTCAATCCCCCAAACTGGTATTGATTTCAGTGGATGTCAATTCAGATACTTTTCAGCTGACTTATTCAAACGTAGTGAAGGAAACAAAACTGCATAGAAGAAAATAGGATTTAAGCATAAAATTTCTATTCAATTGTTAAGAAAGCATAACAAGCATAACAAAGGGTCTTAACATCTGCATTTTTAGATTTAAGTGTCTTAAAAGTTGGTCTCTAGTTCTGGCTGAAGGACGTAAGCTTTATATATTGTTTGACCATGTTGTTCCTCCTTAGAATGTAAGATGCCTATGGGGAAAACCCCTAAATCCCAAAGGCATGTGGAATGAACAGATCCCATCCTGTCACTCAAATGATGCCCCTAGTGATTTGAAACACAGATGAAGGCTAAAACAGAAGATACAAGATGGAAAACCACTGGTCTAAACACAAAACGATGTCCATGAATCTGTGTCGTTGCAGTTCAACTCCCCATGGCTCCAGCAGAAGGGTGATTAGGAAAGGCCATGTGGGCTTCCTGCAGGTATTTCTTCCCTGTGCATCTGCCATGTGCCATTTGCATGCTTGGCTGTTGGCATTATTACCCATGTGTTCTCCAGCCAGGCTCCAGAGATGAGCTATGCCATCTGCAAACAGGGAGGGTAGGACGGTCTTCATCCATCACCTCTAATCCATCAAAGCAGAAGCACAACAGCATGTAGGTGCACAGGCACCTACCAGTAAACCTGTGACAGTGTCACTAACTTCCACAGCCTATTGTGTCAGCAATGGCAGGTAGCTTTAAAGGTTGGCTTCAATGTACAGGTGCTTTTCCCTATTGGGATCACCCCAGAGAAGGGGAGATTTAAAAAGGGAATCAAGAGATCGGACTTCAGCAGGGCCAGGGGCACCAGCCTTCCCTGGCTAAGGAACTCCCACAGCACATACAGTCCCTGTGCCCAGTGCTAATGCTGTAACCCAGCTGCTTGTTCTGAGGAACGCCAGATACATACAAATGATCACAGAATCACAGAGTTGTAGGGGTTGGAAGGGACCTCAAGAGATCATCGGGTGCTGAAATAGAAATGGCACCATGAACCAGAACTTCACCTGATTTGAGAAGTGAATGAAAATGAGGATTAAAATATGTGCAGAGGGCAGAGCTGAGGTTCCCAGTGCTGCCAGGGGCAATGGGAACTAAGCAACCTCATCCCATTGCCATTGAAAAGCATCTGGTTGAAGGACTATGTGCTTTGTGGACATTTCCACAGCCCAAACTCAGCTAGGTAAGGCCATACGTACACTGCAGCTGTGTTCATGTGCACTCACCAACAGTTCACATGTGTAGCAAAATGCAGACTGAATCTAACCTCCCAGCTGATCAGCAGCAGTACCTGGGTACAGGTGGATGGAGGAGAGCGGTGTTGTGAAGAGGGCACTCCCTGTGCACGCCGAGCACGGAGCCCAGCGAATGAAGCCATGAAGTGCCTTGGGAATGGTGTTTCACTGCAACAAAGCGTGGAACAGACACGTGTGGGTTAATTGCTGCCACTGAGATGCAGGGGTGTGAGTGTCACAGGATGCCACAGCAAAATTCTGGTGGAGATTTTGCTCGGTCCTTACCTCCTATTGCATTCAAAGTAGGTTTGCCAGTGTTCAGCCAATGGGCCATTAAATTATCATAGAATCATAGAATGGCAAGGGTTGGAAGGGACCCCGAGGATCATAAAGCTCCAACCCCCCTGCCACAGGCAGGGCCACCAACCTCAGGCCTGGATCTACACAAGGTTGCCCAGGGCCCCATCCAACCTGGCCTTGAACACTTCCAGGGATGGGGCATCCACCACCTCTCTGGGCAGCCTGTTCCAGGACCTCACCACTCTTTCTGTAAAAAACTTCCCCCTAATATTCAATCAAAACCTTCCCTCCTTCAGCTTTAATCCATTCCCCCTTGTCCTGCCATTATCTGCCCTTTTAAAAAGTTGATTCCCCTCCTGTTTGTATGCTCCCTTCAGGTACTGGAAGGCTGCAATGAGGTCCCCCTGCAGCCTTCTCTTCTCCAGGCTGAACAAGCCCAGCTCCCTCAGCCTCTCCTTGTAGGGCAGGTGCTCCAGCCCTCTAATCATCCTTGTGGCCCTCCTCTGAACTCTCTCTAACAGTTCTACATCCTTCTTGTATTGGGGGCCCCAGATCTGGACACAGTACTCCAGGTGGGACCTCACGAGGGCAGAGTAGAGAGGGACAATTGTTTTACTTGAAAACGCTACACAGGGGCAAACTTAGCTGAGCTGAAAGCAAGCCACTGCAATGCCAAGGACAAATTCAGGAGAATGTACAAGGGGAGAAAAGAGATTAATGGGGGAGAGGAGAGGGGATTTTCATTTGTTTGCTGTGTTGTGGTTTTTTTTAATATAGCCACAAATCATAGGTGGGACTTTGCTCATTTTAATCCTCATTTTCTCTTGCCATGTTTGCTCAGATGCACATGTGTACATACAACCCCTCAAGCAGTTTATCTAGGTCGGAGCAATCCACATCACGTACATCGTGGTAGCTCCCTCTGGATTCCCAAGGGCATAATCCTTGATGCTGTTGGCAGACACACACCACGTAGGGAGTGACAGCGGTGCTGCAGAGCTGCCATTGCCCTCCAGACCAGGGCAGACATCCAAGCCGGTTCTGTGATTAACCGCTAATTTACAGCCCATGATCCTACAGCACAGGCTGTTTTAAAGGACCCTTAAGAAGGGATGCATGTCGTGGGAGAGAATGTGCTTTTCTTCCCTCCTCCTCAGCATGGTTTGTCTGGAGATGCGCGTACGGTGCCGAGCTTGCCCCTGCATGGTGTGCGTGTGCCGGTGGGCAAGCTTAGGGGTGCTAAGCTGAGCAGGCTCCAAGAGCAGAACGAATGAACTGAAAAATGAATGGTGATGGCAAAACCGTTTATCAGTAATGGTGGAACTCGAGTTTGTTGGGAGAGGAGCACACAAGGGATGAAACTAGAGCTAGGAGCAGCGATCCAAAACCTTCCCCCACTGATCATTATGCCTACAACGTGTGTATTTACTAGTGCTCTGTAACATGCTGGCATTGTCATTTTTATTTTTCACCTCAAGTGTTCTCTGAGTATTCATCTTCTAAGCAAATGGTCACTATCATTCAAAACTTTAGCACTAGAAAGGGAAAGATCAACAAAATATCTGCATTTAATGAAACACACCGCCCCCCCAACAAATCCAAACACAAAACAACCCCAAAACAGTTAAAAAAAGATTGTCAGAGAAAATCAGAGCTCTCCCACAGGATGGATCACTGTGTAACCCCAGGGCCTGAGGTCCTGCAGGTTTTGCCATGCAGGAGAGCTGCGCTGGGCCATCACCGATTCAAGGGATTTGTTTTAAGATGCTGAAAATCAATAATCTGCATATACATTCTGATGGATTAAAAGCAGAGGGAGAGGGAAGATTAGTTCTGACTGCAAATGAGAAACAGCTAATTCATGGGTCTCTAAGAAACCCACAAGCACAGCTCTTTTTTCATTCCAAAAAGTCACTGTACAGATCAGTGAAACGAACCATCCCCTCACCCCATGGAGCCTGTACAAATACCACCCGGGTACCGCTTGTGGCTGCAGCTTGGAAAGCCAAAGGAAGAAAGGCTGTGTCCGCTCACTGCCAGCCTGCCAGCAAGCGAAAACGTAACAATTCCTTAAACTGCTGAATCCATAATTACTTTTCTACAACGAATCGTGTTAAAAAAATAAAATCTATCATGTTGACGCAGCAGAATGTCCCTGTTGCTGTGCTGGAATTGTCTTATCTCACACCACCACCACCTCTGCCTTTTCCAGAAGCAGCTATTAACGCTTTTATTGGAGCTGCCCCTTCACAGCCTCACAAAGCCCCCCTCCCGTCAGTATCAGGTGCCGCTGCCGATGGCTTTCTGCAGAGCTGGGCAAGGAAGGATGGAAACACTTTACTCTGGAAAACTTGAGCCTGCCGACATGCGAAGCAGTCCACTTTTGTTTCACAGGAGAACCCTAATAAACTCACGGCGAGTCTCTGGAAGAGTCGGCTCCAGCATTTGCAGAACAAAACCAGACAGCCCACAGCCAGGCGACTGGGTGTTTTGCCCAGGGAGCAGGAAGGGTGGGCAACCAGTGTAGCATCATTTTCCCCCCGTGGAAAGATCCCCACGGATTTGTGTCTCCAGGACACAATTTCAGTTTCAAGCCCAGGCAGCAGGTTCTAGTGGTGGCAAAGTGATTTTTACTCCATTTCATTTTTTACCAAAATCTAAACATTGAGCTTGGGTTTTCTTTTAAAACAACTATTATTTAATGCAAATAGGTCATCTCTTTTAGATGTAGTCCTTCAACTTTTGAAACACACATTTATTCCTCTGTCCCACCCAACAGCCACAGCATACCTAGAGGAGTATTCATGGCACTGCTCAGGATGCCTTCCATTCATCAACACACTTTTCTAAAATTAGGAAGAGACAGGGAGTTAATACTTTCAGGGGTGCTTACTTCAAATATTCAAACATGGACAAACTTACCCACTGGTCTCCAAAAGGAAGAATAATCATTTTCCATTCTGGAATTATTAACCCTGGAAACTACAGAACCTTTCCTTGATGTACTTGGTCTTACGCTTTGCACAATAAGCTCTGGCTTGCTTGAGATCACAGAATCACACAGAATCACAGAACTGTAGGGGTTGGAAGGGACCTCCAGAGATCATCGGGTCCAACCCCCCTGCCAAAGCAGCTCCCCAGCTCATACTGTACAGGGATGCTGTATTACAGGCAGCACTGGTGTGCTGTCTATGGTGTAGCAGAGCAAGTGCACAGATAAGTTAATTTTAGGGCAGCCTCTGACTCTCACACAGTCCAAGGGTGTGCAGATCCATCCATGGGCAGCCTGAGCCTCCTTGGCCAGGCTGGGCAGCTCCATCTGCTTGCACTACAGTTCTGCTCGGGTTATTTTTCTTCTTTTCTTTCCAGGACCTGTGGTACATGTTTCTTTAGGAGACATATGAATCTGACTAATCCCTCAGGAATGTCTCAGGGGAGGAACTTCCCACAGAAAAGCACAGTTACTTGCAGCACAAACTCCCACCCAAAGCATCTGGCCTTGGGACAAGGCTCCCACAGTGTCAGGGAAGACCTTAATTGCTCCTGTTCACCTCTGCATAGATGCAGTCACAGATCTCTTCGGACTTGCCTTCTGCAGGGGAAAAAAGCCAAATCCACTCTCATTTATGTCCTTTAATTGTTTTCCAGGCTTCTGGAAAAATGCAAACTGCTTACCCCTCTTCAGAGCATGCAGCTGAAATGAGTTACAACCTGTTGTAACTCTGTATCTTCAGGCACCTATCCCTGCCTCCCGCAGCCAGCTCCGCACAGGACTCACACACAGGGCTCTGCTGCAGGCACCACCAGTAACACCCACAGAGAGAGAACCACTACAAAAGGAAACGTAGCTTCTGCCATTGCTACCAAAAGCCAGACTGGTGATTGCTGCCTCTCTGAGAGCATTGGTGAACTCAAGTACTTTCCAGTCTCAAAATCTCAGACTTCAGCCATCTTTAAAGGAAACCAGAAACGAGTCCAAGGAAGCTTGGACTCTGAAAAGTAGTAGCTCAAACTTTCCACTTAAATTCCTGCCCCTCTTTCTTTCCTGCCTCACCTTTCTTTTCTGCTGAGGAGCATGAAAAGGCATGTTCTTAGCTCGCCTTTACTGGCACCTCAGGTACCTCACCAATCCTACAAAGGGGTCCAGAGGATGTGTTTGGGTGGGCTTTAGTACTTAAAGTTTCTTTGAATGACCTTGGGTGTGGATGTCCAGAGGCTGGGTGGGCACACAGCTGCCCCTGTCCAGGCTGTGTCACCCTGCACACTGGTGGGAGTCACAGGAGAGGACA
This sequence comes from Laterallus jamaicensis coturniculus, assembly GCA_022605575.1. Lineage (NCBI taxonomy): Eukaryota > Metazoa > Chordata > Aves > Gruiformes > Rallidae > Laterallus > Laterallus jamaicensis. The sequence goes on from JAKCOX010000012.1 coordinate 9,749,611, forward strand.
ACTGCCACCTCGTTCACAGGAGTGACTGTGCTCAGAGCACATCCCACCTTCTTCCAACGAGGGATGGAGACCATAAGTGTTGCCCACCATGTTTTAACCCATGTCCAGGGACTACCTACAGTCCCTCCTGCAGAAGCTGCTCTTGTTTGTGTGGGAGATGTTCAGATGCTTCAGGGCTGGAAGTGGTTTTGGGGTGAAGGACTGGTGCCACCTTGCAGGGACACGAGAGCCCAGTGAGTGTAGTGTCTAACCCCAGCACCGGTCTGCCTTGCCAGCTGTCCCACCAGATGATTAACCCAAAAGGGAGCTGCTGGGGCAGCACCCAGCACTGCTTCTGGGGCTTATGGCCACCAGAGTCACTTGCCCAAGGGAAAACCCACTGCAGGTGGCAGACGCACACCATGCCATGGGCACAGGAGAGGGAGCAGCATAAATAACAAAGACATGTTCTTGGGGACAGCTGCTGAGAAGATAACTGGGATGTGCAGCTGCATACCATGTAGGGAGCGGGGTGTTAAACATGCAGAGCCTGCACCCCTGCACTCCTGAGGGGGGGAGGGACCACCAGCCATGCTGTGCAAGCCCAGGGAAGGCAGAAATATGTGGAGCTGCTCTGCATTGGTTTCCTGACACATCAGTCACACAGGGGAAAGATGCTGGGGTTAAGTGGCTCTGAAAACTGAGATAAGGGGAAATAAGCCTTTAGCCCTTGCAAGCAGAGTGCTCCTTATCTGCTCCTGTTCTGGCACTACCACAATCTTCACTGAGCTGTGTTCTCACGCACACCTCACACCCCCTGACCACAGGCTTCAGGAGGAAACCCACAATGCAAAATGCTGTCCCTCACCCCCTCCTCCGAGGCTGCCCCCCTCTTCAATTTTAGGTAGAGAAAGTGTATCCTCAGTAACAGGGAGGGGTTGTGTGCTGGGTACATGGAGGCAAGCAGAGAGCTCAGCTACAAATTGTTCTTGGGCAAGTCAAAGCCCAGCAGCTCTGGTCCTCAGCACCCCAAATCCACAGGGAAAAGAGAAGGAAGAAAGGCTGGAAGTTGAGCAAAAAGTGCTCTGCTGCTTCGAGGTGTTTCGCTACAAGGACCCAGGTAAAACTACAGAGTAACTACAGAGGTAGCTTCAACCTTGGCATTCTCCAGTTCCTGAGGATTTGACTTCAGATTTGTAAATGTTCTGATGCTAGCAAAGGACAGGTGCTTATTTTGTACAGATATTACTTATGATGTACACATTCAAAAATTAGGCAGTCTCAGCAAATTTGCATTAAAAGAATCTGAGGATTAAATCAGTAGCTTCTACGGACCTCAAAAGTAGATATAGAAAGTATTTTAGTATCTTCTTCAGATAGGTGAAGGTAGAAGATCAGTTCTGTATGGCTTCTGAGCATTGGCTTGCAATTTAGATAAGAAGAGCTCCATGTTAAGCAGTTTCCACCTGTTTTTTCTTATTATGCCAAGTCATATGGAGTGGGCCCAGATCTATGAAAGCTTGTCCTTTGGAGAGCAGAGGTGTGCAAGTTTCCTCAGGAAGGTTTAGGCACCAACAGCAACCCTTCACAGAAAGGACGGCAGAGATGCTGCAGCTGTTTGCCTGAAGAAATCAGCTTTTCCTACTGGTTGGTATTGCTCCATGGCTTCTCTGTGTCCCGCTCTGCCTGCTCCCACCTCCCCTGCCAGCTCCAAACCGGCTGGACTCCTGGCATTCCCTCTCTAAGCAATTCCCAGCAGGTTTGCAAGAGCATTGGTAGCATACAGCAATGGGATAGGAGCTTGCACAGAGTCAAAAGCCCGGCTTATCAGGCAGCATCTGTTTGCGCAGGAACCGTTGTGAGATCGGGAGTTTCAGGGTGAGGAACAGCTCCAGCCAAGCTCCTGTTGAAAACAGTTTGTCATTCTGAGAAGCATTTAAGTATAGGCATGGCTGTCGCCTGGGGTTTGTGTGAGCAAAGGGATTGCAGGACTAGGAGCAATATGCTGCAGTGCTCTGGGGTGCCTGGCCAGGGTGCTTGAAGCAAAGCAACAGAGCTCATGGGTTGGCAAAGACTCACTTCCCACAGCGGCAGCAGGGGTGTGTGGTTAGCTGGTGGGACGTGCTCACCCCCCACACCCAGATCTGTGCCAGCACTTGGCAGTGAGGGGTCCCACACACAGCGCCTTACCCAGGCAGGCTGGGCATCCACAGCCAGAGCAGCAATCCCGCCCCCCCCCCCCCCCCCCGTCACAAGCAGGTTGTGTTTGTGCATCAAACACAAACGCTTTTGCTTCTTTGTGGGCTCTGAACACTGGTGCCCAACGGTTCTCCTTGCAGGAGCTCCCACTGCCAGGCTCCCTCTCCTTCCCCTCAAGACTTCCTCCTGCCCCTCTCTCTCCTTCGCCCGTAGCTCAGTGTGAATGGTGCCGATGGTGCCACCTGAAAAACAAACACAAACCTCCCTTGGCACAGCTGGGCAGCTGGGGAGGTCGAAGCCCCTCCTTTACCAACCACCTTTCATGAATGTGTCATTCTGATCCCCAGTCACTACATCTTATTCTTTTTTAACTTCAGAAGTAACTAACTCCTGTTGTTTCTGGTCCCGCAGATGATTTCCTCCTCTCACAGCAGTAAGATTTCCTAATCCTCGCTGGCTGTTACCAAGTTTCCTGTTAACTGGCACAGAGCTCTTTTGCCTTCCCCCAACAGGTAAACACAACCCAACCCCCTGGCTATTTTTGTCTCCTTTCTTTGAACTTCTTCCATTTTTTTAGCAGCCCTGTTCCTGAGGACTGACTCCAGCTTTGCCGGTGTCTTTGTACGCGCTGCTTCTCCTGTGGCAGAGGCACAAACATGCTTTGCGCTGGCACCTGGGCAGCCCTGGGCAGGGGGGAGCAAACAAAAGCATCAGAGGGACTTCTAAGAAAAGTTAGAAATTAAGAAAAAAGTAAACAATAAGAACCATAGAGTCACAGGATGGTTTGGGTTGGAAGGCACCTCAAAGCCCATCGAGTTCCCAACCCCCTGCTATGAGCAGGGACACCCTCCACTAGCCCAGGTTGCCCAAAGCCCCATCCAACCTGCCTTGTACCCTGCCAGGGAGGGGCAGCCACAGCTTCTCTGGGCAGCCTGTGCCAGGGCCTCATCACCCTTATAATAAAAAATTTCTTCCTTACATTAGTCTAAATCTGTCCTCTTATAATTTAAAACCCTGTCTTGTCACTACAGACCCTGGTGAAAAAGGTCTGTCTCCATCTTTCCTATAAGCCCCCTTTAGGTACTGGAAAGCTGTAATAATGAGGTCCTCCAGGACCTTTTCTTCTCCAGGCTGAACAAGCCCAACTGTCTTAGCTTGTCTTTATAGAAATGCTCCAGTCTTCTGATCATCTTCATGGTCCTCAATTCTGTCATCTTGCTCCAAAATGAAAATTATTTACCTAATATGGAGGAAGAGGAGTAAGAAAAGTCCAGGACAGCTAGCAGCCAGTACCATGGGTGGAGCCGAGGTCCTCTCTTCCCCTTTGATGGTCCACCTGCCTTTCCATGCAGTCTGAAAGTTGCACAGTGGTAATTCTGATCTGCTGGTACCCAGAGGGTCCCAGAAAATGCTGCCACAGGGTTTCAGAGAAGAATAGTTACTAACTTGAATTAAGCACATTCTCCACTTACGATCTGCACAGGAGAAATAAACTTTGAGACTGAAAAGCCATGATGCGTGTTGTTAGTCAGATCATGACATGGGAATGTGGTTTCAGTTGTGCCATGTCAGCTTTTTTAGATAACTTCATGTCTGCCTGCTGTCTGGTGAAAGGGAACCACAGACAACGTGATAGCCGCCTTGTCTGCAGTTACCACATTTAGGCTGAAAAAAAAGCAGTAAGGTTCCTGACATTTATTGGGTCTGCAGTGCAGATGGGCCATTAACCTTGTGCACATTCATCATACTGCACCGATAATATCAGGCGATCTTGCAGAGTTGCTGTTAAGTAACAACTGTACTTTGTGTTGAGGTTCCTGGGGAGAAGGTGGCTATTTGCGCCTATTGTTATAAAAAATGATTCAGGGGTAACAAAACAGCACCATTTTTTCTTCTGAGCACCTGGGGACAGAACAACATAGGGGCCTGAACTGGGAAGGGAAAGACTGAACTCCAGAGGTTCCTGGCTTTCAGCGTTCCTCATGAAAATGATGGTTTTTAAGAGGGGTTGCTCATGTGGTTAGGCAGCAAAGAGGGTTTCTAAGTAACTGAGGAAAAAGGACAGCAGCCTTATAACTGGTGTTCTGCATGACAGGAAAGGAAAAAATGAGGGAAAAAATATGAGGAATATTACACCAGCAGTTAATTTGTGCTACTTCCAACAACTCAGCTAAGCCTAGAGAAAACAAATATATGGGTTTAAAGATGGTTACTATAGAAACCAGAAGAGATTTTATAGTTGCTTATGAGAGTAAAGGAAGTTCTGATTGATAAGACAATCGCATTCAAATAGTCTCTATGGAAACCCAAGGTGACCGGGAGGAGACGTGGCTCTTCTTGCTTCGCTCCTGTGGGCAGAGGAAGACAGCTGGGGTGGGGGAAGGACTGGGCTGGGTGATAAAGCTCCCGCGATGGTAGAGGTGCTCACCACTTCGCATTTCAAAGCTGTGTGAGCACTGATCTCTATATCAGTGAAATACGTATATTTACTTACCCTTGAAAGAGAGTTTTTCTCCCACTGAAATCAGTAGGAGCTCTGCAATTGACTTCTTCGGCAGCAAAGCAGATTTTAGAGGCCTTCCTTTGTCTTCAAGCCATCAAAGCAAGGAAACGTGTTTGCATGTCTTCCTTGGAGCTGGGTGTCTGGCAGCTACCTGTGCTTCCCTGAAATGGGGCCGCGGAGCCGCTGAGCTCTTTTTGCCTTCATTAACAAGATCTACGCTTGCATTGTGGTCCCAGAAATAAGACAGAGGCTTCTCCTTGAAGGCTGGTTATTTAAGGACCAAAGTTAGTCCCGACACAAACCAAAAATTAAGTAGCTTGATAATGCCTCAGTAACCACTTAGTGTTTGGTTTTAGTATCTGGTTTTTAAGAAAAATAGAAAGTTAGATTAAAGGAAAGGTTCTCAGCACTGCTGGACATGGCTGGACACTAAAAAGCTATTCCGTATGTCTACTTCTATGTTATCTTTATTAATGCAAAGTGTCGGTGTCCTGGATATCAGCTCCAGGTATTTCAAACGCACTGACTGCCCAGTATGGGCTCAGGCTGGGCCGCACCCACCCTGGTTCCTCTGCTTGAGCCTAGACAAACTCTTGCACTGTATCACTGTATTCACACTACCCACATACAATCAAATCATACAGATATTAATCATCAGAGATTTTTAATCTCACATTATTTGCAGGGAGGTGAAAAGAACTGGCAGGCAGTCTCTGGAAAAGCACCGGCATTTCTGAGATTGCACCAAGTTTCCAGTGTAAATATGCAGATAGGAAGAGACAGGGTGGCTTGGAGAAAGCCTGAAGGTGCAGGTCCGGACAGCAGAAGAAGAGTAGTACCACGCAGGACAGGTTCCTCTTGCTCCCCTGCTGAAGCTGGTAAGGGTGGTCAGGAAATCAGTGCAGCCGAGCTGCAAGGCTGCTGGCATCTCTAATCAGCATCAGTGGATTTAGAAATTACCCTTCCATGTGAGATATATGTCCCTCTGATTCGTATTAATATGGAATAATGCTGTGGGTGCATAATGACATACCCTTGGGGCCTGGGAGGGACAGTTTGAGATTTTGCATGTACTGAATGAAGTATGTTGAAGCAGCAACAAACTGTATGAAGGATGTGTGCAAATCTTCGCCTGAAGAACCTCAGTGTAGCACACTGTGTGCATTGTGATACCTCTGGAGAAACAGATTGTCTCTGAAAAGGTAATCAACACGAAAAAGGGAAGCGGGAGGCGCCTCAAACCTGCAGAACCAGCTGCCCGATCATTGGCAAGACAAAAGCTACAGGATGTCTTGTGGGGGTTACCTGGCCGGCACCCCAACATGTCAGTTTAAGCCGGTGGGCTGTGTTATCCCTGGAAGGTATATCAGCCAGGGACTGGAACTGTTCGGGGTGCGCCTTGGTGGGGCGGAGACTCCCGGCGCACCCGGTGCTGACCGTGCACCCAGCACCGTTTGCTTGTCTTTATTCGTTTAATAAATCGTTCAATTTGGCTAAAATCCTGTTTGGGATCAAGTCATTCTTAACACATGTAGAAAACCAAGCTGTGCTTGTACAACAGGTAATCTGTCAGAAATAAACCCCAAAAAAAGAATGAAACAAGGAAATACTGCTTCTACCTCCATCATCAAAGGGAAAGTTTAAACCTCAGGCTACTCCTGGAAATGCAGGTAGCACCAACACTGTGCTGGGGCTGGAAGCTGGGAGAGGTGGTTGGACACACATTATCTTGACAGAAACTCCTACTGGTTTTAAAGATAAGCATAATTGTTACCTGTTACTAAAGCTGTCGATTCATGGCAGGAGGTAGAAATCACTGCTTTAACGGAGTCACAGCAATTCATCTACAAAGAGTGAGAGAAAGAGAATAATACTGAATAAAAGATGTGCTTGCAGGAAGGCTCAGCCTGAGTTTCTGTTCTGGCTTTGTGTCTGTGGAAAGGAAATACATTGGTAAATAAATACAAACAAGTTAAGCTTTTTGCATGAGAGTGAATGGTGCAGGTGTGTACCTGAGCCTTGTACCCTCAGCACACTGCACCTCACACTCCCCATCACCAATTGACAGAGCAGCTCTGATTTTTTATATTAAATCTGTGTAACCCAGGCTCTGTGCACCTTTCAGCAGATGTAAGTCACACTGGGAGAGAGAACAGCTTTAGTGGTGCTGGGAAAATATGCAAGGTCTTCCAAAGCACCCATGGGAATAAGGCAGCTCTCTCCCCTCAGCAGTGAGGATGGATAGCACGTTTTTTTACCAGTGCTGGGAATGGATTGGGAGGATGCTTTTCTGAGAGCTTATCATTCTTTTCCTCCAGGCTGAAGCAGTCTCAGACCATCTCTCCTGGAAGCACACACCACTCAGTATTCCCTGCAAATCACCCCGACTCGCACAGGCTCCCCTGGGTCTCAGCAATAATAATTCCTTCTCAGAAGATGCATCAATGCCCATACCAGAGGCATAAGCTGTCTCTTACAGGCTGCTTCTGCAAACTCTGCTTTGAAACCTGTCCAAGGAGATGGCACACCCACTTTCTTCCTCCCACCCTCCACCCTTTTTAAAACAAACTCCCCCAATGATTAAGATGGCAGCAAAGCAGCATTTTGAGAAAGCAGCCCATAAAAACTAAACTCGTAGGGGTTTGAAATCCTAAAGCTCTCAACACTGTAGGATGTGTTTTGCTTTCAGAGTCCAAATCCTTCAGTTCTCTGAAGAGTGACAAGTAGCTGTGAGCCTTATAGCTGTTCCCTGGTAAATACCATAAATAAACTAGCGGATAGTGTATGTTTTCTCCAGGAAAAGGCAGTAAGCACCATCTGCTGGCTTCAGCATAAAAAAGGAAAACGGGAATTTTTCATCTGGTCGCACGTCTCTTCAGCTGTTCTGCCTCTAGTTTTAGGGCAAACCCAAAGAAACTGGTGCAACAACATAAAAATTGAGCAACCTGTCTGGGGAATCCTAACGAGAGCTAGACTGCCTGGGGAACATCAGTTATCCTGCAAACAAAACCAAGGTAATATAGGACGAAAAGAAGAACGTTAAATGCAGTGAAAATTCACAGTAACTTTGTCAGTGCCCAAACTGAGCATCATTAAAGAACGGCATTTCTCACCTGGCTTTGAGTCATTATATTTGAAACATAAATGCTCACCTCTGCAGAGGATCTGAGCCAGATATTAACACAGCCCTGAAAAAGGAACAGCCAAGAAATATTTTGCAAGATAATTGTACACGCAGACTCTTTCCTCCCGCCTCAGTCCCTGATCTCAAATAAGGATGTGGGGATTTGGCACAAATAAAGCAGGGCAGTGTTTTGCAGATGGCTAATTCATGTTGTAGGCATTGGCTACCAAAGAACCAGTGATTTAGCCAGCAAGAGCTGGAGGCACACAAAGCTGCTCAGCAATTTGCAAAAATGGAACCCAGAGCACCCATAAAAGTAGCAGATACGTCAGAATTGCCAGTTTCCACACAAGCAGCAGAGCCAGCCCCAGCCTTTTGCATCCAGAGAAAGACAGACAAGGCCACGTTCACAGTTAATCCACAAGAAGGCCTAATCCTGCAGCACTGGGACCCAACACATTGGGCGCAGCCCCAGCGACTGGCATGTGGATCCCCTGGCCCTTCCTTGGCTTGACCCACGTGGCACCGGTGTCTACTCCACCCAAGGCACTTTGTCCCCATGGCACAGGGTCTGTATGGACAGGCCAGGCCGCAATGGTTTGGTGGAAAACAAAGGGCATCTGGATGCATCAGAGGGCAATTTCCCACTCTGTCCCTCTCTGGGAGAGCTGAGGTTTGTTCTAGGAAGAGCTGACAAAAGGAGACTTGCTCAGGTTCACCACACTAGTCTTCCTCCTCCCTTTTTCAGCCTGAGGGCTGTACACACTGCTGCTTTGACCAGGAAGGGATAAAAGAAGTGAGGTACCCATTTCTAGCTCTAACCAAGGAATAATTCCTCAGAAGAAGATGCTTCAATAAGCACCGGGAGCTGTGTCTTCTGACTATTTCCCAGTATGAAAATGTTAAGGTTTAGTTGTTTACTTTTGCTTTTGCGTGTGAGATGAAGTCCAGTGAGTAACCTCTTCCTGCCCAGGTTTGTCCTGCCACACATCCATGGGAATTGCAGGTAGAGACTGTGCTATGGTTGCACAGCAGAAACAAACAGGAGATGGCTTAGCACTCTGCATCACCGTGATCAAATCAGTGAACAATGCAATGACAGCTCAGCTCTCTGGCTAGATAAGAATGAATCTCTAACATTTCCCATTTTCCAGCAGCTTCTACCTGGTTGAGAACAGGATGAACACCTCTACATTTTGGAGGTTTCACTTCAGTACAAACCCCACTGATGTCTTCTTTTAGTCTCTAATCTGTTAATTAAACAACTTAGTGGCCAATCCTGGATATGTTCATGTAGCCATAATCCGCAAAGTATGCCTTAGATCTCAAGCCATTATTTCAATGCTAATGCTAGCACTCAGGTCATCTAATGCACCGAGTGCATAGCTTGACCCTCCCAGTATCTTTAAACATTATCTACCATCAAAATCCATCTTTGCTACAGTCTCTGCTAAAACATCCTCCTTGCTCCATTGCTGTAGCTCCCCAGTAGCATGTTCATGCATTGTGAGGTTTATTGCTTTATCATCTCACTAACTCATCCTTTTGTTTGGCAAAGGTCCTACCCTTATACTTGTTTACAAACAAATAACACTAAACTCCCCAGGAGCTTAATTGCTTTTGTTTGCAATACAACTGCTCAATATAGTCAGTTATTTGTAGGTACTTATTATGTAACCTTGCAGTACCTGGTAATAAACTGTGAAACATCGCGTGCAAAATTAACTGGAATATGGCTTGTTATTATAAAAGGTGCCCCAAAGTGCACATTTCATTGACAAAACAATTAACTTTAAATATTTTATTGCAAACATCAGGCTGTTTGTTACGCCCCACAGTAGTTAATGGGGACATCTTATTGTATCGGGTCCAACCCTGTGTTTTGTGACTTGGAAGGGAGCAGGATGAGACCTGTCCAACCAGTGCTTTCCTCAGGCAAGCATTTCCTAACTCCTGCAGCAGAAGGCAAAACGCCTTTCTCTGGCAGATGTAATACATTTTTCCCCATACTCGGTGTAAAGCTACATGGCTAGGCATGAGGAAGCCAGTCAGTCGGTGTCATGTCCCATTTCTACTGAACATTTCTTAGTGCCAACTATTTTGGAGGCATATCCTCACCAGGCATTAGCTGCATTTCACATTCACTCCTCATCCAGGGCAGGGCACACCCATATACTGCCATTTATGCCTGACTTTGAGATGAATAAACACCCAATAATGTGGGTAGAGTAATAAAATTAAGAATGTGATGAAAAGAGACAAAGTGACCTGTTTAACAATATGTTTTTGTCCATCTAACAGGATGTTGTGGAGAACCATCACATGAGAGTCCAATTTGCTGTCAAAGCCAGAAGGAGCCAAAAGTGCAAGAGGAACCACTCATGCTCTTCCCAAGAGTAGCTTGTTGTACTGTGTCATGACAGTGAAATTTAACCCCCACTTAGGCTGCTTCTTGATGGTCTTCTGAACAGCATATGAGGATGTTGCCATCCCCATGCTGCATGAGAAGACACGGTGCTGCTGTCAGGTTTGGGCTCATCCTTGCCTCATGTCTTCACCACATATGGCTGGAGTGGCATGGTGAGGCTCAAGTCATTTTTGGAAGGGTGTCTGACAGGTGCTTATTGCGGTGCAGGGAGAGGAGCGGGGACACTGGTGTGGAGTGTGCCTTCTGGTCAGTTTGAGCAGGATTAGGATATTAGGATAATTTTCCTAACTTCTTGCTCAATTTGTACAAAACCCAGTAGGAAGTTTGAATACTGCAGCAAGCAAACTGTTCTCTAAAACAGAAAAAAAAAAAAAAAGTTCACTTTACAGAATAATTTTAATGACAAAATTTGAATCTCATTTAATACTTCCTCTTTCTAACATATCATCAACCATGACATCAATCCTGTTGATGAATTTCCAAGGCTTTGGTTCTTACTCTTGTTCATCAAGTAGGAAAAATAAAAGCCCCTGAAGCTGCCCACCATGCACACTTACCCACTGAATTCCTGTTACAGCATCGTCCATTTTCATGGAAAGTCCTTCAACTTGCTTATGACTGTGTGTATGACGTGACTTCACATGTTATGTGAAGGGTAACTGAAATAATATGCTTTCTTTTTCATAACAGATTTAAACTCAGCTGGAAATAATTGGTTTCTAGATGAGTATCAAAATTTCAGGAGTAACTTTTTTTCCAAACATGGACCAGTTTAATCCAATTAGGGGTTCGTTTTATGTAAAAATGCCAAATCTGTCATGACTGAGCAAAGCTGAATGTGGCCCAAATTTTCTCCAGTAGTGTTTGTAGAACTGTCCCAAGTCCTGCAGTTTGTGCTTAGGGCAAACAACCTTTCCTCCCTCTTTCCATAGCCATAAACAAGTACCTGCTCTTGTAAGACATTACCATGCAAGTAAGACATAAGGAGAAACTATATACTTACAATACAGCTTTTCCATATCACCTATTGTTGAATTACTAATTGTTGTAGTTTTGCATGGTTGGGTTCTGGTGGAGGAAGGGGACTGCAGGGGTGGCTTCTGCAAGAAGCAGCCAGAAGCTCTCTGCAGGCCCGACAGAGCAAACACTAGCCAGCTCAAGGCCAGAATCATTGCTGACCAAGGCTGAGCCCATCAGCGATGGTCACAGCGCCTCTGGGAATCACATTTAGGAGAAAAAACCACCAGCAGCTGCTTTTTGCCACCAGAGAAGGGAGTGAGAAGATGTGAGAAACTGTGCAGACACCAAGGTCAGTGAAGGGGGGCGGGGAAGAGGCACCCCAGGTGCCAGAGAGAAAGATGCCTCTGCAGCCTGTGGTGAAACCCATGGTGGAGCTGGTGTTCTCCAGTAGCCCATGGAAAAGGCCAAGACCCCACCTCCAGCCCGTGGAGAGGCTCCTCGCTGGAGCAGCTGGAGACATACAGAAGATGCTGTGATCCACGTTGGAGCAAGCCCCTGGCAGCACTTGCAGCCAGTGGAGAGAGATAGAGACACAGAGATGAGTGAGAGGGAGAGATCCAAGCTGGAGCAGATTTGCTGGAGGAGAGGCTTGTGACTCTGTGCAGGACCAGGCTGGAGCAGTCTGGGCCTGAGAGACATTTTATGACTGCACCCCATAGAAGTGACCCATGCTGGGGCAGCTGGTGAAGACCTAAAGCCCTGTGGGATAAGGACACCCATTGGAGAAGTTCGTGAAGGGCTGTCTCCTGTGGGTGGGACCCCATGGTGGAGCAGAGGAAGGGGGTGAGGAATGCCCCCTGGTCTAAGAAGGAAAACAACTCATGAGGAACTGACTGAACTCTCCATTCCCCCAGTCCCTGCCCCTCCCCATGCCACAATGGGGATGGGAAGAAGGGAGCAAAATCATGAAGTCTGCTAAGAAGAGAGGGGTGGAGGGAGGTGCTTTAAGATCTGGTCACACTTCTCATTACCTGACTCTGGTGTCACTGGGTGTGCAGTGCAGTGTCATACATTAGAGAGATTTCTTTCCTTTATTCTGTGTTGAGTCTTTTTTGCCCATGGCACTAATTGTAGAATGATCTTTCCCTGTCCTTATCTCGACTCCTAAGCCTCTCGATATCTATTTTCTCCCCTGTTCAGCTTAAAAGGAGAGTGATAGAGCAGCTTTGGTGGGTGTCTGGCCTCCAGCCAGGGTCAAATCACCACACTAATATACTGGGTTTCTGGGGAAATTCAATGGCTTCAACAGCACAGAGAATGTTGAATGATCTCCCATCTGTAGAATTAGGTCCACGGAGCAGAGCTACTCTTTAACAAAGCATAGTTTTGCTTTTCAGGCTTTTTAAGATTGGAGTTCACTTACTGTGCTATGTGGACATCATTATCTGCTTGAACTTCTACATGCGTTGATTCACAGCCTTGCTTTTCTAACTCCTGAGAGCAGGAGAAACAACACAACATTGTCAAAAAAAAAAAAAAAAGATTATATTTGCTTTGTTCATTCATACTGAGTGTCTTAATGAGAGCCTACACTTCTGGACAAATTTTCTCTAGAAATACAATAATTTTCTTAAGTCCAGCAGGAGCTCATTATTCCAGCGGTTGAGAAAAATTTAGCTTTGGACTAGTGCCTTGTGCTGGATCCTGTCACCTGACTCTGGCAAATCATGAAAACTGGTCTTAAATCTCATGCTTTTTTTGCAGCTTGGGTATACTATTCAATAAAGTAAAAACCTGTTTGTCTAATTTTTAGTCAGCTGGATACAGTGGTGTAATTATTGCAAAACAGTGAAGGAAAACAAAAGCGAGGGAATAAGCTCAGGGTTTTCTCTCAAAATAAAACAAATTATGGCAATTTCAGGCTTGTTAGAAATATATTGTCAAGGAAAGTTTAGTTTGTAGCTTGTGAAAAGTCTGTTTTAGTATGGAAGGGTCCTTTAAAAATGTTGTGGTTCAGGTCAAATCATGGATCTTCTGTGCATCAAGTACAAACATGGGACACTTTTTCTGGATACACAGAGAGTGGTCCCCCTGCCACCTCTAGAGAGAGACTTCCATCAATGCTATCTGATGGGCCAGAGGGGATCTATCTGAATGGCTGTCAGGCCTGGAGGATCAAGATCTTTGCTACAGGCTTGGATTAAGACATCCTGATCATTCATTCCCTGGTTTTGAGGAAGGTATAACATGTTTGGGTGGCCTGTCTGGACAGCACAAGATGGCAAAGGGGACCAGGAGGCGGTGGCTGGTGGTGTTTGCCATCTGCCTGTGCAGTGAATCAGCTGACAAGACAGAAATTCCACTGATGCCTTTGCAGAGATAGATGCTTTCTTTGGATTCCCAGGGTTTATAAGGTGGAGAGCAGCATTCATGTGGTAGCTTGTGGGTCAGCCATGTTCATGGGTACAGAATCATAGAATCACAGAATGTGTTAGGTTGGAAGGAACCTTCAAAGGTCATCTAGTCCAACCACTCTGCAGTAAGCAGGTACAACTTTGACTAAACTAGGTTGCTCAGAGCTTCATTAAGCCTGACCTTGAATGTCTCCAGGGATGGGTCCTCTACCATCTCTCTGGGCAACTTGTGACAGTGTCTCACCTCCCTCATGGTGAAGAACTTCTTCCTAATGCCTAATCTAAACCTACCCTGCTCTAGATTAAAGCCATTGCCTCTCGTCCTATCACTACATGCCCTTACCAACAGCCCTTCCCCAGAATTCCTGTAGGTCCCCTTCATGCATCTGTGAGTGCAGATCTATACCCCCACTGCAGCCTGAGCTCTGCTGCACCCCAACAACCCTTGTGAAAATGTGCTTGCCATGAGACTCTAACCCAGGTCTAATGCTTTTCCTCTCTCCTGACATCTCTGAAGCTTACTGTCTGATTTGGGCTGGTTTTCTTCCTTCTTGCACATTTTCCCTGGCCTCCGACACTTTCTCCTCCCTGCCTGCTTGGGATTGCTTCTTTCCCTGACCCCTCTGTTCCACTTTTTCCCCATTCTGGTCTTCATTACCCCTGTCTTCTCATTCCTGAGTATCAGCCTGTTGTGCAGCCCACAGACCAATTCCCATGTGTAGAAACTGGCTGAGTACTGAGTTCCTTTACTGCAGTCTGAACCATGTCACCTCCTCATACAGCCCCTGTCTCCATCTTTCTTTGCTGTCCTTCATGTCCATCAGGGCAGTCAGAGCCATGACTCAGTGGGCCAGTTTTGGGAGGTGCGATCACATCAGATCATCTAAAAACCACTTAGAGGATCACAGCACTATTCCAAGGACTTGAATCCAGCCAGCCAGGAGCTTGTGCCACCCCACCAGCTCAGAGAGCTGTGCCTCTCAGCTCAGCAGCCTCCTGCTGATAACTGGCAGTGCCTGCACAACAGTCAAGGTGCTGCTGGCAGGGTGCTTCCTCTGCAGAGCCCCCATTCTGCAGCTGGACCCTCATTCCATGGTAAGTAGTTTGCCAACCTGTTTTTTCTCATTACTTACAAAATTCTCTTGCCGGATCAGCATCCTGAGCTGGAGCACATATGGGAGCACCGGCAGAGACCTCGATTGCCCCTGGTACCCATCACCCGCAGCTGTGCTGAGCACCTCCTGGCACAACTCCAGCCTCTCATCTCATGAAGAGTAGGCAGGAGAAGCAGTGTATTTAGCTGCTTCATTGCAAACATCTTAGAGGTTGAGTAAAGGAGCAGCGCTGCCTCGTTCCCTGTGCCACAGCCCCCTTAGTGTAGGCTGCTCAACCTACAGCTGCGTTCTAAGCGAGCGCCAGGTTCCTCCTCCAGCAGAAAAGATCTTTCTTTTCTGGCAGCTCTTGGATCCTTCCCTGCTACAAGCTCTCAAAAGCATCTGGAGACTAATCCCAGAGCACAACTCCCTTTTCCCTTCCTCTTCTAAGATGCTTCCTCTCCCAGAGCCAGACAGCAGGAATCAGGCTGAATGAGAGTAAATTCATCACCGGCAGCATGTTTCTGCTGCCAGCAGCCACAGGCTGAGCAACTGCTCTGTGCTGGGGAGGCTTTCCTCAGCCCACCTAGTCCTGATGCTGGTTAAGGAGACCCTCTGGCCAATGGGCTGCATCTCTTACAAGGGCTTGGCACAGTTCTGCCAGCTTTAGTGGATCCAGTCACTGGGAAATTTCCTCATGGACTGCTCTGGGCATTTGTTCCTGTGCTCTTGTAGAGAGAACAGTTTGGCTGGCAGACCCGCAGTTGAAATGCAGAATTCAGTCTCTGATGGTCTTCAGGAGTCTGCTTTGTTCAACGTTGCAAAGCGACAAAAGAAAGCAGGTGTTAAAGAAAAGAGTCACCCACGGTGCTATTAGTCACACAGGCCATAATGCTGTGCAGCGAATTGCCTCTGTGCCTGGACTGCTGGCTTCTAGAGGGGCAGGTCTGAATTAATTAGCTGACACTTCTTTTCCTCTCAGGTTATTTTCTTAAGTAAATTTACTGTATCTGTGCAAGCACGGTCCCATTTATGGGAAATAAAAATATTTCCTGTACCTACTGAAGACAATGAGGAGTCAACACTAATTTAGAAGCGCGCATCCTCTTTATAATCTCCTGGCGTCTCCTCACCGCAAGCTAAGTGTCTTCTTCTGACAGCTGATGGGAGCTCACTACATTCCTTAATCAGTATATGGTTCCTACTAAAAGCAAATACGGCCATGGAGAACCAAAATATTTTCTGTTCCTTTGCAGCCATCCAAGGAAAGTGCATTTGTCTGTTTTTCCTTCCCTTTGTTCAGACCAGGGAGACATGGTGTTTGCTGCTCCACACACTATTATTTATTCAGCAGAATGACAGACAAAACTTTCCCATTTTCATGAAGCTGCCTTCAACAATAATTTACTGCATAAATAATGCTCCTTGAGCAGCAGTAATCAACAAGATCCTGAGATGGTAAGAAATGGGATGCAGCAATGCTTCGCTACATTATCGGCTTACTCCTGATGGCATCAGCCAGGGATCAATCCAGAGCAGTGCTGTCACACAATTAACACTGTACAGACAGCCTAGAGCTGGGGTGTAACTGGGAAAACTGCACACTGGGCAGATCCTACAAGAGAGACGGTAATGTGAGAGCCACAGATGGATTTGCCACAGCAGATGTGTTTGGGTTAAGCGCATGAAAACTTTGGGAAGGGAGATGGGGAGGGCAGGAGAGAAGAGGAACAACTCTGGAAGTGTAAGTCTTCCCAGCTCTCCTCCTTCCAGATGCAGCCCCAGCAGTGCTGTACAGACATCTCCGAGTGACTGGAGAGCTCAGGCCTGGCAGACCCAGCTGCTGTTGCTGTTAGGGGGCATCTGTGGCTGGCTTCCCCTTTTTGTCTCCAGTGCTACATGGGGTTCCCATTGAGCCATAGGTTCCCATTTTCCAGAACATGGGGAAGGAGGGAAATCTCCCCTGCATTGGGAGATCTCAGCCAGACTTTAACTCTATTTTAACACCATGTCATACCCATCCCAGCCTTGGGTCCTTCTTTTGCTAATGCCCTCAGGTGGAGCCACTGGCTGGCTTCCTTACCCCTCTTTCTTGCACACCCAGACTGTGGCAAAGCCAAAGGACGACCAGACAGACTCCCCACGCCAGCGGAAACAATGCATATTCATGCAGCCATCATAATAAGAGCATGCAATACTTAGCATTTATATTGAGAATTTTGCCTCCCAAGCAGCAGACATAGATTAAAATTCTAATTCTCCTCTTGAATACCAATATCTGCCGCTCGTCTCCCTCTCTCCCTGCCCTGCCTTTATGAAAGTGAATAAATAACTAGCTGATGAGAGAGAAGGCGTTTCTTTATTCCGAGCGACCAGGCTTGCAGAACTCTGTTATTCACTCCATGCACGCTCAGGTCCTGCACACAGCCTCAGTATTGTCATTCCCCCAGAAGCAGTTCAGGTCGCTGTGTCCTCTGGGAGACCCAGCCCTACTCAGAACATTCATGGACCAAAATATCCTCCGGTTAATTGAATCCTGTGTTTATCCTATGCCTGCCTATCTGCATCTGCTGCCAGAGGTTTCACATCCCATTAGCTTTCCTTTTCTTCAGGTAATCCTGTAGGCTTCAGCATTCCAACTTCTCTCTCTCAGAATGTTACTTCCCACCCACAGGTTCTTGTATTTTTTCCTCCGTAACATGGAGGCTGATCTCAGTCAGGAAGAACACAGTTTTCCCTCAGTTCCACACTTAGTGGGGTTCACTGTTGGCTTGTGGCCTGGCTGACGCAGGCAGGTGTCTGGGAATGACTTGTCTGAGCAGCAGACCTTGGTTTGAGCAGCTCACACTGTGAAGATGAAAGGTTTGATTTCTCAGCTGCCTGCCACAGAGCCCACAGCTAGGACTATTTGAAGTTTGAATTGCAGAGCTGCTCAGATACGGTTTTGGCTGACTCATACCTTGCCTTACATCTGAACAGCTACCCATGTAATTCAGCATGCCATAAACAGGGGTTTTTTTCCACATTAGTGGGTAATGAGGTTCTCCCAAACCTCTACTGTCAGCCCTGTGTCTGGCTGCCTGGCTACTTTTTGCCAAATCCTCTTCTCAGCACAAACATTTTAGAAGTTGAGGGATGCACACTGCCACTGCAGTGTTCATCATACCTTTCATTTTCAGAGGCTTTTTGCATCGTTGAACTGACATTTACCATGAACCCAAGGGAGTCACCCTCTGCTGCCCTTTCCATGCCTCCTTCACCAGCCATTCAAGGAGGGGAGAACTGTCCTCCTGGTCTTCTTTCCAGAAGCTGTTGGCAGGAGATGCAGCTTCCAACTTGAGGACTCCTAGACAAGCCAAGAGTCTCGAGGTGTAGGGCATCCTGTGGCCATTGGTCCATGGAGCTCGGTCAGCTGCCAGAGCTAGCCCCTGAAAAGCAAGATGGACAGTGAATGGTGAAGGTAGCTTGGTCCTACCCTTCATTTACTTAGCAGTAGAGAGATATTCTGAGAGAAGAGATGGAAATTCTAAACACACCCCTTTGAGAAGAGGATAGTGAGGCAGATCGCACCCTAGAGCAGGAGGTGCTGTTGTGCTGTGGTCACATTTTGTCGGCAAAGTTATTTTGAAGCTCTGTTACCTAGCCAAGTCTTTTAAATCTCCAAGGATAGGGATTCCCTTCTCTGGGTAACTGCTCCAGTAGCAAGTTTAATGTCCTGTTAAACCTTTTATTTCCTACCTAAAGCTCCTAGGCCTCAGCTCATTCCCTGCTTTCATCACCTGGTGTTACCAAGACCAGTTTGACTCTAAGGTCTGTGTGGTAGCTCTTTGGGAGGTTGTAGCCATTATTAGGGAGCTGTTAAATCAGCCCTTAGCCTTCCCTTCTCCAGCTCAGGTCCTTCAAGTTCTTCTCCTAGGTTATGTGCTCTAGGTCCCAACCAACTTGATAACTCTGTGTTGGTCCTTCTCCAGTTGTTCCAGAGCAATTTTGAACTGGGAGGCCCCAAACTGGTTTATATTAACTATTATCCTGCAGCCCTTACTCATATACCATCCATCTACCTCCTCTTTGCTGCCCTTCCCATGGGACAAAAGCTCCCTGTCACCACCCATGGAGCTATTTCATTGCTCTTCTTTCCACTCGTTAGCAACTGTGGCTACATAAGTGCACAAAGGAAACAAAAAGGTCTGTCCAAAGAGCTCACATCTTTTTGCACAGCTTTACAAACCAGTATTTCTTGCCCCACTTACAAAACCTTGACAAAAAATATTAGGCTGCTCATGCACCAGGAACATGTGTCATGTTTGCCAGTATTGTCTTATTTGAATTTCCTTTCTGTATGACTTAGGCTTCCTTGTATTCATGGGCTTCATATATATCTGTTACGTACACTTCAGCTGTAAATTCCCATGGTGTAACTTCTCACTTTCTGGGTTTCTGGAGTCACAAGCTCAGTGGGAACCTGCTCCAGAGTCAGGACTCCTGCCTCTCTCAGCATCTACTGTTAACGGGAACGTGCTTAGTACTGAAAGCAATAGAACGATGCTTATCACCACGTGCTCTAGCTGCACCTGTGAAAAACACACCACAGATGAAAGCTAATTTAAGGGAAGAAGGAAGCTGCGGTGTACAGAATACAACCCTGGAAAAGTCATTTCGCAGTGACAGTGATGCTCATGCTGTGAGATTGCAGAAAAGAATCGGTTTTGCCAGAAGAAGACCCTGCGATTTCCAGAGTGTTAGTAATCAAACATGCTGCGTAACCCAGAGCAATATGCACACAGCTCGCATCCCTGTAATCAGAAAACAGCTTCTTTCTTCCAGGCTCCAGCATGCAGACAAACAAACCCATCACTGATACACACTTGAGCAGAGACTACAACCCTCAGAACGCTAATGATCCCAGGCTCCTATAAATCACGCCTGTGAGAGTCCGTATGAAATTGTGTGACGGAGAAGCGGCCCATATGGCAGGCGGTGTTCCAGGTCACCTGTGAGACCACCCTGCAGCACAGTGTCATGGCTTGTCAGGAGCTGAGCTTGAAATGGTGATGGGGTGCCTGGTTCAGCATTACTGAGATTATTTTTTGTTATCTTTTGCAGCCACAGAGTGAGAATTATTTCTCCTAACACACCAGCAGCGGGGGAGGAGGTGAGGGGGAGGCTGTACGTGACTGCCACATTGAGCTGTCAGCATGAAACGCCTGCATAAAGCTACAAGCAAGCCAAAAATTCCTGAGTCCTCAGCTCTTTTCACATCAGACTGGGATTTGTGTCACGTCCACACAGAAGCCAGTTACCAGAGACTGTTGTAACCATGACTGAGTGGTACCAGCTGCTTGTATTTTGTCTTTAACAGTCTGTATTACTCCACTGCCTTAAGTGCTACAAAGGGCCTACAAGATAAAAACAAAGCAAAAGAGTAGAGACAAGTGTCTTGCTGTGGATAGGGAAGATGAAACCAAAAAGGACGACAGGAGAAGTGTCTGCTGGCATCAAGTAAGGACACTCTGGCTGCCTAATCCAGCTACCGTGGCTGGGTAAGTGCGGTGGGCTGACCCTGGCTGGAGGCTGGGTGCCCACCAAAGCCACTCTGTCACTGCCCTCCTCAGCTGGGCAGTGGAGAGAAGATATAAAGAAAGGCTCTTGTGTCGAGATAAGGACAGGGGGACGTCATTCAGCAATTAATGACTCAGGCAAAACAGACACAATATGGAATAAAATGCAACTAGTTTATTAACCAATGAAAACAGAGTAGGATAATGAGAAATAAACCCAAATCTTAAAACACCTCCCTCCACCTCTCCTTTCTTCCCAGGCTCAACTTTATTCTCAATTGCTCTACCTCCTCCCCTGAGCAGCACAGGGGGATAAGGAATGGGGGTTGGGGTCAGTTCATCACATTGTCTCTACTGCTCCTTCCTCCTCAAGGAATGGACTCCTCACACTCTGCCCCTGCTCCAGTGTGGGGTCCCGTCCACAGGAGACAATCCTCCACAATCTGCAATATGATTCCTTCCCATGGGCTGCAGTTCTTCACAAACTGCCCCAACGTGGTTTCTATGGGGTGTAGAACTTTAGGACCAGGCTACTCTAGCATGGTCCCCCTTAGGGTCACAGGTCCCTCCAGCAAACCTGCTCCAGAATGGGCCCCTCTCTCCAAAGGCTGTATGTCTTGCCAGGAGCTTGCTTCCCACCAGGTCACAGTGTCCTTCATGTGTCTTCACTTGCTCCACCCTGAGGTCCTCCAGGGCTGCAGGTGGATTCTCTACTCTCCGTCATCTTCCATGGGCTGCAGGGGGACAGCCTGCTCCACCACAGTCTTCTCCACAGGCTGCAAGGGAATCTTTCTCTCTGGTGCCTGGAGCACCTTGTGCCCCTACCCTTCTTCACTGACCTTGGTGTCTGCAAAGTTTCTTACATCTCCTTTCTCTGGCAGCAAAAGGCTGCTGCCTGCAGGTTCGTTTGTCCTTCAGCTCTGTTATCACAGAGGCACTATGACTGCTGCTGGTTGGCTGAGCCTTGGCCACCGGCGGATCCACCCTTGAGCCAGCTGATACTGGGGGTCAGACCTGGGGGAAGCTTCCAGCAGCTTCTTGCAGAAGCCACCCTTGAAGGTCCCCCTGCTACCAAAACCTTGCCACACAAACCCAAAACTGTTAAGTCATTCAAGCCACAGAAACAGTTGGAAAGGGACAAATTCAGCTCCAGGTTTGGACAGCTTGGTTTTTGTGGTTGTACAAATTGGGTGTCTGATCCCCTCCTCTAGCCTAGTCAATACAGAAATGCCCTTCACCTGGTGCTCCCCTCCACTGCCTTTAGGGTTTATCATGTGCCCAGCTGCAGGTCCCTAATGCCACCTGAGATTCCTTAGGGTATCTCAGATGTTTGTTTGGGGAGGGAGGTCAGCAGACCTGAATCAACTCCCCATCAACACAAGCACTGAAACCAAGGAACCATTGGGCTCACTCCAAAGTGGGCATGCTTCCTGATGAGCCAAGGGTACTCCAGCTGAGGCTGGCCAGACCAAGTGGGTCTCCAAGAGCTGTGAAAGGAGCTTCAACTCCCAGCTCACAGGGAACCACCTGCACTCAACTATCCAAACCCAACTGCACAGAAATGAATCCCCCCCTGTTCACACTCTTAGCACTCACCAGTTGCTAGACAAGGTAACTTAGCATAGACCAGTCCCAGGGAGACATTTGAATACACATAGTGCAGACTATGAGGGTGGAAATGCCCCATCAGAGCATATTGGTTAATGGTTTGTAATTTGATAAATTGCCATTACTTGAGCCTCCATCTGATCCAAACCAGAACTTGAAGTTCATTTCTTCTTCCTGGATCTTCATCTCTAGTTTTGAACTCTAAATTAGAAGGTCAATATTTCATTAAATACTTAAATAAATATGCCCACTATAAAAAAAAAGGTTTTTATAACCATGCACGTTTATAACTAGGTCTGCTCTGCCAAATTCAAAGGAAGAGGTGACTTCTCCAGGCACCTTGAAACCCTGGTTTTGCGACGCCTCGATTGCCCTGCAGACCTGTCTCTTCTTACCATGGAGCTATCACAATGCTGTTCAGATAGACAACTGGCTTGTGCTGGATGGTAAAATGACAAAACATTTCTCTCTGTCCTGCCACCCTGTGACATTACTGAGACCCAACAAGACGGAGGTTAACTTCTGGAACAAAATACTGCTTGAGCCACCACTCTATCATTTTCAGCAATTTTATCTTACTAACTAGCTACTAACCTACACTGTTACTAGGGTGCTTTTGTTCCTCTACTCTTCCTTATGTCCCTCAGCCACTCAACTGTGGATCTTTCTTTTGACTGTATTTATCAATTCCCTTCACTTGACAGCTTCTAACTCATACCAAGTTACATTTTTTTATGCTGTTTTCAATCCTACCTAATCTCTGCCCCTTTAGGACACACAAACACACCCACACTATATATACCTACTTCATCCCAAAGCTTTCAGTTTCACTTCCCATTTTCCTTGCTCCCAGTTCAGGCATTTATTTAATTTTGTCTCTGTCCACTTGCCAAAAGGTGTCTGTCCAAGAAGCCTTCCTTCCTCCTGATGTTGTGTAGTGGGAAATGTCTTCACTTAGGAACTGCATATATTGTCCTGCTTGATAGACTATGACTTTCTTATCTTCTTCACTCCCTCATGAACAAATGAACTTCCCAGCCAGAGATTTCTGAAGACAACTGCATGGTAGAAGGCCAAAACCCAAGCCCTAGCCCTGAGACTAGGTGACAGAGTTTGGCTTTTGGCCACTCTGGCTTAAGGCTAGCTCAATCTACAGATTCTTATTTGAAAGGAATGGCTGGAGTAGTCCCAGAGAGAGACAGGGTATAAGCTATCACTCACTGATGTGGACAGTCAGGTGCTCCAACCATCTCTCATTTTGCAGCATGGGTGCAAACAGATGTTGCAGAAGCAGGAGGCAGGCAGCTCTTGCTGCATCTCCAGCAGATACGTCTCACTCAGACTGTTCAGTCACACAGAGAATGAAAAAATCAATAAAAATTAAACATTTTAAATGTTAGTAATTGGTTTCTTCTGCTTCCAAAGAAGCTGGGCTGTTTTGGCCTCTAAAATTCCTTTCTTGGCTGTTTCTGTTGCCCAGTGAAAAATTATGTGTTTGGGAGGCAGAAACAGTGGCTTGCCAATCACAACTTAGAAATGGCCTTCCTGAGCACTGCTGTGTCTTGGCTGGTCGAGGACAGCCCAGTGCTCACAGGGATGCATCCTGATGAGTGATGCAAGACCAGTTCGCTTGTGGGCAGTCAAACCCTGCTCCATTTCCAGCCCTGCCAGGAATTAATGTCCATGGTATGGAAGAGGGCAGCACACTATGCAAAAATGCATGCTGGCCTCTCTGTAACCCATCACGTCTGGTTAGTGTCGCAGCCGGAGGAGCGTGGCACTTTGGTGACACAGAATACGGTCTGTGGCATGGAGCCTGTCACAGCTCAATTAACTGATATTGGTCAGGCTCTGTTGAACACAAAGGCACCAGGAGCACCTTGCCCACACATGAGGTTTTGGATGAGGACACAATTCTCCAAGTGCTTCCAGTTCCTAGGGGTTTATAATTATGACCAGACAAGAATGATTCCCTTATTTGAACACTGCTAGTGTGAGTTATTCTAACATTTAGTCATTTTTTCTAAGTTTGTAAAATCAGACAAGATTTCTACAAGGAACTGGTACCACAGATGAGGAATGGATCACCAGTTTAAGCTCTGTAAACTACTTGCCACCTGTCCTGGTTCTGTCCAGGCCAGAGTCAACCTCTCCAAGCACCTGCACAGGTGAGCTGAGTTAGCCCAGGTGAACTGGGTTAGGCCAGGCTGTTTTCCATACCACCTGACATCATTTCCCCATAAAAGGGGCTGGTTGGGGAGGGGTGCTCCTGGGTGCCCTCAGAGCAGTCTGAGTGTGGCTGGGTGGGCCTCACATCCTGCAGTACTCTGTTACTGTGTGGTCAATTAGGTAATTGGTGTTATATGGGTATAAATGAAATCTGCCACGGGCTGTTATTGTTTCCCTTTCACAATGATTTTTGTCAGTAAACTGTCCTTATCCCAACCCATGAAGGCTCTGTCTGTTTATCTTGCTGGAGTGAGTGAGCGGCATGTGGTGCTCCGCCACTGCTTGGGGCTGAACCACTTATCCTTGCCAAGTGTTTACTCCTTCCTCTGAAATCTCTCCTCTCAGCCACAAGCATCGTGCAGCTTTTCAGTAGTTTTTCTCAGAAGACAAATCACACTTGCATGTTCTAACCTGTGCTTCAGGGAGAGAGCAATTACAAGAAAACAAACTCCAAATGAACAGCTGGTTTAACAAAACTGACCAAAATAAATGTCATTTGCTGCAAAATTTGCATTTATGGGCAAAAATATATATGCTGAGAGGTGAACGTGCAAGGTGTCACTTCCTTGCTTGAGACATGGTGTCCTGGGAAGTCCCTGAGCTGCTTTAAGACCTGACCTGCCAGTCTCTGGATATGTGAAGCAGCGGTTCCTGCATGCTGGAATCCCAGCTCAGGCAGGTGGAAGCAAGGGCATGGGGCATGACTTTGCCACAGCTACAATCATGCATCTCCCCTCACTCCACTCTTCTCTCAGCATCATGCAGGAAGGTGGGGATGCACAGGGCCCATAGGGCGCAGGTGGCAGAGCAGCACCACTCATACCATAGCCATCTCTCTGCCCCCAGCATGGCACCCAAATCCTGCTGTGGGACTGAGTATTTCTGATCCTGGGCTGGGGGACATGGTGTGAAGGAGTACAAGCTGTTCTTGTAACCCTCTTTGCTGTAGCCCTCAGCAAAGCAAAATGAAAGCCATAGCCCACAGATCTACGCCAGGGGAGACAAATGGCAAAATGAACACTTGCTTATGCAACGGAGTATTTTTGGTGTTAAATCCCCTCTGTGAGCTGTAAGAGAGAGATTGTGTGCTGTTAAAAGGATATTCCATAGTTACTTACCGTATGTGTCTGGTATACATGGAGAAGCGGTGCTGGTGCTCTAGAGAATTGCCTGGGGTTTTCATTTTTTTATGTATATGTATTTATATAAAGATGTGTTTATTTCCTTGAGTTCTTCAAGGATTAACATAATGATTTGGAATTCAGGGAGTTTTTCTGCCTCAGTAAACTACCAGCCTGAGTTTGCAAGTGTGTCAACTGCCTGTGGTTAAACTATTTTTGCTGAGAAAATGTTTACAAAAAATCTTAAAAAGAGATTTACTATCTTTTACTCAACACTTACTCTACTATATACTAGTATTGGTCACTTCCTGATGTTCCTCAAACAGTTCCCTGTTTTAGTGTGTGACTTGGAGCACCAGGATGTTAATGAACACTGACCTTTTTTGGGGTTTGTTTCTGCAAAATACTTCATGAACTATTTTGCATATATGGAAAAATATTTCACCCTGAAGGTGGCCATACACTGATACAGGTTGCTCAAGAAAGCCGTAGAATTTACATCCTTGGAGACAGTCACCACTTGAAGAGACACATCGCTGAGCAGCTTGCAGTAGCTGGATCTGCCCCATGCAAATACCAAACTGTTTGACCTCCAGAGGTCCTTTACAGCCTGTATAATTCTATTATTTTAATTTAATTTAAAATATAACTCAGGGAAGGTAATTTATTTTAACTAAATATTTCAGCAGAAGAAAAATAGAAAAGACACAAATGGTGTCCTCAGAGTTCCTCTTTTAGGGAGCTGGAAGTTCCTGGTGCTGCTGTATGCAGGAGAAGCAGACAGTATGTTTTGTTGAGGTGATTTATTTCAATTAAAGAAGCACAGATACGTAATTTTTTCTTTCCATGCATCAAATGCATGGTAGCAGTTTCTGACTCAGGAAGAGGGCTCTGCTCTGCACAAACTGAGTGGCAGCTTCTCTTTCTGACGACAACATATGGGGTGCAATTGCACGGCCTCTGCCTCTAGCACATAAATACAAGTCAAGGAACAAGGGCTTTGATTTGTCAGTAATTGCATATACCTTGAGTGGTGTTTTACTTCTCTCACTGACAGTACTGCTTTACTTTCAAAATTCTTCCTTTACACTATCAGCCCTAAATTCATGACAGGCTTAGTTTCTCTGTGACTGCTAGCTGTGTTACTACATTCCCATACTTCACAGACCAGGCAAGAGCTGCTGTTGGCATAGAAGCATCTCTTTGTTTGAATTACTCCCAGCCATCATTTACTTATTCCCAAACCAGGTGGCTCCAGGAGATTTTTATTAAAATGTCATTGTTAATTGATCAGATACTGTGGGCTGAGGGCAGGAGCAGACCAGCAGCCTCATGTGTCCCCATAGGGCTGGATCTCCTGATCAGCATTTCCAGCGTCCCTCCATGCACCCTGTGCCATAGGGGAGCTGGGATTGTAGCACATAAGGAGGAGAGAGGAGTGCTTGTCAGTCACATTTACCTGCTGTACAGGTCATAGCCCTAAGAACATCCTCTCTGGAGGCTGAGGGGCACCAGAATAAGACCATAAAATCCTTTTCATTTTTGCCTTTAGAATGCCTGTACCACTCACTTAACAGCTCTTTGTAACTACAACTAAGAACAATCTCCATCACACAAATCTATATCTTCCTCCTGCTTGTAGGAGACAATTTAACTGCCTTAGATCTTCCCATCCACCTGAGAGCCAAGTACAGTGCAGATAAACTCCTTATAATCCTGAATGATGGTAGCTTGGTTAATGTTCTGCAGAACCAAGTAGTCTCCCTTGCCAGGTGTCTCACCAAAAAATACAAATCATGAGTAGATAGACTTTGATGATCTGCCAAAAAATTAAGCTAACTTGGTGCAGCTGATGAACAAACCCATTTCCTGAATTCTTACAGTCTTTGAAGTTTGCTTTTTAGGAGCTGGCCTGAGGCACGGTGTGCATTATCTCAAAATACTCATTCACTGAAGTCTTTGCAGGCTTCATGTGTCGCCTGGAAGAAACCTGACTACGGACATAGAAAAGGTTACTGGAGAAAGAGCTGGAAATTAGCTCCAAGAGTGGCCACTGTTTAGGCAATACTTGTGAAGAGGCCAGCCTCAAACTGTCTGGAACTGTGTTTTAGGACAAATCACCCAATATCCAGTCTTTGCTAAAATACAGATTATAACAGAACCACGCTAATTACTATAGCAGCAAAAGGAGGAAGAAAAAGGTTTCAGTACAAAAAGACATTGCTTTGTATTGCAAAATAACCACATGTCCTTATATTT
Organism: Laterallus jamaicensis coturniculus; assembly: GCA_022605575.1. Classification (NCBI taxonomy): domain Eukaryota; kingdom Metazoa; phylum Chordata; class Aves; order Gruiformes; family Rallidae; genus Laterallus; species Laterallus jamaicensis. The sequence goes on from JAKCOX010000012.1 coordinate 9,777,087, forward strand.
ATTGCAAAGGTTGATGGGAGAAAGGTGACACCATCACAGCCAAACACCACAATACACATCTGAGGCAGCAGTACCTGGCAGGCACATCACCCTCTGTGCCAAAACATCCACAGACACTGCTCTGTATGCTCAGGTCCAGCAAGCTACCCCGAGGCAGCCCCACAGGGTGGGGATGGGTGCCTGGGTGCAGGGGGAGAGGGTCTGAGCACTGTCGGGGCAGGGGGAACCTCTGAGCATTGCGTTCCCTGGCAGCAATGGAAATGGTAAAAATAGATATTTGCACATTTCTCAGTTCATCATAAAGAAATTCCTTCCCTTCTTCTGAACCTGCAGTGTTGTTCTGAAGGGTGTGAATGGAAACTTGCTTTACAAAATGGGGAGCAAGAGAAAAATATTGCAGCGAGGGACATCAATAACATTTTTTTCTTGCCATTTGTTCTTTGCTTTGTAAATTGAAATTTGAAATGTCACAATTTGTAACTGCATTCTGACTTTGATATACGTTGCAAAACCTGTAATCATGTGCTGTTTACCAGTGACAACACGTGCTGAGCAACATATCTGATTCCAGCTGGACATGGCATCCGATTTCTGAAAAGCCAATGCATCTTTAATGGGAATATTCCTTTTATAAAGCAGTGGCCAAATATTGTATTTCTGGTTACACTGTAAGCAGGAAGAAGAATCCTTATCACAAAGCTTTATCTATAGATCTGGAAGTCCACATATTTTGCTAAAAAAACTATATACCTGCCAGCTGAATTTCAGTACTAAAATACAATCCCTGTTTCAGAATACGTGGGTAAAGTTCAAGGGCAAGAGGTTGGTCAAAAAAGTATGTAACTGCTGGTGGAGCTGAAGTGTCACCTCAGTTGCTAGATTTAAATATCTGTATGTATACAAAAGTACATGTGGAATCCCTCCAAACCAGTATGGAAGTGAGACAGCAGAAAGCTTGTCCAATATGAAGTTTCTCAGCATCATGCAGCTAATCAAACAGCATAAACACACAGATAATATAGCATATACCCTGTATTTGTCAGTTGCTACAGTGCTTCAGGGAAAGCAATGGTGTGGCAGGGTGAGGAGAGTGTTTCCTTTCAAGTAAGCCACCAAAACCCAATTTCATCTCTTACAGACAACAGAAGCCCTTGAAGATCTGGGATTTTGAGGCTACTTACAAAGCCTCGTCCACACACTTTCCTTCAGTCCCTGTGCACCACTCTTCATTTCACAGCTCTTCAGTGTGATCCTATCCAGAGTAATGTTTCCATCTGAATAATTTACAAGCTAAAAGCACTCAGAAAGGGTATGACAACATCTGAAAAGATGATTTTCACTAGGCCCTTGCAAGGTACTTTTTTATTGAAGCTTATTTTCCTAGGGAAGTACATCCTCCAACAAATAGCTACTTCAAATATAAATCAGTTTAGTGAAACATGAAGTGCATTTTTGTGCTTTATTTGGATCTCTAAATCTGACTTACTATTTGCTTAAATCTTAAGAACATGGGAAAAATAGCTGGCAAGAAGCAGGTAAAATAACTTCAGGCCAAGCACTCAGCAAATGGCAATAGTGCCTGAGAGGAATGGGTTACTGCAGCCCAAATGATTGACACAACACACTCCTACCAGGACAGTTAACACCAAAAGAAGTTTTTATTTTTAATCTAAAGAGGTTTAAATACAAGGTGAAAAAAGACAGAGTAGAAAATGCATACTATTTAGGGAGACTTTTTTTTTTTGACATTTGTAAAAAATACTAATGGTCTGCTTATGATGATTTCCCTGCAGACTCCATACTCACCATGGGTGGTGAATATTAGAGTCCTATTAAACAAAACATCATTAGTACTGCTATCAGCTATTATTTTGGAACAGAGCATATTTTTTTCTGGTTTTGAGTGTATTTTTTTAAACAAGGGAAGCATATTTTATGAAGAGGAAAATAACATATAATTGAGTTTCTGTTACCCAAGCCATCCCTCAGCTAAAGTCACATTGAAATGGAGAAGCTTAAGAAAATATTTAAGGATACAGCATGATTCTTTCTAATTACGATTAACAAGAGCTAGGTAGCTGAATAAAAGGCAATTGATGAATCTGTTGTTCTACTTTATCCACCAGCCTTTGAAAGTCTTGACAATGCTGTAAATTTGTGTTTCCAACTCTCAGGATCTCATTGAGATGTAATGGAGTAGGTATTTATCCTCTATAATCAAAGGAAAATGGAAAAAAACCCCAACTTCTTCAATTAGAAAGCAAGTTCCTTGTCATTGTAGATACAAGGAAAAAGCTGAAAGTATCATCCAGAGTACTTAAGAAGGAAATAGATTTTCAGATTGAATTATTTGGAATAAATTATTTTTGATCCAATATTATGAGTTTTGGAAGGCAATTTATATTGTGGAACAGCTGACACAGTCAATACCAGATTTATTTTTATCTAATACCATCATTCTTTGGAAAAAAAAAATCAGCTAGAATGAGTAAAGTATAAGAAAACTTTCTGGTCGTCATCCCCCAAAAACAAGATGCAAAAAATGAGTCAATGCTGTTGCCATAAAAGATAACAGGGAAAGAAAATGCTTGATGACTGAGACAATGTCATATATTCTTATCTGTTGCATTTTATGTGCGTCTTACAGTCCACTATGAAGAAAGCTTTTAACAATTTCTCTCTATTGCTCCTGCACACAGTTGTCTAAAAACCAAACATAACAAAGAAAGCTTATAAAGAACATAGATTCTAAAATAATTATAGATAGAATTGTCCTGGTTGGAAGGGACTCTTTAGATCAAGTCCAGCCACCACACTAACCTGCCATCCACTACTAGACCATGTCCCTCAGCATCACATCTACCCATCTTTTAAATACCTCCAGGGATGGAGACCCCACCACTTCTCTGGGCAGCCTATTTAAATGTCTAACAACCCTTTCTGTGAAGAAGTTTTTCCTAATATCCAATATAAACATCCTCTGAAGTTACTTGATGCCATTTCCTCTTGTCCTATCACTTGTCACTAGGGAGAAAAGGCCAGCCCCCACCTCTCCACAACCTCCTTTCAGGTAGTTGTAGAGAGCTATTAGGTCTCCCCTCAACCTCCTCTTCTCCAGACTAAAAAGCCGCTTCTCATAACATTTATTCTCCGGTCCCCTCACCAGCCTCATGCCCTTCTCTGGACACACTCCAGCACCTCAATGTCTTTTCTGTAGTTAGGGACCCAAAACTGAACACTACTCGAGGTGGGGCCTCACCAGCACTGAGTACAGGGGAATACTTCCCTAGTCCTACTCACCACACTATTCTTAACACAGATCAAGATGCCATATGCTTTCTTGGCCACCTAGGCACATTGATGGCCCATATTCAGCTGGCTGTCAATCAACACCCCCAGGCCCTTCTCTGCCAGGCAGCTTTCTATCCAGTCTTCCCCAAGCCTGTAGCACTATTTGGAGTTATTATGACCCAAATGCAAGACTCAGTATTTGACTTTGTTGAACATCATGCCATTGGCCTTGGCCCATCAATCCAGCATGTCCAGATCCCTCTGCAGGTCCTTCCTACCCTCAAGCAGATCAACACTCCTGCCTAGCTTAGTGTCATCTGCAAATTTACCAAGGGTGCACTAAATCCCCTCATTCAGATCATTAGTAAAGATTAATAAACATATTAAAGAGAACTAGGCCCAGCACAAAGCTTTGAGGAACACCACTAGTGACTGGCTACCAATCTTCTGTATGCTCTCACTTCAGAACAAATGAGTCTCATTATTTAATGTCCTGGATCATTTGTTCAACATTTTTCCAGCCATGTACAAACTTTTCATCATAAGCAGTGATTATCATAAAGAAGAAAAATAAAGATTCTTGCCCATAAAATGCAGATGTGGTGCTACATCTATACCTTACCTTGACAAATCCGTAAAAGTGCAAGTGAAAAAATACACGTTTCCTGTACAACACTTTCAGATTGTCTCATTTGCAGTAATTTTTCATCATTCTTTTGTAAGAACCATTTTTCAATTTACAAAAAGTTTAAAGATTAAACCCTCAAATAACCTTGATTTTTGGGAAAATCAGCTTTTGTCTCTTGATGTCATCTAAGGAATGATAACCCTTTTAATGAGACGCACGTCTTTTTAAGAAATGGCTTTTGAATGTTTGTTAATTATTGACTCCTTTTAGAAGGTCACTTCCAATCCAAACCATTCTATGATCCTGTGAAGAAAAGCATGTGAATGGGCATGGGGCTGGTCAACAGAGAAACTGAATCTGTAAAAACTGCAGTAATTATGGCTCACACTTGGCTGCTACTTTGCTGCAAGTCTTGGTTTTCCAGAATTAAAATACCAATGTAAGGTGTTGCATTTGTATGTGCAGATAATGGGGTGCTGATTAGGTCTATTGAAGGGATGCTCACAGCTGCAGGACCCAGGAGTGCCTTGCAGGCCCAGGTGCCCATTGCAGTCACATCGTGGCTCCATGCTGGCACAAGTCTTGGTCCCTCCCATCAAGTCTTGGCCAAAGGCACTACTGCACCTTACTACGAATCCCTGACTTTGATGATGGATCAGCACACTCATCCTCATCATGGCATGACTTCAGGAAATGAAGTCCATTGAGAAAGTTACTTTCAGCTCATTGTTGTAAGTTACAACCAGGGGCTTGGTATTGCACTGTGCATCTGCTGGCTGAACAATGGCAGATTTGAAACACAGCCATCCAGTTTCCCTCCTTTACTACTTCTAAGAGGAGTGTTTATTTGAAACATGAAGATGCCACTACGGGACATGGGACAGAGAAGAGAACAGGTGGTGAAGCACAGGTTGTGCACATATTTGTATGAGCAGAAAATCTCTCCGACCGCGCTATTGCTCTCCAGATGCCCAAGACAGGATCCACTCCAGGGAAAGCAAAGAAATCTCTCCTTTGAAAGTTTATGAACTTAGTGCTTTCAAGGAACTGCTTCCCTATTTGTACCGTGCAAGATATAGACATACTGTCTTTTTATCTAAACTTCTATAAGCTAGTCACATCTGTGAAAAAGGCAGGGAGGCTGAAAAGCCAGCAAACCCACCAGTTACAGGTTGCATATAAAAGTGTTATTTCTTAACAGACTGAGAAAAACAAACCAAGCCCCCCACAACAATTCCATCCCTCTAGCCAGGATCCTGATGCCAAACATAAGTGCAGAAGTACATCTTTAGGGTCCTGATGTTCAGACGTGCTATGGAGCTACAAATTCCTTTAAGTCAGAGGTATGTAGCTTTGAAGACTAAGCTATTTTTATGGAAGTGTTTTAACGGAGATTTTGCAATCTAACTTCATGAAACCACCTTTGAAGGTTTCATTTATATACCAAGGGCAAACACTATCCCATTTTCAGGAAGAGGCAATCCCAGACAGCAAGATGTTGAAGCTATTGCTCATTCCCTGAGCTGAGCAGATGCGGTGGCCCATGCCTGCTCCCAGTCATGGGGCTGCCAGCATGCAAGAGTACAGCTGCAGGAAGCAAGGGGTCAACCCCTTAGTCGCCAGTACAAGAGACAGGCTCATCACCAAAGAAAAGGGACACTCAAGAGGCCCATGACAGCCCTGCATCTCAGAGCAGGTCTCAGCCAAGGTGCTCTGTTTCCCTCTACTGGTAAAATTTCAAGCGACTTTTTAAAATGTTCATTTTCTGCTGGAGGTTTTCTGCTGCAGGTGTCCCAGGACCAATGTTCGCTGCTTTGCCCCTCTCCTGGGACCTCCGTCTTTCTTCTCAAACATCTCCCTCTGCCAAGCCGTTTTTTGCTGAGTTCTGTCATACAACCACATCTATTTAATGCTGTTGACTTCAGCAGAGTTGGGCAGGAACTTAAATTATTAAGAAATATTTCAAGGTAATTTATGGGTATTTAGAAAGGCTTCATTGATTTCTCAGGGTGAAAGCAATACCACAACACTGAAGCTATTCTAGACAACTTAACAAGCCTTTTAATGAATTGCTGCTATTTGGTTGTGTTCAAAAGCCAGGACAGAGCTTCTGTTGATGGAAAGTCTCGAGATTACAAGCTGGTAAGAAGATGCAGTAATTGTACACATTGCACTGAGTGAACTATCTAGGTATTTTAATTGCTCAGCTAGACCACAGGGCCCACAGCTGGCTCCAGTAAGACTTCATGTATGATCCTCTACTTGCAGTTGCCAGAGAAAACATCAGTGCTCACATCCATTAGTGGCCTCCAGAAGTATGCAAAATTAACTTGAGAAGGAGCTTTCTGAACTTTCACAGAGACTGTATTACAGAGACACAGGCTTCCCAGCTTACAAACCTCTGCTGTCATGGAGCTTTTCAGGTTTTTTTTCTTCCCTTCCACACAACCTTCTTGAGACCCGAAGTTTTCCATGTACGATCCAAGCAAGTGCAATTTCGATCTGTGATAGCAGCAGCAGGGGTGATATTTTAAACTCAGGATACATTTGAGTTTTCCACATGTAATAAAAACAAATGGAGAATTTTAATTCCAGGAAAACTCATTCTGGCTATATTTACTCTAGTGCTGTTCTTGAAACAACCAATCATTCATGCTCCAATACTTCGGTTTAATATGACTGGTAGATTAATTGAGCTACTGAACATGTCACGGCACAAAGGATGTAGTAACCAACTTCAGAAGAGCCTTTGGCAAACTAGCAGGTGCCTGAGTGCAACCAGAGTTAAATGCCATACAAACTGGTGAGTCTTAACAGTGAGTAAGAACTGAAATGACATGGGGGAAGGAGAGGAAATGGAGTGCTTTGGGGGAAAGTTAGTTTATAAATGCCTGAATATCCAATTACAACTTTCTTGATAATTTAGAACCATAGAATCATTAGGGTTGGTAAAGACCTCCAAGATCAAGTAGTCCAACTGTCCCCCTACCTATATTACTCACTAAACCACGTCCCTTAGTACCTTATCCAACCTTTCCTTGAACACCCCGAGGAATAGTGACTCCAGCACCTCTCTGAGCAACCCATTCCAATGCCCAACCGCTCCTTCTGAGAAGAAATGTCTCCTGATTTCTAACCTGAACCTGGTGCAACTTGCAGCCATTCCCTCTGGTCCTGTCACTACTCATCTGTGAGAAGAGGTTGATCCCAGCTCACTACAACCTCCTTTCAGGGAGCTGTAGAGAACAGTAAGGTCTCCCCTAAGCCCCCTCTTCTCCAGCCTGAACAGTCCCAGCTCCCTCAGCTGTTCCTCATGAGACTTGTGTTCCAGACCCTTCATCAGGTTGATTGCTCTTATCTGGACATACTCCAGGGCCTCAATGTCTTTTATGAATATATTTCTGTTACAGCAGCAAATGGAAATTTTTAGCGATACTTCTATACCATTTGTGTGCCTGCTGAAATGTTAAAAATGTATCATAGCTTTTGGGTTCTGCTGGTCAGACTCTTTGTTTTCGCATCAATTTGTAGTTTCTTTAGTTTTCCTGGATTTAATTGGAACCTATATTCTAGGAGTACAGATTACCAGCCCAGATGAAGCAGCAGTTTAATCAAAAAAGGAGAGTATTTAGTGATGAGCAGCCTATGTTTCCTTGCAGCAGCTCTAATGTTATCCCAGAAGTCCCATGGCCAGGAGCTAGGACATAAAGGCAGGTGGTGATGGGGCGGGAAGCACATGAGCAGTCCCCACATGTGCTCAAGCATCCTTCCTTCCCAGAGTCACCTCCAGAGGTTGTCCATTGAGAGACAGGCTGGAGCACACAGGTCTCATAGACCTGACAAAGGACCAGGGTTACTCTCAATTCACTCAATTTGGATAACTCTCAATTTCACACCTATTATTTCTTAGTAAAAAAGCCCAACACTGTTCCAGGGCATCATTGTTCTAATGGCTAGAGCTCCAGTTTCTGGCCTTGTTCAGTGGTCACTTTCAATCTGATTAGTGATGGCTTGTACGTACCATCTTTTAATGGAACAGTTCTGTGCCACTGAGGCTAGATGCAGATGAATTTTGCCTGCTTACATTGCCCTTCACACCCCATTTTTTGAATGCACACTGTAAATGCAGTCAAGAAAACGCGTGCTTCGTTGAAGCACTACTTCCAAAAAAAAGTTGTTAATACTACACATTAACCCTGCAAATTCAGTAAATGGTGGAGGAGGAACCTGGTGGAAAATAGCTGCTTAATTCAGCCTAATCTCTGCTGCTGAAGATAATGGGATTCCCGTGACATTACTCTGAGATTAGCTGGAAAACCATAACTGCCTGCAATAACTGTGGGCATCATTTAGCTTTCTTCTGCACTGTTGTTAATGTGCAAGAAAGCGTGAGCTCAGATGGATGAGCCCATCTCTGCTTGATTTGCAGGATAAACCATTTGAAGAAATAACCCAATCATTTCATAGTAAACTAAACACAATTAACAGGCATTTGGGGACAATAGATATTTTTCCAGAAACATTTCTGAAAGCAGGAGAGGACAAAAATGGCAAAATCACATGTTTAACAGGAGCACAGTGTGAGAGAGAATGGATCTTTTTGTTAACCCTCAGTAAATTATGTGAAAGTGGGCATTTTCAGACCTTACTGCAATTTGGAAATGAGAAAGGTGAGGGATGCTGGATCATGCATCTCATTGCTCACAGTTTCTCAATATTCTATAATATATTTTGCTTGGCTGGAAGCTTCCATTTTTGTATTTGTTCCCTGCTTTGATCTTAATGAACACAAGCTTTAAGTGTGACAGGACAGGTTTCTTCTTGCCTGATTCTGCTACACTCGGGGGTCAAACACTCACACAACATGAAGGTAGGTTGTTGTGGTTTAACACCAGCCAGCAACCAAGCTCCACACAGCCACCCACTCACATCCCCCACCTCTCATGGGATGGGGAGAGAATCGGAAGAGTGAAAGTGAGAAAACTCGTGGGTTTAGATAAAGACAGTTTAATAGGTAAAGCAAAAACCACACAAACAAGCAAAGCCAGACAAGGAATTCATTCCCCACTTCCCATGGGTAGGCAGGTGTTCAGCCATCTCCAGCAAAGCAAGACTCCATCATATATAACAGTTACTTGGGAAGACAAACATCATCACTCTTGACTCTCCCCCTTCCTTCTTTTTCACCCAGCTTTCTATGCTGAGCATGACATCATAAGGTATGGAATATCCCTTGGGTCAGTTGGAGTCAGCTGTCCCAGCCGTGTCCCCTCAAAGCTCTTTGTGCATGACTCACTGGTGGGGTGAGAAATAAAGAAGGCCTTGGCTCTGTGCAAGCACTGAATGAAAACATCTCCATATAACCAACAATGTTTTCAGCACAAATCAAAAACACAGCCCCATACAAGCTATTATGAAGAAAATTAACTCTATCCCAGCCAAAATCCAGCACAGCAGGATTAGCTAATCCTGTCTCTAAAGTGCTTGTTGATAATGGGGAGAAAACAATTAATACAAGCTAATATTTTTCATTTGTTAATAACAGTAACATCATGAAATGAACACAATGAAGGAGCCTTGTGTCCAACACTTGAAAGCCTCTTCCATCTATGAAGTGTGGGGCAAAACTCTTATTCTGTTTAATGGTTCTGTAAAAGAGCATTTGAAGTATGATTCAGGACAGGAATCTCAGTTCTTATTACAGTCAATGGAGATTATGTGGTACTATCAACACCGTCTTGGGAGTGATTCAAATGATCAAATAGTGGTGCTTACTAGACTCCACCTGATGTGCTGCCTCAACATAGGCACCCCGGTTAGTGTCTAACTGCTCCTGCAAAAGGATTTGAGTGTTGTGTAATGTCTTGCCAACCCCCCACACCCCTCACATGCCCTGCGAGCCCTGTGTTTAGACCACTGAACTGAGCCCAGGATCTCCGTTAGCAATGGTGACAAGAGCAGTGTGCCATCACTCCCCTTAAAGACAGTGCTGACCGACGCTAAATTCCTGCCACCGCTGCTGAGATCAAGGAAGACTTAGCACAACCAGTGCTCACTGCTGAGAACAGAAACCATTAGCAAAGAGATGAGCTACCAGAGCTGTCAAAGAGCAGGTCTAGCTCATCCCTCCCACCGCGGGAATGGTAGGATCAGCAGTACCAGTGCCACATTGGACAGGCATCAAGCAACTGCAACCTGCAACCTGCATTTTGTCCCAGGCAGGTTTGCTGCCTGAGTCTTGGTGCTGCTGTTGGGTTAATAACAAAAGCTCGTGATGGATTTATGTTCAGGACAGGCTGCAGATGTAATCCAGTCAATATTCTCTCATTTCATAGAATCATAGAATGGCAAGGGTTGGAAGGGACCCCAAGGATCATAAAGCTCCAACCCCCCTGCCACAGGCAGGGACATCAACCTCAGGCCTGGATTTACACAAGGTTGCCCAGGTCAACCTGGCCTTGAACACTTCCAGGGATGGGGCATCCACCACCTCTCTGGGCAGCCTGTTCCAGGACCTCACCACTCTTTCCGTAAAAAACTTCCCCTTAATATTCAATCTAAACCTTCCCTCCTTCAGCTTTAAACCATTCCCCCTTGTCCTGCCATTATCTGCCCTTTTCAAAAGTTGATTCCCCTCCTGTTTGTATGCTCCCTTCAGGTACTGGAAGGCTGCAATGAGGTCCCCCCGCAGCCTTCTCTTCTCCAGGCTGAACAAGCCCAGCTCCCTCAGCCTCTCCTTGTAGGGCAGGTGCTCCAGCCCTCTAATCATCTTTGTGGCCCTCCTCTGAACCCTCTCCAACAGTTCTACATCCTTCTTGTATTGGGGGCCCCAGATCTGGACAGTACTCCAGGTGGGGCCTCACGAGGGCAGAGTAGAGAGGGACAATCACCTCCCTGTCCCTGCTGGCCACCCCTCTTCTGATGGAGTCCAGGGTACCATTGGCCTTGCGAGCTGCAAGAGCACACTGCTGGCTCATGTTAAGTTTCTCATCCACTATGACACCCAGCTCCTTCTCAGCAGGGCTACTCTCAAGGAACGATTCTCCCAGTCTGTATCTATGTCTGGGATTCTTCCGGCCCAAGTGCAACACCTGACACTTGGCAGTGTTGAACCTCATTAGGTTCACCCGGGCCCATTTTTCCAGCCTGTCAAGATCCCTCTGGATGGCTTCCTTTCCTTCTAGGGTGTCGACCACACCACTCAGCTTGGTGTCATCTGCAAACTTGCTGAGGGTGCACTCAATCCCATCATCGATGTAATTGATAAAGATGTTAAAGAGAACCGGTCCCAAGACAGACCCCTGGGGGACGCCGCTTGTCACCAGCCTCCACCTGGACATAGACCCATTGACCACCACCCTTTGGCTACGGTCTGTTAACCAGTTTCTTATCCACTGGATGGTCCACCCATCAAATCCACATGTCTCCAGTTTAGAGATAAGGATGTGGTGGGGGACTGTGTCAAAGGCCTTGCACAAGTCCAGGCAGATGACATCGGTCACCTTCCCTTTATCTACTGATGCTGTCACTCCATCATAGAAAGTCACCAGATTGCTGAGGCACGACCTTCCCTTGGTGAAGCCGTGCTGGCTGTCCTGGATCACATGCTCTTCCCTCATGTGCTCCAGCATGTCATCCAGGAGGATCTGTTCCATGATCTTCCCAGGCACAGAGGTGAGGCTCACCGGCCTGTAATTCCCTGGGTCTTCCTTGCACCCTTTCTTATAAATGGGAGTGACATGACCTTTTTTCCAGTCCCCAGGGACCTCTCCTGACAGCCATGACTTTTCAAATATGATGGAGAGCGGCTCAGCAACCACATCAGCCAGCTCCTTCAGGACTCTGGGATGCATGTCATCTGGCCCCATAGACTTGTAGACATTCAGTCTCATGAGGCGGTCTTGGACTTGCTCTGCTCTTACAGTGGGGGGGGATTTACTCCCCCAGTTCCCACCTTGAGGTCCAGGGATGCAAGGTTCTGGGATTTGAGAATTATGAGAATCCTGGCTGCCTGAGAAGACCGAGGCAAAGAACTCATTCAGTACCTCAGCCTTCTCCTCATCAGTTGCAGCCAGTTCTCCTTTCTCATTTACGTTCTCTTTGACCTGTCTCTTCTGGCCAATGTACCTGTAAAATCCCTTCTTGTTGTTTTTAACATCCCTTGCCAAGTTCAGTTCCATCTGCGCCTTGGCTTTCCTGATCCTGTCTCTGCAAGTCCGAACAGCATCCCTGTATTCTTTCCAGGCTACACACCCTTGCTTCCAGAGCTTGTGTTTGCCTTTCTTTTCTCTCAGTTTGACCAGCAGGTCCTTATTTAGCCATACTGGCCTCCTGCCCACTTTCTTATTCAGAGGGACAGAGAGCCCCTGAGCTCTCAGAAAGGCATCCTGAAAGAGTAGCCAACATTTCTGTCTCTAAGGACCACCTCCCAGGAGATCTTGGTCAACAGGTCCTTGAACAGCCTAAAGTTTGCTCTCTTAAAGTTCAGTGTCCTGATCCCACTCTTCGCCACGCCCACATCCCTTGAGATCACAAACTCAACTAGGGCATGGTCGCTGCAGCCCAGGCTGTCTCCAACCTTAACACCTGTAATGATCTCCCCCATGTTGGTGAGCACCAGGTCCAGCAATGCATCTCCTCTGGTTGATCTATCAACTATTTGAACCAGAAAGTTGTCATCTACAGACTCCAGGAGTCTCCTGGATCTCTTGCAGGTCGCTGTGTGGTTTTCCCAACAGATGTCTGGGTGGTTAAAGTCCCCCATCAGAATGAGTGCCTGTGACTGCGATACCTCCTGCAGCTGAAGGAAGAAAGCCTCATCAGTATTCTCTCTTTGATCAGGTGGCCTGTAGTAAACCCCTATCACCAGCTGCTCTTTATTAGCCCCATCCCTAATTCTGGCCCACAGGCTTTCGACCTGCTCCTGGCCACTTCTCAGAGAGAGCTCCTCACAGTCTATCCACTTTTTAACATAGAGGGCAACTCCCCCACCCTTCCTTCCTAACCTATCCCTTCTAAAAAGTCGATACCCTTCTACAGGGGTATTCCAACTGTGGGAATCATCCCACCATGTCTCCGTGATTGCAACTACATCAAAATTTTCCAGTGCCATCACGGTTTCCAATTCCTCCTGCTTGTTACCCATGCTGCGTGCATTCGTGTAAAGACACTTCAGCTGGGCTTTCTGACTCAGTAGCTTTTTTGATGAGTTAATCTTTGATAATTGCAGTCTGGTACATGATATAATTATTTTTGCACCTTGTAGTCATAGTCTCGTTTAGTTCATGCTTTCCTGTTCTGTCAGTAGAAAACATCATGTAAGACAGCAGAAAGCTGCTGAATTCTGGATGCATAGCTTCTGTTTCTTTGCCCTTACTCACAAGACCTATCACCCAGAAGAGATGTGGGTTAATTTGACAGATTGTCCTTGACAAATGCATTTTATCTGTTATTCATTTTCACGCTTACAAATTGTTCATTTGTTCCAGAATTTTTTTCTCCAGAAATCAACATTTAAGAAACCCAACTCTATAATTCACTGGCCTTTTTTTTCCCCCTTTAAGTAACAAACCAGCAACCCTACTGAATAAATATAAATATTCTGATATAAAACCTGTGTAAGATTAGGGGAAGCCAAGGCCATTTTCTTAGGGAACTCACTGTGCAACCCTATCATAATTACAGATAATGAAAAAAACTTCACATGAAAAGACATTTACTGAGAAAAGCATGATCTGGAATATTTACAAGAAGCAATAATATAAATGAGTTTGATGTTTAACATGTTGTAAGCAATAAAAAAATGTATAAACTCAGCTGGCTTCTGTAGTGGGGCCTTTGAAAATCCTGGAATGTTTTTAACAGGGTCAGTGTGAGTACGTGGAAGAACAAAACACAATTGGGCTTTCTTTGCCAGCCATTTCGCACCATATAATCCTCCAGTTAAAAACCAAAATGGTTTTATTCACACAGATTGTATGATGAACCAACAGCAAGGCAACTGCTAGAATTACTTTGCGTACATAATGAGAGTTGAGTCTCTGCAAAAATCACAGTTGCATTGTAAGGTATTCTTGAGACTGACCCATTCCAAGCTGGTGCAAAGTACAAGAGGCTGGGGTTTTTTTCCTCCACACTTGGATGTATATTGTCTTTTACAATTTCCAGTGATTTGGGGGAAATGGCTCAAATTTAATTACTAGGAATGTGAGGCCTTTGGAACAAATGATCTGTTTCCTCCTGGAGCTTATACAGGCCTTGCACAGTGGGTCCATGGTGGGAGAGGGACCTCTGAGTGTTGCTGGCATCATAGCAGGGGGCAAAGACCTAGTTCCCTTCTAAGGGCTTCCCAATATTCCGCTGACTCAGAGCAGCCTTACAGCCATCACTCACTAGGGAATACAAACAATATAAAAGGCTATACAGTCTCCGTCTTGGATCTATGAAAGAGATCACAGAATCACAGAATCACAGAATCTTAGGGGTTGGAAGGGACCTCAAGAGATCATCGGGTCCAACCCCCCTGCCAAAGCAGCTCCCTATCTCATATTACATAGATAGGCGTCCAGACGAGACTTAAATATCTTCAGAGAAGGAGACTCCACCACCTCCCTGGGCAGCCTATTCCACTGCTCCGTCACCCTCACTGTGAAAAAGTTCTTCCGCATGTTGGTGCGGAACTTCCTGTGCTCCAGCTTACAGCCATTGCCCCTAGTCCTGTCCCCACTGACCACTGAAAAGGGGCTGGCCAATTCCCCCTGCCACCCATGTCTAAGATACTTGTAAACACTAATTAGGTCCCCCCTAAGTCTTCTTTTTTCCAAGCTGAACAGACCCAGCTCACTCAGCCTTTCCTCATAGGGGAGACCCTGTTTCCACAGTTTATAGGTCTTCTGCTTCCCTTTGAGTTTACTCATAAGTTCCCTGCTTATCCACGCAGGTCTTCTACCTCTCTTTCCCGATTTCTTACTCAAAGGGATGCACCTATTCTGTGCTTGGAAGAAGTGCTGTTTGAATGTTTCTGTGTTAATTTTTCATAAGGGAAGGCAAAGCAAATAACATTCCTCAGCTCTAGTATCTCTTGTGTGGGTGAGTCTGCAGCAGTTTGTGTTAACATATCCTTCCCAGGGAGTTTTCGCTATGTAGGAGCTTGCAGATAACTTTTTGCAGGTGTACATAAAAGAGAACAGTTTCTTTGCACATTCAGGGAGGTTTCATTTGTACCAAATATTAAAAAAACATGATTTTATGTGTTTATCATTGTAATCTCAGCTTTGGGAGGAAAAAAAGTCTCACAAAATAAAAATGTTAGGATATGGAGAAAATGTTGTCACATTTTTTTTCAGAACACAGGAGTTTGTCACCATGGAGACCCTCCTGTTTTCTTCAAGAATGACTCAAATCTTATGGATGGAGCATATGTGATAGAAGCAAAAGGGTAGCACCAAGAATTCACATTAAACATTTCAGAAAGAGGTTTTTGAGCACCAACCAACGTCCACAGACTGTTCATGCAGCAAAAATATGTTCCCATTTTTTTCCTTGAGTTTTTTTCTTTCTAATGTAAAATAATGTTATGTTTTATGCCTAAAGCTAGCTAGACTTTAAGGAATGTGTGATACGAGACCAAAGGCTGGAGGACATCACTGTTATGTCATGGTATTATACAGTGAAGTACTCTTTCTGAGAGCTAAAGTACCTAAGTTTAAAGGACATGATGCAACTAAAACTCCTTTAAAAACTGCTTTTTAGTATTAATTATGTAAGCACAGATTTTAACTGAAGACAACCAACTTGTCCTTGAAACAGAGCCAAGAGCCGGTGGTTTGCCAGCAAGCCCCTGTCTGCCCACACAGCGGCTGGAGGCACCGGGCACTGGGCAGCTGGAGTGTGGTCAGCTCAGAAGCACCAGCACCTCCAGAGTTGTGTCCTGACTGCCAGCAGCGAAACTGCGACTTCAGGAGCACTTCTGGGAAAGAATAAGGCCTGGGTATGCTGCTACTGTCATATGTCATCAGACTGCCTCCCTATGCCTCAGCCCCTGCTCAGCCTGCATGGATGTATTTTTACATGAGCGTGGAAAGCACTGCAGTGATGACCAAAGAGGCCACACCAAATTGATCTGAATATCCGTGACAGACTTTCACCCAAACCTGCTTTTCTGCTACACCACCCACACAGCTTTCTGCTCTGCAGCCAAGGTAGAGCTGAGCCCTCCCTTTCTTTCTCCCACCAGTACTGCTGCGGTGCCAGCCTGGGGCTCAGCTCTCTTATTGCCAGTAACATCACAGGGCAGTGAGGTGAGTGCAGGGTAAATGCTGCAGGACTCAGGGCAGAAAGGAGCCTGCCATGCTTCCCTGGTCAGACCCATTGGTCTTTAATCAGATGCCCAACATCCTGCCCATCAAACACTACTCTGTGTTGGTGGGGAGGGAGAGAAAATGTGGTCCCATGCTGCATTAATTAGAGCAGCTCTGAGAGCTGTAAATCTCTTTGGCCTTAGTAGTGAATCTCTCTGGCCTTCGTAATGAATCCAAACTCCTGCAGCCATATGACACAAAGTACAGAAGCAGTGCCTACCCATCCTTGTGCACACACACACGTCACACCTGACGGGGTTTGCTGTCACCCATTGTGATGGCATGCCACAAAAGGCATCCTTTGTCCTTCCACAGCACATCAGAAGATTGGGTGAAGCATAAAGTCAGAATAAATCTCCTGATGCGCTCAGGATAATCTAACAGAAGGAAAATTGGGTATTTACTCTTAATCAAGATCAGATTTGTCCTGCTGGGCCATGTGGTATTAATCAGGGTGGAGACACATTTGTCAAGGATGAAAGCAAGAGCTGAGGAGAAGCCTGGGCAAGGCCATGGTCCATGGAGCCAGGCAGCCTCAGAGAGAACAGGAAAGTGAAGGGCAACATTCAGGTGGGACAGGCTTTTCTGCAGTGTCTTTACCCTAGGAGTATCCAGGACGCAGCCTGGGTGCTGAGGTAAGACACTGCCTGTGTTCTGTTCTTCTTCCTTCCCCAGTTATCCTGATAATGCAAAGGAAAGGTCCAAGGTATTTCCATCATTAGTGACAAAATGACTGTTTAGAGAAACTAAATTACTTCATCTTCATGGTGCTGCAAATACTCTTTTGAGGACAACGCAGCAAAATTGATCTGAAAACATAGCAACCTTTCAACTTAGCATGTGTGGAGCACCCCTCCCATGAAGACAAGCTGAGGTAGTTGGGCTTGTTCAGCCCAGAGAAGAGAAGGCTCTGGGAAGACCTTATTGTAGCCTTCCAGTACCTGAAGGGGCCTAAAAGAAAGCTGGGGAGGGACTGTTTTGCAAGGGTACGGAGTGATGGGACAAGGGGGAATGGCTTTATACTGAAAGAGGGGAGATTTAGGTTAGATAATAGGAAGTAATTCTTCCCTACAAGGGTGGTGAGGTAGTGGCACAGGTTGCCCAGAGAAGCTGTGGCTGCCCCCTCCCTGGCAGTGTTCAAGGCCAGGTTGGATGGGGCTTTGGGCACCTTGGTCTAGTGGAGGGTGTCCCTGCCCATGGCAGGGATGTGGCAACTGGATAATCTTTGAAGTCCCTTCCAGCCCAAACCATACTGTGATAGTATGATCTTGGAGAAAATATGAACTCAAAAATCACTGCAATTGAGAGTTGCACTATGAAATTCATCAAAACAAAGCAATGTTTCTTGTAGTTTCAAGAGGTCATCTTTATGATTGTAAGTAATCAGGTTGTACTGGGTATGGTGAGTGATACCACTTACATCTCTTTCATGAATCCATGACTCTTTTGTGTTCTACCCCTGGGTTGAAATACTTGAATACAAAAACTATCAACACAATAGTTCTATTTGACAAGGAGTGAAAAAAGTTCAAGAGAATTTATAATGTTTCTTTTAGTGGAGCATAAGTTTGTTTGCGTTGATGACAAGATGTGGCCTGTTGTAGCCAGTGAGACATCAGAAATATGCTGTCTATAGCAAAATCGCCTTCAGGAGTACTTGGAAAAGATTGTAGGAGCCAGGCTCAAAATGACCTAACCCACTTGTTCTTACTACCTTTCCTGAAAAACTACTGCAGAGCCCCTCTCCTTTATGAGCTGGGAGCTCTTCTCGGATTTCCAGGCAAGATGCATCTGCAGCCAGTTTCCCATTGATAAGAGCTCTTCTGTCTCTTTTGTATTTACACTCTGAATTTGTTCCACTTCAGATGTTCCTTGAAGTTTATCCACGTGAGTTACATGCTGTATTCTAGATATTTTCTCAGCGTGGGTCTATAAAAAGATGTTGGATTCGGGGACTATACCTGGGCAATACCTAATCTTTACCCTGTACTGACTGCAAGCAGCCCCCTTTGACCTAAGAGCCTTTCGCCATGCTTTTCTTATTTTGCTGTTCTGTTTCTAACTCAGCTTGATATTTGGCAATGTTTACTTCTTCCCAGTACTTCTTAACCAACAAGGAATGACCTGCTTCATTGCTCATGTCTTCCTTTTACTCTTAGTATTATCTTTCCTTGTTCCCGATATTGTTTTTAAACATTAATTGTTCATCCAGGTGACTATGGACACCTTCCCCTTTTGGTTAGAACATAAACTAAGCATAGTTTATTTTTTTTTTTTCTGTCTTTATAGTAGCCTATTTCACAGTCAAGCCCTTTAGTTTTTAAAAACATTAAGTATCCATCCTCATGTTATCAAAATTTATCCTATTTGAACCAGCGAAACTTTTATTCCATAAAGCTACTTGTGTTCATACACACACACCCCTCCCTGTCCTGGGTTCAGCCCAGCAGCAGGCTATGTTAGCCCTGAGAGTATTCCATACCAATTGCATCATGATCAGGCAGTCTGCCCCCCCCCCCCTTGCAGGGGCGACTCCGGACCCAGGCACGGGAGGTTCCGGTCTGGGCAGGCACAGTGCCAGTTCCGGGGGAGACTCCAGACCCATCAGAAACTGCTCTGGGCACGGGAAGTCCCGGTCTGGGCAGGCGTGTGGGAGTTCCGGCTTCTCTCTCTCGCTCTCTCTCTTTTGGATCGGCGTGGCAGGCGGTGGTGAGGGGGGTGCTCGGGGGTGCTGGGCTCAGGGAGTGCTGTATTCGGGGCTCTGGATCTGAATCTGAATCGGTTCGGGCACGGCTCAAATTACATAGTGTGGTGAGAGGTTTGCACTGTATATAATAGCACTGTAGTTAGTTGTTTTCATACCTTTCCCTGTTGTTTAGTAAACTATCCTTATCCCAACCCTGCAGGCCTTTGGGTTTTTTTTAACTCTGGCTCTGCAGCTCCTCGCTTAGCGCCGTTCACCCATCCTCCACCTCTTAAAGAGGTAGGGGGGCTTCTTTTTCTGACCTTTGTGGCCCCAGCTTTCCGCTGAGGTCTAAACCACAACACTCCCAAATTCAGATTAATCAATTCAAAGTTATTTTGTCTGTCCAGTTATCCTGAAAGGTCCCCCTTACTTTCCAAAACCTCTGTATGGTAAAATAATTCTGTTGACTAGCACATCTTGGAACATACATACTTGAGCATTGTTGACATTTTTGCCCTAGACTATCACTGAAAACTTAAGAGTTGTAGGTGACAGTGATTTCAGCTGTTCTGTTCTGGCTTGAAGTAGAGTAACAGTGCTTTGTAGCATCGAAACAAATTAGTTGTAATATCCTACTTCCTTCTAATCCCTGGTGGAATTGCCTGGGTGAATACTTAAATGCTTTCTCGAAAACCTTAAGCACTTTGGGCTCTATCACTTTGCCTCATGTGTTGCAGAAAGTTCTAGGATTTCAGAGGGATATGTACATAAAAAGACTTTGTTGTCAGGCTGCTGCTCTTCCAGTTGAGATGGAAGACACCACAATGACATCCATTGACTCGTTGCATGGTTTCCCATCACAGGACAGTCAGAAAAGACCCCACAAAGTGAGGGTCTGTTCTGAGGTTGTGGTATGTCCTCTCCACAGCCTTCAGACACATAGGCTCTGCCAGGTCTTTGCAAACTGGATCTCATCCATTTTGTATTCTCCACCTGAACCACAGGAGCTGGAGCAGGAGCTTGGTGTACAAGCAGAAGTGAGTGATCAGAGTGCAGGCAGGAGAACTGGCCTGAGGTCAGAAGCAGTGAGGTCTCCACCTTCTCGTTGGCAGGGCAGTGTGAGAAGCTGAGTCCTTGACTGCTTGGCAACAACTAAAACACCAGCGTCTTAGCAGCATTGTTCTCATCCTAAATCCAAAACATGGCACTACAGTAGTTGCTAGGAAGAAAATTAGCTCTATCCCTGCCAAAACCAGGACAGAGGGGAAATAGAAGCACCTCCCTTCCCAGTCCATGGATTGCTTTAGAGTGAAGAAGTGCCAGGGCGACCAGAGCAGGAGATCCCTGAATATTTGCAGGACCTGAGGTGGTTCTGGGGTAACAGGAAGGTGTAAGGTTGAAGTTTCTGCCCTTTAGCTGCTAGGGAACCTGATCCAGGTGTTTTGCAGCAGGACAGCACTGGCTTGGAAAACGCCTGGCTGGTTTCCTTCCTTTTCCAGATGCCACCTCTATGTCTAGCATCCTAACCCAGTGATGACAAGACTGCCCCCAAGGTAGCATCACCAACAGCCAAGGCCCATACACAGACAGTTTCCCATGGAGCCTGTGACAATGTCATGTCACAGGCATGACCACCCACTCTCTGTGAGCACTGCTTCTAGGACAAGCTGCAGTGTTTGCTTTCCATTACCATGGCTCTCCTTTCCTTGGGTAGGCAGCAGTGACCACTGGACCTGAATCATCTTTTGTGGGCATTGGCAGGCCTGGTGGCCCTTGCTAGCTCTGGTAGAGCAGCAGTCCTGGTGAAGAAGACCCTAAAAGCAGAGTGTCCAGACAAGAAGAAAGCGTGTCTGCAGAGCCTGCTGCCATCTGGAGAAGGGGCTGTCAGGAGCAGGCAGAGCTGCAGCAGAGCCTCTGGCTAGGCTGGATGCGTGGTCAGCATGGTTAGGTAGGACAGATGTAGCTACAGGTAATGTACCTCAACAGGTACTGAGAAGTGGCTCCCTGCTGAGTCATGGCCAAGGCATGAAGTTCCGCACCAACATGCGGAAGAACTTTTTCACAGTGAGGGTGACGGAGCAGTGGAATAGGCTGCCCAGGGAGGTGGTGGAGTCTCCATCTCTGGAGATATTCAAGTCTCGTCTGGACGCCTATCTATGTAATATGAGATAGGGAGCCTGCTTTGGCAGGGGGGTTGGACCCGATGATCTCTTGAGGTCCCTTCCAACCCCTAAGATTCTGTGATTCTGTTATTCTGTGAAATACTGACTGATTTCACCAGATAGACTGCTGACAGCCATGATTATAGAGTCCTAAAGGTCTGCTGATAATCAAACCAAATGCTCTGGGGTAGCTGTCAAAGGAAAAATACAAGGTACCATTAGGAGAAAACAGTGAACTAGTTCATCAGTGTAGGGAGAGTCTCTCTCTCTCAGTGACTTATTTTCATACCATGCACAGACTTTAAAAAAAAAAAAAAGCCGTAGAATTAAACCAGCATTTGAAGCTGCCCTCTTGAGACTTTATTTGAATGTAATATATTTCAATTACTGTGTATTCAAAATTCCCATGCTAATATACAGTCTGCGGAGACTTATAATGTGTGTTGGTTGAAATCCGAGCTAAATTAATATAATCGTTTCATTTCTTTAAAAAAAAAAAAAAAAAGAAGGAAATAATCTACTTGGCTGGAAGCGCCTTGAGGAATGTTAAGCAGAAAAGAGACAGAATAACTGGGGAGTGATTATGGAAGCAGCTCTTACAGGCCAATTGCTCAGAGCCAGTGCCAGAAAATAAAGGAAACCTTCTTTTATTAAACATGATTGCTGTGACCTTCTCCGGTTAACCTACAGAAGGGAAAAACGAGCTCTGCACTGCGTATGATTTGTTGTTATTACAGCTGGGCTGTTTTTCAGTGAACCTGCAGAACCCAGAATGTTTATTTTGATTTATTTTTTGCTGGATTTTCTCTCAGAAGAGCAAAGCCAAATGAAACATCTCTTAGGACGGCACACCTGTACCCATTTCTCTGTGAGAACCGCGGCTGCGACCCCTGCTCTCCCCTCCTTTCTCGCTGTGAAGATCACAGCCGTGCATGTCCCTGTCTCCCTCCTTCCCTGAAAAGGGGGCTCTGCCGCGGGCTTTGAGTGTTGTTCCCCTCGCAGTGCAGAGATCACAGCTGTGCCCGACCCTCGAGTGAGGGCTGATAGAGGGAGCTTCCTTTCATCTGTCTTCTCCTGAGGCGAGCACCACCAGCGCTCCCCTGGGGATTGCGTAAACGAGATGGAGAGCAGCAATTCGATGTATTTATGTGCAGCGGAGTCAAGAGGGCCCCACTGTGCCCAGGTTATGCACAAGCAGAGCCCCAGAGAGCTCCCGCTGCGGAGGCACCGCACGGACAAAGCACAGGCCATTGTAAGACAGGAGGGACAAGGACAGTGCAGCCATGTGTGTGCTTGTGTATTCTTGTCAGCCTGGGAGGTGTTTGGCAGAGGCTTACCGATGCATGCGGCATAATCAGGAGCGTAAGAAAATCCCCACAGAAACCAGACCCAGTGAGCTAATTGTGGATTAGGTCATTTTTCTATGCGCCTTCCAAGATGACTGCATACACCTAATTAAGATGCCTAATATATTTTGTTTAGCCCAAATGGTGATGGAGGAGAAAGGTTATTAGTCTGGTGTCTGGGGTATTGGCAGGCCTGATTTTTACGTGGATTGGAATTCAGCAGGCTTTCCGTTTCCAAGGAATAAAGTCACCAACACAACTTAATCACACAATTACTTTAAGGAACAGACAAATCACTGAAAACATTTTCTAAAATCATAAGATTCTACTGATTCATCTTTCTGTGTCACTTCTTGGCCACAGCTCGTACTTCAGGAAAAATATGTATTTGACTTATATTGAAAAAAAGGATATTTAAAGAGTACAACAATTACAGAATGGCTGATATTGGAAGGCACCTGGAGGTTATCCAGTCCAACCCCCCACTCAAGCAAGGTCAGCTACATGTGGTTGCACAGGATGATGTCCAGATGGGTTTTGAAATCTCCAGGGTTGGAGATTCCACAACATCTACAAGCAACCTGTTCCAGTGTTTAATCACTTGTAGAGTAAAACAAACATGTTTCTTATGCTTAAAATGAATTTCTTATATTTCTGTTTGCACCCATTGCTTCTGACCTTTCACTGGGCATCAGTAAGGAGAATTTGGCCCTGTCTTCTTTACTCTCTCCCAACACCAGATATTTACACAGATTGATAAGTTCCTCCAGAGCTTTTCCTTCTCTGAGCTGAACAGTCCCAGTTCCCTCAGCCTTTCCTCATACATCAGATGCTCCTATTCCTTAAGTATCTTCATGGTCCTTTGAGGGACTCTACACTGTGCACATGTCTCTCTTGTACTGGGGATCTCAAACACAGACACAGAAACTCAGATGTCTCTCACCAGGGCTGAGCAGGGAAGAAGGATCACTTTCCTCGACCAGTGGGCAACATGCTTCCTAATGCATTCCAGAAGGCAGCTGGCATCTTTACCACAAGGACACGTTACTGGATCCTGGTCATCTTGGTGTCCACCAGGACCCCAAGTCCTTCCCTGCAAAGCTACTTTCCAGTTGGTGGGTCCCCTGTGTGTACTGGTGCATGGTGTTATTCATCCAAGGGGCCAACAGTCGGCACTACCCTTTGTTGAACTTGGTGATATCCCTCTCACTCTATTTCTCCTACCTGTCAAGGTTCCCCTGAATGGCAGCACGATCAGTTGGTCCATGAAACCCTCCTCCCTGTTTTGTATCCTCTGAAGACTTCTTGAGGATGCAGTCTGTCCCATTATCAAGTTTATTCATTAAGATATTAAACAGTATTGGACCCAGTATCAACTCTGGGGTACTCTACTAGTACTGGCCTCCAGTAGGACTTTGTGTTATTGATCACAATTCTCTGAACTCAGCAGCTCAGTTAATTTCCAGTCCATCTCACCATTCACATATTTAGCCTGCATTTCATGAGTTTGTCTGTGAAAATAGACTTGACTAAAGTCAGGATAATTAATGGCCACAGGTCTCTCCTTAGCCACTACTCATCTCATCTTAGAAGGCTACTGGACTTGCCAAACATTACTTCACCTTCATAACCCTCATAAATCCATGCTGATTTCTTCCAGTCACCTTGTTCTTCTTCATATTTTGGAAATGGTTTCCAGTATCACTTGCTCTGCCACCTTCCAAGGGATTGAGGTGAGACTGATCAGCCCGTAGGACCTTTGTCCTCACTCTTCTTGAAATTAGGGGTGGCATTTGATTTTTCCCTGTCCTCAGGAACATTCCCTGACCACCAGTACCTTTCAAAGATATTTGAGAGTGGCCTTGTAATAACACTGGTCACCTTCCTTGGCAATTGTGGGTGGCTCCCATCAGGTCCCATAGATTTCTGCATGTCCAGTTTGTTTAAATATTCCCTCAACTGGTCCTCCTCCAGTGAGAGTAATTCTTTCCTGTGAGTCTTAGGAGTTTGAGATTGCTGAAGGCATCTTACCAGAATGACCAAGACAAAGAAGGAATGGAGTATCTCAACCTTTTCCACATCCTTTCTCACAAGATTCCCTTTCCCCTTTGGTACCAGGCCCACAGTTTCCCTTTTGCTGCTAATACATCTGTAGAAGTCCTTCTTGTTGCCCTGCATATCCCTCACCATATTCAGCTCCATGTGAGCTTTGGCTCTCCTAACCCCATCCCTGATCCCTCCAATAGAGTCTCTATATTACTCATGACCATTCTTCTGCTTCTTTTTTTGTGTTTTGCATTTCTCAGAAGCTCCTTGTTCATCCATGCAGGCCTTCTGCTGCTTTTTTTTTTTTTTTTAATATCCTGCATCTGAACATAGAGCATTTTTGAGCATGCAGGAGGAGGTGATCCTTGAAAATCAGCTGGTTCTCCTGGATCCCTCTTCTCCAGGGCTTTATTCCAATGGGACTCTTCCAAGCAGCAATCAGAAGAGATTAAGGTATGCTATCCTGAAGCCCAGGGTTATGGTCCTGCTGTTTTTCTTGCTCCTTCCTCTTAGGATCCTGAACTCCACCATCTCATGGTCATTTCAGCTAATGCTGCCCCAACCTTCACATTCCTAACCATTTCTTCTTTGTTTCTAATTCTGAGATCCAGCAGATTGTCTCCCCTTATCATGTCTTCCATCACCCGTGTCAGGAGGTTATCATCAGTGCACTCCAGACACTTCCTGCTTGTGCCTGCTGTGTTGCCTGTCCATCATACACTGGCATGGCTGAAGTCACTCACGAAGACTAGGACCAGTGAATTGGCAATTTCTTCCACTTCCCTTAAGAAATCACCTTCTAACTTACATCTGTTCTGCTTTGCTTTCAGTCATCTAATGCAATTTTCCAGATATTTTGTGTTTAATGGTCAGAAAGGACCATTGAGTAAAATTGAGTAAAACTGGGTTAGTCATGTTTGAGATTGCTGCTTGTTTGCTTGAGGTCTGGGTTCAAATTAGAAGTATACTGATGAGCAGGGAAGTAACTCCAGCCTAACTTGATGTCTGTTCTTGCCCCACTATCCCAGTTCTGTCTTCTCCTCGGAACCCATGTATTCCCTATTTGTCCCTGTGTTTCCTCGTGGATCACAAACTGTTAAGCAACAGTCAATGCCTAGGAGATGCAGGTGACCATCACAGTGGTGGTGGGAAGAAACAAGCAAATTCACCAAGGCAGGGCCAGCCCTGAAGCACCTAACTACCCCCTGCTTCCCAAACCTACTGGTTCCCTCCTCCTTGTATAGTAAGCCCCATCTAGCCCTGAAGCTGATGTCGGACATGCAGCAAAATGCCTATACGTAGGGTGTCTGTTGGATGTCTGCACAATAACGAATTTTATACCATTGATGTGCATGGCCAACTTCACTGGACAATTAAAACACAGAATGGGCAGAAACTGTAAGTGCTGGATGAAACAGAAATCTTATGTTTGAGGAGACTGAGTTTCAAGTGGTTTCTTGGAGGCAAAACCCTGTGGCGACCTGTGAATGGCCAAATGCCTTTATGGGACAAGTGGCAAAGAGCCAGGAGAAGTGAGAGGTGCCTGTGGCATTTGACCAGAACCACCACCTACATGTGCTTCCTGCCAAGTGCGGTGTTGCACACGGGGTGGATGCAGTGTGTAAATAAATGAGTTACATAAAACACACAGAGCTCATATATGAGAAGCTGGTGGCACTGAATGACAGCTGCCACATAGCCAGTGGGGCTACAGCGTTTGCTGCCTCTGGTAGGAGCCAACCGTACTTTCGGGGGCATTTGTGCTCTCATTTAGGCCATCCTATCCCCAAGAATGCCATGGAGAGTGGTGCCAGTGGAGACTCTTGATGTTGCACGGCCACTTGCTCTGTTACAGGGACATATCTGGTGCCTGTCTGGACACAGGCACATCACCGAGGTCTGAACACCTGAGACACCCCGGGGAAATGAGGAGCTGTGGTGGGAATGCAATCCATACCTGCGGTACCATCAGTGCACCCGCAGCGCCATTAGTCATCTGTACCTGCAGCGCCATTAGCAAAAGGGCTGCTGCCATCTGTTGGTGTAAAGCTCGTGGGGAGCTGGAAGAGCCCTTGAATGGGTGATCACAGAATCATGTGTATGTAGGGATTGGAAGGGACCTCCAGAGATCATCGGGTCCAACCCCCCTGCCAAAGCAGCTCCCCAGCTCATATTGCACAGATAGGCATCCAGATGAGTCTTGAATATCTCCAGAGATGGAGACTCCACCACCTCCCTGGGCAGCCTGTCCCAGGGCTCTGTCACCCTCACTGGGAAAAAGTTCCTCTGCATGTTGGTGCGGAACTTCCTGTGCTCCAATTTGCAGCCATTGCCCCTTGTCCTGTCTCCACAGACCAAAGAAAAGGGACAGGCCAATTCCCCCTGCACCCCATACTTAAGATATTTATAAACATTGATTAGGTCCCCCCTCAGTCTTCTTTTCTCCAGGCTGAACAGCCCCAGCTCTCTCAGCCTTTCCTCATAGGATAGGTGTTCCAGGCCTTTAATCACCTTCATAGCCCTCCTCTGCACTCTCTCAAGGAGATCCCTGTCCTTTTTATACCAGGGAGCCCAGAACTGGACACAGTATTCCAGGTGGGGCCTGACCAGGGCAGAGTAGAGGGGGAGGATCACCTCCTTGGACCTACTGGCCACACTCCTCCTGATGCACCCCAGGATCCCATTGGCTCTCTTAGCCACCAGGGCACACTGCTGGCTCATGGCCAACCTGTCATCTACCAGGACCCCCAGGTCCTTCTCCACAGAGCTCTTCTCCAGCAGGTCATCCCTCAGCCTGTCCTGATACATGCAGTTGTTCCTCCCCAGATGCAAGACTTTACACTTGCTTTTGTTGAATTTCATCTGTTTTCTCCCAGCCCAGCTCTCCAGCCTGTCCAGGTCTCGCTGGATGGCAGCACAGTGTTCCTGCGTGTCAGCCACCCCTCCCAGCTTTGTATCATTGGGTACTTGCTGAGGGTGGATGCTGTTCCCTCATCAAGGCCGTGAATGAAGATATTAAACAGGACTGGACCCAACACCGAGCCCTGGGGAACACCCAGATTTCTTGTGGGTTAAATGAAAAGTGAAGTCCCCAAACTTCTCCTTCTTCCTTATATGCGACAGTTATTGGTCCTCACACTTCTCCAGTCCCACTCAGCCAAAGGTCAAGTGTGTCCTACGGTGCGACCTTGCTGGTGGAGTGCTGCACTATCTTGAAATTTTAGGAAGTTTATTTCAATTTTTGTGTAATCTTTGCAGAACTGGTGGAAAACAGATGGAGAAGAGCCAATATCCCCCAGTAATTTAAAACCCCAGCTGAACTCTTGTTCAAACTCTAGGAAACTGAAGAAAGACTCACATGCTGGAAGCCTGCCTGTGGCTTTCAGCAGAGATTTAAAGGAGATTTAGCTGGCTAGGTTAAACACTGCCTTGCTCATTCTTGTAAATCACAGCTTTTAATATATAATTCTTATTTTGCCTATTTTTTTTTAAACAAGAATTACAGGCTGAGGATGTGTTCTTGCAATAAGCCAAATAGATGAGTACTTACAAGGCTTGTTGATGAATACAGGTTAGAGACATGTACACAGTGGTGTAAAAGACCAAAAGTGTTATTGTGTGTTGATGTCTCAAACATTGTGGTGGGAAACAGGTGTGATCTATACAGTGACAATAAATCACAAAGGAAAAGTTGGTTAGCAGGGAACACAGAGGGCATGACAGAGGGTCTGTTCTGATCACAATATATGGCCAGACGTGATGCAAAGTGGATTTAAAGAAGGAGCTCATGAAAGACCCCTCAAGACCACCCACAGTAATGGCACCTGTGCAGAAATGGCACCTGTGCAGATGAATTTCAATAAGAGGACACACCACCTACCATTACGCTTTCCAAGTTCAGGTTGTTTCCACCATAAGTAAAATGCTTAATCAATCATTTGGTGTCATTTGACCTTAATTTAGCCTGAGGAAAACTTCTATAGCTCCCTGGGCTATCCAGGTTGGGTTGTAACATTTTTAAAATTGGTGTCACGGACAGGATTCCCTCATTGGTGCTAAAGTGATCGTTGAAATTAGGCTTCTACTGCCATCACCCTCTGAGAGGGGAGGCCCTCAGAAGACTAACAAGGGATCTGATCCCTATAATTGCATACTCATCATGGCCACCCTGGCAGGTTCAGCTGTAGACTGTACCCCTCTCCTGGACATATTAGAGGGCTACGATGCCCAACCTTCTCTCCTTGGTATGACTTGGGCCCCTAATAATTGGCTTGAACCCCAAGCTGCAGCAGTCAGGAGTTCCACGGAATGAAGGTTGAATACGGGAAATGGGAAAACATTGGTCTGCATGGTTTTAGGAGCTCCCTTGGTGGCAGCACAATGGGATAAATGCGTGACACAACAAGCAGAAGGGGAGGCAAAAAAGTCCTTTCAAGATCTAGTGAAGACTCTGCAGGAACAATTGAAAAATGAGGCAAGAAGTCTCTCTGATCTTGCCACCAAGTGGCTAACCAGAGGCTACATACCCACAGAGGCTCTGGAGTGGAAAAGAATATTAAAGGAGCAATTAGATGAAACTCATTCCCAAATATGGGAAGATTCTGAAGATGGAAAAGAATCAAAATTGTCATACCCTCTTAAAGATGTAGAACATATAAGAGAAATATATTCCTTTGGGAGGGAGGAAGCCCTAATGTGACCCTTAATTAAGACCAAGACTGTGGATGTGGTCAAGGAGGAGCTCAGCAAGTTTCCACCTGCATCATTCCCTATTCCCCCAATGATTTGGCTAAAATTCAGCAAAACTATTCCTGGGGACCCCAATAAATGGAAACTGAATATGTATGGAAAGTATTGCTTACTGGGATTTCTTATGTCCACAGATGACAATAGAGAACCCTGATCCCTGACCAAAAGAGTAGTAACGTATTGAATGGGTGGACTGTTCCCTATGGAAAGGGCAGATCCCTTCATAATTAAGTGCCTACATCAGGTCATATTTTACAATTGTACAGGTGTACAGAAATCTGGGCATCTCCAGTTGATGCATGACCAGCTATTGGTTCTGCAACAGCCCTCTTCCATGCAGTATGTGGCAGACCCTGACAGGCTGCATCCTCTTACAAGTGGATTACCCAACATCTTGAAATTATAGGTGGTATAATTACAAGACCACTTGAGAACCCATTGACTCCAGTGAAGTGGAGGTTCCCAGGGAGAAGGGGAGAAGCGGCACAGGAATTGATTAATGACAGGAGACAAATGGGATTCCATGGTCAGGGACAGATAAAATCCAAAGTGGACCTTAGGCAATAGGGGAATGACAGATAAGTCCTCACATAATTCTCCACCCCCTCCCCCAACACGGCCAACACAACCCCCCCCAGTAATAGAAGATACGTTTTATATCAGAGGGCAGCTCAAAAGGGATCCCCTGGGAAGTGATGGACAGGTTACCCACTTGCAACTTGGAAAATTTGGTGAAAGGTTGGAACAAGATAAAGGGAATCCCATTTCCCTAGAAACCAGAGGATTTTTTTACTCCACAGAATGATAACCCCAGGAGAATGAGTTGATTGATTTAAGTGCCCCCAAGTTGGGAAACTCTCGCCACCATCCCCAGTAAGTGAGCTGGGGGACAGACCTACATAAGAAGGCTTATGGAAAGTAACAAAGGAGACTTGCTGATGACCTTTCCCCCAGGCACCTTTAAGACTCCAGTCACCTTTTTAGTATATCCAGAAGCCCAGATGTCAGCCCTCTAAACAGATGTTGCCAACTGCAATGGCAGAGCTGCTGACAAAAAATGAACCTGGGTGACAGATTTGGTTTTTAATTATAAGTCACAGCCAACAGCCTGAGTCAGGTATTGGCTGCCAGGAGACACATCCCCAGCTTAAGTCACAATGATATTAGGCTCACTGCCCACAAACATTTTAGGATGGGATTTATTAAAGGGGAGAGCATGGGTAGATTCAAAAAGAAAGGTCTGGAAGTTTAGACTCCCCTCAGCTTTGGTTAGACTTTTAGAGTTGGTGCCTGCACTTCCTCCTTCTGAAACAGTTAATGTGAAACCCTATGCCTTGCCATTAGGGGCAAGGGAGGGGATCACCCTGTAATAATCGAGTTTCTGGAACAAGGGATAATTATTCCAACTCACTCACCTTTAACTCCTAGGTGTGACCAGTCTGCAAGCTGAAGGGAAAGTGGCAATTAACAATTAATTACTGGCGCCTGGATGCCAATGCAGGTCAATTAACAGCTGCAGTGCCTAACATAGCCAAATTGGTTCCTCAATAGAGGAATGAGCCCATCAGATTTTATTAATCATTGATGTGAAAGATTAGGGGTTTTATGGTTCCCTTACAGGAAGCAGAGACAGCTTTGCCTTTACATGGGAAGATGTGCAATTCACGTTGACATGTCTCCCCCAGGGATACTGCCACTCACCAACAGCTTGCTCAGGTTACTCCCAGGGAGGGGGTCAGGCTGTATCAGTGCATTGATGATGTATTGATTGGTGGCCCTGATGTCACTGCAGTAGGACAGACCCAAACTGAAATAATTGATCATTTTAAAAAAATGGGGCTCCAAATCCCAGCAGAAAAGGCACAGTTTCTCTCTTATGAGGTAAAATTCCTGGGTATCTGGTGGAGAGGAAGAACAGTATGTATTCCCCCTGAGACCTTAACTACCCTTGGACAAGTAAAAATGCCCAGAAATAAGGAGTTACAACATTCCCTAGGCCTGCTGTCGTTTGGAGAAAACTAATTCCAGAATTTTCCATCATAGCCCATGCCTTATATGATTTGACATGCAAAAGAGCTACCTGGGATTGGACCCCCATTCATGATGAAGCCTTAAGACAGTTAAGTTTTGAGGCTGGGGAATTTTGGGTCTCAGGGCTGGTACACCCAACTGATCCATTCCATACTGAGCAGGGTTTTGCAGTTCATGGGCGATCCATACTTATGTGGAGCTGAGGGTCTGGCTCGCCCCACAGGGTTTTACTCACCCAGTTTTAAAGATGCAGAGAAATGTCACTCAGTTTGGGAGGAAGGCCTCTTAGTAGTTAGCCCAGCTTTGCAGGAAGCTGAGAATATCATATGGTATCAACCAATCATTTTAAGGGGACCTTTTAGGGTTTTGAAACCAGAATTGGCTGGAGCCCCTCCCCCTGTGGGAGAGGCAGTCAGGAAGTGGTATGCACAGTGCCTAAGATAGAAGAAGGAGCGCCTAAGATGCTCCAGATAGAAGAGTCCTCCTATAACGAATCTGTCCAGGAGACCCACCCCTTCCCTTATAAAACCAGCTCTTCTGCTCAAACCTCACCTGAAGAATGTGTGGTTTACTGATGCACACTCAAAAAGAGAAGGAAGCTATGGAAATGCATGTTGATTTGGGGGAGCAGGTTGTAAAGGAAGGGGAGGCAAGTGCTCAGGGTGATAGCAGTTTGGAGTGTGGCAAAGTGAGAAGGTGAGAACAAAGAACCTGTGCTTCTTGATATGGATTCCTATGCTGTGTTTAAAGGATGTACTTACTGAGTGGCTCCCCTTCTGGGAGTGAAATCAGTGAGACGTTAACCGTGTATTTGTGTGGTGAAAGGAAACATGGGAGGCAATCAGGTAGGTTTGCTAACCTGCCTGGTGACATTAGCAGCAGAACCTGATGAAGAAAAGTGGGAGCATCTGTTACGGTGGTTACACATGAAACATGGTCATTCATGTTAAAGACATCTTTGGAGAAGCTGGTAGCAGGGATTGGCTGGCTACTAGGGAACTGTGCAACACAATCATTTCTGCTTGTACTCAGTGCCATGACGATTAGAAAGGCATCCTTTGCAAGAACCCCCTCTCTGCTTATGGAATGGGAAGGGTCTGCGTACCTGGATAGCCACTGACACTCACAGAAGGGATCACTGAAGCAGAACTAGAGGGATTGTGCCACCTTTTAAAAACAGAATCTTCTGGTCCTGTGC
Source organism: Laterallus jamaicensis coturniculus (assembly GCA_022605575.1). Lineage (NCBI taxonomy): Eukaryota > Metazoa > Chordata > Aves > Gruiformes > Rallidae > Laterallus > Laterallus jamaicensis. Next base: position 9,809,583 of record JAKCOX010000012.1, read on the forward strand.
ATTTGCAGGTCATCACAGGATATGTGTACTTGCTTGGAGTTGCCCTGCCTGGGGTTTCCAAAATTCAGGCAATAGGTGTGATGAAAATGGGAAGTATTGTGATTAGGTGTGATATTCCCATGACTCATGGTCCAGAACACTGAAGGTGTGGGAAGGGACCCACAGGGTACTTGGGTACTCAGAGGTGATGGTTATCAATGTAGTACAGCATGGTACTCTGCCCCACAAGGAACATTATGGGGATGTTTGAATGGAAACATGTATTTGTATCTTAATGTGAGACAAGATGCCAGATTACTATGGGGAACAGGAGTTCCTACAATGTGTCCTTCTAGAGTGTTTGATTTCTCAGTGCCTCATCCTGAGAAGACACAGAGGAAGTGATGGATCCAAGGCATGACCTGAGTGGGTGGTGCATGGAGTCTGAGTGTCTGATTATTATACCTGGGGCATGACATCTCTGATGTTAGAAAATAGATTTATGCCATATGTGACCCTCAAAAAGCATCAATTTGCCCTAGAAAATCTGACCTGGCGAGTTCACCTCCTAAGCAATTTGACCAATCATACTTTCAGGGTAATTAATTTACAGATTAAACAGGTATCTAAATGACTTTACAAAACAGACTACCTTTGGATATATTATCATTTAAAGAGCAGGGTGTGTGTGTGATGTTAAATCTTCCCAGTGGAGACTGCTGTCTCACCATATACAACACAACTACCACCTTGGAAGAAGCACAAAAGAGGATTAGGAAGGTGTTGGAACAGACCAGAGAGCTTTTCCAGGCAACGCAGCCAAAGGACTGGTTTCAAGGCTGAACCCTAAATCACGGCTCACCTCTCTCCTGGTGCCATGGCTTAGCCAACCAGCAGCTAGGCACCACACAGCTGCTGTCCCTCACCTCCCCACCATGGAGAGGAAAAAGGGAAAACAAAAAGGGAAGGGGGAAGGAAAACATAAAGGAAGACAGACCTCGAGGGTCGGGATAAGGACAGTTTACTGGGACAGCAAAGGGAGGGAGAAATGACAGTTAACAGGACTTAGAGCATAATATGCAAAGCTGGTGATACACGATGCAGTTTCTCACCGAGCTGCACAACTTGGGCCGCACAGCTCAGAGACCATCCCCAACGCATGCATCCTGGAGCTGCGCACTCCTCCCCTCACCATCCCCCCTTTACACTGAGCATGACATAATTGGTATGGAATACCCTCTTTGGCCAGTTTGGGTCACCTGTTCTGGCTGTGTCCCCTCCCCAGCTTCCTGGGTGCCCCCTGCCTTCTCATTAGCAGGGCAGCATGGAAAGCTGAAATATCTGTGACTGCTTGGCAACAACTAAAACATCCGTGTGTGATCAGCACTGCTCTCGTCCTGACTCACAAACATGGCATTCCAGCCGCTGCTAGAGAGAAAGTTAGCTCTATCCTGGCTGAAACCAGAACACCTGAATTCACCGAGACTTACAGGGTGGGCCAAATGGATTTTAAACCTTATTATAATGTTGAGAGGTGGATTTTTGTTCTTGATGATTTGCCTTACTATTGTAAAGTGTAAGATTTTGTGACTGTTATCTTCTCTTTCCTCTATCCATTATATGAGCATCACCACCCTAGATGAAGATGATACTGACAACATCTGAGCCACAGGGTGGTGTGAAAGATTGAAAGGGTTATTGTGTGTGTCAAACATTGTGGTGTGAAAAAGGTGTGATCTATACAGTGACAATAAACCACAAAGGAAAAGTTGGTTAGCAGGGAACACAGAGGGTGTGATGGAGGATGTGCAGTTCTGTATTCTGATCACTGTATATGGAGAGAGGTCATACAGAGTTGATTTAAGGAAGGGGCTCATGACCACCCACAGTAATGGCACCCCTCGAGATGACCCACCCTAATGCCACCTTTGCAGAAGACCAAGAACATTCTGGAACAAGAACCATATAAATCCTCAAGGGACGTGACTGAAGCAATTGAAATGGGGGGACTAGACCATAAAAGACACAAATCCAAGGAGTCACATGCACACCCATTACTGGAGGATTGCCACAACCATCATTGTCATTGCAGGATCCAAGCATGGTGATACCTCTCTGTGTATGTCTCTTTTCCCCCTCTTTCCTCTCTTTTCTTCCTACATATGTTTCAATAAAAGGACACACCACCTACCATTACACTTTCCAAGTTCAGGTTTCTTCTACCATAAGTAAAATGCTTAATCAATTATTTGGTGTTGTTTAACCTTAATTTAGCTTGAGGGAATCACAAAATTGCTACAGCTCCCTGGGCTATCCAGGTCAGGTTGTAACTAATGGTTGTGATGAAGAGAAGAGCTTGACTGTTCCCACCATGCTGCCCTGACTACCTCTTATTGCACTGGTCCTCATGGGCCAACACAGACCTTAGACAGAAAGTTCTTCTAGTTATGTGAAGATTTATGATAAATACAGGTGAGGATGACCCCCCTCATCCCCTTCTCTGTACACAATGACGTGACCCACAAAGGGATCTAATGGCATAAAGAGTAGCTTGGCTTCTTTATGACACCACTGCCTTTCTAAGAGGACGGATGAGCTCCAGTGTCTGTGGCGTCTAGGTGTAAGATGAGGGAGCTGCCCGTGTGGCTTGCTAAGGCTGTGCAGCAGTGGAGCAGTCGTGCTGTAGCTGCAGGTCTGTGGGGATGGCTGTCTGGTTCATGAGGACAGGTTTGGCTGCTAACAGCACAGTTTCTCTGGGGCATTTCACAGGGTAAGAGCAAAAATAACCCACAGTGTGCCGATGAAATTAAAACCCCCAAAACCTTCCTAGGGCCAGGCAAGCACTTGGTGGTTACCAAAGACTCTTCCGGTAAATATGATGACTAATGTCTTTCCTGAAACTCCTGGCCCCCTTCCAGCAGCTGGCCACCTACCGACACCACCTGACAGCCCTGCCGTGGCTGTGGGGAAGCGGCTGCTTTCTGCCACCCCTTGGCAAAAGCCAGGGGCAACAGACCTTCCTGCCAGCCAGCAAAGCCAAAAGTTCTGCAGAGTCCTTGGATCTTGGCTCAGACCAACCCCTACAAAGGGGACACACATGAGCGAAGCACACGCAGGAAGCCTTCACAAACATGCCCACATGTGCCCATGCTAAGGAGGTCTCCCAAGGTCTGAAGATAAAAGCACAGTGTGTGGCTGGGGTGCTGGGAGGGGAAACACGCATGGCTGAGCCAGCCCCTCCATCTTGAGTGAAATTCTAGCAAATTGCATCCTGTGGGTTTGTAGAAGTATTTCTACGGCCCCTCATGCAAGGCTTAGACCTGTTAATATAGTTATGAGGAAATAGTAATGAGTTCTTGCAGACTGTTTTTGTTTTACTCAACCCATTAAGAGCTTGGTTTTTATAACTGTGTGCTGCAAAATTTGGCTGTCCTTAGAATAAACATAGAAAAAAAATATAGAAAAAGTAATGTTTTTCCCACTAGCTTTACTATTGGTACTTGCTGGTATTGTACCAAAAGTTTTCAGGTGGACAAAAAGCCATAAGTGTCATTAAGAAATATGTCTTGCACATGATTTGTCACCCTTGCCCACGGTCCTTACCGAGGCACAATACAAGGGGCCAGAAACCAATGTCTTTTGTTGCTCTTGTGTTCCAACAAAATGAAGTTGACTCTCACAAAAGTAAGCCCAGTTTTCAGTAAAGAAGTCAGGTGGACTCATGTCCATGTCAGCAGTACTCAGTCTTTGCTGTGGGATTCAGTAATGGTCACAGGTCTTCTCTGACCCACTGCTGCAGCTCACAGATTCACAGATAGGGGTTGGAAGGGACCCCTGGAGATCATTTAGTCCAACCACCTGCTAAAGCAGGGTCCACCTCGAGAGGTGGCACAGGAATGCATCCAGATGGGTCTTGAATACCTCCAGAGAAAGAGACTCCACAGCCTCTCTGAGCAGCCTGTCACAGTGCTCTGTCACCCTCCCTGTGAAGGTTTCCTCATACTCAGATGGACCTTCCTGTGCTCCAGTTTGTGCCCATTGCCCCTTGTCCTGTCCCTGGGCACCACTGAGAAGAGTCTGCCCCCTTCCTCTAGACACCCACCCTTCAGGTATTTATAAGTGTTGATTGAATTTAGCTCACAAAATCACCCAGCCAGCACAAAACAGAAAGGGAACCAAGAGCAGAGAAAATGCAGGCTTTTGGGTTTTCTGGGTCTTCTGAGCTACGTTTCTGTTTACATAAGAGTCAGTCGTGGACTCCTGGACAGCTTTTGCCTTTCTCCTCCCACCCAGGACATTGCCTATGGAGATGCTAATTCCTGTGGGCTGCAAACTGCATTCCCTAAGTTGGAAGAGAGATTTCATCTCACTTGAGAGAAGAGTGAAGACAGGGAGAGGGAACAAAGCTGCACAAGGGACTGACAGTAAGGGAAGTTAAAACAGGGCCAGATACAGCTGCGGTAGCGATGAGGAGCAGCAGAGCCCCGCTGACGTGACACACAGCATGTGCCACACCAGGCAGCAGTGACAGGACGGGGCAGAGAACAGCCCTGGTAGCCTCCCACATCCTCCTTCTCATAAATCTGCTTCCAGTTGACAAAAGACGATGTGCTCATCTCCTTCCCAGTGCTGGGGGTGCCTGTCATTTTATAAATCTAACCTGGTATCTGTTTTCCTGTCCTTGACTTTAAGTAGTTGTGCAACTTTTGGGCACACCAAGAATGAAATTAAATGGGAGTGGTGTAGATTTCTGAGAGGCAAATACATTGTTAACGTTGCTCTTTTTGGTTTTATCCCTCACTTTCTTAGGTGCTTAATATGTACCTGCTAATATCAGATCCCATGAGAGCTCAGCGCTGCAACAGCTCTCTGCTTTCTTAATCTTCTCCTTCCTGGAAGGACCTTCTGAAGGCATTTCTAGACATTAACCAACAGTTCCTCTGCAGGGGTTTGAGTTCGTTGTGGTGGGTCGCTGTTCTCCATTCAAAGCACTCCTTCAGTGGGTCGGTTGTAACCCTGCCACATCTCAGCATTCACTCAGGACAATCAGGTGCAATTTAGGAAGGCTCCATCCTTTCATGATGGGTTTCTGCCTTGTGCTGACCAGCCCCTCTCAAAGGTTTGTGCATGTGTGTTTGCATATGTGAGCCATCTCCAGTGTACCCCTATGGATAATGGTACATAGCGATGCATGCAGAATAGATGCATGTCTGTGAAAGACAGCCTGATAATTACAGAAATAAAAGAGCACAGATAATGGAAATAAAATCAATGTACCCAGGCAGGAAATAAGCTAGACACTGGTATGAAATGCACATTATGCCACTGACAGGTGTTTTAATACAGCTTGTGAATAAGGGATTTATTTATAAGGAAAAAGCTAAGACAAAACCTCAGAGTCTAATTATTTATCCAGCTATGCAATTATTAGTTATAAATCTCTAAAATGGCTGAGAAAATGTTTGGGGAAATGCCAAGTCTGGCTCTGTGTGAAATGCTATTGCTAGGAACCGTGTTATTCCTACCGATATATTATGGCCAAAGACACCAGAGAATATCCGTTTTCTGGGAGCTGTGCCTTTTTGCAGCAAGAAATGTGCTTTCTGTGACGGCTTTAATATCGTGTTACAGGCTCCAGCTGCACAGGGGAGTAAGAATGGAGGTAGTTGGGCCTTTTTGGATTAAATGTCTATTATATGGTTTCCAGGGACAACAGGGGACTGGCTTTAATGACCCACGTGATCCCTTCATATTCTGTACTCATATCTTCTGCTATTCAAATGGTTCCCCGGGGATCTGCCTGATCAAATACGAGCTGCACTAAATCCTGCAACCTGTTAGAAGAGCACTGGCCTAAGTGATATAATATGTGCCAAGGCCAAAAAGGAGGGTGTGAGGTAGCCAGTCCCAACTTAACCTGTCTGGATCCAAGGCTACAGTGTTTGAGATGCAGGATTCCCTCCCAGCCACTGTGCAGAGGGATCCTTTGCTAGAAACTGGCACTGGATCTGTTTCAGTGTCCTCTATGTCTTCCATCTGAGGCACACCTAATCCTGGAAAGCTCTTGTACCCCAAATCTCAATGTCGCTCGACATTTGCCAATGGTAAAGTAATAAACCTCATAATGTGATCAATAGGGTCTTCTGGCATAACGGGCAGGATACCAGTGCAGAGAAATGTGGATATATGCCATAATTTCAGTTTTAGCTACATGGATGGTGACCATAAAGAATGAGTTATGTACCCTTGTACAGTTTCCACAGTGTTGAGGGGAGACCTTATCACTGCCTACAATTACCTGAAAGGAGGTTGTAGTCAGGTGAGAGGACATGGGGGAATGGACTTGAGCTGCACCAGGACAGGTTCAGATTAGACATGAGGAAAAAGTTCTTCACCAAAAGGGTTATTGGGCATTGGAACAGGCTGCCCAGGGAGGGGGTTCAGTCACCATGTCTGAATGTATTTAAAAGACGAGTAGATGAGGTGCTCAGGGATATGGTTTAGCAGAGGGCAGGTATAGTTGGACTCAATGGTCTCAAAGGTCTTTTCCAACCTCGTCATTCTGTGATACCACAACTATATGCTTCTGGTAGGGGTTCTTAAACATACCTCCCACTAATTTCTGCTGAGGTTTATAACAAATGCCTAAGAAACTGGACCAGTAATGAACTTTAGATCCCTTATTAGAGTAAAATATATTACAGTAGTCAAGCATAGGAAAAAGCCAATTAGCACTTGCCCTATGGTTTAGAAAACCCCAGACATCAACAGCAAAGAACACTGCCACGTCAGGAAGAATAAAACTTCTATGAAACTTTGTCCAACTGACACCTGCCAAGGCCCGTTGCAGACTGGTATGAACTAGATTTCAGAAGCTGCCCACATATAGATGCTTCCTGGGGCCTCCTAGGCTTGCTGCACCTCCACTGTAAAACAAAGAGCTGCAGCACAGGCTGCACTGAGGAAGCGGCTGCTGCATCATTCTCTGCATTTTCTCAGCCCAGAAGGGAGGGAGGGAAGGGGGGAGGGAAGCATTAACGTTCTTGCCAAATGTTTCCCCGAGCCACACTTTCTCAGCTGCTGGCTCCTGGTTCTCCTGGAGGCATACATCTCATCTGGGTCTGCTCTCAGCCTGCATAAGGTGGCACTTGTGCTGCAGGATGCTGAGCACTATATGCAGTGTGTGCAGTGGTGCAGGGTTCGGGTGCTTTGGGTGGCACTCCAGGGTGTGTGCACCCTGTCTTTCATGCCTTTGGCACTGCTCCTTCCAAGGCTGCTCCTACCATACTTGTATGAAAAAAAACCTGGGTGAAGGTGGCACATCAGTTCCAGGATGCCAATTTGTCCATAAGTGGGAGCTCCAGCCTGCTGTCCCCACCCCTTGCTGTCTTTTTGAAGCTGCAGAGGGTCCAGTAGTGCGGGTTGGTGTGAGCCACCTGTTCAGACACAGCTTGGCTTCCTTCTCCCTCCAGCCACCGTGTAACACAATTGCCTCCAAGCAGAGCTGCTGCCACTGACTGCATTGCTACATTTCTCATTGATAACAAAGATTAGGAGGGGCAATGCCATGTCCCAAGGGGTTTAGGTCCAGGCAGAGGGTGCTTAGCAACAGCAGTAACATGCAACAGCAGTAGAGGAACCTCAGGATGACAGTGGTGGTGTTTGCCTGTGTGGGATCACCTTTAGGTGTCACAGAGCATGGAGCAATGAGAGAACAGGAGATAGCAACCTCTGGCCACAGCCAGCACCGTGACTCAGGACATGGAAAGACACACCCTGGCGGTTTTACCCTCTGCTGCTTTCAAGTGATAGCAAGACAGGGTGGTCAATGCAGATTTTGCTTGTATGAGCTTCCTCAGGGGGATAGGGGATACCAACAGGATGGGTGCTCACTCAGTGGGGTGCTGCTCAGTGTCATCATGGGCCATGGGACTCATGTACCCAACGAAGTTATAAGGAGCCTTTTCACACTCACCTCAGTGCTGCTATCATCTCTGGGGCTGCAGCCATGTGGAGCTCCTGCAAAAGGACCATGATCCAGGCCAGCAGAGCGGTCCCCTTCCATGTGAAATGTTGGGAGGAGGCTAATTCTCCACTACAAGCCCTGGAGCAGGTTGGTGTCACCCAGGCTTGAAGTCTGTGTGTGATTGGTGGTCATCTGCTGGTGGAGGGGAAGAACAAACCCTGGCCAGATACAGTCTTGAGGACCTGTGGACTGATCTCTCATTTACAGTGCTGAATTTTTCATGCTATACAAATAAAACCCACTTGCACCCTCCCATAGTCATTTGCTGAATCACTTGACAAAGGAACAGATTTGGCAGGGTGTCTCTTAATTGATTTGCAGCATGTATCACCACTCTGTTCCCCTCTCCTTGGTGGAGAGCCATGGTATGCTTTGCAGTACTATCTGGGAGCTGGAATTCATCAAAATGTAAGATGAGCTGTACCAAGTCAAACCCAAAAGCCTTGCTGACGTGATCCTGCCTCTGATGGTGGCCAAGAACAGGTACCTGGGGACAGGTGTAACCACAGGGCAAACACAGCAACGCACCCCAACCCTCCTCTGATTTCTGGTTGCATTCAGAAGCAGCCTGGGATGACACCAATCATCCCAAGTCCTACTCCATAACTACCCAGGCATCATCCAAAGGGCAACTGTACCAATGCGGGCCGAACACAGCTCAGAGCCACAGGCAGAGGCTGCACCCTTTGCTTCCCACCCTGCAATTAATCTTACAGCAGCCCTGGCCACGCAGATCCTTTGTGCAGGCTGCTGTGACCCACAGAAATGTATGGGCTTGTGCCACTTCAAGGGATGGAGTGGCTCAGGGAAAGATCTGCTGGGTTCTGTAGCTGAAACAAAGGCAGGGATGTGACACTAGGACTGGGACAGGGAAAGCAAGGGTTGAACCGTCTCCTTACAGTGCCTGCAAGCTGTCAGATGTGTTCAGTGGAGTGTGACGCTACAGCCTTGCCATGTGATGTGCAACCTTAGGCCTTCACTCACTGCTCATTATTTGTATGGTGGTATCACGTGGGAGGGAAGGCCCGACCAGCTCACCTCACACCCACTCGGCAGTGTGTAGGGTTAACCCGGAGTAGCCCTGTCTGTCACACAGAGCAGGCCCGAGCTGCCCACTGCCATGAACTGAGCAAACACCCACCACATTGCATTCCATGCCTGATGGTCCCAGTGGGGTCCTGCTGTCTCACACTGGGATGTTGAACACGCTGCTGGCTGGTGGCTCATCAGACCACACAGCGTGGGGGTAAAACCAGGATGTGTCGCAGAGGGTCTGGGAGCACAGAGGAAATGGAGGTCAGAGGTCATCCAAGCCACTGAATCAGCCCACGGAGCAGCAAGAGGCAATGTGGGACACTCAACACCTCGGGGGCCAGAGAAGCCCCATTGCAAACATGTTTTATGCTGGAGCTCGGAACCATTGAGGTGACAGTGCAGCGAGCCCTGAGCTCAGGGCTGGTGGCACCTGAGGAAGACTGGGCTCAGGGACTTGCATGCAGGGGAAGTGGTGGCTCCAATGGGATGGAGACATTGGTGGCACCTCCTGGGACCAAACAGCCACTAGTCCAGGCTGCCTGCCAGAGAGACTAGGCTGTGCCCGGGTAGGAGTGTATCTACCTTCCTGCCTTTTCTCCCTTTTCATAGAAGGCTTTGGTTTGTGTGTGAACAGGAAAAGTTCAATTGAGTTATTCCAGGGAGCTGGAGCTGACATTTTAATAGCAACCCCTTTAAATCTAAGCCAAGACTTGGCTGCCACCAGCAAAGCCCTATCAGAAGGGTTAAATCTGGCAACTTCCTCCAAAAGGAAAAAGTAAATTGCAAACTTAAGGCCCCATTCGAGAAATGAAAGTAGTTTTCTGAAATATAGCAGCCCAGGAGTCATTAAACCAGCAGTGGGAGGGACAAGCAATGACTGGCAGGGTTTGTGGTCCCTGTGACATGCCCGGACAGGATTTTCCTCTGCTACTTCCTATGTGTTAGCTGCGTCACAGGTATGTCATGGGTAGGGTCATCGCTGTCAGAGGTGTGAAGCAGAGGTTGTGAGCTTTGCAGAACCCAGGCATGGTCAGATTTTCTGTGATGCATGGGATGCTGTGTGGATCCCACGGGCAGTATGAGGTGTGAGAAGGGTGATTTGGCCTCCGGGTACCTCTGCGATAACTCAGTGTGAATGAGAGGAAGGAAACCTTACCTTACCTACGGACCACTGCCTCAAGTGTGAACTGTCAGCAGGGAATCTACACCAGGCAAGGGGAAACCCCACAGGTATTTCTGTTGGGGTCCCCACCTATGCAAAGGGGATCAGAGAACTGAGCTGGATTAAAAACAAGGCAATAAAGCAGGGTGGGAGGCTTGGGGGGAGGGAAGATCGGTTTTAGACAAATCAGCTCCATGCACTGTTTTACCAGGCAGCTCCGTATTGATCGGACAGAGGATGTGGAGGGGATAATAAGCATGGATGAGTGGGGCTGGCACTGAAGGGGATGCTTGGGAAGCCTGGTGGGAGCAGGGAGAGTAGGCACATGGGAATTAGGGAATGACATCAGAGCTGGGCTGAACAGTGGGGTTATGCCATGAAAACTATTATTTTCTGCTCTTCAGCACTTCTCTGCTCAAGGCACAGGCAGTGAGATGCGCTCCAAGAAACCACAGTATTGTTAAACATGGCTCTGGAACGAGCTGTAACTTAAATTTTGATAGACGACAGCCTGCTTATGTTTATGGCTAAAACTGTCTAGTCTGAGAGAAGGAAGTGAATATATCCACCAGCATCTGTCCACCAGCAAGCGTAACATTCCCCACAGAGGTGGGACAGCACAGGACATGGCAGCCAATGGGACTACGGCCCTGCAGCTGCTGGTGGGGATGTGTCCTGTCCCCTCCCTTCTGCTGAGGGCAGTGAGCAGGCTGGTGGGGCCTCTTGAAAAGAAATTCCTTTGCTGCAGCACAAAGAAGAAGCATGAAGCAGCTGGCCAGGAGACATCACACTGCTCTGCTAAATCCCAGAGCACTGACAGGGCTCTCCCTGGGTCAGACAGTGTCGTCCCACCCCCTGAAGTGCTGTGCCAAAAGCACAGAGAACATTGGAAGCAATCTCTTGGGACAACACAGGAACAATTAAAAAGCTGTATGCTTATACAAGTGGTGGCAAATATCAGTGTGGCAGCCAGCAGCCCTTTCCTGAGCCTCCTGAAGCATCCCTGGGCCCTTTGAGAGGTCACAGTGCAATCCCCACCAGCTCCCACCTGACAGAGATGGCACTGCTGTAAACCATGAGTTTAACTCCATCACAACGCCACCAGGCCTTTACTTTATTAGTTGAAAAACACTCTATATTCACTCCCTGTGCCCCACGTCACAGTTGGCTCTTTGGTGTCTGGTCCCCTTCCCCTGGGGATGAGTGGGAAGAGCCCAGTGGATGGCATCCAAACCGCACAGTAAGCAGCCAGCACGAAGCCCCAGGAGCTCATCTGTCTGATGAAATCATCTCGCAGTGTGAAGATCCTCACAGCTGAAATTGAAAAGTTATTTATTTCTCCTCTAAAGGGGAAAAACAACTTGCTGTGGAGGTTATTTGTCCTTTGGGGCAGGAGTCTCACTTTTGCCAGCTTTCGTGTCTCTGTGTGCTGGTTGGGAGCAGTGAGATGTTCTGGCAGGCAGGATGGATGGAGCAGAGGTGATGCCTTCCTGCCCACAGCCTCCCTCCATTGGGGCAGGTACGCCGTGGGGCAGAGGTTGGGCACCAGCTCAAGCTATCCCGCTCCACAGGATGTGCTTTCCTGGCATCCATGGCCACACTGCTAAGAGCAGCTCCTTCTCTGCTGCAGTCTGATAGTGGTTCAGAGAATGCTTCTCCATCCCAACCCCTTGAGGCACTGAGCCACCTTGAGAGGAGCCACGGCTGAGGTATCCTGCACCCTCCCCAACAGCCCAGGACAGCAGTCTTCATTACCCAAAGGGATGGTGGAGCTTGTACATGACCACTGGATGCCTCAAAGGGATGTCACAGCCTCCAGAGTCCTTCTCCCTCTCTGGTGTGCTGGGTGCTGGGCTCTGTAGCTCACTGAGGGGCTTTTCTGTGGGACTGCACACTCTGCTTACTCCACCTGGGACATGAGACCAATTAAAAATCACCCAGGGAGCAGTTTTAGCACTATTCTCATTCTGTACTGCCCTTTCACTTACAGAAGGTGGACAGCATTCCCCACATGCCCTAATCCTGCTCCCATTGCAGACTGCAAAAGGCTCAGCACTGACTTGGGCCGGTGCTCAATGCTTTGCAGCATCCCACCCCAACAAAGCATGTGGAAGGTTCCTATGAATGTTAAACCAGCCGCTCCACTACAAGAAAGTGATCTCAGAGCAGGTAAGAGCCAAAGAAGCTGCTGAAGGACAGGCTTTCCTCCAAGCCAGCAGAACTGCTTCCTCGATCCTCAGAGACCCATTTTGAACTTGGCCTGGTATAGACATGACTCAGGCCGAGCTGATACTGCACAGGCCGATTTTGCAAGTTCTGGAAAACTGGGGAATAATTCAGGAAACTCTGTTGGGTTGTGCACACAGATCTCTGATCCCAGGTGGATTTTACCTGCTTGCTTGGACCCTGTGCTAAGCAGGACTGCCCACTTTGTGATGGGCAGGATGGGGGTCCTGCTTCAGCACTGGGGCTTCCATGTGCCAGAATAATTTAAAAGGCGGGGAGGGGGGGAATCACTCAACAGCAACAACGCATCTGTTCAGAAATGTGGATGTCTGTTACATCACTGTCGAGCTTCAACCCTCAAAGGAACAGCTCAGCCCGTGCCCAGAAGCACCAGCGTGCCGACAGGCCCGAGTTCCCGCTAGAGGGTTGTAGTGCTGTACGGAAGCAGCCGCGGCTGCCGTGGCAGGAATAGTGTGTGTACTCCAGGCCTTTGTCAGCGGATCAAAAGCAACCGGCGATAGCCCGGCTTCCAGCAGTCTCTGCAGTCTCTGATGTACGCAGCCTGCACGCTGCGAGAGGCTGGTGCCTGAACAACCTGCTTCCCTGCCTTCCCCAAAGAGCTCCCAGCATTTATGTGACTCAGCACCTTCTCTCTCTCTATATATATATATATGTACATATGTATACACACAGATATAAGTAAACACAGTGTGTCTATGAGTATACACACCCAGACAACATGTTTATTTGTATGCTTGGGATTTCAATGCCCCAACAGCCACATGGCGCGGTAGCCGCCTGCCGTTGTGAGGACCGGGGGCATGGCTGGTGGACCTGAGCCCCAGCACAGCAGTACAGCGAACAGGATGATTTGCAGCATCAGTGCATGGCAGGAAAGTGACAGCGGTTTGCGTACTGTCTCGGCTCCAGAGCAGGAGCTGGTGTGCCAGGCACTGCATCAAACATGGGGGCTAACCCCAGGAGCCTGCAAGCAGGAGCTGTCAGAGGGGACCGCCACTTCTGCCATCAGCCGTGTCCCCAGGCCTGGTGCAGCTGAGCAGGTCTGTGTGAGTTTGTGTGTATGTGACACTGGTATGTGGTGTCTGTGCATCTTTTACATGTATGTATTTTTGCGTGTGGATCTACAGAGGCACAGAAGGGTTTGGATTGGAAGAGACCTTTAAAAGGCATCTAGCGCAGCCCCCGTGGAACGAGTCTCTGCTTGTGGCTTTCATAGAATCATAGAATCATAGAATGGCAAGGGTTGGAAGGGACCCCGAGGATCATAAAGCTCCAACCCCCCTGCCACAGGCAGGGCCACCAACCTCAGGCCTGGATCTACACAAGGTTGCCCAGGGCCACATCCAACCTGGCCTTGAACACTTCCAGGGATGGGGCATCCACCGCCTCTCTGGGCAGCCTGAGTAGCTTTATGAGTAGCACAGCACTGGTAAAGGTACCACCCAGGTCAGGGTGGCTTTATCGCCAGCCAGGGCTGCCTAACACAGTGGGGAAAGCCCAAATAACATTGATGTTGCTTTCCTGTCATAGGAAGAGTGGGAAGGAAAATGCAACCACAAGGCTTGCATGCAATGTGGAAAACACAGTGTGACGTTCATGGAGAATTTACATAGTGATCTGTTTCTGTACCACCTGTTTCTCTGATACCATCACCATTTCCATTTCCAAATAGATGACAAATAGATTTTGCCTACATTTTCATCAGAAAGGCTTTGAGGAAGTAAGTAGGAGATATTCTTGCAAAATAAATGATTACAGCAAATGATGTGCCTTAGTTCCCTAGGAAGATGACCTGATCTTACCTAAATACAGCTATGTAGAAACTAACCATTGAGTCAATGTAGTGGTCTGAGACTGCTGGGATACATTATCTGACCCAAAATAGACATCTGAATACTCTGCATTTTATTGCTGGTTGGTAGAGTGCCCCTTTTCCTGCTAGTAGGAGTCATCAGGAGGAGTTCAAGTGGGCTCTTTCCTGCTATAGAGGACAAGAAGGCACCAGGGGAGGCTCATCCAGCTGAGGAGACCTACAAGGTGGACATGTAGGGTCGGGAGAGCCAACTCCCACAGGTCATGGTCTCTATAAACACATCCCAGACCTCATGGAGACCAGACTAACAGGAGAGCAAGGGCTGTAGTGCTGGTAAAGTATCTCCTCCTCTGAGCTGGATAACGGTGGTGGCAGCGTGAAACTTTGCTGATGTGAGCAATGCAGAAGAGCTCTGTGAGTCCAGGCCACAGAGATTACCTCTCTCCCCCTGAGCAGCCTTGGTGGTCTGATACCTCAGGGCAGAGGGGTGGTGGGTCACCACCAAGGATGTGTGGCTGCTGATGAGCTATGGAGAGAAGGCGTCAGAGAAGCATGGTGTAAAGCAGGGTACAGAGTGTGTTACAGTCATTCGAGAAGGAGTGGTGGGAAGGAGTGTAAGTGCTGTGCCTGGGAATAAGGTATAGCAGCTATAGGTGAGGAGGTCAGATTACGTTTTTTAATTACCTACTCCAACTAGTGAGAACATTTATTAGCTAATCATCACGCAATAGATATGTTTATTACTAATCTTTCACATCTAAAATTCCTGTGGAAGATAAGGAAAACGGGGGGGTGTGATTTTGGCAGTGCAGATGGTCAGGTGCAGAGAAGAGCCACTGTGCACAAGCGCCATCGGGCATCACCAAACCCCTCTGCCAGAGCAGTACAAAGGCAGGCAGGTTTCTGTGCCTTCCTTATGAGAGCAGCTCTGCAAACCCTCTTCTCACGTAGTGAGGAGCCTCTGTCCCTCCCAAAGGAGTCATAAAATACAGCTTTATCCATCCTGCATGCGGTAATCAGACAGGCTTAAGAGCTTAAGCGCTCATAGGGTACCAATGTTTAAAAAGATCTCGCCAGCCTGTTTGCCTCCCTCGGTCTGCTTCCCTAATCAAACCCCTCCCCGGCAGGGACTCGTAGGGGCACGGTGTTAGCGACGGAGGCAGAACACTGAACTTGCTAATAGAAAGGGAGTTGTTAAATGCGCGTCCTTGTGAGGCCGTGCCCAGAGCGATTAGCAGCTTGCACAAAGAGCCCGGTGTGGCTCTCCTTGCTCCACTCACCAGCCGGCTGACGAGCTATGGAGCATTGGGATCACGAGCCAGGCGAAGGAGATGGGAGCAAACAGATTTCATCCTTTTAGAGTGCTTTATTAAACAAAGCCAAGCAAAACAAAACCAACCCCGCCGTCAATACACCAGCTCCTCATTTACACAAGACCCCTTTCCACAGCTCTGGGAGAACAAAAAGGCTGAACGGTAAATGAGATCAGTGTTGGGAGCCTTACGCACATGAATATTTATCAGGGAAGACCAGACAGGGGCCAATTTGCCACCCTCCTACAGCAGCAGGGGCTCAGTCATCAACAAGTGTGCTGGAGAGGGTGGGTGAAGGGGCTGGCCCGTGCCTTTGCGTGGGCAGGATGCTCATGAAAGATTGTGTGTGAGGGTAATTGTGGGATCCATCGGTCAGGAATGATGCTGAGAGGCTCCTGGGTTTTGGGACATAAGCTAAGTACAATGCAGCTATGAAGCAAGCATACAATGTCCCTTCCAGCCATGCAATCAGCTTGCAAGCTGCAGTTTATGGAAAAAAGCTTGAAAGAATTAACTGGAAGTTGTTACCATTCCTCGGGTGTGCCGAGTGATCACGATAAATCTTTTTCCTGAAGGAAGAAGCAAGGTTAAATCAAACTACAAAGCCCATCGAGCATGAGATTTACAGCCATCTAAAAGGGTTACGGGTTCATTTCTTAAACAGTTGAATTATGGCTGCTTCTGGGTATCGATATATTAAGCACACTGACCCCCTGGGCGCTGCAGGGAGCTAGGGAATGAGCAGCAACGGCGAGATTGCGTTGGTTATCGTTTTTATGTGAATTTCAAAGTCACTTCCAAAAAAGAAGATGAGATAGTAGTTGAGTATTCCAGCCACGGACATGAGGAACAGGAACAAAATGATGCGCTTTCCAAACAAGTACCCAGGAGTGCTGAGGAGAAAGAAAGAGGGGAGAGCAGCTCATTAACATACGTCACCTCACATGAGAAGTCCTCAGACCAAGATTCTGCTGTTGAGACCAGCTGAAAGACAGAGGGGGCTGAGGCAGAGGGGGCAAATTTCTGCCATGAGCAGGAGCTGCTGAAGCAGCTGCTTTGTTCCTGCAGCTCCCCTGACTCTGGTGCTGCTACACCCCTCACATTATCCACAGCTCCTAGTGTGCACCCAGAAAAGCAGGGGGAGCTTTCCTGCGCTGCCCCGTGCAAGCAGCCATCACAGGCAGCACCATGAGCTGCTGTGCCTGTGGCGGTGGAAGCATCCTGGGTGCGCTGCTGCGGCATCCCAATTGTTTATAAGGAGGCTCTGCAAGTCCTTACCTCTGAGTCCGTTCCCCGAGGTAGCCCACAAAGTACTTCTGCCTCACAAACAAGTACATCAGGCCAGCAAAGGCAGCAGGAGCTGGGTAAAAGGTAAAACAAAGTGTGACAGACACCAGCCTGGGTCTCACTGTACATACTGTTCCCATCTGCTGCCTGGGCTGGAAGCAGGGCAGAGATCTTCACATGGGAAAAAGGGCACTTGCCTTGCCCTCACACTAGCTTTTCTGAGGACTCAGTGGGTGCAATCCTGCCCACAGTTGCAGAAACCCAGTGTGGGTCATGCTGGACTCAGGATGGAGGGTGCTAGCTCGGGCACTGCTTTCAGCAGAAACAGAAGGCAGCCGATAGACATGCTTCTCTAGGAGCAGCCGGAGGGCTACACTATGTCCAATAGTAATTTCTGAGCACATAAGAAGGGGCTTTAGTCTAGCTTTTCCCAAACCTGCAGGCAAAAGTCCTTCTGGTCAAGAAACTGCTCTCTTGCAGAAGGAATTACCATGGACCCCAGGAAAGTACTCAGCTTAACTTTTGGACAACTCAAATCGCATTGAAGGGGATCATATTTAGAAATGCAGGTGAATATGTCTGGGCTGCCCTCAGCGCTGGGAAGGGCTGGCAGCTCTGGCAGTTCAATCACACAATCGAGCCCCTTTCCAGTCCTGGGGGTGAGCAACATGGCATCCAGCATCCATGTAGTAAATCCTCCACCCAAACCAGAGGTATCTCATCTGTAATGCCTATATGGGAAACGTCACCCTGGCCCAGACTGCTGGGAATCATGTCTGGGAACACTTCTGTTGGCATTAACTGAGCCAGGGAGTGTGCTGCTAATTAAACAGCATGGATAGCTGAAGGACAGACAGGTGAGACTGGCCTCACCACTGCAGGAGAATACAGACCCTGGAAACATAATCCCCGAAATGCTCACCATCCCTTGCTGAAAGTAGTGTGAGGTTAAGAGGGGAACCCCCACCCCCTTCAGTGTGTGTTACCTTGGCTACAGAGAAGGCCGGCGCACCAAAGCATGGCCAGGAACGTTGGGTACGTGTGTCCGCAGTTCTGGCTGGAAAGGAATTTGTCAGACAGAAATCAGAACATGAGGGAAATGCAAACAAAACCAGCAAAGGATGGTGAATTTGGGCTGTGCCAATGCCACTGTGGGTGAGCTTCCAGCCCAGAGTGCTGGGAGACTCTGGACCTGCCTGCAGCTGTCCTGGGGCAGGCAGGTGCCAGGGGCTGGCTGGGCTGGTGTGTCTGTGCCTGAACACGGCAGCTGCCTCACCCACAGGGCTCCTTCCCTGTTTCCTCACTCAGAGAATGGATGCCTTTGTCCTGTCTGATGAGGAAAACAAACTGCCCCGTGCACATGCCTGGCATCTGCAAAAGCTGCTTTCCTCCTCTAACCTGTTTGATCGTGGTGCACATATAACAGACACTGTGTGCTTTTTTGGCCTGGAAAATCCTTGTCATTAAGTCATATTAATCAAGTTATTGGCATTGGAAGCTGCATGAAACCAACAAAAGGAGAACTGCACCACAAATAGGAGTGTCCCACAGAGTTAACATGCCTTTGCAGGGGAACAGGAATGATTTCCAGCCGCTTCCTTCAGCCGGGAATGCTTTCTGAGGGGGAAGCACTCTACCCTTGGCAGAGGTTGCCCACTTGGGAAGGGCAGCCCTTGGATGTCCCATCCAGTTTCAAGCACATTGTCAGTACTTCATGGGTAATAAAAAATATTTTATGTTCTTCTGGGTTGGAATCAATTTCCCCCTCTGCTCTGTCAGAAGAGATGTCAAAGACAAGAGGTATGGATGTGGTGGAGAAGCAGAGCGCCACGTGCTGAAGGAGCTGCCAAGGGTTTGTACAGCTCTGCCACCAGCCTGCTCCTCAGCATGTTGGCATCTCTCTGCCTGCCCTTCCCTTGCAAGCTGCAGTACTTGTATCACATTTCCAGCACTAGCTACTGCTGGGTGAACTGGTTCCCAAATTGAAGGACATAGGGGCTGCAAGTCCAACACAAACACAGCACAGGGTACCCCGAAGGGCGCTGGGTTCTCCAGCAAACATATTGGAGAACTACGGCATGAATGCTGCGGCAATGCATGCAGCAGGGGATTGAGGACAACGTTGTCATCTGAGGGTACTTGAAGCCCACCCCCAGACCCCTAAAGGGTTTGGATTAAACCTTAAAGAAGAGAGAGACAAACCCCACTCTGCCCCACCAACCCCTCAGGGCTTGCCTACTCACTTGGCAGTGTAGACACGGTCGAAGGCGGAGGATCCCGGCCGCTGGAACCCCTTGCCATTGCAGTGTTTGCTTTCATGCTCCACTTTGCTAGCAAAAAAGGCTGTTAAAAAACCACAAAATATTTGATCTAAGATGAAATATGGAGATATTGCAGAAGCTGGGCTTTGTGGCCTCAGGTCTGTTCTCATAAGCATCCAAGCTGGATGGCAGGAGAGGACGTGGGCGCGTGGAGGTGCAGGATGTGGCCAGCATGCTCGCTCTGTCACTAAGGCATAACCAAACCCTCTGTGCAAGGTTGTAGTGTGGTGCAACCTCAGGCATCCCTGTGTGTTAGTATGTGACTGGCAGCAGGTTCTCTCACCTCTGAGCCCTGCTTTATCCCTACATTGTCCTTCTGGCAGTGCACCTCTGTCTGCTGCAGAACATCCCAGATTCAGTCCTTTGTGCCCCCAGAGGGAAAAAAGCCTTCAGTCAGAGCTGCCAAACCCAATCCTCACTCTCTAATAGAGCAGAGAGACAAGGGAGTCTCTTCTAGTGATACCCATTTTCCAAACCAGGGACATTCTGCATGGATGGTTCATCTTCCAGAAAGTCCCATTGAAAACCTGGTCCCAATGGCTGATCGCTCTGTGTCCATATTGTATGTATCCACCTTCCAAGCAACACTCTTGTGTTACCTGCAGCAAAAATGCAGCACCTCGAGATACTGTATCATGAGCTTGACAAACATGTTTTATATGATGACAGTAAACCAGAGACCATCAATCATGTGTCTAAACAGAGCCCCAACAAGCTACAAGCTTTGTATCACCATGCATCCCATTTTGGTGTACCCAAATCACTCTATGGTTTGGAATATTACCAAAGATACATATAAAAGATAACCTATTAGGAAATATATTGTTATAACAATAGAAGTAAAAGTGTTAAGCGGCAAGATTTCATCCCTGGAATCTGAAGGGTTACCTCCTTTTTTCCACCTCATTGATGGTACCAGTAGGTTTTGTACTTCCATTGTCCTCCCTAAAAGCTAATGTATTTTTTGCCTTCCAACATCAAGTGATTCCCTGGGTGCATACAGCCTTTCTCCTGAGACACCCACTGTGCTTCCAGCCAGCTCTGAGCCAGGCTGCAGACCCTCCCACTGCCACCACTGCAGTGCACTGGTCATCTCTTAGAAGAACCAAAGCAGACACCATCCAGCAGCACAGCCACTGAGATCTCCATCTGCCCACCACCTCACCCTCTGTCATGAGGTTATTAACCTGCCTCCAGGATCTCAAAGGACCTAGTTGAAGAGAACTAAGTTGAATGACTCTGTTTTGCCCAGTGCAAAGCTGCAGTGATGGGAAACCGCATCCCACAGGTTTGGGACTGCATGGGCTCCCTGGGATATGTAGCATACCTTTTCCCTTCCTTATATCATGTATGTGCAATCACTATAAGATACCAGAGCTTCAAAGAAAGCCAAGAGTAAGTTATGTACACCTCCCTCTCCACTTCTGCAGGTGCTGTCACACTGTTACGAGGAGCATCTGAGGGAACTGTGGCTGTTTAGTCTGGAGAAGTGGAGGCTCAAGGGAGATGTAATCACTCTCTACAACTGCCTGAAGGGAGGTTGTAGAGAGGTGGGGGCTGACCTATTCTCCCTTGTGACAAGTGATAGGACAAGAGGAAATGGCCTCAAGTTACACCAAGGGAGGTTTAGATGATTGGCTTTTAGGAAAAAAATTTTCAGAGAGAAGGTTGTTATATATTGGAATGGGCTGTCCAGAGAAGTGGTGGACTCTCCATGCCTGGAGGTATTTAAAAGATGGTTAGATGCGGTGCTGAGGGATGTGGTTTAATGGTGATTTTGGCAGGTTAGGGTGATGGTTGGACTTGACAATTTGAAAGGAACCTCACCAAAAAAGACAATTCTGTGATGCTGTGATTCCCAAATGCCAGCATGCTGCTGCAGAGAGGCTCTGCGATGCCGAGAGCCATCCAGCTGAACATGGCCATGTTCAGCATGACATCTGTCACCAAGGAAAAGAGCTTGGAACCATGGGTGGTGACAATCCTGGTGCACAGCCTGTGGGATCAGGGCTGGATCGTCTGAGAAGAATCTAGCTGTGGAGGTCCAGGCACCTTTCTTGGAAGCTCTTGCCACCTCTGACATGGTATATGGATCTGTGGTAGTTTTGCGTGGCTGGGTTCTGGTGGAGAGGGGCGTGCTGCAGGGGTGGCTTCTGCAAGAAGCAGCTAGAAGCTTCCTGTAGGCCTGACAGAGTAAACACGAGCTGGCTGAAGGCCAGACTTGCCACTGACCTAGGCCGAGCCTGTCAGCAATGGTCACAGAGCCTCTGTGAGTCACATTCAAGAGAAAATAAAATGCAAGCAGCTGCTTTTTGCCACCAGAGAAGGGGAAGAGTGTGAGGAATGCCCCACTTCCCTCGCCATGGTCCCCATTCCCTGCCCCTCCCTGTGCCACAATGCGGGGGAAGAAGGGAGCAAAGTCATGAATAAAGTCTCCTAAGAAGGGAGGGGTGGGGGGAGGTGGTTTAAGATCTGGTTGTACTTCTCATTATCCAACTCTGTATGCAGTGCAGTGTAATAAATTAGAGAGTTTTCTTTCCTTTATTCTGTGTTGAATCTGTTTTGCCTGTGACGCTCATTGTGGAATGATCTCTCCCTGTCCTTATCTCAACTCTTAAGCCTCTAAATATCTATTTTCTCCCCTGTCCAGCTGAAAAGGGAAGTGATAGAATGGCTTTGGTGGGCATCTGGCCTCCAGCCAGAGCCAAACCACCACAGGATCCTTGGCACAGGACTGGGCAGTAAGACAAAGAACAGAGGTAAGGTTATCATATACACTTGCACACTGGATGTTTTCAATGGGACTTTGTCACACCTTACTTCAGAGACATTGAGGAGTGCTTGGGAAAAGGATGCTTCCCCTGTGTAAACAGTGGGTGACAAAGGAAAACATAAGAAAGGCACCTCAAGAGGTGAGTCTGTCCCTCAGAAAGCTACTGGCATGAGAGAAATCATCCCAGTTTCTCTACTGGCTCCAGAAAGAGCTCAACCACCTCACATGAGGTGTTGTCATGGTTTAGTCCCAGCTGGTAGCTTAGCACCATGAGGCCACCCACTCTTATTGTGTGTATCCCCCAGTGGGATGTGGAGGAGAATCAGAAGAAAAAAGTAAAACTCGTGGGTTGGGATAAGGGCAGTTTACTGGAACAGCAAACGGAGAGGAAAATAACAACACAGGACTCATGAAAGCATATACAAAGCAGGTGATACACAAAGCAATTAGCTTACCACCCAGAACCTGATGCCCAGCCTGTGTCTCCCAGGCAGCTCCCTTCCTTATATACTGAGCATGACGTCATATGGCATGGAATACCCCTCTGGTTAGTTTGTGTCAGCTGTCCTGGCTGTGTCCCCTCACAACTTCTACTGAAAACTAACTCTATCCCAGCCAAAAATCAGGACAAGTGTCCACCTCTTAGCTAGGAAAAATTGCTGTGTCGATTACCTTCAACTCGCCACAGTGGCTGTATTTCCTCAGAACAACGCAGATCCCAAAGGTGAGGACAGTGAATCAGAGAGCAACCCAGCATCTTATCATCGCATGGGGAGGTAAATACTCCTGCATCAAGTGAGCTTTTTGTCCTGAAAGTGGTTCCCCAGTTCTGTGCTCCTTAGCCCTGTCAACCTCACATTGCCTGCAGGCTCCCAGTATCTTCCCAGAAAAAAGCCCAAGACGTGAGTCCTGGCTAGCCACAGTTCAGCTGGGCTGAGGACCAGAGCAGAGCTGACAGATCACATCCAGGGTTGCCCCTCGCTACAGGTCACAGAATACTAGCTTGGCCTTTGAGATCATTGAGTCCACCCATACCTGTCCTCTACTAAACCATATCCCTAAGCACCTCATCTACTCGTCTTTTAAATACATCCAGGGATGGTGACTGAACCACCTCCCTGGGCAGCTTGTTCCAATGCCTGATAACCTTTTTGGTGAAGAACTTTTTCCCAATGTCTAATTTGAACCTGCCCTGGCACAGCTTGAGTCCATTCCCCCTCATCCTATCACCTGTCACTTTGGTGAAGAGACCAACACCCACCTCTCTACAACCTCCTTTCAGGTAATTGTAGGCAGTGATAAGGTCTCCCCTCAGCTTCCTCTTTTCCAGGTGAAACATCTCCAGTTCCCTCAGCCACTCCTCATGAGATTTGCTCTCCAGCCCCTTCCCCAGCCTGGTTGCCCTTCACTGGACATGCTCCAGGACCTCAATGTCTTTCCTGTAATGAGAGCCCCAAAACTGAACAGAGTATTTGAGGTGTAGCCTCACCAATGCTGCATACGGGGGCACAATCACTCCTCTAGACCTGCTGGCCACGCCGTTTCTGATATGAGCCAGGATGCCATTGGCCTTCTTGGCCACCTGGGCACACTGCTGGCTCATATTCAGTCTGCAGTCTAACAACACCCCCAGGTCCTTCTTTGGCAGGCACCTTTCCAGCCACTCTGCTCTAAGCCTGTCGTGCTGCATGGGGTTGTTATGTCCCATGTGCAGGACCCTGCACTTGGTCTTGTTGAACCGCATTCCGTTGATCTCAGCCAATTGATCCAGCCTGTTCAGATCACTCTGAACAACCTCTCTACCCTCAAGCAGATTGACTCTTCCTCCCAGGTCAGTGTCATCCACAAGCTTACTGAGGGAACATTCAGTCCCTTCATCCAGGTCATTGAACAGGACTGGACACAAGACCGAGCCCTGGAGAACACCACTTGTGACCGGCTTCCAGATGGGTTTAGCTCCATTTACCACCACCCTTTGGGCCTGGCCATCCAGCCAGTTTTTTACCCAGCAGAGGGTGTGCCTGTCCAAGCCAGTGGCAGCCAGTTTCTCAAGCAGAATGCTGTGAGAAATGGTGTCAAGGTTTTGCTGAAGTCAGGGTACACTACATCCACGGCCTTTCCTTCATCCACTAGGCAGGTCACCTTGTCATAGAAAGCAATCAATTCCATTTGGCAGGACCTGCCTTTCATAAACCCATGTTGACTGGGCTGATCAATCAGCTGTCATGTGTGTGCTGTGTGACAGCATTCAAGATGACCCATTCTATGATTTTTCCTGGCACTGAGGTCAGACTGACAGGCCTGTAGTTTCCTGGATCCTCCCTCTGACCCTTGTTGTAAATGGGCGTAACATCTGCCAGCCTCCAGTCAAGTGGAACTTCCCCAGAACTGCTGGTAGATGATGGAAAGGGGTTTGTCAAGCACGTCCGCCAGCTCCCTCAATACCCTTCCAGCCCCATAGACTTGTGAATGTCTAATAGGCCCAGCAGGTCTCTAACCATTTCCTTTTGGATCATGTGAGTTTTGTTCTGCTGTCTCCCGTCTTCCAGCTCATGAGGCTGAATACCCAGGGAACATCTTACCTTACTATTAAAGACTGAGGCAAAGAAGTCTGTGCTCCCATCTCAGCAGCACTGGGCTCCTGTTTACCTGGCACTGGGGAAATGGGGGAATACAGTGTGAAGCAACTTGCAACACCACGGTTATATTTCCTGCTCTTGACTCTGGACCTCAAGGCAAGAGGGTGGTTTCACAAGCTGGTATGAGATGAGTGAGCAGAGCAATGCTAGACCTGAGTGGTTTAATTCAGTCCAGCTGTACCAGGAGATTCACAGAATGGTGGGGTTGGAAGGGTCCTCTTGAGATCATCTAGTCCAACCCTCTGCTAAAGCAGGGTCACCTCGAGCAGGTTGTACAGGATCATGTCCAGATGGGTCTTTAATATCTCCATTGAAGGAGACTCCACAGCCTCTCTGGGCAGCCTGTCCCAGTGCTCTGTCACCCTCACAGTGCAGAAGATTTTCCTCATATACAGATAGACCTTCCTGTGTTCCAGTTTGTGCCTGTTGCCCTTTGTCCTGTAACTGAGCATCAGAGAAGAGGCTGGCCCCATCCTCTTGACACCTGCCCTTTAGATATTTGTAAGTATTGATGAGATGCCCTCTCAGCCTTCTCTTCTCTGGGCTAAACAGACCCAGCTCTCTCAGCCTTTCCTCACACGAGAGATGCTCCAGTCCCCTCATCATCCTCATAGCACTTTGCTGGACTCTCTCTAGTAGTTCCCTGTCTGGCTTGAACTGAGGAGCCCAGAACTGGACACAGCACTCCAGATGTGGCCTCACCATGGAATAATAGAGGGGGACAAGAACCTCTCTTGATTTGGCGACACTCTTCTTAATGCACCCCAAGTACCACTGGCCTCCTTGGCCACGAGGGCACACTGCTGGCTCATGGAAAGCTTGCTGTCCACCAGGACTCCCAGGTTGTTCCCTGTAACACTGCTTCCCTGCAGGTCAACCCCTAACCTGTACTGGTGCCTGGGGTTATTCCTCATAGGTCATGACCCTAGACTTGCCCATGTTGAACTTCATTTGGTTCCTCTTTGCCCAGTTCTCCAGTCTGCCAAGATCTCACAGAATGGCAGTGTATCAGCCTTCCAGTGCCACTCCTCCCAGTTCTGTCCCCATGTCCAGATCATTGCTGAACATCTTGAATAAGACCCTCAGGACACACCGCTGGCTACAGGCCTCCAACCAGTCTTTGTGCTGTTTACCACAACCCTCTGGGCTGTGCCATTTAGCCTGTTCTCAACCCACCTCACTGTTCACTGATCCAACCCACACTTCCTAAGCATGTTTACAAAGATACTATGAGACACTGTGTCAAAAGCCTTGCTTATATCAAGGTAGACAACATCCATTGCTCTCCCTTCAGATTGGTCAGGCATGATTTCCCTGGGGGATGCCCTGAGGTTCCAGGGCTGCACAGACTGCTCTGACTCTGACCCACATCAGTCCCACTCTGATCAAGTTAATGTACAGGAGTTCAGTCCAAGCCTGGTTGCTTCACGAGTTGATGCCAATAGAAACCACATACTGAAGCTCCAACCTGATGAGTGCTGGCAAACATTCAGGTTGCTCTTTCCATTGACTCTGTTTTGATTCATCCATCCCGTCCTGCTCAGTGATGACCACTGATTTGCCCTGAAAGCTGCTGAATTGCAATATCTCTCTGATGCAAGAACAAAACCTAGAGCTACATCTGTGACTGCAGCATCTGGCTACATAAGTCACTCTGCAGAACATGGAGATTCCCAACACAAGGTGACAGTAAATGGGCATCAGACTGGGGCAGCATCACAGCCCACCTCCAGCCTTGGTAATAACAGCATCCACCCCAACTCTCTTCTAACCCTGCACCAAATGTAGAAAAGCATATAAACCCAAATTTATGTGGTATCAACTTCATTTACTTAGAGACAGTCAAGCAGACACCCAAGTGCTTTGGTGAACCAGAGCCATAGCAAGAGTTCAGCACAAATTACATTCCCTGACAAGCATTTCTACTGCTGTAATTGTTGCATTTGTTGCAGGGCTGCATAGTCTTTCTAGACAGAAAGTTTGGGAAGAGGAAATCAAGATGATGCAAGGTCTGAAGTCATGGTTTAGGGCTGTGTGCCACTTGTGCCTGGCACACTAAGTCCTCTGCCAAGTGTCCATTTGCAACAACTGGGTCAATAATCTCAGACAGATTTCCCTGAGGTGAAAGTGCTGGTCAGGCTGGAAGGCAAATGCCTGGGTTTCAGGGTGAGAGGAATAAACCTGTACATAAAGTCTTCTGGTTAAATAGCAAGAAATGTGTAGGTGACATTTTTTAATTGCAGCGTGTGCTCTGACCACAGCGTGCTGTATGCTGGTGACATCACACTTTGTGCCTTTACCAGAAAACAGCATGGAGTTAAATGATGAGACATTAAGTGTCTATGTCAAAACCAGATCAGTTCACATCATTGGTCTGGTTGGGTTTCTTTTTTTGCTCTCTGGCAGCCAGGCTTATGCTGAGGCTCCCACCACTTCCCCTCTCTGCAGCAGCCCAAGAATAGCCCATTTCCTAGGACTGAAGGTGGGGTTCCTGCAGAGTGGGAATCTCCCATTTGTACAAAGAAACATCCACAGAAGATTTCTGCCATTTGGTCCCACCCCCCCATCCCACTGCTGACTCTCCTTCAGCCTGGGCAATCTCAGTGCAGCTGGGGCAAAACTCACTCCCTTCTCTGCATTCTGGGGAGAACTTTCAGCTAAAATGTAAGAGACAACGGTCAAGGTAAAACCAGATTTGCACAAGAGGAAGTTGCTGCTTTATTTTAAGACCCCCAAATAACAGGATGGACAGTACAGCTCTGAATAAGAGATAAAAGCTGTAACTTCCCCAAGGCAGGAAATGTGCAGTGTCCTGGGATTGCAGTCAGTTTAGATTAGTTGGACTGTAGGATCTGGAGATACAGGAAAGCAGGAGTGCTGCCTGCTCATCAACCACCCAAACAGACTCCTACAACAAGCTGGAGCAGTTTTGGTCCCTTCACCTGGCTCTGTGCAAAGGTCTGACCCATCGTAGCCCCTCGGGGCCCTGGCCCCTGCCCATGGCGGTGGGGCTCCAGCTGGAGAGCAGCCCTGGCTGCCCACATCAGGGACTTTAGCAAGGAAAAGGGGTCCCAGTCATCAGACCTCCATGCATATTGCCACCCTCTACCCCAGCGTAGGAGCCCTTTCATTACCTGACATATATATCACAAACTCACTCTGGAGTATTGCCAAATAGGACCCTGTGACTTCCAAGATAACTGCACAACAGCAGGCAAAATGATTTGCTTAGAAGATTGTTTCTAAAGCCAAAGTCATGCCCAAGCACACACACACTTATAACCAGAGATCCAAAGATCAGACCAGCATACATCCTACTGAACTTTTACCAGCTTCCCTTAAATAAAAGCTAACTTTTTGCCTTACCGTTCTGGACAACACTTATCAAGGTGACGATGGCCAGCAGGACAATGCTTCCCAGGGTTTCCTGATCCATTTTGCAAATGGGCCGTTGGGGTGGACGGTGCAGCCTCAGCAGCAGCTCAGTCCTGCAAGCACAGAAGGAGGAAGTGAAGGTCTTTCTTATCTCGAATCACGAAACACTTCCTATGGCTTCACAGGAGAGTGGCAGCACCCTGCGCTCGGGCGCCTGTCAGAGCAACGCAGCCGCAGGCTCACTTACTCATCATACACAGATGAAGCTCGGAGAAGTGAGATAATATGTCTGTGATCTAAGAGGATACATATTGTGGAAAGATAGCTAATGCCCTTCCTGCCCGGGGAGCAGAATTACAGCCCTGTTATCTACAGCACGCCTGGGCATTCGGCTAGCTGTGTGGAGCAGTGGAAAGGCAGTTCAGCCAGGCTGAGGACATGTCATTGCCTGCAAGTGCCTGATCACCCCACAAAACAGCTGGGAGGAGAAATAATGTTGGTGAGACTCAATAACACTGCTGCTCTCAGATGTGTGCCCTCTGTTAAAGAAGTTTCCTCACCCTAGGTTTCCCACGGCAGAGTTTCAGGCTCTAAGCCACTTATTTTGGTGGGACAGGGGTTGTAACAGCTGGAGCTGGGTGTCTCTGCAGAGGGACTCCCAAAAAATTAATTC
Organism: Laterallus jamaicensis coturniculus; assembly: GCA_022605575.1. NCBI lineage: Eukaryota > Metazoa > Chordata > Aves > Gruiformes > Rallidae > Laterallus > Laterallus jamaicensis. Next base: position 9,838,226 of record JAKCOX010000012.1, read on the forward strand.
CTGGGCAATCATACCCTTACAGGCTGAGTTCCCCTTCCTGCAGGTGACAGTTCAGACCAGTGGTACCGTGGTCAGACCAGGGTCTGGGATCTTCCCGTTCTTCACCTGCTCTTTTATCTCTAGGTGGGCAACTTCTTTTGTTCTCTTTTAAAGTTGACGCTTCTGCTGAGGTTTTTAGCTTCCTTATATTCTGGCTTAAACCTGCTCTGAGGCTTCCTTTCACTTCCCTAGGTAAAAGTTCCATCAATAGAAGGTCAATATATCTGTGTGAAATCATAGCTTGTGCCCCAAGGTTTTGGTGAACGGAGCCGCTTATGTGAAGTTAGTTATGCCAACAGTTAGTTAACTGGGCATGGGAAGCCTAACGTGTAGTATTTCCCAACACCTCCCTGGTCACAACCCCATCCTGCCTCACCAGTGAGGAGACCCCACATTGCTGGGTCACAAGGAGAAGCTCCTGATCCATCTGGCATATTCGAACAGGCAGCACACAAATGCTGTGAGCGTCAGGGTAGGCACAAAAATAAGTCACTACCAAGGATGGATCCTGCCTCTACCCCAACCCCCAACCCCCCAAATAACTCCCTGGAAGACAATGGCAGCTGTCAGCATTCAACATTTTACAGGCTGACTCCACCGTTGTACCCCAGTTTCTGCAGTCTGAGCCCAATATGGCTGAATGTGCTCACATCTCAGCTTCGGCTCCGTGATGGAGGTGGCAGGGAAGCCCAGGCTGCGGCGTTGGAAGCCCAGGCTATGGTGTTGGAAGCCCAGGCTGTGGTGTTGGAAGCCCAGGCTGCGGTGTTGGAAGCCCAGGCTGCGGTGTTGGAAGCCCAGGCTGCGGTGTTGGAAGCCCAGGCTGCGGTGTTGGATGGGTGCAGAAAGTCCCACAGCTTCTGTCATCAGCTGGAGAGCATCCTCACCCAAAGTGCACATCACTTGCAGACCCTAACTACTCTGCTCCCTTTGCCAATATTCTGATCAGGGAAAAGCCTTATGAAATATTCTTACCTTTAGTAGGGTTTTAAAACTAATAGAAGTTAAATAAGTAATATTTTCACCAGGCTGAGCCCTAGACAACTTCTGCCCCATCTGGCTCTCACTCCACCACCCAGAAGCTCTGAGTACTGCCTAGAATCCACACCATGACCAGATAACTGGTTACCTTTCTTGGGACACAGCCTGGTAGGAGTTCCCAGCAGGAGCCAAGCTGCAAAATCCATCTTGTTCAATGGAGACACATTTACCCCCAATGGTGTTTTTATCCAGCCTCTCTAACATGCAAATTCTTTTCAGCTGTATCCATTAGATATGGAAAACTCTTCAGACACTTTGAGTACAAGCAAATATACAGAGACATGCTGGCTGAGAGGTAGGTGATTAACACTGTGAGTTGTGACCTACTGTTAATAGGAAACATCTTCCTTTCTGAGAGAGCTTCTCTACACTCCACGTAAACAGGACTGTGTGGGAAGTGAGGCCATAAATAGTTTTTAGGTTTAGATTTGGCTTGTGATATTTTCTCCAGATTTTTAACTCTTGCCAAATTTGCTTTAGGAAAAAAAATTCCAAAGGCAAGAACAAAAAGACCACTTTGGGAATGCTTCCATTCACAATGAAGATCTCTTCTCCCCACTCCGTCCTACCCGTGTCCCGTCCCCCCTCCCCCCGAGATGGTCTTTTCTTACTAGAGCATCAAAGTTTATGGTTTGTGGTCTCCTGAGCACAGAACTGTAGCTGGTATTTAAGGGTAGTATTTAATGCTTCCACTTACTAGCTTATTATTCTACTTATCACTTACTTAGCTTCTACTAATCTTTTGAGGAGGAAAGCCCATCACCTACAAGTGGTTACAGAATTAAGTCAAAAGAGTAACGCTGTCCAAGTGGATGTCAATGCTGTGACCATGAGGAAAGGACCTGTGCATGGACATGGGCAAGCAGGAGGGAGCCGCTGACCTGAGAGGGTGAAGGAGACAGCACAGGTCTTCAGGGCATCTGTGGCAGTAGGACTCCCAGCTGCCCTCCCACAGCAGGCACTGATCCTTCTTTTCCCTCTGCCTGTGTTACACCAGTGCAAACCTACCAGGCAGCCTGTGGCTAGCTTTACAAGGGGCAGTAATAGCAAATGGACGTGCTATGAGATCGGCTCCAACTTGCCATGAAAATGCACATGCTTCCCAGCTCTCATAGAATTCCCAAAGGTGGAATCGGTTTGGCAGGAGCCTGATGTTGAGGGGGCAGGAACCAGGCTGCAAAGGAAGTTGCTATAGTGAAAAAACCCTAATAATAAAATCATACTAGGGGGTTATGCCAGCAGGTTCCCCAGCTGGTTGACCCAAACTCCCTGCCCTTGCTGGCCAGGTTGCAAGGGCTGGCTTGCTGATGCCTTTGCTTTCTTCTCATCCTGGTCCTTGCAATCCTGCTGCTCAGCGCTTCTTGCTGCATTCTCATCCCTGCTTTGCTCTTCTGCTCTGCTCCTTCCAATTCCCACCTGTCCCCTGGCACCACCTGGCACTGCAGGAACCCACTGGTGGCACTGGCGCTTTGCTGGCCTTGCTCCAAAGTCATCCCTCACGATGTGTGGGGCAAAACGGGGCACATCAACTCCAGGGCTTGTTAAACTGATTTCTGGGCGTGTAGGGAGGGAAAAAGCTTTGCCAGTGAGATTCTGTTTGGTATGGCTGCCTTAAAATATGAACTGCAGTTCTGGGGACTTTAAGGGCAACAGCACTCGAGGGCTCTGCTTTAGGAAAAGCAGAGGAAATCAAGAGGGTATGAGAGACACTGAAGAAGGTGACTCATCCCTTTACCATGGCAGAGTAACACTGTTGTAAATATGGTTGGGCAGAGCAGAAACCCCTTGGGGAGGGAATACTATCTTTTTGGACCTGTTACTGCTGGAATAGCTGCAGGATGGAAGGCAACTCTGGCAATTTATTTGCAATCTGGGGCATAGCTGGGAAGTCTGAGGTGGAGCCAAAATGACCCCACAAACAGCTTCTGCTAAACCCACATATTAAACTGTTCCCTCTCCTGAGACTTAAACATCTGGGGGGCTCTTGTCTCCCCTTTTATGGGATATATACAGAATCACTGTCTGGGGTCAGGCAAAGCTGGCACCATGTGAACATCTTCACCTGAGAGAATGACCGGTGCAAAACCCCTCCATCATATCCCATTTGGCCCTTTGAAATAGGGGATTCTCTCAGGTAGGCAAAAATAAAAAGGGGGGAGGTGTGGACACCTTGAGGAACAGTGTGGCATCTGCTGTAACCCCCAGCTGCGGGCTCCAGACGTGGGTAATCCCGCGCTTCAGCAGCTGCTGTCAGACCCCAGCCCTTCCTCCTGCTGCACCGCTGTCTGACATCCACATCTTCCTGCCTGAGGAAGATAACCTTGACACAGCGAGCCACCAAGCTCATGAGAATGTGCCAAGCCAGGGTGCTGTTCCAGTTGCGCCGCGAGGCTTCCCGCACATTAATCTCCTCCTCTGGAAATCTCCAACAGCCAGTCAAAATAATCCCTTGGCAGAATTGCTTTCACATGGCAGAGGGAAGGGCTGCGAACACAGATCTATAAATATCTTTTGGGACATTCATCTCTCCTCTCCTGCGCTCTGCTCAGCGCTCGGCTGCAGAGACTCTGATGATAGCATGTCTCCCAGTAAAACACAAGCCGCTCCTGTGAAGCTCCAGTGTGCAGATGTCAGGCGACACGGAGCCGTCACGCTCCATCACAGGCGCGATGGGACGCCAGCCCCTCGCAAGGCTGCTGAGTATCAGCCCTGTGGTTTGCAAAAGGAAAGCGCTGCAGAACCACCAGACGTAGAGTACGTGTAGGTACGTGTGTGTGTGTGTGTGAGTACCTGTCGTCACATCAGCCTGCTGCAGCATCTTTTCCAGAGCCTGACAAAACCCCAGAGGAGAGCATCACCCGAGCCAGAAGCGTGAAGCACCGCACACGGGAAAGGCAATGCTGCAGGTTTTCTGAGCGCTGCCTTCGTTTTGCACAGCCAAGGGAATGAGGCCGTGGGAGCGGTTGAAACCCCCTCCTCCTCCTCCTTCTCCTCCTCCTCCTCCTCCTCCTCCACGTTTCCCAGGCTTCGTCCTTTGCATCACCGTCTCCATGCTCCATCTGGACAAATTCAGCTCAGAACACAGCGCTTGAAGGCAGAGCCCATAGTCCCCCCAGGCCCACCGGCGCAGCCTCCTCCCCACCCCGTGTCTCACCCACTGCTCTCCTCAGTCAAATCTGCCTCTCCACACAAGCACTGTTCTGCTGACGTCCCTGCGGCTGCGCTCCAGCCCCGTGTCTGTTTCTCTTGCCTCACTGGCGAGCCCCACATAACCCAATTTGGGGGGGGGGGCTTGCCTTCCCCAGAGTGGTTGCTTGGGTTTATTTTTCTTAAATTTCAGAGGGCTGAGCCTGGGGTGTCACCACAATGTAGTGAGGCCAGAGTGAATCCCAGCCCATCCATTGGGATGCTGGAAACCTGCCTCTCACCTGGGCACATCTGAAGATTCGGTATTTTCTCTGACACTGGGAGAGTGGGGAACTGAGTGGGGAGTAGGACAGTCCCTTTTTGGCAAAGCCCCCTGATTTCCCAGGGAGTTATTAATTAGTGGGGTTTCAGTGCTGCAGAGCCACCTCATGGGGATTTCCTCTCTGTCATTTTTCCCTCCCTTGCTCTCAAGCAGCAGCTTCTCAACCGCCATTGTGATACCATGTGGTGTCACTGTGGTGGCCTCTAGACGGCCCCTGAGACCAGTCACCCTGTCATGAGGGGAAATTCACAGAATCACAGAAGAGCTGAGGTTGGAAAGGACTCCTGGAAGTCATCTGATCCAGCTGCCTGCTCAAGCAGGGCCACAAGGAGCAAGCTGCCCCAGGGCATGTCCAGGTGGCTTCTGAGTACCTCCAAAGAAGGAGATGTCATAACCACTCTGGGCAACGTGTACCAGGGTTTGGTTACCCTTACAGTGAAAAGGGGGTTCCTGGTGTCTGGAAGGAACTTCCTGTGTTTTGTTTTGGGCCCACTGCCTCTTGTCCTGTCACTGGGTACTACTGAGAAGAGCCTGGCTCCATCCTCAATGTATCTTCCCTTCAGGTATTTATATAGATTGATGAGATCCCCTGAGCCTTCTCCAGGATAAACAATCCCAGCTCTTTCAGTCTTTTCCTCAAAAGAGAGATGCTTCAGTCCCTTCATTGCCTTCATGTCCAGTATGACCAAGTCTCTCTTCTACTGGGCAGCCCAGAACTGGACACAGCACTCCAGGTGTGGCCTCACCAGTGCTGAGCAGATGGGAAGTTTGCCCTCCCTCACCTCTGGCAATGCTTTGTCTCATGCAGCCCAGGATGGCATTCCATTTCTTTGCCACAAAGGCTCATTGCTGGCTCATGTTCAGCTTGGTGTCCTTTCTGCCAAGCTACTTTCCAACTGAGTGCCCCCAGCATGTACTGGTGCAAGGAGTTGTTTTTTCCCAGGCTGCAGGAGTCTACACTTCTTGTTGAACTTCATGAGGTACCCATTGGTCCATTTCTCTAGCCTATCAACGTCCCTCTGGATATCAGCCACTCCTCTGAGTGGTGACATCTTCAAACTTACTGAGGGTGCACTCTGCCCCATCATCCAGACCATTAATGGAGATGTTGAGCAGTATTGATCCCTGGGGGACACGGCCAATTAATGGCCTTCAACTAGATTGTGCCACTGATGGCTACCCTCTGCACCCAACTGTTCAGCCAATTTTCATTAACAGCTTTTCTGTGATGATCTTACAGGAGACAATGTCAAGAGCCCTACTGAAGTCCAGGTAGACAATATCATTGACTCCCCCGAACCTACCAGGCCTGTCACTTCATCATGGAAATTTATTAAGTTGGTCAAACATGACTGTCTCTTGGTGAAACCATGCTGACTGCTTCTGATGATCTCTTTGTCCTTGATGTGCCTGAAGACAGATTCTGGGGTTGTTATGTTCCCAGGGATCAAGGTGAGGCTAACCAACCTGTAGTTCCCTAGGTCACCTGTCTTGCCCTTTTTGAAGATTGGGATGACATGTCCCTTCCACGGCCACATCTCCCAGCTGCCATGATTGATCAAAGATGATTGAGAGTGACGTTTCAATGATATCTGCCAGCTCCCTCAGCACTTGTGGGTATATCCCACCAGGGCCAATTGACTTATGAAGGTATTTAAGTATCTCCTGACCTGACCTTTCTCCACCAAGGGTACCTCTTTCTCCCTCCAGCATTTCTCCTCTGTCTCTGGGACGTGGGATACCTGAAGCAAATGACACTCCTTTGGCAGGAGTTGGTTTTTACAACTCACATGAGCTGTCCTTATCACCTTATTACCTTTTGGGTGCCTGCAAATTGACTCCTTAATAATTAATTTTACAGACTTTTTAGTGCTGAAGGAGGCTGCCTGGGCAGCGGAGTCCTGAGTCTTCCCCTCGCTCTCTCCCCTGTGGGATGTTTCCTTGGCCCTGACTCACTTCTGTCAGTGTTTCCACTCTCCATTAGTTCTTGCACGTAATTACCAAAGGTCTTTGAGTAACGTGAGATGAATTTTGTCTTCTGTTCCTCGGGTCTCTGGTGAGGAGCCCTTTGGGAACTGAAATGACTGGGAGACAAGATGTTGGGTCCTACAGCCACGTTCTCAGTCACAGGCCAGTGCTGGGTTTTGTCCTCCTCACCCGTGGCAAACACACACAGGTTTCCTCACCACCCGGGCTGCCCCTGAGAGAGGCGGTGAGGCCCCCACCTGCAACAGTCCCACCAGCTGACAGAACCTCTGCTTGACTCCTGCTTCCCTCTCCTTCCCTCTTAGGGGAAGGACAACGAGGAAAGGAAAAGCCCTGGGGGGTGTGAGTGGAATGTCTTTCAGATGAAGCAGCAAACAGCCACCGAAGCTGGTGACAAGCACCCAGCCCACCATCGCCAACGCCGTGTCTGGAGTACAAAGCTGCTCTGTCGGGGATGGCTCCAGCGTGGAGCCGCTCTGCAGCGCGGTGAGAAGAGCAGCCGGGCGCTGGGCTGAGCCCGCCGTCCCGGCCCCACCACCCCCCGGCCCCACCGCCCCCCGGCCGCCGCGGCGATCAGGAGCGGCTCGGCGGGCCTAACTTTCAGCGAGTCTCTGTGGCGCAATCGGTTAGCGCGTTCGGCTGTTAACCGAAAGGTTGGTGGTTCGAGCCCACCCAGGGACGATACCGTTGCTTTTTTTGTACAGCCGGCGTCTTTTTCCTATCCTGTGGAGCCTGTGTGGCGGCGGCTGGATCTGACCCTCGCCGCCCTTATGCGGTTGGTTGCTGCCTGAGACCCGCTTGGAGTCCCGGGAACTCCCCGTGTGCGGAGCGGATCCTCGGGCGCGGCCGCCGAGGTCCGTACTGTCCCACGCAGACATGCTCCGTCTGCCCCCTCAAGAGCGGCAGCTGAAAAAGAGGCACTCGTCGGGAGTTTCCGTAGTGTAGTGGTTATCACGTTCGCCTAACACGCGAAAGGTCCCCGGTTCGAAACCGGGCGGAAACACTAAGATTTTTTGAATTTTTTTCAAATTCCGTCACTGTGGACGTCATTTTCCGTGTGTGTGTGTCTGGGCCCCGCCTGCGCTGTTGAGGCGGTAGCGGGCCGCACGGCCCTGCGGCACGGCCGGTACCCCGCGTCCCTGCGCTGGGCTGGGCGCTTCACCGGCACGGTGCCCCACACGAGCTGCCCCTGGGCAAGAGGCCGTGCCCCTGGGCTACCTGAAGGGTGACCTAGAGGAGGAGAACTGAGCCTCAGCTCCCGCGGCCTGCTGTGGGGTGACCTTAGAACCAGGGCGATGCCGGCGCCGTCCTGGCTCGGGCCGGGCAGCTGGAGCACAGCTCTGGGCAGGTCGCCCAAGAACCGCTCAAGTTGTGGCTGGATGTAATGCCAGTCCATGGTAACATCAGAGGTCGGGAGAGGTCCTTCTCCTCTACTCTGCCCTGGTGAGACCCCACCTGGAGTACTGCGGCCAATTCTGGGCCCCTCGGATCAAGGACACAGAACTTTAAAGAGGCCAGCGCAGGGCCACCGAGATGATGGAGTGGAACACTGAGGCTGAGGGAGCTGGAATATAAAATAATCTGGGGCTCTCCTACTCTTCAGCCCTCCATCTCTGGCATTTCCATTGAAAGGTTCTGCAGGAGGACCAGTCACCAGGACCCAAGTTCATTTTTCTAAAGAGGAAAGGGGAGATGTTTCTTCACCACATACGGGTGTCCCAACATAGTGCCAAGCCTTACAGCTCACAGGTTATTTAATAAGCTGCCTACTTGCCTCGTTTCTAATTTGGACAGGATTAGAGATAGCACAAATGCTGTTTTGAGCATTCTGGAAGCCCCTTTAGATAGTTATTTAGATAAAAGATTAATATAGATCCCTGTCTGGGGAGAAACATCTCCTGAGGTTTTCCGCAGCCTCTCTCCAGAGAACATCAGCTGGAGGCTCCCAGCCCCTCACAGGTTATTCTACCAGTCCTACATGAAAAACAGCCAGGTCTACTTCTTTACACTCCTTTCCCCCCATCTGTTTTCTTTGGTGTGCTCCAGGGGCTCCACCACATTCTCTTGCCCCACGCAGCTTCATCACTTCCCTGCCGAACAACCACCCCTCATTTGTGCATAGTGGTGCAAAGCCAGGCATGCTGTGAACTTCCATCAGCCCTATAATCCTGTTAACCTCACTCCTCCTCCTGCTCTGCCCGCACACTACCTTAGATCTATACTGAGACTGTAAGCTCCTCCACTCCGAGACCGAATCCTCATGGACTTTAAAGCTCAGCACACACTTAGAGCTGCGTAAGCTGCTCGGAAGGTAACATGCTTTGCTCTGAGCATGAAGGGGCTCACAAGAACAGCAGCTGTTGAGTTCTGCAAAGGGAACACAGACAAGACACAATCGCTCTCATCGATACGCTGTCAGGAAGGGAATAATTAAAGCAAAAAGCAGTGCTGGAAGAAGAAGAAATGGCAACAGCCAGCCATGAAAAACATCAAGATCAAAAGCAGATTTGTAATGAGCACAACAATGATTTTCCAGCACAGTGCTCCAGCAGGTTTCCAGCTAAAAACCCATCCTGGCAGCTCCTCTGCAGACAGGCTGGTTTCTTGTAGGCAGGATGAGAGAAGGCAGCCCTTTCTTTTTAATAAAACCTGTTGGAAATCACCATGAAGTAGTAAGGCCTGAATCAGAGTGCTGCTTCCACCACTGCGTTGATTTTGAACTCAAAAGCCGTAAATCTCTAAGTGCTACAATCGTGCCTTTCCCAAATCAGCAGACAGACTGACAAGATCCAAGATGGGAAGGAACATGTGAAATATAATCCCTTTGAAATACACAAAACCATTAGAAATTTACCCTATAATATTCATAAACTTCCAAAATACAACTTCTGCTCCCTCATGGTTTTGGCTAGACGCCCACCTAGCATATTTCTAATTGACAGAGAGGTAACAGGCAGTGTTCTCTCCATGGCAAACAAAAAGCTGCATTGTAAAACTAGTCTCAAAACAGAAAGTGCAGTAATCACTGAAACACACCAAAGTGTTTCTTTGCTGATGGGGTTTTCAGCTGAATTCTCACTTGCACAGGATCAGAGGCAGTGAAACATTAACAGACAAATCTGCAGTGTCACCTTTAGCTAATGATTTCAGAAAAAAGGCAGCACAGAACTCGCAGCACTAACTGATTCAGTTTTGTACTTACTTTAATCTCCAGCGCTATTTATTTGCTCGTGGAGCTTCTACCCAGACTGCATCCCATGCAGCTGCAGACTGAGGGCTCACATCACTTTGCACAAGTACAGCCAGTGGTAACCAAAGACCGCTTGCTTCTGTCTAGGCATATATGCACAGCAGATGTGCCCCCACACCGTTCTCTGCATTGCTTACACCAGGACTTTCCCTCACGTAGCCCTGTGTATTCTTCATCACACCAACCCCAGGCTCGCAGCTTCACTCACCCATGGGTCTGTACCACGTCCCGAGCCCATGGTGAAGGAGGTCCCACTTCCCAGCTGCAGGTAGTTGCAAGCCAGTTGGCCACAGACAGTATTTACCCTCGAAGGCAGCTCCCCACTCACTGAGGAAATCGCCACATCAGATAGTCTGGGTAGTGAGACCTGCTGCTTTTTAGTGGTTTGCACATACACAGAAACCAGTGGTTAGAAAACCCTATCAGCTCCCATCGAGTCTTCTTATTCACCGATAAAAGCAAACTTTAATTTTGGCCAGCACAGTGGAAGTTTGTTTGGGTTTTTAATAAGGGAAGTCACAACCAGGCAAACCCTTCAACCAGCAGCATGCCCGCACTTTACATCCAGAATCCAGGACTTGTTCTCCGTTGTAACACTACCAGTGACAAGGCTTGTAACAAAGGAGGAGCTTGAGTTCTTTACAAAGTCTTGCATTTCAAGAATGAAACCATTCCTTGTCTGAAGTGCCAGTTTGATAAACATGCTTGGTAAGGTGACTTCAGTGCCACTGACAGTTTCTCGAACACTTCTTAAACTTGGCTCAAGCAATCCAAGACCATTTAAATCCGTAGCCATGCCTTGTACTGACAACTACGTTCAACTGCACCTACTGGAAGAGTAAGGCTGAGGACCTAATATTTTGAACTTCGGATGTAAAACAATGAAAAAATGTAGAAAATGTCTCAAAGACTTGCTGACAAAATCCTTGTTATTTCCAAGGACAGGAAAAATGTACACCTAATCTAATTTAGCATATAATACCCTCAGCTCTGTGTCTATGGATTTAAAAAAAGACTTCCATCTAGCAAAATGAAAGCTATACAAATCCAGAAATAATGAGCTGTGAATCCCCTTGCTTACTCACTGCTGCCTTGCCACCATCACTTTCATCCTAGTGCCCTTGCCTCCTCCTTGGCACTCTTCACCTACAGACAGGGGTGCACTGCTCCAGCCACGCATAACTAGTGAGGATGGTAAGGAGTGCTAACTTGTAGCTGACTTTCATTCTTAGAAACCTTTCTTTTATTAGTGAATTTACATGTATGAATAACTGAAAGTTACATCTGATACTCTTTCTTAGTGCTGCAAATTCTGGACCAAATCGTATTAATCTTACTTAAAAATAACCTGGCTCATTAGTATATTCTGCCAAACTGTATTTTCAGTTACCTTGGTTGAAAACCCAGGACATGGCATACGTTTAAATAGGAAATATCTACCATTTATCCATCCTTCCTTGGATCCAATGGCAGGAATTCTGAAAAGAGTAGAGTTCCTAACAGTACAGCAGCCTCCTGTTTAGTATTGCAGATGATCTTTGTATCAAAGGATGTAAACACCTCTGATCACAGAAGGGACAATCTTTTTTTTTAAACATCACACAAAACGATGTTGGGAGCTGGGTGATCCTGTAGAATAAATCACTGCTACCTAATTAATATTTCCTACATCGTTACATCATCAAGACTACTGAAGTTTATTATTTCTCACACTCAGTAGAATATGGGTAAGTTTTCCATATTAAAAGCAGCAAAAAGTAAGACTCAGAGGAGCATTAATTAAAAATAATCATCATACCTGATGCCTCTCAGAAAGATAAATGAATTAAAACCTTGTCTGCTACAATAAAATTTTAAGAACAGAAATACCTCAAATGGGAATTGTTCAAGTACAGCCAGTGTGCAATTAAACTAGTTAGAAAATATAATTTAATAGTGCTCTGTTTCAAAATATACATAATATTTAAAAATACTTAGCAGAAAGAAACTGAGTATTTTACCAAGTTTCAAACAGAGTTTCATCAAAATGAGGTACATCCATGTCACCTGCCATCGAGGCTGGTGCTGAAATGGAGAACAGGTCTTCAAGGATATCTTCCCTTGTAGGGCTTTCAAAAGGAAGTTTTTTCACACTGGGTTTGCTTATTGTCAGAGGTCCTGAATTAGTGTCCTTCACAGGACTGTAATAGTTGTGGTCTTTGCTTGTCAGTGCTGCATGTGGCACACTGGTCTTCTCATCAGATACTGTTGCTGCCACACTGCTGTTCACCATCTCCATATACATACACTCATCTTCACTTTTTGCAGCCTCTAAGGAAGCAACAGTTGAAGTAGGGGACAGTAATTCTGCCAGTATCTCATCACTGCTGTTATGGCTGCTGCACCCTGATAGAGAGTTCCCATTAAATTCAGATTTATTATCTGCAACATCGATCTGATGCTGCAGTTCCCTTAAAAAGCTCTGCAGTAACTCACTGTCATTGTGAGGCTCAGCCCATGACGGGGTGCTGACATCCCCACTCACAGGCTTTTCATGTTTCATCTGTTCCACTGCCAGCCTGTCCAGAGAAGCCAGTTTCTTCTTTTTAGCATTAAGTTTTCTTAACAGTTTTAGGCGAAGTTTTTTAGTTTTGTCACTGTCTGACTCTTCCACCTTCCCCGAGTTACAACTAGGTGAATGGGACAGAGTCACTTTGCCTGAGGGACCCAACGTGCTTCCTGACTTACTCCAAGTTCGGTTTTCAATAGTGGTGTGACTCGCTGTTGGAAGACGAGTGTTTTGAGAAAATCCTTTGAAATTGGATAAAGGATGAGTATTATTACTCTGAGGAATTACTGACTTTGGGGTCTCTGTTGTTTTGTTTGTACCTCTGGTTTGAAATCCACCAAAGTTGCTTGCTCCCTTAACTGGCAACTGCACTTCACTTAATTTTTGCACTGAGGGAGTCTTGTAACTCCTCTCATTCTTGAGAGCTGAGGCACTTGAAGGCATGAAAGAAGTGTTCTTAATTAATAATTTCTTTACCCAGCTTCCTACAAATCCTCTTTTTTGGTCTTTGTGTGAAGGCTGAAAGGAATTATTGGCAGCAGCAGAACTAGCGACTTGAGGAGAATTAACTACAATTTGGCCTGCATCTTTCAAGCCAGGTGATTTCTGTGTAATATTCTCTACTGGTGACAACTTCTTGTTTAGCTGCAGTTCTGGATTTAAGCCATGTTCTCTGATAGGTACATTAGTTCTGTCATCCATTCTTTGAGCAAGCAATGAATCAGATGAGTCAGGGCCATGTTTTTTGGGCACAGGAGGAGTATTAATTTTGGGGTTCAATTCTTCCAGAGGTAAGCAAGTGCTGGAATTTTCATATAACATGCCTTTACCGTTCATAGCTAGACTACTTGCAGCAAACGCTCCTGTATGCAGAGCGTTACGTGACGAAGCTGGTTCCTGCTGTTGTGGTGTGCCCATTTCTACAGGAAGGCTACTTCCCACCATCTGTCCGCTCGGCAGCAATTTACCTTCTGAGTCAACTTGAATTTCTTCAAGTATCAGTGTTACAAGTTCATCATGTGCCAGATTTTCTGAGCCAGGATGAGCAGTATTTTCATCCTCAGCTACCCGCTGCTGTTTCTTCTCTGGAGTTCTTGCAGAATCCTCTTTGTGATGCTCTGCAGGTATGTTGTCTGCAGTGGTATCGAAACCACAGTGCAACACTGTGGAATTTGGCTGTACATTATTAAGAGGGAAATCTTCACTATTTTTACTCTGGAACTGTGAATTCAGTTCTTCTGGCACATGGGATGTTTTCTTTTCCCAGATAACAATATGAATCTCTGAAGGAGGCACTTCAAATCTTTTATGTCTCTTGCAATATGGCCCCTTTAAATAATCACATTCAAGCCAAGTTCCTGAAAAATAAATAGCAACCAGTGTAGAGACTCAGAGACTTTTTAAATTGAAGTCACTATCCTCAGACACTTGTCAAATATCTTTATTGGCCCATTCCCCTGGCAAGCAGACAATAAAGGGGGTTTTCTCCATTCTTTATTACATTGGAGAAAACTGGGAGATTTCCACTGTAAAAAGATCACACGCAAGCCGAATTTGCAGCAGTATTATCAGAGGTCAGAGTACATCAACAAAAAAACAAAACTAACTTTTCCTTGTCTGAGCTAATGATGCTGACATCCTGCCTGAAAATATCTGCGTATGTCTGAGGGAAGAACCACCTCTCAAATTAGGTTTCTCTGTAGACCTTTACATTTCCTGGGTGGGAGGCACGGGGGTTTAAGAGAAACTGCTCATTTTAATAATCTGCCTCATCATCTCAAAACTGTTTATAGATCCCCAGCAAATATTTTACAGCTGTAAGACCTTAAAAAGAGATATATGTAAAGTACAGGATGCTCCTAACTAGGCACTTTCCAAATGCTTCCTCATCCTACTTCTTCTTAAATTGTGGTGGTATGATTCAGACAATTTTCATGTTGCCTGAACACTTGGTAAGACTGCAGGAACATTCACTCTACATAAGCACAAGAATCAAAATACCAACGTTTAGTTCATTATGGAGTTCCCATCAATGGTACAACCATCATACCACAAGTAATGTTTCTAAAATAGATATGCTCCTCAGGTGCAGTAAAGTTCAGAAATGAAAAGAAAATTAATGCTGGTAGTTCCATAGAGTTCCTCGCTTCCCGCCAAGAATGGATTAATAACTGGCTTCAAAATAACCAATACCATTTGTCCCACAGCCATGCTCAGACTGTGAGTTTTAACTTTTACAAAATTATGAAAGGAAACAGACCTACCCAAACACTTTCTGTCAGTGAGTACAGCGTAGGACAGAACACCGCTGAACAAATCAGTTAAACCAAACAGGAACATTCACCCTGAGTAACAGAGTTCCCACAATTATCCCCAAAATTTTAATAGGAAGTTTGGAATACCAACAAAAGAAATCCTTGTTATCAAATATGGACTGTTGAGGCTAGTGCAGTAACCCCTGAAACAGGATTTGATGTAGACTCATGAAAAATTATAAAAGAATTTATGATTCTTACCATCAGTATTCAAAGACCAGGTTATGAAGTGCTTCTTATCTGTCTGATACTGAACAACAGATGTTATTTGGTAGGTGTCTCCTTCGAACTGAAATGAATACCTCTTCAAGTTGTTATGTGGCAAGCCTTCTACAAAATGTAACATTAATACTGAGGGCACTCTAATAAAGAAACAACAAAGAAACAGTTTATTACAAAAAAATAGTGGCAAAAGTTCCTAATGAAAAGGAAGGCATCCTAAAGGGTATGCAGTCCTGCCCTTAGTATTCTGCTTCCACACAGGACCCTTCAGACTGCACAGTAGTCAAGGGATAAGAATTCCTCAACTGGATATTCCATTTTTATATAGATTAGAGGAAAAAAAACCTGCCACACAAGGGATTTGGGGAGTGGGGAAAAGGTGAAAAAAACATGAGACAACTGTGCCAAAACCACAGTAGGAAAGGACACTGTTCCCAATTCAAACTAGTAAACAGGGGATCACACGACAGTTTTGTCCACCAACAGCAGAGGTTGCAGAGAGGCTGACACTGGATATCAGTTGTGTATATTTACTACTTGGTAGTAAGTATTTACGACCTGTCTCAAACACATGTGCTGGTCAGCACACTGATCTATGTTTCACATTTATTAAGCACTATTTGCCATTTCAGCATTTAGTATTAAAGTCTTAAAAAGTGAGTATTTATCAGAGTGTAAAGCTTAGAATCTCTGTAAACCCAAGACAGTAGCTAGGTTTTGAAAGTGAGACATTCAATAAATAATGTATCAGAATTCTATGCATTCTCAAGATCACATATTCAAACTTACTTTTCCAAAATCATCTGTCTCCTCTGGAATCTATCACTACAGTTAATACATGGTCCAATATGAGCAGCATTAAGTGGATGCCAATCAGGAATTGTATTCGTGAATGTTGTTAGCGTTTTCCTAAACCTGGACACACACACACACACACACACACACAAAAAGAAGAGTCACTGATCAGAAAACAATAAATATACACATTTACTAGGAAAAAAGTTATAAAATTATTAGGACAAAGCCCAATGCTATTCATTATGGACGCCATTTCCATGAACTCAACTGTGACTGCATCACATCAAAGTCAGTGCTGAATTCAGTTCTGCCAAACAGCGTCAGACACCACTTGTTCTGGTAGCTTGTGGCCTTCAATTTCACATTGTTTGTTCTTTCTCCCTTAGCATGTTATCTCCCTTTCCTTTCCAGTGTAAGACAGAGCTTGTACCAGGAACCATGTAATTTACTAGCTAATACAGAATGTCAAGGAGAGAAGGAAGTGGTAACAAATTACCTCAGCATCTATGTTATACAAGGTCTTGTTTTCAAAACCCAGTACATTCAGAGCAGAGATTACGCAGAGGTTATATTGTATGGAAATACAATGTAGGGGATATTAAAGTGAAATAAGGCAGTTTATTCATTCATTAGCCACAGAAAGGACTTCCTTTATATTCAACCTAACCTAGATTTTCCAACTTTTAAAAAACCACACAGTATGTAACAAAGGCTCTTGAACAGCTCCTATTAACCAGGACTACAGATTAGCTGGCGCTGTATCAGTTAGCATCACTCCCATCTCACTTGGGAATCTAGAATTTTATTGTATAAACCTGACAGAGTGGAGAGAAACAGACATTTTTCAAGTAAAGTGAGCTGTCTTCTGAAAGTGTGTCTCTTTTTCTGTTGACTCTGAAAGGAGCTTAAATGACTAGCTTGTACCTGCAGCTACACAGAACTAAATCAATTCTCAAGAAATTACTTCCCTGAAATATTATTTTAAAATAGATAAATTATCTGAGAAAATCTCTGATTCTTTGTAATCCAAATGAGTATTACAGATATTCTTCAGTAGCACAAGTGTACTAGGCATATATTCTTTAGAACCTCAGCAGTTTGTGTATTCTCTGCAAAGTATCAGAGTGAGCATGGCCAAGGCCTCATGGTTACTTGTTATTTCTTCCTTAATGAAATGGTAACGTGGTTTCCTAAGACATGACATAGCAGTTAATTATTTGCAAATCAGCCTGAAAAAAAAAAAGTATCATGTAAAGCTTCACCAACAAGCTTAAGCTGTGCAAAACTTGTGAGATCTGAAGAAAAACAACTATTATATGCAGATGTAAAAAGGTAAAAGTAGGATTGTTATATAGAGGCTATGTAAATAAAACTCTCACCGGTTCTGGTATTTGTAGCCACAAGATACACATTCAAACTTCCAGGAAAATGAATGTAAGAATAATTTCTCAGCTTGCTGATCCAGTTGTAAAAGTAGAGGTAGTGCAAACACTGGACTCTCCTCCTTACCTTCACAGATGGGGCAGAAAAAACAGTCACTGAATATCTGAAATCAACTTTCAGTACTTTCAAAAGGAAGAAGATAAGCTTATTGCTATGATTTTAATTTCAGTTATACCTTCAAGGCTCTATTTCTAATCCTCACAGCAAAGGGACTGACCCGTGTTGTTAGGTTGTTATCAGTGACAATTTCATAGTTACAAAGACAAGAATATGCTCTCCAAAATGTCAGAAACAGTTAAGGGACAAAACAGCTGATCACACTGGAAAGCATGTTACGTCACCAATTAAAAAATGTATTTGCAAGCTGTCTTGGATGCATACATACATACATACATATTTTTACGCACTGATATACTACAAGGCTTTATGTGTAGTCTCCTGTCAGTACATACTGAGATGCTGCACTAATTACTTACCCAATTCACACCTAAGCCGAGGCTGAAGCTGTGTAAAAATTCTGTTTCTGATTTCATTGAGATGAGATTCTGCTTTTGGAAGAACATCTGAAAAATAAAATACGTATGCTTTCATGTATTTATGTGAAACACCTCCACCCTGTCACACACACGTGCACCCCTAACACATACTCAGCATTCTCTACACGCTGACATCCTTCATATTGACCTATTTGCCTGAAACTGTTGGTAAAGTAATGCTTGCTGTTAATTGATTTGAAAATTATAGAATTACTCATATTTTAATGCAAACTGTTAATCAGCAATTACTAGACCTGGCTTAAATGATGGCTAAGGGTCTCTAGCAATAGCTAGATAATGATGACACTTAAGGATAATGTAACAGGCATTACAAAGCCTGGTGATTCCGAGGCTAAGAGTAGATTTTAAAACCTAAATATTAATATAAAAAGTGTAAAACTCTACTTATATGCTTTGCAATGATGTAATACAATCCATAATAAAAATATATGTCTTCTTCCAGATTAAATAGTGATTTTTAAAATAGTGTACATGATATACCTTATTATGTATTTTAAATTTACAACTGTTCACACACAAACATTCTTTAGGCACAGACAAGAACACAACTTCTACTACACAGTCATGATCGTGATCTGCACAAATTAAAGGAAGGCTGGGGAATATAAAAATATAAAAGAACAGCCATGGAAACAATTTCTTACTAATAAAACCTATGCATATAAGAAAGGTAAAAAGAAGTTCCTTGCAGCTCTATTACTTCTGATTACTTTTAAAAACAACCATACCTAGAAGATGCTGAAAAATTATACAAAGGGCAGAATAATTCCTACACCTATTCTCCACAACAATACTCTTCATCCAATCCCTGCTCCACTGTTGCTGAAATAAACATATTTGTTTTGCAGCAATTCTTGGAAATAAAAGGGTTTAAGTTATCTCAAGTGACACTATCTTCCAACACCTTCATGAAAGAAAGCAAGCTACCATCTCCTTTAAGAGCTCTTATGCACCAGAGCTCCTTTGCAAAAGCAGCAGTAACACAACAGAAAGAAAAACATCTCAGACAGGTTCTGTGATGGTAAGAGCACTTCCAGGTAATAGCTGAGAACCCAAAAATCACAGAATCATAGAATGGCAAGGGTTGGAAGGGACCCCAAGGATCATAAAGCTCCAACCCCCCTGCCACAGGCAGGGCCACCAACCTCAGGCCTAGATCTACACAAGGTTGCCCAGGGCCCCATCCAACCTGGCCTTGAACACTTCCAGGGATGGGGCATCCACCACCTCTCTGGGCAGCCTGTTCCAGGACCTCACCACTCTTTCCGTAAAAAACTTCCCCCTAATATCCAATCTAAACCTTCCCTCCTTCAGCTTTAAACCATTCCCCCTTGTCCTGCCATTACCTGCCCTTTTAAAAAGTTGCTTCCCCTCCTGTTTGTATGCTCCCTTCAGGTACTGGAAGGCTGCAATGAGGTCCCCCCGCAGCCTTCTCTTCTCCAGGCTGAACAAGCCCAGCTCCCTCAGCCTCTCCTTGTAGGGCAGGTGCTCCAGCCCTCTAATCATCCTTGTGGCACTCCTCTGAACCCTCTCCAACAGTTCTACATCCTTCTTGTATTGGGGGCCCCAGATCTGGACACAGTACTCCAGGTGGGACCTCACGAGGGCAGAGTAGAGAGGGACAATCACCTCCCTGAAATCAAGCAGCCCGACTTTCTGGCAAGCAGAGTATAACTACTTCAGAATTTCTTTGGCTATCTTATCTCTAAAACAGTACGTTTTCTCTGCCAGGAAGTGGATTAAATAATTTCGTATACAGCTGTTATTTTTCCCAGGAAATACATTATATTCTTCCAAGTTATCTAATGCTGTTTTGGGACTATAGTCTATACATTCAAACACACTTTTTCTGGAAGGTCTATTGAAAAAAAAAAAAAATCATGAAAGATACAGGCTAATCTATATGAATTCTCTAACAGATCAGTTCAAGAGGACCAAGAAAAACAGGCCTTATTCTAAGAGTGTTAAACTGAATCCAGAGACCTGAAAACGATCTAAGCCCATACCAGTAGGTAGGTAAGTGACACATCTTCCTCTGCCTCCAGTTGTGCTGCCTGGAGGGCTGCCCCTAGCTGCCCACCACTGCCCTTGTGCTTGGATGTTTCAGTCCTTGAACCCACTAAGCTCAGCACGTTAGTACCCACTAACCCCTTCCAGGCAGTATGAGCCAGGTTAATGTGTTTGACTAATTTTGACCAGAACAGGTTAGGAAGCAGTATCATCCACAGTGCAGCTGGCAGAGCCCAGGGGAAGCGTTCCTTCAATGAGCACAGCTGGAGCCAGAAGAGAACCTACGTTCCCTGCTTTGCTATTGTTGGTGTGACATGCCAACTGCCTGTTTACACACAGATATAAATCACAACAAAGATCTCCTGAAAATTAAGATTAGAAGAGCACCTAATACGTTAACCAACAGAGGGGAAGGAAACAAAGTAAGATGCAATTACATAAACAATTCATAAACTCTCTATGTGGGATATGACAAAAAAAAATAAATCAAGAGATGCTTAGTTTTCGATGCTTTCAAAGTGTGCACATTTGCCACAGGAAAAACTATTTCAGAGGTTACCAGGCTTCTTCTAGATAAATCACACTACTCTGCAAATTCATGGTAATGAGTTGTAACTCATTCTTTCTGTCATCTTGAAACAGAACAAAACCATCCTGAAGTGCACTGTACTAAATTCCACGTATTTGTGGCAGATCAGATCAGTCTGAAGAATCATCAGCTACATTTACTCACCTTTTACTTTAGTCCTTTTACAGGTCTTCATAAGCACAGTTGCTGTATTGTATTTTGTTAAGAGCTTCTGGAGTAAACATTTTCCATTGTTATGTTCTTCTGTCAGAGTAGATTTCAATGTTTCTAAGTGTACGAGTGCTGACAAAACACAATCTAACCAACAAAGATTATGCATGTTTCTCCACTGAAGACATAAGTCTGTGCTATTAGTGGAACCTTTATCATCTTGGAGTAAAATTTCAGATGCTGTTGAGCAAAGTTCAGAATTTGTCAAGAGTTGTGTTCTGGGACTAGAAATCTTAGGAGGACTTTCTGGGTAATTGTTGGTGCTGGTGGTTGTTTCAGACTCCACCTTCTGCATGCAGGACTCCACATTGTTAGCAGGGTTTTGCTGATCATTTTGTAATGCATCATGTAGGCTTGACTTAGGAATACATAAACTGTTCTTAGTGCATTTGACATCAGGTTCTGTATTAATAGTGTGCTCAACATTGACCACATTATTAGTTCTTGGGTTTTTTGGATGTGATTCAATAGGAGAAAAGTCACTGATATCACACAATTTCCTTTTCTTTTTGGTAGATGGAACTTGATAATTTTCTGAATCAGCAGAAGTAATTATGCTGTTTAATGGTTTATAACCAAGTGGGTAGATACACTAAAGGAAAGAAAGAAAGTTACAGTGAAATACACAAAGCAACTTCAGGTGAACAAGAGTTAAAAACAGTACAAACCACACTCTTAAAATAGAATGCAGGACTTCTGTAAACTGATATTTTCATGAAATCCAATACATAAATTCAACATGTGTATGGCATCAAGAGCATTTTACCCAACCACTCTGTCTTAGAAACAATTGTGAAGTAAATATAGCTGTAGTGATAAACAACACTACTCTGCAGTAAATGCATCCAACCCCTGAAAACAACCTGATTTTCCTAAGGAGAGTCATTTTCTCTTATGCTGCTATATCCACTCCTTTAGGGTACAGATTTGGCATTATCACCTTCAGCCTGAGAGACTACTGGTGCCAACAGCAGCAGACTATCTTTCAGGCTAGCCTGATGCATTAAACTACGTGTTGTTAGGGTCTCACATACATAGCTATTCTGCAGCCAGAATACATTCAAATCTGCTATTACAGAATCTTAGGGGGTTGGAAGGGACCTCAAGAGATCTTCGGGTCCAACCCCCCTGCCAAAGCAGGCTCCCTATCTCATATTACATAGATAGGCGTCCAGACGAGACTTGAATATCTCCAGAGAAGGAGACTCCACCACCTCCCTGGGCAGCCTATTCCACTGCTCTGTCACCCTCACTGTGAAAAAGTTCTTCCGCATGTTGGTGCGGAACTTCCTGTGCTCCAGCTTACAGCCATTGCCCCTAGTCCTGTCCCCACTGACCACTGAAAAGGGGCTGGCCAATTCCCCCTGCCACCCATGTCTAAGATATTTGTAAACACTAATTAGGTCCCCCCTAAGTCTTCTTTTTTCCAGGCTGAACAGACCCAGCTCACTCAACCTTTCCTCATAGGGGAGATGTTCCAGACCCCTAATCATCTTTGTCGCCCTTCTCTGGACTCTCTCCAGAAGGTCCCTGTCTTTTCTATACCAGGGAGCCCAGAACTGGACACAGTATTCCAGGTGGGGCCTGACCAACGCAGAGTAGAGGGATCACCTCCTTCGACCTGCTGGACACACTCTTCCTGATGCATCCCACGATCCCATTGGCTCTCTTGGCCACCAGGGCACACTGCTGGCTCATAGCCAACCTGTCATCAACCAGGACCCCTAGGTCCTTCTCCATAGAGCTCTTCTCCAACAGGTCATCCCCCAGCCTGTACTGATACAGTCGGTTATTCCTCCCCAGGTGCAAGACTTTACACTTGCTTTTGTTGAATTTCATTAGATTTCTCCCTGCCCAGCTCTCCAGTACCCATCTCCAGAATGATTCTATGACTATTTAAAAGCAGGGAGGGTTGGGAAAAACAGCTTGGAGAGCCCTATCTGGCCTAGTCTCTATTTACTAATTTAAGGGCACCAGACCATATGGGACTGCTATACCCTCCCCACAAACATCGAGCAGTGGAGAAGGGAGAGGCAGTAAAATCAAGACTTGAATATCAAGCAGCACAGAAACCCAGCTAATGTTAAACTTAAGGGGGGGGGGGGGGAGAAAAACACTATAATTGTAATTACAAGCCTATTTGCATTAAAGAAAGGAAAATAGGAGACACATCTGCAAGAGATGTAAGTTACATGGATCATTAAATTTTCACCTTGTTTTCTGGTTTGTAGAGATTTTAGTACCATTTGTGTTTCCTTGTTATATAAGTGAAAGTCTCCTTTATTAATTTTAATCTTCTCTTTTTAGTAAGTAGCTATGCCTAAATACACATGTACTCAGGTTAATTATGTTTTTGTCTATACACAGGGAAACATAATTCAAGCACACGGATTCAAAGCAGTCCTATTTCAATAGTCTAGTTACCACCAACAAAATCTTGAACCTAGAGGGGCAACTGCTGAAGGTAAAGGCCTCTGCATAACCAAACAGAACTGTTAAATAGGGTAATACCTGAGGATTTGCACAAAGAGAAATAGACTCTTGAAAATTAATGCGGTAGGTCCGTAACACTTGGGTTTGGCCCTTCTCTTTGCAGACTGGACAATACTCATGTGCAGTTGTTTTCACAGGATTACAGTTCTTAACAAAAAAAAAGAAGAAAAAGCAGAAAAAAAAGAAAAAAAAGCAGCATAAATGGATGTATTTCATATATTACACCAAGGTTAGACATACATATATACCAAGATAGAAAACCAACGTGCAACTTCTATAAATAATACCTAATACAATGTACAAAAGTAAACTAGATACGATTTTTATTAAATATTGATGAGAAATATGTATTTTGAAATAAATCCATCTTTTGATTTAAATTTTCAAGTATTTAATAAGGTATCTTTAACAACACAGTTACGCAACATTTCATTCTACTTGAACTAAAACACCAGATTCACTGCCAGGGAATACAACCTCAGATCTTTAAATGACAAATGGATTTCCATAAGGAATGCAAACAGTAGTAAAAATAGTGCCAGCAAAAAAACCCCCAGGCACAGATTTACTTAGAACAATCTTTCGCCATTGTTATAGATTTCCGTGGAAAATTATTTTAAGTTTGTTGGTTTTTGGTTTTGTTTTTTTGTTTTTTAAATTAAGACCAATTAAAAATCTCTCAATGCAGAGAAAATTATGAACTTTGCACACATGTAAAACAAGTTTCAACTGACTTTTCCCAAATACCCCACCATGTGGAGTGTCGATTTCCCTATACCAGTCCCTTCTCCAATCACTTGCAAACCATTTGTAGTCTTCTGGGTATCCATCTTTCTGAGCCACTGGCTAATTTATGTCACTTGTAACAATGTCATGACCACTAAGGATTTTTCAAAGACTCCTGAAAAATAAGAAGTGAATAAAACAATTAAAGAAAAAAATTAGATTAAAATTTGAGAAAAAATATACCAGCAATAATGCAGCCTGTATGTCCTGGGAGGATGAATTTAGAAAGAATATTTTCTTAACAGAAAATACTTATTTTCTAGTGCAGATTATGAACTCAAAGCTTTAAATTAATCACGTAATAGTTTTAACAGCTTTAGGACCTGAATTTGCAAGCTTATCTATTCTTTGCATGCTCTCATACATTTTCCAAGGGCACTATACTTTGCAGAAATGTAAATACCTTGCCTGGACATCTCAGCTTGCTGCATCTAACCCTCAGAAAGAACAAACTCCTTTAAAAATTGCTGTGGCAAGTTTCCCCAACAACAAAAAAAAACCCCACTGCTGCATCTTTCCAAACAGTTAATTTAGAGCATAGTAAACTATTAAAAGTTTATCCTGCAAATGTAACAATTTTTAACAACCCAAGGGCACCCCACTATTACTGCCACTTTTCAGAAACTTCTAACGTTATTTTAACAATTAACTTCTAATGTTACTGTAACAATTAACTTCCTAGCAAACTAAAGCTCTTCCACAGTATCACTGATGTATAATTCCACTGCGTATTTTACAAGTGACACTGAACATTCCATTTCAATGAATTTCACAGCTTCAGGGACAAATTTTGCCTCGGTCACATATCAGA
This sequence comes from Laterallus jamaicensis coturniculus, assembly GCA_022605575.1. NCBI lineage: Eukaryota > Metazoa > Chordata > Aves > Gruiformes > Rallidae > Laterallus > Laterallus jamaicensis. Next base: position 9,862,790 of record JAKCOX010000012.1, read on the forward strand.
CATACAGACAGACACATTTGTAGAGTACAAGTTCAGTAAGAACCAGGTACACACCAGAAAACAACCCATTATGTCCGCTCTTTTGCTGGCATTGAGGCTAACTACACCAGAATTGTGACGACCAGCAGAGAGCAACACGCAATTCAATATGAATTGTAGGTGAAGCCATTTATTAGGTGAAATCACACAGATTATATACCTTTTTTACTACCAACGTGGTAAGCTGAAAAACTGCTAATTGGTTACACACACTGTTCACACCATATTGATTGGTTAGTAATTATAACTAGTTCTGATAAACCTATTTTATAGCTAAATATTCTTAGTTTACCTTTAATACCTAAAAGTATCTGCACACCTGCTGTTTTGACCACCTTGTTAGGGTTGGCTCCTAACATGTTCTGTTACTCACGAATACCTTCCCATAACTGCTTCTTGGTTTAGGGTGGCCTGTACCCCTATCAGCAAGGCCGCTGTGTTTTGAGAATGTGATTATTAGGATCCTCTCAGCATGAGTAACTTTTCCTTTCTCATGGGAACAGAAGAATATTGTCAGGGCCTATGTCTTGGGAGAAGAGAGCTAGGCCGCCGGCAGGCCTGCTGTCTGCCCCAACACAGAATCAGCCAGGAAAATACAAGAGGTTTACAACTAGAGGGACCCAGTTCTGCTCCTGCTGACTTCAAATGCAGCTAACTAAAATAAATACATATCTCTTTAAGATTCAGGATGAAGTTAAGTTGAATTGCAAAGTCATCAATGTACTAGCTTTCCTTTAGCCACAACTGTTCCCTTTCCGTTACTTCCAGCAAAAAACAACCTCTCCCACAATGTCCTTTAAGCCCTTTCTAACACTACAGCAATAACTGGGATTATAGTTCCTTTGAAAATAAGACTTTTCCTGAAGCACTCCTAGAGAAACCCTACAGAACTGGAATGCTGAAAAACAACAGAGCAGGAACAGAAAAAGTGCAGCAGGAACACGTAACAGTGCATTTTATATCAGTCCCTAATGGCAACTCAAGAGAGGGTCAAAACGAGATGATGGTGTGTCCTACTGTCACTCAGTGCGTCCAGCAGCACTTTCCAGAATTAGCAGGTAACATGTAAAGACCGAATACCCTGGCTTATAAAACTGATGGCTGTAATGGAAGGTAAGAACAGAAATATCAACCCACAAGCCTTAGTGCGTGTTTGGTTTTCAAAGCAGAGCTGGAAGCTGTGTACAAGAAACAGCTCAAGGTAAAAATTAACAAATTAGCTCCAAGTATACAAGCTTGTTGGGTTATAAGGGAAAGCCAAACTCTCCCAATTTTTCACACAGCAGCAAAAGCACTATCACAGTGTGACTCAACTCCGTTATCATGTATTTAGTCTAGCCAGGAACTTGATTTTTTTTCTTTTAATACAAGCTATGCAGCTATCGACGACACTAAAACACATAACAACTTTACTCTCCATGCTGTGTCTAGTAAGAAAATGTCTCTAAGTTGTTCAGGGAACTTTTGGTCAATTCCTTGGCCTGAAGCAGTCTCAGATCTCCAGAGTAAATAAAATATATAGATCACATGACTGGATGCCTAGGCAATTTCTCACCACATAAATACAACACACACCCAAAAAGGTTAGTAACACTAACAACCTGCAGGTTAGTCCTTTTTAATCACGTCTTGGATTTATAAAACATGTTGATGTCTTGGCAAGTCTTTGTTTTCCCTGTCATGTCACTCAAAAGCAAAGTGAGTTTGTCTTTTTTCTTTTTCAGTTATGTTCGCTGTTACTTCTGCTCTTCTTTTTAAAGCCTAAATACTATTCTGAAATGTACAATACCTCCTCCAACTACAATCATCCAGCAACAGTAGTATAGTACTGGACTACAAGTCTGTAATTGCACTTATGAACATACAAAAAATTTTTAAAAGTATATACTGGCCTTTTATTTCAAAGGCATAAACACAAGCAAATAAATGGGTCTGTCAGTATACCAGATACAATGGTACAGAGTGGCCTGCCTGTACATTTCAGTATCTGCAACGTTACAGCAAGTTTTTGCTGATAGTTGCACAAGGTACAAAACTGGGCAGCAGATCAACAGCTGTCAAGAAAAACAGCCAGTTAAAAGACTGCTCTATTAGGTACTGAAACAGCCCATTGTAGCAATGTGCAGCACGCGCATTACAAATGAGAAAGTACACAGGAATGTGCTTTCAAGCTTACTGGGTCGTGTTTTAAACCGTTTATGCTACTTTCCTTCTTTCTTTCATTTGGGGTATTTGAAAAATTTAATGCAAAACATGCTAAGGACCTGGCATAATTATTAAGACTATGGTTATGCTTCCTCGAGCAGGTGAATTAATCTAACAGCTCGCTGCTGCAGAGTAAGATCACTCTTTTCCCCAACCTTTGCTGACAGCTCACATCCTCATCAGACTTCCCACAAGGTAACTGGACTCACAAACCAGCAAAGAACTCAGTAAAGCACAAACATTTCTGCTGCTCTAGTGTGTTAAATTGGACTATGGGAAGGTCTGATGACCTATGAAGCAGAAGACAGAAAACGAGGAGAAGGTAAAGGATTGGAGTTTTATGGGTTTGATGGAGGGACTGCTAGATGGCTAGGAAGTTGGCTGGATGGCCACATCCAGAGTTGCTGTCACCAGTAATGAGTGATGTCTCTTAGGGGTATTGGGACCAGTATTGTTTAATGTCTTTAATAAAGACAGAATACAGTGGGATTGAGTGCAGCCTCAGCAAGCCCACAGCTGACACCAAGGTGAGCAGTGCAGCTGATAACACTGGAAGCAATGGATGCCATTCAGAAGGACCCTGACCAGCTTGAGAAGTGGGCCTATGAGAACCTCAAGAAGTTCAACAAGGCCAAGTGCATAGGACCTATGCATGGGTCAGGGGAACACTCAGCTTCCCCAACAGGCTGGGTGATTGAAGGGATTGACAACAGCCCTGAGGAAAAGGACTGGGGGTACTGCTATATATGAAAAGCTGGATATTACCCAGCAACGTGTAATCGCAGCACAGGAAGACAGTTCTATGCTGGGCTGTATCACAAGCACGGCCAGCAAGTCAGGGAAAGTGATGCTGCCCCTCTGCTCTGGTGAGACCCCACCTAGAGTACTGCATCCAGCTGTGGGGTCCCCAGTACAAAATAAACATGGAGCTGTTGGAGCAAGTCCAGAGGAGGGCCACAAAGATGCTTACAGGGCTGGAGCACCTCCTACAGACAGGCTGAGAGAGTTGAGATGGTTCAGCGCAGAGATGAGAAGACTCTTGGGGAGACCTTATTACAGCTTTCGGTGCCTAAAGGGGGCTTATAGGAAAGATGGGAGACAGACCATTTTCACCAGGGTCTGCAGTGATAGGACAAGGTACAACCATTTTAAGTTTGAAGAGGGTAGGTTTAGATTGTATACTGGGAAGAAATTCTTCCCTGTGAGGGTGGTGAGGCCCTGGCACAGGTTCCCAGAGACGTGGCTGCCCCCTCCCTGGCAGTGTTCAAGGCCAGGTTGGACTGGGGCTTTGGGCAACCTGGTCTGGTGGAGAGTGCCCCTGCCCACGGCAAGGGGGTTGGAACAAGACCATCTCTAAGGTCCCTTCCAACCCAAACCATTCTGTGGTTCTATGGTAAACAGGACCTAGACTTTTTGATAATAGTGAGATGTACCTTGGGAAACAGGACTTTGTAAATAAAATCAGTTAAAAATGGCAGTGAGCAGGTGAGACAACACTGATTACATCACCTCTTTGTTTATAGGCTAAAGGGACACTTAAAAATGACCTTCTTGTAAATCACCTAACAAGTCATCTTTCCTTGGAAGGGGGGAAAGAGGGGGGAATATTGAAAAGATTAAAGAAACAAAAGTCTGAGGAAAAAAGGGAGAAAAATTCCCATTGTGTTATTTGTTACTTTGATTTCTTCTTGTATAAAGAATGGATGAGTATTAACTTTTTTCTTTATCTGAGGTCATAACAATAAATATTCAAATCACATCCCAAAGCAAGAAAAATATATTATTATTTTGGCCACAAAATTTATTCCATTAAGTGCAAAAGTAACAAGAAATCATTGCCATCACAGAATAAATCTACAACACAGACAAAAAGTGCTGGCCAGAGCACAGATTTCATTCCTGCAAGAAGCCTAACACAGATCAAGGCAAACAAAACTGACAAAGCTGCAAAATAAACCAGTGTGCAATGTTATTACCCTGCTGTTCTAAAAATTTCTTCTACAGTTCTCTGAAAACTCCTGCTATCAAATGCTTCTATGGGTGTACAACAAGAGACAGGGGTTACATGTCTTGCTGACTTCAGCCCCGGAACAAAAAAGAGTTAGTGGGGGAAAAATACAACCCAAACTAGTGCAGTGTATTACAGCTGCACCTGAGAGATGCAACACCTCAGGGAGGGCCTTAGGGTAGGCAAAGCCTCAGTCAGTGACCCCAGCAGTGGAAAGGAGGGGTCCAGGGGTAGGACCCCAGCTAACCAGCTGCCAGGGCTGTGCTGCTTGCTGGCCTTCCTTCAACACCAAGAGGTGCTCAGCTGTTTCCCATAAACCTATGGCTAAACAGCCTCCTTGGTTTTTAGTCCACATCCAGGGCGATCCACATGCTGTGGAAAGACTGTAGAGAAAGCTGTTTTGCAGCGTTAGTTGTTCGAGTACAGGAAAACCCGTGCAAGGGGAACACACGTACCCACAGGAGCCTACTGCAAGCACGCCCTTCATGTGGCTCTGCTTCCAGCCAGCGCCGAGCAGAGGGAGAGCTCGCCTTAACCGGTCAGCTATGACATGAAATACTCAGTCGGCATTTAGGAACCCGCCGGGCACCGGCTCCCTCAGGGCACCGGCTCCCCCGCAGCCCGCCCAAGGGCTCGGCGCCGCCCGCAGAGCCCCTCCCCTCCCGGTGACGACCACCCGGCCCGCCGGGCCCCGTGCGGCCGAGCCCCGCTTTCACCTGCTGGCTGCCGCCGCGCCTCGACTCCTCGGTTCGCGTTCTCGGCCCCCGGCCCCGCGCTGCCCGGCGCCCTGCGAAGCGCAGGCAGCCTAAACCCGAGCCCGCTCGCCCGGCCGCCTCCCCGCGCGGCCCGCCCCCGCCGCACGTGCGCGCGGCGAGCGCAGCACCCCCATCCCTCTCCTCCCCCCCACCCCGCGCGGCCGCCGGGCGCTGACCGTTACTCACCGGCCGTTACTCGCCGACCGTTGCCTCCGAGCGGCCGCAGGCGTCAAGCGCGGCCGGCACCGCCGCCCGCCCGGCTGCAGCGGCCGCGCAGTTTCCGGCGCGCCGCCGCCGCCATGCCAGCCCGCCCCTCCCCGCTCCCGGCAGGCAGCGGGGGCGGAGCCGGCGGCGGGCGGGAGCGGAGCTGCGGTGCTTGAGGTATTCTCCTCCCCCTTGCTCTTCCTCCGCGCTCCCTCGTGTGGGGCGGTGGGAGGGGACGGTCCGGCCCGCGGCCTGTTCCTCTTCTACGGGGGCCGGCCCTGCGAGAAGCGAGCGGCGCCGTTCCCTTCTGCCGCCTGAGCCAGGATGGGGCTCGCACCTGCCTCTCCCGGCCGCCGGGGGGGCGAAGCGCGGCAACCGGGCCCGATGCGGCTCCCTGGCGGGAGACGGCAGCCCTGCGGCCTCCGTGCCCTGCAGTGCCCTCCCTGTGACGGGAGGGGCCGCGCTGCTGCTTTACAGCCGTCAGTGTTCCTGGCGGGGCCTTCCTGTGTTGCTGGGGGCAGGGAGTTGGGCATTAACCTGCAATTCATTGAACAGTTGCTTAGAATCGCGCCCAGGGTGTGGTTTAACCTTGTCCGAGGTTCGCTACCTCGGGTCTTACCTTTCTCTCCTTGCTGCGAGACGCTGGTTCCGCCGGTTCTGCCTCTGCCGAGGCGCTGCAGTGATGTGCAGGCCCCCTTCTGAAAACCTCTGAAGCAGCCTAGTGTCTGCCTCGCAGTCCCTTTTGGAGGCGTCATTCTCAGGAGGTGGAGGTGGTGTGGGGCGGGTATTTCTGCACTAGCAGTCTCGGGCTGAAAAATCTAGAGTATTCGATGAATATACTTTTGAATCCATATTGGCCCCATTTCCTTGAGCATGAGCTGCGAGGAGCTCAACAGCAACGGCATTTAGGTCAGTGCTCTGCTTCTGTTCCGTCAAGAAAGCTGTCAGCCTGGACCAAGCCAGCGCGGCCCCCGGGGCTGGAGGATGGAATGAGTCAGGAAGTTGTTCTAGCGATAGCAGGAGAAATGCCTTCTCTCAGTGCCTGCCTCTGTGTTGCTGAGCATTCTACTCTTGCTTGCATTTTAGGAAAGTGTTCAGCATTGTATGATTTAAATTGTGAAACAATCTGTTGGTGTGGCGGCTTCATTGTAACATCCACAATCTAGCTTTTTGCTGTAGTCATTCCTTTAATTTGTACAGCTGTGTTTTGAAGCTGGAGTTAATGTTTGGGGGTATTTTGCTCCATTGGTGAAAGTCGTTTTCCTGACTGGAGAAAGATTGTAGTGACACTTTGTAATAATTCTGTGAGGGGTACTTTTTTTTTTTTTAGCTTGATCTTGGGTTTTGATTCTTCAGTGCTTTCATTGTGGAGAGTGTATTTTTCTGTGTGTGTTTTTTTCAGAGTGTATTTTTTTCTGGAGTTTAAAGCCCTTTTGGGTATGTTGAGTAGGAGAAGGAACTGACTGGCTCTACAGCCACTGAGACCCATGTTTTTACATACACATCGATTGCAGTGTATGTGGTTTTGGTTTTGTTTGGTTGGGTTTTTCCTGTTGCTCTATTTGACTCTTAAAATTGGCAATCCACTGACTATTGTTGTTAAGTAGTTTCATTATGTAGATGTATGTATGCAGTGATTTTCTTTTTGGCAATTTAGGACCGAGTATAGTGGTTTTAGCCCTAATATTTATGGTCAAAATGCAGCATTTGGATTTATGAAAATTATTGCATGTTCTGTTTATCAATGTCAATAATAAGTTGTTAGCTTGTTTTCATTGTAGTTTTTACTTTTCCCAGGGGTGACTAGGGTCTGTTGTTTTCTTTGGTGCTTCCACCAAGCAGGCAGCTTTTGTTTCAAGTGTACTGCCAAACATGATGTATAAAAGCTGCTCTCATATGTGTTTGTGCTCTAGAATGATTAAATAGATGTTTTTCCTCCTTGTTAGCAAAGACTGTGTTACAAAAAGCTCCAGTATAGATTCTAGGTTTCTAATTGGTCAGCGTTGTTGTCGTGATACTGATTTATTTTAGAGGTACCTAATGCATCCATTTTCTGTTTTCTCTCACCCCTTGCCCTCTGCTTTTTTGGTAAGATTAATTCTGTTTGGGGACCAACCTTTTCATAGGGCCTGCAGCAAAGGTCTAATGGGTTTAAACTAAAAGAGAGGAGGTTCAGACTGGATATAAGGAAGACCTATTTTACACCAAAGGCAGCAAAATACTAGAATGTGTTGCTTGAAGAGGTGGTAGATGCTCCATCCCTGGAAACATTCAAGGTTAGTTTGGATGAGGCTCCGAGCAACCTGATGATGTTCCTGCATGCTGCAGGTGGTTTGAACTAGATGTTCTTTAAAGGTCCCTTCCAACTCAAACCATGATATGATTTGAGGGGTTTTCTATATACTGTTTGGTACCACAGTAACATTTGCTGGTATTTCTCAGGTTTTGGGTTTTTTTTCTTTCTTCCTGATGTTCAAGTTGAATAAGGGAAGGCTTGGGCCAGAGAAAGAATCCAGACCTGAGTTTTTCCATGTGCTTAAGGAAGAGATTTTACATGTTGGCAAAGACAAGAAACTAAAGTCTTTTCATCACAGAATACAATAGAACTTCATTTGGCCTGAACAAAACACTCCTAAAGTAATAATTATTACATGATGCAAACTCCAGAGTCACCAGGAATTGCTTTGGCTGTTCCAGATGTGGACTGGTAATGACTTGGGATCCAGTTAGAATGCTGTTTGCTCAGGCGTTGTTTTCCTGTGGCATGTTGTGTCAGACCAGACTTGGTTTAGATTTAACTAGCGACGTATGTGCACACGGCTTATTTCTGGGTTTATTGACTCCCATCTTTGCCTTTTAAAACTTCTTTGTTAACGTGTTTCCTGGTACAATTTTGGGGGCTGCTTTGAGCATACATTTAACTTTCTGAGTCAGGGCATCCTCTTGTTGCACTCCTTTTTTCAAACGTTATTTGCCAACTTTGTGGTTACATCGGCAGTAAAGGCTTTAAAACAGGTCAAGTATTCATTTATTTTGTTATGATATTTCTAAAAAAACATATTTGGAATAGGTACTTTCCATGACTGAAGCATCTTGGCATGTACATCGAGCACAGAGTCTGACAGGAGAAAAACCTCTTCTCTGATAGTATGTTCAGATATGGAGGAGAAAAAATAATCAGAGAGAGGCTCCCCCTCAGCCCCCAAGTTGAACTCTAAAATAAGTCTTGTTTAATCCTTAGTATATATGTTGTTTTCAAAGAGTAACATATCTGTACCAGAAATAGTTATCTGGAAAATAATTATGAATGTTGGGGCAATAATATTCATGGCGTATATTTAGAAGACTGTGCTCAGGCTGAGAACATATGCTATTCATGTGTGTCTTCTAAAAATATTTTCACATGCAAAGTACACACCCGTTGGCTGCTTACTTCTAACCAGATTGTTGCTGCATGATGGTCCCTGAGAAACTGAATATGGAGTGGGAGGTACCAGCTGAAAACTTTTTGCTTTGAAGGTTTTGTTTCTCAGGTTTTATGCTTGCTTGGCTTTCCTTCCTTTTCCAAAACTTAACAAAAGAACATTAAAATTTAAATTTGCAAAATGCCATTTTTGGAAATGGAAGAAAAATGCAGTAACTAATTAATTAAATGTATGCATCTTATTAATGTTCTGTTGTTAAATGCAAACCACAAGAAAGCTTTCAGTCCTGATAATCTCAATTTTGATAATTTTGTGTATGTAAAGTCAAGATCACTGTGATTGTAAACTTTCTTGCATAACATAGCTAATTTTAACCTCAGGTTGTGGACCTAATGTGTACATGTAGCAACCTTTGGCTATTACATCATGGTATGAGAACCAGAGAGAAGATCTTTTTTGAGACAGAGGTTATAAAATCAGTAGCTAAAACATGAGGCTAGGTTCTTATTTTTGTCAATTGCTACCAGTTTAAATCCCTTTTTTCTGGAGTAAAAACCTTTTATATTTTTATGCCTTTGCTTCCTGCCCCCCCCCCTTACTTTTGGAAATAAATGCTATGTTGTTTCCCTACTATGGTGTCCATAGACTTGCCAAAGCAGGAGAAACCTATTCACTGCTGAGTTAAAGGTAGGCTTGCTTTTCTCTTGGTCTTAAAGAGTGGCTCTTATGTTGTCATCCTTAACAGGAACATCATCTTTGCTCTGTAGCAAAGAGGAAAACTGAGCACTTTAGGCCTGGTGCAGTGTCTCAGAAATCATTGCAAATATTTACATTTGAGAATTGCAGCTGGCCTTCAAAATACTTGGTCTTAATTTTTGTTTTTTTCAGTGAGTTAGTTTACCTCTCTGAAGCCTGTAAGCTTCTGGCTCCACTCCAGTAGGGAACAATAGCCAAAGCTTAGTAGCTTTTAAGTTTTCAGAAACGAATTACTTTCAAGAATATTTCCACTGGGAAGGTATCAATGATAAAACAGCTTCAGAAACCCGTATAAAGATGGGTGGTGTTTGCTGTGATCATGGTCACTGTGTTGTGCACTTGTGTCCTTAGGATTCTGCCAATAGGTTACACTCCGGTAGCAAGGTGGTGTTGCATTGCTCCTCTTTGTGCAAGTCAGAATAAATAGAAGCTATGTGTTAATGTTGATGGGAAAAATTTAATTTTGCCCAGCATGAGATAATATAACAACAGTCAAACAAAATTTATGGCTCTGTAAGGGCAAAGATCTTGGCTAGCTTGATTATGATAGGAAGGACTTGAAAAACTGGTGTGGAGGTTTGGAGGTGCATTGGTTAAATGATATGCAAAATAAGAAGGATTAGAACAAGCAAAGTGTTTTTGAAGTTCAGTGAACAAATCATGGATAATACTCGGTGCCCAAATACACTGTATTGGTTTTTGGTCTCATATTGTGTGGTTTGGTTTGGGTTTTTTTTTAATTGGTGTTGCTCCTTAAAGGCAGGTTATATTTGATGCTCCTTTTTCTTTGGCCTTTATACAGACTGTCTATTCTTCTGTATGAAAGTTTGATGTTTCTAAGGATTTCATTTTTGGTTGGGTTTCTCTCCCCTCCCCTTAGTTTTGATTCTGTGTCAGAATTCAAAGACATTCTACCAGTAAGGTGTTTTATTTTCAGCAATAGCAGCTGAAGGCAGTGTTTTACAAGACTTAGGAAAATGGGAATGATGTAAAATGTGCTGCTTCTCTTTTGTGTGTATTTATAAAAGGGAAATGAACTCTATATCTATGTAAATATACAATATTTGATGTAACATATGAGTTCAAAAAAAGGATCTAATTGTTCCATTCTGTTTTCAAGTAACTTTGAAGGCTGGCTGTTTTGTTTTCTTTAAAATAATCAGTAGTTAAACATACTAATTAAAGTCAAACCCTTGTGACTCTTGGATAAAGTTTCTAAATATCTTGCCTATAGAACTTGGTTCAGATGTTAGCAGAATGAAGAATATTAAGTAACACGCTTTCTGTCCAACAGATTAACCAGTCTTGTTACAATCTATGACATGCTTCCAGACACTTTTCATGCATTGCAGTTTCCAGTGCTTTCATAGGAAAGGAGGCTCTGAAGTAAACCAGTTCTGTGTTGGTAAGATGGCATTCCATGCTGAGAAAGAAGGAAAAGCAATGACAAATTTCCTGAAAAAAATGAAAAGTGACAGATTATCCATTCTTATTTAGTTAGTTAAATGTGCACTGACATTTTGTTACCTATTCATTAGAGAATTCTACCTCTGGTACTTGCAGACACTTCAGCTACATTTTACCACCATTATCTTGTGGTCCTCTTATTTTGTCTTGTATTTCTTCGTACTCTACAATCCCATTTACAAAAACATCCTGTGTAAGGATGCTAGTACTATTACAGCCACTGACACCAGGCATGAGCAGACACTTCAGTTGCTGGCCCCGTTTTCTAAAAAGTGCTCTATAAATGCAAAGAAAGGCTTATGGATGTTATGAAGAATATAAAAATTCATGTCCTGTCTCATTGTGAATTGCCAGCGTACTGCATGCTTCCCTGATTCTTCTTAGAGTTGTGTGAGTCTAGCTAGTTTGTTAAACCTGGTGGGATTACTTCAGTGTAAACTTAAAGCCTTTGCAAAATCTTCCCTGTTTTTGAATTATGCTTTGACCTTTTTTTTTTTTAATGTCTGGAAATGTAGCATCAGCGTTGATGTTAACGTGTATTTATGAAACAGTAAATCTGATGGTATGAATTAATTCTTTAGATAGGGTAAATCAAAGAAAAAAATTGACTTTATGAAGGGTAGGACATAGATATTTTAATATGTTGATTTTTATTTTGTGGTGGTGCTGAAAGGCCACATCATGATTGAGCTTTGTTATGCTGGTTGCTGTAAAAATACATGTGGCTCTTTGCCCTCCAAAGCAAACATTTTGGGCCTGGAGACCATTATTGTTCTCTAAAAAAATAACTATTTTTTAATCCCCAAGCTGTTTGTAGAACGTTTTTTCTATAATTCTTGGGTCTTGTGTTGAGGAGGGATGTGGGGAGTGGGCAAGGGGAATGAAGATGGTGACAAAAATACCCATTACTCTTTTTTCCCCTGGAGCCTAAAATTTGAGTAGATGGTAGTGATAATGTTCAGTAATTGTTCTACACAAACCACAGTTCTACTTTTGCCTTTAGAACAGGTGGGAATTGCTATAAATATACTTTTTGGTCCAATAGTGCTTCTTCATTATCAGAAATGTTATTAACTAGCCACACTCAGAATTTTCATCTAAACTGGGGTGTGTTCATGCATAAGTTTTTGAGGTGTGCTGATGTCATCAATATACTGATGTTATTCTCTGTATATGATACAGTATAACTGACAAATCAACACAATTCCTTTTTTTCTTATTTTTTGTTGTTGTTGGATTTTTTTGGGTTTTTTTCTTTTTTGGTTTCTTGTCAGAGTTGTCAGGGAAGTAGTTTCACACCTTGGCCAATACTCAGAACAAACCATCTGGCTTTTACGTAGCAGCAGCAGCACCTAGCAAGGTTTGGGCATAGATGTCTTTGTAAAATACCATGAGAACTTCTCTGTGCGATGCGTTGGCTCCTCCTCAGACAAGGTGATAGCACAGTGACTTGTTGCTTCGTAGTCAGGCACTGAGCTTCCTGTCTCAACTAGAACACCACAAACTATCCTATTTCCATAAATATGGAAATGCTGTTGGTTAATTTTACTAAAGAATTTGTTTGCAGCAAAACTTTCTAAAACAGAAGTAAATTAATTATTCAGCTTCATTAATAAAAATATTAGTTTCTTGAAAACCTATAAAAATAAAGATATCTATGACTGAGACTTTTCTGGTGAAAATATTCTTTCAGTTTTTGGGTCCATCTGATCTCTCATTTTTGGCTTTAGAGTTCCTTGCTTGATTCATGCCTCTTGCTGCTTCCTATCTGCATCTTTCAACCATGTCCCTTTCATGATGCTGTGGTCAATGCGTTCGCACCACCATGTGACCAAACTTCTGCCACTCGTACAGTGGCAGGAAAGTTTGTTGAGGGATCTGAGTTTAACTTTTCTTTTTTTTTTTGGGTAATTGAAATCTTTGGAATACCCTGTAATCTAGTATATCAGGTCAAATAAGGGCAGGCCCTCCATGCAACCTAGCATATGCCAGTAGCTATTAATGAATGTTTTTGGAAGCATTGGAATGATGTCTCGAACTGGAGAATTTACAAGATTTTCAGTATAGCTTTTAAAATAATGCTGGTTAAAAATGCTTTCTAGATGGACCTTTTAGAAGAGCGAGGTTATCAAAGCTGCTCAAGTAAGCTTCTTTCTATATAGCTTGCTGCTGTTTACTTCTTCTTACTGGTGTTACCACTTAACAAACATTTTTGATTTATCACAGAATCACAAGGTCGGAAAAGACCTTTAAGATCATCAAGTCCGACCATTCCCGTCCTAAGCTAAACCATATCCCTAAGTACCTCATCTACCCTTTTTTTAAACACATCCAGGGGAGGTGACTCAACCACCTCCCTGGGCAGCCTGTTTCAGGTCCTGACAACTCTTTCAGTAAAAAATTTTTTTTCTAACATCTAATCTGAACCTGCCCTGGCACAGCTCTGTGTCATTTCCCCTTGTCCTATCACCTGTCACCTGGCTGAAAAGACCATTGCCCACCTTTCTACAACCTCCCTTCAGGTGGTGATAAAGTCCCCTCAGCCTCCTCTTCTCCAGACTAAACATCCCCAGCTCCCTCAGCTGCTCCTCATAAAATTTGCCCTCCAGCCCCTTCACCAGCCTGGTTGCCCTTCTCTGGACTCTTTCAAGGACCTCAATGTTTTACAATGAAGTGTTCACAGTAAACAAAAATGGCCATGAAATCCTAATACATGAAGTAAATAAAAATATTATGTTCCAATATAATAAACCTAAATTGAATTAAGTTGTGTTAATATCTGAAGTTATTTACAATAGCAGGTAACACATTTTTAAATAAAATCATTGTTTAGAAGATGTTAATTTCCCTGGTTTTACAGGTATCTCTCAGAGCAGGACCTCTATCCTATGTTCATCAACCTGTGAAATACACCTGAAACTAGGACCTAACTCTGTGCTTCCTGCTTTGCTTACTGGTTTATCACCCTCCATTCCATCCTATTCTCATACCCAAAGTCTACTCATGTACAGCAGGTCCACTTCCTAAACTGCTATCAAAAGAGCACCTGCTTGAAAGGTGTTTAAAGCAGAATCAAAGTGTGATACTGGTCACAGGAGTAGCTGGGAAGGACTATAACGTGCCGTGCTCAGGAATCTCGTATGGCAAGTAACTGGTCCCACAAACCCTTCTGCAGATAAGCAATCCTATCAAAGGACGCTGAGTGCAGTTGATTAAGGATTGCATGCGATCAGCGGCCTGCAAGGTTAACGGTGAGACCTGCGTCCTTAACGAGTGTTCATATATTAATGCTGCTCTGAGTAGGAAGTTGAACTAGATGGCATCTGAGGTCTGTTCAAACTAGAATAATTTTATGATGATCACGCTTGTATTATGCAAATAGATGTTTCGTTTATAAAAGCTGTATTAATTGAATAAACTAAGCCCTAGCAAATCATTGCAGTTATTTTACCTGTTGCATCATGTTGTAGTGTGGAGTTGCAAATTTGACCCAAGTTTAAAACAGTAAGAGAAATGTAGCCATGCCTTTTTAGCTATTGCATTGAATTCCTTGTATAGTATCCCCTTCCTAGCATACAGTTGACTTGGTTCCAGTTCTGGAGCTAATGAGTTCCTGAATGTTTGATGCTTTCTGTGCAGTTGAGCTGCGTGAATGGACTTAAGCTTACCCTGCTTATTTCATGTACTGCCTGCACTGAGGCTACGGTAACAAAGACATCAGAGCAGGTTAGCAGTCTAAGAAAGGCTTGAGGCCCTACAAACTTGTCAAAGCAAGGACTCAGAATGTGAGAGGGCATTCTTACATTAAAAAAAGTTAACCAAAAAACAAACAATAAACACAGCACCACCCCAAAAATGCCCTCCAACAATGTGCCCCCCTCCCATTAGAACATACTGCAAAGATTCTGAATATGTGTAGATGTTGAGGCATAACTGGTTGAGTTTAATAAACAATACATGTTAAGTGAATATTAAGATGAATAGTCTTTGCCATTGGTTAAGAAATTGTATTTTATTTAACTGTAGTGTGACCCCTTCTTGTTAAGATGTATGGGGTATGGATATCCCCATTTTAGACAAAATTTGTGCCTATTGACACCCCTTTAACTGTTCTCATTTAGTATTGTTAATTACTTTTAAGAAAGAAGTTGGTGCTATGGGAGGAAATCTCAAAATTTCTGGCTGTGTCAGAAGACTGGAAGCTATCAAGTGTTGTATGCACCATACTTTGGAACTGAACACAAGGAGCAGATGTGGAATTTGCTGGCCAAAGACTCATTATTTTAATGCCATATGAGTAGATTCAAGTACTAAATGGATAGTCTAATAGTTCTGTGAGTGCAAGATCTAACAGCACCTGGTTCCCTATGTAGTTATATCTTAGAGGTAATTAGAAGTAGCAGCTGCAGCTCAGGTATTTCTAAGGTGTGTGTCATATGTATGTGTTTGTTTTCTAATAACATGGGCATATGCTGCATCCTCCCCTTAAGTTTGGGCAGTCTGTGGGTGGGTGTCCTCCATCCACCTGCCCAGTACTTGGAATTCTGAAATCTCTGAGTTCTTATTAACTGCAAATGACTTTTGAATCTTCCTCTTCGTTGAATCTGTTTGAAATCAGGTAGCAGATTCAAAAGTTAGAGTCTGGCGTAGCCCAGGGAGACACATTAATCTCCTCTGTCTTTAGCTGTCTAAACAATGATCCAAGTCAGTTCTGTTGTTCATGGAAAAGAGAGATGTACCCATATATATATTCATGTACTCACATGCCATATGTAGCTCACCCCACCTTAACTTTACAACATATGGCCTCTGGCAGGAAACTGCAAACCAAGCCATTTTGTTGTGGCTCTGCAAGTGCTGATTTTTGGTGCAATTATGGGGATGGTGAACCATGAGGGGGAGATGGAAATGAAAGGTAAAGCAGTCCAAGGATACCCTATCCAGCTTTCAGTGGCAAAGCTGTGATCTATCTTGTAATTTACACTAGTGACAACAATAGATTTTGAAGTGATGCTAACATTTGTAGCTACACACTCTTGTCTCCTCATTTTTCCCTCCTGTTGTATTACCAAAGTCATTTGTGTTGGCATGCAGCGACCTGGATCAGAAAATTGATCTTGACATCAAGAGAAGTCTATGACAAGCAGCAATTTTTAGCCCAAGCTAGTTCCTTAACACGGTACAGTGAGTGGCTCCACCAGCAGATGTATCTGCACAAGGTGGTGGCACAAGGATGGGAATATGCAGCAGGAGGGTCATCTCTTTGTCATTTGGCACTCTTACCAAAATACACATTAATCAAATTATACCTCTAGAATCCATCTTAGACATGATCAATCTTGGCCTCAAATAAGCATCCAAAGTAAAATACTATATACATTCTATAAAATCAGAGAAAGTTGCAAGGAACTTTAGGGCCATCTTCTAAGACTGGATATATTAGTATAACAATGGAGAGTGTCATTTGGTATTTGCAGCTACAAAATAATTCACAGTGAAAGGAATAATTCAAACTACTTAAAGATAACTCTGTATTACAAGTAAATGTTCTGCAAAAATACATGTATCATTATAGATGCCCTGGTGAAAACTTCTTTGCATGGTGCCCACTGTAAATGAAACAGCCTAAAAATTATTGAAATGATGATCCACAGTAGCATTAAATGGAAGTTCTTTACCTGGACATTTCCTCAAATGAAGCGTCCATCTGGTTTAACTAAGTCATTTGTGCTTAGTTTATCTATTTTGTTATTTATAGCAAATATATCTTTTTGTTATTTATAAGTATGAAGTTCTTGAAAACTAAAAGTCTTTTCAGTAAGTTTACACAAAATAAAGCCTCTGTATTTCTTGCTTTCAGCTCAATTTCTTCAGATTATCTGCAAATTTTCAATAATGGCAATACATTCATTCTGCCATTTGGAGGAGCCTGTGCCACAGAGTAATGATCTGAAGAAAGCTCTCTTATTTGCAAGGAAGAGTCTTCATTTGGGAACTAGCACCGATGTAGCTAAGAGGTGCTTTGTCAAGTTCAGGTAAGTGCTTTTTCTTTGGTAATTTTTAAATGATTCTTATTTGGGTTTTGGTAAGCTGACATTTTGTTTAAAACAGCATTCCTGCAGTGTCATGTCAGAGCCTGTCAGTCTTTGTGTTGGTCATTTGGCATGTAAAGTGTCTTGAAGTGAAAAGCAGCAGGCAGTAGCACACATACTTGCAAGATACATAGAGGGAAATTGTTGTCTAGAAAATTATTTTAGCATAATTTATCATCTCTGGAGTAGCTGTTGAGAATGGAGATTATGGTGATCATAATGGCACAATTCCCTCTTGTTATTCATTCTTTTTTGATGTTTTCTTATGTGTTTCTTTATTTTCTGAGTTGAGTATTTTGCTACGAGAGAGTTGTTGTTCTGGATGTGTTAATGATTGTCTCAAATCATTCAGGGGAAGTAAAAAGGAAGTCATGGTCAGGTTTTCACAACTTGGAATATTTTCAAATTCTGTACTGAAAAAAATCAGCTTTTAAATTTTCTGCCAGTCAGATATTTTATTTTTTTTCTGAAATGGATCCTTAAATCTTGACATGGTAACTCTGGATTGGGATTTTAGACTATATTTATGTTACTCTGTGTTGTGGGTTTTTAGACATTGAAT
This sequence comes from Laterallus jamaicensis coturniculus, assembly GCA_022605575.1. Classification (NCBI taxonomy): domain Eukaryota; kingdom Metazoa; phylum Chordata; class Aves; order Gruiformes; family Rallidae; genus Laterallus; species Laterallus jamaicensis. Next base: position 9,880,303 of record JAKCOX010000012.1, read on the forward strand.
TACTTTTATAACATAAGAATGACTTCACAGCAGAAGTTGGTTGATAGTCATATTCTGCATGGGAACTGTATGCAATGTACATTCAATAAGAAGTGTTAGCAGTAGAATAAGAACACAATTATGAATATTTAAACAGGTACTTGAATTCTTTTCCTGTGTTCTCACTGCACACAGAGTTCTCTCAGTTCTCTCTCTGGCTATGGGTTTGGAATTCCAACCAGCAGTCAAGCAAGTTAGAATTAAAAAAAAAAAATCCAACTAAATTGTTTCTTACCAGAAAAGCAGACTAGAGTGCAACCTGACAGCCTTTTCAGTGGTGCACACAAATCTAGAACTTTTTTATGATACCTGTCTGCTTTGTTGCTGAATTACTGGATCATTTGCATATGTAAAAATAGAACTTTATAGATGTGTGTATGACCTGAGAAGCCTTAACAATGCCTTTTGCCTTGCTAAAAATTCTACAGAATGAAAAGCATGAGATTTTTAAAATGTAATACTGTTGTGTCTTTTGGATCCAGACAGAGAGACTTCTGTGTGATTTTGTGCACATGCTTAACTTTATATCAGTGTCACCCTGATACAAAACTGATGCTCACATACTTCAGTGACACAGAAAGAACAGTACTTCTTTAGTGTAAGCCTTCACTTTAGTCTTCTTCTACTTAGAGGAACGTTGAAGATTTTGAACTCTTAGTAGGGTACTCCAAACAAGTACAGCACCACTGAAAATGAGGCTGTTGTTTAGATGAAGTTCTAAAAGTTGAAATGCATTTAAATGAAATCACCACAAAAAAGAATTCATTCTGGAGATACTTCTTAAATTTTCCAGTTTTATTTTGCACTATGAATGCAATGTATAGTGTCCACCAGATAACAATTTCAAAATTTTTTTTATAAATGCTGCAGAATTATAAAATCAAGGGCTTGATGCATTTTACTTTATTTTTAATATATTTAAAGAACAATATTCTTAAGCTTAATAGGTTTTCCTGTTGGTGAGAACAGCTTCTGACAATACATAATGTCAAACCGTTATCGGACACAGTTCCACAGAAGCCAAAGTGGGACAAGAGTAAAATATAAAGTTCAGTATAATAATGCTTATGATGTCTGTAATATGGATACTGAGAGCAGCAAGTGTATTTTTCTTCTGAATCTTTCAGCAGAACTGTTGCTGTTTTTCCTAGCACAACCTCCTGCATATTGGACAAAAAACTGTGTTTTCCTCAAAGAGTAAACATACCATATCTGAAGAGTCAGAAGGTAAGGTATTTGAGATTATATCTTTTCAGTGAACAGGTAAAAGTAACTTCAGTGACTTGTAATGCACAGGAATATATAGAAAATAATTGATTTATCATGCATCAGGAAGTCTCCAATGGTTTATATCACTTTCTGCTTGTTGTTTTTCCTTTTTGTGTCATGGGTGGAATTTCTGCAAGCATTCAGCTTTGCTTTCTAAATGTGTTTTCCCTGGAATCAATGAGCTGACCTGACCTGAGTGGGAATAAATGTTGGTTTATCTTTAGTGAGACAAAGTTAAGTCATCACTAAGTGATTTTGAAATCCCATCCTTGAAATGCAAGGTCTTTGACATTCAGTGGGATGAGAACAGACTGACTACAGGGACTCCCAGGCTACAGTTCAGGTAAATGACTTATTTGGAGGAGGAGGAACTCAAAGGTTTCTTCTTTTTAAAATTATGATAATTAAGTAGCAAAGGGTGCAACTTCAACTATAAATATTTTCCACTTAACATTTGCATTTAAAATAGATGTGCCTTGTGAGAGGATTTATTAGCTACAGTTTGGGCATTATATAGCTAGCTAACATTTGAGCAGTGCTGTTTCTGAAGAGGACTTCTTTCCCAGCACTGAACATAAATGTCTAGTTCTATTCCCAGCCACATTTTTATCTTATCTTCCAACATGTAGCTATGAGTGTTTAGCTAGTTCAGCTACTGCAATTTCTATTTTGCAAAGACAGGGATGTCTTTTGGTAATGCATGCATAATTTAGAAGTAACAGCTTCTATATTGGAGTGTTAGGGGCTCTGTTCAGATCATGGGATTAACTTGGTTTGTTTCTTGCTTCAGCTGCTCCCCACTTTCTCCAGGGAAAGGGGCTGCAACAGCCCAATGAAGTTTGTAACCTAGAGCCTTTAAAGTCACACAGAACTGGTGTTGTTTTACTTATATTTCTGCTCTTGGAAAGTACAGTGGTGCAGCAGGTATGGGTCCCTCAGAGGCAGGAAACTGGAAGAGGAACAGAGTGTGCAAAGATCTCCAGTTTTGTGACCTAGGGTCCTCTCACTCTGTTTTGGGGAAGGGAAGGTGGGAAATAGTTCTGTGATTGGTAGAAAAAGAGCAAGAAATTTGCCTGTTTAAAAAGTAAAGAGCTTTTCTTCTGCAGGATAGCATTTCAAAGAGAAAACATTAAAGTTTTGAGGGATTTTTTAAAGACAGAATTTCAGTTATAGACTTACTTCCTTACCTTCTTCAAACACATACTGTAAAAGACTGGTATTTTAAGATCAAGAATAAAACCACATTATTTAAGAAAAAAGATGACAAAAATCAAAGAAATATATATATTAACTTGTAAAAGGATGTAACTTGAATGAACCATTAACATCAATGAGATATTTAAGGGTTTCTGTGTTCACTTCTATAGCTAATACAGAATGTGAGGGAAACAGGTGCATCTGAAGTAGATCATCTGGATTAAGAAAATAAGCAACTATTTCTGCCAAGCAATTGGTTAAACAAAACTATTAAAATTTAAGTGTTTTCATAGTAGCTCCTTAATTAGTTAAAATAAGTGGAAGAGGTATCACATGTTTATAGTAAGTTACATGTTTCTTCAGGGGTGACAAAAAATTGAGTTGGGTTTCTTTGGGTTTTTTTCCCCATAGACAATTCAGTAATCCCTGTCATTCTTGTCAGGGATATACTAAATAATTGGGGCAAATTTCTGCCCCTCTTCAAATTGTGAAGTTATATAAATTCTGAGCAACAGTTACTAAGAGTTCTTGATAACTAAAAAAGAATATCATATATCAGACAGCAGATTCAATCTTAGAGAAGTGATGTCTTTTAGTCGACAGTTCATATCACTGTAGGTAAGTATATGCCATTAGCATTGTGAATTAGAAACACGGTATCTGAACAATATACAAGCTGTGCACATACCTCTTCTAGTGCCTAGCACATAGATGTAGTAGTATTATGGAATATCTTTGTTTCATTTCTCTTGGGAACATAATTAGCTGCTTCTTCCATGCCTGAGAGACATTATCTTACCTTGTTCTTGGGGCTTGTGATCCAGGAATGCCTGAGCGTGGGCTCACTGGTTGTGAGAGCTATGTTAAGCCCTAAGGTAAGCTATACAATGATAGCAGGACTGGATACCACCTAATAAACTAAGCAGGTTTTGGTGCCCAACATCATGATATTCTTTTGAAAGCAGGCCCAGAAATTTAATGTACAACTTAAATACTCTTCTCTTGGATCCCACCATTTTAATAGTCCTATTGAGCTGGTTGGCTATATTTTTGAAGAAGACTCTTCTGCCTTATCTGCAATCTGGCTATGGGAGCTTCAGAGTCTTCCAAGAAGGTCTATCTCAATCCTGACATGCTCACCAAGAAGAGGTGATAAAGCCTATGTAGTGCCTTGAAAATTAACATCATTATCCTACTGTGGAATGGGTAATTGTGTATGTTAGGTACACAGCTCTAGTTTAGGCTGCAGCACAGCAGAAGGAAAGAACTACAGAGGAGGATTCTCTGGGTCAGGAAGAGGATACATTTTCTTGGATTACAGTCCAAGTTATGCAATACCATCTTACAGGATACAAATGCTGTACCCAGAATCAAATGAGGACTACACACAGCACATCAGACAGGGACAGTCAGTGACACGGATCTCACTTTATGCAGCACTGTGAATACACCAGTTATTTAGAGACCCAGCTTTAGGATTCCAGATGCTTCAAAAGGACAGGTAGGTGGATGGATGCAGTGCCCTCTGCTTTGTTTTAGTTAAAGACCATGGTTGGCAATGCATCTTTTTGCTAAGTTACAGAATCCCAGAATCACAAGGTTGGAAAAGACCTTTAAGATCATCAAGTCCAACCGTACCTGTCCTATGCTAAACCATATTCCTAAGAACCTCATCTACCCTTTTTTTAAACACATCCAGGGCTGGTGACTCAGCCCCCTCCCTGGGCAGCCTGTTCCAGGCCCTGATGACTCTTTCAGTAAAAGTTTTTTTCCTGACATCTAATCTGAACCTGATTAGTTCTACCAGTTGTTTTGGTGACTGATTACCAGTTGTTTTAGTTATGACTGATTCCAGAATTATTTAGTCTCTAGTTCATCGATGAATATGATCAGGATTCTTTAAGCAGTGTCTGTCTTGGCACAGCCTCATGCTTCTAAAAACCAGGTGATGAGGGTGTTTACTTTAGAGTCTGACCTGTTTCTGCTACTGCTTTTTCTCTCCTCCATTTTTAGAAACAGTGTCTTTCATTACAACGTGCTGTGGAGTGACTTCCCACTGAACCATTTAATCCCAGAGACATCAGTCATCTATGTTCCCACCTTCCAGCTTTGTTTACCCTTAAAGTGCTTTGTTAACTATTTGTAATGAGATAATCTTTCTATGTAGAGGTGAAATGTTTGATTAATAAAATTTTCTGTAAAATAATGCCTTTCCATTTATTTATGACAGTATGCTACTATTGTAAGGATTGTATTGTTGATTTTTATTTTCAATGGTTTTGTTCTTACCAAGGCTGACCAACTAGCAAAAAACACCCCCAACTTTTAAGTACATCAGTTTGCAACTCAGATCCAACCCTAAAATTAGAACAATTGTAAGTTATTAAAGCTAAATATTTTATTTACAGAAAAAAAACCTCACCACTCACCAAAATGAATGTGGCAACCCAGAGAGAGATCCCACAAAAAACATGGAGCCACCCAGGTCTCAGGCTGCAGGGAGTGCCAAAGCCAGTCACTGGGAATGATGACAGTAGTGAGAATGGCTGTGTGAGGTGTGATCAAGGGGATGATCATCTGCTCAGCCTATGGTGGCAGAGGAAGTAGGAAGGTTAAGGAGAATCAGGGAGGCTGAAAAAGATAGAGTAGTGGAGCCAGCCTATTGCCCTGAGACATGGTGGGTACACTGGAGCACATTTGAAGTCTTATAGAGAAGAGCCATGGGCTCCTGAGGAAGAAGGAATCATCAACAAAATACCTCAAATGAAATAAGCCCAGATGAAGTCCCTCTACACCAATGCATGCAGCATGGGCAGTAAACAGGAGTTGGAAGCCACTGTGTTCCTAAAAAGCTGCAACCTAATTGCCATTACTGAAACTTGGTGGAAGGAATCCCATGACTGGAGTATGGCTGTTGATGGGTACAGGCTGTTTAGAAGGAAAAGGCAAGGAAGGAGGGGTGGCAGGGTTGCCCTCTACATCGTAAAATGGGTAGTGTGATAAGCTGTCTCTGAAGAATAGCCATGATCAGGTTGAAAGCTGATGGGTAAGAATTAGACACTGAGGCAATAAAGGGAACCTTGTGGTTGGTGTCTACTACAGACCTCCAGATCAAGGGGAGCTTACTGATGAAGCCTTCTTAGTCCAGCTGTAAGAGGCATCACACTCACAGGCTCTTGTCCTGCTGGAGGACTTCAACCACCCTGATACCTGCTGTAGAAGCAGCACAGCGAGCTACAGGCAATCCAGAAGATTCCTGGAATGCACTGAGGATAACTTCTTAAGCTAGGTAATAGACAGCCCTATCAGATGAGATTTTTAATCAGTGATGTCAAGATTGGAGGCAACCTGGGCTGCAGTGGTTGTGCACTGCTGGAGTTACAGTCCTGAGGGATGTGAGTCAGGCAAAGAGTCAAGTCAGGACCCTGAATTTTAGGAACCTGACAGCTGTTCTAGGAGTTGGCTTCAATAGAGCCCCCTAGGAAGCTGCCCTCAGGGGCAAGGGAGCAGAATTGAGCTGTCAGTTCTTTAAGGACACTTTCCATAGGGCACAAGAGCTCTCAATTCCCAGGTGTATGACATGAGGAAAGGAAGGCAAGAGACTGGCATGGATGAGTCAAGAACTGTTGTTAAAGCTAAAGGGCAAGATGGAAAAGCACAGGCAGTGGAAGCAGGGAAAGGTACCCTGGAAAGAGTACAGGGACACAGTCCAGTTGTGTAGAGATGGGGTCAGGAAGGCCATGGCACAGTGGGAGCTGAACTTGGCAAGGGATGCAAGAATGGTAAGAAGGGCTTCCAGAGGTATACCAGCCAGGAAAGGAAGGTTAAAGAAAGCACACGTCCCCGATGAACAAGACTGTCAGACTGGTAACAAAAGATGAGGAGAAGACTGAAGTACTTCAACACTTTTTGCCTCAGTCTTCACTGGTAACTCCTCTGCCTACACTTCTTGAGGGGATGGACTGCAGGATGGGGACTGAGAAGCAATGTTCCTTCCACTGTAAGAGAAGATGAGGTTTGTGACCAGATGAGGAACCTGAACATATGTGAGTCTATGGAACCTGGTGAGATTCATCCCAGCATCCTGAAGGAACTGGCTGATGTAGGTGCCAAGTCACTCTTTTTGAAAAGTCATGGTGGTCAGGTGTAGTCCTTAGTGACTGGAAGAGAGGAAACATTACACCCATCTTTAAAAAGGGTAGAAAGGAGGACCCTAGGAACTACCAAACTGTCAGCCTCACCTCTATGTCTGGGATGACCATGGAACAGATATTCCTAGGTGCTACACTAAGGCATATGGATGAGACGGAGGTGATTTGTGACAGCCAATCTGCTGTCGCCAAGTCCTGTCTGACCAACATACTGGCCTGCTGTGACAGAATGACTGCATCAACAGACAACTAAAGTGCTACAGATGTCATCTGTCTGGATTTCTGTAATGTCCCCCTCAACAACTTTGCCTCTGAATTGGAGAGATATGGATTTGATGGGTTAGTGTGTGAGGAGATGGTTGCATGGTTGCATCCAGAGAGTAGTAGTCAATGACTCAATGTGTAGATGGAGACTGTTGATGTGGTGTCCTTCAGGGGTCTGTACTGGGACCAGTACTGTTAATCATCTTCATCAGTGACATAATGGGATCAAGTGTACCCTTAGCAAGTTTGCAGATGATGCCAAGCTGAGTGGTACAGTCAGCACACTGGAAGGAAGGAATGCCATCCAGAGGGACCTGGAAAAGTTCAAGAAGTGGGCCCATGTGCACCTCATGATGTTCAACAAGGCCAAATGCAAGGTCCTGCACATGGGTTGGGGCAGCCCCCAGTATCAGTGCAGGCTGGGGGATGAATGGATTCTCCTCTTCCCTGAGGAGAAGAACTTGGGGGTAGTGGTGTATGAAAAGCTGCATATGACCCAGCACTGTGCAATCGCAGCCCAGAGAGAAAACTTTAGGCTGGGAAACATCACAAGAAGCATGACCAGCGGTTCAAGGGATTCTGCCCCTCTACTCTGCTCTTGTGAGACCCCCACCTGGAGTACTACATCCAGCTCTGGGGTCCCCAGGATAAGACAGACATGGAGCTGTTGGAGCAAGTCCAGAGGAGGCCACAGAGATGATCGGGGAGCTGGAGCACCTCTGCTATGAAGACAGGCTGAGAGCATTGGGCTTGTTCAGCCTGGAGATGAGAAGGCTCCAGGGAGCCCTTATTGCAGCCTTCCAATACTTAAGGAGGCTTATAAGAAAGATGAGGACAAACTTTTTACCAGGCCTGTATAAACAGGACAAGAGGCAAGGATGTCAAATGAAAAGAAGGTAGATTTAGACTAGATATAAGGAAGAAGTTTTTTACAATGAAGGTGGTGAAACACTAGAACGTGTTGCCCAGAGAGGTGGTAAATGCCCCACTGAAACATTTAAGGTCAGGTTGAACAGGTGAGCAACCTGATCTACCTGAAGATGTCACTGCTTATTGCAGAAGGTTGGATTAGCTGACCTTTAAAGGTCCCTTCCAACTGAAACCATTCTGTGATTGTATGATGTACTTATCAGTACATTCTACGTGCTAGCTAGGTTAGTTGATGGTCGATACAGTTCTTATTCTTAACGAAGCACATCCAGTTCACCTTTGAGAAGCAAGTTACTACTGCAGATATTTCACTTTTCTCAAAGATCTCTGGGAGCTGCAGGTCTTATTTTCAGGGCAGAGGGATATAGGGCGACAACAGCATGCCTTCTTGCTTCATAGAGTTTTCCCACTTCACAGAAACGTAATTGGTACATTTTCTAGACTCACACATTATGACTTAAGCTTAAATGAATTACTGAACTTCTGTCCTGCATTTATCTTGAGTCTATTTTGGAAACCGCTGTAAACCAAGTTGTAAGCAAGGAGGAAAATACATCCTTGTTTCATCGGGTGATTCTGGTGTCTCAACTCAGTTGTCTGCTAGATAACATTCAGTGTCCTAAGGGGAACACACTGGTTAAACATTTATTTGCTGCTTTTTTTAGCTCTTTTTCTCCTCTAAGGAATACTTGGGGAAGTAACTAAAGTTTGTTCTCTTAGAAGTAAAAAGGTTGTTGTTTTTTACCAGTGCAGCCTGAATTTGAAGATGCTGTTTCAAATCATCAAATAAAGTATAGATAGTGGTGGAAATACTGCCATGCAGCTGAACTAAAGGGATTTTGCTGAATAATTACTTGCCTGTTACTGTCATTGGCAAGTCAGAGATCATTTCCAAAGCTGTAGTTTGGCTGAGGGGCAATAACGTGTATTTTTCAAGCCAAAACATATATATTGTTTTCACCAAGATTCAAAATTATCATAGCATTTTTATTTATTTTTACAAGGAAAAGTATTGTGAAAAGAATAGTGACACCTGAATGGCACACTGACAACTCTTGTCAGCTGAACTCCTGACAGAATCTGGCAGAAATTCAAAGTCTGGTTTGTCTCTAGTAATTCCATTAACATCTCAAAGGTTGACGATGTTCTGGGAATTACAGAGGAGGGATTATTTTTTAAGTTAAGAATTAGTACTCTGAAGCCTGGCCTGCGCTAGGACTATCGCTGCTCTCTTGCACTAAGCAGATGGACGGTATCTGAGGCACGAAGTTCTCTATCAGCCGTTTGCTGCTTTATCTATGCAGGTATAATTGATGTAGCGGCCGCCCTTTCCCATAGCGCGGATAGAGCTGTCTCGGTGTAAAACTGTATGTACTGGCACCTTAGTTCTGCACAGAGGGAAACAACCTAGGAGGCCTGGCCCAATTCCAGAAGTTGTTTTTAGCTATATTGCAGGTGCTGTGCCTGTATAAACTATTTGCACTGGAGGCATCATATCAGAAGAAAGTGACTTCAGTCTAGTTTATTTGTCCTTATCCATAGAGCCCCATAAAGTTACACCACTTCTGCTTCCTAGGTTTGGTTTGCATTTGTGGGCAAACTTGCCCTTTACACGGACTTATCTCCATCTATGCTGGAGGATATAAACAATGAGCGTTTTGACAGTACAAATGCATCTTCCTCTTTGATATAAGCCTAAGCTATTCAGTTAATACTCAGCAAGCACTGTGAACGGTTAGAATATTTCCATCTGGCTGTGTGCATCAGAGCCTATAGAGCAGCTGCCCCTCCCCACCCCCCCACCCCCCCAACAGCTTAACTCTGTTGTTCAGTACAGAACACAACATTTAACGGGCTTCAACCAAACTTTCAACTGCTGTTTTATAGATCATCCCTTGCCTTGTTTTTCTGCTGTGTAAAATCGTGTCCAGTATGTGTAACCTAAGAAAGAATTAAAAAAGCTGAAGTCAGAATACCAGAACTGGAGTCACTTGCAAATAAGGATGAACTGCACGCATTTGATGTTGAGCAGATTCAGATTATTCCTGTTTTAAAGCTACAGGTGAGGGAGAGATCTTGATCCCATATTAAAAGGTGGGAAGCAGGAATGGGGTGTGATTTGGAAAAGACTGAAAATTGGTGTAACTCTTCTGCTCTAAGCCTGGGAGCAGTAAAGAAAGAACCTAGTCAGAGAGTAACCAGCAGGAACAGAAAGAGCCAAAAGCCTGGGGACCTTTGACCATTCAGAGAACATTCACTAGCTTTAATTAGCTGATCTCTGTCCTGTGCTCACTGACTGTTTGTTCCACTCTTTCCTTCCATTCTACCTCTTTACTTCTGCTTCAGTTCTGCATACTTCATATGCTTCCCCCCATATGCCCTCCTTGCTCTCTATCTCCTTCCATTTTCATTGCAAGCAAAAGCCACCTCTGAAATCTGTTACATTTACTAGACTCATGCTGTTTGTGCTGTGTGTGAACTCTTCCCCCATGCTGTCTTATCTGTTTAGGCTCTGCATTTTTATATTATCAGGGACCTTTTACTGTTCTCTGTGTGTGCGCTGTCCAGCATAATGGAACTTCAATTTTCATTAGCCTTTAGAAGACCTTAAATATGGTTAAGAATAATATTCCTTTATCCTGATTTTTATAAGAAATCACTTCTAGGCAAATGACTGCCCTTAATGAGATGAGGTATATGAGATTTAACAGGGTAAGAGGAACTTGCTTTTGCAGTTTTTCTATGGGTGAACTAGTGATTTAAAAGTATAATGTTGTAACTGTGGTTATTCTACAGCCCAGCAAAATACAATTAATATTTCAGAAGTAATTTTGTATTGGCTGTGTTTGCATTGCACTTGCAGTGGTTTGCAAATTGTTGTTTTGTTTTCCATGTTTTACAGCTTTTAAATTTGCTCTCCAGAATCAGTTTTGGTAGGTGCGGATTGCTTGTCAAAAACCCGTTCCGAAGCTTGAGTGTACAGTGAGCAGGGTACTAATGATGGATATGAATGGCTGTCTTAAGGATAACAATGGATATGGCATCTTCAAAAGCAGTGCTATTCTGGTAAGAATTTACATGTAATTTATTCAACAGTACATGATCGTTGTCAGTGAAATGTGTTTGTGTATCTTTCTGAAGATTTTTCTGATTATTCAATGACAATTCCTTCTAAAATATGAAAAGCAAGATTGCTCTCTCTATATTTTATATTCTGAAACTGTGTAACAACTTTAGTTTACTTAGCTGTAAGTTCTTGCATACAAAAACAGTTGAAGTATATTTTTGGAAAAATAAGTTATTTTAGAGAAGTAGTTAGTGGCCATTTTTGGTTCACTATTTGTGAGCCCGTTTCTCTGAATATTTAGAACTGAGTATTTTTGAACTGTCATTTAAAAAACCCACTTTTTTTTTTTGCACTCAGAGTATACTCAGAGAATATTATAGCTAACTTCTGGTGGCATTTTGCACCAGTACACATGTAACTGGTCTAACAGGCATGGCATCCAACTTTGCAGGAGATACGAAACACTAAGGTAAGCACTGACAAATTAATCATAGTTAGAAACTTCTAATCATTGTATAGGTTAAAAAAACCCCATAATAGCAGTGTGCTAAGTTGCTGTACTGCTTCTACTTGGTTGGAAGTTTCACAGTATTTAAATAATGTACACAATTAGCAAATGCAAATAGAAACACCAGTGGAAATTTTACTGAAAGTACAGTTGAAGTAGTTCCTTTTAATTTCATCTTTGAAATAGTTTAGGTCGGCAATTCCTTAAGCAAGAATTATTGGTTTCACCAAAACCAATTATGTTCTTATCAATGTATATGCTGATATCTTGAAATTCACAAAGGATTTGTGCCTTTGTTTTTTCTTCCTATTCTCTGAATCCCACTGGTCGTTGGTATTGCAGCAGAACTGTTCTGCAAACAGCTAGCAGTTCTTAAAAGCTTCATGGAGGTCCTGGGTTTGTGTACACCACGAAGTGAAGTGCAGCACAGAGACTGAGTGTTCTGATGAACTAGTTTCATAGCTGCAGCACCTGTCCCAGCAGCAGGCTACTTCCAGTGAAATTAGGATTTTGACAGACCTCAAGAACTTTTTCATTTTCTCAAGCGCTGCTAAAAGCTGTGGTGGCTCAGGAGCTGATTCACAAGGCTGATAGGCATTAATTGGATGGACAACGTCTGTCAGTTGGGTGATAGTTAATGCCTGAGAGTGGTAACAGCGTTCAGTCCACTGTGTGCCTGTCAGAGCCCTCAGCCCTGTCGAGAGGCAAGGGTAAGGAGCTCAGACGTGCTGTGCTAACACGGACACTTCCTATGGGCACATGATGAGAGCAGCAAAACTGTCGTGTGTCCTGAGGTGAGGACTACCAGCCTGGCCGACTGAACCCAGTTGCAGTGTATTCATTTCCACAGTACAGACATGGACCATGACGTAACAGGTACCTGAGGCAGCATTAATTACAAGAGTATCCTCACTAAGATACTGGGAGAGGAGGTACGGATGGTACATTAATTCCTTGGAGGTCTGTGGCCAGACTTCAAAGGCCTGATAGAAGTGCACAAGTTAAACCTGGAAAGATTACTGTAAGCAGCCTCCTCATTTGAAATTAGATTGGTATGGAAGTGACTAATAGTGCCTTCTATTTAATACCCTTTTCTGCAACACTCAGCTCTTCATTTTTACTTTCAAAGTGGGTGGGAGATAAAATGTGGCCTTCAAAGTGCTAAGCACTCATTCCAGTGTGAAAATACAAAACCAATCAGCAAATGTAATGTAAGGGCATGCTAGGTTTCTCTAGCTGCACTGGAACAGTATGCATGCAAGATATATGAACATGAGCTCAGGTATCTGCTTAGATATATTTAAGTAGTCCTTTTAAACTGCTGTGATTCTGTAGGCTATCATAGGGACGAGGAAGTTAGGCTGCTCACAACTTGGGGTTTTTTTGCCAGGCTGATCTTTCACTCTGGTTCATTGCATGGCAAGTGGTTGGTTATTTATTTGATCTGTTTATTTTTTAAACCAGCTTTTTTTTTTTTTTTTTCCCCAGGGCAGGAGGGGTGAACTCCTCTTAGTTTTAAAACCCCTCAGATTCTGAAGGAGGGTATCAGTCAAGAAAAGACTAGTTTGCAATTTCCACATTGCAGAGGTATCTTGTCTGTAGTGGCAGTAGTTATAAAAGTCAAGGCTGGGATGTCTTTTTCTGTTAATCTTTTCTAAGATGATTGTACTGACTGGCATTGTTGTGAATAAAAGCAGTTAAATGATTGACTTGTAAAAGAGTTGACTGTCACTTAGTGTTTAATTCCCCTTTTGCTAAATAATTTTTGCAATATTAACTTTATTTGTGACACTTTAGTAGGTGGAAGCCCGAGGGGGAAAACGTTATAGTTCTTTCACAATTCATTAGTTTGTGGATGTTTCTGTTATGTTGTTTCCACTCTGAATGACTCATATGTTAAATGAACATGGCAGCCTAAAGGCATGCCCTCAATATTGCAGCCCACATTGAAACTTGATGCTATTACATATAAAGACATGGAAGATCCTCAAACCCATCTAAATCCTCAAGAAGTTGTGTGCACATGGGACACGGGTGCTGTGAGTTACTGACTCCATGTTCTCTCTTTTAAAAAGCTGTGCTTGACCGCGTCTGGTTGCTCTTTTTCACACCGTTGATTTGCTGGGTTTGTAGGCTACATCTGTCTGGTGAGCCCAAGATGGAACAGAGCAGCAGGGATTTTTTTATAAAGTGGCACAGTTTCGGTGTATTAATTTCTGCACTGTCTGATGGGGGACTATGAAGTATCTACTTTGCATTGCCACCTGGGTATTTTTGTAATGATTTAGATTCAGAAATGCTATTATTTGGGAAGTCAATAGCACAAACCTAATGTTCTCCATATTGTGAAAACACTAATTAGAGTGAACCCGTTGGTCTCTGGTTATCTTGGCTCTCCTTGAATTTTGGCTTTCTTGCCAATTTAATTTTTTGTCTTTAATAAAAATGCCAAAGCCAAAACAGATTTACCTACTGACAACATGTCACACCAAATGCTGAATATTACAGAAACTTCATACTGGAACTCTAAAAGAAGCAGGTCTAAAACTGACCTGGGGTTCCAGTTCTACGTGACTTTAGTATCTGTTATATGGAGACAGATACACTCTCACAGCAGCAAGACGTAAGGAAGGGTTTTGACAAGTAAGTGAAGTAAAATTTTCTGATATTAATAATTTAGGATTTTAAAAAAAAAGTGTTATTGTGTAGTATTAGCTATAGGGTAGGGGTGTTAAAATTTGGGTTTATTTGTCATTACCCTCTTCTGATTTGATGTGCAATTAAATTAATTTCCCCAAGTTGAGTCTGTTTTGCCCGTGACAGTAACTGGCGAGTGATCTCTCCCTGTCCTTACCTCAACCCAGGAGTGATTCTTACATCTTCTCTCCCCTGCCCAGGTGAGGAGGGCAGTGACAGTGCAGTTTTGGGGGACACCTGGCCTGCAGCCAGGGCCAACCCACCTTTGTCCTTATTCCTTTGTATATTGAAAACATGTACATAGCTACAGAAACTTTGTTCTCTGGATGACAGACCTGTGGCTTTGATCAAAGACCGACTGCTGTGATAGAAGAGACAGGACATCATGAGTCTTTGATGTTGGCTTTTAAATAACTGTCCTGTTCATAATATGTAGTGGAAGAATTTATGCCAAAGTGAAAAAATACACTCACATTAGGGTGGTCTTCCCATAGGTTTTCCACTTTACACTTACGGCTGTACATTGAGTGTGGGTCTTTCTGTGTCCCTATTCCTTTTCAAGAGGAGGTGGCTGATGTTCACCTAAGTCTACTTCCACTAATGGTCTATCCCCTGCCTAGTTTGGGCTGCAAGACTACAGACACATTAAGGAAAGCTATTCTGCTATTAGCAGAACTGGTCACCACTTCTACAGGCAACACTGGAAGGCAGGAAAATTCACCACTTCAGTGCTGTTTCTAGTTCTAGCCCCTAGACCAAGCCTTCTAGGGTCACTTAAGGATATCTCACTGAAAGAGTATAAAAGGTATAAAAATATAACAGAACACTGCTCTTTCATCTTCAAGTGGTGTTGAAGTGTAAGCAAGGAGAGGAAGGAGGTAGCAAAGAGAAAATATATTGAAGCTGTCACTCTGTCCGGGCTGATGTGTTCGAGAGCATGAGGGGTAGATGCAGAGGGTAGCAGTAACTCTGCCTTCTGTAAGGGCCCACTGCTTTTAACGAACCCAAGGAACAACCTGCTGCCAAACAGCAAGCCAGAGACTGGGCACGACGGTGTATTCCACATCTGCAGGTGTAAAAGCTGCCTCCCCAGGCTGCTCCGCCTGCAGTTCTCTCTGTTTCAGAGTCTCTGGGCTGTCCAGATCCGTCCTTCGGTTGCCGGGATCTCTCCTGGCATGTCCCTGGTGTCCGCCGCAGCACGCCAGTGTTAGCCCTGCTCGCCCTGTCCCGGCCGGGTCCCCAGGCCGCGTGAGGGAGGGGCGCAGCTCTAAGGGTCAGCGCGGAGGCTGGGTTCCGAGGATCTACTCAGGGTTTCTTAGAAGCACCGCCGGGCTTGGCGTCAGGTGCTGAAGGTACTGACCTGCTCCTTTCCCTGCCGAGTCCGCTAGTCCTTTTCTCCCGGGGCGGCGGCTCCACCCGCGGCCGTGCGCGGCGCTGCCCTTGGGTGCTCGAGTCAAATGTTGCCCTGGGACAGCTGGCAGCGCGGCCAGAACACTGTCTCCGGTAGGATGGCCAGCAGACCGCCTCGGCGGCTCCAGCCGGCGAAGGCAGCTGCAGCAGCGCCGGCCGGCGCCGCGGCGCGGCGGGGCGAGAGGCGAGAGGCCCCTGCCCGGCCTCGGCGGCATTAGGACCCGGGCGGCTCCTCCCCGCCCGGCCGTGGGGGGGACGCGGGAGCCAGCTGGGCCGCAGCTGGTGGGGCCGCGGCAGCGCGCGGACCTTTGCCCGCCGCGCCAGCTGCTGCCTGCGGAGCGGGCGGCGCGCCCGCTCCCCATTGGCCGCCCGCGCTCCCATTGGCTGCCCGTGCCGCGGGGCCGCTCGCGGCTGTCTCCGCCGCCCCTCCCCGCGCAATGGGCCCTGGGCAGCCCCGCGGGCTTTGCGGCCGTGAGAAGGCCGCCCGGCCCGGCCGCTGCCCGTGTCGCGTCCCGTGCCCCGGCCGCGCCGCTGTGGCGTTCCGCGCTGCCGGCTCCTGAGTCAGCCTTCCCCCGTAGCGCAGTCCGGTCTGCTGCGTCTCCGTACGGCTTCGAAGGGCGCATTGCACGGGCGGGCATGTGCTTGGGGTGCCGTGTGCTCCCGCCGCGCTGCGCTGCTGTGCGGTGTAGCCGGGGTGAGCCTGCCCAGGCAGGGCGGTGCGGGATCCCTCACAGCCCCTCGTGCTCTGTGGTGCTGCTCATAGCTCAGCGGTACGTGTTCGTAACGCTGGGGATGGCGCAGGGTGTTGTGCAGTGCTGGCAGTGCGCCTTAGAATCATAGAAAGGTCTGGGTTGGAAGGGACCCTGAGGATCATAAAGCTCCAACCCCCCTGCCTCAGGCAGGGCCACCAACCTCAGGCCTGGATCTACACAAGGTCGCCCAGGGCCCCATCCAACCTGGCCTTGAACACTTCCAGGGATGGGGCATCCACCCCCTCTCTGGGCAGCCTGTTCCAGCCCCTCACCATTCTCTATTATATAAAGGAATTCCCCCTAATACCTAATCTAAACCTTCCCTCCTTCAGCATCAATGTGCCTTCCCACGTGGCGCTGGGACACGCTCCCGCCCAGGCCTTTTGCCCGCCTTGCGAAAGGCGGTGTAAGTAATGACAGGCGAAAGCACCTAGACCGGCAAGAAACGCTTCCTTCATTTCAGGAGGATCACTTGCGCAGCGCGGGGGCCAAATGAGAAGCCCAGCCTGACAGTTCGCCACGCTGGTGGAAGTAATTTCAGTCCTGTGACTACGCCAGCGGTGTGTGTGCACAGGGTGAGCTGAGGCCTTCCCTTAGCGGGCACACGGTGGGACGGGGCAAGTGTTGGAAAATAGGCTTTGGCCAGTGCTAAAGTATCTTCTGCTTGCTAAAGTATCTTCTGCTTAATGCCTACGTGATGGTCCGGGCAGGTGTTCTATGGCAGCTCTGTAGTAGTTACAATAACAGTTGTATCCTGCTGAACTCTCTGCAGTTTAATATTTAAAGCGAGACATTAAGAACAAAAGAGTTCTGATCATTAAATTAGAATGAAAGCGGAGCAGAAGCTGATGTATTATCTAACTCTTGGCTTCTATAGTGCCTGTCACAAAGTAATGGCTCCCTTAAACTGTACATTAATCATCAACAAGAAGTTCAGAAATGTCTGTTTCTGTCCAAAAACTTTTATTACCAAATAAATAGCTTTCATACTATTGGAATGAGCAAAGAAATGTCTCTAACGAGGAATTCCTTCACATATAACTTACAGTTTCTCCCCCATGAGTTTAATTCATTGCAATGGCCCATCATCGACTTGAAAGGAGAAAAGTGTGTGGCAGCTTTGCAGGTAAACGCACAGAGAAATGTATTTCAAGTTCTGTATATTCCGTACATACTTGCAAGCATATCATAGCTTTAGAAAAGCAACATGTCCCTTTTATTTTAGAAAGTGATCAATATTTGTCAATGGGGTGTGTTATTAAAATGATCACATGCAAAAGGTATACAACTAAAGGGTAAATCTGGCAGGCGACAGTTCTCTTTGCTCACAAATTCACAACCTGGGTCAATTGCAAAACATTGTACATTAAAGGGAATGAACTTCATGATCCGATTCCCTGGTGGCGAATGGTCTTCTGCTTTTGGAACACAGGTGGAAGGTATATTGCCTCTTAGATTCAGAAATACTCCCTCTCTGCAGCCTGTTGGCTTTTGTGCCAGACAGCTTTTCTGTCATCGTGGACAGTGAGGTCCTCTCAGGCTCGCAGCTCTACATCGGCTGACATTCTCTAACAGATCCAGTACCCTTACCCTCATTCAAGTGCACAAAATGTAGGCAGCTATTTAAATTTCTAAGTCTCATCCTGGTACCAGCTCTATTCTCTCTCTCTCTCTCTCTCTCTCTCCAAGAAGAGAATTCCCAGGCAATCTTTTTGGTTCTTTGTGCTGTCTATTATTACCTTTTGAGGCTGCAGTTGTACCCTCTGTTGCACTGTGTCTTGCTCCAGCCATTTATTTCTGCCCTGTTTACCTGACCCAGCCACTGAGCAAGCCATGAAGTCCCAACCTAGTGTTGGCAGCGCTGGCAGCCTCTCCTACCTGTTCCCCCACCACCCCCCAGCCCCAGACATTATGATGTTCTCTTTGCCTGCCCAGACACAGTGGAAAAAACTCAAAATACATGAAGCCCTCTCCTTATGCTCACTTTCATTTATTTTTTTCCCTCTCCTGTCTTAGTAAAATGAATACTCTGCTTTTTGAGGAAGAATTATGACTTTTTTATATCATTAAGCTGCAGGTCACAGAATCACAGAACACTAGCTTGGGAAAGACCTTTGAGATCAAGTCCAACTGTACCTGTTCTCTACGAAACCATATCCCTGAGCACTTCGTCTACCGGTCTTTTAAACACATCCAGGGCTGGTGACACAACCCCCCTCCCTGGGCAGCCTGTTCCAGTGTCCAGTAAGCCTTTTGGTGAAGAACTTTTTCCTAATGTCTAATCTGAACCTGTCCTGGCACAGCTTGAGTCCATTCCCCCCGTGTCCTATCACCTGTCACTTGGGTGAAGAGACCAACACCCACCTCTCTACAACCTCCTTTCAGGTAATGGTAGGCAGTGATAAGGTCTCCCCTCAGCCTCCTCTTCTCGAGGCTAAACATCCCCAGATCCCTCAGCTGCTCCTCATAGGATTTGCTCTCCAGCCCCTTCACCAGACTGGTTGCCCTTCTCTGGACTTGCTCCAGGGCTTCAATGTCTTTCCTGTAGTGAGGAGCCCAGAACTGGACACAGCACTCCAGATGCAACCTCACCAATGCAGAGTACACTTGCACAATCACTTTCCTAGGCCTTAGGGTACTAAGGAATTAGCTCCTAAACTATTTCTACGTCCGTTGTTTGTGGGTGACCAGTAAGTAGTCACTTTGGAAGCTTTTTAGCAAGATCTGTGATGAAAATGTATATTAAACCAAACCTTTTAACAAAATTGGTAAGGGGAAAAGTGTTCAATTTCAGGTTTGAAAATTAAACAAACTTCCAAGCAAGTGGCAACGATTAGAAATCAGGAAAAACTCATTTTAGGTAGAACCTGCAGTGATGGGTAAAATGAGTTTATAATCATGTTGATTTTAATGTTTTATGTATTTGACTATTGTTTGCAGAAGAGCATAAAGTGTCCAAACTTCAATTGGTTCAAAATGTTCTACTAGCACCTTACTTTTGTTAATGAGCTATTAATAGCAGTTAATGAAAACTCTAGAACAAATTTGTGTGAGATAGTGAGTAAAAGTTTTATAATGAAATCAAGTCACTATTCCGTTTTTAAAATCAATATTTTTACATAGGAGTTTTCATGTTGGCTTAAACCATAACACAGCTTCCTGTTTTGCTGGGAAAGACATCCCAGTGCTGCAGTTGCTACTTACTCCACGTAAGTTTCCTCCTGATTTCTTGATGTAGAAAGTGGTTGGAGCTACACTAGTGTTGATAGGGGCATTGTATTTACATTAGCAAGTGAATTTCCTTGATAATCACTATGAATAAATTACATACAATGTGAAAATCGGGTCTTTTGATCAATTTTGGATTCTTCACACTTTGGATGTTTCTCAGTATTTTTTCCTTGCGTGATAACAAGCATAGAAATGTTTGATCAGACCACTCTGGAGCATTTATTGGGTTTTATAGAATCATAGAACGCGTTAGGTTGGAAGGGACCTTTAGAGGTCATCTAGCCCAACCCCCTGTAGTAATCAGGGACATCTTCACTAGATCAGGTGACTCAGAGCCTCAGCAAGCCTGACCTTGAGTATCTCCAGGGATAGGGTCTCCACTACCTCTCTGGGCAGCTTGTTCCAGTGATCCAACACCCTCATATTGAAGAACTTCTGCATATTCTTTGCAGCTGACACCTTTGGTTCAGTCCTGTCAAAGAACAATTGCTTGTGTCAGTATTTATGCCCACTTATCACACTCTTGATTTTAAACTTGCCAATTTCTCTTCATATGATACTTCCAGTGCTTATCACTGGTCACATTGAAACACTTTCCAGTTCTTTAGTGCCCTTCTGGGGAAGGGGTGACATGTGTCTGGGTTTTTTTTTTTCTGGTAAGGGCACAATATTGATTTTTATGATGCTGTTACACCAGCTTTCTTGTCATTCACTCTCTCCCATTGTTTAAGCAGCCTGGTTTATTATTTTTGAGTGTAGCGACATACTGAGCAGAGACTTTCACTAAACTGCCGAAGTGGTGCCCTAGTTCCTTCCTGAGGCCAAGGCATCTGGTGTTCTTTCCCAGTGTGGCATAACTGATCTCGTGAACGTTAAACGGAGGCAGTCCTACCGGCTCCCTCACACCTGACACCGGCGTTCATCAGCCCCGGCGATCCGGTTCACGGAACTGTGCTGCTGAAGAAGCAGGCCTGGTCTTACCAGGAAAGGGTTGGTTTTCCTCTTGGTGTGCTCCCTGCGCAGGCTTACCAGTGCTGGCTGCTGCTCTTGTTGCAAGAAAAAGAGGAGCACGTGGCAAAGGAAGGAGTGGGTGGAAGTATGAACACATCCTTTCTGCAACGACTGGTGTCAGATCAGTGTAACTAACATAAGCCTATGCAGGGAGCTGTAACAGAAGTAGTGAGAGTGGTCTGAGTGCAGGGTGCATGGAAATGCCTGTGTAAGCAGGAGGATAAAGAGTGAAACAAAGGGTTAAAGAAAGGAGCTGTGCTGATAATGAAGGACACGGTTTCCAGGACAGCATTCCCAGCAGTATCTGTGTGCCACAGCAGAGGGCTTGCCAGCAGAAGACCTTGCATCCTTACAGCAGGAGGATGGCGGCAAGGTTGTGGCCGAACAGAACCACCTGCAGGCAGACGCTTGAGACCTATATTCCAAACCAGGAGAAACAGACAGTGGGCAGCAGTAGGGCCTGAGATCTGTGGGAGGTGAAGCAAACCAGATCCTGAAGCAAAGGACTATATGATTCCTGTAGGATGTCCTAAAGGATCTGCTCAAAAAACCCTATTTTTTTATTGCTGATCAAGAGCATCTCCTGAAATGGGGTGAGGACTTGATGGCTGACACCCCTTGTCCTCTGTCTTGCGTAGGAGTTATCCTGGCCAGACCATTTGGACAGAGAGTGCTTGGGAGTAAGTGAGAACAAGAGTGCCAGTGAATTACATCCATGGGAGAATAAACGTCAGTGGGTAATGCCTCCTTATCTGGAGATTTTGTAGGTAACTGTTACCTTCCCCTTGCCTAACACACTGACTTTTATTGCACAGGCTTCCCTACAGCTGCACCTTTAATTTGAAACCTCATAAAACGCAGACTGGTTTCTCTTAGGTTTATTTCAGTGTGTGTTATCTATCATCATTTGAACTTGATTTGGCATTTTGGGGCCCATTTACTCAATTTGGTTAGATTAATAGTTTTCCACGATTCCAAGTGCCTACAGATTTCATGCTGTGGTACTCTCTCACACCAATTTCTGGATGATTTACTACTGTACCGTAAGATAGGAGCACATCCATTCTTTTAGGACACTTTGAAGTTAACTCTTTGCTATTAATGAAATGTATTATAATAGAATAAATAATTTATTTCAATATTTTGCTTTATTTTTCTCATCAGGTTTTGATCTACGACTGTGGTGTTATAGGGGGGTTTTGTTTGTCTGCTTCAGGAGGGATTCTTCTCTTACTTCAGGCTTTGAAAGAACTTCTTTCCTGTGACCTGGATGAACAGATCCAGAGCAAGAACTAAATCCTCATCAGCAGTAGTTGTTCTGTTTCTTTTGTACATGATGCTTGGTATGACTTTTGCTTATTGTTTGTATTAGGGTTAGATTTCCATATTTGTGTGTGACTCCTGTTTGATTCCAATAACTCCTGGAGGCTCGCCGTTTCTTCGTAATGTTTTATCATCTTTTTCCCAGAAATAAGCATGTTTTTGGAGACTCAGAGATATATTTAAGGGGGTTAAGATATATTAGGGGTTTTGCGTAAGATATATTTTGGGATTAGGCATTTTCATGTTACCAAATTCTCCTTTTTAATAGGGTATATTTAAAGTTCATTAAGTTTAACGGTGAGAAGTGTGCGTTAGGGGGGTGAACTCTTTGCAAATATGAAGGGGCTTCTCATATTTCTTACTTTTAACTTCACCAGTCCTATGTTCTACCGTTTTCTCATTGTTTGGGCAAATAGCTTATGACATCTGTCACACACATGACAAGGGTTTCCATGGTTCACTTCCCCCACCCTGCTCCCTCTGCCAAAACTTCTCTATGCATCCCGGATCCGCATATACCTCCCCATCACTCGTACACTCCCTTCTTTTTCACTGAGTCGAGTTGTGTTGAGGATTTGCCTGTCATTCAGACTGGAGAGAGGAACCAGCTGGTGCTGGCCATGAACACATTCCAGGTCTTTGTTACAGCACTAAGGAATTCAGAAATTAACAAAGTTAAAGTCGCTGTGTAGCTGTGCATCTTCTACCTGGCACAGGTGCCTAATTCTGTGGCAATTACATACTAATCAGGTATTGTTTAATAGAATACTGCATGGCACTGTAAGCCTGTGTGTTTGTGTTACGGTACAGTAGTGCTATTACAGTACTGTAGTACAGTAGTTCCTGTGGCTGTAGGCACCGCGCAAACACAGGCTCAAAAGATTATCTGCAACCCTAAATGTTTGCAATGTCAATACAACACAGCCAAAAAGAAAAAGCCTGTCTCCTACAGCCCGTGCTTGCCTGCTTTAGACACTTAAAACAAGGTGGTGCCTGTATGCCTTCTTATCACATGTCTCGCTCAGGGAGGCTGTAGGGGCATCTTAGCAGGCTGAACTTTGAAGAAGACTTTGAAGAAGAGCAGTGGAGTATTTTTAAGGACGTTCCCCTGAAGTGTAAGGTGTAAAGCAGGAAGGGGTGCAAGAGGTTTGTTTTGGAAATAAGACGTGTGGATGAGAGAGGAGCTGGAAGCTGGGTACCTGACACTGAATGCCAGGTGGAAGATATGAAGGGAAGAGATACAAGAAGCATCTCCAAATTTATTTTTCAGTAAAACTAGGTGGGGGGGGGTGTGTGTTTGAGAGTGTTTCAGCTCAACACAAAATAATAAACAAATTGGCCACTATGCTTTAAGGGTCTTTTTAGCTTCATTTTTCAAGAAAATTGGCCTAGCTTCTAATGCGTGCAAACCACAGCTGGCTTCCTGACAGCAACAAGGGGACGGTAGGTGCGGTGGTGATAAGCGAGGAAGGGCCTAGACAGGTCACAGGTATTACAGGAGAAGTCCCTGAGAGCTCTGGAGGCAACACTGTGTTGGTCTCCAAGTGACTGACTAGGAAAAGGGTCTTTGCAGCAGTTTTATGAATGAATGCAAGTGAGGTTACGCTGCGCTTCCCAAAAACTGGGAAAAACTGTTGCTGACTCAAAGCGCGATGATGACGGCGATGATAATTTGATTGAATGCTTCAGCTGATTGGGAGAATAAAGAAAAATACCAACTTGGAAATGTTGCACTGAATGCATCTGCAAATTATGAATATGAATTTTGGGAGTTGGAGTACATTTGGGATCTAAGGTGACACTCCAATTGCATGTCTGAGCAACAGGCAGGATGGTGGTGTAGCTGTGCAGCTTTCTGTGTGTCACCAGATGTTAAGTCATTCATATGAAGACCTTAAAGGTCTGTCCTCAAATATAATTGTGCTGTTTATCATTTGGAGTTCCTCACTCCCATGATCGATTCCCGCATAATGTTGCTTAGAATATTTCCCCACCTGCCACCAAGGCCTGGACGCTAGTTGTTCAGTGAGATTTATGATGTCACAGTGGGGTGGCCAGCATGGAAAGGTGTGGTTTTGCATCATGGAAAGGTGTGGTTTTGCATCATGGAAAGGTGTGGTTTGTATTTGCTGGGAAGGCACCTATCTGTTTATTTATTTTAATAATGAGCATGGGGTACAGTTACTTCTTTACAATTAAATGATGAAGTCAAGGTATAACTATGCTTCACAGTACTTTGGTAATATAATGACTTGATTCAGTTCCTTATTCTGATCCTGGCTGATGATGTAAGAATTCTCCCCAGGAGGAGGAAGCAGCTTTCCCTTTGCTTGAGGCTTTTATAGCCGTGTCCTGTACCAGCCACAGTCATTCTTTCCTCCCCCTTTCAGCACACCCTAGAACTCACAGGTTGAGAAGGGGGACTGGAGAAAAGGCAGAGGAAATAACATCTGCTCTTGGCTAATTTTTCCCCTGGCATATAGTCATATGGGCATGGTAGCAAACAGGTGTTTAATTGGAATTGTTTCTAGGCTTTTCTCACTTAAACCAGAGATGAGACAACTTTAGCATCAAGGAGGCATAATCCAAAGAACAAAACCAAACAGCTTTTTTATTTTCCTTCCTTGTTATCTTTAGGTATGTTTCCACCAGGTGTGGAAATATAAACTATAAATGCATTTTTGCAAGAGGAAGAAGGAGAATTGTCTTAGGTGTCTACCAGTAAGGTGTCCGAGTTAAAATATAAAAGCACATAGTATGCTCAGAGAAATTAAATGCTGCCCTTCCTCAGAGAGGGATTTGATATTAACAGCTCTCCAATACTTTCAGATTATTCAGAGAAAGGCCAGTGATGGCCATATAATGCAGTAACTGACCTTTTGCCTGCTAAAAATTTGTGAATTGGTAAATTGATGATCAAGCACGCTTCCTGGCATGCCAGGCATCCACAGGCAAAAAGCATGGTGTGTCTGTGGGATCCTGGCGGGCGGATGCTCACAGCCGGTGGGGAGGGATGAGGTGGGAGGTCAGGCATCCCTCTGCACCCCTCTGGCACCCTTGGCCCTGCGGCTGGGACCTCTGCCTGCACACAGCGAGGCAGAGCCCTGCTGGGGTGCTCTTTGTGTTCCCCCTGCCCCTCAGTGTGCTTGCTGAGCCACAGCCAAGCTTTTAGTCTGTAACTCTCTTGAGATGAAGTAACTAAAATATGGTGCTGTACCCTAAGTGTGGTGTGACAGACTCGATATCGTGAACCAATGTCTGACAGGCAGGTGGTATGCAAGTGAGAATTCAACGTTAAGCTGTAAACAAGGATTTTAGTGTCTGTCCTGAGCTAAGACCAACACTAAGAAGACAAAATGATTACCCTCTCCCACAGATTTTGGAGATTGTGTCTACCTTACACATCTATGGGTTTCCTCACATAGAGGTAGTTAAAGGAAAGCTGGTGTCTCATCTTAGCAAAAAGGGGCCTCTATGTCTATAGTGACCAGAAAACTTTGTATGTAACACTTTTCCCCACCTAGAAATAAGAGCAGTTTGAGTCCTTACCTCTCCATCAGTGCTGTAGACAAATCAACATCTCTTTTAATGAATTTCAGATGTTCGTGCCTTGGAATAATTTTTAAGATTATTAATTTAGTTTACATGAAGGATCTTCCTGCATCTTAAGCCATCAAGTAGGAGATGAGAAAGTAATCAGAGATAATTGATTCTCCTGAAGATTATTTTTGACAGAAAGTGTGTTTATATTGATTTGTGTGGTTGCATGCTGATCTCTGAAGGCATAACTCTACTGTAGTGAAGAATGGTATCATACTCATGGGCAACCTCAGACTGTCTTTGGTCTGGCTATCTCAAAGAGGTAGTACAGGGCATGGTGGAGGGTGCAAGGTGGCAGTTACAGGCCTGATGAATTCGGTGTTACACCCTCTCAAGCTGGCAGATAGCCACGGGAAGGTCATAGGTAGAGAGAAAGCACAGACCCCTTCCTGGGGTAAGGGCTGCTGAAGTTTGGATGACAGGATACTTGGGTGCAGTTTGTGGTTCTGTGCACTTCCTTCACCATAAACCCATACCATAAACCTCCACCATGTTCCTGTAGCGCTGGCACACGCTTCCATTGCATTAAAGGCTGTATTTCAGTGGGCAAACCTCCTGATAAGGTAGACATTTTTTTGAGGCAGTGTGTTTTCTGATTAGTAGGTGTCGATGATACCAGCTCCATGCTACCCTGGGGTTTTGTTAGTATGGCAGGGAGAAACTTCAGCATACCCTTACTTCATCTAACACACTGCCAAGCAAGAACCTCTCACAGACTCAGATAGACATGACAGTGAATGAGTTTGTGGAAATAAAATTACTTTCTGACAGTTTTACGTTGGTTTAAAATTTGCCACGATTATCTGAATTTAGGGGTTTTGCCTCCATGTTCACTAAGAGGCTAAAAATCTGCATCTCCAGAAATTAAGCTTCGATGCCAACAGAAGTACCACCTTTATCGATTATAGACCACTCTCTTTTATTTAAAATAATAAACCAAGTTATGTGTACATATGAAAAAGCAGCAGCACGGGGGAGGTGAGCAGACACGCTGCAGGTACTGGTGTTTGCCTGAGGGGGAATGTGCTGTGATCAATTAATGCTGTGTAAACCTCTTGATGTAGGATCTCACTGCAGCCTCTCCTGTAGCTGCAGAGCTTTGTGGTAAAAAGGTAAATCCTGCGGTGGTCTTGGCACTTGGATTGTTTTTCTGGGACTAGTTTGGTGTCTCTTTAATTGGAAATGTGTGCTGTGTTACCTGATTTCATCCTTTTTCTGTTTAGGTGTTTAGGCCCTAATCCTGCCGCTGGCTTTGTGCAAAAGGACCTCGATAGTCACGGGGGCTGGCTGAGTTAATGGGACTCTGGATGACTGCAAGTTTCTACTTGGAAGATCTTACTGTAGGCCTGAACCTAAATTTCCATTTTATTCCCCTATTTGCTTTTCATACACGAAAAAACAGTATTGTCTTTGGGTCTTACACACATCTCCTTCAATAGCATTCACACACTGTGCTTGGGACGTTGTCAGCCATCATTAAAATACTTCTGTTGTGTCATGTGCCAGAAACTCATGATTGATGTGATTATTGTCTCATATTTTACACTCAGTGGCTTCCTACCTAAACCAGAGGAGATCATCACCCATGTTTTCAATCATTGTCATATTTCTCTTAACTCAGATTTTGAAGTCAGAGCAACTGCTGGAATTCTATTCAGGTCACTTTTAAAGAAGTTGGTAGAATTGGGTTTGGGGTTTCTTTTACCTTTTGGACATCATTTGTACACCATTTATTTCATTTTGCAGATTGCTGTTTTCTCAGTAGCCTGCTATTCCTGAAAGCTTTCCATATGATGATATTCTGTGATGGAGACTAATCAAATAAGTAGGAAAAGGCCTGAACTTTGACGAGCACTCCTGCTGCTTTCCTATTTCTGTGCCTGTGGTTACAGGCATACTATGCAGCTGAGCGTGAGGATATTTTTATTTTGGTGAAACAGAGGGTATGTTTTGTTTACACCAAGTGCTGTTCCCTGTCCAATTCCATATGACCATGCTGCAGTTTCACTGAGTACTACAGTCAAATAGCCCTCAGAGTAACTGGAAAGGACTTTGGAAAAGCACATTAAAAACAGAGTTGGGGGGGGGGGGGAATGGGTATGCCCCATCTCTAAACACATTAATATCTATATTGTACAGACTTTTTAAAGCAAGTATGTAGCAGTATCATTAACATGTGAAAAGATCCAAAACCTTCTCTGTTTATAGAGATTCAGAAATACCTTCATTTTTAATTTTGTAGGCTTATTGCAGTGGTATGTAAGAGCTTCACTCATCAAGAGTATTTGATGAATTTTTGCATATTCCCAGAACAGCAGAAAAGCACTGCTGCCCTGTTTGACCAAGGAGAAACTGAGTCACTCATTCAGTCAGTAGTAAAGTTGATTACGTTAATTGGGTTCTCCGCCTTTTAACCTTGTGCCACCAGCTCCGCTTCTCCCTCAAAAGCCAAAGCTTCCATTATAATCAGCTGCTTTGCATTTCTACCTAAGAGGCCCAAGGTGTTTTGGTTTGGACTCCCAGAAAATGAGGAAGACAAGGTTGGTGGCCATCTGCCAAGGAGCTTGGTCTGACTCGACTCGCTCCTTGTTCACAGAAGCCGATGGCGAAGGCAGAACTGAGTGTTCCTGTGTGGCGTTCAACTGCCTTAACCACATGCCCATCTCTCTCTTCCTGTAGTTGTCTGTCTTGTTCTCTGCACAACTTCGAGAGCAAACACATACACCAACCTATAAATAATCTAATTCGATACACAGCCCTGATTCATTTCCTGAGCAGCGTGTGTCCTGCACACACAGGGCAGCTGCGGTCCCGTGGAAAAATTCAGCAGGGTGGATGAGGCCAAATATTAAGGCTATTAAGTATGTAAACTTTGCAACCAAATAGCATTATTTTAATATACCTTATTATAGCTATAGCATGAAGCATTTTTAACAAGGGGCAGGAGGAAGAAGTGAATGCTTTTGGAACTGGTTGTAACCGTTTCCCTGGGTAGCATGTGAACGGGAATGTTCAGCCCCGTGAACTACAGAACATCAGCTGGCAGGAGGAGGCCAGCCACCCCCGGGGAGGAAGGGAAGGAAGAAGGCTGGCTGATAAATGCCACGGGTATGCCCAGGTTGCTTTTGAGTCTCAGGGATTATCTGGGGAGAGGTTAGCCTAGCTTTTGTTTTCTCTTCAGCATTCCCAGCCCAAGGAATGAGCTCTGCCAGATCCTTGGTGCAGTAGGTGTTGAGGGTCTGTGGTGTGTTGCTATAGTTAGTCTGCTAAGAGAGTAAATAAAGCAATGGAAATCAAAGGTGGGGTTTTCTCCTGTCTATGTTTTTCTGTCAGAAAGTAAGAGGAAGCACTCCTCAAGTCTCCCAGTTTTCTCACAGATGAATTTCAGACATGACCCATATGGTCCTTAGTCTCAAAAATAGGTAGCAAAAACTTTTACAATAGATGATAATACTTCTCTTGGCTTAGTCCCTTTAATCATAGAATCACAGAATGCTTTAGGTTGGAAGGCACCTCAAGGATCGTTTAGTTCCAATCCCCCTGCCATGGGCAGGGACACCTTCCACCAGACTAGTTTGCCAGAAGCGCCATCCAACCTGACCTTGAACACTGCCAGGGAGGGGGCTCCTACAACCTCTCTGGGCAGCCTGTACCACGGCCTCACCACCCTCAGAGTAAAGAATTTCTTCCTAACATCTAATCTAAACCTACCTTCTTTCAGTTTAAAACCATTACCCCCTTGTCCTATCACTCCTTACAAACAGTCCCTCTGTCACTTTCCTGTAGGACCCCTGTAAGTATTGGTACGCCATAATTAGGTCTCCCCGGAGCCTTCTCTTCTCCAGGCCGAGCAACCCCAACTCTCTCAGCCTGTCTTCATAGGAGAGGCGCTCCAGCCCCCTGATCATCTTCATGGCCCTCCTCTAAACTCACTCCAACAACTCCATGTCTTTCCTGTACAGGGGACCCCAGAGCTGGACACAGTACTGCAGGTGGGGTCTCACAAGAGCAGAGCAGAGTGGCAGAATCACCTCCCCTGACCTGCTGGCCACGCTGTTCTTGATGCAGCTCAGGACACAGTTGGCCTCCTGAACTGCTGGCACACACTGCTGTCTCATGTTGAGCTAGTCATCAATCAACACCCCCAAGTCCTGCTCCTCAGAGCTGCTTTCAATCCATTCTCCACCCAGCCTGTAGTTGTGCTTGGGATTGTGCTGACCTACATGCAGGACCTTGCACTTGGTCTTGTTGAGCTTCATGCAGTTTGCATGGGCCCATCTCTCCAGCCTGTCAAAGTCCCTCTGGATGGCATCTCTTCCCTCCAGCATGTCAACCTCACCACACAGCTTGTTGTCGCCAGCAAATTTCCTGAGGGTGCACTTGACCCCACTGTCCATGCCATTGACCACAACTCTTTGAGTTTGGGTTTTCTTCCCAGTCAAACTGTAGTAGCCTGTTGTGTTTGTAAGCTACCAAGGATGGTATGTAGGCCCCAGTTCCAGAGCAGTGGGGGTTTTTTTTTTGAGAAATCATGCCAGACCATGGACTAGGTTTCAGTTTTGTTAATGTTCTACCTTATGATGACACTTGAGATTTGGTGACTGGGCTGGTGATTTGCTATGAGGAAAACAAAACAACCTCATACTTTGCTTTTGCATGCTTTTCTCTGGGGTATGCAGTCTTTTCCCACAAGTAATGCAGCAAATTCAGATGCCCTGTAAAGAGCACCAGAGATGGTCCTGAGATCTATGGGTAATTAGGAAAATTTTGGTCAAATCATTCACTGAAACTCATAAAAATCAAAACACTCACTAAAGTGCACCACTTTGGCTGGCATTTTGTTGTAAAGAAGAGATGAAGACCCTGCTTTCAGCATTTTTTTTGGTTTTAGATGAGGACCAGTTTTCAAAGTTTCACAGTACAGAGAAACTGTGGGAGCAGGAAGAATCCATAATCACCTGAAGCCAGTATCTCAGCACTTTGTATCGTGAAACCATGGCCTGAAACTGCTGCCTGTCCTATCAGATATTATCACTGATTTATTATGTGACTTCATCTTATGTGGTGTTCGTAGCCTTTTGGCAGGGATTGTTTTTCTCTTCTCATTTGGGGTTTATGGGGGCTTTGGGATTTTGGGGGAGGTTTTTGGGTCAGTTGTATTCTTTTTTTGATAAGCACTTTAAGTGAGGGAGCCCTGATCCATGGCTTGGCTTCCAGATACTCAGATAATACAAGTAGTAATCATGCATGCTGCTAAAAATTTTCTACCTTATTTCCATTTGCATTTGTTTGCCTTCAGCTTCCAGTCATTGATTCTTGTTATGCCTTTCTCTGATGGATTAAAGAGCTCTTTAGTACTCACTATTTTCTCCCCAGGAAGGTGCTTTTACCCTGTAATCAAGTTACTTCTCAATCTTTAAAAAAAATATTTTTAAGCAAAACAGATTGAGCTTTTTATGGTTCTCTCTCTTTTTTTTTTGGCATTCTTGGATGATTTTTGTGTCTTTCCTATCCTTTCTCTAATTTTTCTATTATAAAAGGGACATAAAATGGTATTTTACAAGTCCTATACACAGAAGTAAAATTACTTCACTATTTACTCCTGTGTTAGTATGGTCAGAAATTGAAGTTTTTGCAAGGTGAGATAAAATAACAATTCAACTATTTAATCTGACTTCAACACATACGAGTATGTAATTGTTAGAGGACAGAAAAGGATGGACATTTAAACACTTTGTAAACTTCAAAAGGGCAAGAGTGGTTGTGCAGGGGGGTGGTTAAAGAAGTATTTCTGTTTGTTCTGAGGTTTTTAGGGAGAGAAAAGTGAAATAAAAATAATAGTTGTAATAATAATAATAGTCTTAATTGTAAATCAGCAATAATACATCAAAACCTTAAGTGACATGGACTTGCCAAAGTACTTACTTGCATAAGTAATATGGGCTTGCCAAAAGTAGGATTGAGTGGAAAACCTTTGTTAGTAACAGACCATGGGGGCCATTGGAAATAGAGACTGTGAATGGATGTAAATATATGCATCCCTTGCATCATGTAATCCTGTAAGCAGCCATGTGCTGATGTTCAGAAGCTCTAGAGCAGTGTGATCTGTTATGCTGTAATAAATAACATAGTTCCAAGAGTTTCTTTTGTTACAGAAGCCATCACCATTAAGTTGTGTAAGAGTTCAAACAATCAAGATTTATTACTGTTTTGGTATTTCTTACCAGAGAAATACTATTAATTTTGATTTAATTTTATTTTATCCATACTTTAGGACAACTTTTAACTTTGAGTTAAATTTAACCTAATTTAAATTTAGACTAATCAGGTGCCTGCCTGGTCAAAGCATCTGGGCCTACCCAATGACTTTTATGCATAGCATCCATATCATCACCTGAATTGTATCCGTGCTCCCAGATCCACGCTTATCCCTCACGGATACCATCAGGTTTTCATTCAATTGAACTAGAGACTGATTAAACTCCCAGTGCTGCAGATCGATTTAATGCAAGTTTGTGTAATGTTGTGCCTTACACAAATTTGAGGTCACCACATTGACTTTCTGTCTGAGCTGTCTTGAATTTTGACTTTGAAAAGAGTACACCTTCCCACTGTGGCAGCATTCCCTCACTGTAACTTAGGGCATATTCAATAAGGAACTTAATTTGTTTTGCCAAAATTAAAGTTCATGGAAACATGGTAACCGAGGAAAAAAGGAGAATTAAAGTAATGTCAGAGACTTAAAACCCTCTAAAACTCCTGAAAGAGGAGTAAAGGTGAGTGAGTACAGAACAGAAAGCCAAATGAACTCTAGTTAGGAAAGTACTAGTCAAAATAGATTTAGACCACAAGTGTGTGCTAATGAAAAAGTTAATAGTATGATTTTGGTAGCGCTGGGTGACTTGAGGTAGAAGTTGCCCCCCTGCAATGATGAGCTCACAGAGCCCTTTTCAAAAGAGCTGTGTTCTTGGAAAGGGTTGACAGAAGTGGGCATTCCCTTGAATGCCTTTTGGTATCACAGGCTTAGTTCAATATAAATGTAATTTCTTACATCCTAGCATTGCCTCAGTTGCTTCTCCTGAGTTTCTTATGGCCTAGAATAGAACCCTTAAATAAAGAGAGATGGCAACAGTGGGAAAGAAGATGGTAGAAGCAGGATGGTTATGATAGAAGCTGGAGACAGTTTCCATGAGAGTACCAGCATAACTTTCATTTCTCTGAATGCCCATTTAAAAGGTGATCCTCCTTCCTGCACCAGTAATAAATGGGGATGGCTCATATCATGGGAGATGTTTGACCAGTGCAGGACCCACAGGAATATAACTATTTGGGGGGGGGGGGGGGGGCGGGGGGGGAGAGCAGGGGGGAATGATGTTTAGAAAATTACTTTCCCATTAAATAGTACAACTGATGAGTATTTGGTGCCACAGTGCATTTTCCAGTTTATCTCTGCACAAGAGCATGAGAAAAAGAAGAGAGAAAGGGGAGAGAAAGGGGACAGAAAAGGGACAGAAAGGAGAAATAACAGCTTTTTGAGGCTGCTTCCACTCTTGCAAGATGTTTGCCCTCCTTAAGTGGTTTGCTCTGATAACTTGTAGTACCTGTAATCTTCCTTGAGCACCGAACCTCACTGGGCTGCTAGAAAGGTAACAAAATTGCTGAGAATGTGGACAATTCCCCCACATGAATGAGAGGCGCTCCGTGGCCTACCTCTGTGTTGTCAGGGATGAGACAGACCATATATCTATTTATATGTGTACAGACACACACTCGGCTGTACGCGGCGAAAGGGCAAGCCTGCCCTGTCAAACTCTGCGAGTTCCTTTCCAAAGCTGTAAGCTAATGGCTATTTCCTCCAGCAGTTCCTGTCACTGCTCCTGTCCCATGTGGGCACCACAGCACATCCTGTGTAGTTACCAGATAGTGGTGTGTGCTGCACACAGTAATTCTCTGGATATCAGCATCCCATGAATTCACGTTATTTTCCTGCTTTCGGAGATAGGACTGTGCTAGGATTTCTAATTTCAGGGACTGTGGTGGTGTTGAGGTGTCTCCTGTGAATTCAGAAGCAGATGGCTTAACCTGTGTTGCAGATACGGAGAGAGCCCTGTATAAAGGATCAGAGTACAAGTGAGAGTGATGTTTGTGCATTGTGTATTT
Organism: Laterallus jamaicensis coturniculus; assembly: GCA_022605575.1. NCBI lineage: Eukaryota > Metazoa > Chordata > Aves > Gruiformes > Rallidae > Laterallus > Laterallus jamaicensis. The sequence goes on from JAKCOX010000012.1 coordinate 9,913,912, forward strand.
GCAGAAAACATACAGATAAGGAAGTAGTAGCTCTGTCCCAGCACTATACCTGGCTCAATGACTCTTTGCAATGTAACATGTAGCACTGAGGGCTGAAGGAGTCCTGGATGAGAGGGAGCATATCTTCTTGAATCTTCTGTGTTGGATAAAATAGGAAGAAAGGGAATCTCAGATGTTTTCCATCGCCTTAGGCCTGGTTGGATTCTGCCGGGTGTAGGCGTTTAGTAGTGGTGTCAGCATTGGAAGCTTACCTGCCTCTAGACTAAGTGAGGGAGGCTGAGTACTGGTAACTTTAGAGGAGAGTGTCTGGGAAGGTGGACAGCAGCATTTTGGGTTTATTAGAAGCAGTGGATAACTCTTACCTTGGTGACAGACCTGAGTGTACAACCACGTAAGTGGTCTGGAGATTTTGGAGAGGGATTGAATGTTTGATGCAATGTTTCCAGAAAGCTGAGGAGATAAGTGGATGCTGCACTGTGTGGTGTGCTCCTAGCAAAACAAACATCTCAACAGGTCAGTGATTTCAGAAACAGCACAGTTCTGGAGGAAAGTGTCTTTAACTCCTTTTTGCTGTTGAACACAGTTTCCATCTGCACTGAGAGCTTCACAGGGGCACTTAAAGAAGTTATGTGCTTATGCATAAGGAATAAGATGCTAAAGGAATCCTCTGTCATAATAGTAAATAACTTCCATTACTGTTACTGTGAAATGGTTACTTTCTATGCACATTTTCAGTGTTAAAAAGCGTTTGTGGCATGCTGATCATGGAAAGAAAAGCCCGTGCTGAGGTGTCTTCCTCCCTGGTGAGCTGCAGTGTGGGTATACGCTTTTGCTATGTAAACATGCTTTGCTGTATATCCGTTAATTCCTCAAAAGCATACCAGTTTTAATGCTATCTGTTCCATTGGCACTGTGCAAGTCCTGACCCTGATTTAAGAATGTATCAGCTCTAGAAACAATGGAATTGTCTGCAGGGCTCACATGTCAACAAAAATCAGCAGGTTCGCACATGAAGCCCAGTGAGGAAATTACTGCCGAGGCACTGGTGCCATCCCTGCTCCCTGCCTGCCTCTCCCAGCCCGCTGCCTTCAGCCAGCCAAGGTTACCTTGTCCGGCTGCTGCTTCTCCTCAGTTACCGCTTACACATCCAGAGTCGCCAGCCACTCCTCTGTGCTGAAAGGACAAATGGCCTTCTGAAACCCTGTTCTCTGCACAATGCTCACTAATAGAAGAGAGCCAGCAATATATGCAGATTACTCTTGATGCCATCTGAGCAAATCCAGCTGGAAAGGTAAAGCAAAGCACATTCCAGGCATTGTTACTATTTGCAGCCCTGTAAGTTACTATTTCCTCCATGTAAGACATAAGAGGGAAAAAAGAACCCAGTTCTAAGTCTGCATCTGATACGCAACTGAGTCCCATGTTCATCCAGGCTGCGTGCAGGCGCTGCTGCCTCAGGAGAAGGGCGAGTTCGGCCAGCGCTTTCCCAGGCACACCACGAACAGCCTACACACTGTGTGGCTGGAAGGGCTCACAAGCAGCAGTGACAAGCTAAATCACCGGCAGCTCCATCATAAGTACATGTGGCCAGGTGCCCTGTCTCTGCAGATGTTTTGCTCTCATTTTGAGCTGAAAATGTAACATTTTTGTTGAGAAAGGCTTTCAGATCTTGTTAAAAAACAGCCTGATAGTAGCTTTGGATGTGACTGACAAGCTAGTTTTCATTGTGCTGTTTTCACTGTAATATTCTCTCGATTTTGACCTGAAGAAACACTGATCTCATTCCTTGGGAGGGAGGAAAGTGACAAAATCCGGAGGTTCAGTGACGACACTGAACTTCTTCATTGTCAAAGGAGCTATGAAATCATCTGCCTTCCAGCCAAAACCACTGAGGGGTAAGCAGCGTCCTTCACAGAAAGCAAAATTTGCAGGAGAAAGTGGTGGCATGGAACAGCAACATTCCTGACCCAGTGGAGGTGTGCTGCTCCACATCCTGTCTCTCTTATGGCTCCTGAGATGAAAGGTCCTTTTCTCACCTCTGTCAGCATCAACAGTGCTCTAGAGGGCAGAGACTTTCTAAGATCTGTCTCTCTATATACTGTGACTTCAAAAATTCTGCTGGAAGCTTCTCACCAAAGTGTTTCACAAAGTAATTTTGGGAGCTGAAGAGAATGAGATCCCCACTCTGCATCTCTCTCTTAATCAGGCTGCACTGCCAACTAGGTGGTCTGTACTTCTTGAGATTGTCCATCTTTATCTTTGCTACAAGTTTTCAGTTGTGAGCTACAACAGGGGACAATATGAATTGAGGGAATCAGAGGTTTGGGTTGGAAGGGACCTCAAAGATCATCTAGTTCCCAACCCTCCTGCCATGAGCAGGGACACCCTCCACCAGACCAGGTTGCCCAAAGCCCCTTTTAACCTGTCTTTGAACACTGCCAGGGAAGGGGCAGCCACAGCTTCTCTGAGCAGCCTGTGCCAGGACCTCACCGCCCTCACAGCGAAGAATTTCTTCCCAATATGCAATCTAAACCTATCCTCTTTCAGTTTAAAACCCTTAACCCTTGTCCTATTACTACAAACGCTTGTAAACAGCCACTCTCTAGCTTTCCTGTAGACTGCTTTCAGATGCTGGAAGGCTGCTGTAAGGTCTCCCCGGAGCCTTCTCCTCTCCAGGCTGAATAAGCCCAACAGTCTCAGCCTGTCCTCTTAGGAGAGCTGTTCTAGCCCCCTGATCATCTTCATGGCCCTCCTCTAAACTCACTCCAACAGCTCCATGTCTTTCTTATCCTGGGGATCCCAGAGCTGGACACAGTACTGCAGGTGGGGTCTCACCAGAGCAGAACAGAGGGGCAGAATCACCTCCCTTGACCTACTGGCCACACTGGTTTTGATGCAGCCTAGGACATGATTGGCTTTCTGGGCTGTGATTGCACATTACCAGGTCATGTTGAGCTTTTCACAATCAAAACCCCCGAGTCCTCCTCAAGGCTGCTCCAAATTAATTTTTGACTAATCTGTGGTTGTGCTGGGGACTGTGCTGACCCATGTGCAGGACCTTGCACTTGGCCCTGTTTTACTTCAAGTGGCTCAAACAGGCCCACATCTCAAGCCTTGTCAAGGTCCCTCTGGATGGCATCCCTTCCCTCCAGCATGTTGACCTCACCACACAGCTTGGTGTCATCGGCAAACTTCCTGAGGGTGCACTTAATCCCACTGTCTATGCCACTGACAAAGGTAGTAAACAGTGCCAGTCCCAGTACCAACCCTTGAGGAAATCTTCTTGTCACTGATCTCCACTTGGACATCAAACTGTTGTCCACATCTCTTTGAGTGTGATAATAACCATGGATAATTTAAAGTAAAATAATAAAACTCAGTTCTCATCGTTCAGTAGGAACTTTTGTGTTCTTATTCAGCAGCGTTGCTTAGAAGAACAGTTTTTTCTTTAGAGAAGGCCTTCTTCCTTTATCTCTAATGATAATAGAAATCAAAAGGATGTTTTAAAAAAAGGTTGAGAATATCTAGCTGATAGTTCCATCCAAGTTCATATTTTCTTGCATGGAAAAGCAGCTGAGCCAAAAAGCTCCTTAGGAACATTTCCCAGTTTGCAAGTAAGTAGCTGCAAAGGCTATTGTAACAATTGAAGTATTTGAAAACAGATATTTAATAGAAATCATAGTCTTACTTTCTTTGCAATATGACATCCAATCTGTGTGGCTTTTCCCAAAGCATACTGCAGTTTGCAAAACACCAGAGTTACTACATAGGGGTTTTGAAACTTCCTGTGCAGCGACATACTATTTTTTTCCAGAGTTGTCATATGGGGCAGTTACGACCCGAATAACTCTGTGGGCAAAGCCTTTGTGCACCAAGGAAAAGGTGGCTCATATTATCCAAGTGATCTCAGTGACTGCACCTGTCATGTGGAGTGTAATTTAAACCAGATTCGGGCTTCAATAAGTTTTGCAGAAGGCGGCATGTTTGTAAAGTATCAGAAGGGATGTGGCACAGCAGGAACAAGGGAAGAAACATACACTGCTTCTGTTAAAAATGCTACCGCCTGCAACTGATAAGTGAATTCTTTTTATTTCTGTCGTCAAGGGCCACAGAAGGAAGCCACTGGAATACCAAAGCCTGTACAGGCCTCAGCGTACAACTAGCAGAGGAAAAGCTTTGCAGGAATATGTCATGTAATGAGAGCCTCCTCGCCTCTCGCCTTTTACAAAAGTCTTGGCTCGAGATGACAGCTGGGAATAAATGCTTTCCCTTTCCTTCCTTTCAGGTCTGTTTTTCAGGGAAGAAAACTATAAATAAGTTCAGCATGTGCAGAGCTATCGGCCCCTGCACACCAGGCCGCATGAACGCTTGTGCCTTTTACAGCTTTCCTGGGCCCCGTGTTCTGTGTGAAGGTTGACACTTTAAGATGCAGGCCAGCCCAAGGAGAGACCTCCCCTGAGATGGAAACGTTAGTGTTCCTTACTGCTCATGTATTTTCACATGATTTCAGATGGCAGAACTGCTCTCTTCATGTGTCCATCGGCGCTTCTTCACAAATGAGGCAATTTTATAATTAGGGTCATTACTTAGAAGGATCTTTGACTTCCATAAAGCACCCAGCCTCGCCAAACGATTGATAACTGCAGTAGAAGAGCTGGAATTTGTTTGCCTCCTCACCAGTAACATCTCAAAAGAAGCACCAGCTCGAGGAGGAGAAATTTGAGGAGTCAACAGTCACAACCGAACCGCAGCAACTGGCTCGGACAGGGGATCTGGAATAGAAATTACCAGATTCTGGATTAACTAGTGAGATCAGATGAATACTCATACAAATACTCTGTCAGCAGATGTGTAAAAATGTGTATGCTTTGTGGGGCCTGTTCCTTAGCTGTGAGGGGCCCCAGTAAGTTTGGAAGACTTCGAGGAGAGATTGGTGTTTTCTTGGATGGAAGAATCACTGGAGGACAAGGGTAGCAATTGTGAATGATACTCAGAAGACCTGGTATAAACTTCTTGGATGATAAAGTTGCCTGGCTGCATATTCAGATGCTTACTGGGAGGTGTTTTGCATCTGGTGAGGCTGAACAGCTCTCAGCTTAATGTATCTTAACGTGCTGACAGCTTCCTAAACAGGAGCCTATTATATCCTGTATAGAATCTATATATTACTTCTGTGGGACTTCTTAATGATACTGTGTGCAAAAAGCGTATTGAAAGAAGCCAGTGAGGGGGGAAAATATGCAATTTTTGTTTCACACTGTCCACAAATGTCCCCATGACACTGAGATCCATCATCGATGTGTAGCACTCTGAGCTAAGATTTAGGGTAAGGAGAGATGCTGCCCTCCATCCGCTATGACAGCTCCTTCTAGCAGGTCTGCACCCATAGCCTCTGCTAGGGGGTCTGCTCATTTGGGACTTACCTTGGCTGTACCAGCATCTTATAAACATTTTGGAAATCTCACTCAGAGAAAGAAGAACGAGCACAGAGATCCCTGGCAGTGTTCAAGGCCAGGTTGGATGGGACTGTGGGCAAACTGGTCTAGTGGAGGGTGTCCCTGACTATGGCAGGGGCTTGGAACTGGGTGATCTTTGAGGTTCCTTCCAACCCAAACCATTCTGTGACTTGTCCAAGGATCATCAAACAGTAAGTCTGTGGCAAAGCCAGTCTCTTACAGACTCCTCTGCAGCTTAATTCCTAGAGACGAACCATGCAGTGACCACTCAGGTGCATCTTCACTGAGTTTATCATAACTCCTCTACTGATACAATTAAATCTGCCCAACAGGGATGCATGTAGAGAACTAAGTACACGAGCAGAGAACTGCACCATTCCAGCATAAAAATGTTTGCAGTGAGCTAGTACTTAGTACTAGTATAATTATATTATTTTCTTTTTAATCACGTTCATATCTAAAGAAAGAGGAAGTTAATTTATTGAACTTAGGCCTGGCTGCACTGGAAATTGGTACCATTATGACTTAGATGTGGGCCTGGGGCTTTTTTTTTAATTCTCAGTATTTGTACAGCTTCCCATTTGCATAGGCCTAAAGTTAACACACTAGTATCCTCTAAGTTTCTCTCTTACTAAGAGCTAAGCAAACAGCACTGGGCTGAATGAAGAGGCACATGGTATTATCTTTTTTGGATTTAGAGGCTGGTTTTGCTTGGGACCTTAAGCATGGCTTAGTGGGATTCACTTTTCACCATAGTTAATTCCTGCTACTGAATGCTATCAGCCACAGTCCTGCCGAAGGAAAGACAGAGACTTTATCAATTACTTCATCAGATGGTAGATAACTCTAAATTTTATTGTTGGCCACAAACATTCAGCTGATTTTGACAATCTACCTAGTACGTTCTCTTAAAAGCTTCTCCTATCCACAAAGTTTCGGAAGGGTTTGTGGTTTGGCACACGAACATTTGTCCTATTTTCATGTTTAGGTGGCCTATAAAACACAGAGGATCCTACAGCCCAGCTCTGAACGCTACCTGCTGCTCATTGACAGCAGCAACAGCAGTTGTAAGGCAAGAACAGTTTCTGGTCCGCACACCTGTATCCAGCTCTCTTCATCCAGGCTTCTATTACTTCAGGCAGCACTCTAGGAACACCTTTCAGGGAAGGTTTTGGGTTTGCACCAGTAAGGAGGACATGAACAGTGAAGCAGGCATTATAGGGGCATTCTTTGTTTGATAGTCCCCTAGAGATAACTCATACAGTGCAAGTGACAGAAGAAAAGGCAGGGAGAGGAGAGGCAAGGAGGACGGGTGAGATGTGGCCCAGGTTGCCAACTTTGTGCTGCTCAGCCTGCCTCTGCACTGGGACCTTCATTCAGAGCACCACTCCAGAAGCACTGAGAGCCAGGGAGGAATCCTGGGCACCCCACTTCATCACCCCGGGGCTTATGAAGAGATCCAAGGCCTTCCAGCACTCGTTCCGGTAGATATCTTACTCTTTTTTCGTGAAAAGCACCAAAAAAACCCCAGCAAAACCAAAGCCCCAGTGCCCCGGGGCGCTGCGCAGCACAGTGCGTGCAGGGAGAGCCGCAGCAGCGGGAAGCAGCGCCTGTCTGCCAGCCAGCGCCGTGCGACGGCTGCAGAGGGGCACAAGCCGCTGGAAAACGCGGGCTCGCCTCCCCGCGCCCCGCTGCGCCCCGCGCCTCAGCTTCCGCGTCTGTGAAATGGGGCGGCGCGGCCCGGCGGGGAGGCGTCTGACGGGGCGAGGGGAGGGAGCGGCAGCGCTGCCGGGCTACAGCCGCAGCACCCGCGCCGCCGGAGCCCCGCTCCCCCCGGGGCGGCTCGGGGCCGGCCGCGGGGGGCCCCCCCGGGCAGCGGGAGCCTGCCCCGGGAGCGGGGGCTCCGCAGCGGAGGCGGGCGGGACGGCGGCAGCCCACGCTCCTCGCAGGCGGCAACACGGCGCTGGGCTGCCGCCTCAGAACTCTACATCCCGCCGCCGCCCGGCTCCCTCCACTCACTTTTATATTTGCGCGCCCTTTCAATCCTCAGTGACGTGTCCCGCGCCGCGCCCAATCGGCACGGCTCTCTGGTCAGGACAATGGAAGGGCCTCGGCCAATCGGCGTGGCGGCTGGCTTGGCGGCAGCCAATGGGGACGGGGCTGTGTTGAGAGTAATGTTACCAGCGCTGAGAGTGTGAGGAGGCTGCGTATCGATCCCGCTCTCACAGCCATTGCGGTGCACAGGGCTACACAGGGACCCAGGCAGCGCTGGGGCCGGGCGGGCGGCCGGGGTAGCGTCTCTGGGGCTCGGGGCCGAGCGAGGGCTGCGTGCCGACTCTGACACGGGTGAGTACGCGCCGGGGGCCGCCGGCCCGGCCGGGTGCGCTCGCCCGCTCGCTCGCAGCCGGGCGGCGAGCCGGCGCTGCCCGCCGTGCCGCCGGCGCTGGCTGGCCGCGAAGCGCGGGGCAGCGCCGGCTCGGGCGCTGGCACACAAAGGCGAGCCGGACTGCGCCCGGGAGACCCTTTCCCGGGCGGCGAGCCCCCCGGCCGGGGTGGGGCGGGGGCGCCGGGGGCACGGGCGGCGGGCGACTTCGGGAGCGGGGCGGCGGGAAGGAGAGAGGGAGGGAGGCAGGCGGGCGAAGGAAACCAGCCGGGCGGGGGGCGAGAGGCCGGGGGTCGCCCGCCGCGGGGGGCGCGGGCCGCGCCGTGCCCCGCCGTAAGCCGCTTACGGTGCCTCGCCGTAGCCATCGCTGCGGCGGCGGGGCAGGCGGCGGGCACAGGCGCGGCGAGGCGGTGAGAGCTTCGGGCGGGCCGCGCCGCGCTGCCGGCCGCCGCCGGGGCCGCGGGGAGCGCGGGGGCAGCGGGGCGCGGGTCGGGGAGCCGCTGGCCCCGCGGCCGCCCGGCTGTAACATGGCTGACGGGAGCCGCGAGCGAGAAAACAAGGCGAGCGGCGGCGGAGCAGAGAGGCGCTCGGGCGGGCGGGGGCGCAGTTCAGGGGAACTTTTTTTCCAGCCGCCGCCGCACGCCCGTGCGCGGGGCCCGCGGCTGAGGGGCTGTGCAACTCGGCGGGGCGCGGGAACGAGCGGGGGTCCTCGCCGGGGCTCTGCCCGTTCCGCCGGGGCTCGGGCAGGCGCTGGAAGCGCGCCGGCCCCCCCCTTCCCCCAGCGCCCCCCCCCCTCCCGCTCCCACCCACCCACCTCCTCCCCCCGTCTCCCTCCCGCCCGCCCGCCCTCCTCCGGCTGCAATGGCTGAGCGTGTGCGCCAGGGTAGCGGGCGCGCTCACACAAAGGGAAGGGAAGGGAGGAAGGAGCCATGTTCTCTGCGCGGCGGCGGGCGCAGGCGACGCCGGCAGCGGCCATTCCGCGCAGCCCAGCCGCTGCCGCCGCCGCGCCCCCACGGGCCGGGGGTCGTCCGCCCGACCCCGCCGCGACCTGTCGGCGGGGGTCCCGCGGCCGGGCCGCCACGCCCGCCCGGCCGCGGGGGGTGTGGTGGTGGCGGGGGGGGGGGGGGATGGGGGGGGCGGTGGCTCGCTCTCCTCAGCGCACAAAATGGAAGGAGACTCGGCGGCGGGTGACCTCCTCCGCCAGGAGCCTGCGCCATGGCGGCCGCTCCCGCCGCTGCGGCGGCGCAGGCCGCGCGGGCGGGCAGGCCGTGCCTCGCTTCGTCGGCCAGGCCTCATGGCGGCGGAGAGCGGCGGAGGCCTGGGGACGGCGCGCCCCGCCGCGGGAGGACGGGGGCGGTGGCCCGGAGGGGGCTTTGTCCCGGGGCTCTGAGCGCCGGCTGGGACCGGGGGTCGCCACTGGCGGGCAGCCGCAGCCCCGGTGGCCGGCTCCCGGGCATGTGCTTGCCGCCCGCAGGCCGCCAGCCCTCGCGTGAACGCGAAATAAAACTTGAACGGCTCTTCCCTAATAACGGGACTATTTTTTTTTTTCCCTTCCTTCACCCCCAGCAGGTCTCTTGAGGGACTTCCGAAGTTGTCCTCTGCCCCCCTCGTAGGGGAAGCGTCCAAAATGGCGGGAAGGAGGCTTTTAAACGCCAGCTCACGGTCGCAGCGCTTAAGTCGCCGTGCCTAATCCTTCTCACGGTCACTCCGTACCTCAGAAACACCCCTGCCCCGCTCCCCCTCCCCGGCCCTCACCGCCTCCCCCCGCAGCCAGCGGGAAGTGCCCCAGCCTCGGGTGCCGCCTGGCTCTGGAAACGTCTCCATGGCAGGCAGGAGCGGCTCCTGGTGCTTCAGCCCTCTTGTTTACTTGATAGAAACTTCAAACCGGACGTGTTTAGTCACAGAGCAGAAATCTGTTTCTGTCTATCCGCCAAACCGATAGGAAACACTGCTTCTGTGGCAATACGGGCAGGCACTGTGTGTGCTTTTTTTTTTTTTAAAAAATGCTTTTTTTTTCCTCCCCCCCCCCTTTAAATTCCTGCTGAAGAGCAGTTTGTCAGGGTGCAAGTGGCTTTTTCCAGGGAGCTATGAAGAAATACTCTGAATGTCTGACTTGGGTGTGAAAGTTCCAGGAAGGTATTTTTCATTCCCTCTGAGTCCCTGAAAGAGTCAGATAGTCCTTGTGTTCAGCAGAGCTTTGCTAGTCATATGTAAATGTCATTCTTTCAGCGTCCCTGGCTCGGTTATAACATGTTTAACCAAGTGCACTGTTCCATTCCTGTATTTCTAGGTACAGAGAGACTAGTTATTTTTTTTAAAGGAAAGTGATAATATATGTCATATAAAAATAATAATAAATACATCTTTTGCAAATACAAGTTCCCAAAACCTACAGGGGAGAAGGCTAGAAATACGAGCTTCAGGAAGAAAAAAAAATAGTAACCCATAGAGCCAGCTGAGACAGGATACTCAGGTACTTTTCCCTTTCTTTTAATATAGTTTGTTCCAAACATAGGATTGATAACACTACCGGTAATTAAAGAGTGCGGTCTCCACTGGAGCGATGCTAGTACTTGGTTTCACATTGCTTGGTAGGAACACTGATATTTGCAGGAGACCAGAACTACACGATTTGGAGGCCCTTGGAGATTTCAGGTTGCTTGTGTCCAGGTCAGCTCAGTGCTGGCAAAAAATCTTCAGTAAATTTTCCAGAAGAGGAAGTTCTTCCTGTCGCATGATGTCAGAAAACTTCGATGGGTCTTGTTTGACAGGACCCTTTGTCACACAGTTTAATTGGTTCTTAAAAAAGGAAAACTTCTAAAGGTGCCCTTTTCTTGCTTTGTTACAGAAAATCATCAAAGATGGGCAAAGGCGATCCTAAGAAGCCGAGAGGTAAAATGTCTTCATACGCCTTCTTTGTGCAAACCTGCCGGGAGGAGCACAAGAAGAAACATCCAGATGCTTCAGTGAACTTTTCAGAGTTCTCAAAAAAATGCTCAGAACGGTGGAAGGTAGGAACAACTGCCTAAAAACCCCACAAAGCCACAAATGACTGCTTGGTGTGAAATACGGTTCGAGATTACAGATTAAAAGTTCAGGTTCTAGATAAGCATGAAGTGCAGTTGTAGGATCAGTGGTAACTATCTGTTGTTCTTACCTTACCTTTAGCTCCCCCAACTGATAACTTTGGCGTGGACTTAGATATGCTTTTGAATCTTAAAATGCCATTTTGATCCTTGTGGGTCCCTTCCAACTCCAGGTGATTCCAACTGATTCTAATTGCCTTCCAGACTATGTCTTCCAAGGAGAAAGGGAAGTTTGAAGATATGGCAAAGGCTGACAAGCTTCGTTACGAAAAAGAAATGAAAAATTACGTACCACCTAAGGGGGAAACAAAAAAGAAGTTCAAGGATCCAAATGCACCCAAGAGGCCTCCGTAAGTAGATGTCTCTGTAGGTTCTCTTGTTTGGTACCATCGCGCCTGAGAGCATCTACGAAAGGATCAGTTTATCCAGGTTTAGGAGCTTCAGAAATACAAGATTATATGATTTTTCTGCCCAGTGAGGTAAAGATGGTTTGGAATTTTAGTTCTGGATTACAGGTTTGTGGTTTCAGGTAGGCCCTCTTTATCGAAGGTGGAATAACGACAGACTTTAAAAGTGGATGCAACAATTGGTGGCATGAAGTTCTGACTCACGTTTCCAATTTGTTACTAGGGCAAAATTCTAGTGTGAAGTGGTAGTAAAATATTTCACGCCCTGCTCTCCCCACCTGTTGGCATGAGCAGAGTTATTTGATTGGCAGTCAATTTTAAATGAAGGGGCTTTTGCACAGAACTTGTTAGAGGGTTGACCTTGCCCAAAAAATGAGCTTGAAAAATTAAAAGCTTCAGCCTTTATATAAAGACAGCTGACTTCAGGTTCACCTGGTACTTGATGCTGCGACTTTGTGCACTGCATTTTTGTGTGCTAAATGGAGCTAATGCTGACAGGAGCAGGGAAATTCCTCTACAAGTGAATGCTCGTATTTGGGCTGATGCTGTCATCTGGAAATCCTCATTGTCATAATAAATATTGCAGCTTCTCTGCCTGTGACAGTTCTGGCAGAATATTTGTTGCCTTGGTATCATTCACTCATTCCTCTTTTTTTTTTTTTTTAAAAGATTTTTCTCTGCACATGGTATATAAAATTTGCACTTATGTGTAATTCCTACCAAAAATGGGACCAGATGTGCAGCTTTCCTTAAGAGACAAGGATGTGTTAAGTTTTCAAAGTACTTGTCATGCCTTCCATTGTAATTAACATCTGTCTCACTTTTGAGGTGCTTTTCCAAAATGCTCTTAAGTAACGGTTACAAAAGTTTCTGTTACACTAAAGTCTAAACACAATTTTATGGTTGTTCTTCTCTGCCCTTCCCTGTAGTTCGGCTTTTTTTTTGTTTTGCTCTGAGTTTCGTCCAAAAATCAAAGGAGAACATCCTGGTCTGTCCATCGGGGATGTTGCAAAGAAACTCGGAGAGATGTGGAACAACACCACTGCAGATGATAAACAGCCTTATGAAAAGAAGGCTGCTAAACTGAAGGAGAAGTATGTAAAGGTAACATCCACCTTTATGGAGATGGTTTGGGGAGGTCAAGCCTAATTTTGGTGTGGGGTTTTTTTTTTCCTTCTTGTGCACTCTCTTACCTGGCGTGGCAAATCATAATGTGCTAATGACAAAGTGTTGTGATATTTGTTGGAAACTACCAGGGAAGGGAGCAGGCGGTTTATTACTGTAACACTGAATTGCAGCCCTTTGTGTTGAACTGCTTGCATTCATCTGTAATTCAGGACCATTGATGATGGTCTAATAGATACCATGGTGTCTGTAGTTATTAAAGCACTAGGTCACAGCGGTATCCAAGTTAATGCTATTAAGTAAACAATGAATTGGATCTCCCTCATTCTGGAGGTATTGATGAGCAGCCCTGAACATAAGCATAATAGATACACATAGATGCTTTTCCAAATTTATTCTAGGGATGATGTCAGAACCCTGATGGAATGATAGTTTTAGGCACATGTTTTTCCTGTGCCTGTTCTGTGTCCATCTCCTTTCTAGTAATTAACATAGTTAATAATACATATGAAACAGCGTGTCTTACAGGTTCTTGAATTATTAAAGCCAAATCCTGTCATCGTAATGGGAACTCCAGAAATGTGTTGCGCACACAGGGTAGTGCTATGTGTGCTCTACATTCAGAGGCACATTCTCATCCCAATACAAGGGAATTAAAGGGAGGGGGATGCACATTAGCTTCCCTGGTGACCCTTTACAAAGGGTCAGCAACCACCTATACCTAATGTATACTGCATATATCCATTGGTGTGCTGTGCCACGACCTTTCTCTGGAGTATTTCTCCTGCTGGCAAACAAAACCACTTTAAAATTGTAGAATTGTAGCAAGCAATGTGGTCCCTTTGAGTACTAATTATGTGTTGTAGAGGAACTGCACGTCTAGAAGCTTTCCCATAGTGTCCTTCCTGTGCAGCTTAAACTCAGCATGGCAATTGTTCATATGAACAGCCAGGGCATCTTGGAAGAGACTTTTTAAGTGGTAGATGTATTAATCTTTATTCCCAGATATTCTAATCTCCACTTGTTTTGTCTTCTTAGACTTACAAATGGGCTTTGAAGGTGCAGTAATCTCAGTATTTCACTGCTCAGCCTTTCACTCGGTGGGCTTTGTACCTTCTGAAAATTGCCCGCTAAGCTTTAAAGGAGTCTGAGGGAGCTGTGAGATCAGAGGCATAATGGTTACTTGGGTGGGGGATATTCGAAGGTTTGGACCATTGGCATAAAGGTGCTTAGGCCTCTCTGTGCCTGGCGTGCTGAAGTCCTCGAGGTCGGTCCCGTTAGGTAGTAGTTGTTTCTACTGTTCTGGCACAAAGTTGGGAGTCTAACCGTTTTTCTGGCTTGGCCTTCCAGGTAGGGTTTTGACTTCCCTATAACAGGAACTGAATTTTGTGTGTTACAAACCACTAGAATAAATTTATTGCATGCAGAAGGTGGCACTGTCTACCCTTTAATAAAGTTCTTATACCTTTTATTTTGTTAACTTCAGTTAGGCAGAATCCCGTATAATGGCTGAGGTGTACCGCAGCAGATACTGGGCCATGTCATTCTAGTGTGTTCCGGGTGGCAAACTACTATTTTGTGCCACAAACAAGGAATTTCCTGTGCGTTTCTTCAGGCATCGTAGAGGGTGTGGGTAGTGAGGGACCTTAAGAGGTCTCCCTACTTCATTTCCTTATGGGATGGTGGGCTTTGCTGTGCTTTTTCATCCCACCTGGCAGCTTTTCCAAGCTTGTTCCCAAAAGCTGAACAGCGGAGATTCCTCAGCAGCGTGCCAGTGGCATTTCTGCACTAGAGGGTTCCCCTTCCTTTGGCTTTTGCCTTGTACCTGAAGCTACAGCTTCAGGAGAAGGGGCAGGTACCTGGGTGGCTCTGGTTTCACAAGTCCCCTTTGGAAGCTGCACAGAGCTCTTGGCTGGTTAAATCTTTGAGAGATTGTTCCTGCTTCTCTCCTCCCAAGGATATTGCTGCATACCGGGCCAAAGGGAAGGTCGATGCAGGCAAAAAAGTAGTTGCCAAGGCTGAGAAGAGCAAGAAGAAGAAGGAGGAGGAGGAAGATGAGGATGAGGACGAAGAGGATGAAGATGATGAAGAGGAGGAAGAGGAGGAGGATGAAGATGATGATGATGATGAATAAGTCTCTTTTAGAGCAATTTCTTTCTTGTCTATAAAGCATTTAACCCCCCCTGTACACAACTCACTCCTTTTAAAGAAAAAAACAAAACAATTGAAATGTAAGGCTGTGTAAGATTTGTTTTTAAACTGTACAGTGTCTCTTTTTTTGTATAGTTAACACACTACCGAATGTGTCTTTAGATAGCCCTGTCCTTAGTGGTATTTCAATGGCCACTAACCTTGCCTGGTACAGTGTGGGGGTTGTAAATTGGCATGGGAGTTTTAAAGCAGGTTCTTGTTGGTGCACAGCACAAATTAGTTATGTATGGGGATGTAGTTCAATTTCTCATCTTCAGTTGTCTCTGATGCATCATAAAAATAATTGTTGTTCTGTTAACTGAATGCCACTCTGTAATTGAAAAAAGGAAAAAAAAAGAAGTTGCAGCTGTTTTGTTGACATTTTGAATGCTTCTAAGTAAATACAATTTTTTTATTAGTATTGTTGTCCTTTTAATAGGTGCCCTTGAAAAAAAAAAAATCATACTTTTCCTTTTCTCTTTTTTTTTTTTTTTTTTTTTTTTTTTGAGGGGAACTCATCTTTTTGCTTTATTGAATTACCCGTTTGGGATATCACGGGAGTATTACAGTTTTCATCTTTCATATAACCAGCTGATAAACAAAGCTTTGATCTGCATACCCTGCAAAATCATGATAGGGTAAGGAAAGAAATATATAGGCATACGATGAAAAACAAAAAAGCAAGGTATTCTTCCGTAACTGGAAACAAAACACGAACATCCAATCTCAGCAAACTGATACTTGTTCAGATTTTTGTGAAATGTAATATTCTATTGAGTTGCATGAGTTTACCAGTCTTGGAGAGTTGAGAAGTATAGAGTTCAATTTTGCAGAAATTAAATACTTCGGGGGTGGGGGTTTGGGGGTAGGGTGGGGGGGAGGGGGTGTTAAATTTTGTCCTAGAAGGACCCATAGGAAGAGTATGTCCATCTGGTGTAGAGAAATTTACACGTGTGACTCCGTTACCATGTAATGGAAGTTGTATCTGTAAATCTCTGAACACTTGTGAGCGATGAGCGTACCTAAAATGTGTAAAGTTAAAGTTTAAAAAAAGAAAAAAAAAAAAGCATGAAATTACCATGTTATTTTTTGGTGACAGGTCTGGTGATGGCCACGGGCTTTATACCATGAAACTCTCCTGGTAGCAAATGGCCCACGAGAAAATGATTTTTCTTTCTAAGATTTCTATAAATGGTACCATTATTATTTGTTAAATCTATGTAAATTCATATTTGTATTCTTGAAATTCTAGTTTTAGCCCTTTAAACAAAGTTGTATATTGTCTCAAATTGAAAATGAGATAAGATGTATTTTTCCTGTTAGGTTTTATACCGCACTCTTGATGTTTGCCCATTTTTAAGTTAAATATAGCTGTATGGAAAAGTACATTTTATTAAATTTTGCATTAAAAAGTGAAATGTTTATGGTATACCAACAATGTCTAATTTGGTCAAATATAGTTCTCTTCCAAAACCAAAGCTAAGGGGTTTTTTGCATATTTAGTAAAACTTCAAGTGCTGGCAACTGTAACTATTTTCACATATACCTGCTTACCAGTTTGGGGGACAATTTGGCAATTTTGTGGTTAACAAAATTATGGTTCTCTTAAGTGCCAGTGTTTAAAAAAGAAAAAAAAAAAAAGGAAAAAAAAAAAGCATTCTTGTAATTTTACACGCTTTTGTGATGGAGTATTGTTTTGTTATACAATTTTGACTTTCAGATTCTTATTTCAATTTGCATTTATGTATAACTTCAGGAGAAATATTGAACATCTGAATCCTGGATGATACTAATAAACTAATAATTGCAGAGGTTTTAAATACTTAGTTAAATGGCTCAGTTAATATCCTAAGGGTTGGTGTTTTTTGGGTGTGTTGCTTTTTTTTTGGATGCGTACATCCCTGCTTTCTGTTTTGAAAACAGAAGGACTCTGCTGTTCGTAGGGTCTCGGTACCGAAAGCTTAGGACAGGTTTTATTTTGCCTTTCTTCTTAAACTCAGAATTACCCCATGAGATGCTCCTAACTGATTATAAGTACCTCTTTCTTTGTGTGCTGAAGGGCTTTTTTGTTTCCCCAGGTCATCAGAGGAAAGTAGACACGTTTCTTGTTCTTGGAACAAACATACTTAATGAGCTCCCTGTAATCTTGTGCCTTTGTTCTGGGTGCTTGATGTTGACAGAAGTAACCTGAAGGATTCGGCTGATCTTAAGAGATGAGTAGCCAGTGCTTAGCAGTTGCCGGGGATGGCGTTTGCCTTTATTTTTGGGTTAGTGCATTGAGAACAAACAGGCTGAAGAGGGTAGGTGATGTAATAATGGTAAATGCTGTTTTCTGAGCAAAAGGCACCCATTCACCCCCGGTACTGCGCTGCGGAGGCCAGGGAAGGCTGGCCAGAGCGATCGTGGTTCTTCGGTGAGCAGTTGGTCTGTGCGTGCAAACCACTGAGCTTGAGCGCGTGCGTTGGACTGAAGCATTGCCTTGTGTGTTCTAGAAGACTCCTTTGAAACCGTGAGGCCGCTGTTCCTGGAAGGAAGTACTAGTTGGGTAGATTAATTGTTCTCCTTTTGAAATAAAATCTGAGCTTCTGAGAGTTGTTGCTGTCCCCAGCTGTGGTCCCTTGCGAGCTGCAGCAGTTTAGACCTCGGTCAGAACTCCACCTGACTCTCTGCACCCGTAGGTCTGACTTAACTACTGCCGGGTCACTTCATCTGAGGCCAGTTCCTGGTGATGCTTAAAGCTGCCTCCCTGTGATCTTTTAACAGTTGGCACTTGCTGAGGTGAGGGGCGGTGGTGCCCTACAAGTGCCCTGGATGGTGCTGGCAGTGGTATCAGAACAAGCATTTCCCAAGGGCCTTAACCTTGGAGTGACTAATCGGTGTAGAGGAAGAAAAGGCTTTCCCTGTGCTAAACAAAACCAGTGAATTGCTTTAGAGAGAGCTTTAATAGTAGTAAGTGGTGGTGGTATGAATGTTAAATGAAGCCACATCAATTTTATGGGTTTTCTTAATCTGCTCTGGTCCTGAAAGGAGCTGTGGTGTGGCCACCGACTCCAGGTTTCCTCAGTAGCTTTAAACTGGTTTAACTGAGTGTGCAGATGGCGTTCATCCATTCTGCTGTGCATCCAGTGATCAGACCAGCTCTAGCAAAAAGTTGGAACTTAAAATATTTGTCTTGGCAAATGGGCCCCTGGAAACCTGAACTAACGGGTATCTGAAAAAGATTGCTGCAGCTGAACTAGGGCAGTGCTCATGCTGCTGACCCTGAGCCCCTTCTACGGCACCTTTTATTGTGTGAGAAGCCCAGCAAGAAGGAGAAAAGGCCGAGTAACAGCTGGGCTTACTCAAACCGGGTTTGAGTAACTCCCCAAAAGAGGAGCCGGGTGGGTGGACTGCGGCAGCAGCGTTAGGTTCTCTAGATGGGTGGCAAGCCGAGCTTGGAAGAAACCTTTTCCTAATTCTCGCTAGCCTAAGGGTTAAACGTGCTCATTAGAACTACTGTTCCCGTTCTGCCTTCCCAGCGGTGCCTGGCAGAAGGTTAAAGGAATCAAGCTGATGTGCTACGTTGGGTTGTGATAACATTCTTCGATACCGACCCTGTGACAGAGACACAGCAAAACCCAGGCAGTGTTTAATCAGGGACGGGCGTTATTTCAGCCCTGAAACACATCAAGGGATGTTTTAGAGGAGCTATTCTGACACAGTGCCCTAATGAGGGAGTGTGTCAATAAGCTTTTCCCCAGCCTTTGCTGCTGGCTTGCACCCTACATCTGAACCATGGTATTAATTGAGGCTAGAATAGGTTTGTTTTAAATTAACACCAGCCTTTATTCCAAAATGATGTAGCCAAGCTGTCAGACTTTCTTCCAGGGTTTGAGTAAAAAAATTGGGAAGGTGAATCTCTGAGAGTTTTGTATGGTTTTGAAGAAGTTCTCTTCTATTTTTGTTTTGTGTGCGCTGTGCCCCGGCTTCTCTTTTGACAGCACTTCAAGTAGAAAAACAAAGATGGATTTTTTTTTCCCCCTCCCCGATGAATTTATTATTAAGAATGAAGGTCAGATTGCTCTCGGGGCTGCTTTGTGCTGCTGAAAAATACAACGTGGCTTCTGCTTCGAGAGCACCTCATTTTGAAATCCATCTTGCTGAAGCGACTGCTATTAGAGGTGACCTGCAAGAGAGACAAACCTTCCCTTTTGCTACTTTATGACGGAATAAAAGACTTTAGCTATAAATTAGCTTAGTCTGCCTCTTTGCTAGATCAGAAGCTCAAGCCTTCCCTGCAGCAGGAGCGCTCGAGATCAAGCTAAGCGGTCAGATGGAGCAGTGAGGAGCGAGCCAGGTGGGCAAGTGTGGGGTATATTTTTTTTTAACTACGCCTTTTAAAACCTTGCTTATATTGTTAAAGCCTGTTTGACACAAAGAAGGAGCATTTGGCACAATGGAAGTTCACCCTGATGCTTCCAGCAGCCCTTCATCTATTAAGGCGGCAAAGGTTCCAATCACGCATTTCTGACTTCCCAAAAGTTCTCCATTGAAAGCAGGAAAGAAGGAATGCCACAGCCTGAATCCCTACAGAGGACCCAGCTCCCTGCGTGCCTTACAGCAGCAGCAGGTCACCCTGTAAATGTTCAGTGCAAGATGCCATCCAAAAAACTTCAGGCTGGCTAAGGGGTCACTGAGGACATGTGCTGTGGTGCTTGGCGAGTGCGCTTCTTACCAAGGCTGAACCTGATGCTTCCAAAGGAATGTCTGGGAAGGAATTCCAGCTGGGGTGGGTGTGACATCCCTGACACCCCTCTGCCCCTTCCCAAACCGAACCACAAGAAAGCAACGCCAAGAATGCCCTTAGCCTCCAAAAAAGTCTCTCTTGCTGCAGCGCTGGGGTTGGCCACACTCAGGCAAGCCAGGGGGAAAACGCCAGTTCCCTAATCGAAGGGGATGCAGATGATGCAGGCTTGCAGCAGTGCTGGATACTAATGGCTGCCAGAGGGGAACAGGCAACCCCCTCCTTTCTGCTGGTTTGCTCCTGGTCCTGTGGAGAGTTTGGGAATGAAAACTGATGTGAAGGCTCAGCTCCGCAGTAAAAAGCAAAATCACAGAGCTCAAAACCCCAAACCACTCAAATTTGTGTGGCAATGGTTCCTAGAAGAGAGAACTTCCTTGCAAAACATGCATTAGTAAATGATTGAGCAGCGGTGACTCATGTTTTATTATCAGACTCTGACTGTAGCGGCACTTACGCTCGTTTTAGATCTGTTGACACACATTTCTGCTGACACCTTCCCATAAGGAAGATGTCCCGAACAAGCATTGCATTTGTAAAAACCGGTACCGGAAAAAGCAGGTGAGGATTGATCACAGCCTGAGCCTCAGTGCCGCGTTAACCACAGGTTTTGGGGACAGGAGGGTTGGGCTTTGCTAAACCAGCCACTGATGGCAAAGTGCTTGTGTGTTTCTGCCTCCTGCCTCAGCCATTGCTGCGGTGCTGTCAGTGTTTGAGGACCTCCATCAAAGCACCCCTTAATCCAGAAGCAGGCTTCTGCCTTCCACAGACCCACAAAGTGGGGGGAAAATCCCTTATGCCAGTGCTGCCGTGGTGCGTGGCATCCCCAGGATGTGCTCCCGCCCAGGATCAGTGTCCCCGGTCAGCTGGCCTTGATGCTTCTCTTTGAGTCCCCTGTTCCTCCTGACATGGGTTTTTCTTTCCATTTGAATCATTTAACATGACTTTGGAGCACAATAGAGCTGTGATTTCTTTTCTTTTTTTTTTTTTTTGAAGCCACCAGCCTGCAGGAAACAGAAGGTCCCTGAATAAAAGGGAGGCTCTTGTTACAACTTCCCTCTTATTTACTGTTCCCAGTAGCAGAGAAGTAAAAAGACAATGAATGAAATGGAGGATTAATCATGCATAGCGCTGAAATAGAAACACGGAGACTGTAAGTCCCAGAGCACCACTCCGAGCCATGGCTAGTACCCAGGGTGTACAGAGGCCTCACAGCACCCAGAGCGCTCTGGTTTAATGAGAACGGGCAAAAGGCAGAGGAGACGCGACAGGCTGGGGGGTGTTTCAAAGGCAGCCGTGCAAAATGTGTGTTTTACGTGGGCTTCTCTCTGTTCAGCGCTCTCAAAACCCAAGTTCAAGCTGATATACCCAGCACTTAATCATCGGCCCGTGACTTTTGCAGGGGAAACTCCCTCATTTCCCCATGTTTCTGCATTAATTTTAAAACAATAAAAGTTCAGGACAACTCTGCCATCCCACAAAAGACTGAAAAATGCTTCAGAGAGAAACTACGGTGCTGCTCAGCATGTAGCTTTGCGCCAAAAGAGGTTGTGGGCATTAGGCTTGTGCCCTTTTTCTGTTGCTTTTTGGTTTGGTATCCAAGCACCAATAGATCACTGATCATGTTCGTTATTTAGCCTTTTTTTTTTTTTTTAATTAGACATTTATGCATACTTGATTTCCTGACAAAGGTTTAGGAGTATTCACACCAACCTTTGCAAAGGTGTTGAGCACATCAAGTTAATTGGTAACAAATTAACTGTGGGAGAAGCCGCAGAAGAGCCGCGGCCTCGAGCAGGCTGTTGGTGTGAGGCAGACGATGCGCCTTACAGGTTTGGGAAGGCCTTCAGTGCAGGAAAGTTGGGAAGAAACATGGAAACAGGGATGTGTAACAGGATTCTTGTTGCCTGAAGTGTCTTTAGTAAAAAGTCAATTTGTGTATCTGAATTAACTGTGCCCACTGGGTAAGTACGAATGGCTCTTGGGCGTTTGGCTGCTGCGTTGAACGGGAGGTTTGAGGCATCCCTGTGACACTGACAGGGAAATCACTCCTGATCCTTCTTAAAATACTTCAACAAAACTCTAAAGCATGCCTTTTACAGTTCTCTCTGCAAAACATACACAAAAAAGTTAATGATGATTTATTTGGGCCACCTGCGGTAATAAAATGGGAGTGACCAGAGTCTCGGCGCACCATGATACACCTGTGAGTGAATATGAACAGCCAAACCATACCCAATCCATGGTTAATGCAAGACTTGGGGGTTACATGAACGAAAGCCTAGCTAGCTAAAGCTGTGGGGCTGCCTAACTTGTCCCCGCTGCCAGCCGGATGCAGAGCCCTTGCCCAGCACTGGGACCCCGCTGAAGGCCGCTCCTGGCCTTGCCTTCACCCTGCCTGCCCCATGGTGTGGGGGTTTGTACAGCTTGCACGGCAGCATTCGTTTCACTTTCTCTTTCTGCTGAGCAGGATGCAGTTGTGGCAACCTCCATCATGACTTAACGCTGGCTGCATGGAAAGCGTTAAAAAAAGGAGGTAATACTTTTAATATTAGAATAATTTTTACTTTTTATTTAACGCTACTTCTAAAGCCAGGCTGGTACTGCATTACATCAGTCGGTGATGTGCTTTTAATTGCTCATTTTCATAGGTTTTAAGAAGGAAACAAGGCATCTGCATTAACCCTTCAGCTGCAGCTCCTATGGGTAAACACAGCAAAGGTAACCCCAGCCCAGCCAGCCAGCTGCCCCCGGCCAGGAGGGGAAGGGTCCCAGGGGAAGTCACAGCGGGGCATAGGAAAGACTGCATGGAGGTTTTGTGCTAAAAGCATGATGAAAATCCCTCGGTTTCTTGTTATGTTGCTGTAACTGAGCTGCCAGGCTTAATGCATTCCTTCCCCTGGGGGTTGGGGACTGCAGGGTACAGAGGGAATCGTAAAGAGGCCACTGCATATGAGGAGACTTGGCCCCTGGGCCTTGGCCCCCCAAATCCCCATCATCCCCACAGCCTCATCCGTCCCCCTGGGTGGCAGGTGGAGACAGGGGCTCTTGACATCCCCGGGGCACCTTTTTGGAAACCCAGCATGAGCTGCCTGCCTGCCCAGTGTTACGGGTTTGTGTCAGGCTTGTTGCATCCCGCTGCTGCGAATGCTGCTGGGCCTGAGGGTTTTGTACCTCCCAGACAGCTGCCCCAGTGTTCTTTCCAGCATTTTCTTTGGGGCTGCTTGAATTCTTGAGAATCAGGAGATGTTAAATGAGCTCTGAAGACGAACTGAAATTCTTCGGTAAAACGCTAATAAAGAAAGTGTGACAGATTTCGCCCCCAGCTTTCGAGTTTCAGCACACTGCTAGCAGCAGCACGGTGAATCTTCGTGGTAAGAAGATTCTCAAAGTCTGTAGGGCTCTGTCTCCTTTTGGACTTGGTTGTGACTGCTCCAGCAGGTTCATATAATCACCATAATATTATAGGTTTAAAAAAATAGATTATGTCTTGTTTTAAAATCTGAGGGCCTGTCCTTGCCAGGGCCCTTGTAGGCTTTAGGCTCCCTGCAGAGGCAGCTGGCACACAGCATCCCCGGCCAGGAGCCCTAAACTTCACTGCCCACCATGAAGGAGCCTTTCCAGAAGGGAAGGTGGGTGCTCACTGCCTCACCTGGCCAGGACAAGGAGGAACACAGGGAGAGGGGTGCAGGTTGCTGCTCCCCATCCTTGCTGACCAGCACCCTGTGCCACTCTCTTCCCACCTCCGCTGGGATGTTGCGAGTGGCATGAGCTGTGCACGGCGATGACTCCATGGCATTCTGTGTGTTTGATCCCAGGAAATTGCCAGTGAGCCAGGAAATGTCAAGATTACATCACAGGCAGAATTTTTTTAAAGCCCTGAAAAAGAGCTTGTTAAAAGCCCATTTCTCTGCAGCATGAGCCCAGCTGCTTTTGGTTTTGCTTTGCACTTCGACTTTACGGGAACAGGCAAGCAAATCCTCCCCCAAAATATTACTTTACTCTTCTCTCCCTTTGATTTACAGCCCTTTTGGTCGCCTCAGCCTCAGCGCTGGCTGGGGCTGGGGGAGTGAGTCCCCACTTTGCTGGGCCCCTCCTGAGGGGAAGATATGCAGGATACCCGCGGGGCATGTCCTGCAGCTGCTGCATCCCAACATCCCAGCTCCTGAAGCCCCTGGCTGAGCGCAGGCCCAGAGAGATGCTGGCTGGAGCCCGGCTTGCCTGCATGGGCTACGGGCAGCAGGGATGTGGGAGCAGAGCCACTGGCCCCTTCTCCAGGTGTTTGCTCGTGTTCCGGGTGGGCGCCCCAGGCAGCTACAAGGAGGTACCAAAGCTTCATGGCAAACTGGCACCTCGTTACTCCCGCTCATTTTGCAATACTGTTAAGGAGCACCCAGCAGAGTATGTGACCCACACATGTTTAATTTCTTTTACAGTCTTTGTTTTGATATATGCTGGATGTGTTTTTATGAAACAAAGATTTATTGGAACCTGGAATTTTACGACTTTAGGGTTCAATTGAGTCCAGATTGCAAGTTTCTCCTTTTGGAAGGGGAGGGGAAGGTTTAAAAGAGCCTGAAGAAGTGTGTTCTGCCTCTGGCACTCGTGAAACTCCAGGCCAAGGCTGACACCTTTTCGTTTAACTTCTGCTATAATGTCAAAGCAAAAATTTACCATCAAATATTATGTCTTCCATATGAGATGTCCTGCTGTAGATACAGAGCACGGCAATTGTGTTGGGCTGCTTTCTTTTAAGTTATTATCTGTGCCATACGAAAGGCAGGGCTCAGTGCAGGATCCAGGGAGGAATGGTAAGTCAGAGCAGGCCCAAACCATGTATAATTAACGATAATGTGTCTTCACTTACAAACGTGCGCTCGCACTCCTGATTTTTCTTGTAAAAGCTCAGTGATGCCTCTGCTGCCTACAGTGCTCAGGGTTAACAGCGTGTTTTTAAAACACATTTAGAGCCACAGGAGTGTCTATTAAACATTTTCCACATATTTATATAATGATAAGCATAAACCAAAGTATTTTCTTAGATGCTAAACATAGGTCAGTAAAAAATAACATCAGTTCAGATGAAAACTCAGCTCCTGTTCTGAGCCAGACAGGAGAATCTGGGAGATCTGCCCAGAGAGATGGTAGATGCCTTATCCCTGGAGACGTTCATGGTTGAGTTGGATGGGGCTCTGAGCAACCTGATCTGGTTTAAGATGTCCCTGCTCATTGCAGGGAAGGTTGGACTCGATGAACTTTAAACCTTGGTCTCTTCCAACCCAACTCACTCTGTGAAGTAGCTCTGTTGCCCCTGGGGTTGGTGGGATGGAGGGGGTGAGCACGGCTGGGGATCCTTGTGTCATGGGGTTTAGAGAAGGTCTTATGGGCACCTGCCCAGTGGTCTGCAGAAGCCTAAGTGCTAATCAACCACAAGCAACATGGCAAGAAAGCACTGAAATGCTGTTTTTCTGTTTTGCTACCTGTGTCAGATGGCCCTGAGTACTCTGGTGGGAAACGACCAGCATCCGAGGAAGCAGAGCCCCAGTCCGGTTGCCACGACATAAGTAAACAAACAAGTCTATCAGCAGCGATGAGGGCATCGTGCCAGGTTCAGTTAAAACACGAAAATAAAAAACAACCAAAACAAAACCAAAACCAATCCCAAACCAACAAATTACTATAGTGTGAGGAAAGTCCTGAATGAAAATGATTGTTCATGCCAACACCAGAAATATATCTTGTCATAAACTCGGGCTGCCACATCTGCTCCACCACCGGAGGATTCTTTATAAACAGCCTCTTTAATTTTATCTAACAGCCTGTTTGCAGGCATGCAGTCCAAAAATACATCTCCTTTTCCTCCTTGCTCTATCCTGAGCTTGGCAGGGCACCAAACATAAGGTTCAGCTCCTAGTTCAAAAAAGCTCTTCTTTAAGTGTTGACTCTGAGCTTGATTTAATAAAAATTCTGTCCAGCTTCCTCCAGGGAGCCCTAATGGGATGCAGAGCTCTGCACCTCTCAGGGGCTGCTCCAGACCTGCTCTGCATCGGGCAGAAAGATCGCTCTGCGGTGAAGCAAAGGTACTCTGCCATGGAGTTGAGGGACAAACCGGTGGTTTCCAGAGCAGCCTCTCTGTAAGGAGCTTCACTTTCAGCCGTTCCACCCTCCGAAAAGGAGAGTGAGCAGGCAGCATAGGAAAGGAAGAGCAGACACCTCAACGAGTGATGTGCTGGTGCCGTCAGTATCCCAAGGGATGCCGGTAACCTGAGGGATGCCCCAATTCTACCAGTACCCAGAGCCCCATCCTGCTGGCCCTGCCTTCCCCAGGGGAATGGGGACAAAAGCATCAAAGCCCCTCAAACAGCTTCCAACCTTGATTCCCAGAGTGGGGAGGAGGCACATCCATCACGTCCCCAGCATGGCACTGCACTGCTAGCACTTGTAGCTACTCCTGAAGGAAAGACTGGGTGTTTAGCAAAACAGAAGGGTGTTACACTGTGGCTTTCTCCCAAAGGATCTCCTCAACAAGTGACAGGACAAATATCTTCATAAGTCCTGGCACTGACATTCCCATGCGCAACACTGATTTCCTGACTGCTGAGGAAGCTGGATGGGACACTGGCTGACTTTTAAAGCTGGGGCAACAAATGAGTGATGTTGCCCTAGAAGACAAAAATATGTCCCCACTGTGTGGGCTGTCCCAAATTATGTGCCCCAACCTCCAAAGAAATCAGCACAAGAAACACCACGTAACATGTCATTCCCCACCATGCAGTGCTAATTATGTGGATAATAAAAATAATTTAATAATTATCCCAATTTGACAAACCAAGGTGTGGATTTCAAGCCTCAAAGTTTGTGGTGATAAAGAAATATTAATGGCCTGGAACATCTTGATGTCCAGTGGAAGAGGATGTTTAAGAGTTTCTCCTTATGGTTTGGTTGTTTATTTAAATCACGTGGAAGCTAAACCAGCAGCAAATATAACCAGCATTGCTGGGAGGGGGGTAATAGCAAGCAGATTTTATTTAGCAGCAAATGAGTATAAACAGAGTAAAATACAGGAGGGGGGAGTTTCTTGAGGGCTCAGTGAGGCAGACCCCATTGCCAAGACGTGGAGGATAATCAGCCCATCCACTCATTTGGTTGTGCTAATGGACCCAAATCAGCAGCGCCAATGTGAATGAAAGGAAAATACTGCTTTAGGCAAAGGATGTCCTAAGTTCTGCGGTGCAGGAACCCTCCTGTATGGTGTCAGGGATGCTGGTGGCATGTTAGGGTTTGCCATCACCTCCCAGGAGGGGTTTTCCAAACGGTCTTTGCAGTTGCACTAGAGCAGCTTGAGAGCCCTGTGCTGTCAGTCCCCAACTGTGCTTGTTCCCCTGTGGAACTGGGGTTTGCTGGAGGTGAGCTTACAGTCCCTCCAGTCAGGTACCCCATTCAGCCAGGCCCTAAACTTCACAGAATCATAAAACCACAGGCTGGTTTGGGTTGGAAAGGACCTCAAAGATCATCTAGTTCCAATGCCTCTGCCATGGCTTCTCTGGGCAGCCTGTGCTAGGGCCTCACCACCCTCACAGGGAAGAATATCTTCCTGATATCTAGTCTAAATCTACCCTCTTCCAGTTTATAGCCATTACTCTTCATTCTCTTGTTACATGTACCTTGTAAAAAGTCCCTCTCCAGCTTTCCTCCTGGCACCTTCAGGTAGTGGAAGGCTGCTATAAGGTTTCCCTGGAGCCTTCTCCAGGCTGAACAACCCCAGCTCTCTCAGCCTGTCCTCATAAGGGGCATGGTCCAGGACTCTGATCATCCTCATGGCCCTCCTCTGGATCCCCTCCAACAGCTCAATGTCCTTCTTATGTTGGGGTCCCCAGAGCTGGATGCAGCTCTTGGTGGGGTCTCACCAAAGTGAAGCAGACTCACCTCCCTGGACCCGCTGGTCACACCAGTTTTGATGCAGCCCAGGATCCGTTTGGCTGTCTGGGCTGCAAATGCACATTGCTGGGTAATGTTGAATTTCTCATCAACACTCACCCAAATCCTTCTCCTCACGGCTGCTCTCAGAAGCTTTTCACTTCACAAGGAGCGTTGGCATTCATCTGATGACACCTCACTGGTCTGAGCTTGGCTGATGCCTTTCAGCTGAATTTCAGCTGAATATTGAGGAGAAACAATTGACTCATAATCAAAAGAGAGAAGCGGGTTTAGGTGACACGCTGCGCGGCAGTGAGCTGGGGCACACTGGGCCTTCCTTTAACAGCCTGCAACGGGAATGTCATTCAGTTCTGAACAGTATATTGGAAATCTTCCCATTTTGTAAACCACATTTCAAAAGGATTTTATTCATGTGAGCATCCGCTCATTAGCTGTATCAAAATGCTAATGGTCCCTGTGCAGGCCCCACAGGAGCTAGCTCAGGTTCAGGCACCCCAGCTGGGGGGGTGCAGATGGATCTTCCTGACATCTCTGGTGTTGGCCAGCATGGTCAAATGGAAAAGCCACTTCTGAGTGAAGAGACCCAGAGGGATACAAAGGGTGAGGGAGCAGGATGCAGGTGAGCACGGGCTGCCCAGGTGGTGGATCTTGTCTTTGGAGTGTTCTCAAAGTTGGCTGGATGAGGGTCTGGAAACCCCGTCCCCCTCCAAAGCCCTTTCAGCCTCAGTTTCTCCAGCTCGAGCTTGCGGGCAGTGACATCCAGGTGCTACAGGGGACACGCCTTGAAACCCCACCCTGGGCAGAAACCTCCCAGCAGAGCCCAGAGGTGCTGGCTCACACTGGCTTAGCTGACATTGCGGTAGGAAGGAGGACAGGATGGAGGGCAGGAAGGAGGCTTGAAAAGGTGATGCTGACGCTGTGATTTCCAAACCAGGGTGAAGGAACTGGATGCCGTGATGCCCTCCGGCTTCAACACTAGCTTTTGGCTGTTAACGGAGCATGCCATAAATATAGCACTGCCTTTACCTCACCAAGGAGGACTAGAAGGAGGGACCTATTAATACCTGGGGGAAAAATTTTTGTCTGTGGTGGTTGTCCTTCCCCATGGGTTGCTGGTGGAAAAGAGCAGCTTGTGAGCAACCTAAGGAAATGTGGCAATAACAGCTGCAAAGTGGAGGGAGACGCAGCCTGAGATGAAACTGAGATGAAACAGAGAAATAACAGTTCTGAGACAGCCGTAGGTTTCCTGGATTCATTTCCCTCCTTTCCCAGTATTTTGCTGAGCGTTACAGGATCCAAGCCATTATTATTTTAAGAAGGGGTTTTTTTTTTCGCTTTTCTGCCTGAAAAAATAGTCATCCATCGCTTGTAAATCGAAGGCATCGCTGTCTTATCTGGTCTGCAGCCAGAGGGGCTGGAAGCAATAGAAGAAGTGTGAACTTTCTCCTTCATCTCAGAGAACATTAACTTCAAAGCCCAGCCATAAACTTTCAGATGTAATGACTATTTGTCCAAAGGAGAAACACATCAGCTTGATCAATGACTGAAAGGTATAAAACACAGAGGTTACATTTGCTAAACACTTGTGAAAAATACGCTGTTAAGAGTTGGGTGCATGGTGGGGTGGGGTGGGGGGTGTAAGTTATTGCTGAATTATTCGAGCAGGCAGGCCTTAGGGGCAGAGACAAGGTTGTCGAGCGTTGTCATGGGTCCAGCATGAGTGGTTTCTGTCCTGGAGAAGCCTTTAGCTGCAGGCCTTTGTCCCCAAGCAGGGACCTTGCGGCCCTGTCGGCAGCCATGCTGCTGTGATGCTTCTCTCAATAAACCAGGGGAGGAAACAACTCTCCTTTCAGCTACTCAAGCAAAACGTTTAGGACCACCAGCGC
Organism: Laterallus jamaicensis coturniculus; assembly: GCA_022605575.1. Lineage (NCBI taxonomy): Eukaryota > Metazoa > Chordata > Aves > Gruiformes > Rallidae > Laterallus > Laterallus jamaicensis. The sequence goes on from JAKCOX010000012.1 coordinate 9,943,163, forward strand.
TTTCTCTTGTGTCCTTCCTTGAGCACTGTGAGCACTAACAGGAGGAAAAGCCCCCCTGGGTGCAGCCGCCTTGGCCCCCGAGCCTTGCCGAGCTCCAGGGCGTGGGGTCCCTGGTGCAGGGGGGCTGAGCCGAGACAGCCCAGCAGTGCTGACCCAGATTTCAGAGAGTTCAGACAACTTCAGTCAGATTCCCCCCATCCTTCCTTTTTTTTGGTTTGTTTGTTCCCCCTCCCCCCCATTTGTTTTTAACATGCTTTCCATTTTTCTGTTGAAAATTCCCTGAAAAAAAGAGAGTAAGATGTATTTTTGCTTCCCTGGGTTGCATATGAAGAATCTGGAGGGAAGAAACTTCATAGTATGTAATATCTTTTTTCCCAGGGTAACAGCTGACTGTACCCTTCCGGAGAACATCCCTTCTCCCCCCAGCCCTCAGGGCATGAGGAGACCAGACCCCTATCCTCTTCCTGAGCAGTGGGTGCACAGTCCTCGTGCATGGCACACAGCACCTGGGGAGAGCACTTCGTGGGGTTAATCTGCTGCTTGGTGAAAGTGTTTTTAAAAGAAATAATTGGGATGAGTTTCTGCTAGGCACCGGCTCCTGCTATCTGGGGCTGGGGGATGTGGTCCAGACTTGTGTGATTCCTGCCTGAGGATGGAAAGAAGGAAGTGCCAGAGTACGAAGAGAGGTTTTGAAAGCTCTTTAACATCTTCTGCCAACATCTTTTTCGAATCAGCTCTGCGTGAACAAGTGAGAGCCCGGGAGAGTCATGTCGTCCTTGCGGGAAAGCTGTGCTCGCTGGGGGTCAGCTCTCTGTGGGATGGAGACAGAGGGAGCCTTGTCTTGCTTCCCCTTTGCTCTGTCTCAGCCTGTATCCTCATCCCTCTGTGAGGTATTGAAAAACCTCCACAGGGAGCCAAGGGGCAAAACTGAGCACCCCTTGCTCAATAGACATCCTTAGGTCCCCAAATCCCTAACCCCAGAGAAAACATCAGGCAGAAAGGCAAGGACAGAAGAAACTACTCTCCTTACACCAGTATGCATCTCCCAAAATGCAGTGTGACAGGCAGTCTGCAGGCTGGACAGCATCAGGCATTGGCAAGAAAGGCAGCACTGTCCCACCGCAGCACCTGGAGGGGGTGGCATGCCCCAGAAGGTATGCAGAAAGCAAGAAAAAGAGGTAATTCTACAGAAAAAAGAGCCAATTTAACGTCTTGCTCCTCAGTCTGGTCCAGTGTCATGGCCATTGGTGTCCTGTGCAAGGGGGATATTTGGGGAGGATGGAGCTGGTGGGGTGCATCCAAATCCCTCCCCACATGGGCAGTGCTGGGAGGAGACAGTGGCTCAGCTGGAGCAGCCTACACCTGCCCCTGGGTGTGCTCTGACTTCCAGGGTGGCCTTTTCCAGGCCATCCCCTCTCCCACTCTGTTGTCCCAAACCCAGGTCCTCCCAGCACTCCAGGGAACAAACTGTGGGGACACCCACAAAGGGCTGGAGCTGGTGGGGGGTGTTGGGGTTGAGACAGCATGCTGGAAACATAAAGCAAATCCGCATGCTGATCCCTTCTGGTCAGCTTCTTCGCACCTCACTTTCTGACCCCACTCTTGGTCCCATTGGAGACCTCAGGGACAAGGGTGGGGGTAGTGGGGGGGTGAGAGAAGCAACGGGGCAGGAGGAAGACAAGTAATTTATTTTTTTAAAGGGCAGCTGGCTTTCCCCCAGGTAAAACCAGTGCAATACCAGCAGGTTTCACATTCAGAAGATTCCAGGGATTCAGAAGCTCCCCAAGGGTGTTGCTGGAGCACAGTGCTCAGCATTCTCCATAACATTTGAGGGAGGGCAGCCAGCTGCTTGGCTCCCTTCTGCCCTGCAAAGCCGTACCTGGGCTTTGTAGGTGTGTTACGTATTTGAATCTGGTCTTTGCAAAGGGATCCTTTATAGCGATCCCCTTCCCGTGCCTGGAGTCATGTTTTCTACCTCCACAGACTCTAAGCATGAGATATGAGACTTACTCTGAAAAAGGAAGAAGGAAACACGAATCCTGACAGCTTTCTACCTGGCTTTGCAGCTGTCCCAAAGAAGGTGCCAGAGGACCCACGGGAACTTGCTCCTGTTCTCCCCAGGTGCCGTGACACGCTGTCTATCAGACCAGGTATTAGTTATCAAGCAGCAACACTACGAGCAGCAAACATGCACTTTGCTCTTTGGATGCTGTGAAAGCCAGAAGATGCCAGATTAGATTCTCTGACCCTGCACTGTTCCTTCAAATCCTCCGTTGCTCTGGATGAAGAGGGAGAGCACAGCTGTGGACAGTCACAGCTGTAGAAGCATAATTGCAGTTGCTGTCTGAGAGCTGGTTAGTGCTTCTGATAATCCTTGAGACCAGCAGTGAGAGACTACAGTGCAAGTGGAGAGTATTATGGGGCAGGGATACAGTAGATGAACAAGTTTGCAGAGGGATTGGAGAAAACCACCTCTCACCTTTCAGTGGTTACATTTCACTGAAGTCAAAGATGCTCTGTGGCACAAGCACAGGTTCTGGAGCCCCGATTTCCCTGTCCTGGGATTTCAGGCACTTGAAAAGCATGTCTGAGGCAAAGTCCTACACTGTGGCTTGCCCTAAAGGCTGAGATGCCACCAAAGCCCAGCTCTCAACCCAGTCACTGGCCAGAATTATGCCACCACTCCACTGCCCACAGATCCCCCCAGTTCATTTCATATATTCAAAGGGGTGTTTGGGTTTGGGAAGGTGACAGCAGTGATGCCTCACATCAGTGTTGGGAACAACTATGTTTCAGCAAAACCTTTCTCTAAACCCCATACACCGTGTAACAGATGGCACATCTGTTTCTATTTCCAGTATGATCTCACTAATCACTTTTTAAGAATGCAGAGTTCAGGGTTAATCAACACGAGCTGAATTGCAGCAAAGGTTCCTACAGCAACAGAAAAATCCCATACAACTCCCTTTCCCCAAGTTATCCTCTTCGATAGTGGGGCTTATCCTCTGCCCGAGTTCTGCCCACAGCCCTGTGATCCCCACGAAGCCAGGGCCTCTCTCCTAAGAGCTTCTGCCTTTTCTGGTTCCTTGTCTATCTGACAAGGCAGATCTGCCAATAGTTGTTTTTTCTGTTCAGTAGTCAAACTAAGAGCTCAACAAACACAATACAGGTCAACCCCCAAACCCTCGCAGGAATGCAAGGATGGATTCCCAAGGAGACCTGGTCTTCAGCCACAAAGCTTATGAAGAAAAGCTGTTGTCCACTGCCTGTGACATAGGCTCAAAGCACACAGGATCTGAAGTTTCTCATACAGAAAAAGCCTTTTGTTTCTCATACAGAAAAAGACTTTAAAAGAAGGTGTCCTCGAAGCAGTATCACACCCAGTGTGGGAACATCGGAAAAATGCTGGGGCAGGAGCACAGCAGGGCCAAGGCAGGAGGTTGGCTTAGCTTGGCTCAATAAGAGCAGACCAGGGCAGAGGGACACCTCTGGGCTCAAAGGCACTGCACCTGGAGCTTGTCCCCCTAGGAGAAGATTTGTCTTGGAAGCAGCTACTTGGAGTGATCCAAACCCGAGCCTCAGAGTTGGCAGAAAGTCTCATGGAGAATGAACAGAAGTCCAGGGCTGCTAATGTAGACATGTCCATCAGATATGCCTACACTGCCAGGAACAACTCCAGAGCTGACTCATGGGTCCTCTCCCTTGATTGTCTCCATCATGTTGGTTGCCCTGTGCTTTCCTCTGAGCTTGAACAAGCAGCTCTGTCCAAACACCAAGCAGCACTGCTCTGGGCATAGCTACTCCTAGATCAGTTTTCAAGAGCAGCACAGGCAAGCTCCATCTCCCTTCCCTCATGGTGCTCCTTCAGCACAGTCCCACCAATATTTCCATCATCCAGGTTTCCTGTATGGTCTCATGCCTCAGCCCAAGGCAGCCAACACACCCTGACCATTTTATACTATGGAAACCCAACGCTGAGGAGTTACAGTGTTGTCTTCATTATCCCGGCCACTTTGAGTTGGGATTAAAAAAAAAGCCAACCAAAAAAAGGCAAAATACTTCAGAAATATCAAATCTTTATGGGTTAAATCTGATGAATGGATTGCACACCAGTCGGCAGGTTTGGTGGACCAGAAATTACACTTTTCAGTGAATCACAGAATCACAGAACCATTAAGGTTGGAAAAGACCTCCAAGATCATCTAGTCCAACCGTCCCACTACCAGCTATATTGCTCACTAAACCATGTCCCTAAGTACCTCATCCAACCTTTCCTTGAATACCCTGAGGGACAGTGACTCCACCACCTCCCTGGGCAACTCGTTCCAGTGCCCAACCACTCTTTCTGAGGAGAAATGTCTCCTGATTTCTAACCTGAACCTCCCCTGGCACAACTTGCAACCATTCCCTCTTGTCCTGACACTACTTATCTGCAAGAGGAAGCTGACCCCCAGCTCACCACAACCTCCTTTCATGGAGCGGTAGAGAGCAGTAAGGTCTCCCCTGAGCCCCCTCTTCTCCAGGCTAAACAGTTCCCGTTCCTGGAGCCCTTGCTCATAAGACCTGTGTTCCAGACCCTTCACCAGTTTCTCCCATTTTCTGGACACCCTCAATGTCTTTTTTGTAGTGAGGGGCCCAAAACTGAACACAGTAGAATAAACTGTTCTTCAGAAATCATTGGTTCCACTTGGACTCCCTGTTCCCACAGCCAGAGGAGAGGGCAGGGATCTAGTAGGTAGTGCTCAGTGCACAGATCCGCTCTGCTCTGGCTCTTGCCTTTGGTAATGACCATCTCTCCTCGTGGGCAGCTTCCTCCTCAGCCATAGTTCTCCCACTGCTCTCAGAATGGCCATGTAAAGATTTAGTTACCCAACTAAATTTCCATATTGTGGATTTTTAGCTACTACCATTGGTATTTCTATGTCCTTGCTGCCAGGGCACAAATTGTTATGATCCCAGCAGGTTATACTGTCTATTGTCTGTTATATATTTAAACAGCTTCTTTGGTACAGACACAGCAATGCCAATTTTTGTTATCAAGACATGCCAGTGGGTCTCCATGGGTGGCTTCGCTGAGAACTGCCACATGTCCTCTGAAGACACACTACTTGGCCCTGGTTTTTTTGCAGCCTCTGTAACTGAACACACCAGCACAGCTCAGCAAGGTTGCACAAAGTCCACCAGAGCTATGACAGGTCTTTAAAATGGTGGCTTTGGTGCTTGTAAAGTAAGCACTGCCTGCATGGAGTGAAAGTCACATGTTCACAGTTGTGCTTCTCTTAAAACTGATTTATTTTAACAGGGATTTCATGGTGCACAGCTGGCAGCAGGATCCAGCAGACATAGCAGTGTCCAGGCTCTATTTTGAGATCTTCAAAAAGCCTCTTGGGCCAGCAGGAGACCTCCCAGAGCCCTTTGGGGACCTCCTGGGTGCTGCTGTGGTTTGAGGATGCTGCAGCCTCCAGTGGGGCCTGGCCAGCTCCTTGCGGTGCCAGCAACCTCCGTCACAGTTGAGCTCCTGAAGGAGGGTGCAGCTCCACAAAGTTGGGGCTGAAGGAGCTCAGGATCCCGAGAGGAAGCAGCATGGCAAAGAGCAGGACCACAACCCTGGATTTCAGGAGAGCAGACTTGGAAAGCACCTCTGAGGCAAAGTTCTACACCATGGCTTACCCTAAAGGCTGAGATTCCACCATAGCTCAGCTCTCAACCCAGTCACTGGCCAGAATTACACCATCACTCCACTGCCCACAGATCCCAACAGTTCATTTCATATATTCGAAGGGGTGTTTGGCTCTAACCTCTTCCAATTGCTGCTTGGAAGAATCCCACGGGATACCGTTCTGCATGGAAAAAAGGTCCAAGGGAGCTGGGTGATTTCCAGGAACCACCTCCTGCAATCTCAAGAATGCCCAGACACAGGACATGAAGCAAAGGTGGCAGGAGGCCTGCATGGATGAACAAGAAGGGCTTGACCAAACTCAAACACAAAAAGCACACAAGGGTTTCGATCTCCAGCATGAAGCACAGTTCTTTTCAAATATTCCACCAATCATCAGTAGAGGAAATTTGGCTTTCAAGCCCAACACCACATTGAACCTTTACCAAGCCCGTGAGGCTGGAGTTTCAGTAGAGCTTTGCCAACCCAACACCCCAAGGCAGCACACAACACGCCATGCAAGGCAGACGTTTCTACTGCAACAGCTGTATGATCAGAGTTATCATTTGCTGTTGGGACAGAGTTGGAGCCACATTGGTGTGATTCAAGTTTTCAAGAGTCAATTTTGTAAAATGTCAGGAGTTACTTAGTGCCACCCAGTGTTGGCAACTAGAAAAAGGGAGGTTAAGTATGGTCATGACTGGGTGTAGCCTAGTGAAACAGGGAAAAAAAATTAAAAATAATCCTGCTGTTGCTTTCTGTATTAGGGGTGAGCAACTCCACAGAAGCTGTGCAGCACTGAGGTCCAGGAGATAGCTGTTCCGCAGCAGAAATAGGGCTGAGCTTTCTTGTTCAACAGAAACACCTTCCACCTTTCATATTTATTTCTCAAAGCAGGTAGTAAGTTTGAAAGACTCACTCCTGTAGTCTGACATCAGTCTAGAGAGAAAGTTGTGCCGAGTTTTCTGGTTAGATGTTCAGGAATTCAGGTGACTAACAACTGTACGAGAAGTGTCTCTTTCCTGAGGCCAGGTAAAACACTACCTTTCTCCCTCTTTATCTCAGATGCTGCATGGGACCTGCCTTTTCCTTGAAGCTTTTTAAATTATACAGGAACGCACATAAACATCAGACATGGAAATAAACACTTTCCTGGTTATGATCTTTGGATGACTGAATAACTGCACTTAGGCTTTTGTCTTTCAAAGAACTATATAAAGCTGGTTAGGTGTCATGGCCCCATTTAACAGATGTGGAAAGTGAGGTGCAGAGCAGGCACTGTCCTCCCCACCACAGCAGAGAACTGGGTCCTGGCAAGGAAGGGATGGAGAGGACCTGTAGGGGAATAAGGGCACTGAGATGCCTCAAAACCACCAAACATTGAGGGGGTGAGGAAATCCCAGGGTTGTAGTCTCACTTGTAGTGGCCATGGCAGATGAAGCCTACTTCTAGTACACTGGGATTCTTTACATTGCCAGAAAGTCATCTCATGGCCCAGAGAAAAGAAGACAACAGTCATTTGAGTGGTTCTCTGCCAGCCCTTTATTTCAGCCCCTGGAAGAGAGAGGACCGAGGAGAGACTGGCACAGGAGTTTATCTCCAACTGACACAACAAAAACCCAACAGCAAAGGGAAGGGTGGTTGCCCTCTGAAGCAGTACCACCTCCACGAGTTGCCATGCTGGTTATCCGTGTTTCTGGGTGGGAGGGGTCCCTACTGGCATTTTTACTTTTCTCCCACCCACGGAGCCATCTCCAGGTCACAGAGCCGATCCTTTGGACTCGTGCCTGCTGACAACAAGCTTCCTTTCTCACCTTTCACCGAGCACCGGGAAACAGGCCAGGCAGTGTGGCCGCAGGTCACGTGCCAAAACCTCCTTTTCTGGGGCCAGCACACTCAGGGTGGGTTTCTTTCTCTCCTTGCCAGTCCTGTGACGATCCCGGAGGACCTGGGAACTGGACTGGCTCCAGGAGGAAGACCTCCGCGGTCATTAATTACATCTGCATGTCTCACTAAGGCCCCACATGTCCTAGGTGCTCTCCACAGCTATGAGATTTCCAGTCCACTTCCCACAGAGCTCACAGTTTAAAACCCAAGGTGGAAAAATCACTGATTCCTGTGACGAATGCTCAACTTGTGCTTCAGGAATTCATCAAAAAGAGATTTTTTTTCTTCCCCAAAGAGGGGGCCACAGGACGCAGCAAGCACAGACAGAGCTGGGTGGAAGAAGGAGACCAGACAAATACAGCATTCATGGGGAAAAAATAAAATCTGTGTGTATCCCCTAGTTATGTTTACAAAGTAGGTTTACAACAAGAGGCAGTCCCTGCTCCAGAGGGGAGTTTTACAGTCCCAGGGATGGAATAGCAGGAAGGGGAAAAGCAGAAGCAGGAGACCCATGAGTCCCTGCGTTACACAGAGCGACTCCGCTCCGTTTGTACGTCCCAGGCATTTCTAAGCCTATAAATAACCCGGGGACGTTAATGATGCCATTAATCTCTGTTGGCTGCCGTCCCGGCTATTTTCAGTGGAGAGGTTACCTTGCCTCTACTGGCAGAAGTAGGTCTCGAGGGGAGGGTCGGGCGAGCGGTGGGGATGGATGCTGCATGCCTGGGCCAGGGACCGCTGCCTTCGTCAGGAGGACACTTTGGGAGGACACTGCTACCGTCTGTGGCAGCGCCCCAGGAGGAGGTGTCGGAAGCGCCAGCCCTCCTGGCTCCCAGCCTGCAGGGAAACACAGGAAAACAGTTGTCAGGTAATAAATGACGGGAAAGAGCAGAGCGCTGCAGGCTGCAGAGGAAGCCCGTGACTGCTCCTGCCCATGGTGTAGACGCCTTCACCATCTCCTGGAAGGAGTCAGCCCCAATGGAGACCCTCTGCTCCCTTGCCTCTGCCTTCCCAAGCACAGAGTGGCAGGGCTCTGAGCTGCAGGAGAGGGGGGCACTGGCCAGCAGGTCCCAGCACATTAGCCCAGGGCAGGCAGTGGCCAGGGTGCCAGTCCCTGGGGAGAGCAAGGTCTGCACTGTGAGAGCTTCTTGCCCATCCCTTATGCCAATAGTCAGTGCATTCCCTGTAGGAGGGAGAGAAGTCCCGTTCCTTTCCACCCAGGGGCAGCAGGAAGCTCATAAACTCAGACAGTTTTCCTCCTTCTCACAAACACCAGGAAAATAAAAAAAAAGGAGGTTCCTATTGCTCCTCTCCCATCCTTGTATGAAGCTGACCTAAAGTAGGTGAATATACAGGCACCCCAACCCATCCTTGCCTTGTGATACATGGCATGACACAAGAAAAGCTCTGTCTCTGCTCTTCACTAAGGTCTCACTGTGGGACCCTGTAAGTAGGGCAACCCCAGAACCACATCTGTCAGGAAGAAGAGTGGCCCACCATCTGCCCTTAGCACTCACACCGGGCTCGGCGCTGGTTTGGCTATAGATGATGAGGTCCTGAGGTTCATCTCACAGGTGTACCACACTCCTGTTTATTTTATCATTTCCTTTCAGGAAAACTGAATTCCTAAAAGAAAACGAAGCTCACATATACTGGAAATAGATGCTTTTGAAACCCTGCTCTCCTTTGACCCGCCTGCTCAGGTCCCACCAAAACCCTACTGCACGATCAAGAGGAAATGTCTTTCCCACCTTAATGAACCAAGATAGTGTTAAGCTATGTTTGCAATGCTTTTGCAAAGGCTCCTTTCTGGTCCCTACTGCCCATAATTGGCATTTTGGGGAGCCTGTCAGCCCCACCGCTCACCCAGCATGCTGCCCTTCTGCATGTGCTGATGGGAACAGGTACTGCAACAATTCTTCGGCTCCAGGGAAATGTCTGTAGTCACATCTCCAGCACCTTTGGCAGACTTGCTGCAGTTATTATTGACTCCTAATAGCTACTTGTGGACTTTGCCGGGTGGTTGCCAGGATGGGAATTTTCTTTATCAGTGGAATTTCATCAGGTGGGTTTGCTTGCCATACATTAGTTCATTACACTTAGAGATACAGCCATCTCAATCCCATTGGCATAAGCTGGAGTGACATAAATCATCTCAGTAGGGAAGTGGGGAAAAAAGCCCCTCAAAATCCCAGTGTCACTCCTGGTTTTCTGTGTCTGGAGAAGCAGCATGTCTGCTAAAAACCCAGCCTGCAATTGCAATCTGGCACAAGATGCACAGAGATACACACACAGACTTAACATTCACCTTGACAAAGTCATCAACTTGTCAAGCAAAAGAAGTCATCGTGGCCAGTGTGGTGATAGAAGGTAACCAACCCTTGCCATCTGCAGCGTCAGGAGATTAAGGATTTAAAGTATTACAGGAGAGGAGAACTGAAATACTAGAGAAGAAAACATATATACAGATCTGGAGGCATCAGCAACATGTAAGGGCCAGAAAAATGGAAAAGAGATGCCAGAAATGTTTCACATTGGCCCCAAATGAATAACGACCTCAAATGAAGTGGTTAAGGCTTGTTACATATGGTAGAAATACTGGCTAAGCCAAGCAAACAGTCTCAAGCTAGTAACACAGAAGAAATTACTTCCCTAGAGCAAAAAAATAGCATCTGTTTATTTATCTCAGTTATAAAAATGTCCTTGTCAGATGTTAGCAGCGCTCAGCTCTCTCTGGGCAGGTCACTTACCTCCTCCCTGCTTCAGAGACGACCCATAAACCATTGCCTCCCCCCCGTCCCCCAGTACATGATGCATCTACGCATCCTGAGCAGTCATCCCTGCTCTTCCCAGGAGCTCTGAGCTCCCCAAGTTGGCTCAGTAATCACAACCTCCCAATATGCCTGGAAAATCCTGCTACAGAAAAACGTGGCTGGTAGTAGTGGTGACAGCAGAAGAGATCCCTGCAGCCTCACCTGCACAGGGGACAGGGTTACGTGAAAAATGCTTTTAATGTTCAATAATGGCTAAAATAATTCCTTCCTACTGACCCCACTGACCCCAAACCCCAGAGTGTGACTCCTGCTGACGCAGCCCTTCCTGGCACCAGGAGGGCAATGCTGAGGAGCAGAGCCCAGATCTGACCAGTCTCGAATAAAACCAAGCACAAACTTGTTACTGCTGAGAAAAAACACCCAGGAAAAAAGACCTGAGGGGGGTGGGGTGGGGATGGGGGAGTTCCCTGCTTGGCATGATGATGAAGAGGTGATGCGCTGCAGCTCAGAGGTAGGAGGAAGCAGCTAGCGTTTGGGTGGGCATTGCTCAAAGGTTGGCCTCAAACCATGGCCAGGATTGACACCTTTCCAAAAGGAGGGAGAGAAGGGAGACAGCATCTCAGATGGACAACAGCCAGAGCAAGGTGGGAGACCTGAACCCTGCAGTAAGGCTCATGCAAACCAATGCACACATGCAGCACTGGTGTCTCCAGAAAGGACTGGGGACCCACACGTGGTCTGCACAAGACATTTTGGAGACCAGCGAAAGCAATGAATTAGCAGATCGGTTGTAGAAATGAGAAATTCCCTCTGGCTAACATTGACAATTAACCCCTGTGTTTGCCTGGGAAGACATGGGCTGGTGTCTTTCCTCCAGGACAGCTCAGGGCCACAGCAGCTGGAGCCCACTGTTGCTTTCTGTAGGACCAGGAGGATGCTGTGCTGGCCAGGCAAGGAGATGAAGTTGCTCCCCCAGTCCCAAGCGAGTGCTGAACAGACTGTGGGACTGGGGAATGCTGGACATGACCACAGCTACAAAACCTGGCATTTCAGCATCTGCCCGCAACAGCAGAGACTCCTGATGCTACTGGTCTGGGCTTCAGCTAGTTTGGGTTTCTCAGCATCCTGGAGGAGACATTAGCCAGTTGTGAGATTTGGTGTCTAATTAGGTCCCTGTAGTGGTAAAATTGCTTCCTTTATAATCACCCAGTGGGAACCAGATACTTTATCCTCTGTACTTAAATCTTTATTTCTTTTACCCTCGTCTTCTCTCCCAGGCCCAGAGCCTCCCAGTTCACTGATGACAGCTGCAAAAGCCTTTGACATTCACTTTAAGGATGTTTCTTTTCAGCTGTTTCACATTTCCTTGTGACAAGCTCTTCTGGTGATATTTACTGCAGCTCATGAATTAACTCACGGCTGGACCACTTGCTAGTCTTTTCAACCCGGTGCTGTTTTAGATCTTGATGAGCAGGTTTGATTTTCCAGTCTCATAGATCTGCTAGGTCCAAGCTGTCCTCTTGCACACCGTAATTGGGAGATGGTTCCTGGTCCTGCAGAGCAGCAGCCAAGGGCAGTACAAAGGCTTTAGGCATTCAGGGACACCCCACCTCTCCAGAAGGCAGCAAACCAGCATGTTATCCAGAGGAAGTAGTTCAGTTGCAGGGCAAGTTGTTTGGATAGCTGGAAGAGTGAGCCTTGCTTATTTAAGCATATGTGAAAAATGAGAGAACGCAATGAGCACCACGTTTCACAAACACCTTGCACAAGTGATATTACCTAAATGCACCTTTTCCTCTGTTTTTCCAGATCCTCTTTTCTGTTTCTAGCTACTGAGCTCCTCCTTGGCAGGAAAAGAAGTCCAGAATTTCAAGTCAGGATCTTTACTTGAGTTTCTAAGTAAAATGAGCCTGATTTGTATAGATTCTGCCGCTCAAGTGCCGTGGTACTTACAGGGCCTGCAGGTGTTCAACCGTTGTGACAGTGAGGTCTTTTTTTGGCAGCTAACTGTGGTTTTAGGCACCTGATTTTTAGCTTTGACTTCCAATTCTAAAATTGTGGCCTGAAGGTAAGCTGAAAACTGGAATTTGTAGCCCAGAGTCCAGGAAGACGCTGATCCTGTAGCTGCCCAAGTTCAGGCTGAAATGCCAACACATCCAGGCTCTTTGCTCGACAGAAGACTTACAACAAAGCAGGAAGTTATTAATGTCAGAGCCTGAACTGACTGGAGAGTTGAACAATATCAAGCATATGGTGTGTCCCCTCTTTCCTGTTTATCTCTTGCTATTTTCGAAGCCAGGGGAGACAAAAGAGTCAAAGAGCTTCTCCATTTGGTGCTACAAGGCAGCGAAATTGAACCAACATCATGGCAAGGATACGACATCTCTCTCCTTAAGACTTTATAGCTCTTGCTGCACGTTTAAACAAACAGGCAACCCGTTTGGCAACGATGGGGTGGAGCGTGACAAAGCAAGGCAGTGCAGCGGCTCGCAGGAATTTAGACATAGTGAACAATAAATGAAACTGCAGGGGAGGGCAACAAGCTAGCTGGGTGCATTTATCTCAGGAAAATGCTGGGACTAAGGAACTTTCTCCTGAGAAAGTGTCGTTTGATTTTTAATTAATATAGGTCACCAGGACCACAGTTCCATGTCATGTCTGCATGATGGTTTATCAAAGCAGGATCAGATTAACAGCAGGTCCTGGGAGGAAGCTCTAAGGTAAAGGAAAAACAGATGGTGGCTTTCCACTGACGGGTATAGAAATGAGCAAAACTTGATGGACCCATGGCTCAGCCCCATCACATCAGCGCAGCACACACCAGAGAGTGCTGAGACCTCTGTTTTCACTGCTGCCAAACCCAAGTATTTTCTTTCACACAAGGAAAATTTGAAAAACTGCCTTTTCTAAAAGGGAACTGGACACAGTCCCTCCTTGAAAGGCAAGACTGAGCAGGGAGCCCTATGCTGAGAGCAGCTGGTGAGGGCAAAAAAGAGAAGAGCCAACCTGTCAGGATGTGGGCCGGTTGGCTGCTGGAGTTTTTCTGGGTTTCGTCAGCTGTTGTAGAGGTGCCAGAGCCAGGAAATGCCTTCCCAGCCCCGAAATTCTCCGGGCATTTCACAAGAGACCCAAGAAAACTGCCACTGGACAGGAAATTCAAGGCAAACCCTAAGACTATTTATTTGTTTTGATTTAAAGTCTGGCAGATGATACTTTATAGTGTAACTTGGCTTTTCTTTACAAAACAAAACACTGGCACTAGGTATATCAGCACCCTTGAAAAGGTTTCCATTCTCTTGGGGTAGCTGGAGATATGAGGACTCATTGCTAGGTTGTTTCGCTCCTTCGGAGTAATCTGGAGGTTTGGGGCTGGGGTTTTTTTTTCCCATCCTGTCTTGCTGAGCCCCTCACAGCTGTGTGAAATAAATTCCTAGAAGCAGATCACTCCCACAGAGCCCTACGCCTCTCAATTTACACCACAAAAACACTGCTTGTATCTGCACAAGATAAAAATAAAAAAAAAATTAAAAATTGACATGCATCTTCTTTTCTGTCCTTGATAAGGATTCAGCTGCAAATGCAAGGCAAGAGTCATGCTGTTTTCTTTCCACTGGGGTTGCAGATGTCAAACAAAGCCATCATGGATTTCATCGCTACTTGAAGGAAATTCGCTGTACGCCAGCCTCTCCCACACACAGCAAGCGGGGCACGGGGTGGAGTAGCCACTCATCTCAGCCTCACCCAGGCACCAAGCAGGATGCAGGAGCCAGGAAGGAATCCCCTCTTGCAACAGGCCATGCAACCAGCTCCAGTCAGACAGTCCTCACTGGAAAGGGTCTGTAAATCCTGTGATTTACCTAGTGGGTATCCCAGTCATGGGTGGCTCCCATCTGGGATCATGGATGATGAGGAGGAGGAAGGGAGGAAAGAACAGTTTCAGATGAACTGGAATTAGGTAAGATAAAAGAGTGGTTACTAGGAAAAGAATCACAGAATCACAGGATTGTAGGGGTTGGAAGGGACCTCCAGAGATCGTCGGGTCCAACCCCCCTGCCAAAGCAGGCTCCCTAGCTCATATTGCACAGATAGGCGTCCAGATGGATCTTGAATATCTCCAGAGAAGGAGACTCCACAACCCCCCTGGGCAGCCTGTCCCAGGGCTCTGAAAATTAATGATATAAAAATAGATACAAATAGTTTTCATGTTTTAAGCAAGAAATGTAGGGGGTGAAATGAAGCAGAGTGAAGCGGGAGATTTACAGCAGAACGTCTGTTCTCTGGGTAGCTCAGGTCAAACATTGCCTTGCATGTGGAATTCAGCTACACTACGTGTTTGGAAGCATCCTCTTTCCTGTCCAAGGCATGCAGTCTAAAGGTAATGCAGAGCCAATCTCTTCATGGCCCAATACAGTTCTCTCTCATACCATACCTGAATGCCTCAAAAGCTTTGAAGAATTAATCTTCTGTGCCTCAGGGGTGTGGAAGTACTGTTCTTCCTAAGAGAATGAGGGGCAAAAGGCAGAGGGGATGGGAGCAGTTTACCCAAGGGAGTCGCTGGCAAGGCAGGAACCTGGAGGTAGATCATCTGAGTCCCAAGCTAGCACCTGAACTTCCAGACACACCCTCTTCTTCCCCGAAACGTGAGAAAAGAAGAAACAAAACCAAAGCCATACCACAGTGGTTTAAATTGTTTGAGATTTGAGAGTCCTGGCTGCAACCTCCCACACAGTAATCACCACACAATCCTGGCTGGTTTCACCACTGCCATCTTACCTTTCCCCCTCTCAACTTTTCTGTTGCATCTTGACATAAATCGGGAGCTGCCCGAGGCAGAGACTGTTTAACCCTCCCCGTTACTTTGCATGTGGCATGCAGTTACCGTGGGGTATCTCACCCTTTTTGACTCCAAATTGGGTGTTTGAGATTCAGATCATTTAACGCCGCTTGCAAAGCATTTCCATCCCTGTGAGCAGCTAAGAAAGGCAATATGTGTGAGCAAGGGCCATCCACACACGCTGCTCAGGTTTCACCACCTCTGCTCAATCTGAGAGCTTTGACACCGGGGGGATTATTCAGGTTGTAGGTAACAGCTCACATGGGTGACAAGAATCTGGCCAGAGACAAAGCAAACCCCTGCATGCAGCAGAGATGGCTTTATAGGAACAAGGCCCTGCAAGCGAACTGTTTCTGGAAACTCTGATACCCAAACTGCTGCTGTGAAGAAGGATTTATGCAATGGAGATGCGAGTACGTGTTCCTGCCGCACTGCTGACTACTGCCGTGCATCTCCTCTCTCAGTGCCCTTCAAGGCTTTGCTCTGAATGCAGTGATGTATGCTGTTCCTGAGGAGTCTTGGGAGAGAATCTGGAGGGCAAAGATTTGCTTCAAAGCAGATCTTCAAACATCTGTTTGTACTTAGGGAACAAATATTTAGCACACTGCAGCACATAGCTGCCTGTCGCTTCAAGGCAAACACAAATGCTGAGAGGTATTAAACACTCATAAACATAAACAAGATAGCCTGGAGTAGCTTATGGTTAGGTGGTAATGGGTGGGGAAAGGCTCCTGGTATATTTAAGGCCAAGTTTTTTTCCCACTGATTTTTTTTCCACATTAGTAACGGGCCAGGGAGAGGGAAACTCCTGTGTGCTTAGCCTGGCAGTATTCCTGAGATCCTGGTCAGTGGATCCTGCTTACTGCCCCAACATGGTGGTCTTTGGCTACCCCCCTCCAAGCTGGGAAGGAGACAACCACTAAAAGCAGCTCCGTTTCTGACAGCAGTGCCACCTAGTACAGTGGTTACTCCTACAGCAGAACGGAGCTGACAGCTGAAGGGTAAGGGGTAACTTCCCTGGCTGCAGCGGCCTTGTTAGTTGGCCATACGGGAGCATCAGGGGAGCCTGAGGCCTTGGATTACCCTTTGGTTGGAGAACACATGAGCTGATGAAGACCTTATTGCCTGCTGTTGCTTGATACCACTCCACCACCAAAGACTAGAGAGGAGCTGAGACGCTAGAAGGACACTTGACCATTTGCCCAAGAGAGAGATATCAGGATTAAGCTGATAGAAGTTGGTGGTGTTTTAGTCCTTCACACTCCTTCTAGGTGAATGAGGAGATCACATCAACTCTGGATGAAGTCCCTCAATCATCTCCTATTTGGACCAGGTGACTGCCCATTCTGGTGCAAAGAGGGGACAGGAACACGAGGCAGAAGCTGTAAGGACATGAGGCATGGCAATAGTACTGGTCTAGGTGGGCACAAACTAACGTCTCAGTATCTCTAGTTTAGAGTCTTCTGTCTAGTCTAATCCCACCTCCTTGGAGAACTTAACTAAAATGCTGTTTGGAGCAGCTCTGCCCTGAACATATGTTGTGTTCTGCCAACTCTGCTGCAGGGACAGTAATCTCTGCCAGCAGAGCAGTAATAAACAGCTGGGTGGGTCACCTCTTCCATCACCTCACCATCATTTCTAGAGTTCATTTGTCAGAGCCCTAAATCACAACACAAACAACAAAATTAACCCAAAATGGATACACTGAGACCACAAAACCTGCAAATGCTCTGAAAACACGCAGTCTAGCCCAATAAATAGCGCCTTCCCCAGGACAGCTAATTTTGGTTCTCCAAACAAAACAGTGTCAAAAGAAAAGCACTTCTACACCAGTGTTTTTTGGTGGTACGGAAACATCTCTATATTCTTATTACAAGGCCCTTACTACACAGGCAGAAGTTTCTAATGTCTATCTGCATTCAGTTCTGCAGTTCTGGGGGTGAAGAGGGCTTTTCAGTCATGTTGAGCTAATGCAACTGAGCCAACGGGAATTAAAGCTATGCCCTTTTCTGCCTGTTGAGACATGGTGAAAGAAAGCAGCCACCTCAAATCAAAGGGTCCAGATTCAGGGAGGTGCTCCAGCTAGAAATCAGAAGGCAGTTTACAGATACTTTGATAACTTGAGCTTTTATCATTCCACAGGCCCCGGAGATCAGTTGGTGAGGGCTGAGTGAGTTTCCTCATAAGGTATTTGAAGGCAAACTCAATCTACATTTGCTTCCCAACAGGCAAGCCCAGGCAGCTACAGCGTGTTATAAAAAGAGATTAAATGCAAGTTTTGCAGTGCTACTGCCTGGAAAGATACAATCGGTTCTATCGTTGGGAGCTTAGGAGTTAGGATGTTAAATCTGATGTAGGCAGCTTTGAAGCACCAGTTTTGTCAAGAATATCCCGTGCTTTGTCCTATCTTGAAAACTGAATTGTTTAGCTATTAAAAGAGATTAATGTAATCTCTGTGTCTATGAAATTGGATTTTGAAACTGCTTGCTCACCGTACCATCTCCAGCACAGCACATGAAACCTCTGCTCCTATGCACGGGCACGTCTTGTGTGAGCCCAGTGTGTGCTGGCATCACCAATGGGACAAAGTACTTGGTGGGCTGTGGGAGGAGGCATACAGCCAGCACTGCAAGGGAAGCTGGTATCCCCCAGAGGATGCCAGTGACATACTGTGTTGCTTTGGACCCCTCCATGGGAGTGAGCCCAGTGAGAAGGATACTGAGATCAGCCAGGCTAAGAGCAGGAGTTGAGGGAGCTGGGTGACTTTAGCCCAGAGGTGAGGCGATGGAGGGGTGACCTAACAGGAGCCTATTGGAAATCATGCCTCCCTCGATGGCAGTTACACGACTGACAGAGCTCAATGCCTCCTGCAAGCAGCAGATGGAAAAATGAGGGACAACAAGCCCAGGCTGGAGCTTGGGAGATGACAATGGACGTTAGGAAAGCACTTCCCAGACAGGGGAACTCACCAGCCTTAAAGGCTTTCAAGACTTGGCTAGACAATGCCAAGGCTGACCTAGTGCGATAGCCCTGTGTTGAGCAGGATGCTGGATGAGCTTGGGCCTTCAGAGGACCCTTCCAACCAACACTTCTGTGTTTCTGTGTTTTTCCTAGTGAGGGAGATGAACACTGCTCAGCTCCATCCTTTTATGCTCTCTAAGGATCTGTCCCTGCAAACTGAAAATCCTGAAACAGTGTTTAGAAAACATTTCAGAAAATTGGTTTGGAAACCTCCTTTCTTCTGCTCAGGCATTCAGCCCTGGTCTGCTAAAAAACCTGCTGGAAACAAAGTGTCTCAAACATCTGGCTTCACAGCAAATTAAAAGCAAGCACAGGATCTTTCTCAGCTGAGAAGGACCATCTCCTTGGCAGACACAAGTGCTCAGGCTCCCGGGGTCAGAAGGCAAGACTGGACAGCCCTTCGCATCTGGGGCAGTGCCAGTTCTCAGGGACATCCTGTATCTTGTGTGGGGCCACGGTGGGCACAATTTTGAACTCGACCAGGTCAGTTTGGGCTCCAGGAACACAAACATAGTTACACAGGAGATGTGCACGTGTAGGAGCTGAAGTCCCATGCTTCTACCTAGAGCAAGAGGATCTCAACCTACAGGTGGAGAACT
Source organism: Laterallus jamaicensis coturniculus (assembly GCA_022605575.1). Classification (NCBI taxonomy): domain Eukaryota; kingdom Metazoa; phylum Chordata; class Aves; order Gruiformes; family Rallidae; genus Laterallus; species Laterallus jamaicensis. Next base: position 9,961,934 of record JAKCOX010000012.1, read on the forward strand.
GACTGCGAGGACCTGATTGAAACAAGCTGAACTGTACAAGCTGGGAAAGAAGCAGCACAAAGTCAAGCAAAGGACCCCTGACAATTGTATTGCTCCATTGTCCCATGGCATGACCCCTGACAGTTGTATGACTACACTGTCCCATGGCATGAACATTGTCCAACAACTTCTGTTCCTCCTGTAGGATGGAATGAGCTATCAGAAGGGGGGACAACCCACCTGCCCCATCCTAATTATGGATTCCTTGCAAGGTATGTCACAGGATCCCCATAACAGTGTCTCTGAGCTCCACACTGAGGAGGATTCTGGGATGCAAGTGAGAAGTACAACAAAGACTCTGCTGGCCCTACACCTGCCTTGGGAAATTAGAAACCAAAGCTGAGGCTGGTTCTAGTGAATCAGGGGCAGCAAGAAAAGGAAAAGCAGCTCTGCTGAGTGCTTCGTGCTTTGCCTTCCTCTCTTCCACCCCTTTTTTCTTTTCTTGGCATACTCCCCTACCTTTCTAAGGAGGGCAATTAAAAATAGCTCATTATCTATGCACTGAGAGGGGAAAAACGCAAGCAAGGTTTCCTTGGTTTAATAACCTAGCAGCTTCCAAGAAACTAACAGTAAAGGTTAAGGAATCTGAGACCCCCTCTCCCCCTATTGCCTCCCCCTCCCACAGCCAGGATCAGCATGTTACGCTCTCCTGCAAACCATCCTCTGCCTGGGAAATGTGGCTTGTGGTTCAGTGACCAAAGAATCATGGAATCATGGTTTGGGTTGGAAAAGACCTCAAAGACCATCTAATCCCAACCCCCTGCCATGGGCAGGGATATCCTCCACTAGCCCAGGCTGCCCAAAGCCCCATCCAACCTGGCCTTGAACACTGCCAGGGAGGAGGCAGCCACAGCTTCTCTGGGCAGCTTGTGTCAGGGCCTCACCGCCCTCACAAGGAAGAATTTCTTCCTGATATCTAGTCGAAATCTACCTTCTTCCAGTTCACAGTCATTACCCTTCATCCTATTGTTACATGCCTTTGTAAAAAGCCCTTCTCCAGCTTTCCTGCTGGCCCCTTCAGGTACTGGAAAGCTGCAGTAAGGTCTCCCCAGAGCTATCCATGAATGTTGACAGTCCAGTTACTTCCCTCAGAGGTAAATGCTAGAAGAAGAGATATTCCAGGGCAGGCCGCAATTGCTGCAGGGATTTCTGCTTGTCATCAAGTAACCCAGACCACTCCTCCTTGCAGCAGCGTCTGTTCACTTGAGGTTCCTGGCTACAGAGACCTTATTACTGCTTCCATCCACGCTCACCATTCCACAGGCACTTCCACGGGCTCCTTTCCTAACAGAGGGACAATAAAGCATCCTCTGGCTGCCTGAATCAATTGCTCTCTCTAGCCAGAGATCAGCAACTCCATACCCTAAACTTTGTAATGTTTGCTAGCCCCTTGAATCTTCTGCATGTCCTCTGCCAAGACCCTCTTCCTTGGGGGAAAGGGACTTATCTGCCGAGTAAACAGGCAAATCATCACAGCCCCACTGGCTAGAGCTTCTGAGAAGCCATCTCTCCTCAGTGCTGCAGCCATCCAGTGCTGCCCTGGGTGGGTAGCAGATAAAAAATAAAAGCAAAGGGGTTTTAAAAAAGTTTTTCTTCCCTTTTTGCAGCAGCTGAAAATCCAACTTGTTTTCTGCCCTTCCCACAAGTATCCTTGACTGTGTTGGCTTGAGGAGCACCCTGGCAGCAGGCAGGTTGTTGTTAATGACTGATTGCTCTAGGGCAGTGGATAATTTGGTGCTCCTGATACAGGGAGAAGGTCAGAAGAAGTGAAATGAGTGAGTGCCTGTAGTTATTATGCTTCTCCTGCTGCATCTGGCAGAGAGCACAGAAATGGCCAGGTGACTAATGGGAGTGTTTGTGCAGTAAGGGGAGTCCCACACCCCGAAGCACCACAGACACAGACTGTATCACCACCAGCACCCAGCTGCCCAGCACTGGTGGAAGGGACACAGGACTAGTATCTGTGTCCTCTGCTATCAGGAAGGGGGAAAAAAGTTTCCTTTTTTCCTTTTCTTTTGGACTTTGTAAACAGTTTTATACACAACTTCTTTTGTCCAGTTGGATGCATCTGGGTTACTTGTTCCATCTGCTCTCTCCAGTTTTAAACACTTTCCCACTAATTGCTGTTTCCTTGACCAAATGCTTCATGTTTGCCTTCTGAATTCCATATTGTGGTGGGTTGGCCCTGGCTGGAGGCGAGTTGCCCCCCAAAGCCGCTCTGTCACTGCCCTCCTCAGCTGGGCAGGGGAGAGAAAATACAAGGAGAGGCTCCTGGGATGAGACTAGGGCAGAGAGAGATCACTCACTAGTTACTGTCACGGGCAAACCAGACTCAATTTGGGGAAATTAATTTAATTTATTACCAATGAATTTGGAGTATCATAGAATCATAGAATCATAGAATGTGTAAGGTTGGAAGGGACCTTTAGAGGTCATCTAGTCCAACCACTCTGCAGAAAGCAGGGCCACCTTTAACTAGATCAGGTCACTCAGAGCTTCATCAAGCCTGACCTTGTATGTCTCCAGGGGTAGGGCCTCCAGCACCTCTCTGAGCAACCTGTTCCAGTAATCTGAGCAGGATAATGAGAAATAAAATCTTAAAACACTCTCTGCCCCCCTCCTTATTCCTGGGCTCAATTTTATTCATGATTTCTTGCCCTCCAATCTCAAGCAGAACAGGGTGAGATGGGGGATGTGGGTTGGGGTCAGTTCATCACATGTTGTCTTTGCCGCTCCCTTCTCCTGATGGAAGCACTCCTCACACTCTTGTCCCACTCCAGCGTGGGGTCCTTCCCACAGGAGACAGTCCTCCATGAACTTCTCCAATGTGAGTCCTTCCCATGGGCTGCAGTTCTTCATGAACTGCTCCAGTGTGTTGTTCCTTTCACATATTCTCACTCCTCTCTGGCTGCAATTGCTTTTGGTGTTAGGCAAGGTTTGGTTTTTAACCCTTCTTGACTCTGTTACCCCAGAGGGGCTACCACTGTCACTGATGGGCTTGGCCTGGCCAGCAGTGGGTCCATCTTGGAGTCAGTTGGTATTGGCTCTGCCAGACCTGGGGGAAGCTTCCAGTAGCTTCTCACAGAAGCTACCCCTGCACCTCCCCCTGCTACCAAAACCTTGTCACACAAACCCAATATGCATACTGAACTGACATCACACGCACACAGAGCCCCAGTACCACCCTCGAGGACTCCAGCACTCTGAGATGCCCCCAAGGCCAGATCCAAACCTCAAAGTGAAGACATGGCACAAAAGTGCTGCCTCAGGGCTTCTTTCCACCCAAGAGCGTGCTGACAGCCCGAGTGCCTGTGGTAGCCTTCTCACCCCAAACTACACTCAGTGCACAGTGACTTGCACCTGTCAGGTACCTCGCCTGGTAGAGAGCAGTGCCGCAACCTCTGCTCACTGTCTCAGGAACACTGACTGATGGGACCAGTCATTCTGGGAAGCACTGTGGTAGTTATCATCATGGCCCTAATTAAAACACACTGAAAGGAGACAAAAAGGATGGTAAAGATGGCATCAGGAAAGGACGATGAGGAGCAACTACAACTCCCTCAGGGTTGCACTAGCACCAAATATGGCACCCCAGTGGAATGTGCCACAATTAGAAAGCCCACCTGCAGGTACCACTGGAACCAAGGCTGTGGGGAGCTGCTACATGTCCTGGGTTGTATGCATGCTCTGGAGCCGGAGGAGTATCTGCTGCTGGGAACGAACAACATTTTATATGTATACACTGTTTTACATGGTCTTACTGGTATCTGAACATCTGCTACTGCTTAAAAGACAACTCAGTCCTGACCTACCTACAGAGGAGATCTTGGGTATTGTTTTTTAAAACAGTGGTAAGACAGACTGCAAGTGCTACTATGTTACATTTAGCTCTACCTGCTCCTGGTGTCACTATCCTGCCCATACCCATCCATTATGTCTTATGGTTAAGTCCTCTGGAGCACATGTGTTTTGTTTCTTGTTCAGAGTCCAATGCAGCATGAACCTGGTTATGAGTATAAGCTCCTGGGGACTGTAGCAGTGATAATGATGGGATCCTGGGGTGCATCAAGAGGAGTGTGGCCAGCAGGTCGAAGGAGGTGATCCTCCCCCTTTACTCTGCCCTGGTCAGGCCCCACCTGGAATACTGTGTCCAGTTCTGGGCTCCCTGGTATAAAAAAAGACAGGGATCTCCTTGAGAGAGTGCAGAGAAGGGCTAGGAAGATGATTAAGGGCCTGGAGCATCTCCCCTATGAGGGGAATTTCAGCCTTGAGAAAAGAGGACTGAGGGGGGACCTAATCAATGTTTATAAATATCTTAAGTATGGGACACAGGGGGAAATGGCCAGCCCCTTTTCAGTGGTCTGTGACAGGACAAGGGGCAATGGCTGCAAGTTGGAGCATAGGAAGTTCTGCACCAACATGTGGAAGAACCTTTTCACAGTGAGGGTGACAGAGCCCTGGGACAGGCTGCCCAGGGAGGTGGTGGAGTCTCCTTCTCTGGAGATATTCAAGACCCGTCTGAGCACCTATCTGTGCAGTATGTCCTAGGGAGCCTGCTTTGGCAGGGGGGTTGGACCCGATGATCTCTGGAGGTGCCTTCCAACCCCTATGATTCTATGATGATGATAATAATTCCACAATATTAAACAAGTTAGCAGAATGCCTATGACAAAATCCCTGGTTGCGTTATTAATAAAATCTATCCATAGTTTGATAGAATTATTCATTAATGATACCTTCTCTTTACCTAGTGTAGATTTTTATCCTAGTGTAAATAGGGTCTAACAGTAGATTTGTGTTGATAAGGCTTCTGGTGTGAAGAGTTAAATTGCATTTGCCATCAGCAATGTGATGTTGAATGTACAAACTGAAAACACACGAGCCACCAACCAACAACATAGTCTGAGCACCAGAAAATGGGGAAAAGTTCTTGACTCTGGCTCAGCAGGGCTGCCACTTAGATATTTTTGAAATTTAATTAAGCAAATGTCATCATTCCTAACACAAACCATCTTGCGGTGAGCATGCTTTTGAATGCTCAGAGCAAAGCAGAAAGGAGCACTGGAACCCTGAGGAGTCAGGAATTATTCCCATATTAGGTACTATTTCCACAATGAGCTGCATTCCCAGTTTATCCATTTTCATTACGCCAGTTCACTGCATATTATGTACTGGGGATATGTGCTTAGATTAAAACCTCATTTTTGTAGGTACTACATGAACGAGTCATGAGACAGTTCCTGGTCCTGCAGACTCCAATATAGTGTCAGAGTGACCTGAAGCAGAGGATAAAGAATATGTACAGTGGGGAAAAGGTGCAAATTGGTGTGTCCAGCAAAAAAAAGCACATTCTTCAGAGCAGGCAAAATCTTGCTTTTCAGGAGAAAAATTGTACAGCATGACAGTGCACATGGCCTAGGCAGGCATCTCATTTATATTTAAGGGTGGATGTAGTAGTTATGAAATGAGATAGATAAATAGCTGAAGAAATTTCAATTCTCTCCATCTAGAGAAGAAATGTATCGGGCGACCACATCCCTCCCTTAAATTTAAAAGGATCTGGGAAGGAGAGGACAGTTCAGGCTCTGCACCCACTGCAGCTTGAGCTCTCTGTCCCCACTGCTGTCAACAGTAGCAGCTTTACCTCTGTGATCTCCCCGTACTCTGAAATGAACTAAAAGAACAAACACTTGCAGACCTCAGGTGTGACAATAAACCTCCCAGTGATTAGCATTTTCCAAAAAGATTTAAGCACAGAGGAGTCTGAATGTGACAGTAAGTGTGTGGCAGTCTCAAGTAAATGAGTCTGTCTTGAAAATAGGGTCCAACCATGTAGCTAGAAAGTCATGAAGGACTTCAGGCCATACACCGCATCCAGTGAAGGTGGCCTGAAGAGCCTGAGCTGCCCTCAGGGCCAGGATCAGTGTAGCCAGGTCAGAGGAACAAGCTTTGCTCTTTTTGCTGCCATGTAATCCAGTGTTAATGCAAATATAATCCCCTTCCTCCTTCCTACCCTCACTAGCACCTCTGCATGGCACTGCACAGCAGCGTGGGGCCATACCAGCTTGTGGCTGTGCCCACTTGGGAACAGCTGTTGTGGAGCACAGCATGGACACATCTGCAGGGACTCACATCAGCCCTTCTACACTGGTCACTCCTTACTTCACTGAGTTGGCCTGAGCATCCATTTTAAGTTCTTTACTATGAGGCACAGGTTGTTCAGAGGGGTGGTGGAGGCCCTACCTCTGGAGACATTCAGGGTCAGGCTTGATGGAGCTCTGAGTGACCTGATCTAGTTAAAGGTGTTCCTATTTTCTGCAAGGGGGTTGGGCTAGATGACGTTTAAAGGCCCCTTCCAACCTAATGCATTCTGTGATTCTATGCCCAAGGAGCTGGGAGGGCCCAGGGAAGCAGGTGGGAAAATTAAAATAGCTCTAAATCCAGTGAGGAGAAGAAGGCAGCAGAGGTGAGACCAGACACTGGAATCTGAAGGTGTAAGGCAACAGATGATTAATGAAGATACTTCTTTAAGTGTCTTGGTAATGTGGGAACGTGGCATTGTGAAATCTTGACATCTTTGTACACAAATACATTAGGAGAAGAAAAAAAGGAAAACTTGGCCATAGTTCTGAATATACTCTCTTCTTTGGAAAATAATGTTGACACAGACAGAACAGGGCTGCTATATCCAACTTTCATGCACATGTCCTCATTCCTATGGCTTAATAATCATAATGAACTATGAGGGGAAGGTAAATAGTCTTCATCCCACATCTCCAAGGATAATAAGAAGGAAGAGATTTCAAACATTGGTAATGACTTGTAGAGCTGCACATTGCTTAAAACGTCAGCCACGAGCCAAGAAATACCCCTCAAGGCTGCAATCAGAAACTGGTTTTTGGCTCTGTGCTATGAACAGAAATTTCATTTGATCAACAGAGTTATTGCAACAGACTTGCTGTTGAGAGTCTGGAAGCTCATCTCTAAAGCAGCACCCCTCTCTGCAGCTAAAGCTTCCTCCACAGCAAAGTTTTGGGCTCCTGAAATGCAGCTCTAGCTAACAGCTTCAGGTTAATTGTGACGATGACTGAGGAGCATCTGGGATGCTTCTCCCTTCGTTAGCTTAGAAGTTTGCAGTGACCTTTCATGGGGATAGGAGAGATCTGAGAGTGGCAAAAACACTCCCTTTCTTGTGAGTGGATCTTGCTTTAGGAGAACAAAATCTGAACCATTTCTTCTGTGGACCTTCAGCTTTCTGGTCTCAGTGGCCAGATCTATGGGCCTGGGAAGCTAAGAAGAAATCAGACATGTTTGTGTTCCCCCTGCCAGAAAAAAACCCTGCCTGCCAGGGAATACTGTCAGGGAGAAAATGGAGGAATTAAAAACTATTTTTTAACAGAGTTTCTCACAAAGCTACAGACCTTCTCAAAATATATTACTTTTTTTGTTGTTGAAATGTAAAAAGTAGAAAATGTTTATGCTGAGATTTGGAAAAGTGGAGGTCTATTATTCATATGTATGTATCTGCCATCATAAATGTGTTTCCTGCAGGTATCACTAAGGAAAGAGTTTTGAGAAGAGAGATGGTTGTTAATAACAGAAAGTTGTTCTCAACAAGCAACAATGAGCTATACTGAGCCGAGAGGAGCAAAGGATGATAACGACTACTCCTGAACACCACGTGCTGAACCCTACCCAGCTACTTACTTAGGGACATATGGATAACTGGCATCTCCATGTTGATGGTTTGGAGATCTGGCAAAACAACTTTTTCCAGCCATGGGAATAAGATTAAAAAAAACCAAACCCAAAACCAAACAAAAAAACCCCAAACCACACCAACCAAACAAAAAAACCCCCACAGGCTCCTGTTTGGCAAAAAGAAACCAATGGAGCTCAGAGACACAAGAGCTCTGCTGCAAACCAGACATGAGCTGCCCAAGATCCCTGTGACAGAAGGAATTTCAGACAAACCTGCCATAGGAGAGAGCTCCAGAGCCCAGAGAAGCAACTGGGTCCACACACAGGCCACAAGCCAAAGGTCCAGAATACAGTTAAACTAAACAAGCTAGAAATAGATTTATTTTGGGAGTGTGATGGATGCAGACTGGCACCCCAACACTGGAACAGGTTGCCCAGAGAAGCTGTGGGTGCTGCAACATTGCAAATGTTCAAAGTCAGATTGGATCATGCAGTGTATATTGCCCCTGCTCACCACAGGGGAGGTGGACTAGATAATCTCTGAAGATTTCTTGAAACCCAAACAAATCTATGACTCTCTGATTTCCCATGTAAGCACTGAAATTAGAAAGCTAATGTTTCCTGGTTCTGACTGTTTGAACTGCCATTAAAAGCAACGTGGCTTTTCCAAATATCATCCCTGATTTTTTTTTAAACAGAAAAGCACTAACACCACTTTATTTTCTTACAAAGAATGGGGCAACTCAAGCAGTTTGCAGTGAGTTTTGGAGTCTGTGACTTTCTTATTTGAACTCAGGCAGTATGAAAAAAGGTGATGATAAATGCTATGATCCAAGATACACCTTTCTGAGAAGAGGGAAAATGGAGTGGCTAAGTACAGCAGAGGAGAAACACTGATGCCTCTAGGCTTTATGTCTGACAGAAGGGAAACAAAATACCTATAGGGAAACAGTATGTTTATTTTCAGTGAGAAATACACAGCCCATCATCCAGCTAAAGCCACATGGCAGTGAGAGAAGCCTTGAGGAGAAGGATTTAGGGGTGTTGGATGATGAATGGCTCAACATGATCCAGCAATGTGTGCTTGCAGCCCAGAAAACCAACTGTGTCCCTGTAAGACACATCAAAAGAAGTGTAACCAGCAGGTCAAGGGAGGTGATTCTGCCCCCTCTGCCCTGCTCTGGTGAGACCCCACCTGCAGTACTGTGTTCAGTTCTGGGGTCCCCAGGATAAGAAAGACATGGAGCTGTTGGAGTGAGTCTAGAGGAGGATCACAAAGATGATCAGAAGGCTTGAGAAGCTCTCCCACACGGCCAGGCTGAAAGAGTTAGGCCAGTTTAGCCTGGAGGAGGCTCTAGGGAGACCTTAGAGCATCTTTCCAGTACCTGATGGGGCCTACAGGAAAGCTGGAGAGGGACTTTTCACAAGGGATTGAAGTGATAGAACAAGCGGGAGTGACCTTAAGATGAATGAGGGTAGATTTAGACTAGGTATCAGGAAGAAATTCTACCCTATGAGGGTGGTGAGGCAGGCTGCCCAGAGAAGTTGTGGCTGCCCCCACCCTGGCAGCGTTTAAGGTCAGGTTGGATGGGGCTTTGGGCACCCTAGTCTAGTGGAGGGTGTCCCCACGCACAGCAGGGGGGTTGGAACTAGAAAGTCTTTGAGGTCCCTTCCAATGCAAACCATTCTATGATAATGGCATATGGCTAAGTGAGCATTTGCTTTCTGCAGAGCAGCCTTGGATGGACAGAGAGAGAATTTTCTTTACAAGGGAGACAGAGATCACAGTCATTGTATGACTTACACCCGACACCTATTTCAAAAACCATGCAGTGTCTCCGCAACGTGGTGGTGTCTGTAGGTAGAATCACCACCAGCAAGCCAACAGAAGGGGCGAAAGAGCAGCAGGGCCACCCCAGGCTGCCAGGAACAACTGCACGAGCAGATAAAGCCCTAAAAAATGCTGGCACCTACTGCTGTGAACAAAACCCTCGTTTGTAATTAAAGTAAAATCCCAGGAAGGGGGTGTGTTGCATCACTTGGAAGCACACATTGATTTGAGGGAAACTGGGGAAATTGCTACTGCTGACTGTTTTGTCTTCTGCCTCAATAAGCCAGACAGGTGGTAATGGGAAATTACCACCAAGACAAGCATGGGCATTTTGCACCTCTCATGTTTCTTCACCAGCATGCTGAGGACAAACAGTTCACCACTGCTTCCCATTCATGCTTCTCTGTAGCCATGGACCTGTGGCCGGGCTCCAGGAATGTAAATATTTCATCTGAGATCAGGTGCTGGCCTGAGTACAGGCCAACTCTAGCAGCAGAGATTGTGAAGGCATCTCAAAGGCTTGCCCTGGGGTTTTTTTTGTGTGCAAAGGCAGTCACAGTAACTCTTGAGACCCAAGAAGGAGCTGGGACTTGGCCCAGTGCAGCACGCACTGGTCACAGCGGGACACCAGAAGTACGGCCATGGTTATTTCTACTCCTTCAGTAAAATGGTGTCCCCTGGCTGAGCCCTGCTTCCCTACAGTGGCACTGCACAGCCCACCTCATCCTCTTGGAGCTCCTGCCTGCTGAGGAGGGAAGTGGCCTCGTTACAACCCAGGGGCTCCCCAGCACGGCTAAATCCGATCGTTGAGGAGTGCTGGGAGCAAACACCAACACTGAAGCAAACAGCCCCAGCCAGTCTTGCCACGCAACATGACTAAACAGATCTGCACAGGCAGAGCTGTGCGGACTGCGAGCGGAAATCCAACACGGAGCATGCTGCAGGTTGGCAAGCCCACTCATCTTTTTTTTCCTATTCACTGGAGCCTCATCGTTTTTAAGCAACACTTCCAATGGCAAGAAAGGCTGGAAGAAACTACTGCCTCATTATGGGGAGCCTTATTATAGCTCCCCGGTGCTACTAAGGGGAATTCTGCTTGTTTTCCTAAAATAAGAAGACCATAGGTGATGCCTTTGCAAAAGGACAGGGAGGAGGAAGCCTGCACGAGGCAGAAGGCAGTGATAGGTAGGGTACCCTGGGGCAGCGAGAAGCTCCCCAGCTTGTGTAACTTGCCAGGGTAGAGAATTGCTCTGACAAGTTATGCAGGCTTCTACAGCGGCTATGAATTTGATCCTATTAAAAAAAAACAAAACCAACAAGTTTCAACAACTTAATCACATGCCTGGGTCACATGGCAGCAAGGGCAGCGCATGGTAGCAAATGTTGGGGGCTTTTGTTTTGGTTTGTTCGGTTTGTTTTAATATAAAGCAGGAGTGAGGAGTGGAACTGGGGTGGGGCTTTCTACTCCTCACTAGGAGGAGAAATAATGTCTTTGCAACAGCTCCTGCCTTTTTTTTTGCTCTCCCTCATGAGCGCGGGGCTCTGTGAGGGCTGTTAATGCTGTGGTTTTGCCAGGACTCGCAGCCCCCAGGTTGTTCTGCAGCCTAGACTGGCTTTGGTACTGTCTCAGTGTGTCCCAGGGACTGAGCTGGGGCTGAGGGCAGGAGGTTGGGCTCCTGACACAGCCCCCACTGGCAGCTGTAGTCCCTTGGAAAAATGATGAAGGTATCAGGAGTGGGATGTGTCAAGATTGCAGCCTGGGGAGGGACGCTGGGAGGAAGGCTGAGCAGGGCGGCTGCGTAACTGGGAACCTGAGTCAGCCGATGCTGCATGCCTGTGCAGTGGCGCAGCCCTGTTAAGCTCACCGAAGCCAGGAGCATTGACTTGCTGAGGTGGTGTGCAGCTGACAAGGCTCCTACCATCACCTACTTCTTCCCAGAGGAGGTTCAAGAGAAACCCTGGCTGCTGTGTGGTGCAGGCGGAAGTGAGGCTGGCCTCCCTGAAGTGGGAGGTCTCACTGGCAGGTGTGCGTTGAAACCAGATCACACACCTCCTAGGCAGATTTTACTGGTCGTAGTTGTGGGTTTTTTTCCAAAGACACATGCCAAAATCATCTTGTCTGAAACAGTTTGGTTTAACGCACAGAAACCTCTAGGTTTGCTCCTGCTCTGTCTCCATCTCTTCATTTTCTGTGGTGGCAGAGTCCCCAAAGGCTCAAATCAACAACCCCCTTTTTGCTGTTTTGACAATTTCTAAATGAAAACTCTTACCTTTTCCTTACCTACTTCTCTCATGCCATATCTAATTATAGATCTGCAGGTACTTATACTTAGGGGTCCCTTTTCAATAATCCTGTTCACATATAGATTATCGCAGTGGGCAAAGCCAGCAGTCGGTTGGCCAACAGTCTACCTCCCTCTTCCATCGCAGGGCAACCAGCCTTCCTGGAGAGAAAGCAATCAAAGCTTTGCAGTCTGACACCACGAGGTTCTCATAGAGATGCACTTCTTGCTGGCAAAGCAAGATGAATCTTGTGTGCACACATGTAAACCAGCCTAAGCGCATGTACCCGAAGATAGACCACGCAGTCTCCTGCCTCCTCACAACCCGCACAGCTTGGCTGCAGGACACGCTTGGCTCAGCTCTTTCTTTTTAAGTCCCTTGGTACAACTGAAGCAGTACAGCCTCAAATGTGGCTGCAGCGACGCTGCTATAAAAATACAGGAAGGGAAACTGGCTTTAACATAGCACGGCACCTTTGTACTTGCATAACTGTTCACACCAGTATTCGTACCAGCACCAATCTCCTCATGAAAACACGAATTACCTCCCCAACTGAAACCCATGTACACGCATGGGCGCTGTGGGGAGATAAGGCCTCCGTGCTACTCAGCAGAAACAGTTTGTGTCTTGCAAAGCATCCTTCAGGTTTAGAGGAACCAGAAACATAAAGGGGAATATTTGATTTCCTTTTAAAAATAGTTTGTCCTAAGGAATGCGATTTTTCAACCGCAGGAGGATGCAAGATGGAAGGGATACAGGACCTAATAACCCACCTGGAAACACTTTGTATGGAAAAGCTGTTCAGCGAGTTTGGGGATTGTGCCAAAGAATTATCAGGCAGGCCTTGCTTGATATGATTTGGGTTTGTGGGCAGCTTTTACAGCCCAGCAGGATTTCCCAAAGCTTGAGGTGCTTTTAAGCTGCCCATGTATGTGCCTGGCCCTTATTGCAGTGCTGGATGTTGGCCAAAGCGGTTCTGTCTGTAAGAGAGTGAACAAGTGAGGACCATTAGGACTTGGAAGAAGCTCAGTTCTTGTTCACTGAGGACTCTGGAGACAGAGAACAGGACAAAAGCAAGTACAGAAATGTATAATAACGTGGGAACCACTAAGAAGATGGCATGGTCCTGCAAATTTCAGCTATTTAGGACATGTCCTGCAGGCTGTGGGACAACTTGTATGCAGAAATAGGTGAACCTGAATGCAGGAGATGAAGAGACTTCCTACAAGATCTGCATGTTTCTCCTGCTCTGAGGTCATCACACATCAGATCATCTCTGTTCTGAAGATGGACTGGTGGATTCCAGTGACTGCTGCACATCTGTGATTCTGCTTCTAATCCTTCATGATCACAAGTGACCATATGGCTTCAGGAGCAGCAGCATAGTATTAAAAAATGTGAGTTTTCAGTAGTTTGCAGCAGAGCCACTCTTATCACAAGGAGGGAAAAACACTTCAATGAAAAGGTAAAGATGGGGGTAAACCTACGCCCGTATTTCTTTCAAGATAAAAAATGACTATTAAAGAAACCATCCATCCAACCTCCTGCAGACAGAACAATTGAACTCTGACATTCATGTGACCCTCAGGCAGCATTTCCAAATAAAAATGTATGGATCACACAGAATAACAGAATCGTAGGGGTTGGAAGGGACCTCAAGAGATCATCGGGTCCAACCCCCCTGCCAAAGCAGCTCCCTAGCTCATATTGCACAGATAGGTGTCCAGACAGGTCTTGAATATTTCCAGAGAAGGAGACTCCACCACCTCCCTGGGCAGCCTGTCCCAGGGCTCTGTCACCCTCACTGTGTAAAGGTTCTTCAGCATGTTGGTGCAGAACTTCCTGTGCTCCAACTTGCAGCCATTGCCCCTTGTCCTAAAGATTTCTGAGCAATCTTGCGTTGTTTTGGGTTTGTTGGGTTTTTGGGGTTTGTGGTGGGGTGGTTTTTTTTTGGGGGGTGGGGGAGGGGCAGAGAGAAAGGAGGAAAGAAGGAAAGAAAAGTAAGTTCCTTGGAAAGCTGCCATTCTTCATTGAATCAAAAATAGAATTTCTTGGAAGTTTACCAACCAGGCATTTTTGTGTGGAAAACACTAACTCTGCAGATTGGGCACCATCCAAGGAAAATACACACCAGTTTTGGACAGGAATAGTTAGGGGTCTAGATGTGATCACTCTAAAATACCTGCCAAACAGTCCCTGCTATGGCAGGGCGCAAGATGCTCGCAACGCCTGTTACTTCTCTGTAGCACATTATAGGTCTGGCTTTTGGTCTCTGATTGTGCATCCACAGGGTTTTTCGTAAGTGTCTGCGAGTCATGGAACACAGCTTGCCCATTACAGTCAGCAGAGATCCCACCAGTACACTTAGGGGAGTCCCCGGAGCCTTTTTATCTGAGTTTGACACCTGCACTTGGACAGACGACTTACGGCCCGCACCGCACCGCACTGAGCAGGCTGAAGGGAAGGGGTGTCAGAGTGTGGTTTTTAAGGGCTGATCTCAGGACTGCTTTAGTCTAAGGGTCTTTTCTTCTGAAAAATAAATCCATATTTGGCAAAGCACAAGGAGCAGGAAACAATCAGTGAAACTGGTCATCCCCTGGGCTCTGATGGGATTTGGCATTTGCTTGAATTTAGGGATTGCTGAACTGATATCCTCTCAGGTTGCTGCTTCACACTTGATGCTGCTTCTTGCTGTGAGTCTTTGGGCAGTAGGTGAGGATGAGAAGTGGAAGCACAGTTTTTAGCTTGAGGGCTTCCTCCTCCCATGGAAAAGCCCCAGACCTACCCTTGCCATTATTTGATCTCATGCATGGCAAGGAGAATTTTGAGGAGTTTTTTCCTAGCCTTTTTCAAGCTCTCCCTCTTCAATGCCTGTCATAACAGTATTCCATCTGCTGTCTGCACACACCTGATGCAGTTCCTCTCCCCCGTGCTTCACCTTCTGCTGAGCACGTCCTCAGCAAGTCAAACCCAATGAAGGACCAAACTTTCACCCAGGGAAGGCACAGTGCTGAAATTCCTCTTTGGATCTGCACCAGGAGCAAACCCTTTATCTGTATGGGTTTATGTCCCCTTGGTCCACTTGTCCCCAGTCTCACATTGTCACCCTTGGAGCTGTATGTTCCTGCCTGTATGTATGAGCTAGGCCTTCCATTTGGGGCTGCACCAAGAATACCTGATTGTTTCACTTTTATTTGGAGAGAGAAGCCTGTGTTCATATTCTTGCCTGAGGGGCAGCAGTGCTCCTGAGCAGGACGAGTATTTCTGGTTTCTTCACAACAAAAACTTTATCAGCCAGAAGAAAGCTGAACTCTTGAGTTTTTCCAGCAAGGGTCACATGCAGCTTGGATAGAGCCTTGTACCAGTTGGCTGTGTCCTCTGAGTGCCAGGGGCTGAGACTGCACCAAAGAACACTTGTACAAGCAGGCTTTCTCACTCATACTCACATGGAGCAGCTCAGTATCTTCTTCCTGCTGTACTTTCCTGCTCCAGTCATAGAATGGTCTGGGTTAGAAGGGACCTCCAAGGATCACAGAGTTCCAACCTCTCTGCCACAGGCAGGGCCACCAACTTCCAGGCATGATCTAGACAAGGTTGCCCAGGGCCCCATCCAACCTGGCCTTGAACACCTCCAGAAATGGGGCATCCACCACCAATCTGGGCAGCCTGTTCCAGCACCTCACCACTCTCTCTGTAAAGAACTTCCCCCTAATATCTCATATAAACCTTCCTTCCTTTAGCTTTAATCCATCCCCCCTTGTCCTGCCATTGTCTACCCTTTTAAGAAGCTGATTCCCCTCCTGTTTATATCTCCCTAAACAGTCACTCTGAAGGATGCCAGAAATTGGACGGGATTCAGTACAGCCAATATATTTATGTCTGTATAAAGGCAGGTAGGTATCTGTGTATGAAGAGTGGACTAAACACTGCTCTTGCTTTTGGGTAGTATTGAGCAAGCATTTTTGCTGGTGGCAACTTCCACAGGGTATAGAGAAGGCACAGCAGATCTGACCCCACATGGTGTCATCACAGATGGGGCTGAACTGGCCTCAGTCATACCTTTGCTGGGTCAAAGCTGAATTCCCCGGTAAAAGTCAAGTGAAAGGTTATGTGCTCGTTTGGCAGCCTGCCACTTAGAGAGAAGCTTAGGGAAGGCTAAGACAGAAAGAGCTAATGAGGAGGAGACAGGGATCGTAGTGAAAGATGCCCCGAAAAGAACGCAGAGTAACCAAGACTGTCCCTCTGTGCAGGTGTTGAAGTATCAAGCTTGCAAGGACAGGGAGTCAAGTGGTCTGCAGCTCATTTGCAGAGAGGGCAGATGCTGCATTAGGTGGGGATGTCCCATGGGGAGGCTGAGCGCCAAAAGAAGGGCAGGAGCTGTAGAAAAGCTCTAGCTAAGACCAGCTCTCCTCCAAAATGCCTGACATCCAGTTTGTTAATCTGAAGTGTAACAGTATGGGACTGCTCCAAAGAGAGATACAAGGTCTGGGATGTTGGCTATGATCCACTGGACACAAGGAGGGATGCCTGTAGCAGGGATAATAGCTCCTATGCCATTATCTGCTGGTGGGAAGGGGTGCTGCTGCCCAGCCACCAGCCTGTCACTGGCATGGGGATGTCTATTCAAAGTCATCTGGAGTCACTGTAGGGGCAGAGATGACCAAGCAACCCAAGCTAGGTGTGAAGTAAGGCATGACAGGGCAGCTCTGTGATGGTCTGGCATGTGCCCACACAACCCCAAAAGCCAGCACTCTATACCAACTGGATTTGCTGTAGATCGGAGGATTATTTACTAAAACCATCTTTATTTTTCCTTTTTAAAGGAAAATGTGGTGCCTCATCATAAGATAGTGGAAGGCAAACAAACACTATGCAGTAAAGCCGCCGTGTCAGGAAGTACAGAGCAAACCCACACCCCACCAGAACGAACCCATTTTTAGCTTTGCATCCAAAAACATGTATTTCCCATGAAAAACTCCCTTTGCCTCTTCTCACTTGTGCCACACGCCTGAGATGGTAAAGCTGGCACTGCCAGTCTTTAACGCTGGAGATCTATTTACTCCTTAACTTTCAAATGCAGGGCCATTTTCAAAACTTTGTCCTAAGGGCATCCCTGTGCTCCATTCTGAGAGAGCTGCTGTTGTTTCCTCACCTCCCCAAAGGGCTGTGTACTACACCATCTCTCCCTTTAAATCCTCTTTCCCTTTCCTGCAGAAGAGTGTTAAACAGACTGCAGGGAAAAGGCAGATCTTGTACATTATAATCACCTAAAGGTAACTAAAGAAACCCTGTGCAATTAGTTGCATTTGGTAAACTAGCACTCAAGAAGATTTTTCCCCATGTATTTTCCACATAAACCCCCCGTCCTTCCCAGCCCCAGGTCTGTATGGATGTTAACTTGGCTAAGAAGTCCATGTGCACTCTGTACGGTGATGTGGGCTGCCACAAGAAGGACTGTTCTTAGGAGACCCCGCACAGAGGGATGTCTTGAGATGGGCACACAGGAACGGGGGCAGTACTGCCATGCTGAGACAGAAACCTTTACATGTCAAAGCTGGACACTGTCTCTGGTGGGGTTTTGGTTTTCTGGGTTTTGTTTGTTTGCTTCTTTGTTGTTTTGGTTTTTTTTTTCAGGATGCCTTAGTCTCCCAAGCTCTTTTTGCCCTGTATCTGAGCACTGCAAGACTTTTCTTTTTTACAGATGTGAGAGGCAGAGACTGAGGCTATCGTTTGGTGAGCTTTTAGCAGCAGTGCCAACATAAGCATCTCCTTCCCCTCTCCCACCATTCCCTTACCCCTCAGCTGGGCCAGTTTCAGTGCTGTGTGGGAAACAAATCACAGAACAAACACATCCAGGTTAAAAATAGCCAAAAAAGCGAGCGAGAGATGAATTCCAGAACCTGGATTGACACCCTATGTGTACATCCAGAGCCAACACAACAGAACTTTTCTACCTCAGGTTCAACCTGTCTGGCTTCATTGGTAATTTTAACCTGATTTCATACGGGACAGACAGGTGGAAGTTTCAAGAGCTATCAATTTCCTTCCTGAATGTTGTGGAAATTGATGGCTGGGTGAAGGACAAAGAACCCTTAATTAGAGAAGTATGGCCAGCAGCTAACTGGAGTGTGTGCATGCTGGCTGACCATGTATGTGTGAGCTGGTCAGACAATATGTACCTACGTGACTGCTGCCCAATGAGGAGTCTTAGAGTGTATAGGGAGGGCAGATTTGGGATTGTTGCAGCTGTTTTATTTCAGGAGGAGGAGGGAGAAGGAAAGTAACTATGAAGCAAGGGACACAGACCCACAGGAAGCCAAGTGCCATTGCTTCCACTGCTCACAAAGCAATTTAAAAAAAAAAAAAAAAAAAAGCTAAATTCTGTTCTGCTAGTGAGCCCATAAATGAAGTGCATAGTTTTTCATCCAATTTGTGAGGAAGCTGAGAATTCAGTCTCAGATTCCTGTTCAGACTCCAACCACTTCTGCTTTTAGCACTCTGAGCACCAATGGAAACCACAGATACTGATTTCTTTCCCATACTCAAATGTCACTTAAAGCCCTTGTTTCTTCTGAATTACTCTTTTAAGCACTTGCTTCATCTCTGTTCCTACCTGTCTCCTTTCTCATCTAGAAGGGCTTGCCAAAGGCTGTGCTTCGTTCTCTTCTTTTGTGTCCTTCATGCCTCCCCTCTGCCTGATGAATGGCCTCAAACTTTGGTACAGGGTGGGACACAAAATATTCAGCATATTGTATCTAGAAACGATTAGTATTTTGGTGCAAACAAAAGCTGGCTCTTCCTGACCACCTCTTCTTGGAGGAAAGAGACCTTGTGTCTCCTTGCTGCTTTTGCTGATCTGCACAGGGGATTGGGTGGGATGGGAGCCATGAGATGCCCTGCAAGCCATGGTTGGAGTCCATGGGCAGACATGGAAGTGTCTCTGTGTTCCTGTGCTCACACCTTCTTCTCAGCAGCCCTCCCAGGTGAGTCTTTCACCATCATCTCTCCAGCACGAAGGAGACCAAGCACCAAGCAAGCAGTGTCTGGTTGCACATGGAAGATGCAAGCTGAGTGGTGTGGCTGCTTGCCTCTCTTCTTGGGAAGGGAACAGCAGATTATCTGTCTGTCAGAAGCAGATAGCATCTTTGGTAGGGAAAGCTTTAATGAGAACCACTCTCTGATAGAAACTGGGTCTATTCTACCATATGTGGGTTTCTGTAGCTTTTGTTTTCCACAGTTGCAAACATCACCAGCACCGGAGGCAGGTTTTGGGCTGCCCCAGGTGGGAAACCAGAGGTTTTGGGTAGCTGTGGATTCTCCTGATGTGGGAAATCCCTGGGTGGCAATAATCCAGTGCAGCAGGCTCTCTGCCATCCCCGCTGCAGGCACCCAGGAATGTTACTGGGAGTTGCACCCAATGTGATCTGTTTGCAGATACTCTGATCTCACCACAGGTACTAAGCAAGGTGTGATGGGAAAGACCTGAGACAGCTCCCAGGGGATTTGCCGGTATTAATTCCCTAGTCATTCCATGCCTCTAGGTCTCCTCCAGTCTGCGTGCGTAGCTGCTGGAGGTCAGCTCAGCTCCTGCATGAGAAGCATCTTCACAGGCCTTCCTAGAACTGACTTCACTTCCAGAACTCATTGGGAATTTTTTTTTTTCCCAAATGGAGGAATGTAGCTATTCTGCAGAGGGGCCACTGGGACCTGTGAAGGAGACCAAAAGCAGAAGCTAGTGCTGCCTTGCTAGAAAGGGGTGCTAGGAAGTCCCATGCCCTCTCCTCACCAGACACTGGTGAATCCTTGCCAACATAGAGCAGGCTCATAGTGAGCAGAGCAGCCCTTGCATTGCTCTAAGCATTGTTAGGGTCTGGGTTTATCCTTGGGCAGCTCCAGAATTTGGGGAAGTGGTGTCGGGGGGAATGATCAGAAAGCTGACAGAAATTGTGTAATTGGTGTGTCCAAGGCCTTTCTCTTCTCTCCCTGTCACATTTTAACAGTACCCTGTTTCATGCTACGTGTCAGAAGACAACAAAATCATTACCGATAAAACTTGCCTGAAGCACAAAGACACATGTGAACAATAAAGCACCAAGAGCCACATTTGCAAAAGCCTGTGTGCAGAAATGTCTATTGTACAGTGTATAAGCAGCATGTGGTCTGGATGTGGCAAGCAGCAACGGGAGAGGAAAAGGGGAACAGATGGAACCTGTACATGAGTGACAAGAGCGGACGTAGGCTCAGCTCGAGTTTTGTTGTGTGCCGAGGCCGAGCTTTTGAAAAGCTTCAAATAATAACCACATTTTTAAGGAGGGCTGTATCAGTGGAGCATGCAGATAAGCACGCTGAACAGTGAACCTGCAGAGGACACCGCAGTGGAGAGAGAGATATATACAGATTGTATAAAGAGTCTGGTCTGACACACCGGCCGGCCGCACAAAGGTGTGCAGATTTCAGAAACATCAGCCTCCTCAATGACTTAGCAATAAAACATCAGGAAACGATAAGTCGGGGTCAGAAAGGTCTGAGAATTCCACATAGCTGAAATAAAGATTGAGCAAGAGGAATTAGCATCAAGAAATGAGATTCAGATGTTTAAAGATGATTGTCTGAACTAAGTTAGGATAATGCACCGCGTTTCACTTCAAAACGTTTGGATCATGCAGCTGGGGAATGCTTCCCATGATTGTGAAATGCAGCAGCTCGCTGTATCTAAGGAGGCTGGGATAGGTGTGTCCGTCTGGACACGAGCAGGCTATAAACGATGAGCTGGGATTACAGCCTTTACTGTCCCAGCCCAGTTTTTCCAGTTCCCTGGGCCACTGGCACAGAAAAGAAGCCCGGCAGCAAGCCTGTGTGAAGGTCTGACCTTCCCATATTTTGGCCATGCCCCCTCTCTCCATCCCTCTTCCCACAGACTGAAATGCTCACTCATTTTCCCGACTGCAAAGCACCCTTGCTCTCGTACCTTCAGCATGTTCAGCTATCCAGCCTTTCCAGGGGAAATTATCCCTGTTCCTTACCTTCCACCAAGACTACTGTTGGGGTTCACAGCTTAAAAAAATTACCTTTACAAACCTGCAACCATCTGAGATGATAGTCACATTTTCACTCTTCGTACATGCACAGAAGGAGGCCTTCATCCATATTAATGCAGCCCAGCACCATGACCTCCCTTGTGGGACGCTGTATTTAAAAGACAGGCAGATGTGGTTCTTAGGGATATGATTTAGTGGTGGTTTTGGCAGGTTAGGTTGATGGTTGGACTTGATCTGAAAGGTCCCTTCCAACCAAGACAATTCTATGGTTCTATAATTCTAAGTCCACAAAACTTGCATGGTTTCATTGCTAAACTTTTTCTTGTCAAATCTCAGATGGATTTAGATCAACTTACAGATACACACATATTGCATAGTAATCCCAGAGTCCGAAAGTGCCCACCTGAAAACCACATCTCATGGGGAATGAGAATCCCATAGGTAAGAGGGTTTGGCAGGCTGGCTACTCATTTGGTTCGTAGCTTTGTTAAATTACACTGTTGGTGGGAAGGCTCTTTCCTGGGATGACGGAACACATTCAGCAGCCCTTGGGTGAGAAATGGATTAACTGGAGACAAGCAGAGATGCTGTAACAATGCTCCTCCGTGCACTATCTGCTCATGGCAACCATTTGCCCATTGGGCTGACTCATAGCCAACCTATCGTCAACCAGGACCCCCAGGTCCTTCTCCACAGAGCTCTTCTCCAGCAGGTCATCCCCAGCCTGTACTGATACATGCGGTTGTTCCTCCCCAGACACAAGACTTTACATTTGCTTTTGTTGACTTTCTCCCTGCCCAGCTCTCCAGCCTGTCCAGGTCTCGCTGGATGGCAGCGCAGTGTTCCTGCATGTCAGCCACCCCTTCCAGCTTTGGATCATCGGGTACCTGCTGAGGGTGGATGCTGTTCCCTCATCAAGGTCATTAATGAAGATATTAAACAGGACTGGACCCAACATCGAGCCCTGGGGAACACCTCTAGTCACAGGCCTCCAGTCAGACACTGCTTCACCAATCACAACCCTCTGAGCTCAGTCTGACAGCCAGTTCTCGACCCACCTCACTGTCCACTCATCTATCCCATACTCTCTCAGCTTTTCTATCAGGATGTCATGGCAGACAGTATCGAAAGCCCTGCTGAAGTCAAGGTAGATGACATCCACTGCTCTCCCTCCATCCACCCAGCCAGTGATGAGATCATAGAAGGCTATGAGATTGGTCGAGCACGATCTCCCCTTGGTGAATCCATGCTGACTACTCCTCATGACCTTCTTCTCTCCCAGTTGCTTGGTGATGGCATCCAGAACAAGCTGTTCCATCACCTTTCCAGGGACAGAAGTGAGGCTGACTGGCCTATAGTTTCTAGGATCCTCCTTCTTGCCCTTTTTAAAGACTGGAGTGATATTGCCTATCCTCCAATCCTCAGGCACTTCTCCTGTTCTCCAAGACCTATCGAAGATGATAGAGAGCGGCTCAGCAATCACTTCCACCAGCTCCCTCAGCACACGTGGATGCATCCCATCCAGGTCCATGGATTTGTGTGCATCAGTCCCTTTGAGCCGCTCCTGGAGCTCCCCTACCTCAACTAGAGGGAAGCTCTTCGTGCCCCAAACACTCCGATTTTCATCCAGGATCTGTAGGTCCTGAGGGGCCTTTGGAGTGAAGACCGAGGCAAAGAAGGCATTTAGTATCTCCACCTTCTCATCATCCCCCGTTACCAGGACACCCGCCTCGTTCAGCAAGGGACCTACATTATCCCTGGTCATCCTCTTACTATTCACATACCTGAAAAAACTCTTTTTCTTGCCCTTTACGTCCCTTGCCAGTTTCTTTTCCAGGTTGGCTTTAGCCTTCCTAGTCACATCCCTACAGGCCCTGACAACATCCCTATATTCTTCCCAGGTGCTCAGACCCTGTTCCCACAGTTCATAAACCTTTTGCTTCCCTTTGAGTTTACTCATGAGCTCCCTGCTCATCCACGCAGGTCTTCTGCCTCTCTTTCCCGATTTCTTACTCAAAGGGATGCACCTGTCCTGTGCTTGGAAGAAGTGCTGTTTAAATGTATCTCAAGAGCATCCCTGAGAGAAAGAGGTGTACTCCCATTTCATATGCGGGCCACATGGGAAGGCAGGGCTCGCTGCCTGGAGCCCAGTCCTGCCCAGACCTCAGAGTCCTGAGACCTCCAAGCCATGTGGCACCAACTGTGTCTGGGGACCTCCTAGCCATACAGTACCCAATGGTACCTGGCAGAGAGCTAGTGAAGCCCGTGGCACCATTGCACCTTGCTGTAGCTGTGTACAAGGGCTTCCTTTAGTTGCCTCCAGCAGCTCCTCTCACCCCACCCCATCCACACAGGCAGTGGTGCCAACCACATCGCAGAGGAGCAGGAGATGAGGTATCTAAAATGAGGGAGGGATTTTAACCTCATTTGCTTGCCCCTTCCCCTCCTATAGTGCACCTGCCATTACAGTGACCAAAATTATCCAGTGACATCACTCATCAGCCATAGAAATGCTCAAAACAGGCAAGTGGAAATCACTTGAGGAAGCAGGCTTGTCTCAATGCTTAGAAGAACACTCCTGAGCAGTTACTTCTCTCCCAGGCCTGTGATTCATTCGCCACTCCACATTTTGGGTGCCTCAGGCTAGGAATCGTTATTCTTCACTCGGGCCGGGGAAGGCTCTGGTGTGTGTTGAAGTCTCTGGCTTGTTACAATTAAAGTGATTGCTAATTTCATGGGGAACACATTTCTGTGCGTTGCCCTTTTACAGAGATTTTAACAGGGTCCACCTAAACCACCAGAGTCACAACACAAAGAAGTCAGTGAACACCTTGGTGTGGTGCTTCCCTTGTCTAAATTTGCATCCCACTTGTTTACAGCCAGCAGGTCAGGAGAAAAAGGTAATTTATAATACACACTGTGGCACTGCTTTTGCCTCAGTTTTAGGAGTCAGCAACTTTGATAAATTCTTGCTGCTGCAGCTTGCAGACACAGTTCAGAATGTCTCTTCCGCCTACTGCAGGAAGCTGGTCACTGTATCAGAGATCAAAGTTGCTCACACCAATGCAGGAAGGTTATAATGCAGGCAAAAAGAAACTCCAGGTGCTTGTATTTGAATGGAGGGGTTTGCCGTTGTGCACATATTAGTCTCTAAATTTGACCATAAACCGCTTGAATCAATTCAGAAACAAACCACTTGCTGCAGCACCACCCAGACTACTCACAGGCTAATCCTCCTGTTGCAGAGACAAGACACTCCTATATCAAGATGTTTGATAGGAGTTTGAAAAGATGGGTTTATCAGAAATCATATTAGAGACTCTATTTAAAGAGCATAATGACCCTAAGTGGCTAACACAAGAGTACATAATCTGAAATGGTGTATGTGGCAGGGAAGTCATTTCTGTTACACATGCAGCATCTGCAGGGCAGGCAAAAGTTTATCAAGAACTCAAGCTCATCGAATCACTTAATTATTTTACAGAAATAGACTAAGAGAAGGCTTTTTATACATCTCCAAAAATCACAAAAGTAGGCGGGACCTTTTCAGAAGTTGTTCCTAAACAAAGTGTCCCTGGGATAAACTGTAGCTAGGAATTACTATTAAGAAACTTCTGTCCTGCTCTGGCAGTTTTGCTGCAAACCCAGCTGCTCCTGCAGTCACAAACCCAGCTGCTGCCAGACTGCCACAGGAGAAGGGACCTACTGGGGAGCGCGAATGTGTCACTTCGCTCTCCTCCTCTCTACCAGAGGGTAGGAAACCTGAGAAAAGCCAAATAAACATGATTTTTAAATTGCCTCAGTGGCTGTAGTGAGGTCGTGCACACAAACAGGATTTGCGAAAAATTTGGGTTGATTTCCTTTCACTTCTGGTGTTTCCACATCCCTGCTCTGCTCTGGTTTACTATTCTCCAGCTCCTTGTACAAACAGGATCTTTCCTCAACAATGTTCTGCTACATCATCTTCCTTCCTTTGTATACAGGCCGACACTGCGTGTTACACACCACGCGGCTTCCTAAGGCACCTCGTTTCTCAACGCTAGCAAAAACAGGAACCAAGAGCGAAGCAGCACTGAAGCGCTGACTTCTCGACGTAGCTTAAAACTGAACTCTGGAGGGTTTCCGATTCAAGATGACTTTTCAGTTAACGGATTGATTTTGTTTTTCATAGTTTAGTACTTTGGGGGTGGTGCTGCAGAGTTTGTGCAAATGAGGCACTCTGTACTTTTTATCAGATTCAAGTGCCTCTCCGAAGTCTGCAGCGCTGACCTGCACATTTCTTCCCCCCCTTTTTGAGTGTTTTTTGGTGTGGAAAAGCGAAGCCAGCTGAGCAAAGTGCACATTGCTTCACTGTTCATCTCTCTTCTCCCATCTTGTAAGGCTTGCTGTCTGATTTTTTGCTCCGGGGAGATTAGATAGCATGTCTTCAGGGAGCAAAGAAAACCACAGGGCGCACTGCACATTGCACAAATGCTCTTGTTATTCTGAGGCCTGAAGAAACGAGGAAGGAAGCTTGAGGCTGGTGGTTTGGCAGGTGTGGGGCCTTTTTTACACAGACATTTATTTTAAGTGCTAGCTCGGGGATGAGTAGGGAATACCCATTGCCCCCACCCCTTCTCTGCATCACGACACGAGGGGTCTCAGGCTCCCAAAGAAGCACCCGCTTGCTCAAGCTGCGCTTCGGGACTCTGCTGTCTCGCGTTCATGGGGTAGGGCTGTGAAGCGAGATAGATCCTCCCTGCAAACCAGCGACTGGGTAACGTGGCTGCTCCTCTGCCGCCCGAGACAGAGGTGCTGCTGCTGCCACGCTGGCACGCACAAAATGGATGGGGTTAGAGTACAAAATGGGTGATCGACAACACGTACGCTAAGGTCGATGTGAAGGCCCGATGACAACGGTTTGGATGCTACCACTCACACCACATCAAAATGAGGGTTTTTTTTCTAATCCCACTAGATTATTTTTAGTGGTTTAGGTAACACTGCTAGTGATCCCATTGCAGTTTTGAATGAACTGCTTCTTTTGGCAGGATGCTACGGCACGCTCTTTGCTGAGCCTTGCACGGCTGCATTGGAAGGAATTAATTAATGCTTGGTGGCTAATTATCTATGGAGTAACTTATCTCAGTTGCCCACCTTAGAAACAATCTAGAAAGAAACTGCAGCTTTTAGGGCTTGATCCTGCTCTGCTAAAACACACGTCTGGGGAGGAAAAAAGGGTTTGCATAATTTCCTCCCTGGTGGGGATTGTCTGGGGCAAGTAAGCGTTGGGCCACGTTGTTATTTTAAATGACAGTAAATTCTTTCTCCTGTAGTTTGCAGCAGACTTTAATGAAGGTTTAGCAACTCAGTTATCTTTAGGACTGCTACTCCTCTGTTACAGATTGCTGAAACTGGTCAGTGAATTTAAAAGTTACTGGGGGAAGGGCAGATTTGCAGAAAAGCAGAGACTGAGACAGGTCTCAGCTGCCTGTGCAATCACAGACCCTCATTTCTATAGTAAATCAAGCTGAAGCCATTTCAAGGTGAGGGACTGTGGTTAGTCCCTCCCAATGCACTCAATACATCCTAAAACACATCTCCTTCTCCACCACCAAGGAGAGTCAGTCAAGTCCAGCTTCAGCCCGGGGAAGAGAGGGGCTACAGTAACTGAGATGGGCTTCTTCAGGGGTTTTAGGCTGTGCTGTGGTAACATGGCTCCATACAGAGCTGAGCGAGGTAGACAACATGGTGGGACAATGCAGCTCCTGTCTTTGCTTTGCGTTGCAAAGGACAGAATTTCTGACACAAAGCATCCTGCTGACGTGCCTAATGTCATCTCTGGGACCACCCCACCATTTGCGTTGGTCACCTGTGAACAGCACTGCTGCAGCACTCACAGAAATGTAATAAACGCCAGAGCTACACTCCAAAATAAATCTGTTTAGTTCTGAGGATTAAAGGAAATTTAAGAAAAGAGAGCCACACAAGGAAGCCTGATGTTCCAGCCTTGGTATCTTAATTTTTTATATATTTTTCCCCCTATCTGACAAATATCATCATGACAGCAAACAGAACCTTCCCAGTTCACATGGCGACACAGCTTAACTGTGCTGAGAAGTGGTAAGCAGAGACCTCACTCTAGCGTGGCCCTAAATTGTACCATTAACATGTGGTTGTAGTCAGAGAACACATTTGGTAGGAAATGGCACCTTGTTACTTCCCAGATTATCTGCTCCCTATGGGGTAAATATTCTACACATCATGCGGGGGTTTAGCAGCAACATTCCTATTAAAGTAAATGGGATCTGAGTGAGGGTAAAGCCGAGTGCTCAGTGCTGGGACATTATACCTATAAATCTTCTGCGTCTTACACCCTCTGCTTTATTTGCTGACAAAAGACAAGTGTTTGCTGCCTTTGAAAGGTCCATAAAGCACAAAGGGAGGGTGTGTGCTCGGCGTTGCTTCCTGTAGAGCTGGCTGCAGCTACAGTGCGACAGCCCAAAGCAGGAAGGACTCAGGAGGGATTTCTTGGCGCAGGCTGCAGCCTTAACAGTGGGAGGAGGAATCTGTATTTTGGGACCAAGGAGTCCCATTCACTTCGAATGACACAGTTACAAAGTGGTAAAGTTACTTTTAAAACAGCAACTACCTTTACCAAGGCAGTATTTTCGGCAACAGATATCTTACAGGCCCCTTCAAGGCGACTGAAGATGTATTAAGCAATTTTTCTCAAAGTCTTGCCTTTTGCCCGCTTCTATCCCATCATGGTAGGGGCCCAGCTCACGTAATAGCAAAGGTTTGGCCGGGCCCTTTCCTGAGGATAGCTACCTTAAAACAAGTAACTTGGGGTTTTAAAACCTAACCTGCTCTGCAGTGGCATCGTTTCAGGGCATACTGCAGTAAATGTAACCTACATGCGCACGCTAGGTCAGGCAGCCTTCTTTGTTACTTCATGAGATGGTGTGAGGCTGTGCCTAGGGTGGGGGGG
This sequence comes from Laterallus jamaicensis coturniculus, assembly GCA_022605575.1. Classification (NCBI taxonomy): domain Eukaryota; kingdom Metazoa; phylum Chordata; class Aves; order Gruiformes; family Rallidae; genus Laterallus; species Laterallus jamaicensis. The sequence continues at coordinate 9,989,796 of JAKCOX010000012.1, forward strand.
AGAGGGGACACGAATCAGTTCGGGGTGCAAGCGGCTGCGCTGCGCTCCTGCCTCTGACATGCCTTCCACAATATGGATCTGCAAGTTAATGTTTCAAGGGTGAGAACTGAATTTCCAGGGTCAGGGGCAGGATGTCCAGCTGGAAACAGCTTTGTTTTCAAAAAGCTGAAACTTTAGCTTGAAGACAATCCATAGGTCAGCAGCGGGGCGAGACTTGTAGAAAGAAGGTTTATTAGACCAAGCGATTTCCTAGGCAAAACATGCTTTCAGAGACACAAGTTCTTCAAATCTGAAACAAACCTGAAGAAGGGTTTATGTGTCTGTGAGAGCATCTGCCTTCTACATCACGATCAGCTGGACTCATGAAAGACCTCGTCTCTTCCTGTAAATTCTGCCTTGCTGATAGCTTGACACCACCACTGGTGCACTACAGAAACAACACCCAAAACTTTGTATCATTCTTCAAAAGACAGGCTGTAAGGTTAATTTGTGTTCTCAGTTTCCCTGGTGTCGGCAGAGCTGTCCTCTTTTGTTCTTATATTAACTATTTATGCCACCAGCTTTGGAAGAGAACAAGACCCATCTCTGCCCCAAGGCACTTACTCTCACGGGATGACATTAAATCACCCTTGCGGGATGTTCACAGTGCATATGCAGTAAAAATCTGCTCCTTTCTTGCTTGGGCACTAACTCTTCAAGGTCTCAGACATGAATCGCAGAAGCACCTGGATCCATTAAAGATGCTACCAGTTCCCAAATCCATTCTAGCACAGGTTATTTCAGCCTGGAGAAGAGAAGGCTCCAGGGAGATCTTATAGCAGCCTTCCAGTACCTGAAGGGAGCCCACAAGAAAGCTGGGGAGGGACTTTTTAGAAGGGCATGTAGTGATAGGACAAGGGGGAATATTTTTAAATTGGAAGATGGTAGATTTAGATTGGACATTACAAAAAAATTCTTCACTACGAGGGTGGTGATTCCCTGGCACAGGTTGCCCAGAGAAGCTGTGGCTGCCTTCTCCCTGCAGTGTTCAAGGCCAGGTTGGATAGGGCTTTGAGCAGCCTGGTGTCTAATGGGAGGTGTCCTTTCCCATAGCAGTGGGGTTGGAACTGGATAATCTTTGAGGTCCCATCCAACCTTGACTATTCTATAATTCTGTGTTTTTCTGAAAGAGGTCTTGATGCCTAGACACCACAGCAGGGCTTCTCCAGCATTCCCAGCATAAGGACTGCTTCTATCAAGCAGTCACACACCCACGGCGAAGCCTACCATGGGGAGGCCTGGAGGGTTTGGCCAGCCAGCTGGCAGCAAGCACGCCGGCTCCCTCAGCAGCTTGAGGCTGAGTGAATGTGCAGTTTCACAACTGGTCTAAGCTGACCTAATGCTGGGCTCCTGCCAAAAGGCGGGCCCCCCCACCTCTGCTGACACTTGTGCTCCTTTGGCGGCAGGGTCAGCAGCGCTGGGGGCTGATTGGTCTTGGTACAATCCTCCCCTCCTTTTTTATTTTTTCTCCCCTTTTGGTAGGGTCAGTTTTCAGCTGGCTCTGTTTCGGCTGGGCAAGTGGGTGGGTGGGGGCTGGGGCTGGCACAAGGAGATGGTGTTGGGGGGTGGGGGTGGCCAGGTGAGATGGAAAGCACTAGACTGGCCTTTCCAACAGCAGTGCTGGCAGAAGTCAGCGTGGGCTGTGCGCCCACAGTGGGCTTCTGCGGGACCCCACAAACCTCCCCAAAGGCTGTGGGGCAAGCAGCTGCCTTGAGATGGGATGCAAACATTCCTCTGCTCCTTTGAACACAGACAACAGGGGTTTAATAACCACTAAAGAACAGTGCCATGAGAAAAACACATCTGATATACATGTAAGTGAGGGGTTTTCCTGTGGTATTTAGGCCTAAGGTGTTTACTATTTACCATCCAGCTATGCACCCAACCTTCAAATGTGTTGAGTGCAACACATGCACTTAACTACACAGAGTACCTGCTACACCATGGCAATAGCCACCAAAGCAGCTTACAACCTGGCTGTATCAGCACCAGTGCCAGAGCATGGGCCACACTCTCTCCAAGGAACAAAATGATGCCCCAAATCAAGTGCTTTCCCTTGGGGTTTAGGGCTGGTGGCTGTTCCTGATGGGAGAGTTGGTTTGTGGTAGGTGCCTGGCTTGGGAGAAGGTGCCTGGTGAAGTGCGGGTGCTGCAGCTGCATGGGGAGCTGTGGGGAGGACCTACTGCTCACATGAAGAAGAGAAAATGGAGGCAAACACTGGCAACTGGCTGAACAAGAGGCCCCCTGGCATTCCCTGAAGCAAGAGCCGATTCCTCCCTCCTGTGCCAGGTTTGTGTGGTCACTGTAAGGTGAAGCTACGAAGTAAGACAAGTTCTGCCAGGGTTAACCCACAGCAGCCTCTCCAGTCTCCTTCCCTTGAAGCAAAGGAGAATTATAAACAAGATGTTAATGGGAGAGGAAAATCAAGGTCATAGGGTGGCTTATAATCAGTTCTGTAGGAGAGACAGGTCACTACCTAACTTTATTATTATGTATTTCCATGAAATGCACCTTCATGTCTTTGATCAGCTCACTCAGCTACCTCAGCCTCCGAGTGCTGTTGTCTCAGCTAACTCGTTTGGTTCCCATTTCCCCATGCCATCAGTCATATTTACTAAGTTGAAACATCTGGATGAACCCAGAAAAAGCTTCTAGTGATGTCCTTCCTGTATCTATTCCAAACAGCCTATGCTTTGAAAATCACCGTACTTGCAACACTTCTCTGCACCCAGCCACCAGTCTCCTCTTAGCCGAGTCTCCTGGTTCAGGGTCCCACTCTGCTCTTCTTTCTCTTGGTCACCCTTGGGCTTCCAGGTTTTAAAACTATCTTATTGTCAGTATATTTTGCTCGAATTCCAAATTTGTTCATATACTTCTCTCCCTCTAATAAACTTGCAGCCATGAGTAAATAACCCATTAAGAAAGAGCTGTCTGAGCTATAGAGAAATGCTGCCAACTACTGTAACAGGAAAACATTACAGCTCCCTTTTGCCCAAAAATAACATTTCCTTGCTGTGGTAAATAACTATTCCAGTTCTTCTGGGAGCAATAATCATGGCCCTCTCTTTCTTCAGAGGGAGCATGCAGTCCTTCGTCCCAGAGAGAAGCTCATTTTCACAAGGCATGTCCAGACGGCATGGTCCCCTGCCTGGGAGTGGGGGAGCGGAAGAAGAGGAGACCTGCAGAGAAGAAGCCCAAGCCAAGGGGGACGCTCTGAGGAAGTTGCTCCTGCAACAGGATCACATGACGGAAGCTAAGAAAGCCGTTCCCCACCAGAATGGCACTCAAAGGATTTGTCTGGGCTCCTCTCCGCCCAGGAAGGGATCTGACTTGGTTTCTTTCCCCTCTACTCCGTGCTCTGGAACCTGCAATTCTGAAAGAGAATGTGTGCATGTGGATGTCTACAGAGAGGCAGATAGCGGCTGGGATCCAAGAGATCTGCCTGGGCTGTGTTTTGTGTGGTGCCATCTCTTTTCTGCGGCTTGGGGCAAGTCCTCTTGCCTCTGCCATCTCCCTTGCCTAAGTTTATTCCATCTGCTGCTTGGGGTTGTCACAGGGACCTCAGCCACTCATTTTCAGAGCATTTACTAAACAAGAAGATCATTTTAGCTGGGGTTTCCAGGTACAAAATACTCTAAAAAGAGGAAAGTAACACATTTATCAAACTCAGTTACACCACAAAGAGCAGATAAATAGATACCATAATCAGAAGTTAGTCCTCCAGCTACACTCTGATTTTAATCTGTGTGAGTTCTGCCCATAGGACCTCTTTCCTCCCTAAAATGGCCATGATCTTCCTCACTTTACTGAGGTGTCAACCTGTACTAATTTAAAATCATTTAGATTACTTTCATTTACTCTTGAGATGAACATTGGCCACATCATGCTTTATTTTGCTTCCTGCCCAACCATTCATCAGCCAAGGATTGGCTGAGATAACACCTGAGAAACAACACTGGTGCTTAGAGAAAAAAAATCAGGACAAGTGAATTCAATCCCAGCTTTGCCACTGACCAGAGATGGACCCCTGCTCCTTTTGTTTTTCAGTTTCCTATCTGTAATGGGATTAATATCTCTTAGTGCAGAGGCACAACTGCTCCTTCAGTTTGTAGAACACTTTGAGATGCTCAAAGCACATCTCAACAGAAGTACAAAGCACTGCTGGTGTTTCTAAAGTGTGTGATGCAGGTCCCAGACTAACACTTTCTGACCTGACAATTTGCACGTCTGGTCCCCTATCACATCTTTACTGTTAAATAAGCTGTGTTTTGAGTGAAATATTAAATATGCAACTGTAAAATAAAAAGATTTTTCAAAGAGTCTGCTCATTTTTAAGTCACTGTGTACCGCAGATTTGGGCTAATCTGAGAACACCAAGTGTATGGCCAACAAGCAGAGTTCATGGAAGACTCTCTGACCTTTCTATAGGTGTGCATCACGTTTAGTGCAATATAGCCCAGCTCCTTAGTGTTTCTGAAGGACAAGAATCTGTGTGAGGTCTGCTACTAGAAGAACTACTTGTAGATGAAGACAACAGAATGAAGGGGTTATATAACTGATGAGCTAGTCACATCTTGGTAGGCATAAAAATATTTATTTTCTTGTCACCTAGCAATACAACAGTGGGTTATACCTGCTTCTTTCAAGTCTGGCTGCAAAATAAGCTTTGCCTGTGTATGCTCTTCCAGCATCAAAGGGTGTACTGTAAAAGGGCACATGGCTCTGGATTCTTACTGTGAGGGCCTGACTCCGATGCTGCAGATTGCTGCTGTCAGCAATAATAACACTTATTTCAGGTATAGCCACTTCCCTTCACAGCCCAGGCTGTGCATTCCCGTTGCACCGCTGAACCCGACCTCCAGCATGCTTTCTATCCCACATCACTTTAGCACAGTGACAGGATCTCCAGCACAAAGCAGGGTAACGGCTGAAGTCCAGGATGGGTGTATCTGAGCAGGTCCTCAGCACTGTCCCCTCTTTGGACACTGCTGTTCATTGCTGACACAGCAGTGGCTGGGGAGCGCTTCCGTGCCAGAGCTGGGCACAGGGTTTGATTCCCCCTCTCACGCAGACATGACTGCATTTACGCCATGTCTTTCGGACGTATAGGAAATGAGTATCGTATTCCTAGCAGACTCTGCTAAGCAGGAAATGCCTTAAATACATATCTAGCACCGCACAGCGCCAGAGCCATGGTCGTCTGCAGCACGCTGAGATACGCATGTCCTCTGCTCATCCAGAAGTGCTCCACGTTGTCTGTGCGCATTACAGCTCAGCCTCTCCAGGGAACGCTGTGTTTGCTGTTACATTTGCACACCAGCCAGTGCTTTGCTTTCTGGTCTTTGAATGGCGTATCCAGAAATTGGCTGCTACGCTGGTACGCTTCAGAGAGGATAATGCTGTCTTTTTCCCTGCTGTTTATTGTTTACCAGAGGTGCCTAATTTCTGACAGACAAAGGAGATGGATTCTGGGCAATTTAGCAATAATGAAGAGCAGGATGAGCAGGATGGCTTTACAATATGTACAGTGCTGTGTGTAGGGCTCAACAAAGGCTGGCGATACTGGGCGGCTTGCTGACGCTGGGACTGTACACTGCTGCATTACAGATAACAGCAACAAACCTGATCTGCCTGGAAAACTGCAGCCAGAGAGCGTAGAAACCTCCAAACTAGCAACAGAACAACCGAATGGGAAGCCTTTAAATACATGAAAGAGAAGCCTTGGGACTATGAGAAGGAATTGAGTACGTTCAGCACAGAATGGGTACTCCTCAGGGGACTATTTAAAAATCACTGACTAGTTGCTTGTACTAGCGTGGCTCTGTCAAAGTCGACAGAGCTATCCAGACTCTGTGCAGATGAAGTTTACTCAGGTACAGAACAGCAGAGCAAGACTTTCCACTCTTTCCACTTTGACCAGTCACCTGGCTCTGTCCCTTGGTGCAGAAATCCTTCAGAGATCTTTTGAGGTTTGCCATTTGATGGACTTGCCTCTGACATACAAAATCACACGAGTGGAACTGTATGACAGAGGCAGGCAATGACAGGAGGCTCAGTTAGGACGTGCGTGGTGGGGTTTATTTTGTGACAGAACCGTAACACATGGCATGTTCCCCACCTGCAGTGCAGCCCCAGGTTCTCTTGCTCCAGGCCCCCGGTGAAGAACTCAGGTATCTATCCCTTGGCTCCATTACACATGGGACCCAGTCTATAAATTGTACTGCCCTGAGGATGCCTGAGATGCAGGCTGGGCTGCTGTTACTTACCAGAGCACACAAAGCATCCTGGCCCTCCCTCCCTCTGCATGCTTCATTCCCTCTACCACCCTCCTCTGATCCTGTTCTGCCACGTGCCACATCTCTCCCTTCTAAGAGGTAGCTACCCCATAGCTCCCAAACTTGGCCAGAGCAGTGATGTGGATGGGGAATAACACAGAGGAATGGTAGCAAGACAGAGAAGAAGCTACAAGAAGGTAAATCCTCTGCACCCTCTACTCCTCTTGTTATTGTTGGGGCATCAGTTAAACTGTTCAGATTTCATCTTAGTCCTAGATGGATACAGTGTGCATGAAGGCACAACCTGAACACAGCAAAGAAACCTCTAATAAGTAGTCTGCGCTGGTGTAATGCTAGCTGTGTGGGTAGAGTTCATTGAGCAAATGTAGATGTTTAAACTGGAGGTGTCCATTTGTGAGTTACTCACCTCAGGATGCCAGTTTAAGTCCAAGAGAAATAGGCACTTTTGGCGTACGATAGAAATTTACACTCAGTTGAGCTAAATTGTGCCTTGTAAACTCCTGCTGCTCCCTGCTGACAATACAAGGAGTGGGGCACCTCTGCCTCACAGGCAGATGTTGGTGTCTACCAACATCAAAGTCAAATGGCTTTGGTTCTGATACAGGGATGCTACCCTAGGAGCGGGGCTTTGTAGGGTGCCTGGCGGGACATGCTCTGGGACGTAACCACCGAGTCCAGGGAGTCAGATTCAGAGGAGGAACAGAGAGACACAGTGACAGACACAGCAAAACCCTTTGGGAATGTGGCTGCTGAAGCAACCATGACTTCATTAGACTTGCTCAAGATGCCCTCTAGCCTAGACCTTTCACCTCATTTAATGGTTTCTTGGCCTCAATCCCTTATAATTCTGAAAAAAAAAAAAGAATCTCTTTTGACTCCTGTTTTCAAGCCAGGGCTGTTTGATTTGGAACACTGCATTGAAGTCTCTGCTACTGATTGATTTCAGGTTTATTATATTTTCCCCTTTGAAACACGCTACAGTAAAAAAAAATAAAAAAAGTCTGTACACTTTGTCGTTTTTCATGTAACCTCCTCCCCTTTCCCTCCCCCCTCCCTTTTTTTTTTCAATCTTAGCAAATGCTCTGTCTTTTCCACTTCAATAGCTTGAAATTCTCTCCTGGGAGCCCTAAGCTCTTTAAATATTTTTAGGTTGCCAGATTTCTTATGTTCTCTCTCCAGGAAGCCAATTTTGTTTCTAAGCTCTTGAGAGTAGTCCAGCTTCATCTTTTGCGCACTCACTGCATCACAATAAAATGCTGCCTAATTGCTGCCTCAGCTGAGTCCCGAAGGTGCTGGAGTTTGTCTCTAGGCTACAGTTGTGGACAATAAACTCTTCTCAGTCTGGAGTTAAGCCTTTTTATTATTTAAATCTGAGTCATGTAAAATTAGTTTACTAGCAAGTAACCCACAAAGATCTAGTATGGAAAGAAACTCCCACATACTGTCTTCCAACACGATGAGAGAATGATCAGATAGAAAGATCTGCAAGCAGCTCGTAAGACAAGATGTAACAGAAAGACCAACATTTAATTCAGCCAAAAAGACATGAGAATATTTCTGTGAGCCTAGAAGTTACTCACAGGCCTTGGCTGTTTGGTGTTTTGGCTGTTTCGGCTTTATTTCAAAATGAAGCTAGTGGTATGAAAATCTCTCTTGTTTCCCTGTAGCTTATCCATAACCTGAAATACCTCTGAAAGAGGAAAGACAGCTGTAGATAACAAATGCCAGATGAGCGAGAGCATTCTGTTCTCAGTCTAGCACAACAGCCAGAGAATTCAGTGAACATTTTGCTAGAAAATCACCAAGAATATAGTAAGACTAGGTGACTGCACTTCTATCAAGTTTGAGAAGAGCCCTGCAGCAAGGGACACATGGACAAGACAGAGAGTGAGAATGAATAAATCCTCTTTTTTCTCACCAGGACCATATTCAGCCATCCTCAACAGCAGAAGATGACATCCGTACGCTGCATACACAGGAATTTTCTCCTTTCATGTTCCTTTTTTAAAGTGCTTACATTTCTGTTGTAAAATAAGGCTTCTGATGATAGTGCATACTCCACAGACATTACAGCCTTGAGACTCTCAGTCCTTAAGACACTTGCTTTGGGTGCATTAGGTGAGGTGCTGTGGGCCCAAATCCACAGAGTTGATTTGGCAAAAACGAAGTTGGAAGACACCTCTAGACTCTCTTAAAACAGTTACGACCATCCTTTAATTAGGAAAGGTCAGACATGACAGCAGAAACCTGACAGTGTCTTTGTGATGGTGTTGGCAGCACACCATCAACCTGGGACACTGGTGAGCGAGGACAACACATGCCCACATCAGGGCAAGGCGATCCGAATGGTGTCTTCGTATGGCTCCTTTCATCAGCCCACAGTGCGTGTGTGACAGGCAGACGGGTCCATCTGCAGTGACTGCAAGGAGACTGCTAACCACACACACCAAACACTGCAGAGATCCCTCCTGCTGCCGGGGTCTCTCATTCCTCATTTAGATTTGTCTTGATCACTTCTGGAGAACGTAATGGCAGGTAAGGTGTGGACCACACAACCTTCATTACTAGTGGTGACGCATGGGGCAGGAAGGATGTGCAGGGCTGAAGTCGATTTAGGCAGGCAGCAGTTAGAACTAAGCTGGGACCCTGTTTCAGCCTTATTCAGATCAATGGGAATTTTGGCACTGATGTCAGTGGGATGAAGACGTCGCTCCACATGTCTGCCTGTAATCTGAGAACATGTGTTCTGCAAGTCCTGGAGACTCAGTGAAAACGGGACCCCACAGAGCTCATCTGAGGTGCACTGTTTGAAATAAAGCTACATGGATTCTTTGTGCCCTTTTTAGTTAGCTGTAAAACGAGTATGATAATGCTTTGAGTGCTAAACAATACAAGGTGTGTAGGAAGGCATAATATCTTTTATTAGGCCAACTGATATAGTTGGGGAAAAAACAGACAAGCTTTCAGGCTTGTCTGAAACGCTTTGAGATGCTCTGATGAAAGGTGTGCAAGGGATCATTAAATTACATTCCTCCTCTCTCTGGAAATCATTTGGTGGTATTTCAAAAGAAAGACGCTGTACAGAAATAACTGATTCCTACTGCAAGTGATGTCTGGAACTAAACATCTCCTTCCTCTCTCTTTATGAACTAATCTAAAGAACAATATGCTTTAAATTAACATGTTAAGAATAATTTTGTGCTATAATATATAGTTCTGTGAAGTGTTCTGCGTTAAGGGTAACTCACAAGGTCTTTAAGCGTATTTTAGCACACACAAACAAAATGGCAGGGTTTCTGTTTAATGCTGTGTGGAAATGCTGAAGGGATTGCTGTAAAGAAATTGGAATGTGTGGAAGCTCGGTGAAAATGGCTAGTGAAAAGAAAAATAAAAATCACAGAATCATAGAATCTCCCAAGTTGGAAGGGATCCATAAGGATCATTGAGTCCAACTCCTGGTCCACACAGGGCCAGACAAGTCAGAGCATGAGACTGAGGGCATCGTCCAGACGCTTCTGGACCTCAGTCAAGCTCGGAGCAAATATGAGTGAAAAACTAAACTATATATGTAAGCACTGCTGAAAAAGCCCCCAGATTTTCACTATTGAGTGTGGACATCACCTAGTGTCCATAAAAAGAGCGACAAAACCAACTAACACCTTAATCCCCTCTCACCCCCGACTTCACTGGAAGGACAGTGTGATCTGGGAGCCCTCACTCTGACTTAGGCAGGAGCGACAGATGGCTTAAATAAACATTGTTGGGAGTTTCACTACTGATGATCATCCACTGAAGCAGAGAATAAGCTTGGGAGATTTGTCTGAGAATGGTTAAAATGTGTGACCAGATCTTGATCTTCATGGTCCCTTCCAGCTTGGGATATTCTATGATTCTATGATTCCTAGATATCTCTTTTACTCCTGAAGATGTTGCTGAAGATTTTCTGTTTGTTTGGGATTTTCAGATACATTCCTCTGAAAATATTTGTCTAAGACTTGGGGGGGTGGGGATATCTTTTGAAATGCCCGTTCATCTCCACTGATCACAGATGCAGTCACAGATGACTGGCTTGGTGTGGACACCTACTTACTGAATCCATAAAGTCAGATGAGACAATCCTTCATGACAAATGGTGTCCTTTCCAATATATTCCTGGCTGTAACACTCCATTATTCATTCTAGCTATAATTACTTGTACACGTATGAGGTGGCATCCATAACACATAATCATAATGTTATTTATTGCCCTGTATTAGTAATTTTATCACATTATACCTAGATGCTACATGGTGTAATGAAGAATGTAACGAACATTTCCTATGCAGTGGATGAAAAGCTTCTACACAGCAATTAATATAATCTACTCCACTTTTTGCATGCCATTCCTCCAGAGAATTTCAGTGAAGTGTGTGGTATCTCAAGAAGGAGAATTTCATTTTTAGATCTGAGAGCCAGCCAAAGCTCTGCTGAATTGCAGGTAGAGCTACTAACTAGGAATGTAAGTGGCTTTATTTGGGCAGCATATACTAAAGTGCTTCTGATATGTGTATTATCCACTTGTTTTCAAAGTCTGTGTATAACTATATACAAAGCCTGTGTACAATTAGATGAGGAAAAGGCTGAGGTTCTCAACAAAACTTTTTTGCTTCAGTCTTCACTGGCAACCTCTCTCCTCGCTGCTTTTGAGTTGAGGGCCCACAAGATGGGGACTGGGGAGACAGAGTCTCTCCCACTGTAAGTGAAGGTAAGGTTCATGACCATCTGAGGAACCTGAAGGTACACAAGTCCATGGGACCTGGTGAGATGCATCCCAGAGTGCTGAAGGAACTGGCTGATGTAGTTGCCAAGCCACTCTCCATGATATTTGAAAAGCCATGGTAGTCAGGTGCAGCACCTAGTGACTGGAAGGGAGGAAACATCATGGTCATTTTAAAAAATGGTAGGAAGAAGGACCTTGGGAATTAGTGACCTGTCAGCCTCACCTCCATGCCTGGGAAGATCATGGAACAGATCCTCCTAGAAGCTGTGCTGAGGCACATGGAGGACAGGGAGGTGGTTCGTGACAGGCAACATGGCTTTACTAGGGGCAAGTGCAGCCTGACCCATCTAGTGGCTTTCTACAATGGAGTAACTCCATCAGTGGACAAGGGCAGAGCTATGGATGTCATCTGTCTGGATTTCTGCAAGGCCTCTGACACAATCCCCAACAACATCCTTCTCTCCAGGGTGGAGAGATATGGATTTGATGGGTGGACTGTTCAGTGGGTGAGGAATTGGCTGGATGGTCACATCCAGAGGGTGGTGGTCAGTGGCTCCAAGTCCAGATGGAAGACAGTGACAAGCAGAGTTCCTCAAGGCTCTGTGCCAGGACTGGTGCTGTTTAATATCCTTATTAATGATACTGACAGTGGGATTGAGTGCACCCTCAGCAAATGTGCTGATGACACCAAGCTGAGTGGTGAAGTTAATGTGCCAGAGGAACAGGATGCCATCCAGAGGGACCTGGACAGGCTGGAGAAGTGGGCCCAGGTGAACCTCATGGCGTTCAACAAAGCCAAGGGCAGGGTCCTGCAGCTGGGTCAGGACAATCCCCATTATCCATACAGGTTAGGAGAGGATGTGCTCGAAAGCAGCCCTGAGGAAAAGGACTTGGAAGTACTCATGGATGAGAAGCTGGACATGAGCCACCAATGTGCATCTGCAGCCCAGAAGGCCAACCACATCCTGGGCTGCACCAAAAGAAGTGTGGCCAGCAAGTCAAGAGAGGTGATTCTGCCCCTATGCTCTGCTCTGCTCTGGTGAGACCCTCCTGGAGTACTGTGTCCAGCTTTGGAGCCCTCAAACAATAAGGACATGGACCTGTTGGAGCGTGTCCAGAGGAGCCACAAAAATGATCAAAGGGCTGGAGCACCTCTCCTATGAAGACAGGCTGAGAGAGTTGGGCTTGTTCAGCTTGGGGAAGAGAAGGCTCTGGAGGCACCTTATAGTGGCCTTCCAGTACCTGAAAGGTGACTATAAGAAAGCTAGGGAGGAACTGTTCATGAGTGCATGTAGCAGTAGGATGAGGGGTACTGGTTTTAAACTAGAAAAGGGGAGATTTAGGTCTGTATGAACCTATGTGTTTATTTGTACTCATTCCACCACAGGACTAAAACCAGATACTTAAGGCATGTTTACACCATGTCCTACACTACGGTCAGGGGAGCAAACCTGAGCATCCAGTTGTCCCCCTGGTTGTTAGCTCTCTCTCAGGGACCCATTTAGGTATGTCCCATGCATTCAAGGTGGATTTTGGGCAGTTCACTCTTGGGTTTCCCCCCAAGTGGCATATTCCATACCATAGGAGGTCGTGGTCAGCATATAAAGCTGGGGGAAGAAGAAGGAAAGGGGTAAAGTTCAGGATGATGGTGTTTATCTTCCCAAGTAACTGTTACTGTTATGTGTGATGGAGCCCTGCTTTCCTGGAGATAGCTGAACACCTGTCTGCCTGCCCACGGGACGTGGTGAATTAGTTCCTTGTCTGGCTTTGCTTGCACGTGCAGCTTTTGCTGTACCTATTAAACTGGCTTTATCTCAACCCACGAGTTTTCTCACTTTTACCATTCCAATCTTTCCCCATCCCATTGGGCACAGAGTGAGCACGCAGCTGTGTGGGTCTGAGCTGCCTACTGGGGTTAAAACACAACAGGCTCATTTTGGAACCTGATTACATTTCATGCTTCAAGCATGAGAATTAAACTGAATACTTCCCCTCTCCCCCCCCCCTTTCTTTTTTAAGGTGATATGAAAAATTACTTGAATGAGGAAATGCATACAAGACAATAGCCTATATATGTTTAGCTCCACCTTAGCATATAGAAGCTTAGCCTCATCTATGCTTCCTTGTGAGTTTTAGCTTCTTCCTTGATTCTTTAGGAATGTTTTCAGTCTTACTTTCATAGAGAATGACCAAAAAGAGGCCAGTACCCCAGTTAAAAGAAGCAATTAGCCAGGCCAAGCTATAGAAGGTCACATAGATATATATATATAATTAAACAATCTCTTCACAGGTTATTAAGAAGCCTACCTGATGACTACTGAACTTTAAAAAGCAGCACAAGATGCCATGCAGAAATTCATAACTATTAAAAACTAATAACAGTTCTCTCACTTCATTGGGTTTGTGGCCAGCTCCCCTAAAACAGGATGGTTAATTCTGTAACATCATGCAATACCTTAACTGCCCAAGACTGGAAAAGGGTCCTAGGAGTGGTCACTAGCGACACCAAATCTCTGTGAACTGGAGTAACTTTTAATACTCAGAAAATGAAGTTTTAGGCACACGTTTGCAGCTGAGCCTGGGTGTTTTTAGAGGTTAGTAAACACAGCAAATGAACCTAGAGTGTTGCAGTTGTAAGTGCTCTATGTACACAGAGCAGCCGTGCAGCTGGGTGGGATTCAGCCGGCGACACGTGGGTAGCTCCTATCCAACATGAATATCCCATACAGGTCATATAAAGCATCATTTAAAAGGCCAGATTTTCCATTGGTTTTGAAAAGAACCTGAGGCAACTGGCTTATGTGCAGATGTCTGCACTGTAAAACCATTGCAGTGAGGTGACTGTGTCCAGTGTGCCTGCTGAAACATCAGTGGCTTTTCTTAGGCCACTCAAACTCCACTGCAGTTGCTCTGTGTCAGTGGTGACAGCATGCTTCCAGGGTTATTTACAGCTTTAGCATACCTTTTCATGGTACATTTGTAAATCCTATCAATTCTTTTGCTTAAATTATGACCACATTTTATATGGATACCGGGGACTGAAGGTTAGATTGTGTCATCTTACAGTAATAGAAACAGTAATAATTATCCATGATATCTGTGAAACTGTAATGGTATAAAAAGCATGTACTTGAGCAGAACATGCTTAGATCCAACACTCGCTCTCCTTAACTTGCATCCCAAAATTAAATACATCTTTTTCTTGGTGAGACACTTGCCGAATAGGTCCCTGAGTTCAACAACTCGTTTCTGTCTCTTGCTAAAGCTCATCACTTCCTCAGAAATGCAGGTTTAACTGTTTACAAGGTCAGAGACTAGGTTAAAAGTTACACCTTCTTTCTCAGGGTTCCTTTTGACCCAGATGATTTCACCAACCTAGCTGACAGTGCCACCACATCAACAGCTGTACTAGCACAAGCAGCAGAGCGATATGTAAAAGCAGAGGACAAGAACAAGTGTTGAGGGGTGGAGATCAGTGAAGTCAGTTTTGTTGCCAAGGAAAAGATGCAAAGAATAGCACAGAACAGAATTCAAAGTTGAAGAGGCTCCTCCAGATGATAATTCAGAGCAGAAGCCTAAGTAACAGTCTGAATTGCTCTCTGGAGGAGCCTCTCTCACTCCTTCAACTATGCAAGGCATCTAGGGACACAAGCCTCCTAATTTAGGCATCCAAGTTAGCTGCTTAAACGTAGGCAGTGAATATTCCCCCCTGAGAATGCGAATGGGATGGCATAGTATTTTAAAATACATTTAACTAAAGCTGTGACACCAATGTCTGTTCCTTTATGAGATACTGTTCTTTGTGCTGCTAACCCTCTACTGACACAACCATGTTTCTCATTTATCAGATAAATGAACAACATTAACAATATGCATATTGTCCAAATACAGTCCAAATTTCGATGTTAAAAAAAGATTCCTGATTTTACTCTCAAAATATGAACCAGATTAAGTAGTTCACATGGAAACCACTGCATGTTCCCTATAATAATCACATTAGGGGACCAGCAAGGGAAAAGAGATTCTTCACAATGATCACCAGCATTTATTTAACTTTCTTGCTTTGGCTGAACTTTCATCTGTGAAATTACACCTTGTCAGTTACTACACTGCTCCTACCTACTCAGAACTTTTAAACATTCAGTGATGGGTATTTAAGAAGTTCTCAGTAAATGACAGAAGTTGTTCTTCCAGTGCAGATGCACAGCTTCTGGTGTGCTGACCTCCTGCCCTGCAGAATCCTGATACTCAGGCACACACCAAAACACCAGTTTTCAGTGTGTCTTTCTCCAGCATAGCCACCTTCATTGTCGTTGTTCGCAACAGTATTCAAAGGACTATTTGAGACAGTCCTGGAAAGGACTACCAATACATTAGAGAAAGCTCTTTAAATGTAGCTATCTTCTGTCCTAGATTAATGTGTTTATAGGAATAGATTGTTAAAGGCAATTCACAGAATCCCTGAATGACGGGGGTTATAGAGACCTCTGGAGATCATCTAGTCCAACCCCCTGCTAAAGCTGGATCACCTACAGGAGGTTGCACAGGAATGCATCCAGGCAGGTTTTGAATATCTCCATACAAATAAACTCCACAACCTCTCTGTGAAGCCTGTTCCGGTGCCCTTTCACCCTCACAATGAAGTTCTTCCTCATATTCAGATGGACCTTCCTGTGATTCAGTTTGTGCTCGTTGCCCCTTGTCCTGTCACTGGGAACCACTGAGAAGAGCCTGGCCACAACCTCTAAACACCCACCCTTTAGATATTTATAAGTGCTGATGAGATGCCCTCTCAGTCCTCTCCAGGGTAAACAGACTCCGCACTCTCAGCTTTTCCTCACATGAGAGACACTCCAGTCCCCTCATCATCCTTGCAGCCCTCCACTGGACTCTCTCCAGTAGTTCCCTGTCTGTCTTGAACTGGGGAGCCCAGAACTGGACACAGCACTCCAGATGTGGCCTCACCAGGGCAGAGCAGATGGGGAGGAGAACCTCCCTCACACTGCTAGCCACGCTCTTCTTAATGTGCCCCAGGATATCATTGACTTCCTTGGCCGTTGCTGGGTCATGGATAACTTAATTCATCTTCTAGTATCTCACACTGCAGAACTGGAACTAACATACGTAAAAAAATCAAACATGTGGAGCAAGCCATTAATATGTATCAGACTGTGCTTTGTTTATTCTAGTGGTTTGGGCATTTAAATGTGCATGCAAAAAGCTGCCCAACAGCTCCCATGCTTGAAACTGCCACTTTCAAGCCAGAAAAAATATCTGCAGGGGAAGGAGAATAATATATACCAACATGACTGAAAATGAATGGCTGTGCCTGAGTTAACAGGCTCAAGTGATGCAAATGTTCACAGAATCGCTAGGTTGGAAAAGGCCTTTGAGATCATTGAGTCGAACCATACCTGTCCCCTGCTAAACCATATCCCCAAGCACCTCATCTATCTGTCTTTTAAATATACCCAGGGATGGTGACCCAACCGCCTCCCTGGGCAGCCTGTTCCAATGCCTGATAACCCTTTTAGCAAAGAACTTTTTCCTAATGTCTAATCTGAACCTGCTCTGGTTGCAGCTTGAGTCCATTCCCCCTCGTCCTATCACCTGTCACTTGGTTGAAGAGACCAACACCCACCTCTCTACAATCTCCTTTCAGATAATTGTAGGTGGTGATAAGGTCTCCCCTCAGCCTCCTCTTGTCCAGACTAAACAACCCCAGTTCCCTCAGTCACTCCTCATAAGATTTGCTCTCCAGCCCTTTCCCCAGCCTGGTTGCTCTTCTCTGGACACACTCCAGCACTTTGATATCTTTCTTGTGGTGAGAGACCCAAAACTGGACACAGTATTCAAGGTGCAGCCTCACCAATGCCAAGTACAGGGGCACAATCACTTCCCTGGACCTGCTGGTCACACCGTTTCTGATACAAGCCAGGATGCCATTGGCCTTCTTGGCCACCTGGGCACACTGCTGGCTCATATTCAGTCTGCAGTCAACCAACACCCCCAGGTCCTTCTTTGGCAGGCAGCTTCCCAGCCGCTTAGTTCAAGCTGTGGCAGCCTGGTATCTACAGTTCTGTGCCATCTCCACTTGGCCCTCACCGGGCCACTCCTGTACTGCAGCTGTGCGCAGAAGTAAGAGCTGCAAGCAGTGCTACCCGTGGAGCTGTCAGTCACTTTACACGTGCAGACGGGGTAGTTTGTCACCAGTAACGGCTACCTTCTGCCTAACCTGTGCTCAGCAGGGGCACCACCTGAGTCCATCTTTTCTACCACGATGCTCACTACACAGTTAAAAGGAACTCGGTTACCAATCAATCTGACCTCTGCCCTTCTGAAGCTGGCCAGTGAGGTTCAGAATGACTTCAGTGGGACAGCACACAACTCCAGCAGCGTCACAGCTTTAGCAAACCAGCCTAAAATTAACACTCTACCATGAAAGAGTTATACTGCCAAATAGATTTTTTGCTTAATTGTGCATCACAGGAGATTTCCTCTCATTTGTCAACCCTAGCAGACAGATTAAGGGAACTTTGCCACTTGATACTGCCTCGTGGTTTGCCACAGGACTGAGACAATGTGAATAAGCTTCTTTCCCAGTCCCAGTTTTCACTTAACAGTTGATGACACACAGATCCCTGGGCCTGACTGAGGTTTCTGTCCAAGTCATCCTCTCTCTTTGACTACTGTTAGCAACTTCCTTATTCATTCTCCAAAGAGAAATGCTCCAACATATGCAAAATGCTTCTGCACATTGCACATTAAGTATACACAGTAGAGAGACATGATATCCTAGTTCCTGTTATTTCTCCTAATTTCTGTCCACACTCAAAGAAGAACTGGGTTTTTTTTAACCTACCACAGGCCTGCTTCAACCCATCTCAAAGATCTGTCTTCTCTTCTACATGTATTTTCCATTAATCTGGCACTGGTTTGTTCTTCATTGTTTTAATCAACCTAATTCTAAGTGCCAAGACAACTTTCCCTCTAGGTGGTTCTAATAGTGCAACAAACACATTAGGTGGGACTCCTCTCACCTACCTTTAGGTATCTACAGTGCAAACACTGACATTTATGCTGACCAGCTAAGTCTGCTATAAGCACTGGGGAAAAAAAAACCAAACACATTCAGGACACAGTCCACCTTGGTCAAAGTGGGAGTTGCATCTCTGAAGTACCTACCTCTCTCTCTCTAGCACAAAAAGCTAACTCAAAAGTCCACAAGACAGATGTCTGTATCTGATCAGATAAATACAAACACTCATGTCCATTCGTACTCTCACCTTCTGGCTTAACTGAAATCTCATTTGAAAATGAATGGCTTTCCCTTGAACTGTTCTCTGTTATCAATTCACAGCATTTTGAGATGTACCTTGTGTGCAAGATGTTGACTAAATCCTTCTGTGTTGCCACTCCATCACAATTTCTCAAGGTTCAGACTCTGAGGTTCTTTCCTAGGAGAGAAATTAGTAGATGTGTCATGCTGATAAATATCATACCATAAAAATATGTACGCAGAAGAACAATTACTGTATGTGTATGAAAATTAACAGTGTGTGTCTACTGATGCCCTTTACTGAGTTGTGCACAGCTTCTCCTGGAAGGTTAATGCCCATGAATATGTAACATGCACCTTCTTTTCCCTATTGCTTCCCTGTGTTTTTTCACCTTCCATTATTACAGCATTTCTGAACGTAACCTGTAAGACCTTTGGCAAAGAGTGATGTTTGTATGTGAGCTTTAAAGATTATTATGAAGGCACAGTAATTCCCGTTGTCTAGTTAAATATAATTGCAAGGGGAAGGGAAGACAAAAGCAAAGAGCAGTTCATAATTCAGACATTTTGCATGTTTTCAACCTTCTCCCACGGAACTTGATGTGTGGGAGGAGGTTACAATTGAAGCTCTCTGCTACTTTGTGCTAAAAGCCTGTGCCAGCCATCTGAGCTAGCCAGAAGCCTATGGAATTTTTGCAATGATAACCAAATCAATTCAGACACCAGTTTTGTTAATCTGACACAGGCCCTAAGAGTGGATAGCTTTAAACTTACCCGACAGTGCCTGCAATTACTCTAGCTGAAGAGACACTTTTGAACCAAATCAAATGTTCACAGCAAGAGAGTTACGTTAATTTATATCAGCTTCTGATTGAACCGACTGGAATAAATCAGAGGGAGAGGGCACACAATCAGCTCTGCTGGCAGATTTGCAGATTGCTGGAAAGGAGCACGATAAGTCTCCGGGGTCTGGCTGTGAGTGATGCTCTTCTCCACCAACACAGCTGGAGCCTGCCTAACCACAGCTGCCGATACCTACCCACACCGTGCCGTACCCCAACACTGCTAGGTTTGTAGCCTCCATCAAAAAGATCTGAGCCGTGAGAACACACAGTAGAAAACGTTGTGGTAGGTAAAAGCATCACACTCCCCTCCCAGCCATTTCCCACCTCCTCTTTGCCTGAGATTACTGCCTCGCAGGGGAGCTGGGGGATTGAAACACATGGGCTAGTTCCCACTACTTCAATGCAAGCTCCAGCAAATTAAACTGCTGATGGAGAGGACTTTAATGTCGTATTTTGTATTAAAATGGATTAGAAACAGCAGTGTTTTCCAATCCAGAGACTGCTGTGGAGGCAGGAACCTTCACTAAGGAAGTGGAAGAGATGGTCAGGGAAGCGGTATTTTCTGCATCACTCCAGCCAGCTCTGCTGGAGTTTCTCTGCTTGCACCAATAGGAAAGGCTATGGCATTTCACACCTACCATTCCTTCACCTTATCAGCAAGTTCATGAACTTGTGACTGTCCAGCTGGACTAGGTAACCTCCTGAGGTCCCTTCCACCCAAATTATCCAATGGTTATCCTACATATACCTGGTGTGCAGGGCTAGGAACCCGGAGATGTGGTTCTCTTCCTGCTGACTCGGTCTCTTAACAGAACCTGGCAACCTGTGTAGACCAATGCTTACCAAACCTTCCCTCTGAAGGGTCCACATTTCAAAGAGAGGTCAGTGGTAGTACAGGTACCCTCTGACACTAAGAAGCCCCACTTGACTCCAGCATTACTAAAAAAAAGGAAAAAATGGGGGAACGAAAAATCCCAAACCAAACAGATAGAGATTCTAGCTAAATAACCAACCCTCTCTGTGCCAGAGTTTCCTAGCTGGAGGATATGGTCCTCAGACAAAGCAGTTAATGAGTTGTCTAATGGGATAAGAGGTATACGGTCTTGTGGGAAGGGATATTATGGCAGTGCTGGGAGCAGGCTGCTGTTGATCTGCTCTCCCCAAGAAGCACTGAACTCTGTAAGGTCTGCACAGCACCTATGCTTTTGGGTATGTGAAAAAACCAGTGGGAATCAATGCCAGGGGCAGGCAAGTTTGAAGAAATCTGGAAAAAGGGGAAGCCAGAGTTGCAGCTGTTCTGAATTCATCACGATTTTGGCCCCGGTTCTAAAATACTCACAAAGGCATAAGAATCTCCACATGATTTTGGGGGAAGCAAGATCTGTAGATGTACGAGTGACACATCCACACATGCTGGATTGTTTAAGAGCTTTGCTTCAATCCCCACTCTTTCACTCCTGTCAGCTAACATGTCCAAGAACCTTCTTGTGAGATACAACCTCATGCTGCTACCTCAAAGTGACTACAATTGGCATTTTCCAGAGGAACCGTGTGTCACTAATAGGAGGGACCACAAGACCATCATCATCAGCGGGTCACTCTCAGGGCTGTCGCAAGGCGGTTCCAGCAGTAAGGAGTCACTGCACACAAAACCGCCGCTGGGCTCCGAGGGGATGTTCCTGCCCCCCTGTCTCCTCTGCTCCCCTTGTGCTTGCAGCAGCTCCGCGGGGTCAGCTAGCTGGGGAACTGCATCCAGCTGAAGGCCGGTAATTTTTTGGAGAGGCGTAACTGGCTTTCCACCGGAGCAGATCCCAGGCTTGCCTTGCCAGATGGCAACGTAAGCACCATTGCCGTGTAAAGAACAGACTGGAAAGCGTAAGCTGTGATCCGAGGGGAAGGCAGGACTGCCCCTTTTGGTGGCAACACGGACCCTGGCTTGCATTTACGGCGGCGTGACATCCTTGGAGACGCTTGGTACCGCACCGCTGCCCTTGCGGGGAGCGGGCTGTTCACGCTAACGGGGAGATGCACGCTTTGTACGCGCTAGGCAACCTTCACCCTCAGGAGAACACACGAACTGGGTGGCGGTGCCGTCCCGCCATCACCAGGGATCGCTCCGCTCTGAGGGAAGCGGCAAATCCCCAAATCTTTCCCTTCACCCCTATATCAAAGCGACGGCAGCCGCTAGCGAAGGCGGTGTCCCAGGCCCCGCCGCCGCCGGCGCAGGCCGAGCGCGCGTCCTGCCGTGCCCAGCCGCTCCCTCCGCTGGCGTGGAAGCAGCTCAGCTCCGCGCGCTGAGCGGGCGCGTCCGCCCCCGGGCCCCAGGCACCGAGGACGCGGACAGAGAGGACACAGCCGGCGCTGGGCAGTCAGCCCGGCCGCCGCGGCGCCCTGCCCTTGCGCTTACACCCCCTCCCTCGACAGGGACCGCGCGGCTTCAGCTGAAGCCGCAGCGGGGTGAAAGGGAGAAGCGACCCTCTGCCTGCCTCCGGCCGGGATGCTCAGCACCGAGTTCCTCCAGAGACCGGCCGGGCGGGCGGCAGGGGTAGGCAGCGCCCGCAGCCATCCCCGGCGGCACGTCGCGATGCTCCTTTGTGTTAAGCTCGTCGGGAAAACCCCACCCTTTCCCCCTGCCAGGGCAAGGCCGAGGACGTTCCTGAGAGGCCGCAGCTTCACCGCCCGCCCCGCGCGTTCGTTCCGGAGCGAGGCCGGCACCGCTCGGAGACCCGGCGGCGGCCTCCCGGCGGGGGCGGGGTAGCGGGATGCCGCGCCGTCCCCTCCCCGCGCCCAGGCGCCGCCATGGCAACCACCCGTCGCCGCCGCGCGCGCGCACCCTCTCCCCCCCCCCCCCCCCGTCCCCCTCGTCTCCCTCCCCCGCCCGTCCCCCCCGTCTCCCTCCCCCCCCCAACCCCCGCCGTGTGCCTCTCCCCCCTCCCCGGTCTGACAGAGCAGAAGGGCTGCGCCCCCCTCCCCGCGCCGCTCCCGTCCGCGGACACGCACCCCGGCTCTCCCAGGTAACGGCAAGGCCCGGCTACAGAGCGGCACCTCACGGAGCTGCCCGGGGAGGGCGGCGGCTCGGACCTCGGCCCAGCGGCCGCACGGCCGCCCGCCCGTCCGCCGCGGCGCCCCGTCCCGCCGCGCTGGGGGAGGCGGTGGCTGGGGGGGGGGGGGGTGGTGGTGGGGGTAGCAGCGGGAGAGGCTGGCGGAGGGCAGCCCCCGGCGGAGCCTGCTGGGAAGTGTAGTCCGCGCCCCCCGCCGGGCGCCGGGTGCTGAGGGGAGAGGCGGCGGGAGAGAACTACAAAGCCCAGCGCGCCCGCGGAGGGGGGGAAGGTGGGTGTCGTGGCTTTGCCCCTCAGGGGAGACCGTCGTGGAGGGCGGGGGGCTTGCTCTCAACGAGGGCGCTGAGGTGACTCGTCTTCTCTGAGGGGATAACGGCCACAGCGCTGGGGACGGGGTCAAGGATGCCCCTTTACCGCTGTCGGGGGCGGGAGGGGGCTGGGGGGAGGGCAGCGTGGAAGGGAGGAGGGGCGGGCTGCGGGGCGAGGGGCGGGTGTACCACCCGAGGAAGGGGGTGCGGTCCGCCGGCCTCGGGCACGGCTGCGGGCGGGGAGGTGCTGGTGGGCAGGTGGCTGCAGAAGGCGAGGCGTGATGCAGGATGAGTGGATGCAGGGGTGGGGATGCGGGAGAAACCCGGGTGGGTGGATGCAGTTAGGAGGCGGCAGGGGGAGGATGTGTCAGTTGGTGTGTGGATGCAAGCGGAGGGAGACAGGACAAGGGGCAATGGCTGCAAATTGGAGCACAGGAAGTTCCGCACCAACATGGGGGGGAACTTTTTCACAGTGAGGGTAACAGAGCCCTGGGACAGGCTGCCCAGGGAGGTGGTGGAGTCTCCTTCTCTGGAGATATTCAAGACCCGTCTGGACGCCTATTTGTGCAGTATGAGCTGGGGAGCTGCTTTGGCAGGGGGGTTGGACCCGATGATCTCTTGAGGTCCCTTCCAACCCCTACAACTCTGTGATTCTGTGTGATTCTGTGACTGCCGGAGCCTGAGGGAAGAAGGAATGCAAGGCAAGGGTGGATGGATGAAGGGGAGGGGAGCTATGCAGAAGGCAGAGCAGTGTGGAGGTTGGGTAAAAGGATACGGAGGAGACACCGGTCAAAGACAGCCGGGGGCTCTGGAGAGTCTCTCCAACCAGTTCACTTCATGGTTTCCAGTTTCATGTGTCCTGCCACATTTGGGCCCTGTTGAGCTTGTCACACGAGGTGGGCTTTATATGAACAGACATTGTGTGTTGCTTTTTAAAATAATTCTGCTTCATTTCTATTGTGCCCACGTGTCTGGCATGATGTCAGTACCGACATTTGTCTCTTCTTCCTCTCAGTTTCCTCCGATGATAATTCTACTGCAACGCTTTATCTTGTATTCTTCAGCAGGCATGGAGGGAGTATAAGATCATAGAATCACAGGCTGCTTTGGGTTAGAAGGGACCTCAGAGATAATCCAGCTCCAACCCCTCTGTCATGGGGGGTTGGAATAAAATCACATCATAAGGTCACAGTTCTGTTCCATATCATATTTAAAATATATTTATTTATGATTACTATATGAGAGGGAGTTATTTTTTTCTTCCTCAACACCTGTATCTTAAAAGCATCAATGCATTAGTATTCGCTTGTATAAGATGACTGAACATCTAATACAGTTTCCAGTGTCAAAGAGATGGGTTTCCTTCCAATGGATGTTTGACTTTTAATGCAGGCAAGGGGTTTGGGGCAGTTTATTCTTTATTTTCTTTCCCCCTTTCCTCCCACCCCCATGTCAGATACATCCTAGACAGGCTTAGGCTTCTTGCCGCTCTCTGGTATTTAACCAGACTGCCAACATGCTTCCAGGGCACTTTGCTCTTGGAGATTTGGGCTTTTGAGCACGTAATGGAGAGGAATAGATCCCGCCTTGAGCTTATCACACTCTCAGGATAGTTTGAAAAGTAAAGGGAAAACAAGGAAACAACCATAGGCCTTTATCTGGTTTGCTGTGTAACTGAAAAAAACCCAAAAGCTGATTCTTCTGGGGATGAGCGAGAAATCTGAAGACTTGATGTGTGTAGAACTAACAGCACTATGCATATAAATTTTAAAGAACATATACTATTCATTAGAACAATTTAAAAAGAGCAAAATTCTATAACAAAAAAAAATAACCTGAAACTGTTCATAGTGCTAAGAAGTCAGTCCTTTGAAATTCAGAGGGGAATTCAAAAGGTGGAAAACTATCCGGGCTTAAATTCTGACCTTATGAGTCAGGGTTATAAACACATGTGTGAGTCCATTAAACCTGCAATTATTCATGGAAAGTGATCTGGGTTGCAGATCGGCTGCGCTAGGAATGTAGCAGCGCCAGAAGTGAGGCTTTGTGGAGCTGCCTTTGGCCTGGTGGGCTGCAGCACTGTGGGAGTGTGGATGCGCTGTATCCAGGGCCAGGTGCAGGAGCGGTTTAACTGCCTTTAACTGCCTTTCTTGGCACAGAGCCCGACCTAATAAACACTTTGAACCCAGGCTGGCTCCACACAGACCCATCCGGAGAGTCTTTGGTGACACGTTTGGTTTGGTGACCCTACCAGAAGTGTGATGTGTGGAAAAGCAGGTGGCTCCACAAAGGAACAGAGGGATTATGGATTTGCGTCGAGTTCTCCTTTGTTGAACTCCAGGCAGACCCCAGTGATACCTTCAGGTATCTGAACCCTACATCCTGTCAGAGGAGGGATTGGTCACCTCAGGGGTGGTGCCACCTGAACACTGGCTTGGGTTTGGTGTAGTACTGATGCCAGAAGCCCCGGGGACCATGCTGGAGAGAAGAGAGGTGTGGAGCCAGCCTGGGCTATGATGGAGAAGATGCTAGCAAGCCTCCTGCTGCCAAAACCATATGTGTATGGAGCTGCACTCCCTGGAGTGCCCCAGAGTGTTCATGTTTGCTGTGTTCATTCTGTTACCCAGCCTACCTGATAGACACCTCGTTACCCTGAATAATGGTGATGGGACGATACGGATATACCTGAAGCTGGTACCTGAGGTGCTCTGTAAAAGGATAAATTTTTGTAGGAATTTTAGGAATTATTTCAGGAATAGAACAACAATCTCTGATTCTCCTCTTTCTAGTTCTTAAAAAAATTGTAGTTCAGAGGCTTTACAAATGATCCTTTCATTCTCCAGGGTGCTACTGTTTGGTGCAACAGCTTGTTACCTATAATTAAAACAAACTGTTTAGTGTTTTTTTGGGTGTTTGTGTTCACTGTTAACTTGTGGTGAATGTCTTTACTTCCTTTAATTATTTTTTTCACTTGCATTTCAAATAAGACACAACTCTCTGCTTCAAGCTAGCTCTCAGAAGATGCCACACAGGAATAATTTGAGGCGTCTGTGCATGCTTCTTCTCCTTCCCATTCCCATACACGTCTCCCCGTTAACTCCGTGCCTGCTATTTCAAACCAGAGTTTCAGTTCAAAGAAGTCGAACCCCAGTTAACAGCGGTCGGCTGAACTGAAAGATCCCTCAGCGCTGGGTTTCCTGGACCACGGTGTGTGACCACAGCGCATCTGTGCCTTTCTTCTGATGTGTGTGCTGCTTTGAAGTGACATGTCAAACAGGGAGGGAGCGCTGCAGTGACGTTACCTGCTGCAACCCTCAGCGCTGCTGCTGCTGTGATTGTAGCAGTTCTTGTCGTTGCTGATGCACACAGCAAAAGGCCAAAAAGAAAAAAAGAGAGCACTGGCACAGCACACTTCTCATCTTTGATACTAGGAGCTATTTACATGTAGCTTAAATCCAGATCTGCTGGAATGAAGCCACATCGTTATTTATGTAATATTTTTTAACAGGAATGGTGATCCTGTGAGGTAATGATCGTTTGCTTCCACACCAGTCCGTGAGACCACAGCTGCGAGTTTAAGCAAAGCCAAGTTGACAGGCAAAGATAGATTTGGCTGTGGAACTTGGCAAGCCTTTTGTTTGTTTGTATTTTATCTGACAGTGATCAGTTAAAATGATGTTTTTGTCATGCAAACGTAATGCCTGATAATTGTCTGCAGCATCAGTGATTGCTTCTGAACAGGGAGAGTTTATTATTAGAAATGAAGACCAGTTTTTCAGCACCCAAGTCCAAAATAAAAGGGATTATCTTTCTAATCAAATAGGCATGTCTTACTTAATATTTTTTTTAACAATTGTGTGTTTGAGTAACATTCTTAAAAAGAAAATGCAATACTTCAAGCACATGAAAAAGAAACGCCATGTATTTCAGGAACAGACTTCTGTAGGCTTCTACTGGGAATTGCATGCCATGCCTGGGGAAATGCTTTTTTCTTCCTCTTGGGTATGTCCCAGTTAGTGGTGGTGTTTGTGCTCTTCCAAGTTGTTAAATTGTATGTGTCTATTTTAACAAGTTTTAACTTTGAAGAGGCAATAGGAAATAGGATCATTGTACTATTTTAAGGTAGGACACAACTGAGGGAGAGGTAGCTCCCTCTAGGCCAAAGCTGCCTTGCAAAAAACAGTAACGGCCTTAAACTAAGAAGGGCAAGTTTAGATTAATCAGAAAGAAAAGCTTCCAAGCAGAGAGAATAATTTGAGAACTGGACAACTTCAGTTCATTGCTTAGACTCTATTTAAATGGGTGCACGTGAAAATGGATAAATCAAACAATGAAAACCTCGTAACAATGGAATTCTCTTCCTTGCATTGCTCGGTGTAGCAGACCTGTGCAGCAGCAGATGGACATCCTGACTCTGTCCAGTAGAAGTGGAAGATGTGTAATTGTGATGCTAGTTGGGTCTCTTACCTTGCATGTCTGATGTCATGCTGCACAGCTGATTTGCAGAAAATGAGAAACAGAATTAATAACCAGTCTTCATCTGTGTATGTCCAGGCCTTTCCAGATATTCAGCTGTCCAGACAGCAATATGGCACATATGCTTTGATGTGAAACTGTATGTCCAGCAGTCCCAGGGAGCTGTAGAAAAGTTTTGGTCTGCCTGGGTAAAGTTCTGGTCAGAGAAAGAGATGTGTCCAGAAAAAAACAGGTATATTACAGCCCTGTCAATGGGGAATTAACTTATTTGGAGAAAAGTCTGCTTCCTAGGCAGTCAATAAGGCTTGATGAGATGAGAGGAAACCAAAACCAAATAACTGCTTATTTAATGAGTGTCATCCATCCAGGGCAAGAGTCAAGTGCCTGTGGAAAACGTGTGATGCAGTTGTGAAACTGATGGTGTCAAAACACATAGACGAATGTGGTCAGGCAAGTGCTTCAGGAGACACGACACGAGTTGACGGTGGAAGAAGGTAAATGCCGGCAGTACAGTGACGGACTTGGGGACGCTGTTCTATGTGACAGTAGGGAAAATTCTGTGGATTGCCCTGAGGACTCCTCAGTGGAGCCACAATTGCCCTTCCCCTGTCGGAAATCACACTGTGCGTCTGCTGCCCCACTAAAATGCCTTTATACAAATGCACGTAGCATGGGAAACAAACAAGGAGAATTCGAGATCTTCGTGCAGTTGCACAGCCACGATCTCATTGCAATCACAGAGACGTGGTGGGACAGCTTGGATGACTGGCACGCTGTCATGGGTGGCTATGTGCTTTTCAGGAACGACAGGCTAGGGAGGCGAGGTGGAGAAGTTGCTCTTTATGTCAGAAAGCAGCTGGAATGTATTGAGCTTCACCTGGGGAAAGATGAACCATCAGTCGAGTGCTTGTGGGTAAGAATCAAGGGTCACGCTAGTATGAGTGACACTGTTGTGGGTGTGTACTATAGGCCCCCTGATCAAGAGGAGCAGGCTGACAGTGCTTTCTATAAGCAACTAGAAGTAGCCTCGAGACCTCAGGCACTTGTCCTTATGGGGGACTTCAATTATCCAGGTATTTGCTGGGCAAGCAATACGGCCAGTCGAATGCAGTCCAGACAATTTCTGCAATGTGTAGAAGGCAATTTCCGGCTACAGATGGTGCAGGAGCCTACAAAGGGAGGGCGGGTGCTGGACCTTGTTCTTACTAACAAGGATGGGCTTGTTAGGGAGGTGAAGGTCAGGGGCAGCTTAGGACAAAGTGACCATGAAATGATAGAGTTCAAAATCCTGGGTGGAAGCAGGATAGCTACCCTGAATTTTGGAAGAGCTAACTTTGATCTCCTCAGCAACCTATTAGGAGCTATCCCATGGGCTATGCTGTTAGAAGGAAAGGGGGCCTGTGAGAGCTGGGTAACATTTAAACAGTACTTCTTCCAAGCACAGGACAGGTGCATCCCTTTGAGTAAGAAATCGGGAAAGAGAGGCAGAAGACCTGCGTGGATGAGCAGGGAGCTCATGAGTAAACTCAAAGGGAAGCAAAAGGTTTATGAACTGTGGGAACAGGGTCTGAGCACCCGGGAAGAATATAGGGATGTTGTCAGGGCCTGTAGGGATGCGACTAGGAAGGCTAAAGCCAACCTGGAAAAGAAACTGGCAAGGGACATAAAGCGCAATAAAAAGAGTTTTTTGAGGTATGTGAATAGTAAGAGGATGACCAGGGATAATGTAGGTCCTTTGCTGAACGAGGCGGGTGTCCTGGTGACGGGGGATGATGAGAAGGTGGAGATACTAAATGCCTTCTTTGCCTCAGTCTTCACTCCAAAGGCCCCTCGGGACCCACTGATCCTGGATGAAAATCGGAGTGTTTGGGGAACGAAGAGCTTCCCTCTAGTTGAGGTAGGGGAGGTCCAGGAGCTCCTCAAAGGGATTAATGCACACAAATCCATGGGCCCGGGTGGGATGCATCCATGTGTGCTGAGGGAGCTGGTGGAAGTGATTGCTGAGCTACTGTCTACCATCTTTGACATGTCTTGGAGAACAGGAGAAGTGCCTGAGGATTGGAGGATAGGCAATATCACTCCAGTCTTTAAAAAGGGCAAGAAGGAGGATCCTAGCAACTATAGGCCTGTCAGCCTCACTTCTGTCCCTGGAAAAGTTATGGAACAGCTTGTTCTGGATGCCATCACCAAGCAACTGGGAGAGAAGAAGGTCATGAGGAGTAGTCAGCATGGATTCACCAAGGGAAGATCGTGCTCGACCAATCTCATAGCCTTCTATGATCTCATCACTGGCTGGGTGGATGGAGGGAGAGCAGTGGATGTCATCTACCTTGACTTCAGCAGGGCTTTCGATACTGTCTGCCATGACATCCTGATAGAAAAGCTGAGAGAGTATGGGATAGATGAGTGGACAGTGAGGTGGGTCGAGAACTGGCTGTCGGACTGAGCTCAGAGGGTTGTGATTGGTGAAGCAGAGTCTGACTGGAGGCCTGTGACTAGAGGTGTTCCCCAGGGCTCGATGTTGGGTCCAGTCCTGTTTAATATCTTCATGGATGACCTTGATGAGGGAACAGCATCCACCCTCAGCAAGTACCCGATGATACAAAGCTGGGAGGGGTGGCTGACACGCAGGAACACTGCGCTGCCATCCAGCGAGACCTGGACAGGCTGGAGAGCTGGGCAGGGAGAGAACAGATGAAATTCAACAAAAGCAAGTGTAAAGTCTTGTGTCTGGGGAGGAACAACCACATGTATCAGTACAGGCTGGGGGATGACCTGCTGGAGAAGAGCTCTGTGGAGAAGGACCTGGCGGTCCTGGTTGACGATAGGTTTGCTATGAGTCAGCAGTGTGCCCTGGTGGCTAAGAGAGCCAATGGGATCCTGGGATGCATCAGGAGAAGTGTGGCCAGCAGGTCGAAGGATGTGATCCTTCCCCTCTACTCTGCCCTGGTCAGGCCCCACCTGCAGTATTGTGTCCAGTTCTGGGCTCCCTGGTATAAAAAGGACAGGGATCTCCTTGAGAGAGTGCAGAGAAGGGCTGCAAAGATGATGAAGGGCCTGGAGCATCTCCCCTATGAGGAAAGGCTGAGAGAGCTGGGGCTGTTCAGCCTGGAGAAAAGAAGACTGAGGGGGGACCTAATCAGTGTTTATAAATATCTTAAGTATGGGGTGCAGAGGGAATTGGCCAGCCCCTTTTCTTTGGTCTTTGGAGACAGGACTAGGGGCAATGGCTGCAGATTGGAGCACAGGAAGTTCTGCACCAACATGCAGAGGAACTTTTTCACAGTGAGGGTGACAGCCCTGGGACAGGCTGCCCGGGGAGTTGTGGAGTGCCCATCTCTGGAGATATCCAAGACCCATCTGGATGCCTATCTGTGCAGTATGAGATAGGGAGCTGCTTTGGCAGGGGGGTTGGACCTGATGATCTCTGGAGGTCCCTTCCAACCCCTACAATTCTGTGATTCTGTAAGAGAGGCATGTAAAGCTACCAAAGATGCCTTTTGTTTTAGCATTTGCAAACTTGAATGTTCAGTGTCAAGAAATTGGAGAACCCCTGCTACAGACCCCATCCATAGAGGAGGGTGTTTATTGCCCCTGGTAGCACTGGCATGAGGGTAAGCGGGAGGTGGGCTGAATGGGAACTGTCATCCTGCGTGCCCACTGGTGTTGCTCACAAGTTGGAAGCAGTGTGCTAAACAAGCTGCCCCCTGCCTTTGCCCGCCATTCATGCAGCAACTGTATCTGCCTGTGGAGATGTTTGTGTGCGTATAATGCTTTAATGTGAAAATAGAGACTCTTTTGGATCTTGCTCAATTGTGCGTTGCTTTAGTTCTGGGAGAAAAATTCTTTTCTGACCCCAGATAGGGATCAGCTCAGCTTTATGCTCCAAAGAATAGAGATTAATATCCCTTGTGACCTTTTAGCCCAGTTGCTGCAGGGTTTTTAACAAGTGGGCTTAAGACCCCATGTGTGGCAGCTATGCAGACATGAATGTCTGTAATGTCTCTTCTTGTCAATGATCCGTGAACTAAGGAATCTCCAAGGATATCTTGATGTGCTGTGGAGCTGTTATGGTCTAGTGCAAGAAAGAACCATGGAAAGACAGGATGAAAAGTTGTTCTAAATGTACCTGCCAACAACAGTTGATCCTGGCTATGTATTAAAAGATGTGGCTCTGGTATGGCAGGAAAGACAAATATTTAAACAAAATCCCAGACAACAGAGAGCAAACATCAGAAGCACTATTTATGACTTCTATTATTTCTCTTTTCTTAGGTGTTTACAATATTCTGTGAACTCTATAATGCAGAACAGATAATATAAAATTAAGTACATATTGTGAAAAAGCCCTTGTTGAGTTCTAGCTACCTCTTCTTCCCCACCCGTGGCGTTGAAGAGAGGGGTTGTCCAGAAAACAATCCAGGAAGGATTTCCTTCTTTAAAAAAACAAAACAAAAAAATTCCTTAATTTTGGACATACTTATTTTGACTTGCCTTGACTATTCTGTACTATCGCTGACATGCATAAAAGGTTTGTAATTTGTTTAAGCCACTCTGAGCCATAAGTTTAAAATAACCAGTCTTTTTGTAGTAGGACCTCAGAGAACTCCTTGGGGCTCAGGAGGGGCTCTGGTTTAGGACTGAGGTCTATGGTTGCTGTTTCAAACATATCTCAGGTATATTTACCTTCTCAAGCTACATAACCTGCTTTGATGTCTAGGGCAGGCGATAAGTAAAAACTGGAGTACCCGAGTCCAAGAGAAAGATCCAGAGGCTTTTGTCATCAGCCTGGCTCCAGAGGCATCAAACACTTAGTAGGAATATACACGCATATCTACCCACTTCCCTGTACGCTCCAGGTTTCTATGCCTTTTGTCCTTTGGAAGCTGGACATCAAGATCTTGCTCACGCGTTGAGTACACAGGGCCAGGAGCCTCCAAACTCCTGGACAAAATGGATCTCATTCGGATTCCCCCTGCAGGTTTAAAACCATGTAAATTTGTCTGCATTCCACCTCCCAGCCCCCTGCGCTAATCACTTCTGAAGTGAGCACGTGTCTGCATGGCTGCCATGCCTGGCCTCTGGCCCATGGGTGGGCCCAGCTTCCACTGGAGACAAGGAGGTTGTGTCCTCGGTGAGTGGGGCACGTGAGTGTCAGCACTGGTAAGGCAAAGGGGACTTACACACATGCCTGCAGGGTGGAAGCCAGCTGTCATAAACAGATACAAGAGACTGCTAAAGTAAGCCCACGTTCTGTTTATTATTGTGTATTTCTAGGAATTGGATGCAGCAATTCCTTGGAAATGTTTTATTTACTCTCTTTTTTTGCTCCATGCAGAGAAATCCTCCAGAGGCTTGAGGACTGTTTTTCTTACAGGGACAAGCTGGTTGTGTAGCAAACACATCCTAACCTGGATGTGTTTGAAGATGGGGCAACAGATTCTGCCCCAGGTGGTGGTTCGTTCATTTACAAGTTGACTCATCAGATCTAAATGGCTTGTAACCTGTATTCTGTTACTATCTTTTTATTTCCAGTGCAATGCAAGTGACATCACTTTTTCCCATCAGTTATCTTCTGTATTTTAAAATAAAGGGTTTTAATTTTCACAGAGCTAAGCTCCCACAGAGGTATCTTGCATATCCTCAGAATTGAGAGAAAACAAAATTGGGGTGTTTGTCCTTTCCATCCTAGTTCAGCTCCCACCCAGAAGGTTATAACAGCCCAGGAGAATCATTTGCAAGCTGAAATGTGTGGCATGGTGTCAGGACAGGTGAGCCCCAGTGCATCCTGCTGCTCTCAGTGGAGTGCCAGCCGTGGGGTAGCAGCATGGTGTTGCCATCAAAGTCTTTGGCCACATGGAAGCTGTGTGGCCTGTGCATTCAAGTGAGGGTAATGGGTTTCCAGGGTTTAGTAGCAGGGAGCAGGAGTGACAAGGTGGTGGAGCAGACCTGGTGTGCAGCTGCAGGCAGCAGTAAGGACCCTCGGTTTAGCACCACTCAGAGACAGGGCATGTGTTTGCTATAGGTTTGAATTTTGCTAAGCATGAGGGAATACAGAGGTGTAAGATACATCCTCCTTAATGCCATCTTGATCTTGTCCATTCTATAAAAACTACCAACATTTTCATAACCCACTAGGTGGTGAAAGGTTGTTTCTCCCTGTTCTGGCTTCTCTCTGCTACCACTTGCTCCTACTGCACGCAGCCCTGTATGGCGGGCTGTCTTGCGCTGTGCAGCCTGAACTGGGTACTGCACCAGACCCTGCACCCTGCTCTCTCCCCATTGGGCTGTACCCCCCCATCCTTTCCTGTTTCTTCTCCACTACCTTGATTCCTGCCAAGCCCTTGATGCAGCCAGCGGACGATGCTCCCGAGCTGGCCTCTTCCCCCTTGGTCAGAGCAACTCTGCAACGTGTAGCTGTGAATTGTGATTTTTTAATTTTTGATTTCCAGAGTTTTATATCTGGGTGACGTCAGGGACCCCATCTGTCTGGAGTTAGAGGACAAGAAAAGGGAACTGACACTCTTTTTGTATAGTAGGACCTTGACTTTGGTTCATGTGGGATTCAGATGAAGGAGCAGGCACTGCTTTGATCTTGAGCCTTAAATACAAACCTAGGTGTACAGTAAAGCTTACTTTTGAATGTGTGGCTTAATATCACTTTCTTGAATGGTCACTAGAAAGAGTTGGACCTTGGCTTTGCCTTAAAGTCATGCTGTGATTTACTACTTGTATAAAATAGTAAAATCTGTAAATCTTAAGTTGTTTTGGGGACTAGAGGAAGGTTGTGCTTTGGGAATCACTGTTTTAAGAAATCTTAAATTTGGATTGCCAACTCTGCCATAAATCCCGAAGTGACATATTAAATTTAATGAAAAAATTCAAGTCAGCATGTGGATGTTGGAGTACTTTGAAAGAATATTTAAACAGAATGAGGCTTTCAACTTTGTCTATAGTAGAGCTGTCATTCAACCATATCGTAATCTCATTAGGGTGAGGGCTTTTGAAAGAGCTAAGTGCAGACTTCCCTGATGCTGGTTGGCACATTTAGGCACATATGTAATACAACAGTATAAAAAGCAATTTAATGCCTTGTGTGATTTGTGATTCATGGGTTCATGGCTGCTAATATATTGTAGTGATCTACAAATTAAGGTTTGGCTTGTTAGGTTCAGTTTGGGCAGGGCATTTAATTTTCTTGTATGAATTTAACAAGATTGGGGCCAAAGGCAGCAAAGAAGTTGTGCTTTTTATCACTATAAAAGAGTTACGTTCGTGATCTCAAACCTTAGGCTAGTAAAGAGATACTCCAGAGCTAAATGGTTGAAAAAGAGGGGGTGGGTGGGAGGTGGAAAGACACAATTCAGTTGTGAGAGGAAAAACCAAAACTGGTGTGTTGTGGTCTGAATACAGCATATAAAATTAATTTTTCTGATGATTATGTCTCCTTTAGATTTCTGAGTGAAGATGAATTTAGCAGAGATTTGCGATAATGCCAAAAAAGGAAGAGAATATGCACTCCTTGGGAATTACGACTCTTCTATGGTCTATTACCAGGGTGTCATCCAGCAAATCCAGAGACATTGCCAGTCAGTCAGAGATCCAGCAATTAAGGGCAAATGGCAGCAGGTAAGGTGAAATAAGGTTGCCTTTCTGATATTTCAAAACATGCTTTACTTCCCAGACCTTTTAAGATGTAGAGGATGTTGCAGCTGAATTCACAACAGCATTTTGTTGGGATTTATGGAGAAATAATTTTTGTGGCATATTTAAAGGGAATTCTTGTCTTCTAATTGAATCAATTTGTTGCTGTTTTCACTTAGGATGTCTGGTTAGTCACTGGGCTGTGTGTGATTGCATACTTTGGAAGAACTGGTTTGCTGAGGTCTTCCTTTTTCTGTTTTATCTTTTGACCATCTAATGCCCACCAAACTGACCTGTGAGTGGATGAGTTAGCATCACTAGAATGGTTGTCTGAGTAGCAGTTAACTTGAATGCCTCGATGTTCAAACTCGGATCAGGTTTCTAAAACTTTTAGCCTGCTTCTTGCACACACACATCACCTTGCTAAGCAGAGAACTGATGAAGCCAAGGAGGTAATGTGAGAAACCTTGTGTAGCGCTTCCAGCATTTAAGTCTCCTGTACGTTTTGTGTTTCCATTTTTCATCGTACAAAATGAGGATAACCATATAAAGTGTACTTCAGAATAAAGAATTCATGTTGCATAACTATTATTTTTTGAAGGAAGAACATAGCTTGCATTTTCAGTAAGTAGCTGAAGAGATGATTTCAAGAAGAGTTTTTCTAAATATCATATGCCTAAATGATGGCACTTAAAAACAGAAGTGAAGTTCTCCTTTTTATTGCAGCAGGTGCTTTGGTTGTGGTTTTGTGCTTGAAACCTCTGACACTAACATGGAGTGGTTTGTGTACCAGTAGCTACAACCCTGTTGGCAATCATTTTGTAATGACAGTACTGTTCATAGGTGTTCAGTGTAGAACTGTAAAAGTCTGTCTGCTTATAAAGAGTGCAAAGCATGTGCGTGGACAGGTGTGATTTGCTTTCGAGGTGATACAATAAGCTGGATATTATATAGGAGATACTCATGTTGGAGTATTTGCATTCAAGCTCAGATCCCCAATACACCCCAGGGTATGCTGATACAAAGTGTCCACACCTCATGCCTGTCCCTCAGTCCTGCTGAACTTGTAGCTGATGTGAAGGTAAAGGATGAGGCTTTCCTTCCTCTCTCTGCAGCTGCATCTCTGCATTGCTTTCACTTCCAGTATTTAGTGTTTCTTTCAGTGACATTGATTCTTCCATTAAACTTTCAACAGCTCTTATCTTTTAGAAGGTTACTTCAAGTCTTACAGTGTTGTGTGTTGTTTGAACTGCTTCAGAGGAGTGTGTGCACCATGGAATGTGTGCTGTACATTGGAGACAAGCCTCAAGTAAGAAAGGGCCATTAACACAGTTTCAGGGATTATTCCCTGGGGAAGGCAGCTGGTTCCTTAACGGAGGATCTGAAGTTGGCACCTTCTCAGAAATTACCCCTTTTAGGGGAAACCAGAATGGCCCCTGACAGTGTCCCATAAATGCTTCAGAAAACTGTCCCCAGGAAGATCAGCAGTAGGTGGAGTAGCGTCTGTCATGCTACATGCTCATGTTAGTTCTGAAACTTCCCAGCACAGTGGTGGCAGATGAGCAGTGAGAATATTGCTTTGCCATTACTGGTGCTGCTCTGGGCTCAGGGGCAAACACCGAAAAGGAAAAAGTGTGATTTGAAAAATGAGTTTCATCTCTAGGCTGTTTGCCTTCTCCTTCATTTATGGGACTACCCATAGCATGGGGAGCAAAATGATACAGCCCTGACAGCAAATCAACCAGCCTTGGGACTGCGCCTGAATGGTTTGGGGAGACCTATAGAGGTAGACCTGCTTTCTTAACCACTCTTTATAAATAATTGTTGTGACTTCTCACTCCTTGAGACAGACTAAGAGGGAGTCTTAGTGTTCTGGATGATCTGATGTTAGCACTGCTTTCTAGCTCCAGCAGAAGCTGCACCCAAACTGTCAGTCACATTCAGTAGCTGTCTGACAGTTTGTTCTGAAGAAAAGTTAACCCAATAGTTAGAGCACAAGAAACTAACATTAAACTAATATTTAGGTATTCTTTTTAGACCATTCTCAGGAAACTATTATGCCATACACATTACATAAGTTCAGCAAAATTCAGATCTAACTGATGTGGTATCAATAATGTGCAGAAGCCAAAGATTCCCATACCTGTATGCTTCTTACAAGTGGCTCCAGAAACAAAGCAAGCCATAGGTAAGGGGATGGATGCAATTGGTTTTTATCTGAAGTTCTGTCTCCTCTGGAGTATGAAACTAGCCTGTTGGTTAGTTTATCCATCCTCTGAGGAATCTCAGGGGTATAATACTATTGGTACCTTTTGGAGGTGGCCTTTAGCAATCTCTCGCAGACACTGAGTAGGAAGAGCTTTTACTGCTGGGAGCAGTCCACAGTGTGAATGTCCATGTAGGAAAGTGCTTGAAGGACAAGACTTTTACTTAAATTAGTTCTTCTCTGAGATGTACTGTTTGGTTGCACGTTGACAATCTTGAGCCTCATGAAGGATTCCTGGCACACTGGTGCTGCGGGGATCTGACAGCATGCAGCATGCCTGTCCTTTCTGTGCTCAGTGCCCAAACAGGGTGATTGTCCTGCTGGTACTTCTGAGGAGGTGAGCTCAGTTTGCATGCAAGTGTTTGCATACAAGTTACTTCATAAAATGGGAATGTTCCAATGGGTAATGTCTCAAAGCAAAGAGACAGCCATGGCTTTGCCCCTGACCAAGTCATACCTGTTATGTGAACTGTTGTGCTCCCTATCTGGCCACTTGTCTACAGCAAATGCTTCATCCTGGTTACGTACCTCATGCTAGGTAGATCTTTCTGTTGCTTTGTGTACTACATGGGATTTTTCCAACAGCTTATTGAGGGACGTAGTGCAGATGTGAGCCAGAAGTAGTTAGGATGTTGGATCAGTCTCTCAGCCCCCTCTTTGCTTAGATGTCATTGTTTTCAGATTTCTGTGGGTTGGTCTGGACACAATGATGTTCCGTGCAAGTATTTGGTGGCTTGTATTTCCTGTGGCACAGTCACAGCTTTGCAAGGGCTCCTAGTGCTTGGCGCTGAGATAGTTAGGAGGAGAAGGAATGCGAACATGTATCATCTGCTCCCCAGGGAACAACTGTCTGGCCAGTTTCCACATGATGCAGTTCTGCTTCTGGGACTTCAAAATCAGTGCTGACTGGGGGGGTGCAGATTGCGCTTCTAGTCTGGCACAACCTGCAGAACTTCAAAGGGCAAAAGGTACATCCTAGAGAGTCCACCAAAGCAGCCGTGTGACACTGTGAGAATTCCTCTGACTCTTTGAAAAATTCATTGTCACTGATTGTCTGACACAGTTGGCTTGGGGATATCCAGTACTTGAGACTTGGGTGGCCGAGTGTAGCTCCATCCCTCTCCTCATTCCTGGGCCTCTGAGCTCATTTGAGAAAGTTCCTTCTCTGTTGTGCTCTGAGGTTTGGCTGACATGTAGGCATATTTAGCCATGTAAACACAGGCTGGAACTGGAAAGATTAAAAATCAGAAGCAATTCATCCTTTTTCCTACTTAACAAAAAAGGTACGCTTGCTCTCATCACCGCTGCTGTGAACTTTACTCGTGTTGACAATTCCCCCTGTTTATTCTGAGAGAGTTTCTTGGCTGTTGCAGTCTTTTTACTAGACAGCTGGCTTGTAGGAAAGAGCTGCTTGGACAGCTCAGCAGCTGCAGAATGACAGCAGAGCATGCCCCCAGGAGATCGCACTGGCTTATGACAAGGCCAGCGGCTGTCGAGCAAAACCTGCTGCATGTTATAACCATGTGCTCTGTGTTGCACAATATCTAAGAGCACAGGAGCCTCAGAGCACTTGGAGCAGCCAGCAAGGCACCCTTACCAACCACAACCACTGGAGCAGGTGATTAGGTGCACTGTGTTCATGCTTAAAGAATAAAGGATGATTTTTAAAAAAATTTATTTTTTAATTTGAAACACATTTCAGTCAATCTGTGCTTATGTTGGTTTTGCTTCGTGCCTGTTTTATTCACACTTTGCAGGATACTTCATGAATAATTAGGGAATATCCTGACGGTAACTCATGAAGAACTGTGATTACCCAAACTATACTTGGACTGCATGGGATCAGACTGGGTCACTGGGCATCCGGTTTGGATATGGTTTAGGGAATTGTTATTTTCACTTTTTGAAAATGGAGCTTGTTGGTTAACAAACACTAATTGCAGGCAGTAATTTCAGGTTTGGAAAACACTTTCTAGAAACACTTTCTAGAAATTTAATTATATGTCCCAGCATATAATTAAAAAACCCTCACTTTTAAAAAAAAAATAATTTACCAAGGTACAAATTCCCATGTTTATTGCTGTGGTAAGTTGTGTAGACATGCAAGCTCTAGCACAGCAAATGAAGCTGGTGATGGCAAAGGTAGGGCAGTTGCCAGATTGTGAAATACAGAGGAAGTCCCTGAAATGTTTTTTGGAACTACGGACAAGTGAACTAAACTCTTGGTCACCCATGTGTTAGGATGTGTTTTCTGCTTGGTTACTGTAAATCCTTAGGGATGGAATGTCAAAACAAAGCTGCGGGGCCACCCCTTGGGCTGAAAGGCTTTTTATCAGGTCTTCCAACTTTACCCAATGCCCTGTGATGCTGCTGATGTGGCTGGAAGTGGCCAGAGGTGTTACCAGAGCGTGACTCTAGGGAGCAGGCAGTTTCACACAGTAGCTGAACCCAGTTAATATCTTGCCATGCCTGGGAAGGCCACGCTCTTCCCAATGTCATCTCCCCTCCAGTTGTACCAGCTTCTCTCCCTCCTCTATACCCTGCCATTTTATGTCCCGGGACTCACCTGATCACAGGGTAGCAAGCCAGTGCAGCTTGTTAACCCAGCAAAAGTGTCCTTTATTTTCTTTTTACCCTCCTAGGATGGTTTTCTGCCATTTTACCAAGCTGTATTACTGCATCAGGATACTAGAACTGAGTCCAGAAGAGCAGCAGCAGAGTGTGGTTGGGGAGAAAAGGCGAGGAGAAGCAAAATCTTCCTATTTGGCAGTGGTGAACTGCAAAATCGACCCACACAATCTCCTGAAACTGCTTAAACATAAGCAACCTAAAACCTTTCTTCTACAACATGAGCTGGAGCCCCCTGAGGGCTCTGGCACTCAAGGGAAGGGTGTGATGGGGAGGCAAAGAGACTGGGTGAGTCCAGAGCAGTGATTTTTCTGCTTGCAGTCTTCTGGATCTACTTCAGAGTAGCTGTGATCACTCAAAGACACTGCTCAGTCCCCTCTGCAATTAAGGCACAGCCCTTCTTGACTCGTCTCTGGGTTATTTGTTTCTCAGCTGCAAGAAAACCTGTACCTGTTTCATCTGACTTGGTTTCTTTAAGACCTCTAAGAATTTCTCAGCTGATTTTCCTTTCTAGTCATGTTGTTTGCACACATTGAGGGGGTTTTGTTGGTTAGTTTGCCAGGTACTAAGTGGTAAGGTGTGTATTTCAGTTTGGTCTGCTCAGGTCTGAATAAAAGACGACCAGCCTCTGATAAAAGACAGTTGGTCTGTTTTCAGCTTCTAAAGCATCAAAGGTTCACTTTCTCTCAATTTTCAGATACCATCATCCTTGCTGGTTCGGGGAACTGAATGAGAACACAGAATTAGAACAGAAGGGGTTGGAAAGGACGCCTGGACATCATCTAGTCCAACCCCTACGCCAGAGCAGGATCACCTAGAGCAGGCTGCACAGGACAGCACCCAGGCAGGTTTTGAACGTCTTCAGAGATGGAGACTCCACAACCTCTCTGGGCAGCCTGTTCCAGTGGTCTTCCACCCTCACAGTAAAGAAGTTCCTACTCATGTCCAGGTGAAACTTCCTATATGCAAGTTTATGCCCATTGCCTTTTGTCCCTCAGTGCTAGCAGGTTGTTATCCACCATCTTTTTCACGTGTTTTGGAAGGCTGATAGGAGGAATCCTGACTGCATTTCTGGAGCACTGGAGTAGGCAGTGTCTGTCTCTCGTGGAGCAGTGCCCTGAAGGATTTATGTTGTACCATTCCTCTGTACCTCACAGCAGCTGTTTGGTTAGATTTATTTTTGTACAGGAGGGATGCGTGCTAGACAGTCTGAAGGAACCAAGTGAGTAATCAATCACATTTGAAACTCAGCTGGAAATTCTTGCACTGGGGGATGCATCTGTTGATTGTGTGATGAGAAAGCAAAGAGAGCAAAGCAGAACAGGAGCAATCCTGCCTGGGCTGGATGTCCTGTGTCTTTGGAAAGATAGAGCTACCACATCTGGAACATGCAAGAAGGCTGCTTTGCACTCATCAAGTGCTTCTCAGAACTATGGCTCCTTTTGTACAAATGCAAGTAGAGCTCCTGGTGAAGTAAATGCAGCATTGCAACAGGGCCTTGAGGATTTACCCTTCACTTTGCCTCTGTCCTTCCTGCTATCTTGCTGGCAACAGTCTTACACGGGGTTTTAAACCAGAGAACTCCCTTGTGATGCTGAAATCCCCTAATTTGTCCTTGTTATGGGAAAACTCCTGGAAAATACTACAGAGCAGAATGGTACCTTGCTGTGGGATGTACCTGGTAGTGTTTTAGGAGAAGTTTAGCTTCCAGAAAAAGCTGATGTGTGTTTATTACTGAGTGCTGTCAATCATTTATTCTTTTACACACTTTACCCACCAAAGAGTTATGTCAGTGCTTTCTGTCTTGGAGTTGCTCCACCAAAAGTGGGGGGCAGTTGCTGCTGTTCTGAATACGTAGAGTGGGAGGGGTGAGGGAAGATGCCATTCTGAGAGGGGAAACAAGAATCTGAGAGAGAAATGGGATGGGCAGGTGAAAATCAGGCTTGAAGAGGCATGTTTCTGAAAGCATCCTGACAAGACACAGCACAGTGCATATGCCCAAGCACAGGGGGAGGTGGGAAGATCTCAGGCTAGCGGTCACATCTTTTCACCACCATTAGGAAGACCATGTTTATGTGATGCTGTTTAGTACTAGCTCTGGGATTTGCTGCTGTTATAAGCTCAGCAGACAGGCTGGATTTGCAGACCTCTGTTCTCCTGATCCTCTCTGTTACTCAGAATCTCCGCAGCAAAGCGAGTCTGGATTTCAGGCAGCACCACTGGCGTTTGTTGTTACTGACCTCAGTTGCCTTCCTGTGTTTGCCCCACAGTGAAGCCTGGCTGCAGCATTCCCAGGCAATATTGTTCCCAGTTCTTTTTCACGTGGACGCATGACGTGAGCCTGGCTGCGTGCCTGGTATCTTCCCTTGGCTTCCTTGTGAGCTGACTTCAGATCCTGGCTTTTGATTCATCAGCCTTACAGTGTTTGCTAGTTGTAGCCCCACTTGGTAGCGTGCTGCTGTGATGGAGAGATGGGACACAGCTTGATGCAAGCAAAAGTCCATTTATTGTATAAAATCATTCCTTTAAATATGCTCAGAAGGTGGCGTGCTTTGAACAGATCGGTCCTTTCAAGCCCCATGCCACAGCATGCCTGGTGACAGCCCACAAATATCCTCACCCTGACTATTCCTCACAGGGCTGCCTCTGGTTGGTCAGCAATCTACTGTCACACCGGCAACTTTACCAAATCATGCTAACAGAACTTCTAAAACTCACCAGACAGCAGGCATACATACCTTATCTAAAGCAGAGGCTTCTTCTGGAGCCTGCCCCAGCAGGGGGCATGGAACTTTGTTTATTACAACCTTGCCACATGCCATGGTTTATGGCCTAAAGGCTCCATCCCGTTACCTATTAACCTAACAGTGCTTGAGGCTTTGTTTTCCAAGCCCCATGCCACAGCGTGCCTGGTGACAGCCCACAAATATCCTCACAAGAGCTTTTGGAGCCTTTCCAGTGGGTGGCAAGGTTCAGGATGTCTCTGTGGCTCCAGTCAAAGCATGAGGCAATTCTTCAGTGGATTGCAAAGATTAAAACAGAAAATGAGAACTTTAACACCCTACAGCGTAAGTTGAAATGATAAGAAAAGTCAGTGAAATAAAAATGAGGGGAAATTATGTCTCAGAGAGAAATCAGGGTGCAGAATTGTGATTCTGAATTTTATACTTGGAAGTTCTGTTGCCACTAGTCAGGGAGATTCCCAGTGGCCTAAACTAATCCCAGCTGCAGAGTGCTGATACTGATTTCCAGGCACAGCAACACATGAACTCGTTTGAGCTGCGCACCGACACTTCAGCGAAGAGGTGACATCTGGGTGTTCTGACCCTCCAGCAGGTAAAAACCAAACTGAGCGCAGAGGTTGATCCCACAGGATGGAAAGCATCATTGAGTGATGGGTGGAAGGCTGGTAAGACGCAGTACAAGTGCACTCAGGTGAATCCTAGCACATCTTAAGCTAATGCATTGAAAGCTGATGCTTCTGAGCAGCAATGTACATTGCAGGTTTTGGCTGCTGGTGTGTACTAGGAGCCCGTGACCTTGGCATACAAAACTTGAGCTTGTAACAAATTAAACAAATTTCTACACAGATTTTATTTTTTGTTGGCTTCATGGAAAAGCATCAAAGTGAACAAATATTAAGTAAATAATCTTGGAATCATTGCAGTATTTCTAATTCCCTGACTAGTGGCAACAGAACTTCCAAGTATAAAATTCAGAATCATAATTCTGCACCCTGATTTCTCTCTGAGACATAATTTCCTCTCATTTTTATTTCACTGACTTTTCATATCATTTCACCTTATGCTGTGGGGTGTTAAAGTTCTCATTTTCTGTTTTAATCTTTGCAATCCACTGAAGAATTGCCTCATGCTTTGACTGTATGGTGATCTTATGCCCCTCACAAAGTTAATTTTGCAATATTTTACTGATTTAGCCAGTTTTACAATGAGGACATCAGAGGCTGTTATCAGAGAAGTCCTTTCATGCCAGAATAGTAGCAAAGATGCTACAGATCTGCAAACAGCACCCTTACTAATATAAGAGTGTGTCTATGTGTGCATACATGTCAACACACACATGTATATCCAAGCATCACCACATGTTATGGAAGAGTGATCCCTGCATCATCTGTGGCCATGACATTGACAAGCAGGAAAATGACCTCAACAGAGATTCAATTGTTTATGCTTTTGTTAAAGATTTATTGTTAGCCTGATAGGTCTGGGGTTTGTTGAATGGGAAGGCTTGGGAGTCTCTGCTTTTGAACATAGTGTTTGTTTAGAGGCACTTTCTATGGTTTAAAAACAAAAAAAATTGAATTGTAACAGTTTTTAAATTGCGTATGTATTTCTCAAGGTCAGACAAGAATTAGTTGAAGAATATGAACAGGTTAAGAGCATTGTCAACACTTTAGAGAGTTTTAAAATGGACAGACCTGCAGACATCCCTGTATCCTGTCAAGATGAGCCTTTTAGAGATCCTGCCGTTTGGCCCCCTCCTGTTCCAGCTGAACACAGGTAAGGAGAGGCTCGGGCAGAGTGGGTGAAATAAAGCTGGGTCGCTGTAATTTTATGTTCCTTTTTGAATTTGTAATGTGAAAATCACATTTCATTTGCCCCTTAGTCATCTGTCATAAGGAAGAAATGTAATGCACTGGGGGGAAAAAAAGTAATTAAACTGCAGTCAGATTTATTGCTGAAGTTGTAAAGAAAAGCAGTCCCTCATTCTGGTAGGAGTGACTAGCTTATCGTCTGGAACTAGAGTCTCCTCTACAGGTAGGTGGGCTTTTGGTGACAGTTTCCTTTCTCATGTGCAGGGAGAAAGCTTTTCCATTTCAGTGTATTTAAGCAGCTGAATTTATTGATGGGTGAGGAGTCAGTAAGGAGCTGGAACTGAAGGGTCTCGAAGGACATGGTGGTTAAAAATCACTCCCTAACTACAGATAAGATGACCTCTGTGTTAATCCATTGGTTAGTTTTATTGCTAAACATGTTCTGTTATACATGGCATTTCTCTCCTGTAAATACCTTTAAGGTAACTTTTGTTAGCTAATAGTTTTCTCAAAATAGATATTTCTGCATTTTCTGAAATCCCTCTTTTCACCCTAGCAGAGCTTGGCACAGGTTGTTGGAAACAACAAATCCAATTTAAAAACAAGAATAACATTTATCATGACGTTTTCCTAACATCATAATAGCGTTATGTGTATGCTCACATAAGCAAAG
Source organism: Laterallus jamaicensis coturniculus (assembly GCA_022605575.1). NCBI lineage: Eukaryota > Metazoa > Chordata > Aves > Gruiformes > Rallidae > Laterallus > Laterallus jamaicensis. The sequence goes on from JAKCOX010000012.1 coordinate 10,034,623, forward strand.
GAACAAAGTAAAAAGAGAGATCTTGGTTAACAGAAAGAAATGCCAAGTTCATTTGTAAATTTATGTGCTTTATGATCATCAAGCAAATGGATCCTTGCTTTTCAAAAAACACTAAGAATGTAAGTGTAAAATAATATTAACTCTGATTACTTTTGTGAGTGGTAGAATTGATTATCAGTATTGTTGTAGTAATGTTAAGTGAAGATAAAGATGTATTTATTCTTGTATCTCTCTTAGAGGTAGAGGCCAAATAGTTCATGTGCTTTTTTAAGCTGAAGTTCAAATCCTGTGCAAATAAGGAAGGAAAATTAGCCACCCCCCTGTGCTCTTAAGTTTGATGAAAATGCATACAAAGCAAAATGTAGCAGCTGTATCCAGCAGAGCATATAAGTATCTGCTCTTTTTTTAAACCATATTCCAGGAAACTGATTTTTGAGTTAGCCAATTTTGAGTTACTCAACACAAAAATCAGCAGACAAAGTAACAGGGGACACTATTACTTAATTAGTGACACTAACTAAAGTTGGGTGACATTCCTGGCCATTTATATTCCGAGCTCAATCCCTAGAGCACTGTGATACCTCATCTTAAAACTAAATTATTCCTCTTTGTGCCACTGCTGAGTTCTCTTTAAAACTGTGGGTGATGCACACCAGTATAGGTGGTTGCAGTGTGGCTCTGTTTTGCTTTCTAGGCAATTTTTATGTTTTGACATTTTCACACTGGGGAATGAAGTCAGAGGTAGGAGGATTGTTACAAAATCCTCCCTCCTTTGTTTTCAGGCCTGTCAAAGTTATTAGCCAGGGATTTCTTTTGTTTGTTGGTTGTTTTTAAACCAGGAATGTCATTTGGTTGTGTAGAGCTTGTGCATATGGATGTAGCCTAATATAATCTCCTGGCTTGGAGTCAGAGGAAATGACCATTTGAAGACTTTTACTAAACTGTTTCCTCAGTTGTTACATGCATGTTGGTTTGCTGTAAGATTGGTTAAAAATACTGGTAGAATAGTATTGTTACTTTTTTTCCCTACTGTTAATTTTTTCCAATTTTGTATTTTTTTGCTTACTTTGGGAGTCAGAAAGACCCAGAAATAGGTTGCTGGATTTGTAGATAATGCACAGGCATGAATGCGCTACAGGAACTGATGAATAATTAGAATCCTTCCTTCTTAGCACTGCTTTTTTTTCACTGTTTTTAGCATGTTTTTGTTGCATCTGCTTGTTCTTAGGGCTCCACCTCAGGTAAAACGTCCCAACCGAGAAGCAAAACCTCTGAGGAAAGAATCTCCAGGGCTGCAGCCCCGTGGGCCTGCGGGCAGAGCTCACGCCCTGTCCAAGGTCGAGAAGTCCTCAGGCAGCCGTGACAGGGAATCCAGAGCTAGAGGAAGAGAGGACAAGGTAAGAAGTGGGAAAGAATGTGGGGGGGAGGAGTTATGATGGAGCAGGTAGCAAACGGAAGCATTCTTAGATTTGGTTATTTGATACAGATACAATAATCATGTGCAAGAAAATCTCATGCTTTCCTCTTGCCACATGGGCAAAGCGCGTATCAGGGGGATATTCAGTGAAGTTCTGCAGTATCTGCTCTGACTTGATTTGAGATTTTTTGATAGGGAGGAAGCATGGTGGCCTCTTACTGGGGGTTTCTTATTATCTCAGACCGTAGGCTTGACTGTAATCTGTTAAAGTTCCTTCTCCTTCTCCCCCACCCCCTTTTTTTTTTTTTGAAGGAATCTAATTCAGGCCTTTTGTAAAGATTTCCTTGTAAAAAATGCAAAAGTAAGACCAGTGCCCTTCTCTAGACTTTAATCATTATGAATGGGGTTGCACAGCACCATGGAAACTGTACCATGGTAAAATTTAGGTGTCGTTAGAAGTCCTGGACAGTTCTCTAAATGCCTTGTTTCTAGGTAAACCTGTGCCAAATTATTTGAAATTACATGCTTAAAAATTATGTGAAGGAGACATAGTAAAAGCAAACTCTGAGCACCTTTGATTTTCTTTAGTTTATGAAAAGGCTTTTGTATTTATATATTATAGTGTTTAGGAAGATGCTTTTTGGAAAGTCTTTGTTTTAAAAATAAAAACAACGAACCTGCTCTAAGTGATTCTGCTCTGGCACAAGGGTTGGGCTAGATGATCTCCAGAGGTCCCTTCCAGCCACTGTCCTTCTGCCATCCTGTGAAATAAATTAGGCTAAGTTGGAGATTCTTTCCTCTGAAGACCCATGAAAAAGAAGCAGCACTGAAGTGAATGAAACAGTGATTCACTGTCACTATCAAGTAGTGATGTCAAGGGCAGGACTGTTTAGTGGCTGAAAAAAATCACTGTGTGCAAATTGCTGTTTTTGAGACACTTGCACTTTTAAATTTAACTGTGTAGTCAGTGCCAGGAACTGAGGAACGTGTGGTATATATGATGCAACTTGAGAGTGTACTGAAGCGGCTTCACTTTCCTGACAGATACAAGAAGCCCCTTCCTATGGGGGTACACAGGATTGCACAGTTCTTGGATAGATGAGTAAGAAAATATTTAGGCAAGTTTTCTTCCAGATGAGTTTGGTTAGTCCTTCTGTGGCTTCTCTATTACAGCTTGCTTCCTCACAGCACAGAAAGAACTCAAAGATAGACTTTTTCCATTATGGTTTCCTTAGTATTACGTGATCCCAGGCTTTATCACCATCACTACGTAGGGCCAGGCATGAGTGACTGCACAGATCACATTTAATCATTTTAGAAATCTCCCTAGCCTAGATCAGTAAGATGTAAAATACCAAGTCTGCATCTTGCAAGCTATAAAAAGCACATGAATATCTATGAAATTATTTACATTTTTGCTGGCTATATGGGGAATTGGAGTTGTTGTGCATGACAAGTTCAGCAGATGTGGTTGTGCAAGGCAGCCTGCAGTCTTAGCTCTAATGGGGGTGAACTCTGCTCTCAAAGCCTTTTGGTGATGAGCATTACAGGGCTTTACTATAAGGAGCCTAAACCAACATGGCTTGCACAATACTTGTCTCTGGGAATAAAATAATTAGCAACACTACTCTCAGGTGGATGAAAGAGTCGTGAAGGTGGTTCCATTTAATATGGTACATTTTAAACACTACTCTTACCTGAATAAATTCGTCACTAGGTGGCAGAAGGAAAGTATGTCTACTCTTCCAAAAACACCATCACACAGGGTCTTGGTTTTGCCTTTGTCTAGTTACTTGGTGGTTATTTTACTTTCTTTGTCAGGGGTGTGTATGCAAGAATCACAGCAGGTCACAAATTCTCAGGAGATGTATGATGATTTTTGTATGGGATCCATGATTTTCCTTCGAAGAAAATTTTGAATGAAAGAGGGAAATAGCCAGGTGTGGGAAGTGAGAGAAGATGCAACTTTCTATATTTTACACACAGGCACAAAAAAAGGTTTAACTTCCCTTTCAGTTTTATCCTTTTTTAATTTGCAAGCGCTCATGTTCTTCCGTTTTCTGGAAGGCTACTGACCTTACCCCTGCAGCCTAGGATGTCCAATCAAACAGGTTCAGTGATTCTTCATGTTCAGTTAAAACTAACAGGGAAAAACTGAAGCTTCAAACTAGGTAACCAGCTACTTCTGTTTCACCTCTGTAGTCCTTGGGTTTGGGTGGTTGGCTAGGAATAGTTGGAACATATAATGAACTTGGATGCCATGCCCATTACTTAAGATGTTGGTTAAAGTGTAAATAGGTTGTATCTGTCCTGGCTAAAACACCACTATGAAATATGCTTATTTATTTGTAATATTTTTCAAGATAAATACAGCTATAGCATGTATGTTTTAGAAATGTTTTGTCTCATTTTACATGTGATGCCTTCTTTCACTGTTTCTCCTCCCCAGACCATATAATCTTTTCATTCTGACTGTAACCATCTTGGGGTAAGGAGCTTTAACCTGACTATGCCTGTAAAATGACCTTTTGGAGTGCTATACAAGATAATTTTGAACTGCAGTTCACCGCATGGTGTTTATCCACTAAACCCTTTTATTTACGTGTTCCTTTTTCTAAACTACTGCTTTCAAGTGCCTCTTCCTTCTTAGTTCCACTGGAAATTATTAGGCTTGTTCCCAAGGTACCTTCTGCTGGATCATCACCAAGAATTTTAGCTTCTCTTCACTGAAAAGAAGCTTAAAAAGGCAGCATGGATGCTACCTGTATGGCCCTTAGAAATCGCATAATACCCTGTCTAAACACTAGAGCACTTCATTAGGAGTACTCTTTAGGTTATTTTAGATTGCCAGTGGACAAGGATGGTAGATATTGCAAAGGACATGAAATGGCCAAGGGCTGTGCCACCATATCAGTGAATTTTAAAATTGAGGAAGACATGAGGGTTTTTTTTTCTCTCTTCATTATTCTGATATGTGGCATCAGAAGCAAAGGCAAGGCAGATTACAGGAATATGGATGTGAGATGAGGTAGCTGTATTTAGGTGGAGGCACCCACCTCCATGCATTGGGACTGGAAGGCTGCATAATCTCCACCCAAGAATGCTGAAAGAACTGTTAGGTGAAATTGCAGGGCCATCAGAAGCAAAAGCAAGGCAGATTACAGGAATATGGATGTGAGATGAGGTAGCTGTATTTAGGTGGAGGCACCCACCTCCATGCATTGGGACTGGAAGGCTGCATAATCTCCACCCAAGAATGCTGAAAGAACTGTTAGGTGAAATTGCAGGGCTTGGAGAAGATATTCCCTGTAAAATTTGTTTGGTCTGCTGGTGTCTCATGTAAATGGTGAGTTGTTCTGACGTGGTTGTTTTTTTAGAAGGGGAAAGAAAAAGTGATCCAGACAATTGGAGTTGTCAATTTAACCTAAGCAGTATGCAAAGTTTTACAACAAATTTAGAATGAATGGAAAGTGAAAGTCTTGGGACTATCAAGAAAGTGGAATAAAGTGTAATATAATGTCGTAAGCAAAGGTGTTGCCTTTGCCAGCACTTTTTCTTTAGAGTTCTAGTTAAAGATTTAGAGAAGGAAATTAATCTACCTGGATGGCACATGGGAAGTAATTAGTTAATCTAGTCGGTGTGTGATGTAAAAGAATTGTAAGGTAGGGAGAAATTAAGCAGCAAGGGAATGTAAACAAGTGGTAAAGACTGAGTATCTGTCAACTGACAAATCATTTACAGATTTCCTCAAGAGTAGAGACTGTTGTTTTATATTTACATTAATGACCCCACACAAAAAAAAGTGTGTGATTTGATAATTGAATTTTCTGATGACATTGAGTTTGGAAGCACCATCACCCGAAGAGCACCAAAGCATTACAGTTTTGACACCAGCTTTTGTCTAAACACAGATTTCAGCTCAATTTCCATTGCAAAAAAAAAAACCAACAACAAACCACCCTGGATCTGGGAGTCCTAAACACGGAGCTCACTTGGAAGCAAGAAATAAAAATAGTGGGAACATCAACTGCTCCCTCACAGGCCTCATGGGCACACGGCAGCTGGGAGGGGTACAGTCATTACCACCTTCTTTTTCCACGGCGAGGTTATTTGCGTGTTTTCAGCTGCCTCCCAGCCTGCCTTTGCCTAGGCTGCTTTTGTCCAGCCAGCTGGGATTCTTTAACTTGCTGCTGATAGTGTTTAGAAGCTGAGTTAAGAGTCCTAAAGTAGCTCCCTGCTCAGCCTCCTTCATTAAAACAGTGCAGCTGCTTCTCAGGCACCAGTCAGATGCTGCTGTTGAGCTGGGAGGGGAAGCGGTTTCCTTCTGAAGCGGGAGAGGAGGAGCGTGAGCCCTGATGCTTCAAAGGGAAAATGTTACTTCACCCCCATAAGCTTAATGGTACTGTGGAAATATTAACCAGAGACTCAATGCTGTTTGGGGGACAGGCAGCGTGTGGCTTGGTTGTTGAATGAGCATTGGCATGCTGCAGAAATTATTGTAGTTCAAAGAAACCTGGCTGAGTTGGGAGCTTCTTCAGGGCTTGTTGTGCAGCTCTTAAATAAATATGACCTTTTAAAAGCATTTTAACTGTTTAGGGAGTTGGCCTGTGAACAAGAGGAGGGAAATAGTTTGCAGTTGAGGAAAGGAGAAATTGCTGGGCAGGAAGGTTTTGATTAGAAAAGGGGAGAGAATCGTCTTAGTTTTCCTCCATCAAAGCCAATGGGTGTAGCAGCTTTTTTGTTCCTTTACAGTGATGATGGGGTGCCAGTTGTTTAGCTCTGGCAGGTAAGTGTGTTAGGTGAAGCATCTTCAGAATATACTTTGGATGCTCTGGTTGTCAGCCAGGAGTTAATGTAGCATGAAGTTGCACACAGCCTGCTTTGTGAGGCTGTTTCTGCATTCATGCCTTTGGCTGGCCAGGAAGCATGTCACTTTAGTCTAAAGAGTGGTCTGGCACTGTTAAGAGACCCTGGTTTATTGCTTTAAAACCAAGCAACTAACCAGTCAACCAACCAACCCACCCATCTACCTTGATATAGTAATCAGCTCTGTTGGGGTTTTATTGCTGTGAACTGCGTCTATGAAGGAGACATGGTGCTGTTGTGGTGGAAGCACAGTCGTGGTTGGGAGATGGTGGAGTCACCATCCCTGGAGATATTTAACAGGCATGTAGATGAAGCCCTTAAGGACATGATCTAGAGGTGGACAAGTCAGGGTTAGGCTATGGTTGGACTTGATGATCTAAAGAGTCTTTTCCAACCCAGGCGATTCTGTGAAGCAAACATGGGTGTTTGGGGGACTCTTTGTGGAGCGAGCGTAGGCTGTGAACATGCTGGTTTTGCTGGCCATCGGGGTGTTGAGATAGCTGGGCTAAAGCTCGATACATTCTTGTGGCTTCTACACAGAGGTGAACCAGTCAGTATCGTTATATGTTGCTAGTAAAGGATATTTAAAAGAACAGTGTCCTTATAAGCGTGTATGCCTTTCACTTCTAGGGAAAGAAAATAACCCAGGAAGTTGGTGAAAGGGAAATGCCAAAATTTGATGGAGCTGGTTATGACAAAGACTTGGTGGACGCTCTCGAAAGGGACATAGTATCAAGGAATCCAAGCATTCATTGGTATGAGGATTTTCTTAAATAAATTCCTTTTGCTAGTGTGGAGTAGGAGAGAAGGTATCCTGCTTCTCACTCTTAAAACAAGGAAGCCATCATAATCTATAGATAAGCAAAACAAGGTCTTTTTGTTTTAACAGTTTATTAACTTGATTGCAGTTATGCTTTTGTTGCTAACAGGTATTATGTGCAGTGCATCCATTACAGGTACTGCTGAAATCAAAGTACACTCTAGAGAATTTTAAAGATACTGCTTTGGTGTTCATGTTGTCCAAAATAATTTTTAATTAAGCAGCTCTGTGTAACTTGAGTCGAAAACAATTTTTTCTCTACCTTCCAAATGCGGATTCAGTTTTAGGTCACAGGATTATAGGAGTGAGTGCTCTCATGAGGCATATATAGGCATGCTAAAAGAGATGGTACTATGTGAATAGCTTCTCCATTTTTTCTTGTATAAAAAGAGAAGAAATATTGTTGTACAGGAATTTTATACAAGTTTATTCATCTTCCACAGGGATGACATAGCGGATTTGGAAGAAGCCAAGAAATTATTAAGAGAAGCTGTTGTTCTTCCAATGTGGATGCCTGATTTTTTCAAAGGGATCAGAAGACCTTGGAAGGTGGGAATTTACTTGGTATTTTAGTAAATGGCAAGCTGGAGTTAAGTACATCTGCTGATGTAATGTGCATGGATGCCTGCTGCAGAAGGCTAGAAAGGCAAATGGGAAAGATCAGGAATTTGTTTGTGCAGTCCTCTCATAATGATTCATGTAAAATGCACTGAAAGGAACAGCTGGAAGTGCATGCAAGCTTTACAGTAAATAGGAATTCTTTTGTGTTTATTCAGTCATAGCTTTTGACATTGTAATACTTTCTGTATGTCAGCTTGCACATGTGAGCAAGTGTGTAGGGTGTATCGACAGAAGCAGAAATGCTTAATAGAGAGCTCTGCTTAGGATTATGGTCCCTGTTCTTCCACACTTCAGGGAGGAAAGCAGCCCTTGGGCTGTTTTATTCTGCACATGCTGTTTCTCAGGCTGCAGACTGCAGGTCAAGGTGGTGCAAGGAAGCGAGGAGAGGGGCTAAGCTGAGCGATGGTTTAGCTTTGCAGTTACACTTGCAGCTGGGCATAGTTACTGGTGGAGTGGGAGAAATTCAAAGTGGGAGAGTAAGCTGGCAGTGGGGCAAGAGGACTGAGCTGGGCTGGGTGATGGACCAGAGGTGAGCTCAATCTGAGCCTTGCCTAGACCTAAGAAGGAAGAGAAGGGAGGAGGTTGCTGAGCATTTCCGTAAATAGAAAATAAAATTATTTTGGTTTTGTTGTGGAATGGATTGATGCTTGTTTTGGGAGTAACTAGTCACAGCACAAAGGCTTTCTGGTTACAGAGAAGTATTATTAGGGAAAAGAGACTGTTGCAAGCTGTTATTCAGAGCCTGGAAGGCAATGTCATGTGTAGGGAATGCTGTGTATGTGAGTAGTTTCTGTGGTTTAGTACACGGGTTGAGCAGCATATGTCACAGAATCACAGAATCACAGAATCTTAGGGGTTGGAAGGGACCTCAAGAGATCTTCGGGTCCAACCCCCCTGCCAAAGCAGGCTCCCTATCTCATATTACATAGATAGGCGTCCAGACGAGACTTGAATATCTCCAGAGAAGGAGACTCCACCACCTCCCTGGGCAGCCTATTCCACTGCTCTGTCACCCTCACTGTGAAAAAGTTCTTCCGCATGTTGGTGCGGAACTTCCTGTGCTCCAGCTTACAGCCATTGCCCCTAGTCCTGTCCCCACTGACCACTGAAAAGGGGCTGGCCAATTCCCCCTGCCACCCATGTCTAAGATACTTGTAAACACTAATTAGGTCCCCCCTAAGTCTTCTTTTTTCCTGGCTGAACAGACCCAGCTCACTCAACCTTTCCTCATAGGGGAGATGTTCCAGACCCCTAATCATCTTTGTCGCCCTTCTCTGGACTCTCTCCAGAAGGTCCCTGTCTTTTCTATACCAGGGAGCCGGTCGGATCTGGTGTTACTAACACTCGCCCTTTTTTTCCTCCTTGGACCTTGTATTTCCCTGGCTTATGCTTAGGTCTGATCCTCAACAGCCTGTGGTCCTTCTCCAGCCTGTGCCAGTCCTAAATCCTCATTATTCTGCTTATTTATGAAACAAAGCCCTGCAGGAACTGATGAGTGGAAGACTTTTCATTCTTGGGGTTTGTGTCTACAGACAGTGAAGAGGGGAAGTCGGAGGGAGTGGGAGCTGATGGCAGGAGCAGGGATTGCTGCTTGAGGGCTGTTCATGGAGGTTTTAGTGGATTCCAGAGGGCAGCCCAAACCTAGAGTCAGCCCAAACCTACCCCATGCTTGTATGACCTTTGGGGTTTAGAACATTTGTGGTTAGTACCAGCGGGGTTGAGGTTAACCTTAAGGTTAACAGAGCTACCAGCTTGGACAGAGCCTAGATAGTGTGGGTTACAAATGTTAGGGGGGAGATTTGAGTGTGTTTTGTATGGCTGGATTTCTCTCTTTTCCTCTTGGGACAGAGTAAGTTTATCCATACCCTTACTGTAGACTACAGGGGCTCTGTCTATCCAATCTGAAAAACTTTCAAGGGAGTGAAGAGCTGCTACACTATCTTTTTCCTGTTACCATGCCCAGAGGGTGTAGTACCCATCTGTCCTAAAGGCAGGTATCTCAGCAGACTGCAGAGAATGTGAAGAGTGCCACTGGCCCCATCTCCAAGTATCGTAGCAGTGAATAAAGAAACAACAGCCTGGTCTTTGAAAGAGTTACAGTCTCCACCTCTTTGCATGAGATTATCTTTTCCTACTGAGCAGTGTCGGCTTTGAAAACTAGGTGCTTGTAGACATGGAAAAAAATTCTAAGATCATTCCCTCTCTTCAGTCTGAAATGCAAATTGATTTCTGACGAGCCCATGAAGAGTCTTCATTGTTAGCCTTTTCCCTGGTGACTTGTGAAGCTGTAACTCTTCTGAATTTATTTTTCACACAGAACAGCATGTATTTTCCCTACTGTTGACCTCTGACTGTGCTACAAGGATGAGAAGTTTTGAAGGGAAGACTATTTCTTGCAGTAATCAGTGTAGCAGCAGGCATTTGTTGAGCCTAGGCATTCAGGACAATAATTCAGGGAAAAGGCAGCCAAATCTGGTTTTGGATGTTCAGACTCTCTTGAGAACAATTCCCAAGACAGGCCTCACAGTTTGTGCCTGCATTCAGAGGATGGTGCCTTGTATGAAGGAGCCAGCTGTCTTCCCTGCTTCAACACAGGTGCCGTGTAGTGGCAGCCATGGGTTTCCCAGTGTCCACAGGCTCCCTCTGTCTTTTTCTCCACACGGTTTTGTGCCAAGAAAGCCGGTTTGCTCGCTGTGCTTCCCACTGCTCTGCCAGTGATTGTTACAACAACAAGAAGTAACCCCGCAGTGATTTCATCAAAACACTTACTCCCTGCGGTGCATTTCAGCTTCTTATTGGAATACTTTGGATTAACAGAGCCTTAGAGGAAGAATAAAGAAGTCTTTGTGTTTGTCAAGGATTTTAACTAGTGAGTAAGTGCCAGCCTCCTAGTTTGCAGAGAAAGAGTGATTTGATCCTATGTGTTTCTGTTTGAAACCATGCATATCTTGTTTTGCTGAGAACTCAAGTTCTTTTTTCTTTCTTTTTTTTATTCCTCTTTTTAAATTGATATTTCTATCATCTTTATCCCCTGAGAGCTTGTTTTTTTGTACGCCTGGTGTGGCTGCTCTGCACCTCTTATGCACATATATAATGCCACCACTATCTTGTGCTAGGTAATGCTCACTGTAATAGTTAGACTGGAGGTACAAAGCGATGGGCTTCGATTTTGGCAGTGAGCAGCATGTGTAGCTGAAGCCAGAATCTGACCTTCAGTGACAATGGAGGACCAAAGCAATATTTAAAAAGTCATGTTGGTTGTTGGCATCACCAGGTCCTGCAGTAAACACAGTTTATCAAACACAGGAGTCAAATGTGATTTGAGCTGAGGTGAAGCTTGTTTTAAAATGCTGAATAAACACATTGGAAACTGGGAGAGAACAGTAAGTCATCTCTCCCCTGCATGACACAGGCTGAGTAAATTTCACCCACTTACTCCAGGGTTGTACTTGCAATACCAGTGTGACTGTGCAGCAGCTCAAATCACAGTATAAGTCTGAATATTCCTGGGGAGATAGAGTCCGTTTACTTTTTATGCTTGCTGCTCCGGAGCTTAGAAAAACCTCGAGCAGCCTGAGGAGTGACATTGGACTGTTGGCTGTATGGGTGTAGTGTGAACGTTTCTGACTTAATTTACCAATGAATGTATGTTGAGCTTGCATTAGCTAAGTGTTAAATGGCAGTAAAGGTATTAAGAGTTAATGGAAAATGGAGTACAGAGAGGCTATTGCTTTTGAATAGTACATTTTTGAATAATTGCGTTCCCGGTTGGTTTGTTTTTATAGATCTATTCCATGTCATTCTTTGTGCTTTTTTGAAGTAATTTTTTGTGAGGAACAGATGAAATCTCATTTGCTGTGTGGCTTGCATTTAACAGATATTTTATTGCTGTGGCATTTTATGTAAGTTATTAATTGCAAAGCGCATTATGATGTGCAATTCTAATTCTAGCTGATTTGATTACCCTTGCAACACAGTACAGCTTTACTTTAGGAAACTCTTGTTAGCATGTAATAAGATCTTGTGGCTGAATGGGGGAAAAAAACCCCAAGCTCCTTGAGCAGCACCTTTTCCTAGTGCCATGCTCAAAACCAGAGTGCCTTATTCTAGTGCTGTGCAGGGACGGAACAGTGTGTTGTCCCTCTCCAGCACTGCTCGTGAAAGGGTTGGAAAGGTAATCCATGGAGATAACTGTATTTAGAAATATTATCAGGAGTGATTAAGCAGTCTCAGTGCTACTGTGTTAACTGGGGTCCTGAGAGCCAATGGGATCCTGGGATGTATCAGGAAGAGTGTGTCCAGCAGGTCAAGGGAGGTGATCCTCCCCCTCTACTCTGCCCTGGTCAGGCCCCACCTGGAGTACTGTGTCCAGTTCTGGGCTCCCCGGTATAAAAAAGACAGGGACCTTCTGGAGAGAGTCCAGAGAAGGGCGACAAAGTTGATTAGGGGTCTGGAACATCTCCCCTGTGAGGAAAGGCTGAGTGAGCTGGGTCTGTTCAGCCTGGAGAAAAGAAGACTTAGGGGGGACCTAATTAGTGTTTATAAATATCTTAGGCATGGGTTGCAGGGGGAATTGGCCAGCCCCTTTTCAGTGGTCTGTGGGGACAGGACAAGGGGCAATGGCTGTAAGCTGGAGCACAGGAAGTTCCTCACCAACATGCGGAAGAACTTTTTCACAGTGAGGGTGACAGAGCCCTGGGACAGGCTGCCCAGGGAGGTGGCGGAGTCTCCTTCCCTGGAGATATTCAAGTCTCGTCTGGACGCCTATCTGTGTAATATGAGCTAGGGAGCTGCTTTGGCAGGGGGGTTGGACCTGATGATCTCTTGAGGTCCCTTCCAACCCCTAAGATTCTGTGATTCTGTGATTCTGTGTCTAGCTGAAAACCTACTTGAATAATGACAGAGAAGTGTGCTGAGCTTCAGAGGTGTGCGCTTCTTACTCTGTCTTTCAGACAGACCACAGATGGAAAGACAGTTTGGTGATGTAGATGCCAACCAGGGACTTAACAATTTTAGTTCAGTTTTCTTGTTTCAAGCTTTTTGAATAACCATTGAGGTTCACATTAGGCTTTTGTGGGACTGAGCAGTAGTCGACGTGAACCACAGTTGCTTCACCGTGAAGCAGAAATAGCAGCGCTCTTGTGCTGCCCAACAGGTGAGGATGGTGTTTCATGCAGGAATTGCTCAGATTCTGTCATACAGCCACAGAAATACTGAGATGGAGAGATTAAACACTGTGACAAGCCCTTGATTTCAGTGAATGCTCTTGTTCATACTTAATGCAAAACCCAAATAGATTCATATATATAGACATCATCAGGATTTTTTGGCAAAATGTTTTTCTACAGAAAAATGCTCTATTGAGGGAACACAACTTTCTGCAGGAGTATTTTGGGGTTTGTGAAGCTTTATTCACGAAGGGGCCTTTGTTCCAAAACAAAGAATTAACTCTCTTCAGCTACATGTGCAGCCCCTCGTGAGTTGGGAAAGGCCTAAGTTCAAGTCCAGGCTCTGCCTGATTCAGTCAAGGCTGTAAATCTCTTGTCTGCTTCCCCATTGATAGGTGCAGCAACAGTTACTGGCTTTCGTGATTCATACTCCAGTGGAGTAATAAGAAGAATAAAGCCCAGGGCCCTGTTCTCAAAAGCAGAATTGTTGCCTTTTGTTTTCCACTGATAGCAGTTATGTTATTAAGCAATTAAAATACAGGTCTTGGATCATATTGAGATGTAGTGGAGAGTACCAATTGCAAAGTTTGTTGTTCATTACCTTTTTTACACCTTTCAGGGCGTGTTGATGGTTGGTCCTCCTGGCACTGGCAAAACAATGCTAGCAAAAGCTGTTGCTACAGAATGTGGAACAACATTCTTCAACGTGTCTTCCTCTACCCTGACATCTAAGTACAGGGGCGAGTCTGAGAAGTTGGTCCGCCTCTTGTTTGAAATGGTATGTCCTCAGGGATGTGAACTGGGGATTGAGGTGAGAGGGGGTATCTCCCTTGGTTTCCTGCCCCTCTAGGGAGATGTTGGAAGCCTAGAGTTCATTGTGCTGAACCCTGCCCCAACCAGGTAGAAAAGCACAGTCTCTGTGTTTCCATCCTTTTCTGACATGTCATTGAGGATTAAGAAGGAAATGATTCATCATCCATGTTTAGGACAGAGTTTTCCAGATTAGAAATAGTCATGGAATAGACAAAAAGTCAGTTTTTGGTTATGGGATAAGGCCATAGGAAGTAGATTTCAAATTGGAAGGTATTGGGAACTGTTATTCTAGAAGCAGTAGATGTTTTAGTTCTCCTTCTGTTCTGAATGATGGACATGAGCCTCTCAGTGCAGGACGTGGCCGTGTGGACCTATGTAGAAGGGTTGTTCATTCACCTCCTTGGGATCCTCGCTGCACTTCTCTCATACTCTCAGTTAAGACTTGTCTCTGTTGAGACAGGCTGGCTCCCTGCTGTCCCCACGGCTTTCCCCTCACCATAGAATAAACCAGCTGTGAAGAACTGCCAGTGTTCTGATTTGGTTCCTTTTTGCCCTTTGCAAGACTAGTTACTGAGGAAAACCAACCAACACTGAAAGACCACTGACTTGAGGAGTACAGTTAAAACTTAACCATATGCCAAACAGCTTGTAAATCAGTGATTTACATATGTATATATGAAGATATGTATGTAGTATGTCTAGTGGGGTTGGGTTGTGGTGTGATGAGGACCTGTGTGGCTGCTGCAGCCTTAATAGTGATGTTTTCATTTGAATAAAGGCGAGGTTTTATGCTCCAACCACGATCTTCATTGACGAGATAGATTCCATCTGCAGCCGCAGAGGCACATCCGAAGAACACGAGGCGAGTCGCAGAGTCAAGTCAGAGCTGCTTGTGCAAATGGACGGTAACAAGTGTTCAGATACAAGTTTGGGGCTGGGGGTGCTTTTTCTTTACAGGTGGGAATGTAAGAACTTGAGCAATCTGGAAAACCTGGCTTTATGGATGGGGGAAAAAAAGGCAGAATCTGAGAGTAGTTTATTTTTGGATTGTTTAAAGGCACATGACAGAAAAGTGCATTCTGCTTTATTTCTTTTAAAACAGCCATTTTGATGGTAAATTGAGAACTCATGTTTAAAAGACACAGACTCAGGGGGAAGCAGATAATGAAGATTTGTGCAGACCTGTTTAATACAGGTCTTTAATTTTGATGCAATTTAAACAAATTTCTCCCCTTTGCTGGAACCTCCAGCTCAGGGACTCCATTGTGAGGTCTGATTTGGCTGGATTCTGTGGTTGCAGCTGATACTCCCCTTTTAGTCAGATTTAGTACCCGTTCTGTGCAGGGGGCCATAATGAGGATCACCATCTGGGGAATACTGTACGGTGTAGTGGTTTGATAGCTACCTCTCTATTGCTGTTGTTATTTAACCACTGTTTACAATGTCCTCACTTGCATAGGTTCATTGTAGTAAACTCAGCGTGGGCAACTTTTTGCTCCATGCTGGTAATTTCTTTGCAGTCCTTATCTGGGAAGCCGAGGAGTGATTCCTATTTCTTCTGTGGACAGATTTGTCAGAGAAAGCGCTTCTGGTGGGATTAGTAGGGCTACACTCACATGTGACAGACTATTCTTAGCACTGTCAAAAAAAACCCTCCCCTGACTCAGCAAAAAATTGAACTGTCTATTGTCTGTGACAATGATGGTCTTGTCACACCCAAACTACAGGAAGTTTGGAGTCTTAACCACATCAAGCTGTCACTTAGCTTTGTCCACGCTTTTGCAGTGTCTGTCTGTGCAGTCTTTCTTATCAAGCATCCCAATCAATAAGAGCTGTGGAGTGAAATGTCTCTAAACTGTTGTGCCTGCAGGGGTAGGTGGTGCTCTGGAAAATGATGACCCTTCCAAGATGGTTATGGTATTATCAGCTACGAATTTTCCCTGGGATATCGATGAAGCTCTCCGGCGGAGACTAGAGAAGAGGATTTATATACCTTTGCCCACAGGTGTGTTTGCTACAGGCATTTGCTTTTAAAATAGCCTTTGCTATACAACCTCAAGACTGCTGCAGGACTTTTGAATTTGGGAGGAATCTTGATGTTTTTGTAGTGAGCAGTGAAATTGAGGGGTTAACCATTTGGCTGTGTAGCTTTGTTTTTAAAGAGAGTGAGAGCAAGAAAAAACCCCACAACTGCTTACTTGGGGGGGCTTAAAAAACAAAGAGTTGCAGCATTTCATTACAAGCCATTTCATTGATGGGCTCTTACGTTATGAAAGAGAGTTAGTTTTAATGAGCCTGGAATTATTTTAAATGTTTAACAGTCAGTCCTTGAGTGATCATCAAAGGCAGCCTTTGGACATGTTCAGAAGTATTGCAAATGCACTCTGTGCCCTTGCAGACAAATGCAAAGAAGTGGATCCATGAATTTTCACTTACAGGCTTAGTTCATTGTAAATCACTGCTTGCTCGCCTTCATGGCTTTGCCTCCAGTCACTCAGGATGCAGCAGGCTGATTGCTTTCCTGCTCAAAGACAGCTCTGCTTGCATTGTCTTTCCTAGCTGTCATTCACCTGTCCTATTAATTTTGAGATTCCTATCACTTGGAGCTTGCATAGCTTCATTTCTTCCTGGTACAGTGGATGCCTCATCTCCCTGCATAAGCACTCAAGATAACAAGATGCGTGTTTGTGGTGACAGCAGTTGTGATTGAGTTTAGCAGGTATAAGGACACTTAATAGTTCTACAGCTTGTCTTTGTGGCTTCCAGGTGGTAACAGCTCCTAACAGGATGCCTGTCTTTATGACCAATTAGTTTAAAATCCTATCAGTTCTTGCTCTTGTTTCTAATTAAACCAGATTGGTTTTTGACATAGTGTATTGCACCCTGGACAACACGTGAAGCGTTTTAGTTCCAGTCTTATGTTCTGGTGCATCTATTCTGCAGAGAGGAACGTTGAGCTGTTCTGGGCAAGTCTGAACGATGCGTTTCTAACTGTGCTGTGTGATTAATGTGGTCAGGCATTTTAATTGGAAGAGTGATGTGGTATGTCACATACACACCTGTACATAGTGGAATTTGATGCAAGTCTATTCTGATGTGTTTCATTTTCCAAATACTGCAAGGACTTGCTTATTCCCATAGCAAAGATTAGAAGAATGTTCTCTGATGCAGGATGCTCTCTGCAGGTATGCCATATGTACATTGTGCTCTGTAAGTGATAAGTACTCATTTTATAGCCAGTACCAGTTGTCTATGATTGATAACTCTATATTCTTGGCAGATCTACAAAGCACTCAGACCCACCAGCTTTAGACAAGCTTTTGAATTTCTTTTATATTTCTACACCCTCCCCCTTTTTTTTTAATTAGGGACACTGATAAATAAAGCACAAGCGTGGATGTTTCCTTAAGACTTTTAGCCTTTCCTACTGCTTCTTCTTCTGCTGTGGTTGTCCTCTAGGTCATAAAAATTGGTCTGTGGAAAAAAAAGATGCTGAGCTGGTATATTTTTCTGCTACAGTAAAAGCCATCCTCCTCTTTACCACCCTTGTGCAGAGTAACACTGAGGCCTAAGCTGTCAGATGTGAATTCCCTGTTACAGGCCTTGGCTGCTTAACGTGTGTGTCCAAACGCACACAGATGCCTGTGCCCTCTACTAGAGAAACTGTTAATTGGCTGCATAAGTGCTCATTTACACACTGCATCTGGGTCTGAAAGTGGGTTACCAGGACATTGGTGTTGCAGATGTATTAATCTGTATGTTTGCTGTGTTCATGTACCTGCTTTCTGTCAAACTTAAACAGCTTTCTAGGGTCCCAACTGAGGAAAGTGCTTAAACATAAGCTTAAAGTTCAGCCTGTTCTTAAAGGGTTTGTGCTGTCTGAAGCTCTGTTTAATAGAATTCTCACTGCGGTGCTGATGAAACTGGGCGAATAAATGCAGTCAAGCATTGAACAGCAAGTGAGTCCAAAGGGTTGTGAGAAGCAGTAGACATTTGTAGGGTTGTGCTTTTGTGCCCTTGGGTAGGAAGTGACCAAATGCTTTGTCACCTGAGACATAACAGATATTGTTAATGACATATGACTTTGGAACGTGTCCCTAGAGCATGCTGGTTTAATATATTGCTTTTAACTATAGACATTACTGTATTTGATTGCACACTTTACTGAGGTTTGTTCTGTCTCTTTCCTTATACTAAACCCTTTTTTTGGTACTTTTCACTGAAAAATCTGTTGTGTTTATATATTTTTTTAACGTTGCTCTTGCCAGTATTTGAACAAATAGTTTTCTGTTGTAGCAAAAGGCAGAGCAGAACTACTTAAGATTAATCTTCGGGAAGTAGAACTGGATCCTGATATCAACCTAGAAGAAATTGCTGAGAAGATCGAAGGCTACTCTGGTGCTGACATCACTAATGTTTGCAGGTATCTCATTCCCCTTAATTTGCTAATAAGACTGCATGCAAAGTCATCATTTGCATTACGTGGTAAGAGGCAATACCCATAACAGCTGAAGCCCTGCTAATGGTGACTGTGCTTGAGGCCCAAATGCATTCACTGGAACCATGTGTTACTGTTGTGTGGAGCAATCTAAAGTCACACAGAATCACAGAATCACAGAGTTGTAGGGGTTGGAAGGGACCTCAAGAGATCATCTGGTCCAACCCCCCTGCCAAAGCAGCTCCCCAGCTCCTTGGAGTCTTCCTGTGAGATGTGGTTTTCTTGGATCTGGAGAGAAGAAAAATTCTCTTGAGCAAATCTCACGTTACCCTTGGCTGCATTTACAGCATTTGTCTGTATTTGTTAGTGTAGTGCAAAGCAGGTGTGGTTTGGCTTTTGTTTTCTTAAATCCCATGAGTTTAAGAGCTAGAATTTTGTGATTCAAAGAAACCTTTCATAGAAAACTTTTTGGGGCTTGGAGCCTTTCACAGAAAACTTTGTGGGGCTTCTATATGCTGTGTGTTTGGACAGCACCCGCTGCAGCACGGTTTTGGTTTCTGCACAAATCTTCAAGGTACAAGCGTAATACAGATAGTTTATAGCATTAGTATTGAATTTATTTCCATCCTATTCCTGCAGTTTGTCTCATTTTTTGATAAATGAGTCTTTTCTGGTGGAGGGTAGGTATCTAAAAGAACTTAGTGGAAGACTTCTGTCCCTGTAACATTAAGATCCCTGCCAAGAGAAGCTGATCCTTTAAGAACATGGCTTGGGATAGTTTTTTTTCTTCCCCTGCTGCTTTGCTGAAATTGTGAAATGTCTCTGTGGTTTTGAAAACTTGGTGTGTGTCACACAGTGCAATAGTTAAATTACCTGTTCTCCCTGAGGGCCTGTGTTATCCCTTGCTGGGAAAAACCTGGGGAAGGAGAAAATGTAATTTGGGCCTGCATGTGGGCTGTGGTGTGAGAAATGAGCGGTGCTCTCTGTGCCAGTGGGTCAGGCAAACAGCATCCGAGCTGGGGAGCAGCCATAGGTACGATGGGCTCAGCCCTGCGGGGTCTGGTGACACTAGTGTCTGACACCTCCTGCTCTGCCCTTTCCAAATCCTGGTGCTCTGTGTGAGCAGGCAGCAGAGCTGGGCTGTGCTCCCAATGCTTACTGACTGCCCTTTTGGCTTGCACACTGGGGAGAACATGGAAATCTAAGACTATGGGATGCAAAATCCAGGCTACTTAAAAAAAAAGTTTTTGAGTGCAGTTCCTCTCCCACTCTGCCCTTTCCTGCACTGAAGTTGTAAAATTTCATCTCTATGAATCATTGTAAAAGGTTTTCAGTTTTATAGTTTTAATTATCTCTGCACATTTACCATATGCTTAAATGGGTTTTGGTGCCAGTGCATTCTTTGTGCTAAATTAATGTAGTGATCTGGGAACATGGAAGCTAAGAAAGATGTGAACCGCATCTTCTGTGGTAAATAAATGCTCTTTTAAGTGATCTTGCCCGTGGTTTCTAGCTAGAGAATACAATCAAAATTCATAGACTTACAGCACATGCTGCTAGCAATTAGCTCCATGCATTGTCCTGTATTTCCAGGGATGCATCTTTAATGGCGATGAGACGGCGTATTAACGGCCTCACTCCAGAAGAGATCCGTGCGCTTTCTAAAGAGGAGCTTCAGATGCCGGTTACCAAGGGGGACTTTGAGTTGGCTCTGAAGAAAATCTCCAAATCTGTTTCTGCTGCAGACCTGGAGAAGTATGAAAAGTGGATGGTGGAGTTTGGATCTGCTTAATCTCAATGACAGCTCTCCTTTGATAGTGTTTTATGGCTTTTGTTGTTTTCACTTGCAGAACGAAATCTTTTTAAAGGTTTAAAGAAAGGTCTGCCTCTGCCCCCATCCCACCTCCTTCTGGTTACAAACTCCATTTGCCTTTAAAGGGAATGAACACAATAATGAGCTGATAATGTAAAAGGTATTTTATCTCTGTAATAGTAAAATAAGACAAGCAGGAAGGGAAAAATACTTGTGAGGATAGTCATCTTTCATGTCTGGAATCAATAAATCAGCTGGGGGATGTGATTTTAGAGGAGCTAAGGGCTTGCTGTACCCCCAGCTCATAAGTGCTACGTTTTTGTTGAGCTGCTGACTCAGTCTCCCTTGAATGTGGCATCGAAGTTCTCTCTCTGCTTGGATATTCAGAGCAAAGCCTGTGGATTAATTGGCCTGACACAGAAAATGAGGATCAGTTTTACATCAAGACATGGGCTTGACTCTCCTCTCGTGTATACCCATTTGGAACTGATGTCACTTCAGACTGGATTGATGCTACCTGTGACAACTTCTGATGGAAATGAGAGGAAAAGAAAAAGGGCCTTGAGTGCTTTCAGTCCAATTTATGCTTGATCTCTGAACATAGTTTGTACTCATTTGACCTGTAGGCACTTTGAAGTTCGACCAGTAGGCACTTTGACTTAAGTTACATCTTGCACTTTTATGCTTGTGTAGCATCCTATACTTTGTCTGTGCTGTCTAGATATTACTATTATTCTTACTTAAGTACCAAGAGTTTAATACAATAAAGACACTAATATCAACACTGTCTTTAATAAGCAAGACTGTCCTTAAAACATGTGGCTGTGGACTCCTGACAAGACATGAAAACTCCTTGCTTTACTAGGCAGTGGGATTTGCACCTGCTAATGTTGTAGAACTGTTCATGCTTTTTTTTTTTTAATGAAGATTTCTTAAAAATGTATGAATGTTATTGATTTAAGGGAAAATAATCTGTACAATCTCACTTATGTTCTTACCTCTTTCTTCCGTTCCTGTGTACGAGTGCAGGATGAGAAGGGTTGGGTTATAAACTCAAATGTGAGAAATCCTCTCCCTAGAGTGCAACTGTCATGCTGACTCTATGAGCTTTTCACAGATTTGTATGTACAAAGGTCATGCCTGAGCATTACACCCGTAAGGCGGGCACCAGAAGATGAAGACCATCCCTTCCCTGCTGAGACTGTTATCATGGGGATCTTACTCTGTATGCTGAGCTTTACATCTTTGCCTAGTCACACTGGTGCACTCACCTAGGTAGGCTCAAAGATTAGGTTATTGGCTCAAGAGGGGAGCCATCAGTGGGCACAAGGAGCAACCAGGCAAGGAAGGTCAGGCCAACAGTGGGAGCAACTCAAGGCCCTAAGGATGCGCTTATGGCTCAGCATAAGTCCCATTCCTGCTCCACTGGTGGAAACTCTTTGTGTAGGGATACTAGATTCCTCAGAGAGCAATGTATGAGCATATCACTGCCTGCTGCCACAGTATATATACACACACAGTGTTGTATATATATATATAGTTGGCACCTAAATTACATAAAAAGCACATTTTAAAGCTCTGTTCACATGTCTCTCTAAGCATCTGTGAATGCCCTCTTGGGTGGCACTATTAATTTCTCTCCAATAAGCAATCTGGTTGTATGAAGTAATAAACTTACGTGTAGAGTCACAGAGTCACAGAATTGTAGGGGTTTGGAAGGGACCTCGAGAGATCATGGGGTCCAACCCCCCTGCCAAAGCAGCTCCCTAGCTCATACTGCACAGATAGGTGTCCAGATGGGACTTGAATATCTCCAGAGAAGGAGACTCCACCACCTCCCTGGGCAGCCTGTCCCAGGGCTCTGGCACCCTCACTGTGAAAAAGTTCCTCCGCATGTTGGTGCGGAACTTCCTGTGCTCCAATTTGCAGCCATTGCCCCTTGTCCTGTCTCCACTGACCAAAGAAAAGGGGCTGGCTGATTCCCCCTGCATCCCATACTTAAGATATTTATAAACATTGATTAGGTCCCCCCTCAGTCTTCTTTTCTCCAGCCTGAACAGCCCCAGCTCTCTCAGCCTTTCCTCATAGGAATGCTCCAGGCCCTTCATCATCTTCGTAGCCCTTCTCTGCACTCTCTCAAGGAGATCCCTGTCCTTTTTATACCAGGGAGCCCAGAACTGGACACAGTACTCCAGGTGGGGCCTGACCAGGGCAGAGTAGAGGGGCAGGATCACCTCCTTCGACCTGCTGGCCACACTCCTCCTGATGCACCCCAGGATCCCATTGGCTCTCTTAGCCACCAGGGCACACTGCTGGCTCATAGCCAACCTATAGTCAACCAGGACCCCCAGGTCCTTCTCCACAGAGCTCTTCTCCAGCAGGTCAACCCCCAGCCTGTACTGATACATGCGGTTGTTCCTCCCCAGACGCAAGACTTTACATTTGCTTTTGTTGAATTTCATCTGGTTTCTCCCTGCCCAGCTCTCCAGCCTGTCCAGGTCTCGCTGGATGGCAGCGCAGTGTTCCTGCGTGTCAGCCACCCCTCCCAGCTTTGTATCATCCACCCCTCCCAGCTTTGTATCATCAGGTACTTGCTGAGGGTGGATGCTATTCCCTCATCAAGGTCGTCAATGGAGATATTAAACAGGACTGGACACAATACCGAGCCCTGGGGAACACCTCTAGTCACAGGCCTCCAGTCAGACTCTGCTCCATCGATCACAACCCTCTGGGCTCGGTTCGACAGCCAGTTCTCAACCCACCTCACTGTCCACTCATCTATCCCATACTCTCTCAGCTTTTCTATCAGGATGTCATGGCAGACAGTATCGAAAGCCCTGCTGAAGTCAAGGTAGATGACATCCACTGCTCTCCCTCCATCCACCCAGCTGGTGATGAGATCATAGAAGGCTATGAGATTGGTCGAGCACGATCTTCCCTTGGTGAATCCATGCTGACTACTACTCATGACCTTCTTCTCTTCCAGTTGCTTGGTGATAGAATCCAGAACAAGCTGTTCCATAACTTTTCCAGGGACAGAAGTGAGGCTGACTGGCCTATAGTTGCTAGGATCCTCCTTCTTGCCCTTTTTAAAGACTGGAGTGATATTGCCTATCCTCCAATCCTCAGGCATTTCTCCTGTTCTCCAAGACATGTCAAAGATGGTAG
Organism: Laterallus jamaicensis coturniculus; assembly: GCA_022605575.1. Lineage (NCBI taxonomy): Eukaryota > Metazoa > Chordata > Aves > Gruiformes > Rallidae > Laterallus > Laterallus jamaicensis. The sequence goes on from JAKCOX010000012.1 coordinate 10,057,747, forward strand.
ACAGTAGCTCAGCAATCACTTCCACCAGCTCCCTCAGCACACGTGGATGCATCCTACCCGGGCCCATGGATTTGTGTGCATTAATCCCTTTGAGCCGCTCCTGGACCTCCCCTACCTCAACTAGAGGGAAGCTCTTCGTTCCCCAAACACTCCGATTTTCATCCAGGATCTGTGGGTCCCGAGGGGCCTTTGGAGTGAAGACCGAGGCAAAGAAGGCATTTAGTACCTCCACCTTCTCATCATCCCCCGTCACCAGGACACCCGCCTCGTTCAGCAAAGGACCTACATTATCCCTGGTCATCCTCTTACTATTCACATACCTGAAAAAACTCTTTTTCTTGCCCTTTATGTCCCTTGCCAGTTTCTTTTCCAGGTTGGCTTTAGCCTTCCTAGTCGCATCCCTACAGGCCCTGACAACATCCCTATATTCTTCCCAGGTGCTCAGACCCTGTTCCCACAGTTCATAAACATTTTGCTTCCCTTTGAGTTTACTCATGAGCTCCCTGCTCATCCACGCAGGTCTTCTGCCTCTCTTTCCCAATTTCTTACTCAAAGGGATGCACCTGTCCTGTGCTTGGAAGAAGTGCTGTTTAAATGTTACCCAGCTCTCACAGGCCCCCTTTCCTTCTAACAGCATAGCCCATGGGATAGCTCCTAATAGGTTGCGGAGGAGAGCAAAGTTAGCTCTTCCAAAATTCAGGGTAGCTATCCTGCTTCCACCCAGGATTTTGAACTCCATCATTTCATGGTCATTTTGTCCTAAGCTGCCCCTGACCTTCACCTCCCTAACAAGCCCATCCTTGTTAGTAAGAACAAGGTCCAGCACCCGCCCTCCCCTTGTAGGCTCCTGCACCATCTGTAGCAGGAAATTGCCTTCTACACATTGCAGAAATTGTCTGGACTGCATTCGACTGGCCGTATTGCTTGCCCAGCAAATACCTGGATAATTGAAGTCCCCCATAAGGACAAGCGCCTGAGATCTCGAGGCTACTTCTAGTTGCTTATAGAAAGCACTGTCAGCCTGCTCCTCTTGATCAGGGGGCCTATAGTACACACCCACAACAGTGTCACTCATACTAGCGTGACCCTTGATTCTTACCCACAAGCACTCGACTGATGGTTCATCTTTCCCCAGGTGAAGCTCAATACATTCCAGCTGCTTTCTGACATAAAGAGCAACTCCTCCACCTCGCCTCCCTAGCCTGTCTTTCCTGAAAAGCACATAGCCACCCATGACAGCGTGCCAGTCATCCAAGCTGTCCCACCACGTCTCTGTGATTGCAATGAGATCGTGGCTGTGCAACTGCACGAAGATCTCGAATTCTCCTTGTTTGTTTCCCATGCTACGTGCATTTGTATAAAGGCATTTTAATGGGGCAGCAGACGCACAGTGAGATTTCCGACAGGGGAAGGGCAATTGTGGCTCCACTGAGGAGTCCTCAGGGCAATCCACAGAATTTTCCCTACTGTCACATAGAACAATGTCCCCAAGTCCGTCACTGTACTGCCGGCATTTGCCTTCTTCCACCGCTGAGTCGTGTCGTGTCTCCTGAAGCACTTGCCTGACCCCAGAAGCCTTCCCAATGCCTCCTTCCCCTTTCCAATGCCCCCTTCCCCCTTCCTAACTAGTTTATAGCCCAATCAATAAGCCCTGCCATCTCCTGGGCAAGAATTCGCTTTCCCCTTTGGTTCAGGTGAGCCCCATCAGCAGTAATCATGCCAGGAGCAGGGTACACTTTCCCTTGGTCAAAAAACCCAAAGTTTTGATGCCGACACCAGTCTTTTGTCTGACTCAGAGTCTGTTTGTCTCACTCAAGTTGGGCTGCGAATGGTTTGCTAGTAACTGTTTCCAAAGGCTGTCATGCAACACAGATCTTTTCAGCATGTCCTGGTGTTGGTGGTGGACTCACTGGAGCCCTGGATGGAAAGCAGTTAAAGCAGAGTCTGCTTTTTTGGATAACACCATCAACAATGCTTTCCCTCTTAAATTAGCTTTTCCTTGCCATAAGCTATAAAATGGTGAACACTCCAATGCCCGGTGCGTGGAAAGAGGGGGGGTGAGGTGCCATAACGGAGAGATGGGACACAGCTTGATGCAAGTAAAAATCGATTTATTGTATAAAATCATTCCTTTAAATACACTCAGAAGATGGCATGCTTTGAACAGATTCGTTATTTCAAAACTTAACTGCTCGTGGGTTGTATCTGACTGGTCAACAGACTACCTGTATAATGCTAACAGACCTTCTGAAAGTCGTTAGACAGCAGGCCCAAGTTAACAAAGGAAGAGGCATCTTCTGGTGCCTTTTGTAGCAGGCGACAAGGATTACAATCTCGCACTTGCCAGGGTTTATGGTCTAAAGGTTCCATGTTATCTATCAATCTAGCATTGCCCAAGGCCCTGCTTTCCAAGCCCAATGCCACAGTGAGGAGAGCAGAGGCCTCAGCAGATGTTCAGTGTTAGCACCTGATTCAGATCTCCCAGAGACAGGCAGGCTTTTTTATTACATGCCTCTGGGCTGAAAGTATAATCAGGCTCCAGAGAAGCTGTATCAACAGCTGCCTGCTAACCAGAAGGCTTTCAAGAGCAAAACTTCTGTTAGGAGAGAACCTTCAAGCTTGGAAAGAGACTCCAGGCCTCTTGGGCCTGAGTTGATTATTTGAATTTTCTTACTAACTTCCTTATGGAAGCATGTGTAGTTTCCAGTGTTTCATAATGCCTCAAACATGAAAGAGCGAGCAAGGGAAATTGCTGATCAAGGGATTTCAGGAGAGGTCAAATCTCTGCATAGGAAAGTTCAGCTTGCCCCAGTTTAAAAGAGACTGTGAAATAGCAAAGGTGCGCTTGCTTGTTGGGATCATGGCAAAGATGAAAGAGCCTGTGAGCTGTAAAGAAGCCCTCTGTGAAGGGAGCACGGGCATAGCTGTACAATCCAGGCAGGAGGAGGTGGAAGCAGCAGAGGAATTAGTGAAATTCTTTTGGTCTGTTTTTGGAATAAACCACCCTGCATCAGTTTGTGAGAATTTTCTCTGATCTATAGTGACAGATGAGAACAGGATAAACACGCTGGTGTTTATCCTGTTTAGGATAAGCGCAGCAAGGGGATTGCAGAGCAACACGCTGGTGGCGAGTGGGTGTCAGCACCCTCTGAGAGAGCCACCCCCTGAACAGCACTGGAGGTGTGGGGTGCAGCAGGACTTGCAGTAGCTCTCTGATGGAACAAAGCCGACTGCCTAAAGCCACCCACAGTGGTGGTGACGGCACAGGCAGAGCCATGCTTTGATTCAGAAGATGCGGCACACCATCTCTTTCCCCGCTCTCGTTGTGTCGTGAGATTGCTGTGCGAAAGCCTGGCCGTGGCTGTGGGTGCCTCCATCACCTAGGCTTCCGAGCCTGACAACCCTCAGCTACCAGAGCTGCAGCAGCAAATGATGTTCCAGCCTCCCACAGCACAGGGTCATTTGACCCTTTCTGTGTCCTAAGCCAGCCTGGTTTGTACACCAGCTGTGACCTGTTCTTCTGACCTACTTATGGTGTACAGGCTTGTTCCGTGCCTGGAACAGAGGAGCTCCTTTTGTGCAACACAGAGCAGCTGCCTTTTGATCAGCAGGAGCGCCGTGCTCCTTATGCGCATCGGCACCTAGGTGTCTTGGACAGAGCCAGGCAGTCTTCCTTTTCTTTTGCAGGCCCCAACCAGCACTAAAAGTGTATGGGCTGAGATGTCACAGCTAGCCTGGCTCCCCACTGCAAAAACACTTAACAGCCTAATTTTTGTTCAGTATCTGGGTTAGGGTTTGGGGGATCTGGTTGTTACATGAAGCTACTGAGCCCTCTCCCAGCTTACCTTTGGAGGAGAGTGCCATGCGTCTCGCTTAGCAACCTGGCTGCGCACTAAGCAGTGGCGCCTTGTGCAAAGTCACTTAAGTAGAATATTTAGGCAAAGAGAGAAGTTCTTACTTCCAGATTATAACTGTGCTGCTCCCATTCGTGAGCAGTCCCTTGCATAAGCTGTTCAATGGGTGTAAAAGAAACTCTCTTGGAAGGAAGAGTTTTGTGAACCTGACTTTGGAGAGCAAGAAAGGTAGAAGTTTTGCCTAGGGGAAGATGCCAGAGTACCCAAGACATGGAGAGATGAAATTTCTTCTTTTTTGTGGCTCTTCCTTTTGTCTAGCAGTTACACTGCTGGGTTGAGCTTTCTGTTCCAATTTGTTTTGAAATAGTTAACCATTGTTTATCCGTCTCTCAGACAGCCCTTGCAGATGAATTGGTTCCACTGAGCCCTCCTTTGCTTAGCAGTTGGTGTTCCTGCGAAGCGTGTTGTGTGACATCTAATTGAACGGGCTGATGGCGTGAGATCTTCCTTGTGAAGTAAAGGTCACCCAAATGGTGAAGGTGAGAGGAACTGCACTGAATACCAATTGCACTGGCGGTAACAGAAACCATAGCAACTCTGCACAGGGTTTATAAATATAACCGAGAGGAAGAAGGGAAGAACCTTAAGGAGCTGCTGACAGCATTGCAATATGCACATTGATAAAAAAGGTGGTCTTTACGTCTTTACCAGTGAGGAGAACATATGTAAGAGGGTGGAAGTTGCTCAGTGAACAAAGGAAGCCACCACAGGCACTGCCGACAGGTTTTGTCGCCCAGCCTTGCTGCTTAGAAACATACCAATCTCCAGGGCCAGCTTGTTGCAGCCACAGCAAGAACTGCCTTTTATGTAGTCAGATTTGACATCCTAATAGTTTGCTTCCCATCTTGAAATGTCTTTAAACTTTTGGATGTGCTGGGAACAGAGTGTTTTTGGAGGGCTGGAAGGAGAAGGGGATGTTAATAGTGGTGTGTTTCCGTAGGCTTTGCTGTGCTGGGTACCACTGGGGTGCACCAGAATTGATGCTGCAAATGCTTACGGGGAGTTGAGATGGTAGAAGGGTGAGGAGAGAGATGGAAGTGAAGTCACTCATCCAAGGCCCTGGGGTCAGCACTGTCAGCATTGATCCTCTGACTCCCAGTTCTGATCCTAAAGCGTACAGCCTTGTTTCTCAGTTGCTTTTGATTTGCAGCCCCCTGGCAATTTTACTACTGAGTCCGAAGCTCCCTGTATTGTGAATTAAACACAGCAAGTTTGTTTTTCCTTAAGTACCTTTTGCAGGCCCTTCACAAAAAGCCTGTGGTGCTGCTGGGGGCTGCAGCCGATAGTTTGAAAAGCACTGGCCCGTGTCATCCAAAGCTTGCCTGGATTTCTTAGAGAAGGGAGACTGTAATGGATGCTGTTGATTTTATTTTCTTCTTGTTAGTTTGCTCAGAAAGACGATGCTCAGTGAGTGTGAGGTGCTTCTGCAGAGTTTATTTACAGTGTGTTTTTCCTGTGCAGATTGGCATTTCATCAGCATATGGCACAGCCATCTAAAATAAATATTTGGCTTTCCTTAATTTATGCTCATGTAGAAAGGTCCCTGAGTATGCATATCTATCCCTCTCTTGTATCTAATTAGGCATTTCTACCATGGTGCTGGGGGATTGGGCTCCTTCCCCCTCGTCCAGGAGCTGAGTTGCGACTCCTCCCCTGCGTGATGGACCTGCATGCCTCAGCTCGGGGGGACCGGGATAGGCAACCGGCTTCTCTGCTGACCGGGCTGTCAGCAGCACATCGGTGGCACTGACAGGTCAGTCTCCTTCTCTAGATACTGGAAATTTAGATTTACTTAAGCTGGGAACCTGAAAATCATATAATCACAGAATGCTTTGGGTTGGAAGGGACCTTAAGGATCGTCTTGTTCCACCCCCCTGCCCTGGGCAGGGACACCCTCCTCTAGCCCTGGTTGCCCAAAGCCCCATCCAGCCTGGCCTTGAACCCTGACAGGGAGGGGGCAGCCACAGCTTCTCTGGGCAAGCTGTGCCAGGGCCTCACCAAATGCTTTGTGCTCTGTGCACTCACCTCCTTTGCCCACTGAGGCAGCTGTGCTTTCACAAGACACAACCCAAAGCGAAGCGTGTGAGAGCAAACGGCGTCCTCTGAGGAGATGCTTGAGGAGGAGGTCAGGCAGCGGCAGGGTAGGAAGCACTCTGGGCTACGTGAGTGGTGAGGGGAGGGAAGAGCTCTCCCCTAGGCACACAGTACTCAGCGTGGGTAGGAGAAGAGCAAGAAACTTATTTTCCAACAAAGGAACAAATGAAAAACTCATGAGTTTTGAGGTGGAGCAGAGCCCGCCACAGCCAGTGACCCAGGAGGCCTTTTCCAACTCTGGTATATCCAGATGTTTTGTGTTCTCACAGATGCTTTGGAAACTTCCTACAAGTTTTCAATCTAACTTCACACTTGATTTGTGTTCATCCAATCTTGTCCTAATGTCATCTTCTATAGTTCTTGTTCCCTAATGTTTATCCTATATTCCTGGATGTATTTACAGAGTCATCATCTGTAGCAATACCTTGTACTTTGTTATACTGTACAAGGTTCTTCAGTGTCTTTTACGAGACGGATCCTCTTCAGCAACCTTTCTTTGCACCTGAGCCTGTTTTTTCTTTTTTCTGTGTTTTTTTGGGTGTGTTGGCTGACACTCACCTGAACACGAGCCAGCAGTGTGCCCAGGCGGCCAAGAAGTGGCCAATGGCATCCTGGATTGTTTCAGAAGTAGCGTAGCCAGGAGGACCAGGGAGGCGATCATCCCTCTGTACGCAGCTCTGGTGAGGCCGCACCTCAAATACTGTGTTCAGTTTTGGGCCCCTCACTACAGGAAAGACATCGAGGCCCTGGAGCATGACCAGAGAAGGGCAACAAATCTGGTGAAGGGTCTGGAACACAAGTCTTATAAGCAACGGCTCAGGGAACAGGGACTGTTTAGCCTGGAGAACAGTGGGCTCAGGGGAGACCTTACTGCTCTCTACAGCTCCCTGAAAGGAGGTTGTGGTGAGCTGGGGGTCAGCTTCTTGAAGGTAAGTAGTGTCCGGACAAGAGGCAATGGTTGCAAGTTGCACCAGGGGAGGTTCAGGTTAGAAATCAGGAAACATTTCTCCTCAGAAAGAGCAGTTGGGCACTGGAACGAGTTGCCCAGGGAAGTGGTGGAGTCACCATCCCTTGGGGTGTTCAAGGAAAGGTTGGATGAGGTACTTAGGGACATGGTTTAGTGAGCAATATAGCTGGTAGTGGGACGGTTGGACTAGATGATCTTGGAGGTCTTTTCCAACCTTAATAATTCTATGATTTTTTTAAACACAGATCACCAGAAGTGTACATGATGGGTCCATAAGCTACACACAGGCTTTGCCATCATGGTGTGTTGCTGTAATCAAGCAAATAAACTGAGTATTTGGTTGTATAACCTACAGGAGGGCAGAAGATTGAGGTATATTGCCATTGCACAGCAACTAGAGCTCATTAGATAGCAGACGATGGAAGGCAGTGGGATACATGAGAAGGAGGAGGGAGATGGAGTAGGTGTCCAGGCAATAGCAAGAGGGAAGATTTGGGTATTTTGCTCACAGGAGATGCAGCTAGGTGTACCCACGTGGTTTGAGTCCACAGCATTTCTGGGAATGTTTGGATGCAGCCCAAAGAGGAAGAAGAGTTTTGGAGCTAACAAGCTCCAGGGGTATTACAGCCACCAGTAATATGGGATGAGCATGAGTGTGGAATGCCAGCATGAATCACACCTACCTTCTGCCAGTCCCCCGATCTTTGCCATTCTTCTGTGCCAGCACAGAGCCCAGCCAAGCCTGGATTGTCCTGGTGCTTGCATGTGCAGGACCCTGCTGGTATGTGGTTCTCCAGGGCATGCTCCTTCCTCTTGAGATGTCGGGAAGCAAAACCAAACTTCAGTCTCCCAAATGGAGCCATAAAGCATTTGGCATCAGAAACCCTATTTTGTGAAGAATAAACCCACTTAGATTGAGTCAGCTCAGCAGATTCCCTTCAGATCTGGTGGTGCTTATTACAGCCAAGGTGGGAATAAAGCTATTGTGCTTCCGCTCCTCAGTGGTGGAGGCTGTTTTGTGGGGTTTTGCTTGTGTTGCTCTGCTGGGACTGTGTCAGTGTGCCAGCAGCCCACTCTGGCTACGTATGGACATCCACAGCTTTGCTGCGGAGGGCTTGGAGACCCTGGGAATGTGAAGACTTTGTCTCCCATTTGAGACCCAGGAGCTCTGTTTCTCAAAGATTCCTTCCATCTACTGGTGTTTTATACTTTCTTTGAGCTCTCCTGTTGGGAGCTACCTGCAGGTTTCCTGGCCAGTATTTTCTTCTAGTAGTGAAGTCCCTGGCCAGGTTTGGTGAAGGACAGAACAAAACAAACTTTTGTCTAAACACACCTGACAGAGCCCACTGCAGCTTCTCAGCTGCCCAGCTTCCCAAACAGGAGTCACATCTGCTTGAGACAGTGTTGAATATAGAGAAGAACTATGGGACACGATGAGGAAGAGATTGGCGTAAGGAGTTCCTGCTGCTGGAACTGCTACTGGGGTGGTGATGCAAGTGCCTGAGTTAGGATCCATGGCTGCTTTAGGGGACCAGATTTGGAGTTCTTTTTGCACAACTGCAGATACTTGTGTCTGAGCTGGTCATCCAGACTCCCTATAGAGTGGGCAGAAAGAAATGGGCAAGCTTAGGATGAGAGTTCTCTGACAAACCTGAGAGGCCTTCTGCAGGATCAGATGATCAGCATGTCCAGAGTGCCATCTATTATACAGGGAGTCAAGGAGAAGCATTTTAGATGATCAGTTTTGGGTAGAAAGAACATCTCTGTGTTAGTCTGTATCTCCTCAGTGCCCCTTACCCTTGCTGCATCCTGGCAGTTACCTACCTTTGGATGTCTCGTGGTCCTCAGTATAAAATCATTTGAGTTCATGTCTTCTTGTTTACCTGGAGTTGAAGGTTCAGGAGAGGAGGTGCTGAATGGTGCTTTTGAGGAGATTATGTGAAAGTGGCCAGGTCTCCCCATCCTCCAGGTTGTGGTCAAGGTGATTTCCAGCTAGATCTACCCTGCACAGGGCTGAGGGTGCTCCTGGAGAAGGTGACAAGCCAAGGCGGGCAAAGGTGCTGGTTGGAGATCCAGTTGGAGCATACTGGTGCTGTTTGGAGATCCAGCATGGGTGCAGCCAGGCTGTACAGATGGCTCATTGCTGTCCCCAGTGCTCGTTAGCAGACCTACAGATGATGTCCTCCAGGAGGCTGAAATTGGAGATGGCCTTTCCTTGAAGAACGCTGTCCAGATGACTGCCATGGGATGACTCCTCGCTCCTGGAGCCAGCTGGGGCACTTTGGGACGCGCATGGGGATGTGCATGGCTGGGCTGGCTTTGCCTGCTCTTTGTGAGGACAGGGCTGGTGCTGTTTCCATTTGCTCCCACAGACACAGCAGCGTATCTCCTGGCTCAGCTTCCTGAAGGATTTCTGATCCCACCAAGCCTTTTCAGCTGCTGTTGCTATAAAGCTAGACCACTGCTGTCTCTGTGAAGCTCTGCTCTTCACATTCCATTTTACCTTGAGACAACCCCCTTTTTTTTGCCTTGAGAAGGGGTTTAGCACAGTGTGAAACAAATGTTTCGGTATCTTCTGCAGTCTCTCAGGACTCATTCTGAATTTACATTTAAGCCTTGGGTTTTATTTAAGCCTCAGAGGTTTTTTCCATGTAATTTTCCTGTAGAGAGGGGAATATGCAGCTCCTGAGCGTGCAGAACCCTCCTCAGCCTGCATGAATCCCTTGAATGGGATTTTCTACACCACGTACACTGAGCTTATAACCCCTTTGATTTCAGGCTCCTTGGGACATGGTGCTGACTCCAGGTAGGCAAATATAGTGATTCCTTAAACCACATAGAAGCTGCGGAGTACAAGAGCTCAGCTGGAGAGGATTCAAAGTCCTGCTGAGCTCTGAATTCCTGAAGACCACTCGAGTCCTAGAGCCAGCAGAAACCTCCCGAATGTGGCCATCTGCAGAAAGACGTCCTTAAGAGAGCAAGAAATCATCAGGGAAAGAAAGGGCTTGAACTGTTTTCAAGATCCATAAGCACTTGAGGAAGTTTGAAGAACAAGTAGCTTGATAGTCACTTTACACGCCCAGCAGCATTCAGCTTGTGCATCTAGCAGCTATAGCTGGGCGCTTGGTACAGTACCTGGCCCTGGGGCTGGGCTCAGGGCACGTGGCTCTCACTTTGGGCAGCTTTAGCTTTAAAGCAGCTGCGAAAGTTTAAGCACAAAGTGCTGACTGGAGATACCCACCCCGAGAAAATCTGTGAGGGATGTACACATGCTGGGCTTGTTTGGGAACTGTAGCTGATTTACAGAGTGAGCTGAATTGGAAGGTTCTCTGTGCAGCTTTCCAGCGCCTTATTTTTCTGATGTGGATGTGTAGGAGCTGTTTAAAAGGCCCATGTTTGCTAACAAGGAGCTGGGTAATTGGGGAGGTATTTATGAAGCAGGCACGTGCAGGGTGGGGAAGTGACATGAGCAGCAGCCCCAGTGCTGGAAAGAGTCTGGATGTCTCAAGGCATCTCCAGCCAGGTATGAGGGACCTGTGTCCTGCTCTCCTGGTGGAAGAAAGGTCCTCTTGTCCTTGTCCCATAGGTGTCTGTCCCCAGTCCTGGCACCGCGGTTAAGAGAACGCAGGAAATCTGAGAGCCTCCACAGAAAGGCAGAAGAGGTGCAGAGAAGCATGGGCTGTGTAGGACCATGCTCAGAATGAGGGCTGCTGTGTTTTAAAAAAGAAAATTTTAAGGGGAGTTAATTTGATAGTTTTAAAAAAATTTTTAAAAAAATATTTAAAAAAAAATCTCTTAAAATCTCAAAAAGGAAAGTATAGTAAACATTTGTAAAGAGGGAGAGGGTGTACCCTTAGTGGTGTCCGCTCTTGGTAAGGCAGAGGGAAACAGGCTCAGAGTAATGTATGGGATATATGTGTTAAACATCAAGGGGAAGAACCCAAGCCTCCCCGCAGGAAAAACTGGACATGTTGTGGAGACCCCAACCCAGCGAGGTGTGTCTGAACTACAGACTGCCCCCCCCGGGCGGTGTGAGAGGAGCCGTTCTACCTGAGCAGGGGAGCAGACTAAGGGATCTCCCAGACCTGCTCCTGATGAGTTCTGTCACCTTTCTCCTGTACACTGAGGATATGAGTTTTGAAGCTGCTGCTCTGGCACCCACCAGCAGTGGCTGTGGGACACACGTGAGCACCTTCAGGTCTGTGGAGCAGCCTCCCAGCATCCATCCTCACGTGTCTCGGAGCCCCAGTTCTTCCTCCCCAACCTGAAAAGCGACCACTTCACTTACTAATGGTTTATTAATACATCAGGGCTCTGGGCTGCTTCCCTTAAGATTTTGTCCAAGAATGTGATAGGCATCTGGGAAAAAAAGGACATATGAAAAGTGGAATTTTATTTCTATGAAGCTGGATTCTGTCACCTTCCCAGGTTGCATTTGGGCAAATTCATCTCCATTTCCATTCCCTGGAAATTCCTGCCTGTGTCCTGACATGCAGAATTAGCACCTAGACGTTTCTCAAACACCTCAAGAGATGCAGTACCCATCACTCACTTCGCGATTTCCTTCTGAGGGTTAACATCCTGATGGTTAAAAGGTACTCCTGATTTCTAATTCAGCTCAGCGTGCTGTCTGGTGCCTGTCACTGTCCATCTGTATGCCTTTCTCAGATGAGAGTTTTAGTATCCCCTCAGCATCCCGTATTTTCTCTCCACAAATGTACTTAAACACGTCATCAAATCACTTCTGGGTTTTCTCTCTGACAAGTTCCAGAGGCTGACCTCTAGAAGTCTCTCCCTGTAAGTGGTTTTCTTCAACTCTCAAACCATTTTTTCATGGCTCTTTTCTTCACCTGCTTCGATTTTTTGATGTCCTCTTTAAAATATGGCACCTCAGCAGCATGCAGTATGCTGGTGTCAGTCTGACCAAGGACGTACGCGGAGATAAAATCGCCATCCATTCTACCTCACAGTACTGTTGCTTGTACACAGAAGGACCAAATTAGCTCTTTCTGCTCCAGAAGACAGAAAAATAGGTCCCAGGTTTAGGAACCAGAAGGCCAGGTAGGGGCATTAAAAAGAGAAAAATGAAGCCGACATGAAAGCAGAATTACAAGCCAGGGCAGCATTAACAGCACAGCGTGAGGCTCGCCTGCACGCATTAGCTGAAATAAAATGCTGAGGAAACAGTTTCTTCCACTTCCGAGCCTGTTGGGAGCCAAGGCTGCTGTGACAGCTCCTCTGCAGGGGCAGGCTGGGCACCAGGGTGGCTGGGTACCCTCTGCGGGGGCAGGCTGGGCACCGGGGTGGCTGGGTTCCCTCTGCAGGGGCAGATTGGGCACTGGAGCAGCTGGGTACCCTCTGCGGGGGCAGGCTGGGCACTGGAGTGGCTGGGTACCCTCTGCGGGGGCAGGCTGAGCACTGGAGTGGCTGGGTAACCTCTGCGGGGGCAGGCTGGGCACCAAGGCAGCTGGGTAGCCTCTGCAGGGGCAAATTGGGCACTGGAGTAGCTGGGTACCCTCTGTGGGGACAGGCTGGGCACTGGAGTGTCTGGGTAGCCTCTGCGGGGGCAGGCTGGGCACTGGAGTGGCTGGGTACCCTCTGCGGGGGCAGGCTGGGAACCAGGGTGGCAGGGGGGGTGAGTTACTCCTCTGTGTGTGGCTATGCTTGGCACACCCTTGCTGAATTGTGACACAGGGTTCTTGCGGAGGCAAGAGCAACCTCTGATCCTTCCTGGGACATCCCACAGCTTGGGGCTGTTAGATCAGCCCTGGGAGCTGTGTGGTGGTGTTGGAGCTCCATGCACATGAAGGCATTAAGGCACCCCCAGCCCTTTGTGCTCTCTGTCTTCTGCCTGCAGAATCTCTCACAGGCAGGAGGGGTTTTCCAAAATCCCCTCACTCCAGTACCTGGTGGCACTTGCTGAACATAGAGTCACTGCGTCATCTACAGACACATTTTGAGTACATGTCCTCAGCATAAGCCTCATCTTCCTGTATCAGAGACTGACCTGACCTGATGGCCCTCAAATCTCCAGGGGATTCCCCAGGGCAGATCAAAGGCAATGTGCCCAGTGGTCAGGTCTCCTGGTCTTTGAACATGTTTCTGTAAGACAGTTCCCTTGTCTCCTTCCTCATTTCTGTATCTGTAAAACAGGCTTGGCAGTTTTGGGGGCTGCTAAGATGCTCAGGTCCCATCTAAAGCTTTCACGTCTCTCTGTCAGCTTGGTCTGTTTCAAGCCCTGTCGCGCTGCTTCTGCACTCACAGCAAGGGTGACAGGGTGTCTCCTTCCTCCCTGCTGGTGCAATGCTGGGTTTTGACCCCTGGTACTTGGGCATCTGGGAACCTGAACACCGTATCCAGCAGTCCTGTGTTTACTGCATGTGCTTCTTGTTGGATCCATGTGTAAGGGTGTCCTTCCCTCATGGGAGGAATGAACGCCAGGGAGAAGAACACTGGTATAGAGAGAGGTGTTGGGGAATTGGACTGCGGAGACCCTGGTGGAGATTCACCAAGATGGTTGGAGCACATGAAGTACTGAGAGATGGTGAGAGAGGTTGGCTTATTCAGTTGTAGGAGAAGGCGTCAACAGAGATCTAATTGTTTCACCTTTGCAAAGCTCTTCCTCGTTTTTAAATTTGTGAGTGTGCACTTCCAGCCCTGCCCAATGTAATGAAAAACAACAGTGTTTCATCTCTTGTTCAGTCCCTCACATCTTTGTAAAAAGGGTTTAGGTCACAGGGATGGGGCCAGTGTCCTCTACCCATGAGACTGCTTGAAGGGAAACAGATGTTAGATCATTTTACTTGGCTATGAGGCTGTCTTCACCAAGATTTCCTCTTGCTCCCTGTCATGGTTTAACTCTGCCTGGCAGCTCAGCAACCTACTGCCACTCGGTCACTCCCCTATAGTTGGGTGGGGGCAGAGAATTGGGAAAGTGAAAGTGAGAAAACTCGTGAGATAAAGCGAATTCAATAGGTACAGCAAAAGCCACACATACAAGTACAGTCAGGCAAGGAATTCATTCACCACGTCCCATGGGCAGGCAGGTGTTCAGCCATCTCCAAGAAAGCAGAGCTCCATCCCACTTGGGAAGACAGATGCCATCACTCCAAATGTCCCCCCCTTCCTCATTCCCCCAGCTTTATATGCTGAGCATGATGTCCTATGTCATGGGATATCCCTTCGGTCAGTTGGGGCCAGGTGTCCCAGCTGTGTCTCCTCCCAACTCCTTGTGCACCCCCACTCAACAGTGGGGTGAGAAGCAGGAAAAAGCCTTGGCTCTGTGCAAGCACTGCTCAGCAACAGCTAAACCATCCCTGTGCTATCAGCACTGCTTTCCTCACAAATCCAGACCCCTGTACCAGCTGCTGGGTAGAGAATTAACTCTATCCCAGCCAAAACCAGCACCCTCCCTGAATTGTCTCGGTAACACTTCGTCCCTCAGGCATCTGCTCTGTGCCATCTCTGAACTGCCATGCAAGACTGGAGAACTGCATATATGATGCTCCAGACAGGGAATTGCCACCCATCTTTGTCAGGGCAGATCCTGCAGCCTCTGGCCACATGTGGACCATTGATTGACAGAGGCTGGGAGCTGCTCTGGAGGCGGTGCCTCGAAAGTGGAGCCGGATGAAAAACCGCTCTTCTTGCTGCCATAGAAACTGAACAGACTTAACAACAACTTATTACTCCTCTCATCTCCAACAGCTCTGCATCTGAAGTGCCTTGACCTATGAAGTTATTTGTATTAAGTATCACCTGATGGCTGGAGAAAAGGGATTGAAGGAAAAAGAGAAGAGGAAACTCCCAAAGCTCTTGTGGAAGACACTGGGCAAAGGGTAGGCTGCTGAGAAGTAGAGGCATTGCTCTGGGATGCAAGGGAACAGAGAGGCCAGGAAGACGTTGTTGGACAAGAGGAATTCAGCATGGGTGTAGAAGAAACCCAGCAGGGTGTCTCTGAGCTTTGCTGTGACCCAGCCAGCTGGAGGACTAGCAGTTTCATGGGCACATCGCTCCCTGGCAGTATTTTCCACCCACCATGCCGTTTCTTTCTGATAGCCACACCAGTGTGAAGCTGCAGTCCCCAGGGAGCCCCAACTCACTAAGAGCCAGTGGGAACTGAGGGCCCATGGTGCCCCCCACTCCAGCCAGCCCCACCGGTCCCAACACCTGCAAGAAGACCACGGTGAGGGGGAAAATTTGCAGAGTGGGCAGCTTTGTGAGCTGAAATATCCTCTGCCATTCAGCTCAAGCCCCTGCTGCTAATGCTTTCAGGAACAATATAAGTATCTACATATTGATTTTGCCTCTTAATGATTTTTGCCTGTTAACCCAGTGCTGAATACATGGAAAGCCCAACTGTGGTCACTCTTATAGGTCTGAGACCTACAGAGGCTCTGCAGAGCTCTCAGGCCAGCCAGGGACTAGGATGAGTTTTATAAATTCACACAGGCAGCAGGAACAGGCTCAGGCAGGCTCCTCGCTCCGTTGGCACGGAGAGCAGCTGTGCTGCCATTCAGTTCTTGAGGATACAACCATTGTGCAGAATAACCTGCTGTCAGATTAAGACACAGCCCTGTGGAAGCAGTTCAGATGCTTTATCCTACTCCTGACGTTTCCCTGGGAGCACCCACCCCTCTGGGTACCACAGGTAGTAACGCTTCTAGAGCAGTTTTACAAATACAGGCCCCGTTTTAACTACCTTGGGTCAATCTAAGTAAAGACAAGCAGATTGTCAAAGACTAACAGTAAGGAGTAAGAACACCTCTTGAAACCTAGAAAACCATGACAACGCTGGAGTTTTACCATGCGGCAGACGCCAATGGCAAGCATGTGTGAGATGAGGCATTTCCTTTGCACAGAATTTTAGGGGTTGGAAGGGACCTTCAGAGATCATTGAGTCCCATCAGGCAGCTGCATAGGGCACTCCAGCAAATACCCTCTCATTTAGAGGGGTTCCTCTCATTTAGGGGTTGGCATCTTGGGGGTTGTTGAATGTGTCCTGAAAACATGTGAACTTGTGCGTCCTTCATGCCCTGCTCTCATGGCGGTGGTGGGAAGTTGCTGTTGTGGTGGTTTCATGATTCAAGTGCCCAGTGAAAAGCTGGAGGTCTCAAGGGGTCAGGGGAGAGGGGAGGAAGTGAAGTCTCCAAGGCTAGAAGGAATGACGATGCTTTGATGTCCTTATTGTCAACCATCCCAGAAAATAGGACATTTCCTTCACTTTAGAGAAACCCAAATGGAATTTCTAGCATCAAAACTTTTCCAGACAAACTCTGCCAATGCTGGCCTTGCTAGCTTCAAGGGCATGGAACATTAGTGAGGAGCCTCCCTCCTGGATATTGAAACCCCTCCCACCATGTGGCAAGTCACAGGCATTTGGGTTTTATCAATGAGGAGATCCTGTGCATGGACACATAGCCACCAAAACCTTCCTGAGCAAGCTTTCCTGGGCATGGTGATGGTTCCTTCCTGTGGTGGTGGGATCTGCAGCATCCTGGCAGGAGCTTCTGCAACCCAGCAGCTTAGGCTGCTGCAGTTAGGAGCTGCTGATCAGGGCCATAGGTGTCTGGCAGTGATGGTCAAACATGTGACAGAGGAGAGCCATTCCCTGCAGACCCCATCCAACATCAGACACTCACTGCTGGCCATGCTAGCCTGGAGTCCTCGCCTCACCTGCTTCTTCACCCTAAAATCAGGGCCACACAGAAGAAAACAGCATGAAAAAATACTGTTTGTGCAGCAGCTGTTCCAGCACGTTATCTTTTGTCATCCTCTCATCTGCTTGCCTTTTCCTATCTCAGTGCAGCTACAAGGTGCAAAGGGAAGACACAGCAGATACCTGTGGCTGCTGCTACCAAAACCAGAGGCAAGGTGTTCCTCTGGGCAGTGCTTGGTGTGCACAGTCACGTCACCTTGCCCTGTGCCTGTGGGTCGGTGGGGAGCTTCGAGACAGCCCAATCTGCTGCGGGGCGTTGAGTTCAGTGTTGGCACATCCTGATGGCATACCACACACCTACAAGCTGATCCCTGTTTCTGGGGACCTCTAAGCAGTCTGAAAATGCTACTGACTAGCAAATCCCAAAATCAAAACAAAGAGGAGTTCACAGGAAGAAGGTTCAGACCCAAGAAATCTGTCAACCACAGTCTTCCCTAGAAATGGATACCGCTGAGGTAGGGGTGGGCACACCACCTTCCAAGCTGGCTGCTTGAGGACCAGAGATGAGTAGGGGTGGCTCAGAGCCACGAGGACACCCAGTCCTGGTCAGTGACTGACCACTCCTGTGTTATGGGATGAGCAACCTGGCCATCATGTCCCTGCTGCAGCAGCACTGGCAGGGAGCAGTGTAACCACAGCCTGTGCTGTGGGCTGTGAAGGAGGTGATGGAGCAGTTGCAGAAGATGAAAGAAAGTCTCAAGGCACTTAGGGTCAACGCTGCATGGCACCAGCAGTTGCCTTAGCCTGCTGCTGGGGGTCCCAGGGCTTGGCAGGGGCTGCATGTTGTGGAAAGGCTATCTGCTGCCATGGCCTGCGCAAGGATGGCTTGGAGAAGGATAGAGATGCAGTGGCCATGGTGCTGGCACAGCCTACAGTTTGTGAGTGCTGCTGTGTTTTTGGCTGGAAGAGCTCTCACAGTGAGATCGCTGGCAGTGCCAGAGGAACCTCCAGCATTCACTGCGGCTCTTGCAGGATGCTGCAACAGCTTAACTTCCCCTGGGAGAGATTATAAAACAATAAGTTGTTGGTTTATATGTTTAATGTGGTAGTAAATTAGATGAGGAGCTCAGCATTTAATTGTGGAGCTCAAAAAGCCAGACATTATCCACGAGCTCTGACATCTTCCCAAACGATATTTTGCAACCCCTTGACACAGGCTGGTCAGAGCCAATCTCTGTCCTCCCAGTGCATCTTCCTCACAACTAGGGGTGAAGCTCTGGTGCCTGCAGCAACACCTCCAGGAGCAAGTCTTCCCACTGTGCCCTGCTGGCACCAGTGGGATGCACAACCTCCCTGTTGGGCAGCATCCCTGAGCACAGCGGCAGCTCAGCACACTGATGACAGCCTGCAGAGCAGTCCAGAGCCTGAGGCTGTGCTCGGTACGGGCAGGGCTCTGGGCATTCCCATTTGCCCCTTTTACTTCTCCTGTTTGCCCACCCAGCCCTCAGTCATCCTGGGCAGGGGGAGTGGGCCAGATCCAGAGGGAACTGCTGCCTGGTGAAGCAACGCCACGTATTTGGCTGAGGAAGTTGCCCCACTTGCTCGGCTGGGTGCCTCCTGCCAGCACAGCAGCATCACTGCCTGTCTTTTTGCCAAAGGCCACAGACTGGGAACTGGAGCAGGGCTGTTTTGTGTGGGACAGCCCAGGAAGGTGAGAATTATTCACATGCACAGGGTGCCTATGACAAGAGACACTGTGTACTGCGTGTGTCACCCTTCCTCTTTGAAAGCCTCATCTTGCCTCCTTGCCAGCCTGTGGTCAGAAGCAGTAAACTCCATGAGCACCTCCGCATGAAGCCATCATGCATGCCCCCTTCCCTCCCTGGGTTGTCATGCCAATTTGGGCAGCATCTCTACTGCAGCAGGTGCTGGGGGAGTCAGCTGTAGTACCCTGGTTCAGTATCGCAGCTCCTGGACCTGCTCTGGGAGGTTTTGGGGTTGGAGGGGGTTTATTTTATTTTATCTTATTTTAATTTGTAATTTTTCCCTCCTCCATTGTAATGTATTTTAATCTCATGGTGAATCTGTTGGCAGCTGCCCACAGAGGGTTGGGCATACAGGTAGCAGAATAACTGGCTCCTGAGCAGCTCCCATGTGGACTCTCTATTTTGAAGCTAAAGAATTTAATTAAGAATAACTCAGTTTTGGGCTAAAATAGTTTTTACGCCACCTATTGAGACAGCCATCCTGGAATGGTTTTTCCAGCAGCAGTTGTCTTGGTGTGGTTTTCCATGAAGACACTGGATGTGTGTGCAGTGTACTAGGTAATGATGCTGGCACCACAAAATGACCTCCTTCAAAAAGTTTGGTTTTGCATGATAAATTATCCACATTAACAAGGTCTCCCAAGAGAGTGTCTCCCAAGCATTAGATCCTAGGGAGACCCTTTCTCCTGGCTGGACTGGGCTAAGAGTGTCACTGTGATGGTGGTGGTGTTGCTGGATGGTGTCTATGCCTTGGATCAAGCACTCAGGGTTTGGGGTGTGTTGGCAGCATAGCAGGAGCACTTCATAAAGAGGAAACAGATGACAGTTCTTTTCCTGTGTTAGCTTTGGCATGGGTAAGTCTTCCTCACAAAATAACTTCTTAAATTAAGCCAGTGAGGTTTCAAACTAGACAAGTTCTCATGGCATGGGGGAAGAAGAAGAGTGACCCATTGGCCATGCTGAGCCATGGAGAAGGTGCATACCAAACAACTACATAAACACATCACAATTATGTGCAATATAAAAATAATCAAGTCCAAGTTGCCCCTACCAAGATCTTCCCTGGGGCCTTTGTGCTGGCATGATTGCATGGGAAAAGTTGTGGACACCCCACTGTCTCAGCTCAGAGACTCTACAGGGACCTGAGATCAAGTGGGGAACTCCCCAGAAGGGGACAGGAGGTGACTTGTGGGCAAATACCACCCAAACATGTATCTCTGCTTCTTTGGGAAGGGAGCTGACATGAACCCACCAATGTGGCACAGAGCTGAAATCGCTGGCTGGCTGGCTGTTCATCACGTGTTTGCTGTTTCATGGCTACCACCTGAAGAATGGTTCAGATGAAGAATCACAGCCCAGCCCTGACATAACAAAGGCACAATATGACATGCTGGACCTCATACATGTTTGTTTTGGGGGCTTCAGGATATAGGCAGTTGTATCTGCATTACTGACTGGAAGGTGCCCTGGGCTTTTCTCTGTCTCTGCGGCAGCTAGACTGGGGTGAGCCACAGCCATGTGGTTGAGCTCTCTATCCCAAAACACAGGGTGACTGCACTCAAGCTACCTACTGGGAAAGGTCCTTCTCCCATCCTAACTACTGGAGCATCATGGAAGAATCATGGTCAGCATGGGTAAGCCATGGTGGGCCACTGAGCCCTGGGGAATGCTGACAAGGGACTGGCTATCTGGGCAAACCACCCATCATCTTGTGAAACACATCAGCCTGCCAGTAACCTTGAAGGCAGCTGAGGCAGCCCATGCCATCAAGCGAATGGTGCCTGAATCCAGTGACACGGTGGTAGCGGCCTGGGGCCTTCACTCCACGTGCCATTTTCGTCACAAACACGCCCTGCTCAAGGCACCCCCACAGCATCGGCCTGCGCCTCATGCTTATTTAAAAGCAAACCAGGAGTGCTCGAGCAAAACCCCACAGTGTGGGTAACAAGGCTTGGGAGAGGCTCTGTTCCAAGTGTCACCAGCTGCACAGCCACGTAAACAGCCCCAGGGTGCTGGTGACTCCAACGCTGCTTTTTCGTGGCTGAAAAATGATTCTATTTATTGAATATTTGGCTCACACTTGAGAGCTAAAAACTTCCTTTTCCCACCTTCTGTTGAGGAATGCATGCACCTCCGGTGTGTAACCTAGTGTGAGCTGCTTCTCAGGGGAGAGGAGCTTAATGACTCATGGAGATCCACTCTCCACTCAGCCTGTGGGCTGTGACGTCCATGCAGAAGCTGCTTGGCTCCTCAGGAGTGGAATCCCTCTAAAACTGCAAGGGTCTCTGACTCGGGGCCTTACAGCAACTGCATGAAGGGAAAAGCTCACGGGGAGTGAAATAAAAACGTGTCAGATGGCAGCAGTGAGCAGGCACTTGGGTGAGGCAAGTGGCCAGGGGAGCATCAGTGGGGACTTTGTTTTGGTTTTGAGGATGGATAAGGAGCCTCTGAGAGGTTCCAGAGCTCCTTCGACCTCAGAGATGGAATTTCAGCTGACCTGGGGATCCCCCCCAGACTTGTTTGGTAATTGCCTGGTGAAGGTTTTTGCTCATTCTCCAAAAATATGCTGAAATTTGGGATATCTGGTGGCCCTAGCTGCCCCACAGAGGTCACACCAATCGGGGAGCACCTGCCTCACAGCATCCATGAGCACACTCTCAGGCTCAGGCACACCAGCAAAGGGGTGACCTGGGTTGAGTGTGTGCCCTTGGCTAAACTTGAGCTGCACAAACCTCTATTAATGGATTGGGGGTCTGTGACTGGGACATGGAGACAAAGACAACAGCCCAGTAGGGATGGGACCAGCCAAGGGGAAAGGGCATCTTCTATCTGCCAAAGAGGGCTGCTGCTTCCCTTTCTGTTTCACCTTCTGAGTAACTATGGAGTGTGCGATACCATGTGTGAGACATTCTGACAGCACTGCTCAGCAGAAGCCAGCCCTTGTTACCATCTCCAGAGATCCTTGTCCCAGAACAGTAGGTGATGGGCACAAACAGGAGGCTCCATCTGAATATAGGACATATTTTCGCACTGTGGGGGTGACTGAGCAATGACATAGGTTGTCCTGACCATTGTAGAGTATTCTTCCTTGGAGATACTCACAAGCTGTGTAGACATGGTGACATGGTCCTGGGCAACTGGCTGTAGGTGGCCCTGCTTGAGCAAGGGGGTTGGATCAGATGGCCTCAGAGGTTTCTTCCCTCAGTCCCTCTGTGACTCTGAGGTATGCTGCCTTGACTTTACCAGAGAAAAAGGTGTCCTGGGGGATACTGGGCTGGCATTGCCCATTCCCAGCTGGACCAGCACCCCAGAGCCCACAGCCATGCTGCTGCAGCACCCTTGTCCAGGTAGGACCCAGTCATTACCTTGTGCTAATGGGTGCAGCCTGATGCTTACTACCCCTGAAGCAGAAGCCTCTGTGTTTTTATGTGAGCTGTCAGTGCTGGGCAGAGAGCAGCAGGGTGCAGAAGGCTGGCTATCCCCCATGGCAGGCTGGGCAACACCGTGCACTGGACGTCTGCAGAGATCTCCCGCAGGAGCGAAGTGAAGGTCCTCAGTTTTCAGCACTGCATGTGTACTGCTGCAGAAATACATGTCTGGGGTTTTAAACATCGTGCTGGTCTCTGCTAGGAAAAGCTGCCTTCACTCTGCCAGGTGCCGGTGTCGCCGGAGGTGACCCGACAGTGCAGCAGCTGAGCAAGCTCCTCGTGCTGTGCTGCACCTGGGTTTGCTCCTGGCCACGCTGCTCTTCCTCAGCCAGGATCTGTGATGTGCCTCTGGTCCCACGGGTGGGCACGGCACCTCTGAGACAACCATCATCCCCTTCTTTTCTTGCAAACGGGGTGGAGAACCCGTGCAACAAGCTGCAGGCACTTCCTGCCTTGGAGGAGCAAAATAGCACCGGCGCTTGGCTAATTAATTGTCATCATTAATTGCTTTTCTCAGTTTATTCATCCTTCAAGGGACCTCTTCCCTGATGACTTTTCAGGGAACATGAGCTGCGACTGCCAGCCTTCACCAGCGCTGGAAGAGTCGGGCTGCATGTTGCAGATGGAAACGTGGTGGTTGTGGTCACTGTTTGCTGTCTGGAGTCAAACCCTCCTAGAAATATCACACAGGCAGATAAAACGTGGCCAAAGCCAGGATGATGTACCTTCTGAAACAGGCCTCCGGAGAGAAGAGAAAGCAAAAACCTAAGGCAGAAGATGGAGCCCAGTGGTACAAGCCTGCCTTTGCCTTTGGGGAGATAACAACATTACTGCTGAAGCCAGCAGGAGCTTCCAGTACAAATTTGTTTGCTGCACATGGGTGGTATCACCTAACAAATTGCCTGGGTCCTGAGTATTAGGGAAGAAAGGCTGTAAATAATTTCTGGGATAGAATTTCTGCCACTGCCCTTCCTCACTGATGCTTCTGCAGAGCCAGGGCTCCTCTGAGCTGTTTGCTAAAGAACAGTTTGCAGAAAACACATCCCTGACGAGGACGTGCCCTTTCTTGTGGCTCAGTGATGCACAAGGCAACCCTGCCCAGGCTCACTTGTCCACTGTAACCTCACAGTGGGTGTTTGGGGAGGGGGTCATGGTGGGGATGGGGCAGCCTCCCCTGCTCAGGGGATTGGACCCACCATGTGAGGGAAGGTGAAAGGTGTTTACCTGATCTTTAGCGTGGGCGGCATGGACTCTTTCTCAAGAGTTCTAACCATCCTCATCAGGGCCAGGACGAAGCCAACAAACCTGCTGCCCTGTCACCCTTGAGTCTGGGACCCCACCTGGGCACAGGGGTGACAGCTGCCCACCCCCTCCTTCCCTGCAGAAAGGCAGTACCTTTTGTAGGGGAATCCACAGGGTCAGATCGAGCCCACGGCAGGCAGCTGGACCATGCCGAACCTCCGGCAGCCCCAGAAGACACGGTGGCTCCCAGCGGTTTTGTCTCTCCGCTCACAGATCACCCTGCAGAGCGGGCGGGGGGGGCTCCGCACTGCCGGGGGGCACCGAGGATGGGGGCCGAGGGCAGAAGACGGTGTCTGTCACCATCCTCCCTGCTCTCTGGTGCTGCCAGCGGGCAGAGCTGCCTCCTCCCCTCTGCCCGCCAGCAGCCGCGTCTCGCACGCGATATCCCCTGCGATATGCAGGGTGGAGCTGCCCTCTGCCGTCTCCCTCCCGTACAGCTGCTCCTGGGTTATTACCGGGAGAATAAAGGGCCTGCGTGGAGATGGGCGTCTCTCTGGGAACGGGCCAGGCTCCCTGCGGTGCCACATCTGCGCGGGGCAGCGAGCAGAAATGGGGTGTCTGCCGGCTGGCAGCTGCCCCGGGCTCAGGCGGCCCCTGCACAAGGGAGCCAGGCCGGAGCCGCAAGCCCGTGCTGCACAGAGCAGGTGCCGACCCTTCGGCATCCCTGGGTGCTACTTATGCTCCTGGGGTGTCTGATGTTTCTATGCCACCCCCCAGCCATCTCTGCTCCTGTCAGAGGGGATCTGACACGGGGCCAGTTCAGTCAGGTATAAATCCAAAGCCCCTTGAAGAGAATTTCAAAAGCACACTTAAATACCAGTTTTTTAAGCAAAAAAGGGAGTTGTTGGTGTCACACTGGTGCATTCAGCAGCCAGTGCTGCGCTGTAGGGGAACAGGGAAAGCAGAAGTGATGAACTCCTTTACACTTACCCTGTGCCACTGTTAGTGTTTGGGGGTCTGGAGCCTCAGTGCAGAGAAACATCAATGATGGGCATGTGGTCAGCAGAGCATCCAGCCCCCGCGTCACCACGCCGATGACAGTGCTGCTGAGTCCTGTGGCCTGCATTTGAAACAGCTGGCTGGACTGGCAGAGCTGGTCCTGACAGCTCACACACGTTGCTTGGGTGGTGGTGGGTCTCCAGAATTTGGGTTTGTTTATTCCCTATGGCCAAGAAACAGGAGGACAAAGTCCCAGCTCCACTTATTTCTTCCTGGCTTCCTGAAGACCGCTAGGTCTCAAGGGATTTTTCAAAGATACTGAGATGCTCTATCCATCCATGCCAAGGTGTGAACACAGATGGGGAACAGCTGCGACTACAAGCTGGCTTTTGAGGTTGCATTGCCCTTTAGCTTCACCTGACAGAAGGGTGCAGTGTAGAACCTCTTCCCATACAAATGTCAGGGAGAGGCTGGAATGAAGTACCAAGTGACTTTTTCATGCCCAGGAAGTATGATCTCCAGCTGGGCACAATGGAGGCCATGGCTATGCAGGGAGAGCTCTGGAAGTGCAGTTTTTCCTTATCAAAAAATGGTGAATCGAGCCAGGAGGGCCATGCACAGAAACAGGCAGCCCCTGCCATCGGTGCCTGTGGGCTGTGGAGGAGCAGAGGGGCAAGAATGCAGCTGAGTGCAGGAATGTGGGGATGACTGTGTGAGGTGTTCAGCCACAGCATCCCATGGAGATCTCGGGTCCACTTCAGCATGCAGTGGCACCTCTGTGTGGAAAACTTTCTTCTGCTTTCCTCAAAGGAAAGTCCCCACACCTGGAGGCACCTGCAGAGCATCAGCAGCAGGAATGGGTAGAACTGGGGGTGCAGTCTGGGGTTGCTAATGGGGAAGGATAGAAAGCTTGCCTCTCTTGCTCAACTTGGAACATAAATGATGACATAAACCAGAAGCATCTCCCTCGTGCTTTCTAATGTGATGTGATTGATGATGATTTGGTTGGATGGCTGCAATTCTCACAAATACCTTGGTGTCATTTTGGGGAATGGAAGAAGCATTACGTTGATTTGAGCTGCAGAATTACCAGTGGCTACTGAAGGGTACAAATAAAAATAACACTTCCAGGACAGCTTGGGACTGGAATATTAAAGGCAGCAATGCAACGGTTGCTACTTCCAGGAAATTGTAGGTGGAGCAACTCAGTGTTAAGGGTTTTAAGCATAACTAGTAATACAGCAGTGTTTTAATTAAAAGTGCCTGGAAGTAATTAATTATTTTAACAATTCAAGCAGGAGATGAAAATTAGGTTCTCAACCTTTTGTAAATCAATGCACTACATTGTGTTAGCAGGGCACTGTTATGGGATGGTCTATTTTTTCTGGAAAATCTAAGTATTGTTATGGGTCTACAATGGCAAAAAGACATAGGTGGGATTATTGTTTTGCCACAGGTGAGCACATAGTCTGGGAGAGTGCAACATTCCTCCTCCAGCTCCTGGGCTTTGAGGCCAGGGAGTCTCAGGCTGGCAATTTTGTAAGATGCTACAGAACCAGGATATTGATGGCCCTGGCACTTTGCAGCCAGTTTGGCCTTGTTATGCAGGGAGCAGCTACAGGAGATCCCCAAGGCCCAGGTCAGAAGAGACATGTACCAACATCTGCTGAAAACAGGTCTTTGGGGAAAAGTCCTTTTGAGAAGAACTACTGCTGTCTTCCTCCTGGTGAAGCTCCATCAACTCCAATAGCTTCTGGGGCTGGTGGCAGCCTTCACAGGGTCTTGCCATGATCGTAAAGCACAGGTCCTGTGTTTTTTCTGTTGTTGGAACCTGAGCCCATGACTGAAACTGAGCATCTGCTTAAAAGTTTGAACACAGGGGCTGTCCACATGAGAGCTGGAAATTTGCTCCCTTCTCCACACCCAGGGAGATGCAGCCTTTTCTGGCCTAGAGTTATCCAGAAATATGGGACTGTATATCCACCTAAACCTGGCAGCAGCTGCTGCTCTGCTAGGATGGATTTCAGAAAAGAGTCCTCATCCTAGCTGCACTTCCCACCCGAGAGATAACTGTAATTCTCTGCTGCTGCCAGGGCAGCAACACTGCAATAGCGGAAATGATGGAAAAGGGAACAGAGATGCGATTATTTATGCATTTTGTTGTCCAACACTTGGTTATAAAAGTGTGTATTTGTAGCCATTCCCCACCAGCCCTGCACAGGGGGTGTGGGTACACACTGCGTGGAGTTTTCTATGCGTGCCAGATCTCCCGCCCAGCTGCGCTCCTGCAAAGCCTCACTCCTCTGGCTCTTTGCTCGTGCCAGCGGCTGTGTGCAATGCTGTGGATCCCACTACGTGCATAATTACCCACACAGGCGCCTGTGCCAGTGTAGCAGATTACAGGACAGATAGCACATGACAGCCACTAATTGCACCACCAGCCTGAGCGCTAGCGCCAAGGGTTCCTGGTACCCGGTGCAGGTATTGCTGCCAGAGAGGATGGTGGTGGGGGCAGGGAGCGAGGGAGGCTTTGCTGTTTAGCAGGGCTCAATCCCCAGGGTTTGGGTTTGGGGTTTTTCTTCCATTTTCTAATTAGTTTGTTTGTGTTTGAAGAGGGCCAGCAGCAGTTTGGTGAGCGATGGTAAACTGCTGGCTGGGCAAGCACATGCTCAAGTCTCACTGCTGCAACATGGCAGCTCCTGCATGAGCCTTGGTGCCTTTGGGGGCTGTGGCAGCAGGTGAAGGGCTACAGCAGTAAACAAAAGTGCTCTAGGCTCACCCCAGCTAAGGGACTTAGGAGCTATCATGCATCACCTACTGGGCAGTGGGGTGCAGGGCAGAGAGGTGTTCCCCCCTTCGCATGGAAACCCCACCCTGAGCCCCCACCCCGAACTGGGGGAGCAGTAAGTGGTGAACTGGTCCAGCCTTGGGGAGTTACCCAGCTAGAGGGAGGATCCCTCCCCACAGGATACTCTGGCGGGGGTGTGCATCCCTCCTCCCCCATCCTCTGGGGACCAGGAGTCTGCAGGTGCATCCCCGGGGGCATTTGGGTGGGGGTTGGAGGAGCCGCTGATGCAGGACTGCGCCTGCTCCTGTTCCATCTCAGCCGGCTAACGGCGCTGGCAGAGATCTCTGCGGACACGTTCAGCTCATCCTGCTGTGCCAATGAGATTTTTTTCAGACATCCAGCCTACATTTCTACTTTCTTAATTTCATTCTTAATGTTCTTTGCTTAAGCCCTCAGGGCAGTAAATAGGAGGCAGGTTAGCAGGAATAGCTAAGTAGCTGTAATGAGATTTCTGCTCAGGACGGTCTTGCCTCCCCGTTCATCTGCATCACGCCGCTTCTGCCTGAGTCAGCATCATCCCCTGGAGACATGCTGCTTGCTGAGGTCTTCCCCCAGGATTTATTTTTAGTTCTTTGAATCAGGACCAATTAGCTCCATATGCCTCTCCCTCTGTTCCCGTGTTTCACCTGCAGCTGGCTGTAGGATCTTCAGCTCCTAGGAAAGACTAGAGACCACGGGTCCTTCCCATCTCATGTCTGTCTGTGCTTAGGCACAGCTACTCCTCACAGTGAGGAGGTTTTCTGCAGAGCTGCCAAGTGTAGGAGTAGGGGTGGTGATGTATTCACTTTGGCATTGACTTCTCACAGACACGGAAGAGCTTTTGTAGGTCTCAGGCTTCTTTTCTGCTATAAGGGTGACTCTGTTCTCTTCCTTTGCAAGATTTATGAGATTCCTTTAAGACTCCCACAGTTACTGCCTTCCAGTGACTTTATTTACTTTTCACTTTCATCCTGCCTTTCTGGCTTTGCAATTAACTTCTCTGAACTCCTGCCTGGATCCTCCTCCTCCCCTTTCACACCTCCTTTTTCCTCCTAGGAGATGCTCACTGGGGTGGGACAGCTGCTGCAAAGGTCCACAGAGACTGGCAGTTGCTCTGAGCCCTAAAATGCAACCCTGAATGAGGACTCCAGTTTCACCCAACTAACAGGAAACTACTGAGCCTGCTCCAAACAACCCACACTTAGCTACACCATGTCAAGCCTGACGGTCCTCATGTGCTGTATCCCTGCAGCCCTTTTTGAGGTGTCCCCCAAAGCCCTTTTTCTGCTCCCCAAGGCATGCAAAACACCCCCTTGGCACCCTTTGCTATGAGAAGGCACCACTCTGGCAGGCTATGATGTGGGCTTCTTATTATTTCAGGCCCTTTGACCTGGAAAACCACTGAAAAAAAATTATTATACCAACAAAAATGGTCATAGGGACACAGTGCAGAGCCCCAAGCCTGGTCCAGCTCTGAGAGGTCAGGCCCATGAGCTGGGCACAAGCCACCCCATGCCCATAGGGATGGGGTTGCTCTCTCTGGTGTGGGGGAGAGGCTGAAGCGGCTGCCATGAGATGGAGAGGTGCCTGTGTTGCATGGCCATGAAAGCTCAGTGCCGCTGTGAAACACCAGCAACATGGGCATGAAAGGCCAGAGCACCAAGTCTCCTGAGACCATGAGGTGCTAAGACATGCTGCTCTGGTTGCCTGAGCTCATATGGACCAGTTTCTCCTGCAGTTTGCAGAGCTCCCCCCAGGTAGCACTCATGGGGGTGCAGAAGGGCCAGTCTTGTGGCATAGCAGCAGGGAAGTTTGCCCTGTAAGTGACAATGAACAGCAATGGGTCTAGTGTCATCCACTTACCCTCTGACACTGTGTGGCCTCCTGCAGACCTGATCACTGAAGGAAGCCTGCTGTCACCAGAGAGCAGGATGGATCTGTGGAAGAGGGCTGTTGAGGAGAGGGCTCCATGCAATATTAAACACTTTTTATTCAACACATTCCCTGTCAGTGCAGGAGGTTGTGACCTGGAGATGTCTAGCATGGAATTTGTTTTTTTTTTCTAGAGGTCTAGAGTTTCTTATAAGATGCTGGAATCTTGTTATTTCCTGTGGTGTGTGGGCCACATGAACAGGCCATCCTGGGGTCTCTGTTCCCCATGAGTATATGGTCTGTGAAGGATGTTGTCCTTTGTAGGTCCGTGTCTTTGCCAGTATGTTTTGAGCCCCAGCCTCCTCCCATAACATTTATCACCTCTGAAAACACCCACACCATTTGAATGAGTCTGTTTGGGAGTTAATTGATGTTATCAGATGTATGTGTCAGAAGGAATTTGTCCCTAGAGCAATTAGGTTGGTTGGTTGTCTTTCATGGGATCTCTCTTGATTTATATAAATTGCAGTAAATATAGGCTTGGCCTCCTGTTCGTCAGGCTGCGACTGGTCTGACCAGGGTAATGAAAAGCTCCTGGGTTTAACGTCTCTGCATATTTTCTGGTAGGTGAGTTCCTATATTTACTGCCTGCACGTGTGCATGGATGGTCACAACTGGTCCTCCCCAAGCCCTGCAAGCAGCAGCCAGCACAGCAACATGGAGCAAAGCAGCTTCACATCGGCCCTGAGCCATCACATCTGTCTGAAGTGGACACGTTTGGTTCAAATTCCTCCTCAGAGCAGCTGGCATGAGATGCCCCTCTTTGGCTCTTCCTGCTATGCTACAAATTGATGTTCAAATAATAAGTGATGCAAAATGATGCCCTTCCTGTGACAGGCACGGAAGAAGGTTGCGCCTGTCATATGCAAATAGGCCCTGATCCAGGCACTTCAGGGTTTGAGTGAGCCTGTTGATGTGCTTCAGATTTAGCATGTGTGTTAAGTGCTTGGAAAACCCCTGATGGTCCTGGAAGACAAAACAGCCACAGGATGTGCTGGGCCAGTGAAAAACCAGGGAGAAACCTGCCCAGGGATGAGAACAGACCAAAATAGCTCTTGTGGATCCTGGGTCTGGAGACACTCACCTTGCAAAGCCTCTTCTCTGGAGGAGAGGGGAAGTCACATTTCTGGTCACAGAGCAGAGCAGAGGTCACATCTCTTCTCCAGGGAGTGGTTCTAGAAGAGCTGAAATTGTGCCAAGCAAGAAATATCCCTATCTGGCAAAGCCAGTTTGCCCTCATTGGCCAGACCTCAGACTTGCCCCATCCTTTCATAAGCAGCCAGGTCCCCTCAAAACCCTCCCTCTTTTGCAGTGCTTCCTGATGGTGACAGCCACCCCCTGCCCAAGCCTGGGGTGCCCTGCATGGGAGACCTCACTTGCTGGTGCTTAAAGAAGTGAGTTGAGGTCTTCAGGTCTGTTTCTGCCATCCCAGTGGTTTGAAGAAATGTGAAGCAACTGAGGAATGAAGCAGTGCTCTAGGCCCCTGGCTGCAGAGGCTTTTGGGCCAGTTCATGGGCGTGCACCATCTCCCAGAATGACTTCCGCCCCGGCAGCAATCATGATGAGACACCTCCTCCATCTGTAATTACTTCCTTCCTTTGCACCCTCCTTCATTACCCCTGTTCCCCTGTCCCACATGGCTCAGCTCACGATGCCAGCTGTCACGGAGGCAACTCCAGGGCTGGGTGGGTACACTCTCCAGGGCCAGAGGCTTTTGCACCACCTGTTTGCATCATCAAGGGGGCTTTGACATTTCCACTCTTCTTCTCTTCCCTGTTGCCACTTGATGACCCAGGTGGGTCTCACCACCAACACCCATCCCATTGCCACCAGTTTAAGCCCCGTGGTACTAACCTGCATGAGTACCCTTGGCTCGCCTGCTTGCACAGGGAAATATCTCCATTTAAACTGATCTGGCAAACATGATCACAGTGAGGTGCTGCAGCACAGATGAGAGGTACAAATAATTTCCTGAATCAAGGTGCTGCTGCCTGAAATGTGCTAGATCCATTAATCAGGATGAAGAGTTATAATTTGCCCAAAAAAGGCAATCTTGGCTATGGTCAAGTGATGCTGTAGGTGCCATAGTGAACATTGCTGATGGTGATACTCATGTATCTTACTGCATCTGAAGATAATTTTAAGCATTCTAAAATGCCTAAGAGGTTGCATAAATAAATATTCCACACAATATCCATGCCTCACTTGTTAACAACTGTTAAGCAACAAACAGCAGGTGACTAAAGAGAGGAAGATGCCTGATTGCTATAGGGATGTAGAAGGACAGCAGAGCTGGGAAAAAAACCCTGTTTTTTCTGGCTTTGCCCAGAGGCAATTCTCTGGTTTTCATTTCCAGATTTCATGCACCTCTCTAAGGTGAAGGTACTCTTTGCTCTGGGGACAGGTAGGGACAGGAGAGCAAATCCCTGGGTTTCCTCTTGCTGTGACTGCTGCAACAATGAGGGTATTTGCTATTTGATGTTTAATCAAACAGAAACATGCATAAATGTAATTACAGTAATAATGATAAAAACCAAACCCAAACGACAGAACACAAGAAGACACCAAATTACTCTGAAATTAGTCAGACTGTCAAAAATGAGAAAAATGCTAGATGTCAGTGGAGCCTTAATTCACACCCACCTTGGGTTGACATGGGTTGACAGTCTAATTGCATCATGACACACCAGTTTGTTTGCAGGGCTGGGGTGAGGGTTCTTGGGAGGATGGAGGCAACAGGAGAGGCGAAGCAAACTTCTCCATGTGGCCTTACCGAGCATGGCCAGCAGTGATGGTCTACGCAGGACCCCGCTCCAGCCTGGCATCCTCTCCTGCACGGGCCATGAGTCTGTGCCTGGGACCTTCCTCTCCTTCACTCACCCCCTTTCTGCCTTTACCATCCAGCACATGGTTTGGTTGTGCCAGGTAATCCCCCCACAGACTATATAATGAATAATTTCCTCACAGGTGTGTGTGATGCTGTCATCATGGCACCAATCTGCAGCCACTAATGATGTGTCTCCTCTGTCCCCTTGCCGGTGCAGGCAAGCCTCCCCTCCTGGTTTTGCAGCAGGGAACTGCGGTCTGGTTTTCAGTGTGCAGAGCATGTTTCGGTGCAGCTGTGCCTGTCTAGCCCGCCTCAAAAGCACATGTCCCTCTTGCTGCTTGCTGGGGAGATGGGAGATGGCAAGGTCAGGCCACCTTTGGGTTGATGGGCTGGTGGTGTCACTTAGAAATATCCCAAACTTAACAAGTGCAGAGGCCCTTTGGTGGGGCCACCAGCTCCTTTAACTGGTCACTTCAGCAAGTCCAAGTCCCTTTTCCCCTCCCAGTCCCATGCTTTCCTTCCCAATTGTATCGTACAGGCAGAGATCCTGCAGGCAGGAGCCTCTCCTGTGCACAGTCGTGTTCCCAGAGCATCTCCTACCCTGACTGGGAGGAAGGGTCCCAGCTGACCTCCAGTATGTGACCATGTAATTCAATTTCCAAATGCAGAGGTCAAGCAGAAGCTGTACAGGAGGCTTTACCTGCATGACACTGAGGTACCTCTAAGCAAGAGCACTAACATCTTGCATTTGTGTGCATTGCCTCAGCCCAGCTGTTTGTTATATCATATACCTTGCTGGTAGAAACATGTTCTGAAGGATGAAACTAGTAGCTTAAAACAGTGACTTATCAGTCACCTTCAGGTGTTATGAGCAGTTTGTGGGTGCTCTGAATGTCCTGTGCTGCATACATTGTCAGCTCTAGTGTTTTATAAGTTTATCTCCTATGATCTCTGCTTTGGCATGTCTGTGAGGCTGCATGGAAGCAGTAACAGTGGGAGGTGATCCCAGGTCACTGCCAGCCCTGCCTTGGCTACATAAGCGTGCAGTAAGTGTGCAAAGTAGTCCAGCTGGCTGCACATCCACAGCCATGGAGGGGTACCTTGTGTCTGTGCATCACCCAGCCCCAGCCTGGGTTTGGTTCACCAGATGCATTGATTTTCTGTTGCTGTTGCTGTTGCTCTGAGTGGGCACATCTTAAACCTTTCAATATAATGAAAATGAGGATGGCAACAAGAAATGAAATTGGGGGGTATTTGCCTGCCCCAGATCTGACCAGTAGCTGAAAGGGGGAGCAGCCAAAGTCTCTGCTACTGCTGCTGCTGCCACTCTCTGGGGAGCAGCCTTGAGTGATCCCCCACATCAAGCACCTCTGAAACCTGGTCCCCAAAGCAGGAGCAGCCCGACCCTCCTCCTAGCTTCAGGAAGCCCTTCCCTGGAGTGGTAGGTGAGGGTGAGAAAGAGTGAGGCAGTGCTTCCCTGCCCTGCAACCCTTTGCCTTGCGGCAAAAGCCATGGTGGTGGTGTAATGAGGAGACTTGATATCATTCACACACTCACACACACACACTTTCTTGAAAGGAAAAGCTTAAAAATAGTTTTGCTGCTGTGGTGGAAAGCCTTGGTGGCCCTACAGTTGCACTGCCATTCCTGGAGCATGGTGACTTGGTGGTCCACCGCTCATGGTGGACATAGCTCCTCTTGTCAGTGGCAAAACATGCCAGTGGGAACCCACTTCATCCTGTCAGGGCCTCAGTTTGGGGAGATGGTCATAATCTGTTAAAAATGGCATGAAGGAGAGCCCAGAGGCAGAGTGACACAGAGCCCCCAAAGCCAAGAGAGCAGCTGTCATTGACGCTGCTCACCCTGCTGCCACCATCCCATCATGTGAGGCTGGCCAGGACCAGTGCTGGCACCCAGCTGCAGAGACAGCCAAGCATGCCAGCTCCCTTCCTGCTGCCACAGCCATTGAGCCCCTTCCCAAGCGGGCTGGAAAGGCTCCTGCAGCGGGTGCTTGGTGTATCACATCCTCCATGGGCTCTGTCTGGCCTGCAAACAGGGGTGTGTGTTTAGCCTGTAGCTCCTCATGCAGTGCTGAGCTGCCCAGGCACAACCGAAGGGTAGGTGGCAAACCATGGGCATCTTTTGGGTTTTCTTCTTTTCGTTTTATTTCTGTGCAGGCCTTGCACCACACGCTGTGCAGGGCCAACAGCATGGGTGTTATTCAGGGCTGCAGGGCTGCCTGCGGGGAGTGTCTGTCCATCTGCCCATCCATGGAGTTGCCTGCAGCCACCGCCAGCATGGGAGGCCTCTGGCAGGACTCACAGGAAATGGGGAGGAGCAGAGGCTCTGCTCAAGCTGGAAGCTCATGACAGATGAGGATATTTCCTCCTGCCTTGGCTTTTGTGACTTGCCCTGCATTTTGGAGTGTACAACCTGGCACAGAGCTCAGCCCCCCTGCCTGCATGCTGCCAAGGCAGCTGAGAAGGCACATGCCCCACGTGCTGTAGTAAATCGGGGATATAATGTCTCAGGACTGGGACTGGAGATTTCCCGCCTGCTTCGCCCGACCACCCCAACACTTATTAGGGTGTCCTCTACATGTCCTGCCTGCCTGTGATAGTGGCTCCAGTCCCAGAGTTGGGGCTGGGGCTTGCTTTAGCTGGCATGGCCTAAGGAGGGGACCAGGGGGTCAGGAGCAGTAGCCAGGGTGGACACAGCCCAAAGCTGTCAGAGTTACACACCTTCAACCTCAGGCAGGCCAGAGCAGCTCTCAGCTGGAGGACACGGCGGTGGTGCCAGGCCCAGTAAAATGTCCCACCTCCCAGGACCAGCTGCCTGCCCCAGCCACATCCTGGCTCCGTGCCAGGCCATGGGGGTCAACCCAGCACCCACAGAGGTGCACACCCACCAGCACTATGGCCATGAACATTTTAAGGAGCAAGGGGCCAGGTGCCTCCTTTTCCCAAGCTGCCTTTGCAGCTGTGGGTGTTACATGACAGTCAGCCCCAGGATTTTAATGTCTGCAGGTGCTGAGCCCTGCCATCCCTTTAACGCAGTCCACAGCTCCGTCACTGGGTGAAGGATGCCACCTCCAACAGGTAATGGTTATGGCAATAGTGGGGCGATGTGCCCTGCCTTCTGCCCCTCTTGTGAAGGCACTAGTTAAGCCACTTAGCAGGGACATAGTATTATTTCAGATCAGGTAAGTGGCAAATTTGGCTTCCAGGGAGGTGTGGCAGGTCACACGGAGAGGTAGAGCTGGTGTGATCATCCCTCCCTTGCAGCCACACATGCAGATGCTTAAAACCAGGCGATCATGGGTGCTCAGTGCAGCCCCCAGGCATTTCTTATTTGTGTTGCGGTAGCGAACACTCACGTCTGACAAGAAAATCTCTCTTTTGATAGTTTTCCCTTTTTTAGCAGCAAAGCTTCAGCTTTTCCCAAAGGCCTTGGAAAAGCTAATCCAAACATCCCCAGTTTCAGCTACCACCCACCATGCGTGTCAGTGTGGGAACACTGGGTGGTTGAGGGTGGCACATAGCCTTCTCCCTTCCACTTTTTGGCTGCCAGGAGAAAAGCCCAGGCTCAGGAAGCACCTCTTTCCAGGGAAGGGAACAGGTTTAGGTAGATGCTGAGGACTTAGAAATCATCCCTCTTCTTTAAAGGAGGGGAGCTTAAACCCATGTCTGGGCAATGCAGCTTCATGCAGAGACATCTCACTAGTCCAATGCAAAGGTCAAGTTAATTATCAACCTGTCGTGAAGCCAAGAAACAAAAAAATATTCACCTTATTTTCTGTTTTGGCTTCCCTCGTGCTGCCTTGGAGCATCTGTGACACTTGTATCCCCCACTGAAATGCTGCTTTGTTTCTGTCAGGCACCTGGAGTTAGTTCCTCTGTGCCAAGTTGGCTCATAAGTCACTGTTCCATTTGGTGTGGGACAAACTGGAGTGGTGCACAGTGGGATCAGGGTGGTCCAGACCTTCTGAGACTGGGCATGTGGGGCAGAGCCTGCAGCACCTTCCTCCTGGGGAGGGGAGCATGCCGGAGGAGAAAAATGCATAAAGGACAAAAAGCAGCTGAGGAAAGTGATCTGGGACACTTCAGTACCTGTCCATGCCCCTGACATCACTTTGGTAGGATAGCAAGAGTCAAAATTATTCTTAGCAAGCAGAGCAAGCTGAAAGAGCTGACAGCAAAGCTGGAGCTCATATGAGGTCTCCTGTGTCCAGCTTAGCTCCCAGGCACCCTATGCCAAAACAAACCTTGTGTTAATGCATGGTGAGGTATCGCCTCCACCTGAGAAAGTAAATGGTGGGTTTACTGAGGGGGAGAAGAGGCACATTGGAGGCTGTCCCACAGTTTGTCCTGTTTCCCTGTCCAGCCTGGAGCCATCACCTTCCTGACTCACCTGGCCAAAGCACCCCTTCCCACCCCGCTCCAGTGTGAGGATGCACGTTTAGCAGAGGTGTGATGCTAATAACGAGGCGTAGGGCAATGTAAACAGGAAATCCTGCCACAAGACACCTCTGGCACTTAATCAGGCTTTCGGAGCCAACCATCACCCCAAAGAGATGGAGTAACCCTACATCCGCTTGCAATGCCGGGTGGGAACGCTGCCATCAGGGTGACGGAGGACTGAGCCTGGCCCGGCTGCTCTGCCTTTGGCAGCCGTACCCTCCCGAAAGTGAACGTGAGCGGGAGTCAGATGCCTGGCAAATCCAAAGGAGAAAGGTTGACTTGCCAAACCTATTTAGTCTGTTCAAAGCCGAGTAATAGATGCTTGTCTGAGTTGTGTCTACTATTAGTGGACCTGTTCCAGCATGGTAGGAGATGTGATGAAAAAAAAGTACTTCCATTTTAATAACTAATTAAACAGGCTAACTCAGCCAGGGACCGCTGCTGTGGAACTGAATCCAAAACCTAAAAGAAATAGCGGCAGCTACTGCCCGAAGCCTCAGCAGCGAATGAGCGATAGAGCAAAAACATCTGTCCCTTGGAAGAAGGTCAGAAAAGGCTGATAGCCCTCTTCCAAACAGAGAAAAACCTCTCCAGACCAGGAAATAAAACTGCTCCTGTTGGACCAGTGCCCCCCTAGCCCTCAACAAGCCAGCCTGTGTGGTGGCAGATGCTCCGTCTGCTGCTGTGGTTCAGACATATGGTTGCATGTTGGCTACAGTGGTCCGGGGTTAGTACAAAGCTGGGGGGGCAGCCAGACTGCTCCAGGCCAGTCCCAGCCCTTCTTGTGGTGTTACTGGTTTATTAAATCATCTGCTGGGCTGACAGCTCCCCAGCAGTCTCATGGCTTTGCTGCAAAGCTGGCTTAATTCCTGGCCTTGAAATGGGCTGGGAGCATGACACACGTGGGGATTTGCAGTTCTTAACATATTTATGGGGGGAAACCAAGCCTTTTCTGTGAATGGGCCCTCACAGAGCCTCCTGCATCACACTGCCTCTGCTAGAGATCACACTCACCTGGGTTTTCCAGTGTCCCATGGACACCAGCTTTTTGTGCAGCTTTCCCCAGCTTTCCTGCCTTACCTGGAGACCTGTCTTTACCAAACTTGTGCAAACCTGCTTGGCTGGGTTGCCTTTGCCCAGCTGCCACATTTGACTGAAACTGGGGACTGAGATCAGGAAGGTCAAAAATTACTCTGGAGAGGAGCAGAGAGGCAGGAGTGGATGCTCGTGTGTGTGTGCACCCATGCTGGAAGGCAGGTTGGAAGGGCAGGGTGCAGTGCTGGGGTGCTGAGGTGGCATCAGCAGCCACTGATGACACAGGCAGAGAGCTCATCACACCTGGTTTTGCATCCAGGATTGTGCAGCCAAATCAGGGCAGGAAAAAATTGCCTCAGCGGGCACATTTGACAGCAAAATGTTGGGTTGTTGTCGGGTTTGGGTTTTTGGTTTTTTTTTCTCCTACAGGCTTCTCAGGTGAATCTGAAGCAACCCAGAAAGTATGAGCTGGGCACAGTTTATGCTTAAAGTGGGCAGTCATCTCTCAGGTGATCGTGTCTCATTTCTCTCTGTGGGCACAGCTACCAGGCAGGCCAATAAATCTTTCAGATGGAAGCACTTGGCACGGACCTAAATTTACCTTCCTCTCTGTAACCCTCTCAGCTGCACAGCAGCAGCTAACACTGCTCTCAGACTGCTCATCTGAGCGCAGCGCCTTTTCGGTCTGCTAAAACCCCATCTCCTCGGGTCATATTTGCTCCTGCTAGTTTAGGAGGAGGCAGAGATAAAGTGACTCGTATTTATTAGAGGAAGGCCGTTCTGCATGCTGTGGAGGCTGTGCTGGTGTCCACAAGGGATATGTAGCATGTCTTTGACCCACGGATGCATATGGAGCAGCCCTGCTGCTATGGAGGATGGGAGACACCTCAGCACTGCTCCGGAAAGCAATTCAGCACCAGGGGCAACACGTGTGTGTTTATTCCATAATAATCCACAGGTGCCACTTGTGGTGTTTTGGGCCCTTGGAGACGGGATTTGCTCAGCCGCCTCTTCTGAACTCCAGGCTGCCAGGATAGCGGCTTCTCTCCTCTTATCTCAGCTGATGCTATCACTAGTTCCTCCCCAGCCCAAAGACACATGTCATGTGGTAAAAACTCCCTCTGGGGGAAGCAGGCTTCCCAGCCCTGCTGCCAGCAAGCCCAGTGTGATCCTTCATCTCCAAGCCAGGAGGGAAGGGGTCAGAAATAGATTCTTCTCACCCTTTAAAACCATATTTCATCAAAAAAAGCCCGCACAGAATCCTGCCCTCTGATCTGTATCTGAGACCTGGTGAAGGAAGGTTTCAGCTTAAACCCCTCCTAGCACAAAGCGCCAACTCTGGACCCTAAATCTGAACTGTTCAGCTTCTGCCTAAGCCTGGGCAAGCCCCTCTCCCCAGCATCTCTTTGGAGTATGGGGACAACAGAGGGAGTAGCCCTGCAAATAGGACTTTGCCTTTTTACCAGTCTCTGCCTTTTTCTGGGTTGGGAGTGAGTAACTCTGTGAACCTAGTCTCTGGATCCAGAGCTGGATACGCAGGCTGTGGCCTGTTTTGCCACAGAAACAGGTCCCCAACGGTTGCACACGTGCCTGCGAGCACACAAATGCACCCTCTCGTATGCGTTCTCTCTCCAGCGGTACATAAGGGTTTTTCCTTATATGCTGGTACTCTGTGGAGGTGGAATGGCCCTAGCAGAGGGAGCCTTAGCAGCCTGGTGCCCAAAGGGATGCAGAGCCAGCAGCTGGAGCCGAGGAGGGAGGAGTGGCAGCACAGCTTTCTGACAGCTGACGACATGAGTCATTTGGACTCTTTCACTCTCTTTACCTTTTAAAATAAGGTGGTGAGTAAGCCTTGTAATACCCAGCTTAACAGACAGCTTCGTAGTTAAAAATAGTAGATGGCAGGTTTGCTATATGTTTCCTACTGCTGCTTTCCTGTGTGCCATAATTGCTCAGTGTACGTGTCCGAGACAAGCAGGTGAGAAATTGAAATAGCTCCAGATCCCTGAGTGTATTGTGTGCAAGGCAGGAGTGGGCTGGGGGGGAAGAGTGTGCAGACTCACTCCTCATTACCTGCCTAACAATCAATAAAGTCTGCTCAGATGCTGAGGCAATCCCAAGCAGATGGGCTAAGAGTGGTTTTACTGTGCAGTAGGATTTTGGAGAGGTGATGGCTATCTGGGCTCAATAGCCCTCCTGAAACACACAGGTGAGACCCAGGGTGGAGGGCTTGGTCCAGCCTCTTGATTATAAAGGATGTGACATCACAGAGGGTTTGGGAGAAGGCCTGATGATGGCAGGGCTGAGCCTGGAGCACAGGCACATGCTGTGCCTTGTAAGACCAGCTCTCCTGGCCCTACCCCAGCAGCCTGGCCAGGGGCTGTGCCAGCAGTCTGGGCTGCAGCTGGTGGGAGCGGGACCACCACAGGCGGTCACTTTGTCCCAGGGGCTGCCAGCTGCCTGTAAAGAAACCTCCACGGGTTGGGTTTTATATATATACATCTTTCCCATGCAATACGTGGATCCCTCTCGGGTTTCTCCCCGGCGCATCACTTTGGAGAGATGTGGGTTGTGTTCCCTTGGTGCTGGCTTTGTTCTTGATTTGACAGGGGTAAAAATAGTAAAAGAGAAATAAAGGGAGCGTGTGGGAATGGTCTCTTTTTCACAGCACATCCCCCTCAGCACAGAGACGGGAGGCAAACCCCCGCTTGCCTAAGAGCCCACGACCAGGGACCTCCTCTAAGATGACACCTGTGAAACAAGACGCCAGCATGAAGGAGCTGCCAGGGCCTCAGAGCTGGAGGCGGTAGTGCCCTGTGTGCCTCCTGCCTTCCCAAGCCCAGCCAGGGCTGTTGGGTGAGGAGCAGAAACCTTTTGCTCCCCGCCCGCCGTGACTCACGGGCCACCCGCTCTGAGTGAGTTGCTGCAACCGTTTTGACACACACTGACCCATTCTTTGAACAGGTGTCCCCTTAGCCGGTCCCTGGTGCTCCAGCACCTTGCCCAGGGTGGGACAGCTGCTTGCAGACCTCTGCGATGCTCCTCCTAATGCCCTGTGCCAGCCC
Organism: Laterallus jamaicensis coturniculus; assembly: GCA_022605575.1. NCBI lineage: Eukaryota > Metazoa > Chordata > Aves > Gruiformes > Rallidae > Laterallus > Laterallus jamaicensis. The sequence continues at coordinate 10,097,961 of JAKCOX010000012.1, forward strand.
TTGTCCCTGAGCTCCATGGCAATGTGACTGGCAATGGGAGCTAGCACCACCCACACAGCACAGAAACAGGGCACAAGTGTTGCAGAGATGCCTCTATAATTGCCCTGAAAACTACCCCTCCAAATTCATAATCATCCTTTGACCTGTCCAGACAATCACGATGCTGTTTGTGTCTTATCTGGATCTGTGCTGCAGTACATCACATGAACAGAGTTTGTCACCGTGATAGCTCTCTTCCTTCCTAATCTCTCGTCACTGTTGATGGTTGCATGCAAGAGAGTGACTCCTTTCCTGTGATGAAGACGTGCCATACCTAAAGGATTAGTTTTGGGCAACCTATGAGAGATCCATCCTGGCAGGCATGAGTTCATAGAATATAGAATCATAGAAGTGTAGGGGTTGGAAGGGACCTCAAGAGATCATCGGGTCCAACCCCCCTGCCAAAGCAGGCTCCCTAGGACATGTCACTCAGATAGGCGTCCAGATGGGTCTTGAATATCTCCAGAGAAGGAGACTCCACCACCTCCCTGGGCAGCCTGTCCCAGGGCTCTGTCACCCTCACTGTAAAAAAGTTCTTCCGCATGTTGGTGCGGAACTTCCTATGTTCCATCTTACAGTCATTGCCCCTTGTCCTATCCCCACAGACCACTGAAAAGGGGCTGGCTGATTCCCCCTGCATCCCCTGCTAAAGATAATTATAGACTTTAATTAGGTCCCCCCCTTAGTCTTCTCTTCTCAAGGCTGAAGAGTTCCAACTTACTTAGCCTTTCCTCATAGGGGAGATGCTCCAGGCCCCTAATCATCTTCATAGCCCTAAAGTTACCCCCTTTTTACACTCCAGTCCTTAGAGCCACTGTTTTTGCTCCCTGGTGTCACACAGAAGAGAATCCCAGGCTCTCTCCTAGCTTTCTCTGCTACCCGTGGGGAACTTGGTGCCCAAAATCACACAGGAGTCTGCAGGAGCTGATCACTGCTTTGGAGAAGCAAGGGAAAGCTCCCAGAAGCAGAGACCAGCCAAGGAGAATCACCACAAGAGCTGTCTGGGTTTTTGCAGGAACTGCCAAGAGGCGTGCATCTGCGTGTCCATGGCTTTAGCTGCTACTTCAGGTGGTGTCTGGGCTATTTGGCCATGATGACAGTCCCAGGGGCTTTGCTTGAAGTGCCTGTGGCACAGGGCAGCTGAGCTTGCCATGACATCTTGCTATCCACAGTATTTGTAGAGATATGTGTTGAAGGACCTGTTGGGAGATGGTGCTGGACTCATCACCACCTTGAACAGCCGGTTACTCCCAGGCCTGCCTCATTCAGAAGGCAGGAAGGAGCCGGCATGCCTGTGCCTACATCTTCAATGTGGCTGCTGGGACATGTGGTGTTAGGAGAACCAGTGATGGGTGGGGCAGAAAGGACTCCCTGGGTTTGCGCTTTGCAGGAGGTTGAGTGGAGTTCTGGGACTTCTTCCAGTGCACCAGAAATGCCATAGCCCTTGATGCAAAAATCTTGCATAAACGTGCAGGTGGGAACCTGTTTTTTGAAAGCTCATGGGTTAACTCTGTGTCCCGTCAGGGACCGTCTGTCCCCCCGTGGTGTGGGCAACCCTGTGCCACCTCCTTGGCTAGTTTGACAGAAACACACCCATGTCTATGCCCGTGTGTGTATCAGACATGAACAAGTGGGTGATTTTGCTGAATTTAATGATGGAGCTGCAGGCTGGTATTGCTTGCCTGGGGGAGAGCGTCTTATCCCTGTGAGATGGCATATGCTCTGCTTGAGAAACCCTTGGGCTTTTAGAGGTGAGAGCACCCAGAAACACTACCTCAGGGAGAAATTATGTGTCAGTAACCTTCTGGGAGAGAGGGAGACTTGAATCTGAATCACATCCCTGAGAGATTTCAAGAAAAGGAGTATAAAGGTTCTGTGAGCCAAGTTTCCACCCTGTGAAGGCAGCCCAAGGACCTGCAGCAACCAAAACCACCAGAGGACTTTGTAGCAAGGCACAGAGAATAAAACAGTCTCTTTGCAGAGCACAGCGCCCTCAGCTCCTTTGGCAAGAAGACCTCACAGAGGGTGGGTGCTGGGCCTTTTATCTGCACTTGGTAGTGATAAGGCTGTGGTTCTTGAGAATACCCAAGATTAAGTGTGAAAATCAAAGGAAAATTTTACTTCAGTTCCAGGGCCGATGAAATGGCCACAATGAGTGAGCATTATCATCCTTAAACCTTAAAAGGGTAGCTCCAGCTCTCCACTTCCACGCAGCAAAGCAAACCCCACATTTGATATGTGTGTGGCTGGGGGGGGAGATGTTTTCTGTGTGGACTTTGAAAGATCATAAGGAAAAAATAAAAGGGGGGGGGATATCTCATGTTAGGTTTAGAATAACTAAACCTGTTAAGTTTTAGCTAAAATATAGGTATATTTTGCAGTTTGTGTTAATCTCAGGCACAACCAGCAGCAGACTCATCAGACTGAGCAATTGCAGAGCTGGGCTCAAGACTGCTGCTGTATTTTTCATTGCTGTTAGATTAAAAAAACCCACAAAACAACAAACCACAGCACAATCACTCTTCTCTTTACTTTTCTTGCATTTTTTATGTGAATAATAGAATTGCAGAATCACAATATAATTCCATTGGGAAGGAACCCAAGACAGGGCCAGCTCCAAAGTTACACCAGGTCCTCAGGCCTTTCGTTCTGAGTTTCTCCAGGGATGGAGATCCTACCCTCTCTCTAGGCAACCTGTGCCAGTGCTTGACCAGTCTCATGGTGAAATACTTTCCTTATATTGCCCCAGAATTTCTGTTGTTGTAACCGGTGACCATTGCCATGGTGATTTCAATGTGTATCTCTAGGAAAACCCTGCCTCTGTCCTCTCTGTAGTCCCCTTTAGGCAATGGATGACACCACTAGGTACCTCTGTAATCAGCATTAGAACCACCCCACCCCCCCAGACCCTCTTGTCCCAGTAGGTCCATGTCCTCTCTCATCCTGTATCCAAGACTGGACACAGCACCTCAGATGCAACCTTGTGGGTATCATGTCGAGGGGAATTATAATTTCCCTCAATGCTCTTCCATGGGTAGTCAGCCCTCACCCCTGATTTAGGAGACCTCTAAACAAGCAATGATGTATTAGTCACAGAGTTTGGAGGGAAAGTGCCATCACTGATAGAGTTCCTTAAATATTTGACTTCTACAGAAGCCTAGAAGTCTGTATTTGCTTTGGATAAGACTAAGAGGATAACTTGAGAAATGAGAAAGAAGGAAGGGGACATAATGTAGTAGAGATATTCAGCTTCAGTGAAAGGTATGGAGAAATATTCATTGGAGGTATTAAAACAATTTAGTTCCCATTCCTGTCAAGGATCTCCTAAGGCTTAGGTGGAAAATCTAGTCCAGCCATCAGGTTTCTCTTGCCAGGAGCACTGGAGGAGCCAGCCTGGAAGGTGGTGAAGCTCACATGCCTTCCCCTGCTGCCCCTCAAAGCATTACCAGCCCACAGAAAGCATGGCCAGCCTCCCTTTCTGCAGGATCTCCAACCCCCCAAACACCTCAACACTTGCCTCCTGGGCTCTTGCATTCCCATCACTGCCTACCAGAGCTTGTGTCATACAGTCTTGGGTTGCATTGGTCTTCCTAACAACTCCTCCCTGCAAAAACATCTCTCTGCCTTGTACTGTCTCTTAATTTGTGCCCAAAACATATTTTACCAGCTAGATTTTCAGTCTGTGTATGACAGTGGCCAGCTGAGGGTTGTAGGGCTGCCACGTAGACGGGGCATGCAGTGGGGTGTGTCCAAGGACCCCCAGCATCCTGAGAGGAACAGCTGCAGAAGGAGATAAAGGGCACCCCCTGCCCAGGGAGACACCAGTGCTGCTGGGAACAGTAATCACTTGGAGGGATTCCCCCATGCTTAACCCCTCCTTTTGGGAGCTAAAAGCCCTGTTGTGCAGAGCACCTTTGAAGGACTCCCTCCTCTGGCTTCAAACTACTCCATTGCCATCACATTCACAGCTCTGACAGTGCTAGAAACCTGGCTGAGCCAAAGTAGCCATGGCTTGTTCTGGCTGAGGAGCCACAACATTTACAAACAGCTGGTGATATCCAGACCAGCCAGTTCACAGACCCTCCTTTTGTCCTTCACTTCTTCCTCAAGCTACAACAAACCCATGCCCACTGGTGTGACGTCCTGCTGACAGATCCCATGCACCCTCTGTCCCATCACAGCTTGGACTCAACCTGCAGAGAGGCAGGCAGGGAAGGTTGGGCACATTTTGATACCTGCTCGTTTACATGAAACCATGAATATGGCAGCTCACATCACCGCCTCCCCTTCCTTGCTGGATCTCTACATCACCCCGAGACTGGTGCATGCTCCCCAGTGCTGCTCACTGTCACTTGGAAGCCTTCTAACAACATGTGCTCATTCACCTCATGGGGGGATGTGGCTGCCTTACCATCATGTGCTGTGTGCTGCACATCGTGACTGGTGCCTGACCGCCCTCTAGTAAGGCAGCAAAATGCCCCAGGGAGGTTCCGCACTGGCCCTCTAATCCCTGTGTCTCACTCTCAGGGGGGCCAGGCAGATCTCCAGCCCTGTTTGCAGGCTGCTGGTTTGAGATGGATGCTGTTAAGAGGGTGCTGGGATGTACCAGTGTCATCGTTGAACTGCTTATGGTTGCCATAGAAATCACAGAGACGTAAACCTGACTGATAATTGTCTTTTTCCCACCCTTCCTTTCTCTTTGTGTTAAGTAAAGGAAACTGCACAGCTAGACCTGCTTTTCTGAGAAGCTGGACTAGGAAATCTTGGCTGTCAAGTGGTGGTTTCAGACAGCGACGCTGCGAGTAGCCATGTGTGAGCTGACACACAAGGGTAATGCTCAGGACCTGCTCCAGAATGGGGGATGGACAGAAGCTGGAAAAGGCTTCTGCTCAGCTGGGACCTTATACTGTTGCTGGTGACACACAAGGTGGAAGTGGATCAAACCCCAGTTTTGCTATGTGCTATCTCTCCACCCCCACAATACCTCATCTCATAGCAGAAGACATATACTTTCCTAATTAATGATCCATCTTTGTTTCCACAAAACTCTGCTGGGTATTTCGTATCAAATACCGTTTGCACTTTGCAGCACACTATGATCTGATCTTTAAGTATACAAATTTGATTTCCTCCTGTAGGTCCCAGATAAAAGCAATCCAAGGCCTCACTCACCCTCAGAGGTACGGACTGCTGGGCTCATGGTACATGCCCCAGTGCTACTGGTTTTTAAGCAACCACAGTAGTATGACTCGTGCTGCAGTTGTGTTTGTAACATGCCTGCTCCTTTTGCTTTGAAAAAGCAAGGCCAGGGCGCGAATACGGAAACAGCAAAGAAATAACGGTTCAACCATGTTATCAAAGACCGGAACAGAAGTGTTGGAGGAAGCGTTGAAGTGTTAAGAGTCTAAAGAAGCAGGTCTTCCTGTTGCAGCCAGAGCTATCTCCTGCTTTGGCTGCGTGGTGTCCTCCAAAAATGAGGACCTCCTGACCAAGCTTGGTAGCTGTCGCAGTGTGAGCCATGGCCAAAACATCCAAGATGAGGAAAGCCTTTGCCTTTCTGAAAACTTTGCTCTTTCTCACACGAGCCCAGAAACCACCCTCTGCTCACCTTAGCAAGTCCTCTGTCACGGGAGTGCTACCGTTTAATGTCAGAGGAAATGAGTACATGCCCAGGGGCATGGGAAAACCTTGCACAACCAGGCTTAAATATAAACTGGACTTGAAAGATAAAGTCTCCAGTAAATATAATTGCAATAGCTCTAGGGCCCAGCCAGCTCGTGTTAATGTCAGGGGTTGTTGGTTCTCTGGCCATCTCCTAGCCTCCCCTCAAATCAAACAGCGTAATCAAATTCAGCCCATGGCTGAAAACTACTGTGCTTTTTTTCCTGAATTAAAAGCATTTCTTAAGATAGTCCCTACTAATTGGTGTTTCAAAAGTGCCGTGGCACACTTTTGCCTCATACTCTGCAGCCAGGTCTGTCTTCCTCCCTGTGTAGCAGTCAGGACTTTTATTTCAGCACCCCATTGTGCCAAGCAGCCCAGTGTCTGCCAGCTGGTGGGATACTTTTGGGAACCAGAGCTCATACCCATGTCACCTATGCCCAGCGTGCTAGGTCCAATCAGAGGGTGGAAATGTGGGTAATTACCTCCCTGAAAGCCAGGCTTCCAGAGCATATAATTGAGCTCAAATTAAATTGCTCATCCACAGGTAATCGCTTGATTTGCTAAGAGTCATGGCTGACGCTTTCCTGTGCCTCTGTTTTGTTCTTTGACACATTCCAGAATTTAAGGTCAAGGTAGGGAGCAATGATCAGTCCGTCCTGCATGCCAAAGCCTAGCTTCAAACACCAGCCCTACAGTATCTTTCAATGGCTTTGGGTTGGAGGGTTCAAGTACAGCCTGTGGGTAAGTTTCCTCTGGGACGTCCTTTTTCTGACAGTCCTCTCATAGGAGATATTGCTTCCCAGACATCTCTCTTGGCAGCCCAGCTGCTGATCTAGCACAGCACAGTCGTTTTTGCAATACACCCAAATGTCTGCGGTGATGATGCTTGAGCTTTCTTGTGTGGCACTTGAAGGGTATAAGCCTACAAGAGGCACGGACCTAATCCTGTGAGAAGCTGTGGGCCTCTGAGGATCTGGTGATGCTCTCACCTGCTGCTGGTGACTTCAGGAGATGCTCCACGCCTTGTGAGACACAGGCAGCTTGTGAGACCAAACAAACCCAAGCATTAAAACAATGCATCAGTTTGTGACCTGAGTTTCAGAGGGTTTATGAGACCTTTTGCACCAGTTTTCATCAGGAGAAATATTATCCCGCAGGGTGGTGGTTTGCAGGAAAAGCAGCGTGGCTTGCCTGTGCATCCAGGCTGAGTTACAAAGGCAAGGGAGATCAAAGGAAAAGGCTTCAGACAAAGCCACAGCACCGGGTGCTAGGCATGTTAATAATTCAGAAACAGTCAAATGTAAGAATGGTTAAAACGCGGGCGCTGAGGGAGTCACAGGGCTTTCAAGGTGAGCACAGCCCAGGGCAGGAGACGGGCAGTGGTGCAGCATGAAGGGCTCTTGCTGCCTGGCTTTCCCTGCCTGCTTGCTCAGGAAGCTGATGGACAGTCCTCCTTCTCTGGAGGGCCTGGAAGCATGACACGTATGGGTGAGCATGGCTTTGGGAATAAAAACCTCTGATTTTTGCTGGGTGTGACTGCAGAGCCTTTGGACAGCAGTGAGTGTATAGACTACGGTGCATTGCCACTCCTTTTGTATGTGTGTGACCTGACCCCGAGTATGCTGAGCATGCCCAGCTAATAGAGAGCAGGTTTTAGGTGATGGTTAAAGATTATTATTAAATATTATTAGGGGGGTGAAATGTTTCTTGAGAAATAAAGGATTTTGAATTGAGCTTTAATTACCATGTGCCACACATCTTCCTTAAACTGAAAATAATGAATTTCAGTGTGAATTGTATTCTTAGGTGACTAATGGGATATTGGAAAACTCACTTGGTGATTTTTAGGGGTGAGTGAGAGAGGGTGTAAACAAAGAGGCTGTCAGGAAAGCGCTTGTAATCATTCAGTGCTGGCTGCACGAGGAGATGAAAACGGGAGTCTGAAATGGAGCTCCTTTATAAACCCATCTCACAATATTAAGGTATAAATTGTAGAGGCAGCCCACACAATGGCTTTACGTTTCAAGTCACGTGTATGATCCATTTTTAATGGTACTATTTTTGCTGTGGCGCTTCTGACAAATGGTCAGAGAAATGTCAAGTCTTGACAGTCCGTAAAATTAGCAAAATCCCCCAGTCAAAGCAAAAACCAGGAGCCACTTTCCCAACCTGTTGGGGCCGAAGCAGCCATGAGTGTATGACACGGCTCAGGCTCACTGTGTGGCAGGGATGGATCTCCATGGCACAGGAGAGTCTCTCCAGGGCCTTGCACCAAAGCCCAAAGAATACTGGATGTGTATGTGCACAGCTCCTCTGAGCAACCAGCTGCAGTGTCTCACCACCTGCATAGTAAAGAACTTCTTTATGTCTAATCTAAACCTATCCTCCTACCCTCTTTCCATTTAAAACCATTACCACTCAACCTGTCCCTGGTAAAAATTCTTTCTTACAGGCCCTCTTTATACACTGAAAGGCCACAATAAGGCCTCCCTGGAGCCTTGTCTTCTCCAGGCTGAACAAGTCCAACACTCTCAGCCTGTCTTCACAGAAGTGCTCCAGCCCTCCAGTCATCTTTGTGGCCTCCTCTAGACTCACACCAACAGCTCCATGTCTGTCTTGTTCTGGGAACCCTGGAGCTGGACATAGTGCTTCAGGTAGGGTCTCACAAAAGCAGAGTTTCACCTGCTGGCCACATTGCTTTTCATGCATCCCAGGATACAGCTGGCTTTCTGGGCTGCAAGCACAGAGTGCCAGTTCACATCCAGTTTTTCATCCACCAGTACTGCCAAGTTCTTCTTCATAGAATTACTGACAATACCTTCAGCCCTCAGCCTATATTGTTACCAGGGGTTGCCCAGACCCATGTGCAGAACCTTACATTTGGGATGCATGATGCCTGAGGGTGAGGTGTTGAAGAATCCCAGAACTGGTGGATCAGTGAAGCAGCAGATGCTGCAGCTTCCTGCTGCAACTGGCTGCTCCAGCCACACAGAAGTCCCTCCTCTTCATGTGCCTCCTTGGACCCAAGCTGGGACCCTTTTTGTCTATGCAGTCCTGTAACCCCAGAGTTGTTACATTTTCCCTCAAGCACCAAGAAGACATTAGAATCTCTGGAACAACCTGGTGGAGACACTGCCCTAGCTGCAAGGTGTGCACAGTGGAAATGTGACCTCAATCCTGGGCCAAGTCCAGGGAGCCAGCAGCTTGCACAAGGCACAGTGCATTGCTGTGCCAGTGCATGATCAGCGCCCAGGGAGGAGGACCAGACTGAGAGTGATGGAGTGAGATGCTTGCTCAGCACAGAATCTTGACAGACCTTTTAGTTTAGGAGTTCCTTAGGGTATGTGCCTACACCCACATGTACTTATGTGTGTATATATATATATATATATATATATATATATATATATATATGTGCATACTTATATAGATCTCAAATCCAAAGTTGAAGTGCAAAAGCTTTTAAAAGCTTTAAAGGATTTAAAGACTGCTACTAGGAGAGATGCTGACATGGGAGAAGTGAGAAAAGAAAGGTTTTCCCTGGCTGGGGGAGCAAAAATACAAAAAGGTTGTCATGGGGAAGCCCGGAGTCAGCTTCTTGTCCTTTCCCAGACTTTTTGTTCACTCACAAATTGTGTTCAATGTCTGAGAAACAGGGACACTCAGCCTCTTTGCCACCATGGTCCCAAATGTCCTCTGCTCACACCCTGCCCCTCAGTGCACAGCACAGTGGCAATCCTGCTGCCTCATGCTATTGCAAGAAAAATGACATGAAATAACAGCAAATGAAGCTTGGGTCAATAGCTGCTGATTGGAAGCGAATGGAAGGGGAGCGAGTTCAGAGAGGGCTAGTATCCGGTAATACAGCCAAGAGCTGATGCTTCAGGAAGTATTCACCAGGGATTGTGGGCTTTTTCCTCTCTTCTTTTTCTCTGCATCTTTTGTATTGATCTGTGAGAGGAGAGAGTTCTGTGGCTGTGATATCTGAGAGCTGATGGTATTTTGCACCTTTGTCTGCAGCCCCTGTCTCTGTAATTGCACTTCCTCTGTACTGCATCTTGGGCTTTCTCCAGGAGGCCTCTCAGGCATCTGAAATTAAAGGTTCTTCTTCACCAGCCTCTCACCTGAGCTCTTTGCTCCCACTCCTAACTAGCATTTTTCTCAGCATCCTGAATTGATTCAGTGTTTTCATCAGAGATCAGGTGCTTCAGCTGGAAAAAGCCATTGGCTTTTTGGATGAGGCCATCCACCTCTCTCTTCAGCCCCAGCCCTCTTCCTCATTGCCCAGCACAAGGGAGACTGGTTCAATTCTCTCACATCCTCCTCCAGCATGAGAGGCTGGAGCAATGCTGCAGCCCAGCATTTCCCTCATCTCCATGGTGGTTTAGTGCCAGGAAAACAGCTCTGCCTCTCCTTGTATTTTCATTTTTCTGTGGAAGTGAGTGGGTATTTCCATACCAGTATCTGTGTGCTCTGCCCCAAAGGAGAGGAAAGTGTTACCCTGTTCCTCGCACACTGTCCCCTCATCTTTGACCACGGACAGTGTGAGCCAGTGGCAGATGGCTGCTCGGTTTACATCAGCATTCAAGCCCGAAGACACTGCATTTCTCAGGCAGAGTGGTAACCGGACACAGAGATTAGCTCTGGCACATCTCCATGTTTAAATGAACTTCCCCTAATTAGGGAAATTGCCTGCGATGACACTTCAGACAGATCCTCCCTGGAATTATATGCATAAACTTCTCGTGCACTGCATTACAAATCAAGTCACTAGCTCAGCGTGAGCTGATGCTTGTCCATGAGCCCCTGCCCACTACCACCTCTGCTGCTGTAGCCACGTCGGTGCCCAGGGTTTATGCCCTTTTGCACCACCTTTTGCACCCCTTTGCTCACCAGATGATGCTCACCTTTTTGGCTGGAGATGTGAATGTTCCTCTTCCCCCACCTCTCAGTGGTTACCCTATTGCCACCAAGAACATAACCCCTCACCTAAACTTTTATTATCCACCCCCTGGTCAAATCCCCCTGAAATCTCTACCAGGCCAACTCATGATGAAACTGTCCTTACCTCCCTTTGCTAAATGAGCACAATTTTTAGGAGACCTTATGGAAGAAAGAACTTAAGGGGGTTGTGTGTGTACATGTTATATTGCCTCATTTTTGCTCAAAACAAGAGTCTTTTGGGATACGGCAAAGACTGTCTGCTCTGAGACAAATTAAGTCTGGGAAAAAAGAAAGAAAACCAACCAAATTAAGCTTGTTAAGTTTTACAGAAAACCACTGCAAGTCTGAGACATGACATAAAAGCCAGGGTTTTCAAAGGGCCCTGAGGGAAGCAGACCTGGGGCTGACACTGAATTTAATTTGCTCTATGCTGAAAGAGGCAGTTTTGGAGAAATGCCCGTATGCATACTGATCCCTTAAAAAGACATTTTACCAGGTTCAGCAAAAAATTATGTGCTCCAGAGCAGCCAGGGAGTCCTCGTGCCGGATGGAGAGCAGTGTGCAGAGAAGGGGGTCCCTCCTCCCTGGTGCATGGTGGGGACTCCATGAGCATGGTGGTTTATCTTTTAGTAGAGATATTACCTTTTCTTGGGAGATACAATGGGAATTTCTTAGTATGCACAGACAAAACAAGAAAAAATATCCCAACAACCCTCAACAAATCGCGAATGAAATCTATGTAAGAACAGGAAATGAATTTTCTGTTAATAAACCCTCAGGTTAACAAACTCCTGAGAGCCAGAGAGTGAGAATGCTGCCCAGCTCTGACATCTGCCCTGCAAAGCACTTTTATTTGATGTCATTTTTGATGTTTTTCTCTTTTTTCTGTTCTTTGAATTGTGGGTGATGCTTTGGAGGGCATAAAGAGGCACTGAGCCAAAACGAGCTGGAATTCAAAGAGAGCTGAGGGAAAAGCAGAGCATTCCTGGTCTGAGAATATTTCTTTTTAATGTGGGAAGAGACAAACCAAACAGGTGGAGTTCTTCCCAAAGGGAAAACACCAAAACCTAATTCAAGCCCAGGCTTCAAGGTCTGGTTCCTTATCTGAGAGGCTGGATTTGTTATCACAAATATAGTCACACAGAGAGTAATAGAATAATAAGAGTGAAAACATATCTAGAGCTTTTAATGTGGTGTTATCAATCTGAATTATTTCATCTTGAATTCCAGTGTCTGGAGCTTTTGTTAGGGCCTGAGACACTGCAGTCATGCGGCTTTAGCAGCATAGCAACCCTTCATTTCTTCTTTCTCTCCTAGATGTGGGGGAAGAAAGCTTGAAATCCTAAGTCCTCAAGATCAGGCTCCAAAAATTAACTGGCGTGTTTTTAAAGCCTCGGTGTTCACAAACAGAATGAAGTTTTTGGGAGAAACCAGGCAAGCAAGTGAGGCTGGTCAGCGGGAGAACTGAAGCAGTGTCCAGGAGCGGTGAAGAATCTTCATTCCCCTTTCTCATGGAGGAGATGCAGAGTGGCCAAGCAGCCATGCTGCAGAAGCAGCCATGCTGCAGGAGCTCAGACACCATCCTCTGGGTTTGTGCTCTCCCTTATGGCCTTGCTGGCTCTGTCTGCAGCTGCTGCTTGTGTTCTCTGCCTTTCAGGAGCAAAGCGACCATGCACGTCACCATGGTGGGATGCAGGGCTGGGGAGGGATCACAGGCCACCTGTGTCTAAAGGAATTTGGAGTTTTGCATTGACTAAGCAGAAAAGCAGGATGTCACAATGTGTTGGAGCTCAGAAGGTCCCTGTGCATCTCTGTGTGCCTGGGCCAGCTCTGAGTTTTGTAGCATCTCCACACAAACGCCAGCTGAGCATCTCCCTTTCACTCCAAATTTGGCTTCCTGATTTCAGGAAAAGAGAGGGATCATGCACTGTAACCAAAAAGCAAAAGAAAGAGAGTGCCATGCACATGAGTTTTTGTTACGTCAGCTTCATGATGGAAAGGACAAGGGCAGGTGTTGGGAGTTGGCAATCGTGCCTTTACCTAGATTTGTTCCAAAAGCAGGATGACATGGATGTTCTGGAGGGGACTCTGTTTTGCCCCCATGCAGAAGGAGAGGGAGTAGAGTGGCTGTCCTGCCTCAGGCAGACCTTTGTGTCTCCACTGACAGCCAGATGCTGGTTTGGGGCTGCGTATCAATGATGGGTAGAGATCTCTTCTCAACCAGACACAACTTGCGGGCTGTCACACAAGGTCCTTGTTTCCGCCTCAGCCCCACCCCCGAGTACTTTTGCCTGGGTTTGCTTTGTGATTGGATCCTTCATTGGTGGCAGAACTTAATTTCATTCCAAATTTGTCTGGAAATTAATCCAGTTCTTCTGAGTGCCAGCTATATGCAGAGAAACAACGACATCCTGGGTTAGAGTAACTCGGGGACCGGCGATTAGATTCCCAGCCCTCCCTCTTGCTTCACATGATACAAGATGAACACGGCATCATAGTGTCAATAGACTCAGTACACTTTTCAAACCCACTGTGTAAACATGTGCTGAGACCATGCTGCAGATAGGCTTGCTTGCCAAGGGCTGCTGCCTCTTTCCTTAGCTGTGTTTAGCCAGTACATGGTTTTGTTTAAACAGGAAAACACATTAAGAGGCACTTCATCTTTGAGTGTTCCTGTCTATGCTGCCTGCATTCCTGGCTGGGGTGTTTAATATACATTAAGTGCAATGTGCTCATGGGACCCTCTGATTAAAACACTGGCAGGCCAACAGCGCCGCACTGGAGTGATGGGGGTGACTATGTAGCTAGGAAAAGGCTGGTTAGATTCAGCTTTTCATCATGTTTCTTTTTCTTTAGGTTTCGTACACATTGTCAGATAGGCTTCCCAGTGATGGAACCTGGCTTGAAACCCACAGTCAGGATTTTCAAGTGTGATTTCTGGTGTTTGGTTCCTTCAGCTTGCACGATTAAGCTGACTTTAGCCTCAGCTGACTGACTGGGTTTCTTGTGTGGCCAGGATCAGTGCCCAGGCGGTGGGTCAGTGCTTGCCTTGTGCCTGTTTTTCTGCACTGGCTGTGGACAGACATGGGATGTCTTACAGAGGAGACTCCAGCCTTCTGGAGGTGTAACACTGTGTGATGTGAATTGTAGCTGAGGTTGCTCTGTTTTCAGATGCTCAAGATGGTCAAGGTGCCTGGCCTTTGTGGGAGATCTCACCACCAAATGTGGTGCCCTCAAAGTGTGTTGAGTTGAGCAAAGGCACTCATCATCCGGCCAGGCCCCCATCCTGATTAAATTTGTAGTGGAAGTCTAGTTTTATTCTCTTCTGCTCAATAGGGTAATGTAGATTTACAGCAGTGCAAGGCTTGCCCAAATGTGAGAATTTACACATGCAGCTATTGCAGAAGAATTACACAAAGACCTGTTCTCAACTGTTACTCCGAAACCACATTCCTCCACGCTGTACTGAAACAGATAATTTGGCTGAATGCAAGAAGCTGTCTCATTACTGTAATACCCAATTTGAGTCCCACAGCCCCACAAACATATTGGTCTGCAACAATGATATCAGAACTGCTTTCACATCCTGGGCTGCTCCACCTTCATACCCAGAAGACACCCTACCATGGGCCCAGTGATCACTGATGGTACTGGACCTACTTGGCACTAAGTGAAACCCTTCCAAGTGCTCCCGCTATGAGAGGTATGGAGATGGTCTCACCCAATTCCCCCTGAGTTTAGCTACTGGGGATGAGACACAGAATATATCTGTTTAAAAAAAAAAAAAGGAAAGAAGAAAAGAAAACACACCCACTGATTCGTTCTAATCTCCTTTTCTCTCTTCTCATGAGACTATTCTGGGATAATTCTCTCAAACAATCAGATTTTTCCATCTCCATCCAATGCTCTCCCACTCAGCCTAAGACACCTCTCACCTGCAATCATGTTTTTTTTTCTAGTAATCAAAAAAAAAAAATCCCTGTAGTACAAAAGAGGGGTTATTTCACCTCCTTCTCAGTAGATGAGGTTGTCAAAGTGGGTTTCCATTAGATACACCATACCTGGTGCTTAAGTAAGCTGCTTTTGTCAGTCCTGTATCTTCTTTGCAGCAGGCTGGGTTGCAGGTCCCAGAGACATCCTCCCTCAGGCCAAGGCTTATCTGGTTCCCTCTGGGACATGGGGGATGCAGCAGTTTAAGAGACTTGCCAGAAACCTAAGTTTTGCCTCAGTGCTTTCTCCGAATGATCACAGCATACAAGGTGGATTGAATTAAACTAGGGGGAGAAAAGGACACCAGACCTGGAGATAAACATGCCTGTATTTATAGCAAAACAAATCCTCAGAGTAACTGAACAGAGCTTATCCTGGAGAATATGTAGAATAATTTGCTGGGTACATTTCCAAGAGGTGACAAATCAGGCCAGCAAAATCCATTTTCATGTATTTTTAGAAGTGCAGGAAAAGGCTTTGAAAACGAGGAAGGATCTATTTGTTTGTCCTGGGAAGATAAATATTTTAGGGTTAGTGCCTCTGGTTGTCAGCAGCTCACCTGAAAGGCTGCACAGGGGCCCGTTTGCCAATAATAATGATCGAGTTACAGCCTTACGAGTCCCTGCCCATGAGGAAACCAAGCCAGGAAGGCAATACGGTGTGGCATCTCTCTGTGTGCCCGCCCAGATCCAAGCAGTGCTCGAGTACTGTACAAACAGCGCTGCTAGTTACAAAAGCAAAGCGCCCCACAAAGAACCAGCACTGGGAGAACCAGTTGACCAAGAAAATGGAGACTGCTGTAAGGAGAAACTTGAAGTTTGCAGCATACCAAAAAAGCCCCCATAATCAAGAGCTTTTTAAGGTAAACACTGGCATCAGAAAAAATAAAAATTTAAAAATGACAACATGTCTCCACAACAACTCAGGCTGCTGAGGGAAGACCTCTCACCAGAGTGTGATGTCCTGTGAAGTCTGTGAGCTCCCCAGGGCAGCTGTGGACGTTGGAAACCCTTTGGTGAGCTTCAGCTTGGAGCGCCCGTACGTGGCGGTCACTGCCAGGCAGGGGCTGGTGCGTTATCACAGCGCTCCTCCAATAAGGGAATTGTGGAGCGGAGAAACATCTGCTCATGGTGCCGAACAACCAGTCATTGTCCTGGGGCTGGCAGCCCACAGGCATCCCCGAGATAAGCTGCTGGCTGAAACCAGATCCTGGTCTGAAGATGCCCGCAACATCCATCAGACAATAACATCAGTTGATGTCCTTATCTTCAAGGGGAAAAAACCCAGAAGGGTCAGGCCTGGGAATTGCACCTCTGGTCACAGTTTGTTTCCCAGACAGAAATGAGTCTCATGGGTGACACAGAACATAGCACAGCCAGGGCTGGCCAGTTTGTGACACTGGATGCCACGCTGGTCTCATTAACAAGGAGAAGCAAGTGGGGACAATGCCCAGAAGAAGCGGTGATGAGAGGCATCGCATCTGGTGATCCCCAGTGAGCTGTGCAGCCCCTGATGGTGCCGAGGCAGCAAGGAGAGAAGCAGCAACAGGAGATGCAGCAAAGGTTACCCCAGAGACCACCCTGCCACCTCCTGGCCAGCGGCCTCCTGGGGAGAGGGGCCTCCTGCCCACCCACAGAGTTTTCCCTCTAACTTTCCTCAGTTTGCTTCTTGTTTTATCCTGACAATTGGTGTAAACGGGTCTGTAAGCCTAATCCCAGCCCTAGGGTTTCTGGTGACCCAGATGCAGCTGTGACACTGCGGTGACCCCGTTTATTCCTTGGTTAGCAGTAGCATGAACAGCATGTCCACATCAAGTCAACTATATCAAACTTCACTGATGATTTTTTTTCTCTCTGGAGGAATCCAAATATTCACTTCCCCTCATAAGGGGTTGCTCAGAGCTGGGGTAGCCTCACTGGCATCCATGGAGTGATTACTAGGTTAGAAAGAAAACTGTCCCATGGAGTTTGGCCATGACAGGGTTCTCTACATCCTTCACCTGGTTTACATGAAAGGACTTGGGGTTTTTTCTGACTTTATGGCAGTGCTGGGGTCTTCTTCCACCTTTAAGGGCTTCCCTGTCATAGCATCGCCTGCAGAGACGTCGGCAGGGCTCTGCCAGGAAGGAGCCATCCAGAGCCACAGGACCCGGGGGAGAGGATCATTTCTTCAGTCACAGCCAGGGGCCTGAATGGGGACTGAGCATGTCAGAAAAGGTGGTGGAAAAGCCATTATTTGCATCCAGAGTGGTTATATACGGAGACATGAGGGCAGCTAATAAGCAGATGGAAGTAACATTAATCAGAAGGGAGTAAGAGTCCTTTCAGACGTTCATTTAGACAAACTAAAGGGAGGATGACAAAGGAGAGAGCAACCGATAAAACACCAAGGAATTAAATTACTGGGAATGAAGTAATAACTGAGATATGACTTTTTTCCAAGAGCTAGCTTTCCTCCAGCAAAGAAACATGGCCTGCCCTCCAAGGCACGATGAAGTAGGTCGTCAGGATTTGACAGATTATGTTTCTGGAGTTCCTGAGCCCGGAGACAGATTTCCCAGGTCTCTGATGCTGCACTGAGGAGTTGCGTGACAGAAAGAGCTGTACTGAACAAAACGTTTCAAGGGCAGTGAGGTTGTAAGGGGCTTGCTTCCCTCAGCCAGGGCTGACCCACATTGCGAAAGGCCTCCTCAGCAGTTCACTGTTAGAGGGCCTACTACTGCCCTAAGCACCGTGTCCAAAGCATGGGGGTAGCCTGGAGGTTATGCAATCTGAGCAGACAAACATAAACACAGAGGTGAAGGGACTTGCCCAGGGTCAGAGCACAGGTTAGAAGAGAATTTGGGCAATGAGCTCAGATCCCTGTGGCACTGCACAACGCTCCTGTTGCACATACAGTTGGGCATGGCTGCTTTATGGCTTTTACATGCTGTGTACGTTTCTGGTCTGGTTACTGCAGACTTTATCTTTGACTTCTTCTAGAGATGCCATGCTTCCCTCCAGTACCCAAGCAGGAGGTTCTTCCTTTCGCTTCTTCTTTCCCCAGCTGCGCACAGCCCTGGGGCAGATGGCCAAGAATGGCAAGTTCTTCTTTGCAGCTTCCTCAGCTGAGTTATGCAAGTGATTAAACAGTTAATACACACACACACACACACACACGCACACACATACACACACACACCATTTTCTATCTTGTGACTTTATGCAGAATACTTTTCCATCAGAATTAACAGTCAGCTGTATTGATAATGGTCTCCAGAGCTGGTGATCTGCCCTCCGAGCTCCAATGCTGCATATACTTTGCTGAGGCAGTCTGGCTGTCACCACCCTCTGGTCCCCCAACCGCAGCTCTTTGCAGAAGTCACAGCCAAGATGCCAACACTTCATGGGAAGCTGAAGCAGCTTCCTTCAGTGAGCGCCCAGGCCATGGCCTGGCTGCCCTGGAGGAAGCTGCCTCTGCCGGATGCACTCGCTCTCACTGCCTTCAGCAGCAATTCCAGCTGCCCGGCAGGAGCCTGTTGTCATTAATCAAAGCCATACCCACGAGAAAGGGCAGTAAGAAATAGCTTGAGGCTATTTTAAACCAGAAACTCTTTTCTGTTCTTCCATTTGCGATCAGCCACTCTCTGCCCAGTCATGAAGCATCTCTTTTCTCTTCCCTTTCTGTTGTGCCCCACTGGTCCTGGGAGGGTGCTGGTAAGGGCAGAGCTGGGTGCTCAGCTCCCGGGGCTCTGAGGGCTCAGGATGCTCAGTTCTCCCAGCACTCTTGTGAAAAGTAGAAGGGCAGTGGGCAGAGGCACCCACTAGCCTGCTATGAGGGTTCAGGAACCCTGCACAGCACGTGGGAGTCAGTGGGTTCTTGCTTTCTGTCCCATGCTATGGTCCTGTGGGGATGCCTCATGCTCCAGACTCCCACCTTACATGCAAGTAATTTACAACCCAGTGAGAGAGCATGGTAACACTGCAGACACTGGTTGCACCGTGCTTTCTCCTCCTCAGTGCAGCCTGGCTCTGCTGTCTGCCTGCCTCACACCCTCCCTCCCTCTCCCTCCTTCCCTTCCTTTCAGGCCTGTGGGGTTCAGCCCAAAGCACTCCTTCAAGGTAAAGATCCCTTCCCAAGAGGCTGGAAGAATGAGCCAAAGTTTTTCCATCATCTCCCATAGACGCCCTCCTCCCTCGCCCCTTAACCCTCTCAAGAGTCCAAGTCTTGCCTGTGGCTGGCAGTTTGGTTGCAGGAGATTTTCTGTATGCACTTTACCACCACAAATAGATTCAAAAATCGCCTGGGCACTGTCCTGTACAGCCTGCTCAAGGTGATCCTGCTTTAGCAGTAGGGGTTGGACTAGATGGTCTCCAGAGGTCCCTTCCAACCCCTGCTCTTCTGGGATTCTGTGATCATAGAATCATAGAACCATAGAATGGCAAGGGTTGGAAGGGACCCCGAGGATCATAAAGCTCCAACCCCCCTGCCACAGGCAGGGCCACCAACCCCAGGCCTGGATCTACACAAGGTTGCCCAGGGCCCCATCCAACCTGGCCTTGAACACTTCCAGGGATGGGGCATCCACCACCTCTCTGGGCAGCCTGTTCCAGCACCTCACCACTCTTTCTGTAAAAAACTTCCCCCTAATATTCAATCTAAACCTTCCCTCCTTCAGCTTTAATCCATTCCCCCTTGTCCTGCCATTATCTGCCCTTTTAAAAAGTTGATTCCCCTCCTGTTTGTATGCTCCCTTCAGGTACTGGCAGGCTGCAATGAGGTCCCCCCGCAGCCTTCTCTTCTCCAGGCTGAACAAGCCCAGCTCACTCAGCCTCTCCTTGTAGGGCAGGTGCTCCAGCCCTCTAATCATCCTTGTGGCCCTCCTCTGAACCCTCTCCAACAGTTCTACATCCTTCTTGTATTGGGGGCCCCAGATCTGGACACCGGGGGGCCTCACGAGGGCAGAGTAGAGAGGGACAACCACCTCCCTGTCCCTGCTGGCCACCCCTCTTCTGATGGAAAAGGTGATGTTGTGATTCTGTGACCTGATATTACTTTCAGAACTGTTTGCTCTGAATACTAAGCTGCAACGTGTTTACTGTGCCAGAGCATGCCTTTCCCATGAGCTGCAGCTCACAGGGCATCGCCGTGTCTTTGGGCTCTAGGTCCTAAGGTGTGCTACAAACTGAATAGGGTGACACCCCACACCCCCTTAATCTGGAATTACTCTATTTCCCTCCCCATGCCCACTGCTTCCACCTGTTTTTAGCAACTTCATCTGCCCAAAGCATTTGGGAGACAGGTGCAGCTGAGCCCTCTGAGGGCAAGATGAAGCAACAGGCAGCTGTGTGTGCAGTCCCAGCTCTGACCCTGACTCCACGTGTGGGTTTGGGAATGTCAATGCACAGCTAGGTGAGGATGAAGTCCTAGGTGGCACTGACTGCCCCTGGCCAAAACGATCTGGTGAATAGAAGTTGTGTTGTGTGGTTCCTGTGGTCTTGGAGGATCTGGAGAAGGAGATGTGACCTATGGGACAGGAGGGGCTCTGGCTTGGCTGCATTTCCCACCTTCCATTCTCAGCAGGATGGGTGCAGCTGCAAAGGAATAAGAGTTTACAGCTTTTGAGGGGCATCACAAACACGTTCCTCATCTGCTTGGACATGTCCTGTAAGGTGTTAGGAAGCCTGGAAGGGACTGTGCGGCTGTTGAAGGGCGGAGCAGAGGAGCCTGGCTGCTCTGCTGAGCGGGCAGCAGACCCGGCGGGGTAGGAGCATCATCATCTCCATCCCTGCTCTCTGCGTTTCCCTTCCTACCATTGCTGGTGTGCTCCTGCACTGCCGGCGGATGCAGAGCCACGCGTTAAGGGCACACGGAGAGCTGGCGGCAGAGGGAGAAACGGGACGCGGATGCCCGCAATGCCCGCGGGCCTGTCCGAGCACTGAGCCTCCTCCCCAAACTCAGCCACGCAGCATCCGCGCTCCCCCTTTGGGAGAGCAAACCCGCGAGCATCCGCTCCCCAAGGGCTTAGGCCACCATCGCCGCCGCCCGCCGCCACGGGCGCACCGGGACCCCCACCCACCCAGCGTCCGGCTGCTCCGGCCGGAGTTCAGCATGCCATCGGGGGACGCGCAGGCTGCGCGGGTCAGAGCGCAGGCTGCGCGGGGAAGAGGAGAGCACCGGCTGCGCGGCGCAAGGAGCGCGGGCGCGGAGGGACCGGGCCGGGAGGGGACCGGGCTTGGTGTCGCCAGCAGGTGGCATCGCCACCTCCCCGCCCCGGGAAATCAAACGCCACTTCCCTTTCCCCCATTCGATTTATTTATTTGGGGGTTATTAGTTCTCCAGGGCGGGTAAGCCCAGGGCTGCAAAGCGCTCGGCGGGTAAATTCATCCAGTAAATGTATCGGACGTGCTTTTCTCCGGCAGGTCTGGCTGTGCGGGGCCTGACGAGGGGACGCTGCGCCCATCGGTACCTGGAAAATAAAAGGCTGTGTGTGCAACGCGCCAGGCATCCTCCTAGCCCGAGGAGCTGGAGGGACTCGGTACCTTGGGTCAGGCCCGGAGAGGAGCCAGCACCACACCTCTCGAGCAGCATCCCTGAGAGCCTGCGAGGTGGCAGAGGGCCGCGCCGGGTGCTGAGCGCAGCCCACCCGCCTGCCAGCTCCTGCATTTCACCCTGCGCCGCACAGCCCTGCCCCAGCGAAGCACGGCCCGGGGAAGAGCGGTCACGGCTCCAAAAGCAAAGGCAGTGAGTCAGCACAATAAAGCTGACTAAGCACTCCCTCCTGAGATGCTGGACATCAAGAGCAAAGTATCAATGACTTAGCATTTATTAGGCAGAAATACTGACGTGGCTATCAGTTAGCAGCCTTAAAGTACCCACTTAGTCTCTTTCAAATGCAACATCTATGCCAAGCTCAGGCGACAAAGTTTCCCATTCCTGCCTTCCCCATGGGAGCCAGATTTGTCTGAGAGATGCATAAGCCAGTATATCCCATCGTGTCCTCTTACATGCTTCTTCCACCACGCCAAAGGGTCAAGCATGGTACGTTTTGCACATAACCATTAATAATTAACTGCTGTCTGTAGAGGAACTAGTTTTCCTCTTGGCTTTTAAAAAAACCCAACAAACCTCATGAAAGATGAAATGGAAAATCAGCTTTGGGTTGGCTCCAGCTGGTATTTATGACTATGGCATTGATGGTACAGAAGATTAGAAGGCACCTGGAATCTCCGGCATGTTTGGGGTTTTTTTTGCTGATCTGTTCCTGGTAGGTTTGAAAATGGCTAGAAAAGCATGAGAGAAAGCAAAACAAAAAAACCCCCAGGCTTGTGGCTAAGGGACATAATTTCCTGGTCTGGTTGCCAAATCTGTGTCACCTTGAACAGGTCACTTGGAGAGGAAAGTGAGAAGGGAGTATCCATCACTTCTGTTTCTAGGCTTTTCCAAGTTCAGGTCCAACTCCCAGCGATGGCAAACACTGAGTCAGGGTCTTCTCCTGAGCTCTGGGGCAGGTCCCCATAAACACCACAGGTTTCACTGAGGAGGTTGTGTAGGTCACAGCTGATGGAGAGTGAATTGTCCCACCTGTTTTGGGGTGGGATAAAATGCTCTCTGGAAGAACCTACTAAAAAGAGCATTTTAAAAAGAGGTTATTGCTTTGGCTTAGCCACCTAATTTTGAGATGGCTGAAGGTGGGTAGGGTGATTCCTAGCCTTAACCTCCTCAGGACCCTGCCTTTGAATTGGGAAGAAGTACCCCTCCTGCTGCCTTATCTCTCTGTATGCTAAGTAATCACTGGAAGGACCAATTCCCACACTACAGTGTCAGGGACCTTGTTTCCAGCCAGATGCCAGATCAGGGAGGGCCAGCCTGGCCCAAGGGAGCTGGGGGAGCTCCTGATACCAGTGCTCAGGGATCCTCAGCATGCTTGTGTACCCTCTCACACACCCACCACACACACACACACAGAGCTCTCCAGACATCTCTGGTGACTCTCAGCTGCACAAAGACTTTTGTATGTACCTGTGGGACTGCCAATGTTTGTCCAGCTCCACTCCAAGTGCCGAATGGGTGTGTGTGGGGGCTATATTGCTGGTAGGAAAGCAGCTACACTGGCTTGTAGGCATGTACCTCAGCTGGATGAGATCACACAACTTGTTGACTCCCATCTTGGTGGCAAGGGCTGGGCAGCGTGTTCGCTGCAAGCCCTGGAGCTCCCTGTGTGGGGCTGAGCGGTGCCTGTGGGGGAGTTTGGCTGCTGCACACATCTCTGCTGTGGCCGTGGAAACCCCCTCCCAGTGGACATCAAAAGGACCATATAAGTAACCACCTCCCAAGAGCTCAGCTTTCACATAATAAGTAACCCTTGATGATCAAGGAAAATAAAACTAGCTCCAACCAAATGTTCTTTCAAACACACCCTCTGGTCATTGCAGGAGAGACGGAAGCACAGATACAGAGTCACGGATCAGCCAGTTGCTGTGCACAGAGACTGTATTGATGGACACGTTAAAAATATCCAGATGGCTGCAAGCCAGAAGCCATTTTGTGTCTAAAAGAGGATTTCATTTCCTTTTCCTTTCTTTTGTTTTTGTTCCACTTCTTCTGAAGAACCCTTCACATGATTCTCTGTATCGGCGCTTTACACTTCAGTTGTTCCAAAGCAAGGAGGGCATTTCATCTGCTGAGGCACTTACCACAGGCTTTTTAATGGTACAGGACGGACAGACTCACAGGTACCATTCTGGTTCGCTGCTGCAGAGAGCCGCACCCAGGGGCACTCCATGCATCTCCTCCTCCTCCTCCAGCTCCGAAGGGAGCTGGTCTGTCCTGGAGAGCAAAGGGTTAAAGATCATATAATCCTAGAAAAGGCCAGGTTGGAAGGAGCTTCTGGAGATTCCCTGGTGTGACTTTTCCCTGAAAGCAGGGCCTCAGATTGAATTTTCAATTCCCTAAGCACCGTGGTACTCTGCTGCACCCTGTCCCACTTCCCAACCTGCCTCTAGAACTGGGGACACCAAGACCGGACCAGGACCATGAACTGCTGAGAAGTTTCCCCTGTACTGAGCCTTAATGAAGCCTCACCCCAAGTGCTGTGTTCAGTTTTGGGTGCTGCAGTATAGGAAGGAGATCAAAATGCTGGAGAGGGTGCAGAAAAGGGAAATTAGGCTGATTATGGGTCTGGAGAACAGGTCTTATGAGGAGAGGCCGAGGGAGCTGGGGCTGTTCAGCCTGGAGAAGGAGAGGCTGAAGTGAGACCTTATAGTGCTCTACTGCTACCTGAGAGGAGGTTGTAGTGAGGCTGGTGTTGGCCTCTTCTCCCTATGGACTAGAGATAGGACAAGAGAAAATGATCTCACGTTGGGTCAGGGGAGGTTCAGATTGGATATTAGGAAAAAATTTGTCACTGAAAGAATGGTGAAGTATTGGAACAGGCTGCCCAGGGAGGTGGTGGAGTTACCATCCCTGAGGGAGTTCAAAAAACAGGTAGACGAAGCGCTTCAGGAGATGGCTTGCTGGTTACAGTGGTGTAGGGCTAACTGTTGGACTTGATGATCTTGAAGGTTTTTTCCAGCCTGATGACTCTAAGATTCAGTGATTCCATTCTATGAAGAGTGCAAAAATCCTGTCCCTTGGTCTGCTGGCTATGATCTCCCCAGTCCCTGCCAAGAGAGGGTTTGCTTTTGCTGCTGCAGGGACACATGGCTGACTCAGATTTGGGTAGCTGATTTCAGGGACAGGTACATGGTTGTGCTTGTGGATCTGTTAAGGAGTGAACACATGCTGAGTAATTGGTACAGGCTGGGTACAGCACTACAGTACAATCCATACTGGATGCTGCGAGAGTGTTGCAAAACGAAAAGAGGAATATAAAGACCTTTTGCAGAGGAATTTCAGGCATTTAAAATTCATCATCCAATGAGTTAAACCTTTCCTTCAAAGCAGCCAGTTGGATTTCAGGGTATAAATACAGGACATTCCTCCAAACAAATACAATAGTCAGAAAGCTTTTACCAGAGGCCCCCAATTAGCTTTTGGATATAATTTCACATTGCAGAATTTCAAGACATTGTGTGCAGAGAGCAGGTAGATCTTCTCTGGTGTAACGGTGGTCCTTTGTGACATGTGACAGCTAACTCTCTAATTAATCTTCGAAATGTCAGAGCCTGCTGGAAGTAATTGGGCCTGACAGTTCAAGGGCTAATTAACTTCAAACCTTGCATTTTCTCTTGCTTCCTCCCCAATTCTAGGTCGCTTATTTACTTTCTTTTTACACAATTTTTAATGTTCTGGAGTGTGTCTGTTCAGATCTCTTTTTCTGGACATGGAGGTCATGACTGAAGGTATTAATCTGGGTGTGTTGCACCTAATGAATCCTCCTGAGTATCATGACTTCACAGGAGAAGAAAGATGCTGTAAACAGAGGGATAGTCCCCGGGGAGCAGCTCACTGCGGGAGACACTGGCTGCAGCCTCCTGGGGCCGCCTGTTTGCTGGGAGGTATCAGCATTCTCCCGGAACAGGCAGTGTTCCCAAGGCCGGGCATCCTGCGGAGCAGAGCCGGTGCTGTACATCATCATCACCATCCCAGTGAGGCAGCAGGAGCAGTTTTACAGACCCCACAGCGTTGCAGTTTTGCAGCTCAACTTATGTGAGCAATGTTGTGTGTGCTACGATGCTGTGTCTCAGCAAGCCGCCGCTGGTCTCCCGCATCAGGTCTCCTGGGGCTGGTGTCTCATTTGTCTTTCCCTCTCTGCAGTCTCATTTGACCCTTAGCTGAAAAAAGATGAAGGACTTTTGCAGCACAGGCTCCAAATCCCATCCCCTGCTGCCTGTACCTGTGCTGAATGACCTTGTGGCTATTACTAGAAATGCATGAAAAGCCTTTTCTCTGGTTGACAGGCTCAGTCTCTGGTCATGCACGGATATAGAGCACGTCTTCGTGCGAGTGGCGTGTGCGCAGACTCCTGAGCTGACCCCTGCATCTCTTTGTTTCCACATGGCCAATTCACAAGGACGAGTGAGGCAAAGATCTATTTGGGAGGCATTCCCCATAGGCTTGCCTGCGCCCAGTGCTGTGGGGCTGCCTTCAGGCAGGGTCCCGCACCAGTCCCTGACTTCTGCTGTCACTGAACAGGTCCCCACTGGGACAATGGCATGAGGATGGGACAGCAGCATTCCTCCACTACCTCTTGCTGCTGGCAATGGAAGTCACAAGTGCCAAATGATTTCAGCCTCTTTCTGCCTCTGGCATAGCTGTGCTGATTACATTTGCCCTCGGTGTAAAGGAGTATGAAGAATGGGAAGGAAAAACCTATTAAATCATAAACTATTTGGGGAGAAGAGAGGGTTTCCATCTGCCTGGCTCTGAGCACAACAAAGCTGCAATTCTGGATGACTAAAGTTAAATAACACAGCAGCCATCTCCCATCCATCCATCAGCTTGAGATGTACACAGCTCATACCTGAGCAGAAGGATCATCTGCTCCAGGGAACAGGGGCTGAAAAAGCTGTATCTGATTTCCTCACTGTTTTTTTAATCCTCATTTCCTCTCAGCTAGGCCTTTCTTACAGCTGCTGCGTAACCCTCCCCAGACAATATCTAATCTGTCTGTCACAGGCATATCAAGATGTGCCTTAAGTTCTGATACCTAGTGATGACTGACAACTGTCATTAAGTGCTACTCCTCAAATGACAAGGCTCATATTGTTAATGGGATTGTGTAGTTTCAGTCTGCAACCTTGGAAGGGAAAAAGAAATGGCATATGTTCACACAGGATTTATATACTCTCTCTTTTACTATCCCTACCATTTAGAAGCCCAACAAAATGAAGAACATACGATAACAATATATTTAATATATATTATTTTTGTTGGTTTGGTTCTAAGAATTCTGTCAAAGAAAAGAATGTTTGATCTTATTCATGATGTTTTCTTAGACTAAGATTTATCCAAGTCACTGCAAATTGTCTAAGCCAAAGAGACAGAGGTGAAACATCAATGGAGGTTTCTGAAAAGTTCCCATCTTACTGTAAAGGGATGGTGGTGGTAGAAAGCACCAGAGAGCAAACGGCAGCGGGAATCCCTTCCATACAGAGATTGCAGTGTTTCCTTTGCAGTTAGGGGTGTTTTTGTTCATGCCTCCAAGGAAGGCAATATGAAAGCACTATTAATTTCAGGTTTTCTTGGTCACCTTCCGTTCCTGTGTTGAAGGAAGCTGTGATGACAACAGTTCAACACCACTGACTGGAATCAGCTCTGCAATGAATTGAACTACTGATTCAATTTAGAGAAACCAGGGGTTCATCAGACACAGGAATCCAATGTCAGAAGTAATAAGTCTTTTGTTCAGACTTGAAAGGTTGCAGAAGTGTAAGGAAATCGCCTCCACCAGCTCCCCTTCCTCAGTGCTGCAAAAAAGGCTCATGGTGACACAGCAGGAGCCAGTGATGATGGTGGAGGGAGGATGACTGTGAGCGAAGAGTCCAGAGTTTCTTGTCTGTGCTGTGGCTGAAGCTTGCATTTACCCTTACTTCAGTCTGAACACCCACTGCCCCCTTGCCCTGGCTGCTCTGCCCAGCTCTGGCAGCTAGGACAGCCTGAGGCCTCCTTTGCACAGGCAATAGAGCGATCCCATGTTGCATGTTCTACTGCATCTCAGCACGTTGATGTTTTTCTGCCTCATGCCTGTTATCCTTTGCTACTCCAAAACATGTAGGTGCTTCCAGCAGCTGAGATTACTGCCCCAGGAATTTTGTAGGCCTTTAGGATCATTTTCTTCCTGACTCTGAGTGAAATACTGCCCACATTAAACCAGCATTCACCTTTGGCTTTAGTCCAGTTCTTCTTCTGAAAGTAGTTGCTTGTCCCCTCCCTGTCACTGATGCATTGGGAGGAATTAGGGGAAGGATGAGGGTGTCTGGGCCCCTGGCTGCAGATGTGAAGCCTGGCAACCCTGGCACCTCCAGATGAGATATCTGTGCTTTGAGCTGCCTCACAACAAATCAAACAAACTGGTGGCATTTTCACATGAGAGAACTTCAAGTGCTCTGGAAATAACCAGAGAGGAGAGCAGCTACCTGTGGTCTCATCTCTAACAAGGGTTGTGCTTGCAGGGGATCTGTATCTGGGTACTGCTAGGTTTTGTTCTTCACTCTCCATCAAATGCATGACTTGTGGCATCCACCAGCAGGGCCAGACGATTTTCATCACGCTTTAAAAGCTGGAGCAGAGCAGTAGCAAGCAGCAGTGAGTGGGACTGGTTGTGTTTATTCTGACCACTGCTGCCTTTTCTGCTTTATAGAGCATCCCTGAGGGAGCATAGGAACAGGAACGGACCTTCTGCTGCTGTCTCCAGAGAGATGAACGGTTTTGCAGGCACTTACATTTCGGCAAATGGAAACCCTTGCATGCCCTCTAATGCTGGGTGCTTACTTTCTAGCAAGGGGCTCAGGCCCTGGGCTTCTTCCTGATGCAAACACAGCTTCACCCTTTCTGTCTCCTCCCGCCCTCCAAGGGCAAGCCTGAAGGTAACCAGAGAAGGCTTTCTCCTCTCTGAGCCGGAAGGCATTTGGCGATGGTGCTGGGAGCCAAAGCCAGCGTGTGGCTTCTCTGGGTGTGAAACGTGGAGCTCAACATGGGGGAGAAAATCCTCATGGGTTCCTGTGCTGAGGTCTCATTACAAAATTAAGTCATTACATTTTCTGCTTTGTGTGTGTTTAGCTTCTTAAAAGGCACAAGCACTTTCTGGTTTCAAAGTGAGAAGCAGTAAATACCCTGGTACCAGAAGTGGCTTTTGAGTGTTTTGCCTTGTCTTTATTTTCGAGCAGAGCATTTCAGCTCCCGCAGAAGGTGACTCTGCCAGCTTCTGCTGTACGGGATACGCAAGCTACCCGGGGCTCCGTGCCATTGCCTTTCCACTGACTTTGCTGTGTATAGATGAGACCATTATTTCCATAAAGTACAAGTAAAAGCACATTGGTAGTGCAGGCGTTCCCAGTGATTAATGCTGGAAAGGTTAGGCTTGGATCCTTTGTTGAGATATATCACCGTGTTCTAGCAAAGATCGCTCTGCTACTGTGTGCAGAGTGGTTTGTTGTTCCAAGAGCAGGAAAGTGTTTTCTTGTTCTAATATTACGAAAGTTGTTTTATTCAGTTGTACTGGCCAAAATCACTTGAGCACTCTGTTGTTCTCAGCCCGAGGCTCCTCAATGCTCAGTGTGCAGCTGGAGGGGGGGTGTTTTCCTCTTCTTTTTTGCACACCAGCAGAGCAGGAATGCTCTGGCAGCAGGAATGCCACGGTACCACATCTCAGATGAGAGATAACCACTTTTTAAATTCGATCTGGCATGACGTGAAGTGCTTGTTTTTTTGGAAAAGGAACAGTAGTCTCTGCTGGGGGGATCCCAGAGCCACTAAGTTTGGTTTAAGATTAAAAATTTAAGGTTGGGATTCCTGTCACCTAAATATAGCTTCTCAGAAGTCAGACATCTAATCAAAGCTAGCCATGCTGGCTGTATGGTCAGAGAGATGGGTGGTCAAAATATGGTTCCTCCTTCCAAAGACAGCTGCCGAAGTCGAGAGGATGACTTGCCCTCTGCTCTTGCCTTTCTTTGTAGTTCATCTGAATCTTAAGGTGAACACCAACCTTTCAGATGACTGAGGGCAATCCACTGCTAAGCAGTCAAAGCTGCTGTGAAAACTTCTCTCTGAACTGGGGGACTGGCTATTTTCTCCATGAGACTATATTGTTGCAGTGGGGGGTTTTTTTGACCAGCATGCTTGCAACAAAAGTGAAACCTGCTAAGGAATTAACAGACAGGGTTTTCTTCTGGCTTGGTTTGCTGGGTTTTTTTCAAATGCATGTCAGTATGTTCCAAGGGAAGTGCTTGATTTGAGACAGGTCTGACTGCCAGAAAAGCTTTGCACTGACCCCTCAGAAAACAGAATTCTGGTTCCCTCTCAGGAAAGAGAGGGTGATCACAAAGCTAAGAGCAGGAGGGTAAAAGAATAGGACCGTTGGCATCTCCTCTCCCATTTGCTAACAAAACAAGCCTACCCAATTCTTAATTTGGTAGATTAACAAAAGAAGCTATCCCTGCAGAGTTGGAAACAAGCTTCATTATGCCATGTCTTTAAAATTGCCAACAAGTCTCTACAGGACCTAATTTAACACATTCATTTGCTCACTAAAGTGCTTGAAGAACAACAAGCCCGTCCTGCACAAGGACAAAGAAACTCTATTCACATACTTTTTCAAGCTGAACCAATCATAAAAGTAACTGTATCCTTCTCTGCTTTACTTTGCACATGCATATCCAATTCTGTATAAGGAGAGCACCCACAACACTTCCTTGGAGTGCTGGGGTGCTTTGGACTCTTAACTAAAACACCCCAAAATTCCCTTCACTAGAAGACCCCACCAAACATTCCAGTTACTTTTACAAAACCCCAAAATACTCAGAGGGCCAAGCACCAGGTAATAGCACTCACTGACATGGAATTTGGGGAAAAGAAACAACCAGCTTTACTCATGTACACACACACACATATATACTTATGTTTTTTTGTTGTATGTTCACCTCTCTGATCGGTACTTTTCTTTTGCCTTTCCAAGGGCTGCTGCTCCCCAGCAGCAGGAAGTGGCTGCTCAGTCTCTCAGGAGGAATTGTCTGATCAATACATGAAGAGAGCATCTATCACACATTGCTCTAGCTTACACAAATTCCCTGACAGTGAGCCGAGGTCACAGGCAGGAAGGGACTGTCTCTGCAGGACTTCCAACAGACCTGGTCACCTGCTCTTTGAGAAAAGGGCAAGGACTGATTCAGAGTCCTTTTTCTCCACAGCTGCAAAGCCAGGACTCTGGAAATGGGAGAGAAAAAACAGGGATGCACCTCAGACCTGCCACACAACAGACCTTACAACCAAAAAGCATGATGAAATAGTTAAGATAGACTTAGGCCAACTACTTGAGCTTGGCAATTAGACCAGAGTACCTGAATGGCTCACTGATCTCCTGAATTCAGTTGCCACAGCAGGTGCTCCAAGCCTGATCTCCAAGGTCATGGTGTGCATGAACCAAGGGCTGCCTCATGCCTACAGGGAGGGGATATCTTCTCCCCACTCTTAGCCAGTGTAAGTCAGCCACAGTGTACAGAGTATAAGTTTCCCAGGAGAGGATGGATTGTGGTGGGTTGATCCTGGTTGGAGGACAGGTCCTGCCAGAAGCTTGCTCCAGCATGGGCTTCACATGGGGTGACAGCCTCCTTTAGGTGCATGCACCTGCTCCAGTGTGGGGTCTCTCCCTAGGCTGCAGGTGAAATCTCTGTTGCACCATCATCCTCGATGGGCTGCAGCAGGACAGCCTGCCTCACCATGGTCTTCTCCACAGGCTTCAGGGGAATATCTGCGCTGGCACCTGGAGCATCTCTTCCCTCCTTCTTCAGCAACTTGGCTGTCTGCAGGGTTGTTTCTCACATCTCGCTCCTTCCTCTGTCTGCAATAGCCACTCATCTTTTTTTCCCCCCTTCTTATCCCAGAGGCGACACCGCCATCGCTGATGGGCTCAGCTTTGGCCAGCAGTGGGTCTGCCTTGGAGCCAGCTGGCCTTGGCTCTGTTGGATATGGGAGAAGCTTTGAGCAGCTTCTCACAGAAGCCACCCATGTAGTCCACTGCTACCAACACCTTGCGACACAACCCCAAAACACCCCTCATAGACTCAGCAGTGGCTAAAAAACCCCTGCATGCTTAGTTTTCACACATAAACAGCCCAGGATTAGTGATGTTCTTGGGGTTAAGCGTGTGCAAAAATACTTCACCAGAAAAAGGAAAGGAAGTGTATGAGAATGGAAGATGGTGATGAAGAGACAGATACGCGCTCTGCTAGCTGCCGAATGCAAAGAAAATATTTGGGACTAGATTAAACACATGCTGCCCAAACTATTCAGCCACTTGCTCATCAACCTGTAAAACATCACATCAAATCCTGTTAAAGTAATTGGAAAATATTTTTGAAATGGGAAAGCCACTCTCACCATCTTCAGTTTTCCTAATAATTTCAGAGTCTGTTGAAATCTTGTCTCTACTGTCGTTTGAAGTGCTCATTTATATTTGCTGGTATGTAAATCCATTTTAAGAAATCACCTGCCTTTAGATTAGAGGGTTGAATGAAAGGCTTAAATGCTGAAGAAATCAGCACATTCATTTATTTATCAACATTCCCTGATACAGCAATACTGTGATGCATCATTCAGATGCTCATTACCGAAAAGGAATGGCACTGCAGTCAGTGAAATGATACTGAATCTAATGATGCCAGCAGCAGCAGAAAAAAAAGAAAAAAGAAAAAAAGAGAAAAAGGAAAAAAGCTTTTCTAAAGAATTTATAAGCAAATTGTTTAAATTATTTATTTCCTCAAACCTGCACAGTACCCGGTGTCACCCACCTTCCTCCTTGTTACTCTTAATACGAGTTGCTACAGGCTGTTGTTTCTTTAATGGCTCAACTGCAGAAAAAGAAAAACAAATGTGGAGAAGAAAAAAAGCTTAGCACTTTGCATATAAAAATTCAAATTCTACAAAATATTGCCAACAGCTTAGAAAATACAGGAAATGCAATGGCCACTCTCATGGATCCCTGTGTAATTTATTGTTATGAGGAGCAGCTGAGGGAACTGGGGTTGTTTAGTCTGGAGAAAAAGAGGTTGAGGGGAGTCCTACCCAAAAGGAGGTTGTGGAGAGGTGGGGGCTGACCTTTTTTCCCTAGTGACAAGTAATAGGACAAGAGGACATGGCATCAACTTACGCCAGGGGAGGTTTAGATTGGATATTAGGAAAAACTTCTTCACAGAGAGGGCTGTTAGGCATTGGAACGGGCTGCCCAGGAAAGTGGTGGAGTCTCTCTCCCTGGAGGTATTTAAAAGATGGTTAGATGTGGTGTTGATGGACATGGTTTACTGGTGGTTGGAAGGTTAGAGTGATGGTTGGACTTGATGATCTAAAAGTCCCTCCCAACCAGGACAATTCTGATTCTGTGAAATTCAGGAGGGCGCTGCCATGGCTCACCAGGCAGGGAAGTGATGGTTTGGTGCTGGCGAGACTATGGCAAACACATGATGCTCAAGTCTGCACTCATCTTCCAACACTATACCTGTATCAGTACCTGGGCAGCACACAAGGAGTAAGCCAAAACCAGATGTAAGAATGGGCAGGGCAGTGTTGGTAAATGGCTGCGTTTTAATGAGATTATACTGCCTTAGCCCCCGAGTTCATGAATTGCTTAGCTCCGCGTCCTCCTTTATTGCTCTTCTCCATCCCGCAGGCAGCGAGCTGCTCTTAATACTGTTGCATTTCCATGCTCACACTGTTTTTCTCATGTCTTTTTTAACCTGACTCATATTTGCAACATTCTAGGCTCGGATGTGATTAAGAGTCACCAGATGGTATTACTGGAGATGGTTTTGCTGATCTTATTTAAACTGACTTATTTAAGACCAGTTCCTTCCTGAAGAAATGTTTATGGCCAAGTGTGATACATTGCCAGTCTCAGTTGTGGAGAGGTTGACGGGTAAAATCTATTTTGTCTAAATGAGGGGTTTTTTTTTCAAGACTGATGTGTGGATTCTGCCTGTTGGTTACATCTATGCAAGCAAGCAGCCAGGAGCCTTGTAAATCCAAAATCAATCTACGGAGAAGTTTGCCTGTATTATTAAATTTGCTGGGATCCTAGAAAGAATTGTAAAGGTCTGATACTCTCGGGAGCTGGAAAAGTCAAAGCAGCGTGAGAGCTCTGCTGGATCACTGACAGCCTACAGAAATGTGCTGCTTTGAAAATCAGTTCTTTATCAAAAGGTTTGCAGGCATATATTGCCTGCAAAAGCTGAAATGGAAATGCATTTTTTGTTTCATCGTGCTACACACAGCAATCAGGAATAGAACAATTCTGTCTGATGACAGTTTTCATTCCTTTTCTTTTAGGGGGAAAAAAAATTACTGAATAGGTTTTTGTTTTTCGGTACTTGCCTTGTTCCTCTGCTCTAATGTACAGCTTTTGCCTGCTTTTCCAACTGCCACTTACAGACTTTCTAAAGCACAGGGAAATTAGTTTTTCATACAAAAGGGAAGAGGTGTTTCATAAATAAGGAAAAGCGGGAGCTCACTTTTACTGCAGTCATTTGTCACAGAAAGGG
Source organism: Laterallus jamaicensis coturniculus (assembly GCA_022605575.1). Classification (NCBI taxonomy): domain Eukaryota; kingdom Metazoa; phylum Chordata; class Aves; order Gruiformes; family Rallidae; genus Laterallus; species Laterallus jamaicensis. The sequence continues at coordinate 10,131,767 of JAKCOX010000012.1, forward strand.
CAGGGAGAGCGAACAAGATCTTTGTTTGGTGGCATTTTTAATACTCTTGAAAACACTCTGTAATATTCTGTGTAACCAGTCTCTGTTTAAGAACTGCCTCTTGCTGCATCTACAAAGAAACGTGTAACAGCGAACTAGAAAGGGTACACGTTACATGTCATATTAAAGCTCCGGAGAAAAAGAGATCTATGTGTGTTTTCTCTAAGCTTTCATGTCATAGTCTCGTCCTTCTTCAACAAGCCTGTATCGAGCAGCTCCCTCATGGTGTACTCAGTGTCCTCTATAAAGATCCTTCTGGAAGAATGAAAGGTTTTCAGATCTGACACAACTCTTGCCTGGGCCGTGGGACTTGGCCCATATAGTTTAATGGCAGCTGGGCTGTGCCCGGGGGACTGGTCGGAATAGGCTCCAGAGCACACCCTATGATCACCGAGTAGCCTCATTTAGCTGAACAGCCAGCCTACAACCTTCTCACCTCTTTTGGGAGAGCACTGAGGTGTTTTAAGTGATGACATGATTGTAAGGCTTCCAAAGTTACTTCATCATTCATCAGTTGGAAAACGGAGTTAATTAAGCGACAATAGCAAGTTTTGTGCTGCAAAAGAAACAAAAGAAGAACATTTTCTTGCCTTGAGGTGATTATTATTTAAGCCTTGATCCTGCCAAAGCTTATGCACCTGCCTAAGTACATAACTAGTTCTGCATGCTGTTAAGTAATGCAGCCTGTGCCCACCAACTCCAGCCAAGGCGATACCGGTTTAATGCTGAAGGTCTTGCAGAAGGGTTTGCAGCAATCCCAGCATCGGATCTCTGGAGCATGAGCAATGGCAAGGTCTGGGTGGCCTGGTGCTGAACAGCCCTAGGCAACAAATCATAGATAACTTTCCAGGTAAGCGGTGTGTGGAACTGAAAACACTGTGTTGATGAGGGGAAGTGGAAAAGAGAGATTCACCATAGTTACCTTCACTTGCATAAGAATTAAACACCTAGTCAAAACTAATTGGGCAGGCTTTTTTAATAGTCAGTAGAGTGAAGCTAAGCATATCATCTAAGAGGTCAGTGTGGTGGACGTACCTTGCTCCACTGGATGCAGATAGAGGCCAGACAAGTATCTGAGATAAGATATCCAGTATTTTTAGAAGACTAAATTTAGGTGGGTTGTATCCCACCCTTACCATCTGATAAAGGGAATCTGAAAACGTGGCATAAGTTTTTGTACATGGACAACCATCAACACTTATTGCTTGTCATTCATTTGTTGTGCCCACAGCTGGCAGCCAAATCACCAGCCCATCGCCAATGGCAGACACAACGTAAGCGAGTAGCGAGACTGATGTCTGACAAGTTCTCCTTTCACTTAACTTTTACCTAATATCACTTTAATAAGTTAATAAAACTAAAATTAATAAAAGCTAATAGAGCTCTTTAAGAGCAACTACAGATATACGGAACAAACTTAAACATGGTAAAACCTGTCCACTCAGTCTTTCAGACCCCGTTGCTCTCTTGCTGTCTCTAGCAAGACTCTAGTTGACAGTAAACCAATTAGATGATTTTTAATGACAGCTATTTTGGGAGCAGTTGTCTGTTCTACACAAACGCCTATTACTGTCCACGTAGGCCTTGGGACTGGAATGAGAAAGGGAGGGCTAGGATTAAATCGGGCCCTCTTGGGGTTATGGTCATGATGAGCAAAAGTGAAAATAGAGAAAAAAATCAATCCCAACACTGGCAGCATTCAGGACCAGGATGACTGTGAGCTTGAAAGTAACATGGAATTCAGGCTCCTATTACTTTGCCGAGTCCCTCTCTCACTTTACTGTAAACGAGGAATAATTCAGATTACGTCAATAAAGTCAAGCTTGTATAAAATTAATGTAAGATCTCAATGTAGCCCAAAGTTTCTCTGCTAAAAAAGAAATAAAATCCTATATGCTCTGTTCCTTAGAGCAAGTTTTTTTCTGTACTTTCCCCTTTAAATCTGAAAGAAAAGGCACCATTCAGCGAAACAAAAAGCAGTTATTCAGTGTTTCATATACTAACAACATTCATTCTCAGGAAGTCTTTGTTGATTGTGCCTCACATGTATAGTAATAAAGTAAAAGAAACACAGAACTGTGGTGTCTCCATATCCTATAGATGACATGAGACCATTGTCCCGTTATGTTTAAACAATGTGCCCCTGCTCATGGAGAGTCTCCGCAACAACGGTAACCAGTTACGAGAGGTCAAGCAATCTCTGTAGCCAATTAAAAATAGAATTTCTAGACACTGCTTCATTCAGATATTGTTTCTGGTTTGGAGAGTAATGAATGGTAGAAAATAAGGCAGATGAAACGTTATATGGCATCGACATAACGTATGTAAACAACAATTATCTCCTCAGCGCAAATTCTGAGCTGGGTTTTGGTTTCAGTTCAAGTAGCATATAATCAAATATGAGTGCAATTTATCTGGGTGCTACGGTTAATTTAAAAAATGTTCAGAGAATTAATACGCATGTGTGCATACAGATTTAGAGCCTATATAGACATATACTTATGTATATGTACACATGCATATGGATGTAAGTAGCAGCCTTAAATTACAGACATATGAAGATCCTTAAATTAAAAAACCTGAAGAGTTCTAATGTTGTGTAGTTAACAGACATGAAAATCAAGTGAGCAAGAATGATTTCTTACTTCAATTTCGTATTTTTAGTACTAATTTTATAAACAGTAAATACAACCTATAATGAGAGCTCACTAATGTTTTGCTGCCTACTGGGCACCCTTACAGTAAAAAGAAATAAAATGTATAAATGAACCTAGCTGCCTGATAATGTAAAAAAATAACCTGCTGTAGTCAGCAGGACAGAGGGATGACAAAATGCAGTCAGTACTGGCGGGTCCCCCAAATGCTCTGAGCAGCAAATAGACTACGGTCAGCCCTGGGCTGCAGGGGCTCCTGAAAGGTGCAAATGAAGTTTGGGATCCTGGTAGCACCAACCAACAATTTCAGCTTTAGTTTTGGTGTTGAACTGTCTTACAGAACCACTTTCTTCCACATCTTTGGTTGGACTGAGAGTGATTTCTGGTGCTCTTTTTCTGTGCTCTCTTGAACATACACTCTGTGTTTTTCTTTGTTTTCTAGAAAATTTCTTTTTGCAACATTGTGTTTTGAAACATCCATACCCCAAGTCATAGATTCTTGTTCCTTTTTTTTCTGCACAGCTGTCATTTAGTTTGATACGGCACTTTCGGGGATCTCCAACCTCCGTAATTTTGGCCACCACAACCCTTACAACCAATTGTACCGGGCTTTTTAATTTCCACATATTTGATTTCCTGATATTAAAGAGCATTTTACTACTGTATTTTATAAATCTTTCACAAAATTCAAGTTTCAAGCTCAGAGCTTGAGTGTCACTTCAGCGTTCTCCTTAGTTCCTCCTTGTTGTCAGAAGATGATCCAGGATGGATGCTTCTCTGCTGAAATGTCTCCTTCCTGTTTCTTATCTATTATAAAATAAGGAACTACTAATTGTTTTCAGGGTTCTTTTTCTGTGTGGACTGGACAGAGGTATGCCAACTCCTAGGTTTAGAGATCGTTAAACCACCTCAAGAACACCGGTGATTTGAGCACTCTCTAAAACAGGCTCAGAGATTTCGTCTCTTTTGCGTTAGTCTTTCCTTCTTATTATTCTACCTTTGTACCCACCTCTATCAATCTTTAACCCTGCTCTTTGGAGTTCCCTGACGTAATTTATGATGTCGGTAACTGTAGCGTCACTACGTCACATCTCTGCTACGCCCATTAGATTTGCTGAGCACGGTTCCTGGCTGGTTCAGCTGCATCAGGAAGGTCAAAAAATAACCTCTGGCGCTTGGTATCACCTGGTTGTTTCCTATTGTCTTGTCTTTTTACATAAGTGATGCAAACGAGAGGGGAAAATTAATCTTTACATTGGGGCATTCAGGGGAATAGTGCGAGTTGTTTTAAGTAGCTGTGCATTTTCTATTTTCCAGCAAGATTGGTCTGACAAGTAACTTAAAAAGTAAGTAAATAAACCATTATTATGGCTGGGGGTATGTATTATAAACTCTACAAAGCCTTTGCTGCCTTCCTGCTGGCTCTGAGGCAGGTGACAACTGCTAAAGACTATTCCCAGAAATCTGTTGGCATCGATGGCTGGTAGGACCCACATGCTGGTTTGCCTTGACACGGAAGCAGCCAACAAGCGAAAATCAGTCTTCCAAAAGGAAAGGAATCAGTTAGACACAAACAATAACTAAAAACACAAAGTCTGCTTTTTTTTCCAGTGGCCAACAGGAGAAAGTAACAGTGCATGGGAGCAGACAGCGTGTGGTAAGCATGGGGCAGGATCCCGCCTGCGTTTCCAGAGCAGCTTTTTGCCTGAATGCTCCCTCGGAAAGGGCTTGAGTTCAACAGGACTGGATCACACCAAATTCAACACAAACTTGGCTCTGTAAGAGTTAAGAAAAATGGCCATGTGTTTCCACAAATGTATTAAAAGTATCCTGTTGACTAGACCAGTGTGTTCCCTGCTGCCCTGGGTATCTCGCCTCTGTGGCTGCCAGAGGGGGAAAGAATCCTCATCTGTCCCACAGCCAAACCCTGGAGAATTAAACCCTTTGTCTCAGGAGCCTTTCACCTTCTTAGGAAGCTTGGGAATTCTGGAGAGAAATCAGAAGCAATGGATGCTCTTGCCTTAAAAGAAATTCAGTGGTGGTGTGTTCCTTCTCCTGAAGATGTTCCTGTTTGCAGCTTGCCTCAAAAGGAAAATTCTGGAGCTCAGTACAGGGCTGAAAGGTTTTAATGTAGGTCTTGTAGCATAGGTTTGACGTGGTCTCCAACCTCAGCAACAACAACTGTCAGGAGAGAGCGCTGCTCTTGAAAAATGGCGATCAGTCTAACATGTTATTGATGGGTCATTCTGCCATTAAGGCTGTAAAGGACATGAAATGTTGTGCTGCAGGGCATAAACCAGCCTCTCTGACAGCCTGGGCAGCAGTGGAAACTTAGCAAGTAAGAAGACTGTAACGAGATTGTCCATTGTGGGGGTTTGTGTGTCTTTCTCTGAAGCATTTGATGCTGGCCACTGCTGGAGACAGGATATCGCATCGGCTGGACTACTAATCTGATTTAGAATAACAGCCCTTTTATTCCTATTAAGTACGTCTCAGTACAGAGTCAGATTTCAACTAGTACCAATGGCCATGAAACACTAAAACCACAGCCCAACCTACCTGGCGTAATTCTTCTCAAAGGGGATAAAACATGGCAAAATTCTACTTACTTGCTCATGCCATGTCATATATTTCACCCAAGGAACAAAATATCAATGTTATACGTCATAATTTTTCCCCCTTAAATTACCAAAGTAACGATGATGAATGATTTTGTACCTGGACAGCTAAATTCACATGACAGTTCTGCAAGTGAGACTTACTGGAAAAAAGATTTGTGCATCTGAGTATAGGATTAGGAACCAAAACTAGAATAGCCTGTTTAGCTTTCTACATTGCAAAGGCTTCTCTCAAACAGCACTTCTCTTTTTGCCTGATCCTTGGATGTGGGAAGGATTTGTTTTCAGATGTGTACGCCTGTAGCCCTTGGTCAGGATTTAGCTGCAAGCTGATCCCAGACGCAGCTTGCAGTAGTTATGCTTTTGCAGGGTCCCTTGTTCTAGCCGACTACTGCTGACCACAACTCTCATTTCCTCTCTGTGTGAATGTGAAATGAACACTAGCACAACAGCCTTTCTTTAATACATGCCAAAGAGAAAAGGTCTTTTTCTGGCTTATGTTTGTCCATGCTGCATTTCAAATACAGGACCTCATCTCCAGAAAACCCAGGGAATTTATCCATTTTGTCATACGTTGTACAACTTCTACCAGGATCATCATGCAGCATCTCTTTTTATTCATTTGCCCAGCACACAATCATCCTAAAATGATCTCCAGTGTGTAGCAGCTGGCCTGGATCGTCCATTTGTGTTGTGTCATCGTAGCTGAGAAACGTGGGGGAAAAAAGTCACAAAATGTGATATAAATGTCAACCATTGAGTAAATCTGGTACTACGAACCTTTCAGGATGGGAACTCTGATATGTGCTTGTGTGTGCTGTGCCTGTGAAAGTGGGTACTGGCTCAAAGTCATAACTGTAGATTCAAATATATAATAGTAAGAAAAACAAAGCTAATTTTTCATGCCATCCCTTGGACAGCACAGCAGAGCGTCAAAGAGAGGAGCTGATCCTCGCTTATGCAACACTCAGCTTGGTCAAAAAGCTGACCAAGCTAAGTACATACATGAATTAGCAAGGACAGTCCCCTGGCTCCTCCCGTACCCCACTACAAAAAATACACAATTCTTCCTTCTAATGGACTGTTAAACTAGAAACAAAAAACCCCCAAACACATAGAATCGTGCTGGTTTAGGCTCTGTATCTCCTATATTCTTTCCTATGGTTATGTCCCATGGATGTGCTTATCTCTCTGCACCATACATGAGCTCATCCATCTAAATAATTTAAAAGAGCTATCTCCAACACAGTGGATATGCCCCGCTGCTGTGTGCTTGCCTTGCCGGCCCCTCATCGAGTTTCCCTGTGCTTGTGCGTGTCCTTACTTGCCTGACTCACTTGGGCACATGGGCACATACAATGTTTGTCGATTCACCCTGCACGCTGTAAACCATTCCAAAGCCCCGCAGCCTGCCCTGCCTCCTCATAGCAGAGGAGGTGGGAAGGGCCAGGACATCATTTTGAGTTGTCACCAACTTTGGTTTACAGGAGGGCACAGCTGTGACCTGCGGTGCCTGCAAAGCAGTCACGGTGCCTGTTCTCTTGTCCTGTCCGTGCGAGTGCTAGCAGGGACAGCATGGGCAGGGCACCTCTTAAATTCCCCTGAGATCACCTCCAGGCATATGTACATACCGTCTGCATGCAATGCAGGGCTGGTCTGCAGGACGGCCTTGGAGCAGATCTCAAAAGTGTTTAAGTTCTTGTATGTAAGGGGTTTTTTTTTGTTTTTTTTCAGGGAAAACCCCACATTAATAATAAAGTCTAATTATAAAGTCTATTCAGCAAAATCTATTCGTAGTTCTTCAGTCTGACTGATTTAACCAGAAAGTGATGTGTGCCCAGGAATTCATATTATTTGGGATGGAGACACATCCTTCAGGGGTCATTCCTTGGACCCTCATCTATTATAGTTTAGATGCTTTATGAAAGTAAGAAATAAAAGACAGAAAAAAAAGAAAAAAAAGGATGAGGAACACTTGCACTTTCTCTGTCCTTCAAAGACACCCGATTGGAGAAAAAGTAAGTGATGCTTCAACAGTTTGCTCTTACTCCTGGAAACACAAGCCACCATTTCTGGTGGGTAGAAGACCCGGCTGAGATTGGGGATGATGATATAAGGTACCATAAAAACATTTAGCAGGGGAAAGTCACAGCATTATTTGGGTTGCAAGAGACATCCGGAGGGCAATTATTCCATCTGCTCAAGCAGGATCAGCTAGTGCAGGTTGTCCATGACCGTATCTAGTTGGGTTTTGAGCATCGGTGCAGAGGCTCCACAATCTCTCTGGGCAACCTGAGCTGGTGTTCGGTCACCCTCACAGTAAAGTAAGTCTTATGTTCAGATTGAATTTACTGGGTTTTATCTGGTCTCCATTATCTCATCCTGTGAGTGGGCACCACTGAGAAGAGCTTGACTCCCTCTTCTTCAGCACTGGCACTGATGAAATCTCTCTAAGGCTTCTATTCCTGGAGCTCTCAGTCCTTCCTTCTGTGGGACATGTCCCCATCCCTGCCTTCCAAAAAATGTACCCTCTAAGCAAGCTAGGCTGACCAGGGAGACAGTGATCTGCCTGGTCACATGTGTGACAGTGTGGGATCCTCACAGAGGTCACCTGTGTAGGCACACTTCTCCTGGCCCTTAATTCTTCTCCCAGGCATCAGATGAGGCTGTTTGCTGTAAAATCCGTCTTCTGAAGTTGGTAGCTTTGTGCTATCTTGGAGCAGAGCATAAAGAAAAGAATTATAACCTCTGCAAGGGATGCATCTTGCCAGGGGTTGCCTTTGCTGCGTTAAGTCCTAGAGAGGAAAGGCAGCCTCAAACTTTGAATGCTAAAAGGAACAACCCTGTCTTTATTTCCTCTGGTTTTACATGAGATCTGTCCCTGAAGAAAGCAGGCTGCATCTGTCACAAGCTCCATCGACCTGAGTTTCTTTTTGTTTTTTCTTTTTTTCCCCCCCTTGGACAGTTTTACAGCCCTGGCATATAAAAGTGTCTCTCCACACCCCTCTCAAAAGGCCTACTCATATCTTCAATGGATCTGCACCTTGCGTAGGATTTTTTTTGGTGTCTTTGAGGTGGGATGCATTATTTTATCAGGCGCAGCCTTTCTTTGTTGAATGCTGGTCTCTGTGAGCAGCCTGTAATAAGGAAGAAAATGCCCATTACAGACACCATTTCAAATAACACGGCGCCACACCGCTCCAGGATGGATGCTGAAGGGGATGGTTGCTGTTGCTAAGTGCCTTTTCTCCAGATGTTTCCAAGTTGGAAGGCATCATTCCCACTGCCAATCTTACGGGAGCCTTTTTCCATTAATAAGACTACAGAGTTTAGGAGAAAGGAAAGAAAAAAACCACCCCACCTTGGTATTTCAAGCTCTAAAAAATAATGTAAGAAACAAGAAATTCTGTGATTCTGTGCCATACAAAGAAATGCCGTGCAGGCTCAGGCCTGAGAACCTGGGGTGCAATAAAAGAACCCAAACCAACCCCCAAACTCCTCCTCCTCCTTCTTTGGGAAGAGGCCCGAGAGCACAGCCCGCCCGTCGGGACCGCAGATCCCGGAGCAAGGGCTGCGAGGGGAGCCCCGAATCCCCGGGGAAGCCGCAGCCACCCTTGGGAGAACGAGGGTTTATGTGGAGGGTACCCGGGTGCCGAGGGGCTGGGGTGCCTGCCGACCGGGCGGGGAAGCGGCGGCCTCTAGCCCCGAGGGGACGCCGGCCCACCCGCGGCGTGGCTGGGCGGGGGCGAGGGGCCCCGGCGCCCCGCCGAGGGAGGCTTCCCCGCCCTCGCAACGGTTGCCGGGGAGCGGGGGCGGGGCTTCGGCGCGGCGGGGCGGGGCCGTGGCAGCTCCGCCCCGCTCCCCTCGGCCGCCTACAGGCCCCATGGTGCCGCGCGGGGTGGTGGCGGCGTGTGACGCGGCGGGAGTGGGGGAGGAGGAGGGGGTCCGTCTCGCCCCTGCCGTGTCCCCTTTCTCGGCTCGGCAGACGCCATGTTGGTTTGAGCCGAAGATGACAGGGGGCGGCTACGGGCGAGGATCGCGCTGAGGACCGGCACCTCCGGCTTGCGGCGGGGCGAAGCAGCGCGGTCAGCGCTGCTGGCGGGGGAGCGGGGGCGCCCCTGCTGCGCCGCCGAGGGCGCCCGGAGACGCCGGAGGACGAGGCGGGGTAGGGAGGGCGGGCTGAGGAGGAGGGGGCGGCGATGCGAGCGGAGACCTGAGGCTGCTGGAGGCGGCCGCCGTTGAACGCCCCCCGGCCCCCGCCGAGTGCTGTCGCCGCCGGAACGCCGCGGGGGAGGGCTTTCCCCTCCGGCCGCCCCTCAGGCAGCCTTCCCCGGCCCGTCTCCCTGCCAGACCCTGTTGAATGTGGCACACCGCCTAGGGGGGGGCGAAGCCCGGCGTCCTCCCCAGCGGCCCCGGGCCCACCCCGGCCCTCCTGCCTGCTTGTCCCGCCGCCGAGGGCAGGAGCTCCCGTGTCGCCTGCGCTGACTGAGGAGGTGACTTGGACGCACCATTATCCCGTGAATCATCCCGTCGTCATTTGTCAAGGCTGGGAGAGGAGGAAGAGGGAGAGAGGGGGGAAAAAGCCCTCACGCAGCTCATGTGGCGGTGTAGTCCTGCCTGGTCTACCTGGCACCGCTGGTGCTGCTGCCGCCGCCGCTGCTGACAGGGATCTGCTGCCATCTCTGGTCTCCCGCTGGCTCCTCCGGTACAGCCCCGGCACCGCTTGCCCCTGGATATTTCTCCTCTTCAGCCGGCCGCCCTCTCCGCTGCTCATCGGGCACCTTTTTCGTAGGGACGTGGAAGTTGCTGCCAGCGACACTGACACCCGCCTCTTGCTTCTTGAAGATCTCCGGCCGGTTCTTCGTGGTGCTTTTCATTAATTTTTATTTTTAAATTTTAAGTTGATTTTAAGCCATTTAGAGTAACATCAAGATGTCCAGCAGCGTTCCAGCTGATATGGTAAGTCTAGCACTCCTTATATAATAGTATTATGGAATAACGTTTATTTCGGCCTGTTTTGGCAGCGAAGATGGAAAGAAGAGAGGCGTGGGAAGAGGGGGGGGGGAAAAGGTCTCGGTTACATATTTAAGGAACAACAAGTTCCCAGTTAATACCCCCCCTCCTGCCCCAGACGCTGGTTCTGCTTTGCTTTTTGGTAGTGGAGTGGGAAATCTGCAGCGTCGCCTTCAGTATAGCCAGACAAGGGGGGATGGCTGCTTTCCCTTACCTATGGCAGTTAGGAGCTGACTGCTCTTGCCTATTCCATGTAGCACACTGCTGCTGAGCTCTGCCGAGCGAGTTTGGGGTTGGGGAGGGGGAGAAGGGGGAAGAGCAATACGACGTAGAACATTCAGAATGATTTAAACAAGCTGTTTCTCTCCCCCTCCCCTTTTTTTTTTCCCCTTCATTCTAAAGCAGCTGATATTTAAGTCTCATCCTTCTTCCTTTCCTTCTCTGAAACTTCGCTTGTTTCTTACCGACGCTTTGTCTTCCGATGTTGATGGGAAGTTAATCTCTTCACTTGCTGCCGGGTCAAGAGCGAGAGAGAAATTCTCATGCGTTTATTTACATAGCGAGGTCCTTTGTGCACTAGCTGCAATCTGGACATTTTTCAAGGGCACTCCTAGTACTTCTTATGGCGGACTGTACTTCAGCCTGTGTTGGGTACTCGGCTCGGTACACTGAAAATAGGAAGGTGTAGCAAGGCATGAGGAGAGAGGGTGAATCAGGTCTGGTAGGTAATCTGTCTGTTCAGCACGATTGCCCCCATATGTCTATATTTCCGTAAATCACTTCACTGGAGGAAAAAAAAAAGTTTGTTATGTTAGTTCTCAGCGGCAGATTATTTTCCTGTGCCTTCCCACGAATTTTCACTTTTTTTTTCTTTTAAAAGCAGGAGACATTTCGTTGAGTAGTGTTTTTTTGGTGGTGGTGGTGTGTTTGTTGTTTGTTTGGTTTTTTTTCTTTCCAGGACAAAGTTCTGTTTTGCGGGTAAAATCTGCCCCAGAAGCGATAATACAACCGAGTAGCTTTTCTTTCAGCCAGCGATACGCAGTTCGTGGTGCATATGTATGACAAATGGGCTATTGAAGTAATGGTGTCCTGTAGTTGCTTACTTTCAGTGCTTCTCTCACGGCTTTTCTACTGCAGTCAAAATGAGTGAATTCTGCAGGAAAAAAAACCCCAAGAAAAAACCCAAAAAACCGCAGAAACAGTAAGATGCAGATGATCAAGTGCGATTTTAAATCTCGCTTCTCCCCTGCTCCCCCCTTCTGCCTTTCTCAAACACTATAAATAAATTTTGCCCCCAGGAAGAAAAGAGTGAAGAGGATGCTATTGCCTCAGATTTAAATCCTTTAAACTATTAATTTGCGTGTATTTCTTTTTAGGGTATCGCTGGTAGTTAGAGTACTCTGAACCCCCTTCTCACTTGCACGTGTCCATCATGCATTATATCACAGAAATCCTCTCCTTAGCTGGGTAGGGTTAGATGCAAATCTCTCAGTGCAGCTTTTTTAATTGCCTGGAGGAGTCCCCTTGTCAGTGACAGGGAACACTCCTCTTCTGTCTCACCCTGGGCTGAGCACAGTGCCACCTCCACGTTAGTTCTGGGTCCTGCCTACCTGGGAATCGTGATGATGCCACTAGGATTGTAATGTGTGACACTTGACGTTCTGTACAAAATATAGGTAAAATACGGTTTTGTTTCTATGAAAACCGCCTCCTCCTGTTGTTATGATGTAATGAATATGCCTATGACAAGGCTAGCTAGACCTTGTGATGCTTTGTTTCTTCAAATCAGGAAGAAGCTTGTTATACATAGTGATGTTTAAATACTGAGTCATTACGAAAACATTTGAATGAAGATGTTACCAGTGTTGATAGAATTTAACTCAATAGATAGGCATATTCTGGGCTGGATCCGGATAATTTTGTTGAGTTTCTGTATTAGCTGCAGCTTCTCTCTGAAAGTTAGAAGCTGTGCTGTAGAAATTCACATCATTATTTGAAGTTAATGAATGTTATTTTATAAAAAGAGCACTTGAAAACCCATTTTGGGTCTCATTTTGTCACATTCCATAGCAAGCTCCTTTGAAATAAAGAGGAAAGAAAATGGGATCTTTGATTGCTCTTTAAATGGGAGCACTTACCAGACTGTCACCTTGCTTATGTATGTTTGTATTTAGTGTAAGATTTTGCAGTTTGCATTTCTTATCCACCCACTGTGTAATTTGCATTTACCAAAAAATGATTTCCCATTCCTGTAGGAGTTGGCATCAGGGTGATGGAGTGTCATGTTACAAGGACTCCGTCATAGTTAGTAAATCTGCTGTGAATTACTTAAGTATTATAATAATTATGTTTCAAACCGTTTATGTCAGATTCATGAACTAACCCTCTCATAATAATAATAAAACTATTGTAATTGCTGTCTCTTAAAAAGGTGATAATTTGTCTTCCTGTCCCATCTCTGAGAGGGATCTGCTATACATAAATTCATAGTAAATTATCAAATCTTCAGTAAGCTTTGTACTTGGATGTAGGCATAATTTGATCCAGCCTTCTTTTCTCTGACATTTAGTTGACATCTTTCCAGAGGAACAGCAGATTTTACCAGCTAACCATTTCAACATCACTTCTTAAATAATTAACACCGCACTTCATCATTTGCATTCCACTAATAAATTGGATAGTGACACACCACATTCCTGGTATTGTTAGTTTGCGGTGCCTTATTCCTTAGCAATGTGTGCTACCTACAGGTTAAAACACCACTGCTGGAATGAAACCTGCTAATATTGACCTCTCTACTGGAGAAGTTTCATTAACTTAATAAACACTGTCCCGTACACATCTAGTCCTTGAACACTGTGTATCTAGAGCCTATTTTTGTTTAATTTTTCACATAAGTACTCATGATTTTCATGGCAGCAGGTTGTCTCTGAATATGTTCAATAATTTCATCGGGTAATTGATCAGTTTTGCCATTTGGTAGCAGCTAGAGTTTGTGAATAACAGCAGGGCTGATTGCAAGTTGTATTTCTTTTGTAAGAACAGAGATGTGAGGTGACTCTGGATTTGTGAAGTTAATCACACTGGGGTTTTTTTGAGTGGACCAGATGAAAATGGTTTGGTATTTGTTCAAGCACTGTAGCTGACCAATTTTAAAACAAGCTATGTAGCTGACCAGTTTTAAAACAAGCTATGAAAATCCTACACTCAGCCCGGAAGTTATTACTCAATTGAATAATCCCCTTTGTTTCAGTGGAGTTAGCACAAGAAGCTGGGAAGCTACGTCTCTGCTCTGTGTGTCTGTGGTACTTCTCCCTACACAGGCAATTCTTCAGGGATCTTAGAAGTTCACAGTAAGGGGCCTGTATGACTGAGAAGTATTATGGTGTCTGCCGTTTCCTGAGCTGGTGCGTTTTATGTAGGCACAAAGAGGTTCTGCCAGCACTTTCTTCCTGGGCAGTTCTTTGCACACCCTCTAGGATAACACATTCTTTCTCTGTCTTGAGTAGTAATGGAGAGTGATGCTTTTGGCCTCCAGTGACTGGTTTTGATTTGGGTTTGGTTTTTTTATTCATTTGATAAACAGCAGAACGCTGAAATCTGTCAGTTAAAGGTTTTCAGTTTTATGATGTATAGTTATGGAATCCATATGCACTACTTAAGAGATGCAGACAGTGTGGGAGAGATTATTTTTAATAAAACTGAATCTTTGGTGTGAGACATTTGTGGACGTGCAAGAAGATGGTGTCTGCGGTCTAAACAACTTATATACATGAACAATGTTAGAAAGGGGCAATAGGTGGAAGAAGAATAACAAATAGAAACCCTGCTCATTTCATGCCCTGTTATTGTCAGCATCTTCAGTACAAAAGTGTACATGTGGGTTCTTTTTTTAGGAAGGTTAGTACAGAATTATTATGATTAGTACGCAAGGACTTCCTTTTTTAAGATATATTCATGAAAGCTAATAGGGGAAAATGGATATTCCTCTACATCATTAGGGGAATCCTGGCATCCAGGACTAAGATTCAGATAGGAGGGACTCAAAGGAGTATGGCAGCTGAGATTTACTGACTGTCACTCAGTTAAAACAATTCTTTCATTTAAGCATATTAAGTCAGTATCATTATAATATGCTTGGAACATAGGAAATACTTTGTTCACTCATAGCATTTTAATGTGTTGGAACAAAATTTAAGAAGTCTTATATGTCTGTTCTGTTTTAACCACTTTTCCTCCTGCCTTCAGTAGATCCTTTTTCCTGATTTTGAAGATTACTGTATTCCTAGTAGCCTGTGTGCATGTATGTAGTAATAAGTCAGTCTCTTAGTTGGTTTTTGGGTTTTTATTATAACAAAGATCTAATTATTTTTCTGTATTTTTGCACCTTCCATGTTGAAGTTTCTAATTAATTAGAATTAGTGATAGTGAATGGAGTAACATCGGACTGGTGGCCAGTAACTAGTGGGGTTCCCCAGGGTCTCATTTTAGGTCAAGTTCTTTTTAACATTTTCATGAACAACCAGGACACAGGACTAGAGGGTGTCTTAAGTAAATTTGCAGATGACACCAAATTGGGAGGAGCTGTTGACTGCTGAGGGTGGAGAAGCCTTACAGAGAGACCTGGACAGATCACAGAGAGATGAGCAATCACCAACAGCATGAAGACTAACAAGGGCAAGTGCCAGATTTTGCACCTGGGAAGGGGCAACCCTGGCTATGCATACAGACGGGGGGTCAGATGCTGGAGGCCAGCCATGCTGAGAGGGATTTGGGGGTCTTGGTTGACAGCAAGTTACATGTGAGCCAGCAGTGTGCCCAGGCAGCCAGGAGACCCAACCGTATCTGAAGTGCATCAAGCACAGCATGGCCAGCTGGTCCAGGGAGATGACTGACCCCGCTCTACACTGCGCTAGTGCGGCCTCACCTCGAGTGCTGTGTGCAGGTTTGGGTGCCACAGTACAAGAGGGACACAAAACTATTGGACAGTGTCCAGAGGAGGGCAGTGAGGATGTGGAGGGGTTTGGAGGGGAAGACTTCTGAGGAGAGGCTGAAGTCCCTTGGTTTGTTCAGCTGGAGAAGAGGAGGCTGAGGGGAGACCTCATCACAGTCTCTGGCTTCCTGATGAGGGGGAGAGAAGGGGCAGACACTGATCTCTCCTTGGTGACCAGTGATAGAGCCCAAGGGAATGGCATGAAGCTGTGACAGGGGAGATTTAGGCTGAATATTAGGAAGAGGTTCTTTACTGAGAGGGTGGTTGGGCACTGGAACAGGCTCCCCAGGGAAGTGGTCACAGCACCGAGCTTGACCAAAGTCAAGAAGCATCTGGATGATGCCCTCAGTCCCATGCTCTAACTTGTCTGTCCCTGTGTGGAGTCAGGAGTTGGACTTGATGATCCTTATGGGTCCCTTACAACTTGGGATATTCTATGATTCTATGAATTGATTAGGAATTAGTGGGGTATGTGTTAGAAAGAGGAGCTTGAAGAAGCTTGTTCCTGTCTCCCTATTTATTGAGCCAGCCTTTGTAGCATATTGCAGTGCTGCTTGTAATGAGATGAAGAATCTCCTTACCTGCATTAGTGGCTGGGGATAAACTTGTCAAAGCTGGTGTGTGTGTTTGTATATATTTATTTGTGAATACTTCAAGATTATTTGTATTTACTATTTCCCACACCATCTTTTTTCTTCCACAGATTGAAATATTTCTTACCTATTTGTCTGAAAACCAAAAAGGAATGTCTTAGTAATGACTGGCATTTTTATGTATGACAGTAGTGGTAATTCCACAGCATCCCAACCCAGTAAAAGTACTCTGAAATGATGTTTGCATGTCCTTAATCTCATTTTCTTTGGGGATGAACACAGGCCACAAACATTTCCAGACTGCAACCTGTGGATGTGATAATGATTGATATTTATGCCGGGCCTCAGTGCAGTGCTATTCTTCAAATGGAAGTGTAGGCTGGCAAGGTAAACTATTCCTTCCTTCCTGCCACCCACCCTTGTTGTTACCTGAATTGGCTTCTCTCTGCTTTTGTTGTCTAACTCCATGAAATACTGGAGGGGATGTGTACTGAAGGACATTTAACTCCTCCCTTGTTGGGAATGCTGGGAAGCCAGTAGCTGCTGGCAGGTTCCACCAGGCCTGGGAGACAAAAACCCAAAATGCTGAGATTAGGGTGTAGCAAAATGATCAGCAGGAACATTGAATTCTGCATTTTTGAAATTGCCAGATGTCATCTGTGGGAGCTGGACAGTTCAGTCAAGACCTGAATGGGGACAAGTTTCACCTCTTGGATGTGGAATTAGGGACAACTTTGGCTATGAGTAATCTTGTGTTCCACTTTGGAGCTTGTGAGTGCTGTTCTTGTGTATTTAAACTTAAATTTTAAGATCATTCAAGGTCCACAAGTCTCTTCTTTGGCTTGGCTTAAGGCTGTAGTAGGAAATGAGCCTGTCTGAATGTGGTTCTTGCAGCAGACTTGGTAAGCATTACTTTTGCGATGTTGTAAACAAAATGACTAAGGGCATACTTTCCTGTGTTTTAACTGTGAGTTCTTCTGAAGTGCAGCTTTTGTGAATGTTGAAAGCCATGGTCATGGTGCATGCAGTGACTGGGATTTACTTCATTTATGTTTCTGGTCAGTCAGTGTAGTTTCTCAGTAACAGAATGTGAGGTTTTGGTGATGGCTTTATGTGTGCTCAGGCAGTGCCGAGCAGGATGGAGACTTCAGTTCTGACTCAGCCTGCGAGTGCTACTCTAGCTTGCAGGAATCCAGAAATATCTGGAATGTGACTAATCATTCTTGTGTTTTTATGTAAAAGAGATAGTACAGCTTATTTTCAGTATTATTCTTGGTACAGTATTGCAACCACTAACTAGGTTATATCTTATTCTAACTACAGTGAAAGGCAGAGCTGCCGTTCAATACTCTTTTTCCATGTTAAGTCTCTTTTTGCAGCAGTCAATTGAGCCTACTGAGGTAGCAAGCCACCCCACTGCAATTTTGCATGTGTAAACTTCAGCTCACCGTAGTTATTAAAGAGGTATGACTGAGTGCAGTGATTTCATTTTAGAAGCCATTGAAAATGAGCAGAATGTCAGTGAGAAATTTTAATGTTGTTCTCATGGCAAATTTCTGAGACCTCAGCTCTTCATCAGTTTTAACATAATTTAGAGGTCAGTCTCTTGAAATCCAGCTATTCTTAAAAATTAGCTTGTAAATTCTGCTAGAAGGCCAGCCTTTAATTTCTGATGGATTTTCCTGTGTGCATGTTGCAGGATATCTTAAAACAGTGACTGGAATATACCTCCAGAAAATAATTCACAGATGTACCAGTAAATGTTCAAGCAATGATAGTGGCAAATTATACTGATGGAAGAAAAGAATGGAGAAATAACACCCTGGAAAATGACTGTTTTGTTTTTTAAATAAATAAAAAAAATTGCTGATGCATCATTTAAGGTTCTGCAAATAGAATTATGGACTTTGATGTTATGCTTGTTTGTATCTGAAAATAAATTCGAGGGGGGAGAAGATACACTAAACAGGCTTTTGAAGAATATAGAAAAAATTATTTAGGAGGTCTCTTTGAGAGCAACACTTAAAGAAAAAGTTAAGACCACCTTCCTTGTAGATCTGCTGGCCCTGTAGTTCTGCAGAAATACTTAAATGTTGCAGCTAAGTACTCGTATATTTGTGGAAATTTGTTGTATTTTGCTGTCGCCAACTAGGATTTTGTTTAGCTCCTTGACAGAGGATCAGTCTGTTGCTGCTTGTAATCTATGCACAGGGAATGCAGTCTCTCAGTTTGTAGTAAGACTCTGCAAGTGTGTTGAAATTTGCCTAAAAAAACCTAGTGTATATTTTCCACAAATAGAAACTTTGTGTAAAAGGAAGATTTTGGATGCCATCAGCATCTTTTAGTTTTTTTTACTTTTGGTAAAGAACTTTGAAACTTGCTTGCCAGTGATGGGATTACATTTGTGGGTTTGCTTTGGTGGGGAGTTTTTGTTGGCTGCTTTTTTTTTTTTTCCCTAAAATTATTTGGGAAATTCAGTTTTGAGTTAAATTGAAGGTTTGTGGCAGAGTTTAGCGAGATTTTATTCCATTATAGTGTTGTTAGGGAGACAGAAACAAGCAAAAGACTCCTCAGGCTTTATATAGCTTGTATAAATTAACCAAGTAAAAACAGAGATTCTGTCTAGGAGTTTGGTAGGCTTGTTCTACTACCAGAAAATAATCTCTGCTTTAGTGGGATGTAGGTACCAAAATGGTACTTTGTGTTCCTTAGCATGGGGTTGCAGTCTGGAAGTGTTTGTGTCGGTGTCTGCTTACTGGGGTGGTTTTGGTTTCTCTTGAGAGCTGGCACAGATTACCACCCAGGCTAATCTAAGTTATGTCAGTGGTTTGGGCCACTGCTGAGGAACAAAGGTGGTTTTATCCTGGAGTGCTCTGTAGCTACAGCTGAGGTTCTGGATTTTAATCTGTGAATCTATTGGCAGTTTGAATGGGAATAAAATTTTAGCTCCTTTTTTTTTTTTATTTTTTTTATTACTATTTTTTTAAGGAAGGTCCTGAGCTTTTCTAGAAGTTTTTCAGTGATCTTCATTAAACAATATTCGCTGTTTTATGTCACATAAGAAATTCACTTCAGCACTTGATAAAAGTGTAATCCCAATTTCAAAGTAAACACAAGGAAACTAAGCATGTTCTTATTCAGAGATTGAAAAGAACAATGTGTTTAATTTAAAAAGGAATAGTACTACGGATTCCTAAACTGTAGCATTACTTGCTGTCTCCTCAGTGAAGTTAGGATATGGTAATGCTTTGTGGTCTGGCAGAGATCTGCTTCAATATAATCTGTTTCTGAGACAATTTATATTGTAGATGGCACTACTTAATCTGTCTCTGGAATGTGACCTATGTTTAATACAGGGAAATAATGGAATGGTGATAAAATAGTGAACTCCAGTGTTAGTCAAAAGTCTTTCATAGCTGGGGCGAAAATTTAGGCTTCTCTTGGTAGAGGTAGATTAGTGTGAATCTACATGTGAATGTATGTGGCCTGTGTTAGTAAGCCTCAAGAAAGTTATTCCAAATTATATAGTATAAAATAATTCTTAAAAAATAGTAGTCCCTTTCAGTATTTTTTTAAAGATTAAATATTGTCTAACATTTTTCAGTATATTCTCTATACTGTAAGGAACTGACTAGAAGCCTTCGTATGCATTTCAAGCCTAAAATACCTAGTTGCAGGGTTGGTTTTTTTGGGGTTTTTTTCTCTTCATTATAGAATTCATATTAGTCTGGGCAGTAATGTGATCCTCAAAAAAACCTAATTCATGGAATAGTGGTCTGTGTTTGTGTTTGAAGAACAAATTACTTAGGGCATGTTAAATCTGAATATTTACATTGTTTTGCTTGTGAATGTGTAAATCTGTAAACAAGTTCCATGTAGCATCTGTGGGGTATGATAGTGAAAGCTTAGCTCTACTTCTGAAGGTGGGTTGTTGGTCTGTGATGGAAACAGACTTTATTGTACTTGACTGCTTTAGTGTTTTAGACTTGGTATGCTTGCTTTTTTATGCTAGACTTTTTTTATGGCAACAAACCCCCAACTTTTAGAAAGCTTTATTAAAAGGTTTTAAGTGAGGAGAATAAATCCTCATTTGCTAACTCCCTATGATTCAGTGATAATGAAATTAACATGAAATCACACACAAAATTAATAACTTCCAATGCCCATTTTACAGCACATAAGTGGTGATGAGGATCTATTACTGTATGCTTATTAGAATAATTAAAAAGCTGTTCTCTCAATAGAGTTATGGGCTCTCCTTAAGGACTTCCTAAGTTTTCACTTGTGTTAATTTTCTGAATTTTAACTGTTGGGCTGCAGCATCCTGTATTAAGCAGGACTAATGGTGGCATAGCATCATGTGCATGCTGTAGCTGCCCCCGATAGTTACTCACCATAGGTGGTGCTGCCGGTGAATCCCTGCCTGAGGTCTGCTGTGCACCGGCTAGTGTGGTTGGGACACTGGAATCTGTGGTTTAGCTGGCCTTGTGAACACCTAAGCACATGTAGTACTTTCCCTGTTACACAGAGGTCATGGTAGTATTTCCTGGAGTCATTCTGGTTTGACTGTATCTCTGGTCAGGAACTTCATGTTTGTAAGGTGGAGCGTGTCTGGCATGTTAACTTTTAGCCATGAAAGTGCGTAGGGATTGTTTGACTTGAATATTCAAAGGTTTTATACCAAAACATGCTGTAATCTGTATTCTTCATGCTATGGATTTCCAATGAAAACTATTTTAAAGCCCACCTTTGTAATTTAGAGATGTGGTAAGTATTTTATATGAGTGTCAGCTCTATGCTTATTTGCTTCAAGCTCAAGTACAAAGGAAGGAAAACTTCTATCTAAAAACAAAAAAAAAAGAAAAGAATAAAAGAATGCTACTGAATATTTGTAGTTGTCTGGACACAAGATTGGGATCTTAAGGTACAGTGTGTCAGATCTGGTACCAAGAGAACAGTTTGTAAGAGAACCTGGGCTTAGTCTTGAGGATCTTGGCTTTGTAACTAATGGTAAGATGACTAGGAACTCTTAAAGAAAAACTCCCTCTGCGTTTGATTTCTGTCTACCTATTGCCTGTGGCCTGTGTAGCTTCATATGAAACAGGATTTCATACGGTTCTGGAAATGGGTAATTTTCTTTTCCCAAATAACATATGTTTAAAATTGTTTGAAGGCTTAAAATAGCCATTGTAGTGGGTGGAATGCTAGGTAAACTAAGTGGGGTTGTGATGAGGGCTCCAGTGAAGGTGGCACTGGGTATTTGCAAAACTGTTTAAGCTTAGATATGGTTTCTTTGAATTGTTTATTGTGCTAAGACAGGAGCCCTGTAGGAGGTGGTTCAGGTGATGAGCGTTGGTGCTCAAAATAAGATACCAGAGAAGTCCAGTGGTGGGCTCTAATGCTTCTCCACTATCAAGGATCACAAACATTCTACTTTTTCACATTAACTGTAAAAAGGAAGGTTGATACATGCTGGTTCTGAATTGTCATTGCTCACCTCAGCTGGGGTGATGGGACTTTTAAACCTCCTTCTACATCCTACTTTTTATGGGTCTGAAAATGGGCCCTGTGTGCTCATTTTTTCTGCTTTGGGGACAGTCACAGAAATCCCTTTGAAGGTCTAGAGTGCAGGTGAAGAATGCTGCTTCTTCCAGCACTCTGATCCTGATGCTTGATGATGGTGGTATATGTGCTTTTTGCATTGATGGCAGGAGGTAAGTAGGACTTTGAAAGATTTTAATGGGGAAAATAGAAAGTTTTGGTGTGGATGGACTCCAGAACCACAGCTGTATCCTTTCCTGAAATGGCTATAAAGGGTGTAAAATCTCTCTGTAAAGAGCCTGGCACTTCTGGGCTGAAGCTGTCTTTTTAAATAGAAATTTATGGCTTTTAAGCAAATGGATTTTATCTTGTATTTATTGTCACTGTATGGTGCACGTGCCATAACACTGTTTGTCAGAAATGGAAAACCTCACATTAAGAGGGAACTCATCCACTTACAAAGTACAAAACCAGCCGTAAATACCTGACTGTTCAACAATATTTGCCCATCCTGTGGTATAAATATATAGCTTTCTTCTTCCAGAACCATGTGCTATTCAGCCCTCCTTATTCAGCACCTCCTTGTTGTTCAGAGACTGGATTGGTGCCTTACGCCAGCCGGTCCAGGGAGGTGATTGTCCCGCTCTGCACTGTGCTGGTGTGGCCTCACCTCGAGTGCTGGGTGCAGGTTTGGGGGCCACAGTACAAGACGGACACAAAACTATTGGAGAGTGTCCAGAGGAGGGCAATGAGGATGGAGAAGGGTCTGGAGGGGAAGACCTCTGAGGAGAGGTTGAAGTCCCTTGGTTTGTTCAGCCTGGAGAGAAGGAGGCTGAGGGGAGACTTCATCATGGTCTGTGGCTTCCTGATGAGGGGGAGAGAAGGGGCAGACACTGATCTCTCCTTGGTGACCAGCCACAGAATCTGAGGGAACAGCATGAAGCTGCGACAAGGGAGGATTAGGCTGGATGTTAGGAAGAGACTCTTTACTGAGAGGGTGGTTGGGCACTGGAACAGGCTCCCCAGGGAAGTGGTCACAGCATCAAGTGTCTGGATGATGCCCTCAGTCCCATGCTCTGAATGTCTGTCCCTGTGTGGAGTCAGGAGTTGGACTTGATGATCCTTATGGGTCCCTTCCAACTTGGGATATTCTATTATTCTAATCAATCTTCAAAGTTAAGGCTCAACTAATCTGGAGCCTTCCTGTGATACTAGTCTCCTCATCAAGTACTTAAAATCCATTTATTTTTAGAAGATATGTGGGAGGCTATTATTTATCCAAAGTTGTGGATATTGTGGAATGTTATTTCACATGCTCTTACATTAGATAACTCTGCAGTAGAGTTGCAGGGAATGAGTTCTTACGGTTCAAACTGCAGTCAGAAACAAAGTCCAGACAAGATTATTGAGGTTGTATAATTTAGTAAAATTCTGTTGAGATTTCTCTGGCCAACTCCTCTTGGGTGGATCTTCAGTGCCTGTCAGTCTTGGTAGTTCAGAATAGCCCGATTATCTCTCTGTACCAACACATTTCAGTTAAGCTAGTGTGCTTCTGGATGATGTGAAGGTTTTATTTCAGAAGACTTGTGGACAGCAAGTTAATTAAAATGATGCAAAATCAATAAAATGTTTATACTTTAATAGGATGCTCCCCAGAACCTTTCAAGAAAGGTTATAACCACATTTGTTAATGAGCTGTAAAGAGCAAGTTTTGAAGCTAATAGCTGTAGGGATAACTGGTCTTCATACCGGCTTTGTAGGGCTGTGTTAGTATTTCTTGCTACTCTTATTATTGATTGAGAGTCACATGATTTTGCTGAAGCGATTTTGTTGATCTGCCAAAGAGACTGAAATTCTGAGCACTTTGTTATCAAATGTTGACTAACTGCTGACTTTCACGTTCCTACTTTTCAATTTAAATCTGAAGCAGTCTTGGGAGAAGAAATCAAATCCACATCAATTTCCAGTGCTCAAGGATGTGGGGATTTAGTTTTATTCTTAAAATTACCTCACTCAAATGTAGGAAAGACAGCTTTGCCCTATCCACAGAGCACAGAATGATTATCAGTCACTTTCTTTATCTGCAAATGTGCTGCTTGGTAAATTTCAAACTCAGGTTAAAATAAATAAATAAAGTAAAGCACCAAAGTGAGTAATTCAGAGTGCTGGATAACGTCAGATAAGGTGAAGTGAAGGTAAATAGTTTCCTGCCTTTTATAGTTGATTCTGCTGCTGTTTATTAGTTCTGACTTTGATGCTTAAATGTGTCCTAGGTTATGAATTTTATTTAAAATGAAGATGTGGTTAGGAGGTGATTTTGTTCCCCTTTGTTCTCTTCTGCAAAAAGAAACCATTTGTTTTATCTTGTAGTTCTTAGCATATAGAAATGAAGACCAGAGGGAAAGAAAATTGGTGTAGCTAGTACCATTTTGAAGGTGTGGTTTTTTTTCTTTTTTTCTTTCACCAGACATGGTTTGAAATGTCCTCTATTGCTCAGAATCTTAAAATACAGTCTTGTATTTCTGTTCTCTCTTTAATTTGGGGTTAAAGCCAACAGTTGTTTTGTGGAGCTCTATAGAAGCTGTATTAGCTAACCTTAGGCTGTAGAGCTGTTGGGCTGGGGAAGAGAGATCTTATGAATTGTTTCGAAGTAGTTCTTGCTGTGGTGCTGAAAAGGTGGTATTCACTTCTTGTAGGAATTTTGGACTGCTGTAGCACTTTGTAGGATGGGTGGTGGTAGCAGCTGAAAGGAGTCCACGGAGAAGCCAAATCATGATTACACAACTAACCATCTAGAGAAAGAGGTACAGACACAATCAGCGTGAAAGCCTTCAGGCTTATTTATGGACAGTAATTTGCCATACAGCAAATGGCCATACAGCAAAAATGGGCAGCAAAACCAGTTAAGAAGTTATAATCTTCTCTTACCATGCATAGGTTTTGTACTCATAGTGATTAAATTCCACTTAATGAAGTTTTTAATGTGTCTGATGAATCCTCACCATTCCTCTGCTTGCCAGACACAAAGGTGTCCAAATCCATCCCTTAATATTTGTACTTTCAGTACTGAATGGAGATAGAAAAGCACCATGTACTTTGCTGTGTGGAAAAATTATTGAGATGTATCTGTGTGAGCATCACCTCACCTTTTGGCAAAGGTAAATCTTACACTACCAAATATAAGCTGTAAAGCAAAAATGCATCAAAGACTTGATTCAGTTGCCTAAACACGGTGTTTAGTGCCAGTTTGCACATGTCAGTGTGTCCAGGCTGGCCAGAGAGCGGGCAGCGGTGGTGTGCCTTACGCCAGACCCACGCTCTTCGGCAGGAGCAGCTGCACTCTATGGGGGGAGCACTTCACAACACCTAAAAGTCGCACTGGATGTATATGTTTAGGTAACTCTTGTGAGCTGCTGGGGCTTCTTAAAACCTCATTTGCCGTGCTTTTCATACTGTTTTTTGCTAAATTGTCTTTTCCTAGCTTAAATTCATTAAGTAGTGCTTCAGAAACATTAAATGTTTTAATTTACACTAACTCACAGTTCTCTCAGCTTTCCTGTTTCCTGCAGAAAACTTTAACATCATAGGTTGTGAACACTGTAGGAGAAAGGAAATTTTCCAGTATTCATAATGCATTTCCTTCCTTTCAGCATAACGGATCTTCCCTAATTCCAGCTATGTGGAAATTTTAATAGTTGTAGGTGGACTACTGCTCGTTGTAGTGAAATAGGTACAATGTGACTACAGATCCTTGCCAAGCATGATCCAGACTAAACTATTGTACACAACTCATTAAAAAGAAGAAAATTGAACTTTATACATGTTATCACAGTAAATTTTAAAGTAATTTAAGTTGGCAAATAAAGAAAAAATTCTGCACAACTGGGTTGATCATGAAAATTGTCTGAAGTCCTTGAAAATGCATTATCCATCTTCTCTGTAATTCTTTGTATAAAATTGGACTTAAATTGTTTGTTCTAAACATGGCAGCAGAAATGTGCTGTGTGTCTTTGTGAAGCAGGAGAGGAAGCATACTGTCTGTACAAATGGTATGTTGTTTTAATTATACTGATTTTTTCATACTGGAGTCTTGCAAACCAAGTCTGATATGTGGGGTTTTTAAAATTCATTAGATTAAAAGAAACAGCTTACTACTTGAAGCTTGACAGGTCTCTCTTGACATTTGGCCTGAAATGTTTGCAAGATATTCCATCTCCTCAGAGCAGAAATGAGTATGAGTGGGTTTAAAATTTATGCTTACATAATTAAATAATGAAGAGTCTTTGGCATTATATAAGATACGAAGGCAGGGAAGCTTGTTATCATTGCCCAAGCAAGGTTTCTGTTGTATACTGGAATGAATTTCATACCTCTAATTTGATAAACACATTTTACATCTATATTTTGGAGAGAAGCTTTTGATTCTTGTATATTGCTAAAGGTTGAATTACAGATTGAATGAAGCCTGTATACTGTGTCATATTAGCACTTTTGGCTCAGTCTAAGTTTTGAAACATCAGTTTTGTGTATGTGGTGGGCTTTTTCGGTTATGATGTGATTTTGCTTTGGTGGGTTGGGTTTTTTAAGGTAAGGTAGAAATGTAATGATCATAAATGAATTTCATGCAGAGGAATCTTTATATGACAACTGTGTAAATATATATAATCTTCATTCTTTACAAAGACCTTTCTGCTTTTAGTAGACCTCTTATGGGTGGCTAGATTTGGTTACTGAGTGATCAGTCAAAAATTTAAAGAAGTGATAAATCAAGAACCCTGGAAATAACACTTGATGTGACGAGTCTTATTTATTTATTAGTATGAAGAAGCAGAGAACTGTTAGGCCACAAGTTCATCCATTTTCTCCTGTGGATACATGGGCTGTTAAACTTTATAACACAGCTTCTGTTTGTGAATGAGTGTATCATGATTGCTGAATGCAGGCAGTTTATTCAAAAGACTTTTATTGTTCAAACTAAGCTGAAAATGATCTGTAGGATAAAGCTGT
Organism: Laterallus jamaicensis coturniculus; assembly: GCA_022605575.1. Lineage (NCBI taxonomy): Eukaryota > Metazoa > Chordata > Aves > Gruiformes > Rallidae > Laterallus > Laterallus jamaicensis. Next base: position 10,158,225 of record JAKCOX010000012.1, read on the forward strand.
GACCTAATTCTGGATTTCTATGGTTTGGAAAGCATTCTATTGTCACATCTACACGTGTCTGTCTTTGTTTCTCTTTCCTTCTTTTTGATGATTGATAATTCATACGTTTTTACATTAATAGTTATTTACCTATGAATCCAATGTGCAAAACATTTTATTCAATGTTACACTTCAGGGAAGACACTTTTTCACCCAAGGTAATGTATTACAGAGAAGGTCCTCCTACCTAGCTCATGCTGGCTCTGAAGTGGCATGCACACTTGTAGCATTGACATTCCACATATATAGGGAGAACTGACTGCCTGATCTGTAATGCTAGGTATTTGAATTTTTAAAGTTTAATCTTGCTCACATTTCTTTTCCAAGTATAGCTAAGTCTCTGTAAATGAGAATTTAGTATTAAGTCATGTCCTAATATTGCAGATTTTTAAAATTAGACTGAACAATTGTAGTTAAGCAGTTATATTCTGTGTTTTGCTTTGCTTTTAAATTGGTGAAGTACGGGTCTGTGCTGCTTTAAAGTAGCTTGACCCCATATTGGGCTTGGCATATTTTTTGTGGCATTGAGCTTCCTGGTTAAGAGTTCACAGGACTGACAGATGTTTATTTGCAAGTTTAAGAAAAATCCCTAATACAAACCAGTGTTTTCTGAGAAGTTACCTTCCCTTTTCCCCATAACAGGTTAGGACTTTGATTTATAAAGTAATAGAAGGGAATTCTACTTGTTATTTAAATCAAACAAATCTCCTTTCCACCCAAACCCTGTGATGTAAAACAAAGATGATGGAATTAGTCTTTTTCTCTGTGAGAATTAAGCGTGGTGTAATGGCATTACACGCCAAAGGAGTATATATGGAAAGTATTGTGGTGGATATATGAATGAAGGGAATTTTGGGGGCTTTTTTCAGTAACAAGCAGTATAATATTCAGGCATGCCCCTGTTATTTTTGCTTGGCATGCCTTTAACTTTTTCCTTGACAAGAAAGTAACCCTAAAACACTTTTATTTCTGAGCATGGATTTTTTTTTTTCCTTAGACAGAAGATAATGTGGACTAGGATATAATCTCTAGAAATGTGGATTTTGTTCTAAATCTAAGTGCATGTACTACGAGAAATGCTGAGTTTGTTTCATTTGAGAGATGTTTTAAGGGTATTTAAATACTGTATCTCAGTTATGTTAAAAAATTATATTCTGAAACTGAAGCAAAGACCAATTTCATAACCTGTGCCACCATCTGTTAAATACAGCAGAAGCTTATTTTTTTTTCTGGATGGGTTTCGCCAGCTGTCCATTTTGCACTGTTGCCTGGATGGGGGCGTGCATTTAAGAATAACACAGTGAGCTTTCTGTGAGTTGACAAAAATGCTTTTTTATTTTGATCTCCTTTAACTTGTCTGACACTTCCTTATATTTAGTCTCTGACTGAGGAATGTATTTGAAACTTTTCCCCTGTTGCACTCTTCTAGCCTGTGCTTTCATCTTCTCCCACGTAGTTCTGGAGCTGCTCCACAGGACACGACATGTGCCTTCTCACCAAACTCCCTGTGAACATGTGGATGTATTTGCTAGCTGCAGCCCAGAGTCCCTTCTAATCCTATTGACATCTAACCCAAGTGGCATTTAGTTAATCTGTCTGGCACTCTCCTTTCTTTATCTGACCCTATGAGATGATACAGCTTTTTCTAACTTTATTTCTATGATTCTATGATTTCCTTTCAGATAAGCTTTTTGGGATGGTAGTCCAGACCAGTCGAGCTTAGTGAAATAATTTTGCCTTTTAAAATGTTATCTCTGTGGTAAATAGGACCTGTTTAATAATGGTGTTAAGGTGACCTTGCAGACTTCAGTGTTATGTTGTTACTGTGCTTATTTGTACTTTATATAAGGGATGATTAGGCATGGAAAAAAAGGTATGCCCAAAAGTCTGGAAAGAAAATTGTTGCAGATTAGTTAATCATTCTGTTCTGCTATTCAGTTTGCAGGAAAACAACCTGTAATCAGAAAAAAAAAAAAAAAAGATTGCAGCTCTTTGGCCACAATTTAGAGCTGTATTTAACTTTAATTTTAGAAATTGATTTTCTGACTTCCATCATAGTTTTGCTTTAAAAAAACAAACCAAACCAAACCCAACAAAATAATGCTGAAGTAAAATCTGGACGAAGTTAGTTGAAGAAGCTGCCTGAGGCAAGGGACTGTATTTTCTGACAAGGATTTCTGTGGCATACATTGTTTGCTGCATCTGATCACTCATAGTCAGAATGCCAAAGCTCTTTTTGTTGGGTTGCTCCATTCTGGCAGGTTGAGACTGTTGGATTTGAAAAGGATTTGGCTTCACTTCATGTGGAAATCCTTGTTTGTTTATTCTTCATCACAAAGTTAGCTAGAGGTGTCTGCACCACTTAAAAGCCTGAAACCTCTGAATTCAGTGTTGTGTATGAATACCCCAGTATATTCTCATCCTGCCCAGCTTTGTTTCCTGCTCTTCTCAGAACAGCAGTGCTCTGTTTTGGTGCAGCTTGATGGAGTAGCATTTTGCCGTGTCTCTGGAGTGTAGATAAGCATATGAAAGGGGAACCAGAATTTGTTGCTATTGTATTGAGAACATCTGTGCTACTAATCAGGCTGTGGTATCAAAATATTTAAAATGCTTGCTTTTGTAATATTCATGTATCAGTTGAAGAAACTGAACTTAGGAATTAATTTCATCCAGTGTCTGCTGTTTGTGCATGGTTTGCTTTGGCTTAACTTTATTGGCCCAGCTCATCAGAGGCTTATTCTAGGAAGATCAAGGACCTCAAATCTTTACTTCTGAAATCTCCTTTGCCTCAGCTCTTGTCTTCAAAGTCTGACAAGATTCTTTGTAGCTAAAATCAGGGTATATACAAGGTGATTGCAAGACGGCCCATTTATCTGTGTTCCTGACGAAGGGACCTCCAAACCAAGTACTCAGTGTCGTAATTCTAATGTTCTGATGAACCAGTGGACAGAATTGCACTTTAAGCTCAGTTTTGGCAATTCATTTTCTTTCTCTCTCCCATCTAATCATCCTATCTATACACAACTAGCCACGTAACACTTGCCTCCACTGGACATGTTTCCACCATGTCCTTGTAGTAGGATTTAGTGGTCATGCAGCTGAAAGAGGAATTGGCCAGTGAATGATTTGACAGAGGAGCAATCTATCAGAAATCCCACCCCCCCAAGCTTTTCCATACATAGTTTAAAACCACTCATCTGATGATAGTAGGTTCACTAGATCTGACCCCAGTGAAGAGAAGAAAGTGGGAGCACCCTGTCATTGACATCTGCATTCTTACACGTTCAGGTGTAGCTGGAAACACATTCTCTCTGTGAAGGCAAGCCAGCTTACATTTATGTAACCACTGATGTACTGAGACAGTGCTAGTCTCCAAGCAGGATCATAACAATGGACATAGCTTAAAGGATTAGTTGCTTGTTGAGCAAAACGGAAGCACACTAAGTGGGTTTTTTTTTTAATGTATTTTGTGAATTGAATTTTAAAGGTAAAAGGCACAGGAATATCTAAATAGTCTTAATTTTAAATAGTCAGTGCTGTTGTTAACTTCAGATTGAATCGAATAACCAAGAAGAGCATCAAGGAAATAACTGTGGCACCAGGAATTGAGAAAGGTATGAGTAAATATTGCATATTAAAAGGAAATAAATGTATCCGACGTTAATCTCCCTGCTGGTGCCGCTTTGCGTGCGCGGAAATGAATCAGAGGGACAGTGAGAAATCTGTAACAATAAAAGTCCTTTGGATTGACAGAGATCCTGAGTTTTAGTAACAATACAATGTGCTTGTGTGTGTGAGGCATTGGCAGTGTTCACCTATTGCTGTAAAATGTTTTGTTGTTTGTTTTGTGTAGCCCTTCAGCTATTGGTTGTAATAATGAGATAACAGTGTAAATTGTTAAGATAGAATAAAATGATTTTTTTTTTCTTTTCAACGCTTGGAGTCTCATGAACAATTTGTGAGTCAGAAGCTTTTATACAGACACATAGTTCAGTACTCATAGTATTTTTTTCCTAGAAATTACTAGTTAGTTCAACCTGTTGGTGGGGCTGTCAGACATGGTCTTTGAAGCTCCACTCAGTTTAGCAGTGCCCTGATTTATGGACTGTATTTAATACAAATGATACTAAAAAGTAAGAAAAATCCTATTGATAGATGGTGGAAGCTTTAAGTCATGATAGACCTCTGAAGGTTGTCTAGTGCAAAGCAGAGCTGGCTGTAGTGGTAGCTCAGAGCAGGGTTAACCTCTAATTTAGATCATGCTGCTAAAGTCTTCCCTACCTGAGTTCTGATTATCTGCAAAGATGCTGATTCCACTGTGTCTCTGTGCTGGAGCTTAAACTTCCTTCTCTAGGAGGGTTTATCTTCATGTGCAGCAGTTTTCTTTGCTGCAGCTTGCAACCATCAAGATGCTACAAAGTGCTGTTTGATATTTTAGCTCTTTGAAGTAAGAACTTGCAGCCAAACTCCATCAGAAGTCCTTGTGTTTTAAAGACTGAGTTGCCGGTTTGAAATGTGTAGCAGATGGGGAGTTTACCTGTGAATAGGCATTTGAACCTGTGAGGTTTTTTCAAAATAATCTACCATTCTGCATTCCTAACTTTTCTTCATTAAGGTAACTACCATCATCCATAGATGGAATGGTTGTATTTGAATAGATTTTTATTGAAAAATGGGTTTAAATGAAATAAAATTGTCCATACCAGTTATTTATGTGAGAGTACTTTAAAAACATACCCAGTGTTATGTTCTCCCCTCTTTTCAGGTCAGAAGTTAACCTGTTTGTTCCTTGCATGTATACTAATCTTAATTTTGATCATTTATATACTCTGTTTAATGTGTTAGTGTCTTTTTAAATACTTCATTTTAAGTATTCAGGCTACTGAAAGAAATTAACTGAAAAAGGGAAAAAGACCTTCAAAATGTCTTACTTAATTTGAATGGTGTCAGTAATACTAAAAGAGGTGGGGAAAAAAGTGTAGATTGAGTTTAAGTTGTTCTCTAAAACACTACATTACATGTGTTTCATGTATTTTTTAAAACATAGTGCAACAGAGGCTCTCATCACTGTAATATGCATCCTTGTGGAATTTGGTACTCATTGCTAGAAAGGAGTATGACCTTCTAAAACAGAGTATTGCTCTTTAAATATTGCTCTTTGCTTCTGGTTTGAAAGCGGAAAGGAGCATCAGTTAGTGATCTTGTCCCTGGCTGAGCAGACACTTGATGTGTTGCTTCACTGTGGATGCTCCACTTGGATGTTCATGCTGTCCCTATAATCTTGCTACTAGCATATAACGAAGACTCTTTTATATGAGAAGCTGTTCCTCTGGCTTTTTTTATTAAAAATTCTTGAGTTTTCTGAAGCATGATAAAACACAGCTCATGTTCTTGGTTCAATCCTGCAAGGCCAGTGGGACCTGTACTCCTATCTATCCATCTATCTATCCATCTATCTATCCATCTATCTATCCATCTATCTATCCATCTATCTATCCATCTATCTATCCATCTATCTATCTATCCATCTATCTATCCATCTATCTATCCATCTATCTATCCATCTATCTATCCATCCATCCATCCATCTATCCATCCATCCATCCATCCATCCATCCATCCATCCATCCATCCATCCATCTTTTACATGAATGTCACACATCATACGTACAATAGGTCCACCTCCATATTCCAAGCAGATTCTCACAGCAGGTAGTGAAATTACCAGGCAGTATTTCAGAGAACGTTCTTCACTTTTTGACTGCTTGTGTGTGTTCGTTTTGTTATCTCATTGTAATGCCACGTGTAAACAGGCAATGAGTCAATGAAGAAAGGCAATTTTATAGTATTTACATATCAAGGGAAAGTGAGTGACTGCTTATACCTGGTGACTTTTTTGATCCTTGCAGGTTTTCAGGAAAAAAAAATACCCTTGCCTACTGCTCAAAGAATGAATTTCAATATAAGCAATAAAGCTATGACATAAGAAAACACCTGTATAGCTTTGAGGACTCTTTAAAGTGTGTGAGTACTATTCTAGGAAAGTGAAGCCTTAGAAGATCTTAATTTTAATGAAGATGACACTGTGTTGGTTCCCCCTCCCCCTCCAAACCATGAAGAGAAATGTTCAGGCTGTTTTAATGAATTTTAAAAATGACCTTTTCGTAATCTTAGTTACAGGAAGAAATAATAAAAAAAGAAAAAAAACCTGCTTCAAATCCCAAATGACTTTCTGAACAGATATTTATTCCCTGCAATATGTTTGTCTCTCTAAACAGATCCAAGGGTTGGTTTATTAAATTTCCATTTAATTCCCAGTGCCAAGAGAGAATTATGAGTAAAATGAGAATAATTTTTAAGTAGTTTATATACCAAGAATTGGAAACATTCTGATAAGACATGCCTTTCTTCCCTGGATTTTTGAAAGTCCTAAAATCTCTGGCCTGGTTGTGAGGAAAACTATGTTAATTCAGGTATTGTGTAGACAGCCATATGGTAGGAGAAGAAACAGAAGGATTTTTTTTTTTTTTTTAATTAGATAATGGTGGAGATACTGTAGACTACAGCATCTTACAGTGCCAGCTGGAAACTGTGCTGTGCCCCTTGCCAAACTGCTGAAGCTTCCCTTTTCTGAGCTGTCTTCATCAGGGCTTTTTACAAGTTCCTGCTCCTCTAAGCACAGGGATAGTCCACCCTGCTAATCGGGCAAAGTGAGTAGATGAACCAGTAGATTGCCTTGGTTAACCAGGGAACTCATGGTTGGATCACTCAGCTTAAGAGGCAGTGCTTAAAGGTTTCCTACCTGGAGGCTTGTTGCAAGCAGACAGACCCGCAGGGGTCTATTGTAGGACCTCGGTTGTTTAATATCTTTATCAGTGACCTGGAAGAGGAGGCAGACTCATTTTGTGAATACCAAACTGCAGGTGCAGCTGACCTGTTTGAGGGCAGGGCTGCTGTCCAGAGGGACCTAGGCAGGCTAGAGAATAGAGCAGCAGGAATGACATAAAATTTAGCAAGAACAAATATCTTGTGCCTGGGGTGGACTGACCTCCAGAAGTGGTGCATGCTGGGTGCCTACTGGTGGGCCAGACATGAGCCACCAGTATGTCTTGGCAGGAGCAAAGGCTGACAACATCCCAGATGATACCAGCAGGAATATAAACTAGGGAATTAAGGAAAAGGATTGTTGACTTTTATTTAGCACTCAGTATACTACTTCAGGAACCCGGTGTCCAGCTTTGGACATTTGTTCTTGTGCCACTCTGGAAGAGGAAATGTATTGATCATCTGCAGCATGTTCAGCAGAGGCTGCTGAGATGGTCTGGTCTGAAGCACTTCACTTGTAAGGAGAGCCTGAGGCAACAGGGCTTCTTCAGCCTGAAGAAGAGCTGGCTTTGTGGAGACCTAACACAGGCTCTCAGTACTAACAAGGAAGTTATCTAGGACAATGGTCATAGATGGGAATGGGAGAGCTTTTGAATTAGGGGGGAAAGAACATTATGGTTTTTTGCTTTTGCATTTGTCTATATGGAACTTTGTGACTCTAATAAATTTACCATGTATCTTCAGTGTTCAGTTTTACTTTCCTTCATCACTCAGTTGCTAGAGAAGTCTTTTGGTCTTAACAGTTAGTAAAAGAGCTTCTTCCTTCTCCCAATCCACAGTGTTTTGTCTTTATTGGATAGCCAGCAGAATATGCTGGGAAGTAGAGATGCTTCATAAATTGGTTAAATCCTTAGGTTGAATGACCACTTTGTTGTTAATAAATTAGCGTGAAATAATTTTTAATTAAATCTGGGTTAAGGTAAAATTCTAAACCATGATCCATTTATAATATTTCAAGTACAAAACATGAATGATATAAAGAACACATGCAGAAATGGAAGAGAAAGCTGTAGCTACTTGATTTAGGATTGAATCTGGAAGACCTCCCTCCTGTATCCAAATGGTTTGCCATATTTTATTTCTGGAAACCCACCTTGACAGGGATGCTGTTATTTTGTGTTGTGTTCCATGTGTTGTAGCTACTTCTCCTGGACCCTCTCCAATTCATTTATTTATCTATTTGTTTATTTATTTATTTTTAATCATTGGTCTTTTAAAAACCATGAAAGTCCGTGGACATGTTTAATCTCATCTTTAAAGTATCTCTTAATTTATACTTCAGAGAATATCTTCTGCTGAGCTAACACAAGTGCAGCCTTGCTTTCCTGAAGATAGAATTGCAATTTTGCTTTATCAAGTGTCATTTTCAATTGGTTTTGTCCTAATAAAGAAGACTTAAAGCTTCTCATGCTTCCTTCTGTGCCAGTTCTACTCCATAAGTGGTTGAGAGAAACATCATCCTCACGTATGTGTCCAGCATTTATTAAGTAACACACTTCTTACTAAAACCTAAGTGAGATAAATGTATATATCTCACACATTGTTGTAGATTTGGGAGTAGGTGTGACAATAAATTACAGCTTTGGGGTGATAATGGATTTGAGGTAGTCTGTCCTTCAGGAATGCTCTAACAGTGTTTTGCGGTGGTGTTTTGGGGGGTTTTTTTGGGGGGTGGGGGGTGTTTTTTTTGGGATTTTGTGGGGTTTGTTTGGTTGGTTTGATTTTTGTGGTGTGTGTGGGGGTTTTGTTGGGGTTTTTCTTCCCTCTGCAGCATCTTTATTTCATCCTCTTTAGGTGACTCTCTTTTACTCCAAGCTTTCTTGTAGAGATTTCACAACACACTGTCCTTGCAAGTTTACTCAGACAGGCTTGTGCACCCCTCTGCTCCATCACTGCCTGCTACAACTCTACCAAATGTTTCCTTGTTCACAGACAGGACAATCTGCTGCCAGATTTATGTGAAAACCTCTAGCCTGGGCTTGTCTCCTGCTCCAGCTAAAATCTCTCTGTCCCTCTGACACATCTTTGATTAGCTCAAGCAGAACTGACCCTAAAGCCATCTGCTTTACCTCTGTTCTGGTTCCGTGGGCAGCTATCTGATCATCAGTTGGGCCTGTAATCTAGGTGTGATTTTTGAGTGGTTGTGATTGAAAGGCCTTAATGAGATCTTTATCTAAATCTTTCAGATTCTTGTTTCATAGCAACTCTAATTAATTTACGTTCTCCTTACTTGTCCACGCAGCTATAACTCTTCAGGTTCTCCTGTCTTCCCCCCTCCCCCCTGCCCACAGTTACTGCAGCATTCTTTTCTCTAGCCCCTTTTATATGCTTCCAGAATGATCTGCAAAGATCTAACTGTAACGTTTGCATTCTTAATATATCTGTTCACTATCTCTTCCCTAGTTCATGAAAAATAGATTGCTTATCTTCCTATCATACACTTCTGTTTTCTGCTGGGTTGTTTGGCTCTCAATGGCAACTGCGCCTGCACAGGCATTTAATGATCCAGTGAGTACATTTTGACCTTTATCCCATGCTGCCCATTCTGTTCAGAAAGAATTTTGTATAGGTCTACTGCAAAATGAACTTTTTCCTTTTTTCTTTTTCTCCTTCTCTTGAATTTCTTGTGTGAATTTCTGCAGGAGTTTTTGACACATGTAGGTGATGTTCTTGGGGCACTGACCATAATAACAGTCATCAGTGCTGTCTTTCTGGTTTGCCTTTCGAGTTTTTGTATTTCCTTGCCAACCTTGAGCTAGAAGGGATAATTTCTTTATTCTTGTCACAGTTAAGTGTGTTAGACTGTGATTTCAAGGCAATATTGGGATACAGATGAGTGAGGAAAAGGTGGATGGCATCCGTATATGTACATTGGGGATGGGGGAGGGAGGGAATAGTATTGAAGGCAATCTGAAAATTATAAGGTGTACCTGAATGATGACAGTCCTGGTCAGCAGCTACTCAACAGCAGTCAGAAAAAATGGGGTATTAGTAGTAGGTACAAGTAGGACAAGAGTTTAAAGTCAAAATACAAGCATACTTAGGATTGTGCTGAGACTAAGTTACCTGCAGAGGAAATGACTTGTCAGATACGTATGAGACTAAATTTGGGAGAAAGTGCTTCGATACATGATGTCAGATAAACGTGTGAACACAAAGGCGCCACCTAGGACTGGGTGCTGGTAACTAGAAAACACTGCTGAAAGGGGGAAAAGTTAAGAAACTAGATAAGAAAATTGATAGGAAGCTGAAATGTTGTAAGAGCAGGGAGAACAAAGGGCACATGGGATCACAGCAGTTCAGAGGAGACTAGGAATTAAACAGTGTCATCAATGTGTTTTATTGCAGTTTGTGCTCACCTTCTGGAGGTAAATTTGGTCTTGGCTTCCTGACAAGTAACAGTCAAATAGGATGATGTAATGTGTATTTTCTAGTGATTTGTGATGTTTTGTTTGTGGACTGGTTTTGTTTGTTTGTTTGTCATTTGTTTGTTTTTCCCAAGGAGTTAGAACTTCCCCACCTAGAAAAAGTAAAGTTCATTGTATGGGGTAATTCATGAGGGAAGCTGAATATATGTAATGCTCATGTGAAGATTTCCTCAGCTTTGTATGCTTACCTGTATTGCTGTGGGTCGTTGGTATCTTCAGTTGTATTCACTTCTTTGTGTAGTTGCTTATAATTCGTTATGAATTGGCGTAGGAGACAAGTGCTATCTGCAGGCAGTAATGTTGGCCAATTAATTACCAGAGAGCTATCAGATAAAATGACATCTGCAGAGGATGACTTGCTGCAAAGCTTCCCTTTTAAGTTGTAAACCTTTCAGGAAGGAGTAACTGGTATGTTCTGATACGGTTTCCAAGATAACTGTACATAGATAAAATTTCTTCTCTTGAGTTAGCTCATCAGTTCATGTTGAACATACAGTGCATCACTCAAGCCTTAGCACTGGACATTTAAATTTGTTTCCATTTGTCTTGATACAATTACTTCAAATTTTTAATGAAAAAAAATAATAATAGAAGCTCTTCTTTTTCCTTGTCCTTTCACTTCTGTCAGAAGTGGTTACTTCGTTCTGGTTCTGCTTTCGGCCAAACAGCAAGCAGTGTCTTCAGTGAGAACCAGAGTAGAAAATCTCAGCCTCACAGATGGAAGTCTCAGAACATTAACTGTGATCAGTGGCAGAATGTTTCAGTAGAAAACCTTGGTCAGTGATAGCCATCTCTTTCCTTCCAACATTGTCTGCATTACAAATGGATCTGTTTTTCTCTAAAAATGTTTTTCTGGGCAAGTTTGAGGTGGATGTACAACCTGCAGTTTTATACATCAAAAATGTATTTTAATTGTTTCAAGAGCAATTAAAATCATTGTGACTGCTTGAAAAACAAACCAACTCTACTAATGCATTATTAGACATTCGGAAAAAAATCCAATCTATTAAAGTATATTCTGTATTTACAGTTCATGAGCACTTAATGCTTGTTTTTATGGAAAGTGTGATTTCAAGAAATTAAATATTTGTTCTGTGTTTTGTACTGCTTTCATTCTTGAACGTGTGCAAAGGCAAAAACATTTTGATTAGTAATACAATTTCCATGCTGGAGTGCACTTTAAGTGTTAAAAAAATAAGAAGCTAATATAAAATATGTTTGAATTCTTGAAGTACCTGTGGAATAACTGGATACTGTTCTTAGTAAACACTCTTGTTGTAAAGTCTTTGGCTGTGTCTGAGCACGGAGTGCTTATGGTTCTGGTTTAGTTAGTGCTTAACATCTGGTAGAGGAAAATGTGTTAATTTTGGAAGTTGATGGTTTAGTAGTTTTTGTTCTTTCCACAGAAAACTGTTGCCTGTGGAAGACAATGGTGAAAAGCATTATTTTTTCCCTTAAGCTCAAACTAAGAGCATGTACTTAAAGTACTAGTCTTACACTCACTCCCGGGTACCAGATGTGTAAATAAAACTATTCAAAGTGTGCACAGGCACAGAACTGCTCTCAAAATGGAAATGGAAGGCTTGCTTAGGCTGAGGCTTATGCCTTTGGCTTGCTGTCATGAACTTATGCTTCCAACTGTAATCTTGCTGCTTTGCTTACAGGGTAGTTTATCCTCTTACATGTATTTTTTAGTGTTCCTGTCACCTGTGCTGGTTTTGGGACAGGAGAAGAATCACATGACAGCTTGTCTGTGTTTTTGGAGAGACAGAGGATGGAAGGAGGTCCATTTGTCACCTTGTCATCATTAATATTTCTCTTTGGTTTTCTTCTCTACGAAGCAGTAACAACTCTTGAGGAGAATCTGTTTGGCTTCAGCAGGAGCAGCAGCCTGGGGAGCTGCAAGTCAAACTTCCAAGTCCTCCACAAGCAGATAGAACTGACGCGGAGGCCTGTCTTGTGACCGTCTACTGCACCAGTGTTAGCAGGGCACTCGACATCCATTCAGAGGACAGTTTATGGGGGGAAAGAATAACGATGACTTTGTCTTCTGTGGTTTGCAGTGTCAGTTGTACTTCCTTCTTGATGAAACAAACAGTATAATAATGAGGGAGCATTAATTACCGTTGTGTTTTCCTTTGGAAAGTTTGGAAGTCTTTAACTGAGGAGTGTCTGAGTGTAGCTTGTGAAGGAGAGAAGTGAGTTGAAATACTCTTTTGATTTATGTCCCTTTGCTCATTTAGCTTACCCTGAGTGCTGTTACCAAACCACAAAAGAAGTAATTAATAGGCAAGGAATATTTGGGTTGGTGTTGCAATTTTCAGAGTACTGAAGAAACACATTTTCTCTATGTGTATGTGCCTGTATTTTTGTGGTAATGATTGTCAGGATTTAAAGAAAGATCAAAGTTACGTTTTTTCAGACCTCCCTGTGCAGCTTAAGCTTGGTGTGGTTGTATTTGACTTCGGCTTCATATGTGGAAATAGCAGGTTGTGAATTATGTTTACTCTTAAACATTAACTCAGAAAATAATGTGTTCTGAGTAGTTCTGCATTGTTACTAGCCCTTAAAATCAAGGAGAAATGCAAAATTCTGGTATATGCACAGGTAAAAATGCTGGTTTGGGATTAAAAGGACACTTCTCTTATTAAATACAAACTTTCAAGATTGACCAAACTTGAGTGGCTTACAGGTTGAATTGTTAGGTTTTTGGACATTGAAAAATGCTTGAGGTAAGAAAAAGGATGGGAGAGTGCTGTAGGAGGTGATAATATATATAACTTGTCTCTGAACAGTGAAGCAGATGAACTAGAAGACTTAAAGGGCACAGAGATTGTGTGAGGTAATTTACTAGTTAGTTTTAATGAGGCAAGAGACATAATTTAGTAAGAATTGTTGTGCAAATGATTGTCATCGGTTATGTCAAAACAGCTGTTACTTTTCAAGAGCCAAAACCAGTCACTGAAGGCAGGAAACATACTCCCCATGAAGATTTTACTTACTCTGAGAGAGCCAGAATAGGATTGTATCAATATAGTAGTCCAGCTATGTTAGATGCTTGGATTAATCTTTTATGGTATTTTTTTAATTCCTTCTCTTTAATCACAATAGGGAAGAAAAGTTCTAAACAACTTTGTACCTGCCTCCCTGCCCTCCCATGTTGTGTGTGTGTCCCCCTCCCCCCAGTTCTGTTGCTTTATAACTATACCCCGATGCTGCAGAATGACAAGGTACTCCTTATATCTCATTTTACCTTAATTTTGAATTCTGCATTAAAAGTCAGATATAGGAAAATTGAAAATTTTGGAAGCTTCTGAAAATGGTGGTAGTTTGAGTTGGGTTGACTTTGAGCTTCTTACATTGTAACGTGATAACTGATGACATAGGGCAGTTTTGCAGTGCATTGAAGTACACTGTGGGGAGGTCCAGTCTGGAAGGCAGTATTCTCCATAGGTGGTTTTTATACTGAAAGTAATGCTGTAATTAATAGCTATGGAAGTGGTTGCTGGTATATTGACTCCACTCTTCTGTTTATGTAGCAAAGGCTTTAATGGGGAAAAGTGGTGATGTCATTTGCACAATGCCAGTGGTATTTGAGTTCCAAAGGAAGTATCTTGGAAGTTTGAGATACTTACACCTGTGAGCTGACAAGCATTCTAGAATGTAGTTTTATCTTTGTGGAAACACAAATCATTAATATTGTACGTAGAATCATGCTATTAATAAAACTGAATTCTACAGGTAATGTATCTTTTTTTTTTTTTCCTTTATAGTGGCATTGGATGTGATTTGTTTTTCTTTATAATGCTACCAGATTGACTCAATATATAATAGTTAAAACACAACTGTTTTTTAATTACACTAGTCAGCTTTTACACTGCTTAATCTATTTTCTTACATGCACTTGTGTTTGATCTCTGTTTTGAAGTTTCACGTTGTTTGCCCTTCTCTTGAACTGTTTTTATAAAATAACTTTATGGAGGCTTATTCTTGTTTTGATATGTATCATGTTGAAGTGTGTTCTATTATGCTAATCTGTTATGTATCCCAATATAGTGCATATAAAGATTTGTAATGTAAAATACATTTCTTAATATAAGGATTTTAGTTTATTGTGGAAGAAGTACATTCTCTTCATGTTTAAAGAAATGAAAGTGGATTATGGAGAACAGATATGTTCTCTCTTCCAGAGTTTGGATATGTGCAAACCTGTTGATAGGTGCTGCTTAATGTGTGAGCATACATATGGTCTTGTTTATGGCATTGTAAGAACATGACATGGAGGCTTTTGAGATCTGACTGTTTGCAGGTAATCACAATAATGGGCTGTTCTTCAGAGAGCAAGTAGTAAGTACCCTGGTGATTTTACTGACGCACTTGGGGAGGAAAGTGAATATGATCAGCTGGTTCAGTACTTGCATGAAAAGCTAATTAAACTTATTAATCCTACCTCTGAGTCATTTATTGGAGAAAAAGTTTTCTTCTTGTCTGTTACATACAGTTCACTGCTGCAGTTGTTAAAATGTGAAACTAGTTTTTGTCAGGATAGAGTAAGTTGATATTTGATTAAAAGTTTCAAAGCCTGTGGCTTAGAGGTACTTTGGGCAGGCTTTTATTTGAGACGTAGTATGTTTGGTATGTTTAACTGATAATGCTGTGAAAGACTTGCAACTCGAGAGGCTTAGACCTTAGTTTTACTTATTTTTAGTCACTTGGCTGTGCATATTTGTGGCCTGCTACTTTTCAGGACCCACAGCCTCATAGGCTTCATGTAGCTTTACAAAGAGGGTAGCTGATGGCCATCAGTCTCATTCCATGCCACGTTCATCACCGTTGTAGTTGATTTTCTTCCTTTTGCTATTGCTGTGTTTCCCTTGCTGATGTTACTCCTGTGTTCTTTGCAGTCTTGAACTGGGTTGGTTTTGGTTTGTTGGTTGGTTGGAAGGTTTTTTTGCTGTGGTTGGGGTTTGTTTTGTTTCTCTGTGTGTTTGCTTTATTGTTTGTTTGGTTGGTTTTTTTCCCCCCAGGGAAACAGTTTCCAGGTTTTACAAGTTTTTGTAGCCTGTCATCTTGTTCCATTTCTTCCAGTTTCCTTTGTCATTCTTCTTTGGGCTGCCTTGTTTAGTTGCTTTGTAGTGGCTTCAAACTTTTTAATAAAGTTTTTTTAAATTTAAAAAAATAATAAATTATTTTGAGCATTGCTTACATTTATTGAGACAAAATCAGAACTGAACTGTCCTGGGTGCCTCTCCCCTGTCAGTTAGCTGACATGGTAATACATGTATTTCCAAGATGATGGCGTTGAACTTCCTTGTTTCGTGGTGATGTTTAGACCCTGGACAGTATCAGGCACAGCACAGGCTTCTCCAGCTGCTCACATCCTTGGTTCGTAGTGAAAACACTACACAGTGCTCATGCAGTGCTTACTTTGTATAATTTGACAGGCTTGCCTGTTGAAGTAATCAATGAAATAGTTATATGGACATGAGAATTCATTATGTTTTTTGAAAACTAGTTCCTGAATGAGAATGTTACTATGAAAAGCAGATGACGCCACAGTTGTGTCTGGCACCACTAAGTGACAGTATCACTAGTCGCAGGTTGATGCTGATTGACTCTCAGCTGAATAGTTGCCCAAGCCATGCATATCTTAAGACAATAGTTTTCTTGATAGCTGTTGTGTATGACAAATGCACTTTTATTTCTAAATGCCAGATCCTCCTTTCAGCTTTGTATAATGATTTGTCTCCCAGACTACTGGAAAGAATGAAATAGTTCTGACTATGTGAACTTTCATTCTCTTCCTATGGAGCAGCTGTATATTCTATACTGTCTTGTGAATATATATGTATATGCTAGACCCTTTGTAAGCAGTAGTTGTATCTACAATTCTGCTGCTGTGCTGTCTTTGTGACTTATCAGTTGGCTGATAACTAGAAACTTTTGAACTGTATCACTGTTAGTATCAGGCTGTATGCACAGAGCTGCCTTTCAGTTGGTACGCACATACATACATACATACTTACTTCCTCTCCAGAAGATTCATATGCATGGATGTTAGATCCCCTGACAGAACACTTGCTAAAACCTGTTCTGGTACTCTTCTCTCCAGAAGGATAGTGTTTAACAGCAAATGCATCTTTCTTTCCTGTAATGAAAAGATATTTTATCATTTTTAATAGTTATTTTCATTGAAAGATTGGTCATCATAGCTGGTGTGGACATCTGTCCACAAATCTGAGTGAACGTGTTGAGTCGCAATAAGAAAGAGGACCTTAGGGCCTGTTTGTTTTTGGGAGAGAGTGTTTGCTGTTTCTTGTAACATCAAAGTAGTGCTTCAGTTGAGATAATTGCAAAAGTTTAATAATTGTCTGGGAAATAATTCTCCATTAACTGTAGTTAGTTATAATCAGTGGTACCAGTGAGATTCTCATAACATGGTCAGTCGTTGATGTTATCTCTCTGTACTGCCATGCCTTTTGTGTTAATGAAAGGAGGGGGTGGGAAGGCCTTTAAAACCTATTACAGAGTTTGTGGAACTATTAATAAAGCACTCAGTTTTAAAACATCTGTTCTGTAAATAAGCTATAACATGGAAGTATTCTACATAAAGCAAAACAAGCAGCTATCCTAAGAAGCTGACGATTTGAGTACATGAGGAACAGAAGGGGAAGAGGCAGGTCATCATTGCACGTCATCATTGCAGATCATCATCTCCACGTCTCAGAGAACTCTGATGTGTACAGGTGGTGAGTAACCTGTGCTAGCTGTATTGCCCACATGTCCTAAAAACATGATGACAGGAAACTTTAGGATTTGGAATATGACTTAAGTCTGGAAAGATTTTCTTCTAGCAAAGTCATGTATAAGGAGAAAAGCCTGTTAAATTGTTTATTTTCCTGTTGCTTATATATGTAGATTCCAAGAAAGTTGCTCACGGAAGAAATACCAATTCTTCTTTCTTTTAAATGTAGGAATCATAGATACTTTGGGGAGTTTCCAATACCATACCTCTGTAGTTGTCCACGCATAGAATTTTGTAAACCATAATTAAGATTCAAGCTAGAACACACCTTGCCCCAGCTTCCCATAAGCCAACCTTAATCACTACTTTGACACAGAGTAGACGGCTTGGTACAATGTAGTTGTTCATACAGTAAGAACTGAGAGCCATGGCTGGTGTGGCTTATAATCGCTACCGTTTAAAAGACTAATGCCTTTGAGAAGGCATCTCTATTCTCCCCTCCTGCTAATGGTTTAGTGAGATGCTAGACCAACATGATATTTATGCCTAGAAGATGCCTGAATATCAATTGGATCTTAAATTTGTGCTTTTTATATTTGTATGTAGATAGATTTTTCTGGAGGGCTGGAATGAAGCATTTTAACATCATTTCATGGTTTTTGTGTGAACTCAAGGCATACAAGACAAATGTCTGGGTCATGAGGAGTAGTCAGCTTGGATTCACCAAGATCGTGCTCGACCAATCTCATAGCCTTCTATGATCTCATCACCGACTGGGTGGATGGAGGGAGAGCAGTAGATATCATCTACCTTGACTTCAGCAAGGTTTTCGTTACTGTCTGCCATGACATCCTGATAACAAAGCTGAGAGAGTATGGGATAGATGAGTGGACAGTGAGGTGGGTCGAG
The DNA here is from genome assembly GCA_022605575.1 of Laterallus jamaicensis coturniculus. Lineage (NCBI taxonomy): Eukaryota > Metazoa > Chordata > Aves > Gruiformes > Rallidae > Laterallus > Laterallus jamaicensis. Next base: position 10,176,231 of record JAKCOX010000012.1, read on the forward strand.
AACTGGCTGTCGAACTGAGCCCAGAGGGTTGTGATCGGTGGAGCAGAATCTGAATGGAGGCCTGTGACTAGAGGTGTTCCCCAGGGCTTGGTGTTGGGTCCAGTCCTGTTTAATATCTTCACTGATGACCTTGATGAGGGAATAGCATCCACCCTCAGCAAGTACCCGATGATACAAAGCTGGGAGGGGTGGCTGACATGCAGGAACACTGCGCTGCCATCCAGAGAGACCTGGACAGGCTGGAGAGCTGGGCAGGGAGAGACCAGATGAAATTCAACAAAAGCAAGTGTAAAGTCTTGTGTCTGGGGAGGATCAACCGCATGTATCAGTACAGGCTGGGGGATGACCTGCTGGAGAAGAGCTGTGTGGAGAAGGAGCTGGGGGTCCTGGTTGATGACAGGTTGGCCATGAGCCAGCAGTGTGCCCTGGTGGCTAAGAGAGCCAATGGGATCCTGGGGTGCATCAGGAGGAATGTGGCCAGCAGGTCTCAGGAGGCGATCCTCCCCCTCTACTCTGCCCTGGTCAGGCCCAACTTGGAGTATTGTGTCCAGTTCTGGGCTCTCTGGTGTAAAAAGGACAGGGATCTCCTTGAGAGAGTCCAGCGAAGGGCTACGAAGATGATTAAGGGCCTGGAGCATCTCCCCTATGAGGAGAGGCTGAATAAGCTGGGACTGTTCAGGCTAGACAAAAGAAGACTAAGGGGAGACCTAATTGGTGTCTATAATTATCTTAAGCGTGGGCTGCAGGGGGAATTGGCCAGCCCCTTTTCTTTGGTCTGTGGAGACAGGACTAGGGGCAATGGCTGCAAATTGGAGCACAGGAAGTTCCGCACCAACATGCGGAGGAACTTTTTCACAGTGAGGGTGACAGCCCTGGGACAGGCTGCCCAGGGAGGTGGTGGAGTCTCCATCTCTGGAGATATTCAAGACCCATCTGGACACCTATCTGTGCAGTATGAGATAGGGAGCTGCTTTGGCAGGGGGGTTGGACCCGATGATCTCTGGAGGTCCCTTCCAACCCCTACAACTTTGTGATTCTTTGAAATGAAGAAAAGAAAAAGGTAGTAAATCTCTACTCTCTAAAACCTTTTCTTATTGCTTCTTTATTTTTTTCTCATCACTAAAATCCATTTTTCTTCGAGGAAAACTTGTTTGTGGATGAAAAAGGTTAAGGTACCTTGCCAGGCAGATGCAGTCCACTTTAGAAGTGCTTGACTGCTGTGGGGGCAAGGACTTCACAAAAGCAGGTAGGAGCCGTGCAGGGATACTGCATCAGGAATTAGATCATCCAAGGAGGTCGAGCAGCAAGCTAACAACTGGTAAATTGTATGTTTCTGGCACTGTAGAAGGCTTAACAATACCAGAGAAGGAGGGCAAAATGAAAGGGCAGCTGTAAATGTTTTGGTCATTAGTAGACAGTCTGGACATGCAAGTGTTCTGCATGATGGAAATAGGGTAAGAATTACTGTGAGACTGCCAGCTGGTTAGGAGAACAGGAACAGGAAGGTGGATAAGCTGTGCCTTTTAGTATTCCAACAGTGAAGGCAGAGCACAATAAGTTACTGGTTCAGAACTTTGTTGTGATATCACTCCATAAATTTCAGTCGGTTGACTCCAGCAGGCTTAGCTTGGGGATGAATTAGTGCCATCATGTTTAAATAGAACAAAAACATGTAAGCCTTCTGTAAGCATCTTACATTCTTCTTGAACATTAAGGGTAACTCGTTGAAGAAGTTAAAAATGGAAGATAAGAGTGTTCATTATTCTGTTCTGAGAAGTCAGCACATAGGTCAAGGTCAAGCTGTATCTCTTTGAAGAGTTGTATTCTGAATAAATTGGCATCAGCATCACAATCGTTGATTTCTTATGTAATTAAGTGCTTTCTTTGAGCTATTTTAGGAGATAAACAATTAGAAAATGTGTTCTTATTCATATTTCAGTTGCATTCTTTTTCTAGAGTGAGATCTGTGGTCATTGAAACACCCATTTTGATTAAAATTTGAACTATCTTTTGCATCAGAGACAAAAGTATATTATGCCCTGTATCTTGCCTTTAATTATCACAGATCAGTGATTTAGATAGTGCTTTGGAATGGCAAAATTTTGGCTGACTGCCATAGTACACAGTAAGCCCAGAGAAGCCAGGAATCGGTAGCTAATACTAAAAAATTAATTTTACAGTATTTCCACCCAAGTGAGCTGAAACACATCTCTTTAGACAAGGTGCAACTTTTTACCTCTTCAATGTTTTAAAAGATACTTAAGGCTTTTTCCATTTTGTTTAGTTTAATACTTTAGTGCTGACCAAGATACACAATCAAAGGACCTGTCAGCAGAGTTCCAAAAATTACTCTAGAATGAGAAGCTGCAAACATAACCTCCTATTGCTGGCATTTCCATTGGGATAGAAGTCCTGAAAAATATTAGGGAAATAATATTTTGTTTTGAGTCATGCAGTGTTCTTTTTATTAGCTTAGAGCTGATACAGGGGGAATTTCAGGGGACCATGTCACTCTTTATTTGTCTTTAGGGAGCGACTGTTTTTTCCTGGAATTTTTCAAGCTGTGTCTGATTTAAATGGCAAATAGCATTTATATTAGCTATAAGCCTCTATTTAACAGCAGTGTGGCTTTGTACTGCACAGTAAACTGCATGTAAACCTTACATTACAACAGTTAACTGCAAGAGAAAATAGGATGGAAGACAAAATTGGATTCAGAAAGTTGTTTCCTTGCTCTTCCATTGTTTCTCTTCTGCTCCAAATCAGGGGATCTTTGTACTTGGATGTCACTTGTCCCTTTTATGGGGCCTGAGGAGTAGTACATTTTAAAAATAGGCTTTGCATTGGAGATCAATTTGTTTCTGAGGAAAAGTGTCATCTTGTGAATCTTAATGCTGTCATAAGTAACTAAGGGGTGAGTCTTTAATTTCTGAGAAACTGGGGTGTTTTGTTGTTTGAATTTTTCCTTTTTAAATTGGAATGGGCTGGAGGCCGAGTGCCCTCCAAAGCTGCTCAGTCACTGGCCTCCTCAGCTGGGCAGGGGAGAGAAGATACAATGAAATGCTCCTGGGTCCAGATAAGGACAGGGAGAGAACACTCGCCAGTTACTGTCATGGGCAAAATGGACTCGACTTGGGGAAATTAATTCATCACCAATCAAATTGGAGTAGGATAGTGAGAAATAAAACCACATCTTGAAACACCTTCCCCCACCCCTTCCTTCTTCCCGGGCTCAAATTCACTCCTGATTCCTTTCCCCCCTCCCCACCCAGCAGCAGAGGGTGGGGAGAGGGGGAAAAGAGATGGGGAAGGAGGTTGGGGTCAGTTCATCACACACTGTATCTGCCACTCCTTCCTCGACAGAAGGAGGACTCCTCACACCTTCCCCCTTTTCCAGCACGGGGTCCCTCCCGTGGGAGACGTCGTTCACCAACTTCTCCAACATAAGTCTTTTCATGGGCCACACTTCTTCACAAACTGCTCCAGCATGGGTCACTCCCATGGGGTGTAGACCTTTAGGACCCAGCCTGCTCCAGCGTGGGTTCCCCACGAGGTCACAGCCTCCTTCAGGTGCACTTACCAGCTCCAGTGTGGGGTCCTCCACAGACCGCAGGTGGAATCTCTCCTCCACCATCATTCTCCATGGGCTGCTGCAGGACAGCCTACCTTACCACGATCTTCTCCACAGGCTTCAGGGGAATCTCTGCTCCAGTGCCTCAAGCACCTCCTGCTCCTCCTCCTTCTCTGAATTGGGTGTCTGCAGGGTGGTTCCTCTCACACATTCTCATTCCTCTCCCTGGCTACAGTTGCTTTTGGTGTTCCTCTCCCTCACCCCCACTGTGCTATCACAGAGGAGCTATCACTGAGGTGCTATCACTGTCACTGATGGGCTCGGCCTTGGCCAGCGGCAGATCCTTCTTGGAGCCCGCTGGTATTGGTTCTGCTGGACATGGGGGAAGTTTCTGGCAGCTTCTTACAGAAGCCACCCCTAAAGCCCCTCTTCTACCAAAACCTTGCCACATGAACCAAAGATATGAACATATGCTTTTCCCCCCATATTTAAAGGTTATCAAATAATTTTCTAAATTGGCAAGTGAAAATTGACAAATGAATATATATGCTAACTTTGAAGTGATCTTTAATTGCTCTTCCTGTCTCAGATGGTAGAAAATGGGAGCAGGGGGAAGAGCAGTTGAACTTCTGCAATAAAGATGAACTCAGAAATGCACAGAGGCCGATACATGTTTTTTATGTTTAAATAACTTAAAATGGGAAATCACTTTGTAAAACTCCATTTAAAAAAACCCCAACAAACCACCAAAAATGAAACCCCTCTACTTATCTCTCTTGAAAGTTAACACGTGGAACCAGATGATATCTATGACTATTGGCTGCTTGCAATTATCATTGCTTTGATTGCCTCCAGTGAACAGCAGCTCCCTTGAAATGTCTGCTTTTCCCTGTATTTTTAATGTTTTCTTTGTGTTCACTTTTGTTTTTCCTTGCTGAACTTAATTTCTGGGCAGATTGAAGCAGACGTTTGTTTCCATCTAGGCCAGATTACTTTCTGCTTTGCTGATGGTCTCACTGGTCTGCTCTAGTATAAAACTGTAATCCCTCCTGGTCTAGGTATGTTCTTTGCCGTTTTCAAAATTTCTGTTAGGCAGCAGTTTTACAGTCAGTTTTGTGCCTCTGGTTCCTCCCAGTGCCCAGACCATTCACTGGGTTCTTCCCTGCCCCTCACTAGTTTGCCTTTATTCTTTGTAACAATGGAACAGCTGCGTCGGAAGCTTCTAGGAACATGGGTTAAATCAAACTGAGCCCCGCAAATTTGATTAAAAATAGAAAGAATAATTGATTGGGGATTAAGAAGAGGTGGAGGGTGTCTGTCTGCCCCTTGAACTTGAAAAAGCAGCAATGTATGAAATCAGTTCTTTGGAACTGTATTTTCTCCTTTGTCAGCAGCAGTAGTATTGTGAAATCTGAGCTATTAGGCATTTCACAAAATGAGCATTCACAGACTTGACGGGCTTGCATCTCTCATTTTAAAGATGACATTGAACTGTCCTATATAATATTGAAAAATCTGTTGTAGATAGTCTTTCTATAGAATTGAACAAATCTTAAATTATATCAGAATTAAATCCAAATTTAAAGAAGTGCCTAACGTTATCATTATTCATATTTGTGTAGTGAACTTCTAAGCTTTAAATACCAACTGATGTAAGAGAGGGAAACAAGGTGCTGTGTGGCATCCAGCAGGGAGCAATACGCAATTCAGTATAGGAATTTTAGGTGAAGCCATGAAGCCAGGAAGCCAGGAGGCCAGCCATTTTATTAGGTGAAATCACACAGATTATATACCTTTCTTACTGCAAACGTGGCAAGCTAAAAAACTGCTAATTGGTTACACACACTGTTCACACCATATTGATTGATTGGTTAGTAACTATAATGAGTTCTGATAAACCTATCTTATAGCTAAATATTCTTAGTTTACCTTTAATACCTAAAAGCATCCGCACACCTGCTGTTTTGACCACCTTGTTATGGTTGGTTCCTAACACGTTCTGTTACTCCCAAATACCTTCCCATAACTGCTTCTTGGTTTAGGGCAGCCTGTACCCCTATCAGCAAGGCCGCTGTGTTTTGAGAATGTGATTATTAGGATCCTCTCTGTGTGAGTAACTTTTCTCATGGGAATAGGAGAATATTGTCAGGGCCTATGTCTTGGGTGAAGAGAGCTAGGCCGCTAGCAGGCCTGCTGTCTTCTCCAACAGTGCTGGGCTTATCCAGGGGCAGCTCTGGAGACAAGATGGCAGGATGGTACATGCTGATTTAACTTATAAATTCTAGAGTCAAATGTTGGGATGCCTTTCATTAGAAGGTATTTTTAGGGAGCTAGAGATTGAAAACAGAGAACCAGATACCTTCTTCTCTCTCCTGCATGCACTCTTTCTCACCTTAGAAACAAAATCTGTAATGCTCTTTGCTATTACTGTGTGTATGTTCTGAAGAAGTCACACAAAAACCTGTGCTTGTTTCTGCTTCACCACTAACTCCATGTGCTACAAGCCAGGGACCTCCAGGATATGTCATTGAGGGATGGGGCAGTTACTGAGAGCAAATGCTCTAAAAGTGCTACCAAAGCACCATGCTGTGACCATGCTCACCAGAGCTAACTGGTTGAGTCTGCAGCATGAGCTGCTCACGTGTTCATTGTCATTCGATGCAGTTTTTTTATTGACTCTTGTGTTTGGAAATGTTTGATTCAGCACGGTACACTGATTGCTAAAGGCATCTCTACCAAAATTTGCTGTTAATCTGAGAATGTCAGTTTCTTTGTTCTGCCTTTTGAGTGACTTTATTGCATAGTGAAAGTATGCTTACTCCAACACCGGGTTTAAAGGATGGGCTTTGAAAACAGCAAGCTTCAATGCCACGTGGTTAACTCTTTATGTGGGTTTTGCTATTTATGTTTAAATATATTAAAGCTCAATTCCAAAACATGGTCTTCTCTGTTCTAATCCACATGATCTGTGGATTTAGACCGTTCTATCACAAAAGAAAGCTATTTTGAATGTGCAGGGTGAAACTGCCCCGTCTCTGGCTGATAAGTAATTGAAGTAGATCTTTGGGTCTTCCCTGTAGGAGTAGATTTGCTTGGGGGCTGGTAGGAGACAGGTTAATTCTGTGCCCAGTGATTAAAGCTTGCACCTGGGATACAGCAGACAAAATGCCATTTGAGCTTGGAAGACCAGATACTTGAGTGCTTGTATTATTCCAGGTAATGGAGTTGCCTCTGTTCACTTGTACTGCTGTTAAAGAAATTATTCCTGGGTGGGTATTTGTGACTCTTATTTCATCAAATTATTGAAAAACCTTTTACTGACAGAATCAGTATGCTTCCAGAAAAGGTTGTTCTTCTGTTTTCACTTTGTATTAAAACTGATTTTCAGTGATGGTTTGATGTGTTGTGTTCCTCTTCCTCTCCTGGGAAAAAAAAAACCCAAAGACAAAACCAGACCTGTCCCAGAAATGCTGATAGACAGGATAGTAAAGGAAGGCCACAAAAATGACCAAAGGGCTGGAGCACCTCTCCTATGAAGACAGGCTGAGAGAGTTGGGCTTCTTCAGCTTGGAGAAGAGAAGGCTCTGGGGAGACCTTATAGCAGCCTTCCAGTACCTGAAGGGTGCCTATAAGAAAGCTGGGGAAGAACTGTTTACAAGGGCATGTAGCAGTAGGATGATGGGTACTGGTTTTAAACTTGAAAATGGGAGTTTTAGGTTGGATATTAGGAAAAAGTTCTTCAATATGAGGGTGTTGGGTCACTGGAACAGGTTGCCCAGAGAGGTAGTGGAGGCCCCATCCCTGGAGATATTCAAGGTCAGACTTGCTGGAGCTCTGAGCGACCTGATCTAGTGAAGGTGTCCCTGCTTACTGCAGAGGGGTTGGACTAGATGACCTCATTGCAGCCTTCCAGTACCTGAAGGGAGCATACAAACAGGAGGGGAATCAACTTTTTCAAAGGGCAGATAATGTCAGGACAAGGGGGAATGGATTAAAGCTAAAGGAGGGAAGGTTTAGATTGGATATTAGGGGGAAGTTTTTTACAGAAAGAGTGGTGAGGTCCTGGAACAGGCTGCCCAGAGAAGTAGTGGGTGCCCCATCCCTGGAAGTGTTCAAGGCCAGGTTGGATGGGGCCGTGGGCAACCTTGTGTAGATCCAGGCCTGAGGTTGGTGGCCCTGCCTGTGGCAGGGGGGTTGGAGCTCTATGATCCTTGGGGTCCCTTCCAACCCTTGCCATTCTATGATTCTCTATAAGTCCCTTCCAACCTTACACATTCTATAATTCTGTGAAGCCATATGTAAACTCGATTGTATGCTAGTGGTGATTTATGATAGTATCTGTATCAATGTATCTTGAAGAACAATGTTTCCTTGATAGCTCTTCTTAAGAGATAACCCTGGAACTCATAGGAGGATATTGAAGAATATATTGTCATTGTTCCTGTGTTGTTTGAACTGAAGTGAGGGAATGGATGAAGTGTGATAAAGTGCTATGATTTTAAGAAGGTTGTTGTTTCCATAGAAACAGCTAGCTCTTTCATAGCTACTGAGTTAAATGCATACAGGATTTTGCTTTTTCCTACACTAAATAAAAACTGATTATGCTTCATTTTGCTTTTCTCTTTCCCTTAATTTCAAACTTCTCTGAAATTTGCTTATTTTTTATCAGTGCAGACTTGCCTTAGCCATTCCTGCTTTGAGAAAGCAGTTGCACATTAAAAATGTATTTATTTCTCTCTGTAGTAATCTGAAGATGAATGTATCATTGCAGCTGGTTATGAAGTGCACCTTAGTCTTAAATAGAGCGATGTATGGTGCTGTCATGCTTTCATGTCATCATGCTGGGATCACCCTACTTCCACAAGCAACGTGTCTTTGGATGAATGGTGGAGATCTGTCAGCCTGCTGGCAGTGACATTTCAGTTTTGTTCAGTGACATTGGCAATTTATGTTACTTGTTCCGTGTTTGAGGGTTTTTTTCCTGATATGTAGTAAATTTATTATAGGTACAAGGAATGGTAAGAGTAGAGCAAAGCCCCTTAATGCATCTAAAGCTAAATGCAGGGGTTGCCAAATGTAAATTCTAGGTCTTCAGATGAGGAAGTGCAGTTAAGTTACCTGTAGTTCTTATAAAGTATCCAGTGAAAATTAGTTTCTAAAAGTGTGATTCTTAAGAACTATAGTTTTACATATTTTACCAATTGACCCTTAAGTCCAGAATCATGGATCTCATCTCTCTCATGAGAATGGTTGCATTGTTGGGCTATAAATTAATACTTCTTGCTCACTTTCTTTCCTTATGCATCTTCATCCCTCTACCAGCCAGTTTCTTGGCCAAGGAGCTGATCCTGTCATTCTAGATGTTGTCTCTCAAATTCCTAGAAAGCTCTGGAAATCTTCAGAAGGCTGGTTGGGAAAATGACATTGGATGTAATAATCACGAGCTGATACAGTTAAAATCAAATGGAAGAATACACATTTCAAGGAGGGAGATGCTGATTAAACTGAGTGTACTGGGTTGCTACAGGGAGCATACCTGAAGAATTTGCATGCTTGGTATTTCTTCAGGTTGAAGACATTAAAGGTATAAAATACCTGCATGCTGGATGAGTGAAAGGACGTAGAGAGAGACTTCGAATATAACACATGAATAACCACTTCAAGAAGGATATTGAGAAAGAGCAGAGAAGATAATAATGGAATCAAATTTACAATGTATATTTACCTAAGTTAGATTATGATGGATTCATTAGCCAGTTTTCTTTGGAAGGAGAGTGTTTTACAGATGAGGGAAATGCAGAAGAGACGTAATCTGTCTGGGCTTCAGTAAATAGTTGACACTGCAGAGGAAAGAATTGGTTTGGGAAGGCACAGGGTTTGATAGAGAATGTGACTTGGATGGAGGAGATGGTAGAATACAGTGCTCAATGTGGGAATATCAGACAGTTATCATTAGTAGAGTTCTTTAAAGATTAACTTGGGGACCAGCTGTGTTTCCGGTGTTTTCATTTATGCCACTGATGGAGAATCAGTATGCTGATGAAATTTGTTGATGATGAAAACTTGGTGGAACCAACAGTATCAAGTATGATCGTGGTGTTGTATGGAAAAGATTTGATTATCTCCAAGACTGAATTAATAGGAAGAAAATTAATTGCCTTAATAGAAAAATACCCTGTACAACACAGGTGGCTAAAAGCAGTACTTCATAATGCAAGCTTGAAAGCTTATGTCATAGAAATGACTGGACTAGAGAAGAGCATTGCAAGATTTCTGCATGGCAAATGTGATACAGTTGTACTGTTCATATTGAAAGTGGAGAGGCATTTAAAGTCAGTTTAGGGAGATTCTGGTGTAATTTTACGAGGTCCTGAAATACTGTTTAATTCTGATCATGCATACTTAAGAAAAATTATCAAAACTAAAGCAGATCCACATTAAAGTGAATTGTAGGTTCATTCACATTGAAAAGGACTTTGAGACATTTCCTAGCCAAATCTTTTGCAGGAAGCAGGGTCACCACTGAATTCAGACTAGGTTTCTCAGGGTTTTATTGGTTGGATCTTGAAAATACCCAAGGACAGAGTTTCCAAAGCATCTCTAGGTGATGTCTTCCACTGCTTTCTCTTCAGGGTGAAAATGTTTTTCCTTATCAAAATTCAGTGCCTCTTGTTTCTGTTTATGACTATTGCTTCCTGGTTTTCTGTCTTGGTAATTTAGGCATAGTAAGGCTTCTAGTAGGTGCCCATCAGATCTCCAGATAACCAAGTTCATTTCCTTAACCTTTGTCAGTGTGTTGATGTGCTTCAGAACTTTGGGGTATTGAGCAACCTGCTCTAGTAGAGGGTGTCCCTGCCCATGGCTGGGGGGTTGGAGCTAGATGATCTTTAAGGCCCCTTCCAACCCTTTTCATTCCTATTAAACAAGCAAGGGTTTTCCTCATTAATAGTTTGGCCCCATCCAACCTGGTCTTGAACACTACCAGGGAAGGGACATCCACACATTCCCTGGGCAAGACTGTTCAATGTCTCACTACCCTCATTGTAACAAATTTCTTCTATATGTCCAATCTAAACATGTCTTCTTTCAGTTTAAAACCATTACCCCTCGACCTGTCCCTGGCAAAAAGTGTCTCTCTGCCTTTCTTTTCAATCCCCTTTATATATTGAAAGGCCACAAGAAGGTCTTCCTGGAACCCTCTCTTCTCCAGGCTGAATCGCCCAAATTTTCTCAGGTTGTCTTCATAGGAGAGGTGCTCCAGCCCTCTGATCATTTTTGTGGCCCTCCTCTGGACTCTCTCCAACAGCTCCATGTCTGTCTTGTCTTGGGGACCCTCAAGCTGGATGCAGTACTGCAAGTTTGGTCTCACAAGAACAGAGTGAGAGAATCATCTCCCTCAACTTGCTGATTACACAGTTTTTCATGCAGCGCAGGATAAGGTTGGCCCACATTGCTGGGACATGCTGAGCTTCTCAGCAACCAACACACCCGAGTCCTCCTCCTCAGAGCTGCTCAGCCCATATCCCACTGTCCATGTCACTGATAAAGATGTTAAAGAGTGCTGGTCACAGTACAGACCCCTGAAGAATGCCATTTGTCACTCATCTCCACTTGGACATTGAGCTGTTGACCACAACTCTTTCTTTGAGTGCAACCATGCAGCCAGTTCCTTATCTGTCGAGTGGTCCATCCATCAAATCCATGTCTCTCCAATTTAGAGACAAGGATGTCACGTGGGACAGTGCCAAATGCTTTGCACAAGTCTAGGTAGATGACAGCAGTTGTTGCCCTTATCCACTGGCACTGTAACCCCATCACAGAAGGCCACCAAATTTGTCAGGCATGATTTGCCATGCTGGCTGTCACCAATCACTTCCTTATTTTCCATGAGTGATAGCATAGTTTGCAGGAGGATCTGCTCCATGGCCTGGCTGGGCATGGAGGTGAGACTGACCAGCCTGTAGTTCCCTGGGTCTTTCTTTTTTCTACCTTTGTAAAAATGGGGGCTGTATTTCCCCCTTTCCAGTCAGTGGGGACGTCACTGGCCTGTCACAACTTTTCAAATATGGTAGAGAGTACCATAGCAGCTTCATCTGCCAGTTTCTCCAGGATCCATGAATTCATCTCATCAGGTCCCATGGACTTGTGCACTTTCAGGTTCCCTAGGTGGTCTTCCTCTACAGTGGGTGTTTCTTTATTCTCCCCATCCCTGCCTTTGCTTTCTGAGATTTGGGTAGTGTGATTAGAGCACTTGCTGGTGATGACTGAGGCAAAAAAAAGCGGTTAAGTGCCTCAGTCTTCTCAGTATCCTGGGTAACTGAGTCTCTTGTTTCAGAGGGGGCCCACATGTTCCCCTGTCTTTTATCACTGTCGTACCTATAGAAATTTTCTTGTCTTTGACGTCCCTGGCTAGATTTAATTCTATCAGGACTTTAGTGTTCCTAACCTGATCCCTGGGATCTCAGACAATTTCTCCATTTTCTTCCCAGGACACCCTCCTCACTTGTGTGCCAAGATCAGATGCTCTGCTGCAGGCCAGGCTGGCTCTGGAGCAGCTCCTCTCTGCAACTTCTATCAAAGTGTGTCCTTGCTGGCAGGTGCAGCAGAAAGACATCACTCAGTGGGACAGCTAGGTTCTAGAGCAGCCTTCCATGGAGTGTTACTGAGGTTCTTAATTTAGGTGGTTACATTTCCAGAATGGATTAAATGAGGTTATTATATACCTACTTCAGGAGTGAACTGGAGTCTAGAACCTGCAGGTCCCTGCTGACTTGGCCTATGTAACTCTGCTGTTTTGCTCATATTGTTATTTGGGCTTCATTCAACCTCAATGAAGGTTGAATTCTGCTGGAATTCAGTCAGTGATGTGTATTGTGTGGTGCTGTGAAGTTTGGCTTAGAGTTATTAGGAAACTTTGATGCATCTTTGGAGAGTAAAGAATTACAAACTGGAACTAGAGAGTAAACGTGTGGGATTTTGAGCAGTGAAACTAAGTCTGTGCTTCTGGATGTTTTTATCTCATCATTTTCCTTTCTGATCCATCACCAGCTTTTAATTCAATTTCACATCTATTAAGAAAAGGAAGAAATGAGGGTCTTGTGCATGTACTTTAATCTTAAATGGCTGAAGAAAAGCAGTTGGTTTAAACTTTGGTTTCTAAAGCATTGTGGTGATATGATGCTTTTGCTCCTCTGCATTTTAATTATAAGATGGGAGGAATCTTAAGCTGCTAATGGAGCATAAAACTGATAACGAAATGTTTAACTGGATAGATGGGAAGTCACTAAAACATCAAGAAAGATCTTGTAGGTTGTAAATACCTAATTTCTTGATGTTTAAGTGCCTTCCCATTTATTGAACTTGAGCTGTGAAATTGGAAGCACTGTGGCACGAGGATATTTTGTAGTTCTGCCTTAAAGAATGAACAAACTCCATTGTGGATGTCTGTAACAAACAAAACACAACTTGTTCTACAGCTGCACATGGGACCCAGATTTCTGTTCCAAAAGTTCTGGGTATAGTTCTTACTAAAATCTTCGCATATATATATATTTATTGCCTTTTAATGAATGTAATTGTTCTGTTTTGTTTGCAGACTATACACTGAAATTCTTCATTGTGTATGTGCTGCAACTGCTGGGGTAGTTAACTGGAACTGTAATTATGAGATTGGTGCTGGCTGTGGTGTAAGGGGGGGAGAGGGCAAGGTCTGCATGCTTGAGGTCACAAAGAGAATGTGCTATTATGTAACCATGCAGAGAGGGGATGCGGTCCACAAACTGTATTTCATCTTCCTTCTGACACTGTGGCTCTTCTGAACTGCTTTCATCAGCAGTGTTGCAGTTGGGGCTGGAACGCAGAAGTGTGAGGGTGTCGTCCTTGTCAGTTCACTGTTGCCAAAGGCTGGAATTCCCGTGGTGTGAATTCCCTAGTCTGAAGAAAAAAACCCACTGAAACCAAATTCCAGATGGTGGTTGTTAAGCCCAGTGTGGAAGACCAAACTTGTCAGGGTCACAAGAATCCTGTAAGTGTCTTGGGACCCTGACTCTTTTGACAAGAACAGGTGGAGGGGCTTTATGCATGCAGGGGATACAGATATAACTTCCTTGCTAACTTTTAACATAGGAGGAAGGGAGGCATAACCCAGTAAGAATCCTTTCATAAGTTGAAAAATTAAAATTTGCTGGTTTTCTGCCAAAAGTTTTCTACCTGGCCAAAATTTTTTTCCCTGCACTTTCCTTTGACTAAATGTGTACACATAAATACTTCTTTATAGTTTTGGGGGTTTTTTTTAACCTTTCCCTTTCAGATTGGAACTTTCATTAGTGGCATTTTGCCAGAAAGGTTTGTTTCAGATTGCCTATAGTTTGTTTGAAGTGGGGTTCTCAGGCTTGCACAATGCCTGCTACAGCAGTTGCAAGCCATTAAATTTCCCAGTGCTCTTGAAGGGATGAGATTAGACTCCAAATTTAAAGGCAGGTGTGGGGATTCTTTGCTTCAAACCCTTTGAGGTAGTGAGATGTGCAACTCAAGACTAAAATTCCTTCAAGCCAAGATTAATAAATATAAATATAAAGATATAAATATATATATGCATATATATATAGACAAACATGCAAACTAAATGTGTCAGTGGCATGCTGTACTATAAATAAGAAAAATACTTTAACCTTTCATTAGAGCAGCTGTTTCCTTGCACTTGATGCAGCATCTGTTTGACTGATTTAAGGATTTATTTTGGGCTTCTGATATTTGGTGATTAATTTTTTAATGAAAATATTCCTCCTGTATTTTAAACATAATTTTATAGGATGTACTACAAAGTATCAGTTTATCTCAATGTGTCTTTTATATTTCCTTGTAAGATTAAAAAAAATATGTTTGGCACTATTCAGTTATTCATCTTGGGGAGGTGAGGGGAAAAAAAGGAACCTTTTTCACTCCCCCCCTATTGCTTATATTGATTTTACATTGTATATTAATTGCAGAAGTATGACTTGGCTTCCTGGAAATTTTAATTTAGTTTTGCTTATTTCTCTGTGGTATTCTTCTTCTTTTTGTATTCACTTCAGTGTGGCTGGAAATCTCAAAACTCAATAGTGAGAATAAAAGGAAATGTGCCCCTTTAATGTTCTGATAACTGAAGAATAACTTTAATTCTACAGTAATACTGTGCCCTAATCATATTTTAATGCTAAGCAGGACTAATCTGGGGATTTATTTTTTTTTTAATCATCTGCTTGTAGGATCCAAATCAGATAGTTCAGGGGGGTTGAGGGTTTAGTGTTATGTCTGCTGCCTAGGAAAGTGTTATGATCTTCAGAACAGGTAATCCTCACACCAGATAAACTGCATGCAGGTAAAGGGAAAGAAATCCTGAGATAACCTGCATAAAATCAAGAGTTGGAGGACTCTTTGACCACAGGGAACAAGCTAAGGGGGTGTGTGTGGGGGTTGTCTCAGGAGCCAGTTAGAGCAAATGGATGGAGGGGGAACGCAAGTGAGACAAGTGAGCTGCTGGTCACGAAGCTGCTCACCGCTAGTGCCTGCAGCAGCCACTGTTGCGCAATATCCAGGGTTGGTTGGTTGGTTTGTTTGTTTTTTAAACAGGAGGCCCGTTCCCAAGTACAACAGCAGTTTGTGATGCAGCCTGAACCTCCTAAATTTTTGGCAGTACGTTGGTGCTGTAATGAGATGCATTAATGCTTAAAGGATAATTAAAGATAATGAGGTGTAGAGAAAGTGGAATGGAGTGCAGCACACCACGTCTGTGGAAGATGGAGAGTGGCAAGCTGACAATGAGAAGCACTTCTTTTCTACAGAGCTGTTTTTATAGATTCATCTGAATATGTGGATAGAAACTGATGCAGTGCTGTATTGAAAGCTGCTGGTTAAATAAGAGAAATAGGGATTTAATAGAGAAATTGTGAGTGTGCATAAGGGACCTACCTGAGAGGAGGGGGAATCCAGAGAGAGCTAGTTACTGGAATCGTTACGGATCAGTTGTCAAATCACTCTTAGGTTTCCTGATTCATGTAATGACATAGGTACACGTAAAGGGATCTTGCTGCTAGAATTTGTTGATGACATGATGTTTGAAAAGTGCTTTTACTGTAAGGAGAAATTGTTACACAGAAATTTTGGGGGATTTTTATAGGCCCTGGGCCCAGACAGGGAAGAGTTCTGAAACATCTTTGTGGTGCAGAATACTTCTTTTGACCTAGCCTCCTTTGCCTGGGAGTGATGGAGTAATAGGAGTGCGATGAAATTTGGAGCCTTGTGCTTCAGGACATTATGGCCAAAATGCCAGTTATAAGCTTGGAGGCTGAATAATTAAAAGGATCAAAGTAGAACAAATGATGTGGTGCTGTTATGAAGAAGGTATATGTGCTCTTGGGACACAATCACAGAAGATGCTTCCAGTAGACAGAGGAAATTACTGGTGGTGTTATACAAGCATCTGGTGAGACATCATTTAGTATGCTTCAGAAGTAATCATCTCTTTTTAGGAGAAAACAAGAAATTGAAAAGTGCAGAGACAGGCTCCTAGGATGAATGGGAAATGTGTATTTCAGTAGAGAAAGCTTGAAATGCTTGTCTTGGGTAGTCCAGCTAAAGAAACCATTTATGGAAGTGTTGTCTATACATAACACATAGAGACAGCTTAGGGGAGGAAACTACTTCAGCTGAAGAGAATATAAACAAAACAACAAGTAGATGTAGTCTGGCCATCACTAAATTCAGGCATAGCATTTTGAAGTTGTAATTTATTACAGTACTTGAGTTTTTGGAATAAACAGGAATAGTTGAACTTCATCTGACAATTCCTTAAGCATTCCAGAGGTATCAAAGAAAATGGAACTTTAATGTTTATGGCCAGATGTGTTCTGAATTTTATCAGTAATTTTCTTTGACTAAATAGTATTACTGCTGCAGCTTCTCTTCAGTTTTTTCCACGATTCCCTGGTACCCAGCAGTGTTCTTACGGTGGCTTCCTCACAGAGCTGCTCTATAGCTTCTCTCCTGGGCTAATGACAGAAAGCTCATTTTCTGTGGGCATTAGCAGGGGGACATGGAGGGGAACCTAACCCTTTTGTGTTAACTGTTTATCCTTACTACACTTTGAAATAGAGATTGAATTACTTTTGGGAGCGGTCATTTTCTTCACTGACCTTGAAGTGTGGAGGATGATAGAGATTGGATACCTCCATTAGGTGCTTAAAGATAGGTGGGATGAATCCAAGCCAAAGCATTCCAGAGAGCATAGACAATCTGTCTGGAGAACTTCTGAAATAAGGGGTGAATAGGTAGCTGAGGCAGGGCCACCATGTTCGGTGGGTATGATTTGCTGAGATTTTTGACATGAAGGAGTATTGGAAACTTGGGCATCACTGTATATTTTTCCTTCTGTGTTTAATCTGGAAAAGAGTTTACTGAATTCTGACAAAGACAGCTTTGATGCAACTTAAAATGAGAGCCACAGTTTGAGAGAATCTTGCCAAAAGTTGATGCAATTTGGGCTTGTAGGCCGAAACACAAAAGCTGCCAGACTCCTACTTGCCATAGGCATTGCTAAGTGCTTGCATGTCACATGTTGTGACTTTGCAAGCAGTTGTTTGAGGAGCCAAAATCTTTTTTGCATTCTAAGTGATGTCAGCAAGCTCTACATACAGGTTATTTTAATGCTATGTGGAAAAGTAATGATATTCAGTAACTTGGAAAGAGAAGAAAGGAAGGTTAAATAGCTGAAGATGCTGATAACTAGATAAAGGAAATTCATGATAGAAAAACTATGAATGTGGCATTATTACTGTATTGCCTATGGATTTCAACCACTGTGCTTCTACTGAAAGACAGTTGCTGGAACAAAATTTTTTTGGGTTTTGAAGACTGGCAGAAGGATTCAAATTCTGTGGCAGCTGGGACCAAGGAAGGATGCTGTCTTGACTCCCTGGTGTTTTCAGGGAGATGTAGTGGGTGAGGTCAGGGCTGATGGATACGTACTCCAGAGGGAGTGTGCTAGGGCTTTGGCTCAAAGGTGGTTCAGGTGCAGGTTTGGCTATTTTTTAGTACTTTTTGTTCAAGTTAATTTTTCAGGTTTATATTTTTCCTTTTTATTCATGAAGATACGTTGCTAATGTGTCTTGGCTGGAATTTTTCTATATGCTGCAGAAAGCTTTTTTGAATGGCACAGTTGATTCAGTCACTGCCTCTCAGAAGCGTCTCATGTTTATCAACAAAATGCCAGCTGTTAGAATTTAATCTTCCTGGATTATATGTAAACAACCCAAAATGCTATTGACCTCTTCAACCCTATTTTTAACACCCAACACGAGCGGTTTTCTCAAATCACTTTGGATCAGTCACCTTCTAAAACTTGTGGAAAGTTTTTAGTAACTTTTTTTTTAGAATTTTTTTTTTTAAGAAAGTTTTCTCTGGATGCTTTGCCTAATACTGCATGTTTTTACAGATAAATTTGCGCCTCATCTTGGTCAGCGGGAAAACGAAAGAGTTCCTGTTCTCACCGAATGATTCTGCTGCTGATATCGCCAAACACGTGTACGACAACTGGCCGATGGGTGAGTGGCCATGTGGCTCTGGCTTTTTAACTGACGAGCTGGGAGCTTCCCTGCATTTTCAGACTGACGTGTCAAAAAACTCAGTGTCCAATTTAATTAGGTTTATTGCGTATCTGGGTATAGCTTTATATAGGAATACAATTGTCTTCTTGCCACCTTTTCCCCTGTTTCTTCGGATGGGCAGATCCTTGGATGTCTGGACTATTTCCCACTTTATTTCTAAAACTTGCTTCCCCAGACTGAAGTACTTCTTTCCCCTTATCTTTAGACACTCTTTCGTGATGGATCTCGCTTAGAGGATCTAGCAAGTGTGAGGAGATATTGGAGATAAAAAACCTCTTACGTGAGCGCAGCTAATGTAAAACATGGCATGTCACAGGAATGAACACATTAGTGAAACTGAGTCTGCCTTATCTTGGAAGGGATCTGTAATAATGATATTTTTCTAGGAAGAAATCAAGTATAAAAGAACATTTTAAGAGGCATTAAAAGACCAAGGGAAACTGAGGTTGTTTGTATGAGAACAGCAATACTACCGTTGCAAAATGGAATTGAAAACTTAAGATGCGTATTCACATATATGAATAGTTCCACCAAAACAAAGCGCTTCTGTTCTCCCCCAGCTATGATTTCATGGGAAAACAGCCAAAACACAGACATAGCATTATATATGATGAAAGGAAATGCTGCTTTTGGTACAAGACTTTATTTGGGTTACTGTTTTGATGTTAAAAAAGATTACTATTTACACAAACTAAAGAATTGCAACATCTGTTGCTGTGGTACCTTGTCAAAGAGGTATAGTAGATGATAATTCGTGCCAAAAAGTGTTGATAATCCATATTTTAGGCATAAACTGGTCTTTGAGGTCAGGAAGAACAGGGGACCTATTTGCTGTTTGCTTTGCTGGGATATGTGGCATTATGTGTTTGGTAAAATATGTAATGAAAGGAGGAGGGTTTTAGTCCCCCAAAGTTTCAGATACAGATGTAAACCGGTTTTACACTAAGAAATCTGGTTGATGTAGCATCAATGTAGCTACTGTACGTATTTTAATGGGTGCCTACAACATAGTTAGCATGACCAAATGTTATTTGTGTACTTTTATCTGAGTTAGTAAAGGCAGAACTGTTTTTCTCTTACTCAAGTTTATTCCTGAACACGTGGTCTCATGTGCCCAGTCTTGTGAAGAGCTTGAAGGTTGCAGATTCTGCAGATTGACTTTAGAGTTGGGACGAAACACAGACTTTCAAGTCTCTTTTTTAAAGGAGAAAAGTAGAGTCAGACATGGAAACCTCTGTTCAAGTGCCTGCTGTCCTGAGGGACTGCTCTGAATCTTGGTGAATATTGAATTGCCTGTGCAAAGAAGAATAGTGTCCATTTAAAAGGCTGAGGAAAAATCTGTTTCAGTATAGTGTAGGTTTTCACAAACATCAGCCCACTAAGCGTTTTCAGACTGAGAATGCTCCTCTTGGTCACAGGACCAAGAAATTTGATGAGGACTAGTTGCCTTGAAAGAGGCAGAGATAGAGATGATATGACATTATTGTTTTTACCATTTTGACTTGTCATGATCTTGTGGGGGGAAAAAAGTCATGAAATACCCTCAGTCACATGCTTGGCAGTATTAAGGCAAAACAGCCCCTCCCCTCTTTTGGCAACACAGTTGTTAATTAAGGATCTCTTGACTTGCAGTGGAAAATGCCCAATTTATATTTGTGTATACCATCTAGGTAGGTTACTTGTTCTCTTTCACACCCATTTTCTTCTAAATAATAACCTTTTTTCTTGTACACCAATTACCTGCTGAAACTTAAAATGGAATTAAAAAAAATAAAAAAGCATTTGTAAATATTTTCTCCTTGGCTCATTTAGTCATCAATGGAAATTAAAAATTTGAAGTAATGTCCAAAGGAAATGTCTTACCCCCCAGCCAAGAAGAAAGATTAACAGGATGGATAAATTGGCAGCTTAACAATGAGCAAAGACCTGTGCCAAAATGTAGCCTGTCTTCTTTTGGTTGCTGTTTTACGTCATTATGGCACTGTGAGATGGCTGAAATGGAAAAAGAGAAACAAAGAATTCAGTTATCTTCCCCAAAAAATTGTTTCCCCCAGCAGTGTGGTAATTCAGATCCTTACTGCAGCCCACTTCACGGGCATGCGCTTCAACTGCCAGACAATTGAATCAAACCCTGAGTGGAAATACTTGAAATTCAAATAGCTTTGGTTGCCTAATTTGATCTAATCTTATAAACTAGGCACATGGCAGCACTGGGGGGATGGTGCAGCTTCTGCTGTCCATACCAGCCCTGCCTCTGCCGCGTCCTGCACGGCGCCGGGGCTGCGGTGGCTCCTGCTGCCCGCGTCTCTGCCTGGTTGCTATTTTGCACCAGATGCCTCTTCGTACGCTCTCCCGCAGCCGTGGCTGTTTGTTTTAAACGCTTCCCCTTCTCCCCTTTTCAGTTCTTCTCCCCTTTTCAGTAGTTCTCCTTTTGTGGTACCAGTTGCTACTGCCCGTATGTTAATTGTATGTTCCCAGCGAACAGGTTGGTTTCTTTGCTTGTCTGATCCCTTGCTGAATATTCATCTTGGTATATAAGCACGGCAAAAGCAGAAGGAGAGAACATTTGTGAACAGCTGTTGCCAGATATCTGGTCAGCTAAGAAACAGAAGAGGCAGTATTTCCAGAGGGCCCACTGAAATTCAACGTTTCAAGGTTTTATGATATTTGTTCTCCAAGCAAAGTGCATATTTACTTGTTGTGTGCACTGTGACAGGGAACAGTAAAAGAGCAGGAAAAGATCATTTAAGCTTATAAATGATTTATGATGGCTTAGGCATTATAGGAGATGCATTATAGGAAAATGCATGCTCGCTTCTCCTGAATCACTGTTTGCCACATAAAAGCATCCACAGATTGTCCTTTGAGAAGTTCCTTAGTATGTACCCGGCAGTGTCTCCTCTGAGAGAGCCCTCTGTTCAGGCTCTCCGCTGCAACCGTCGGGGGCTGCTCGGGTCACCGGCCCCTCTGGACATCTAACTGGTTGGATCTGGCCATCATTGAACACCGCTGAGCAGCCGGCAGAGCGCTCTCGGTGCTGTCATCTGAGAATCACATTTCAAATGACCCCATCACATGCGCTTTCGCTGTGTGTGGGGCTGCTTCCCCTTGCCGGAGAACGGCTCCAGTTAGACAATTAGCTGGGGAGGAGGAGTATGGCTTGAGAGTGTTCTGATTGGGATGAAATTAAGGCAATTTTAGCCAAGTGGATATTAAGCCTGGGGAAGCAATTTGCATTTATGAAATATTTTGTGTAGGACTTGTATATATGCAAAATATCTCACGCAGTCTGTGAAGTAAGTTAGTAATACTTCTACTTGCAGGCATAAAATTGTGTGTTTCAGTGCCCAATGTCAAATAATATATTTAACAATAGATTTCAGAAGTGTCTTTCTGTATGTTCAGCCTGTGCTCTCTTTAGTGTTTGATGAAGAAGAGCCCTGTTCTTAGTTTTCTTCATGGGTAAAGGTGAGAAATAACAAACAGTGTTTTTATTACAATGTAACCGTGCGAATTCTCTTGCTTCTTTTCAGATTGGGAAGAAGAACAAGTCAGTAGTCCAAATATCTTACGGCTTATTTATCAAGGGAGGTTTCTTCATGGCAATGTGACATTAGGAGGTATGAAAATAATTTTCATTATGCATGTTACAGCCAGGCAAAGGGGATATTTATTCACCTCGCAGGAAATACTACTTTACTGCTCAGGATCACAGTATGGCCATCCATTATTTGTCTCTACATCGGGATGTTTTATCTTACTGTGTATTTTTCCATCTTGTTACTGCAAGTTGTTAAACTTTGGGAGGTACCATCTTCTAAGTCAAGTCTCCTCTTGCATAAAGAAATAGTAATGCCTCTTTTATTTCTTGTCTTTCTACATGGACTGTTTTGCTGCACCTCTGAGTACAGTGCACTTGGAGGGTAATTACTTCAG
Organism: Laterallus jamaicensis coturniculus; assembly: GCA_022605575.1. Classification (NCBI taxonomy): domain Eukaryota; kingdom Metazoa; phylum Chordata; class Aves; order Gruiformes; family Rallidae; genus Laterallus; species Laterallus jamaicensis. Next base: position 10,198,380 of record JAKCOX010000012.1, read on the forward strand.
AAATACCTGAAGTTTTTAAAAACATTTTATAAACGTTATGATAATTGGTTAAACAATACTTCAAGTCTTAGCGCAATGAAGGAAGACACCCTATGAATGAGAATGAGGGGGAGCATTCTTGCTGTCCAGTGCTCTCCCAGGGATACAATTGCATAGTTATGCGAGAACAAAAGTAAATGGCTTCACTTCATAGGCCAAGGAAATGCAATTCAGCTGTGCCCCCTTGTGGCAAGTGTTTCCCCACAGTTACGTCTTTTGATGGGTACCTTTGCTAGACACGAAACAAATCTGCGACGATAATAGTTCCTTTTCATGAGTAAAAGCTGCCTGTATGAATATCAACTGTATCGGTGACTAAACAAAGCAAGACTTTCTTCTATGTGCCAGTTTAAAAATAAGTGAATGCTTCTTTCTGTCTGTGTTCAGGGTGTTCACACATTTGGTACTTGAGAGCCATGCAGAGAGGAGAATATAATAAAGAATCACCAAGGAAATGTTTTTGAAGTAAAGATGAACCTAAAAATAGTATTTCTGGACTGCTTATGGTGATATTTGTGTGAAGAAGTGGCTAAGATGATGGATGAATCCATTGATTCACTTTCTGCCATCACCAGTGTTGGCTACTGGTCTACTTTTAAAATAGATTTACTCTCCATATAAATCAATTTTTAATGCTGCCATATATACAAACAAGACCCTCAATTCATCTAGAAGAACTCTGCAATTTTTATTCCCTCTTTAATTTATACGTTTACCAGGTGGCAGTGAGCGCAGCTAGTAGCAGTTGGAGTAGGGTTGAAAGACAAGTGTTCAGTTTTGGTTCATCTCTGCAATTAGAGATGACAGCCTTACCCTACGCTTTCCAGGCAAGGACAGCTAAATGGGATTTTCTTTGCCATTAACTCTAGGTGTTGCTCTTGACCTGTCATTGCTTGTTCTCTTCAATCGTGTTTGTCCAAATCTGAAATAACTCTGAATATTTGTTTAATATATTTAATATATTGTTATACGAGTTAAGCTGAGAAATAATAGCTGCATGCTGTTGACTCTTGCATTAACTCAGGTCTGTGGATTTTGAACACTTACTTGGGTTTAGGGCACTTCAGTTCATTTTTAATCATTCATGCGTTGCAATTTAATCATCATGATTTTACCCTAAGGATCTTAGATGTAAATTAGTGGTTTTCAAAGACCTTTTGTTGCCATAGTATTTTAAGAAAAAGAATCCCTAAAACATTGGCTTACTTCAGTCCTAATGAAGTTATCTGGAGGAAGATTATGCACCTGAAAGGGGGACAGCAATTCATGAAGCAGCTTGCAAAGACTGTTACTTCAGTTTGTGGTGTTCGTTAGATGTAACCCTAAGTGAACTAGTCATCTTGGGGGGGGGGAGGAAGGGAGATTCTTTACTAAAAGCAATGTTTAGATTCTTAGGCTATCAAAATCCAATTCCAAAACGCTTTTCTACCTGTAGCTCCTTATAACTGACTTATAGTACTTAGTGTGTTGTTTGCTTTAGGTGATTAGGAAATATTGACTGGAATTTGGACCTACTGTGTGCTGAAAGTCACTTTATCAACTACTGAAACAAAAGTTGCCAAGGAAACAGTTTGGTGTTTTCTTTTTTAACAGAAGCCCATTTTTGTTCACATTTTAAAATGCCATTGTAATGTACTTGCTGTCACCTCACATGACTACGTAGTTTTCATAAATTTGAGATTCCTATAAACTAAGCAGTTGACAAAATGACATGTTGGTAGGAGAAGCTGGCTTTTGAGTGAAAAAACTTATTTTGGAGGACCCAATCTCCCTTGCCAGCTTCTCTGAATGGACTGTCACTGCATGAGCAGCAGAGCTAACGACGTTGGAAGTGGTAAAGGAAAACAGGCCCTTCTGTGAGGCTCCCTGTGCCGCTCCGCCGGCCGTGCTTGAGCCACACACACCATGGTGTTGGGCCCAACCTGTGTAACCTGCGTGAAGGCTCCGGGTTAGCTAGTGGGGCAGAACCTCTTGTTCAGTTCCAACAGGAAATTTCATCCTGTAGCTAAATATTTGGCCTGCAGTTTGCATGTTGAGTAATATTAATTAGGGAGATAATACTTCATTGACAGATCTCCGTTTCTTGTTGGATAATGGTTATCAGGAACATGTTACTTCCTTATTTATGGGGCAGGGGGAAAGGAAAGCCAAGCCACCCAGGAAAGGGGATGAAAAGTGGATTCTGACAGTAGAAAATCTAGAATACGATTGGAGTTAAACACATGGGAACGGAATCAAATACTGGTTTAGTAGAGGTGAGATAAAGGGGTGAAAGAACAAGGAAAAGAGCAAGGAAGGATTGCTGCACACAGGTTAGGGTGCTCAGACTCTGTTGTGGTGCTCCAAGCAATAAACTGGGAATTGCTAATAAGAACTAATGTGAGCTATGCACACCGCTTGCTGGAATTAATTAATTGCAATATTAGCACACTTTTACTTCATTATTGTAAATAATCAGTCTCTGCAGCTCACTAATCAAGTCTCCCCCAGCTTCTTGATACTCTGAAAGATGCCCCTAATGAGGTTAGTTCGTAGCATTTTGCACTTTCTGTATTGGCTTCTTAAGAGTTTGTCATGAAGACAGTCACAAAGAGTCACAGCATGATAGGGGCTGGAAGGGTCCTCTGGAGATCATCTGGTCCAAGCATGTTACCAGTGAGTTTATTTGCTCTCTGCAGAGTTTTCAGCTGTTATCATGGAATCAGCTGCCCAAAACGCTTCATCCTGGTGAGACTTTTAGCTATCAATAGTTTCTCATTGCAGGCACACAGCTTAGGGTGCTCAGGCTCTGTCATGGTGCTTCAGGTAAACTTGACTTCAGATCTGACTTAATATAGAAGTGGCTTTTCCCAAAGTACAGCTACTTCAGAGAAGCGTGTGGATCTGGGTATCCCTCTGTGTGCTTATATCTATGCTTTAACCTTACCTTGCATTTTTTCAAACAAATACATAAGCAATGAACATGATTCCATAGCGGCCTTGTAGCTGGGCTTCTAGTCAGTGCATGTAGTAGCCAAATACTAGGTTCCTTTATTTACATTTTATTCATTTTGAATCTATGCTGTAGTGATTAAAATAGAGGGATTTTTCTCTTCAGGTTTATCGGTCATTCGTTAGGCATTTATTCACTTAAGTTGCCTTGGTGCTCTGTATGTGAATTTAGAAGATATAAATTGAATTTGAGAGGACAAATTCTACTCGAGTCAGAGTGATTTGTGTATTTAGGGTTAAATTCTCCTTAGATTTATCACTAACGATTTTTCCTCTGTAAGGTAGGGGGAGGACAAAACTTTGAGCATCTTTAACTTACACTTCTCAGAAAAATAATCAAGAAAGGTTATTTTTAGGAGTTGGAGAGAGGAAATAAAACTGAAGTTATGTAAAGAACTTGTAAAAATAACTTCCCACCCCCCCCCCAGTAATTGGAAGAAGTCAAAGGTCAGAACATTAAATCTGGGAATGAGAATCTGCTAAATATAATGAGCAGCAGAGAATCCTTTCATTTCAAGGAGACTAGAGGTTTTGATAAATAAAATACTACAGTGCTAAAAGTATAAGTACAGCTTTGTGTTGGTATAGTTAAATCAGGACGGGAAAGTTACCATTTTAGTTTCAGCAACGAGCAGAACAAATTGCAACAAGCTCCAATTCTGTTATTTTGTGTTCCCAAAGCTCACAGAACTTCATTGTGAGAACTACCTGACTTCAACTGTTTTAAATCTGGTATTTTTCTCATGAAGCTGATGCTACAGGTTCTTACTAAAAGGCAAGATGCAGACACTTTGTATTTCAGAAAATCCTGTGTCCAGGTTCAAAGTGTGTTTTAGGAAAACCTTTTTTGCAGCTGTGGCTCTGTGTTCATGTCTCCAGAGTAACAATTTAGTAGCCCAACTACCCACTTTTTTGCATCCTTTTCACTGGGGTGCGTAGCACCTGAGTCTTGGCATGGATGCCAAGCATCAGGCATCATGAATGCATAATTCTGCTTCTACTCAAGAGGGGAAGGTGAAGTTTCTGACCAGGAATGTCACGTCTCTAAGAAAATAATGTTGTGTTTATTACCAGGTCCCAAGATACCAATCTCCAGACTTAGCCAGAAAATCACCTTTATAGATCTTTTCAGTAAGCAGTTCAAGCCTAACAGTATGAACGTTTGAACAGATGCTAATCCAATTATATTTGATTTCAGCTGTGTGCTTTGAAGAAAGAGGACTGCTGTAATGTATTAATAAACCTCCCTGTCTCCTTTTCCAGCATTAAAACTTCCTTTTGGGAAAACAACAGTGATGCATTTGGTGGCTAGAGAGACGTTGCCAGAGCCAAACTCTCAAGGTAGGCTGTGCGCTGGAGGTATCTCATACTCGAGTATGTGGCAAAGGTGGTCACATCCCTTACAGGCTTTTAAAGTATTTCATAGTAGAGAAAAGTCAAGGTCTTGTGGTCTGTGAAGCAAGTAATGCAATGCTGTGGTACGTATTGTTTGTAGAAAACTAAGAAATTAACTTTCATAGAAGGGATCCATAAGGATCATCAAGTCCAACACTTGGCTCCACACAGGGCCAGCCAAGTCAGAGCATGAGACTGAGGGCATCATCCAGATGCTTCTTGAACTCAGACAAGCTTGGTGCTGTGACCACTTTCCTGGGGAGCCTGTTCCAGTGCCCAACCACCCTCTCAGTAAAGAACCTCTTCCTAATATCCAGCCTAAACCTCCCCTGTCACAGCTTAATGCTGTTCCCTTAGGTTTTATCACCAGTCACCAAGGAGAGGAGATCAATGCCTGTCCCTTCACTCCCCCTCATAAGGGAGCCATAGACCATGATGAGGTCTCCCCTCAGCCTCCTCTTCTCCAGCTGAACAAACCAAGGGACTTCAGTGTCTCCTCAGAAGTCTTCCCCTCCAGACCCTTCCGCAGCCTTGTTGCCCTCCTCTGGACACTCTCCAATGGTTTTGTGTCCCTTTTGTACTGTGGCCCCCAAACCTGCACACAGTAACTTTCTGCTTTAGCATTTTTGTAGAATGCAGAATTTTACCCCACCTTAAAAGCTTTAGCTTATACTGTTAAATACTGCTACTGGTTTATTTTTTAGCCCTGTATGCATGTGTACAGTAATAATATTTTTAAACTAAAAAGAATAGAATGTGTACTTGTGTAAAGCATACTCACACACAAGGCAATCTAATTCCTCTAGAAATGGTGTGTAAGCAAAATGTTCTTCTTGCTCTGCAGGTCAAAGGAACCGTGAAAAAACTGGAGAAAGCAATTGCTGTGTAATCCTGTAAACCCTGTTAGCTTTACCTGCTAAGTGTGATGTAATATAGTCTTTGTCTTTCATGCTGCTGGAATAGAAGAGGCCCTACCTTGCTTCAAACAAACACCTGTAGGAAGAGCCCGTCTGTAAATCCATGGAACTGAAATATTACACGAACACTGTCTCATTAGTCTTTTATTTTTTAAGAGAAAGATCTATGAACACTTCCTCTTTCTTTTTCTTTTTTTTTTCCCTGCTTTTTCTTTGTTGAATAATCTTACAGTACATCAGTTCTTGAAAGAATTCAATCTCCAGAAAAGTTAATACGTTCTTTTCCATAGCAGGAATCATTTTGCTACCACAGAAATCTCCATTAACCGGAGTTAACCAGTCAAGCTTTCTAGATGCGATTTGCACTAAATATGGTTGACAGTATATATTTCTCATCAACAGTCTCTAACAATATTTGAGATACCGAGTAGTAACCTACAGTGTATAACACAACACTGGAAAATAGTCTGTCTGTAATTAAAACCAATCTCACTAATGGCCAAATAGAAGGAAAAACTGCTAAGTCAATTCTACCTAAGTCAACCTTGGGGGCCGAACTGGCACAGAATACTAACTAAACCAAGTCTAACTATATATATATATATTCACTGCAACAAGCAGAAAAAAACAAAAACCACGAACTATGTGCCTGTAATTTAAAAGCACTCTGTGGAGGGCTGATGAAACTGATTCTTTTCGTTACTGCATGCACTCTGATCTCGTACGTTAGTTGAGTGCTTATTCAGACAGCACAAACAAGTGCAGAGAGTGCATATCCTAGCCTTAATATGGGAGGGGTAATTTCCTGTAGTTCATAGGCTTTTATTATTGTGCATAAATGTTAGAAAACATCATTTACTAATCAATTTTATGTATTTGAATATTGGCAATTGGTGTTTTTCAGTCGTTTTCTCATCTGTACCTTAGTGTCCAGTGTCACGCTTTCCTCATTAGAGACTTCAAAAGAATTATTAAAGTTTAAAAAGCAAAAAGCAGAACCTCTGCCATAGTACTAGTTTTGTTTCTTTACGTAACCTGCGTTTGGTATTAGTGCTTGCAACCGTATTAAAGTCAGGAGCTGATTTCTGAAGGCATATGTCATTACAGAGGATGCCATTCTTCTTTCTTTTCTCTCCATATCAATAATTTAAACGTTGATATGCTAAAGAAATTTGCACAGCACTAAAGCATGAGCTAGTTTCATCTAAACCTGTAAAAAAAATAAAAATAAATAAAAAAATATGGAAGATTTTATATTTTTTCACTGGGGAGGAATTCTTCCTGGGTGAAATTACAAATATGTGTAGAATATATTTAATAAAAATCTTATAAAATACATAACTATAGAAGTTAAATATAGATTGGCGTGTAGTATAATAGAACAATATTCCATATAAATAGCTTTAGCCTTTAAAAAAAAAAAAGAAAATGAGTCACAGGTTGACATTGTGTTCTGTACTTAAGTGTCCACAACTCTTACAGATGTTCTGTGTAATCGTTTTTTCGAATGATTGGCATCATTCAAATGTAATCAGGTTATTTTATTCATTGTTACTGCTTTGATGAAATGCTTTATATGCAGTAGATTTACAAAAATATTGTTCATACTGATCAGAATTAAATTTGTATAGAGCAGAGTTTTAAAACAAATTGTAAATAGCACTAAACATTTTCTTTCTGCAACCTGTACTGATAGACTCTTCTGTAAACTAAATAAAAGAATATTGTAGTGCATTGTGGTGGTGTTCTGAGGGTCCGAACTGGGTCTGTAACCACTTCCAGTAACACTTCTTAAGATGGAAACCCAGTAAGGGTTCCATTTTATTTCTTGGGGCTGGGGTGTTGCAAAACCTGCTGAAAACTGCTAATGGGATGTACCTCTGAAGTTGTATTTTCCTTTTGTGTTGAAAGAAGTGACCCAGAGGGTTGTTTTCTGCCACGAAGAATCAGTTGCAGTTGCAGAGCTACAGCTGTGTCACACCCCCGTGTAACTGACAGGGGTTAGGAGCTCATACTGTTCAGTTTCTACAGTCTTCACTTACAGCGAGGAGCTTCCACGTTCCTCCTGGGGTGTTGGCAGCTCGGGTGGCAGCCTTTTGATGTGCTCATTGCCAGAGGGAATCCTGGGAGTGGGGTTTCTTTGTACTCTGTAGTGTAGCTGCTCAGTGAGTACCTATAGGGACACAAACCTCCTTATTTAAAAAAAATAAATCAATTGAAGGTAAACACTGGCTTGAGAAAACTATGAGAACCATGGTTTCACTGTTACCTGTAAAATTAAACTTCCCTTCCCCACAGAGCTGACCACCTCAGTGATGGGAAGTGGCCGTGTCAATTTGACAGAACGGAAGGGGTGGAGGCGCCCCGTGTTGTGTTTGCCAGGGCTTCCCCATGCACTGAGTTCAGAGCAAGAACATTTCAGATGTAATCCTGGCTTGGAAAAGTAGCCAGGTACTTAAGGCAGTATATAAATACATGGAAGTCCAGCAGCTTCCAGTTACATGTTTGGCAGAGGCTGCGGAGTTCCCTCCTGCTGAGATGAGTGAGATGCATATGTGCGCGTGTCCAAGCAGATCCTTAGGTGCCACTGGGCTCTGCAGGCGGGAGCTTGCCGGGACACCTCCTGCTGAACGCGGGCAGGGCCACTGCTGGAGTTTTCCTGCAGATTGTCAGAGCTCTGCCTGTTGCAGAGTGTTTCTGCTGGGCTGTGAGGCAGGTGGAAAACTGGGCTGGGGGAGAATTGCAAAAATATTCGTGCTTTTCTTTCCCCCTTTTCTTTTCTTTGGATGCTTCGTACTGTGAGTTGTATGTTTGCCAAAACAAAAGCAGCAGCTCTTAGTCCTGGACTCCTCAGCCTCACTGAAGCTCACACATCTGCTTCTCCTCCATGTTGATTGGAGTCAAGAGGATACATAGAGATTAAAGCTTAGTCTTTGCCAGGTCAGGCTGATAATACGCTGAAGAGTTTGACATTTGATTTTCACCATTAAATAGAAATGTTCTTCTCCCCGCGGATGGGTTAATAGCTGTCACGAAGGAAGGGACGGAGAGGATGAATGAATTTCATAATCTGCAATACTGTGAAGGAGCCACATCTGTGTCCCATCCTGCTGTGTGTGCTATCCCTCATAAATTAATATTCGCAGGAGGGGAATAATATCTGGGAGCAGTTAAAGTACTCCCTAACTTCTGATTTCTTAAATGGTGGCAAAAACGTACGGCTGTTGCAACATCATCTCAGCTGCTGGCAGGAGAAAGCGTGGCCGCTGTGATGCTACAGGCACTGCTGAGGGCCTGCGTTGATACTAACATGGTGGTGGTCTCTGCAGTCTGCTGTCCGTCATGCACTGCGTTTAACAACGGGAGGAACGGTGGTGTAATAATTTGGGCTGGAAATACTTGGTGCTGTGAAAGGGGTTCCTTCCTCTCTTACAGGTAAGCAGGCAGGCAGGCAGGTGCCCCTGGGCTGGCCGGGGGTGCTGTGCATCAGGGAAGTGAGGCTTGGGCATGTCGTGGTCCTGCGCATGCCCTGGTAAGGTGCGTTACACCGGTCTTACTCCCAGGCGCAAACAGGAAGATGGGTTGTACTTCTGCACCTAAAACTCTCTCCCTAAGGTCGTGCTGATGGAGCAGGTAAGCCTGAGCACGCCTGGGGTTGTATTGACGCCTCGAAAAGTCGAAATCAAGACTCAGTGTGCTGCCTGGATGGAGTGTGAGCAGCGATTGCAGCGCCAAAACCAACGGGACTTGGGATCTAATCAGAGGAAATGCCAAGATCCATCAGGGTTCCTACAGCAGAGTTCCTGCCCTCTTTATTTCTCCTGAAGTACTCAGATTCTTCCTAGGTACACTCTTGTGGCCAGAGCTCGTCATTCTCAAGCATACCGTCAGAGCACAGTAAAAGACCTGGGATGTCAGTGAAGAGGCTGACAGTAACGTGTGGCTCATGATGAGAACTTGTTAAAAACACTTAGGCGAGGCAGCAGCATACTTGTCCTCTCCTGGCTGCATGTACCCTGGAAGGGATTCATGATGTAATAGCTAATTTGCTTACCCATTTATTATAATAAAGGTGAAATTACAAAAACCTCTTGGCACTCTCTGGTTTGCCAGTAGTCACGGTAGACTTTTTTTGGTTAATTGATAAGGGTTTTGTTTGGGGGTTATTTGGGTTTTTTTTAAATCTGGCCAGTGAAATAGAAAACAGTGAACGTTACTAAAGTCAAGTTCACAACAAATGAAGAACCTTCAGTAGCATCTTACCAAGCTTGTGGAATGGGTCACGGTGACAAATGAAGTTGATTTGGGAATGCCAGGGACAGACGGCATGGAGAGAGAGCAAGGTACTGGCACAGTCCCAAAATGGCCTGGCTCAGTCTAGAGCTGAGCTCTGGGCATCGTGGGCAAGCGCTGTGTATTGCGAGTTCCTTAAGGGTTGGGAAACGATAACAAAAATAATGAGACAGCAGAAATATTGTAGAGGGATTGAGGAGAATGGGATTAAAATAGCTACAGCTATGACTAACCCGGAGAAAATGGACAGAGAACTATTTTTGTCTCGTAGTTTTATTGGCCCAGTTCTTATATTTGTCCTTAAAGCAGAGGTGACAAATTCAAATCCCGTAGAAATGTTCTTTGTTAATTCAGTGGCACTCACTCCCACCAGGACTGATTGGAGGAGGAAAGCCGAGCAAAGATTTAAAAAGAGAATGGATCATTGTATCAAGGAAAATGGATGAAATTTCCAGAATTATCATGGTTAGCAATGCTGAACTTTTTCCTCAACAAGGTAGTATCTTCTGTCCTTAAGATTTTACACTAGCTTTCAATGAGGAGCCCACCTCTTGGGGGAAAAGTAGTGACATGTTACTACCTCTAGTACGTACAACCAATAGTCTTACATTAACCCCAGCTTGTAAGAGTCTGGCTCTACCAACCCCCTGCTTCATGAGAAGATCTATTGGTCAGAGTCAAGGTGATGTTGGTGCTTTCCTGGAACAAGTTCCTGTGTTTAGCTGGTGGGGAGCAGTTCCCCAAGGACACCCCAATTTACCAACTCAGAGGATGCTGCATTTATAGGTACCAAATGTTTTGACTCTTCTACCAAAAGATACTTTTCAACTGCTGCTTTTATTTTTATATAGAGGCAGGGCAGTGGGATGAAACAGGAGAAATTTGTACTGTCTTTTACCTATTCTTGGAACCAAAGATCAGGAAGAAATAACGGGAGAAGTTTTAGGCACCTACTGCAGGACTGACCATTAAATGGCTGGTCAAAATTCACCTACCAGCAGCTGTCCGTGCTGTGGAGAGCAGCCTGGGAAGGAGGTGAGCACTGCCCACAGTGTCACAACTAATTGCTGGGGTGATGTGGTTTAGGGTTGTGAATGAGGGGCATAAGAGGGAAGGGGGGATTTTTGGTTGGTTTGTGAGGGTTTCAGTTGTTCCCTGGCAAAAGAAGGGGTTGGGATTTTGTACCTGTCCTTGTGGGCCAGGATTGCAGAGTGGAACAGCCTCTAGAGGTTGTTTTTTTTAAAAAAGGATAATACAAAAATAGAATATACAATATAATATTCATTTATTATAGAACACATATTATTACATTATACATAATCTATTACATATATGATCTATATTCCATATATTTTATAACATTTATATATATGTATAAGATGTAATATATAAAATGGTATCATATCTATAATAATATATAAAAGATAGTAAAAATAATAGTAAAAATGATAGTAAAAATAATATAAAAAATACTGGATGGATGATGCTGCACTTCCAGACCAAGGCAGGGAAGTACCTGTCGGTGCCTGCGTTACACACATCTGTCCATCGCCCATCCTGCCTAAATGAAAGGGTTTCAGTTCCTTGGTGTCTGCAGCTCAGGCGTGTCCCTAACCCAGGACTGCTAATCCCGGCGCTGCTGCCAAGGTTACGGCTCAGCGGAGCAGGCAGGGAGCCCGCACCCCGCAGCCCCACCGAGAGGAAAGTCAGCACCACAGCCGCGCACACAGGAGTGAGATGGAAAGCACCAACAGCACATTGCCATGCTTACCAACATGGCAATTCAGCGAGGGCCCAGGCAAGGGAACTGCCCCATCCACGGGGCTGCACCGGCAGCTGGGCATCCTGCCTTTCAGGGAAGTGAATTCGGTGGGGATTCTTCTGGAAAGCGGAGTACACAAGAGTCTTCTCCTGCACCCTTGCCTTAACTAAGTGATGTCAGCCAAATCGTTTGGTCCCCGATTGACCTGACTGCCAGCATCCCAGGGAAAGCTCTCCTCTCAACAAATAGACTCCTATTTTTCTTGCCCTCTGAGCAATGGCCATCTCTGGCTTCATCTCCAAAGTCTCCAAGCTTCCCAGTGTTCTCCAGATGGCAGTGATCACCACTGGACACCCGCTCTACTAAGCTGAGTCCACAGCAGAAGACATTGTGAACGTGGCTGCAGTGTGCATCTACAGCAGCCTCTGCTGACCTATGGACAGGACTCCTCCATGGCTCTGGCCATTGAATGTAGCCTGAGCTGCCTGGGGGAGGAGAACATGCTTTGAGCATCCACCGTTCATGACACTGCAGCCAGGCTCCCAGCTCCAGCTGCAGCTAGTTCTTTCAAGTTGGGTAAGGGTGAGTGTCACAGCAAAGAGCCTTGCTGGTCATCTAACTGGTTAGAACTTCTGTCCCTCCTGCAGCAGGGAAGCCATAACCCCTAGGATGCTTTTCCAGGTCTCATCCTGAGAGCAGATGTGGGTCAGGAGTACCCTTGGATCCTGCTGGTGGGCACCCTGCCTGCATGGGGCTGGCCCTGAGAGCATGGAGAGTGGGTGTGAGGACGTGGTTTGGGACCTGGCCATGGCCTTCCTCTCAGCTGCTGGAGCTCCTTGCACAGTGTGGCAGGGCTGGGACCACCAGCCCAGGCTCCAGCCCTGGGAGGGACTTGCCTGGGGGCTGCTTGGCTGCCAATGCAATTTTACCATCTCGAGGACTGTGATGATGGGAATAATACTTGGCTCGGTGTAGGGAGGCTGGGATGTAACCGTGGGGCTGGGATGCCCTGAGCCAGCCCTGTCCTTGGAGAGCCTCTGGGGAAGTGCAGTCAGTGCAGATCACTTCTGCCAGCTTCCCGTGGCTGCACAGCTCCTCCTCTCTGCTTCCAGCCCCAGTTGCAGAAGCTGACCTCGACTGCCACGGTGCTGCGTGGCTCAGCCTGTCTGCCCCCCCATTCCCAAGCCCAGCAGTCGAGCCTGAGCTGGTACCTCCTCTGGGGACAAATGTTCCTTGGAGCTCCCCAGAGGCATGCTGCCACCAGCGGGATGGGTCTCCTGGGCTTCCAGAAGGTCCTGTGAGGGATGAGGTCTGAGCCTGTGTCTTTCCTTTGCCTTGTTGGCCAGGCAAGTGCTGCCAGCCAGGGAAGGCATTGGCCCCCCCCAGGCTACATCCAGGTGGGGACGGGAGGGGTGATGGGGTGACATCTGCCTGGTGGTTAAAGGCTATGAGGAGGCTTTTGTTTAGGCTATCACATGTGTGCTGCTGTGCCCAGCATTTTAATGGCTGAAAATTAAAGGTTAAGCTCCAGAGACTGCAGCTATTTACATGTGGCTGGAGCCTTGCAATGCCTCTGCACTGACAGCCACGCAAAGGGCTCCCAGCCCACGGAACCTCGAGGACATTCGCGTCATTCAAACTGAAGGGATTCCTGTTGTGGATGCCAGAGCATCCTGACTGAGCACCACACAAGGGTAGAAACTGCAAAGGGACAGATCAAGGACCCAAGGCCTTTTGGCCTCACCCCTAGAAGAAATTGCATTAAAGGGCCTTCAGAGTGCTGGAGACGCAGCATCAACCCAACTGTTTTGCCAACTTTATCAGCTGAAACTCCATGCTGTGAAGCTATCCTTGTTGCAGGAAACAATAATGCACTAACAGAAGTAACCAGCACAAGGGTATTGATTTTTAGGAGTATGCTGACAAAGGAGGAGCACAGGAAGCAGACTTGGCTGGGCTCCAAGGATTGCCAATAGACAGGAATAGCAAAAAAAAAAGGTACTGAGAAACGTGGCCCCATCTAATTCCCACAATAGCTCATGGAAAGCTTTCTGTTGACTCCAGTAATTAATTCTTTTTGCAATTGGACCATGTCAGACATGGTGGGAGCTGTGATGGAAGTTACCCACTGAAAGACTTAGTCCCTTCTTTGAATTCAGGAAATCTCAGTCCTCTTTAAGACCAGAGTCAAGTGCCTCTGGATGTCTGAGTGAGAGAACAACCAGCCTGGGTCAGTCTTCCCATCCCATAGATTTTCTTTGAGGACCTCCTGCAACAGGCTAGAAGAGGAGAGCAGTCCTTTTGTTTGTGGCTTGTTCATTCACCCTGCCCACACTGCAAATGCAGCTGTGGAGGAATCTGAGGACACTTATCTGTCTAGTGATTATGGCACCACTGCACCTATGTTTTATTCCTCCTAAAGCTTTGTTATGTCTGCTGTCTTTGGAAGCAAGTTGCTGATCTCAGGAAGACTTGAGATGTGACAGGCCAGTGGCGTCACCACTGACTGGAAAGGGGGAAATATAACCTGACATTTTTGCAGACACCAAAGGAAGAGCTGGGAAACTACAGGCCAGTCAGTCTCACCTCCATGCCTGGCAAGACCATGGAGTAGATTTTCCTGCAAAATGCGCTCAGGCACATGGAAAAGGAGGAGGTGATTGGTGACAGCCAGCATGGCTTCACCAAGGGCAAATCATGCCTGACAAATTTGGTGGCCTTCTGTGATAGGGTTACAGTGCCAGTGGATAAGGGCAACAACTGCTGTCATCTACCTAGACTTGTGCAAAGCATTTGGCACTGTCCCACGTGACATCCTTGTCTCTAAATTGGAGAGACATGGATTTGATGGATGGACCACTCGACAGACAAGGAACTGGCTGCATGGTTGCACTCAAAGAAAGAGTTGTGGTCAACAGCTCAATGTCCAAGTGGAGATGAGTGACAAATGGCATTCTTCAGGGGTCTGTACTGTGACCAGCACTCTTTAACATCTTTATCAGTGACATGGGCAGTGGGATTGAGTGCACCCTCAGCAAGTTTGCTGATGACGCCAAGCTGTGTCATGCAGGTGACATGCTGGAGGGAAGAGATGCCATCCAGAGGGATCTTCACAGACTTGTGTGGTGGGTCTGTGCAAACTGTATGACGTTCAACAAGGCCAGGTGCAGGGTCCTGTACATGTGTCAGCACAATTCCAAGCATAACTACAGGCTGGGCCAAGGATTAATTGAGAGCAGCCCTGAGGAGAGGGGCTTGGTGGTGTCAGTGGATGGAAAGCTCAACATGAGCTGTGCTTGCAGTCCAGAAATCCAACTGTGTCCTGGGCTGCATCAAAAGAAGTACGATCAGCAGGCCAAAGGAGGTGATTCTGCCTCTCTGCTCTGCTCTGGTGAGACCCCAGCTGCAGTACTCTGTCCAACCATACTGAGGTCTGCATCAAAACCAGTGTAATGAGCAGGTCAAGAAAGATGATTCTCCCACTCTACTCCACTCTTATGAGACCACACCTAGAGTACTGTGTCCAGCTCTGGGGTCCCCAGGACAAGACAGACATGGAGCTGTCGGACCAAGTCCAGAGGAGGCCATAAAGATGATCCGAGGGCTGGAGCACCTCTGCTATGAAGACAGGCTGAAAGAGTTGGGGTTGTTCAGTCTGCAGAAGAGAAGGCTCTGGAGAGACATTGCAGCCTTCCAGTGCTGTCATAGAATCATAAAATGTCTCTCAGTCTCTCAGGCCCAGACTGCTCCTGCCTGGTCCCCCAAGGAGTCACAAGTTCCCTCAGCAAACCTACTCTGGCATGGGCCTCTCTCTCTCTCCATGGGCTGCAGGTCCTCCCAGGAGCTTGCTCCAGTGCAGGTCACAGTGTCTTCCATATGTCTTCACCCACTCCAGCATGGGGGCTCTCTACAGGCTGCAGGGGAGGTCTCTGCTCCCCATCATTTTCCATGGGCTGCAGGGAGACAACCTGCTCCACCATGGTCTTCTCCATGGGCTGCAGAGGAATCTTTCCAGTGCCTGGGGCACCTCACCATCCCCCTCTCCCTTTTTCACTGACCTCAGTGTCTGCACGGTTTCTCACATCTTCTCACTCCCTTCTCTGGTGGCAAAAAGCAGCTGCTTGTATTTTTTGCCTCCTAAATGTGATTCCCAGAGGCGCTGTGACCATCACTGATGGGCTCGGCCTTGGTCAACAATGACCCCGGCCTTGAGCTGGCTGGTGTTTGCTCTGTCAGGCCTGCAGAGAGCTTCTGCCTGCTTCTTGCAGAAGCCACCCCTGCAGCCCCCCCTTCCTCCACCAGAAACCAGCCATGCAAAACCAAAAATGTTGCACCCATCTTGGTGGGGAAAAAAATCCCTAAACAAACTGCCAGAAGCATAATCCGGTAACCACAGGCTTGTCACCCCTTCCTTTGGTCCCCAGGAGTGACCTCACTTATATACTCTAATATTCAAGTAGGACATTATGGTCTGGATGGGTGGGCAACCAGAGAGGTAAAAGCAAAATCCTGGTTTGGATGATCTGGCTCACAGGGTAAAGATTAATGGATCTGACTCTACCCCGAGCCCAGCAACTAGTGGGATACTACAGGTCTACTGTCCAACACTTTTGTCAATGACCTGGAGGAGACAGTGGAGTGCACTGTCTGCAGGTGACACCAAACTGAGATGCTGCTGTTCAATATGTCAATATGCTGCCATTCAGAGATCTAGGCAGTCTGGAAGAATGGGTCAGCAGGAGCCTCATGAAATTCAGTAAGGACAAATGCAAAGCACTGTCCCCTCATAGCCACACAGCCCAGGGACTGAGAATGGGGCAGCCAGGCTGAAAATGCCCTTTTGCTGTGTAGCTGAATGTCCACCATGAGGGTGCCCAGGCCTTGGAGTGGGTGGTCCAGGGAAGGTATCCCATCTTTGTCTCCAGTTTTCAATAGCCATTCAGGTCTTGAATAACCTGGCCAGATGTCACCACCGACCTTGCTCTGAGCATCAGGTTGGACTAGAGACCTGCTGAGGTCCCTCACATCCTGAAATACTCCATGGTCCTAAGGTCAATGAAGTGCTGAAACATGGCCAGAGCTTCAGACCACAGTTTGGTGACCTACCCACACTCTCAGGCATGCAGCAGCTCCAGACTCACTTGGTATGTATCTGTTTCCAAACTGTTTCCCAGCAAAGGCAAAAATACAGAGATATTTCCATTAAATTGTCCCACTGAGAGCAGTGATATCAAATACTGCTGCTGACTGCTGAGTCCAACACTTTTTATTCCTAATTCTGCTAGAACCCTTCTTTCTTAAAACCAGGGAGAGTATAAAAACGGGGTGTCACACTAGGAAAAAGCCATTCCTGCTCTTTGAAGCTGCCCTGGGGAGGATGGGAGGCGCAGGAATGGCTGCAGCATCCTCTAACTGGGCTCTGCTGGGACAGAGGAGGAAAACCATGACATGCATGTGCTGGGGAGGAGGAGAAGAAAACTCCTCTTCAGTCCTGCCTTGAATGATGGTGGCTTTGCATGGTGGGTGAGAAGAACCCCTGTGTATTTAAAAGCTTGGCTGCAGGGGGACCTCATTGCAGCCTTCCAGTGCCTGAAGGGAGCAAACAAACAGGAGGGGAATCAACTTTTTAAAAGGGCAGATAATGGCAGGACAAGGGGGAATGGATTAAAGCTAAAGGAGGGAAGGTTTAGATTGGATATTAGGGGGAAGTTTTTTACAGAAAGAGTGGTGAGGTGCTGGAACAGGCTGCCCAGAGAGGCGGTTGATGCCCCATCCCTGGAAGTGTTCAAGGCCAGGTTGGATGTGGCCCTGGGCAACCTTGTGTAGATCCAGGCCTGAGGTTGGTGGCCCGGCCTGTGGCAGGGGGGTTGGAGCTTTATGATCCTCGGGGTCCCTTCCAACCCTTGCCATTCTATGATTCAAGATTGGAGTGTGGCAGGCAATCCGTATTAAGATAAATGTAAGAAATACCAGTCTGAAAAGGACAATTTATTTCCTCCATTGTGCTTAGCAATGTCTCCAATTCACATAATTCTACCAAAAAAAAAAAAAAAAAGAAATCATGGGTAATGAGGCAGAAGTGTGAGGTGGTTCAGTGGTTCAGCTCCTAGCCAGGCTATCTTTTTCCTCTGGCAGGTATCTCACAGCTTCAAAAGGAAATTGCACGGCTTCAGCTAAACAGCCCTGGCTCTCCTGTGCATCCTCTGCATGAGAGTCGTCTCCAAGCCCCTAAATCAATATATTCCTTCCTGTCCCTCTGAGATCACTTATCTGCAGTTACTTCACTGCTCTTCCTGCAGACTGCTGAGCTCGTTGGTTTGCCGGCTGAGCTGGGCGCGTGGCAAGAAAGCCTCGAGTTCCTGTGCCCTGGATCAGCTTGCTGGGTTGAAGGTATTTCCCTCCCTGTTACAGCACAGCCCCATCCCTGGCAGCTGCGATTCATCCTGCCTCTCCCTCCTCCATGAGGCTGTCTGCCATCAGTGACATAGGAAGGCAATTCCCAATGAAGAAATAAGACCTCTACCACCCACCCAAAGTAGTTTTTAGGCTTCACTACGAGCCAGTGCAGTGGAAACCCAGTGTTTGTTTTGGAGGGTTCAGGCAGGGGCAGTGCTGGATGCCTCCCCTGCTCCTTGCTCCTGGGTGGGAAGCCCCTGGCTCTGCCCCACTGCCAGGCTGCAATACCACATGGTGTAACGCCATCCTGCAGCGGGGAGCAGAGGTAACTGAAGGCACTTTGACTCCCTACAGCAAGTTTTGGGTACTGCTTAGCTGGTTTTTGAGCTGTCAGTTGGCTTTAGCTTGTACCTTGATATAATGGTCATGGAGCCCCCATGGAAAAACCCTCCTGAGCTCCACTCATTGCCCTCCAGGTGTGTGCCCTGTGCCACGGGATGCTGCTGGCCCCTTGCCTCCCTCCCCACAGGCCTGTACCCTTGCAGGGCTGCTCCCAGGCTCTGCAGCGGAGGTGTGGAGTGGGGACCAGGTTGTTCATGGGCACATGGCACGCACCATGGCATTCGCAGGGGCGGATGGTTCACCTGCTGCTTCTAAGAAGAAGAAGGAAAGGGAATGCTTTGTTGTCACAGCAATTTATGCAGCAGAGACAAACATCACCAGTGTTTCAGGGCCAGGGATAGTGGCTTGCCACCACCACTTGAGCATCAGTGGACATGGACGGCACCTCCAGATTGGGTAGCAGGGGGTGAGTGGGCCATAGCCCAGCCCCAGTCTTTCCTTGACTGCAGACCATGCATGCACATGTAAGTTTGTCTTGGCACATGTCTCCCAGGGGTAGATTTCAGCCTTGATGCAGAAGGCTTCCCAAGCCATAGGCGTTGGCTGTGTGGTGAGAGGTTGGCTCCAGGAGGGTGTGCTGGCACCTACAAGCTTGAAAATTTTCCCTCACCCTCATAATTGACATAATTATCCAATTACTGGAGATGTTGACTGAGATTCATGTCAAAGGGGGAGCCAGGAGGGTGGCTGTAGCCATGTGAAATTCTGGCTGAAAAGCAAAATCCCTCAGCTGGCATTTCTGCTTGAACACCAGGAAATTACCCTTCCTGTCCCTGTCGTTCACCTGAGCCACTTCCGTGTTTGTGGTGTCCCTGGTTTTCATCAGGAGCCATGGGGGTTCCTGGCAGAGGCCACATGTTACTTTGTGATTTCATGAACACAGGTGGCCTGTTAGTGTGCCCTTGTCTGGCCCTGGGAGCTGGGCATGTCGTTGCCATGGAGGGCATCCTAGAGACAACACGTGGGTGTTGAGGTGCAGTATCTCCTATAAACCGTGGAGGAGAGGGCAAACATGGGGAAGGGATCCACCCCAGTGGTGTGTCTTGCAAAATTTTGGCTGTTTAATGCTGACAGGGACAACTCCAAATTGGAGGGCATCTTGGATGGTCGTGCTCTGCCTGCTGAGATGGGCACGGCTGGATGTGATGCCTGCAGGTAATCCCTCTCTGCGCAAAGCGCTGGCCTCTCCTCGGTACCAGGAGAATGCAAGGAGGAACAGAACTGGGCAGCTGCAAATGCCACTGGCAGCACTGCGCGTGTCAGGGGGGTAAAGAGGAGCAGCACCAACAGTGGCCACTTCCCTGCCTGAGAAGCAGCCCCTGGGTTTTACTCATCTGTTTTTAAAGTACATTTTACTGATACTTACATGCGTCACAGCAGCGACATGGAGACACAGCTGAGCTCTGGAGAGAAGGAAGTGTTTGAGCTCCCAGGCAGGCTTTGCTGAAGGTAAGTTGCCTGCAGCGAGGTTCAGAGAGGCTTCTGACCCCTTCCCTGCCTGCTGCTGCTGGCACAGCCTCCAGCATTCCCTGCCCCCATGGCTGGACACAGGAGATGCTTGTCTCAGCTCATGTCTCTTAATGGACTTTTCAAGTTCGCTTTTCAGTTTCTTTTGCTGCCACAGATCCACCTGGGCAAAGCCTCCTCTGGCCTCCTCCAGCTGGGAGGGATCAGCTGTCCTCAGGGCAAAGGGGTTGGGCTGCTCTCTCTGAACCCCCATTCGTGTTCGGTATGTGGCGTTGTATGTATGCTGTTTGGGAAGCACCCTTGGGTGGCCCCCTCCAGTCTGGCAAGTGGGGCGAGAAGGAAGAAAAGCAAGTTCCCGCTGCAGACAGCTTGGGGGTCTCTGGGCTGGGGGCCACACATGGTGTCAGTGTTGTTTTGCTACGACTGCTGCCTGACACAGCAGAAATGAATGCAGCAAGAGAGTGATGGCTCTGCTCTTCCCCTGAAGCCAGAGACATCCCAGCCTTACTGCTCTGGGCCACTTGTGTTCTCCCCTTCTCAGTAAGGTGGACAAAAAGGGCAGAGCAAGCCTATATACCCCAGTATAAAAAAGATCTCCTGGAAAGAGTCCAGAGGTGGGCTACGAAGATGATTAAAGGAGTGGAGCATCTCCCCTGCACAGATAGGCTGAAGGAACTGGGGCTGTTCAGCCTGGAGAAAAGAAGACTGAGAGGGGATCTGATTAGTGTTTATAAATATCTCAAGTGTGGGACACAGGGGGAAATGGCCAGCCTCTTTTCAATGGTCTGTGGGACACGACAAGGGGCAATGACTTCAAGTTGGAGCATAGAAAGTTCCACACCAATATGCAGAAGAACCTTTTCACAGTGAGGGTGACAGAGCACTGGAACAGGCTGCCCTAGGGGGTTGTGGAGTCTCCTTCTCTGGAGATATTCAAGACCCATCCGTACGCCTATATCTGCGATCTGTCCTAAGGAACCTGCTTTGGCAGGGGGGTTGGACCCAATGATCTCTGGAGGTCCCTTCCAACCCCTACAATTCTGTGAATTTCTGCAAGGAAGGATGAGCTAATGACTTAATGACTGTTTTTTCAAGGAAGCTGAGCAAGGGTGGACAGAAGGTGGGCTGGGAACTAGCACTGCATGAGTACAGGTCCAATTGGCCATGAGGATGTCTCTGTGAGGCTCTCAAAACACCACAGTTCTGGAGGGTAGGTGGATGCATGGACAGCAGACAGATCCCCTCCACGCTGGGGCTGGGTGGGGGCATGAGGCAGGGGATGCCAGCTGAGAAGCATGAGACAGTATTTATACTTAAGGGTTTTTCCAGCCTTGTTCTCTGAGTCTCTGTGCTTGGGGGTGGATTTCTTTGTCAACCAGAGAAATAAACTTCGCGTTATCGGGAGATTTTTATTGCTGGATGGATCTATGCATCATCTGACCTTTTGCTCTCAGCTCTGCAGGCTGTGCAGCAAGCCCAGAGCTACCTTTTCACATCATCATAGAAACTGCTGCTGTCGTAGCACGGAAACTTAATTTTAGCCTAGATTTCTGAGGAAATGAGGTGAGTAAACTCACTCTAGCTGCTTGTACATCTGCCTTGCCAACCAGGCAGCCAGCTGGGTCTGCCTGCTCTCTAAGGCTTCTGATGCCATTGAACACCTCTGTGTCAATCTAGCAGGTAGATGGTGGTCCCAGAGGTGGGAAGATCCTACAGGAGCAATGGCTGGGTGGGTGAGAGGGGTAGAGACCTAAAACGGGAAGGCGTGAGTGTGAGCTGGGTTATTTGTTGCTGGTTTGATCCACTGATGGACAACACAGGGAGTTGGGGGACATGATACCAGCGCATGGATGTGGCCCATCTCCCACGGGAGCTGCTGAGTAGATGAATGGCAGATGGGGATAGGGGTGGGAAATGGGACATGAGTTATGACATTGATAAGGAGTTGAGAAGCTGAGGGGGGGAAGATTTTGGACCCAGTTTTGTAGGAAATTATGATGTGCTCCTTTGCCATCCCCAGGAAAACCAACTACTGCTGAGCAGAGCTCAGGCTGGGCAGCCAGGCAAGGAGGAGGTGGGAGAGAAGCTGCTGGGGCTGGACATAGTTGTTTCCCTGTTACTTACCCGTGGTCAAGTCAGGGCAATGCATTTACATTTTGTGTGAGGTCCAAGGGCTCAGGAGCTTCCCCTTCCTCCTGCCTGCCCGTGCCTTTGGGGTCTGCCTGCCTTTAAGAGGCCACATGCTCGTTAATTTAACTCCTATTGTGCAGGCTATGCACAATATAGCTTGGGAAGCCCTGATTTATGTGCCAGTGAGTGCCAGGCGCGGCAGACAGAGGCCAGGGCACCACTTGGCACAGAACAGGGAGGCAAATGGTCTTTTCCTCCCCCTCCCCATGCTGTGGGAACGCAGGGCACCTCAGGGTTCATGGGCTCTGTGCAGCAGGGGGCTTGTGGAATGCCGTGAGGAAGGATTTTCCTATTTTGAAAATTGTATTTTGAATAATTAACAGAAGCTCCTGTCTCATTTATCCCCTTTTCGTTTTTCTGGCCCTTTAAATATGTAGGCTTTAAAGGAAAAAAAAAAATTAAAATCTGTGTCAGATTTTACCCTGAAATAATTCCAAATCTCATAAATTCAAGCACACTGCATGTTCCCAGCATCATAAGCCCCACGGTAAGGCTGCAGGGAGAAGCACATCTAGACATTACCAGGGCTTGTTTTGCCACATCACTGGTTTTATGGGGACAAAACTGGGCTGCAGGCTGGGCTCCAAGAGCCCGCGGCATAATATCCCAAACTTTCTCTAAACTGTCCTAATAACATTTTTAACAGATCCCAGGTGAAGAGTAACCTTCTCTGACTTAGAGATGACATTTTGCTGCATCCAGACATCTAGCCAATACTTAGAGTCTTGCAGGCTATTTTCATCTGGGGAGAAAACAGCCCCGGGGTGACAGTGTATTTCAGGGGGTTCTTCCGCTGTTGCTTAGAATTTGTGTCTCTTGCCTGCTGGTCTTTTTACCTCCATTGTGAGAGTCACTTGTGAACATCCAGGCAAACCCGCTCCTACAGTTTGTTGTCTGCCTGGGTCTTGTGATGGTATTGCAAGAAAGGAGCTGCATTCATCTTACCTTTGTCTAGAGTGGTGGCTTTTGTGCCAGTGGACACCCAAGGGATCTCCAGGCTCTAATGTGACAATATAAAGGAGAAGCTTTTCAAGGACACAAAATATGACTGAGTTGTAGGTTGTTTACTTCCCATGAACTAGATGAGGGTATGACAAAAAAATGCACATTTTTCAACTCCAAAAGACCTTTTAACTCCAGCAAATGAGGCCAGCTCTGCACACATGTGGTTGCATGATGTCACCCAGGCATCCTCCCTTCAGAGGAGCAGCCTTCCTTTTCCAGGACTCGCTCTTTCAGGAGCATTTTTCCCTTTCTGAGCTTTCGGACTGAGTGAGCTGTGAAGCAGACCCCTGGGGTGAACCCTACCACATCCAGGGAGTTATGTACCCCGCTGCATCCCCGTCCCAGGGCCTGCATGGCATATGACACTACTGTTCATCACTATGGAAATTTTTGGAAGTAACCTGAGGCAACTGTACACAGCCTTAATTACACAGGAAGCAATGTCATGGTATGCTGGAGGCAAAGCCTGTTGCACAAGGACCAGTGTTGGTGGAAATAGGGACACAGAGGTGGCTTGATCTGAGCTTGCCATGGTCTTGCAGGAGGGGTCTCCTAGAGACACTATCCTCTTCCCACCTTCCCAACCCAGCAGCGTTGCAGACCAGCCACAGGGAGGTCGGCTCTCACCAGGCTGCAGGAGGAAGGATGCCGCGGAATCAATGGGCAGCGCCCATTTCCAGTAATGGGCTTTGGTTTGGGTCAATGGGTTTCTTCCTCCTGTTAATCATCCCCCGTGCAGAGGCAGAGCTGGAAGCTGAGAGTGAAATAATCCCGTCCCTGCAGAGAATGAGGACAGCCCATTAGCGATGCACGTGATGCTCTCCGCTTGCATTTGCTCTGCCTGCCTGTCTTTTAATTGTGCCCAGGGTTACAGTCGGAGGAAGGGCTCGGCTCGGTTCATATATCCATTTTTCATTAGAAGGATTACTCGGAAAGAGGTGTCCTGTGCACAGGCTTCCCTGATTAATCCTTGACATTTCTGAGAGTCAGAGGTCTCCCCATGCTATTCAGCTTCCTGACGACCTTTTCTTCTCGCTTTACTCATACTGCAATTAGATTTTAAAATTACCTGGTAGTCCATGTGAGTCCTTATGGAGAAGTCTATATCAGGAGTTTGACCCGTGATGGGAGCTGGGTGAAGGCTCTCAGCCATGTGCCACAAACAGCTCCCCAAAATCCCCGTGGGAGGCAGTCAGTGCAAGTGCTTGCCCAGCCCAGCTTTGCTGGTGTTCACTCTCAGGGATGGGGAATGTCTGAGCCACCTCCACAGGTGTGTGTGGGAACCAGGGGAATGTCTCACCTGCTCCTTCCAGTGGAGCACATCAGCAGCAAGAAACCGATAGAACCGAGGGAAAACTGCTTGTCCAACAGTGCCAGACCGGGGTACAAACCCCAGGCTGGTGGGACTGGGGCTTGGTGAGACTGCAAGTCACAGGCTGGGCATCCACAGGGCTTGCCTTCCCTCAGGCTGATGAGCCCGTAAGTGAATAATGAAACTGTTGATGATAAATAGACTTTTTAAATGGGGCTAGGGCTTGGAGGCAGTCCAGGGAAACACAAGCTGCTCACGGGTATGCTACACTCAGGAGCTACACTCGTCAGATAAATTATTCATTGCCATTTTCCCATCTCAGCTCTCCTGTTGACCTGGTACCACTGATGAAGAAAGGTCGGCAGAGAATAACTGACGAGGTGGGTCTGAAAGAGCAGAAAGTTTTGAGGTGAAAGGGGACGCTCAGCATGGAAGTAAACATCATGTCAAATGGAAAGCAACAGGAAGACACAAAGATTGAATTGGGAGGTGAAAAACAAGGACAAGCTGAAAAACCTGGTGGACAACTAATCACAGAATCACAGAGTTGTAGGGGTTGGAAGGGACCTCCAGAGATCATCGGGTCCAACCCCCCTGCCAAAGCAGCTCCCTAGCTCATACTGCACAGATAGGTGTCCAGACGGGTCTTGAGTATCTCCAGAGAAGGAGACTCCACCACCTCCCTGGGCAGCCTGTCCCAGGGCTCTGTCACCCTCACTGGGAAAAAGTTCCTCCGCATGTTGGTGCGGAACTTCCTGTGCTCCAACTTGCAGCCATTGCCCCTTTGTCCTGTCCCCACAGACCATTGAAAAGGGGCTGGCCAATTCCCCCTGCACCCCATACTTAAGATATTTATAAACATTGATTAGGTCCCCCCTCAGTCTTCTTTTCTCCAGGCTGAACAGCCCCAGCTCTCTCAGCCTTTCCTCATAGAGGAGATGCTCCAGGCCCTTAATCATCTTCGTAGACCTTCTCTGGACTCTCTCAAGGAGATCCCTGTCCTTTTTATACCAGGGAGCCAGTGATAAGGCTCTAAAACTGGCACCAGGAGAAGCACAAAGCTAGAAACTCTGCATGGTTTTGAGTGTGCTCCCAACATTTTGCTGAAGCTAGGAATGAGCATGTACAAGACAGCTCTGCTGAGTGGGTCAGGGTGCTGGAGCATGAGAAATGGCAGTGACTCGGGGATGGGGACTGTGGAAATGAGCCAGCTGGATAGAAGGCGGCCAGGGCTGGAGCTGCAGGAAATGAAAGATGATGTGATAAGGGAAAGAGCTAACACAAGAAGCTGCCCCGTTACTGAAGAGTTGAATTAGACAGCTGTCATGACTTGGATGCAAGTCAGGAACAGCTCCTAAAAGGTACCCCACATAACTATGCATGTGGGACTGTGAGGCAGTAGAAACAGAAAAAGGCTGAGCACAGGACAGCCAGAGTGAAGAACAAAACAGATAAATAGTTTGAAGACAACGGAAGCTACTCCAAGACCAAGAGGGTAGAGAGAAACCTCTTTACTGAGCTGATGGACTAGGGGTGGGGGAAAGAAAGACATCCATTGTCATTTTCTTGCTTCAGCTAATTCATAGAAGGCTTTAAACCTTGACTTGACTTATCCAAGGAGCTCCTTTCTCCCAAGTATTGGAGCTGATGGGGATTAGGCAGTGCCACTGAGAGGGCTTGGACAGAGCTGGAAGGAGCCTTCCTGCCTGGGGATCCAGCACCCTCCTCCAACTTCTACTCAGGGCCAAGCCACCAGTGTGCACTCATGGTTCCTTGTGTGTTTGGGGAACACGATTCATGAACAAGCCTGGAGATTTTATTGAAACATGTGAAACTGCAGTTTTGAGTTGCCTAGACACCTACATCCCACAGTACTCCTTGGAACAAGGGTTGGTGCTGAAAGAGCACTGTCCTTCAGGTTTTTTTCTACCAGGGAGGAAGCACAGGACACCACAGCTGCCTGCTGGGAGTGAGGACAGTTCAGGAAGCTTTTCCATGCAGGTCTTTGATGGCTTTCTGAAATTCCTCTTTGCTTTGATTTACATTGAAATTTACACATGTCTAGCTTGTGTTTTGGAGCTTTGAAGTGTACTTCAGGTAGCAGCAAAGGGGTGTCAGATATTAGATGAGTAATTAAATGAAGAAAAGCAGTTAGTACAGACACAAACCAGAGTTACGAAGAAATGATCCCATTGCTCTTCTCATACAGATAAACCACGTTCCTTACGCAGATGAGGATATTTGGCTTTCAGGAATTCAGATTGATTGACTTAGTTGAAATAACAAAGCTGGACATGAGCCACTGATGTGCATCTGCAGCCCAGAAGGCCAAATGCATCCTCAGCTGCAGCAAAGGAAGTGTGGCCAGCAGGTTGAGAGAGGGGATTCTGCCCCTCTGCTCTGGTGAGACCTCACCTGGAATACTGCACCCAGCTTTGGAGCCCTCAACACAAGAAGAACTTGGACCTGTTGGAGGGTGTCCAGAGGAGGGCCACAAAATTGATCAAAGGGCTGGAGCACCTCTCCTGTGAAGACAGGCTGAGAGTTCAGTTTATTCAGCCTGGAGAAGAGAAGGCTCCAGGGGACCTTATAGCAGCCTTCTAGTACCTGAAAGGTGCCTGTAAGAAAGCTGGGGAAGAACTGTTCATGAGGGCATGTAGCAATAGGACAGGGGTACTGGTTTTAAACTCCAAAAGGGGAGATTTAGGTTGGATATTAAGAAAAAGTTCTTCAATGTGAGGGTGGTGGATCACTGGACTAGGCTGCCCAGAGAGGTAGTGGAGACCCCATCCCTGGAGATATTCAAGGTCAGGCTTGCTGGGGCTCTGAGCGACCTGATCTAGTGAAGATGTCCCTGCATACTGCAGTGGGGTGGACTAGATGACCTCTAAAGGTCATCTTCCAACCTAACACGTTCTATGACTCTATGGCCAAGAAAGAAGGCAAGAGCTTTGATTTACGCTGTTGAAGGAGTGCTCTTCCTCCAGCAGGATGGCTTGTGCTGCCGTGGCTTTTGTGCCCACCAAAACTGGAGGGGGACAGTGCCTCTGGGCACTGCTAACAGGGAGAAATGGGGCAGGAATCAGTGGGTCAAGTGGGAACGTGTCTGCTTAAAATTTGCCAGAGCAAAGCATCACTTTGCAAGTGGTGGTGCAGGCTGTGCACCTCCTGCTACCAATTGCCTTCAGGGAAACACCCTGAAAACACGAACCTCCTCCCTTCCTGCCACTGGTGAGGTGCACCCTGCAGCACAACAGCCTGGGCTCACAACCTCCTCGCTGCAGGACAGTCATGGTTAATGGAAAAAATGGACACACATAAATAAAGGATTTCTATTTTCTTTCTGCTGATGAAAACCTGACCTGTAAATACATATACAGAACTGGAATGACTAATAGATACATCAGGGGTTGCCCTTCTCCAGGATTTAGCTGACAGGCCACTGCTTAGAAGCTGAATTTTGTTTCTGCTCCCACAGCCCTCAGTTTTTCAGTCAATCCCAGCCTGAATGGCAGTTGTAATCCTTCACCACATCAACTGTGCCACCCTCTTCCCCCTTGGCAGCGACCCTGGGATAGGAGGGTGCTCAGGCAGGTGCTAATCCCCCGCCTAGGTACCACCAGGTGATACGTTCAGCACCTCCTGGGGTGGGTGGCAGTCAAGAAAACCTGGGAGAAAAGAAAAAGTGTCTTTCTTCTTTCCATGGGGCTGTTTTTCAAGCATTCAAGAAGTGCTGGAGGTGAACCTGTGGCTGCAAAAGCAATAACATTGCTTACCTTTGGTAGCAGTAGTAATACAGAACAACTTTTCTCTTCCAGGAGAAAGTATCATTTTAAAGGAAATTTTTGAAGGGAACATCCAAAGAAAAATATTGAATAAAGTCCCTGATGCAAGGAAGGAAGCATTGCACTAAAATTACTTGGCTTCAGCCCTTCCACTGCGAAATACTTGCCTTATTCTTTTGTTCTTCTGAAATTCATTTAATGTAAAAAAAAGCCCTGTCAGTTGTTGAAATGACAACAAAGGCTCTGACAGGCATCAAAGGAGCTGCTCCTCTTTCTCAAGTTCAGTTTCATAGGAAATTCCAAACCTCATTAGTTTGGATCCAGCAGAATAACAGCTCATTGCAAACCCAGGGAATTCCCCACAGGAATGGAAATTCCAGCTCCCACACTGCGCTAGTTGCTCTCATCAGCTTTAGCTTCTTGCCTGCACACTCCCTGGTTTCCCTCTGTGTCCCAGGACTCCCCATGTCAGTGCATGAAGGGGACTCAGCTCTGCCCAGCCGTGGCTGCCCACTCCCCTGCCATCTGCACCCACGGTCCCCTGGGAAAAGCTCCAGCCCAGAAGAGTGAGGAGGGACTGGGAGCTCACCCAGTAAAGGAGAAGGTGCCCACATTTTTTTGTGATTTCACCCCCAAAAGCAGCCCAGGAGGAAGGCAGAGCAGGGCTGGTAGTTTGGCCAAACGTGGTCATGAAGGTTGTGAGTGTGCTTGTACCACCAGGAGGGGACACCTCCTCCAAACTTGGAGGAAAACTGAACCAAGGTTTGGGATAATTGCAGGCAAGAGGGGAAAATCAATGTCCTGCTGAACTGCAGCATGAACCAAGCTTGGTTCCTCTGGGGCTTGTGCCCAAATGGACCCTCTGCCTAGGCAGGAGTGATTACTTCTCTACCCAGACATCTGTATCTACCAAATGAATAGCATTACTGCTGTTGAAGCTTATCTCCACTCTGTAGTTTGGTTACTTGTTGAGGGATGGACAGAAGGATACTGAAGCACTGGTGGGAAAAACCCTTTTCTCCCTCCCCAGCATATTTGTGCCAGATCATCCCCTTGAAAACTTGGCCAGAAGAAGGTTGAATGTAGAATGATTTAGCATTGGATAAAAAATTCATGGGAAAATCTTCTCCCCACCCCTAGTGTTGTGGGTTTTTTTTTTCTCTATATGGTTTCCACACTTCAGCATCACACACAGAATTGATTTCCATGGAAAAATCATACTCAACAGCAGGAAAATGAGCTTTCTGCTCTTATAAGCAACAAAGCTGCTTGCCCAGGCCAGGAGGTTGCCATCCCAAGGGTGCATTTGTGTCGACTCACGTCAGCTGCACCCAGACACACAGCCACAGGGAGACATGTCCTTCGTGGCCCACAGATCCCCAGCACATGCAGGTCCTGCCTGCACCTCAGAGTGTCTGTGCATTGGTACTTTGTTCCTGGGCACATCTGGGGCCTTTTGCAGCAAAATATTCCAGCATGAAGCTTCCCTTTAGCATGACAAAGAGGTTGCACAAAAGCCGCTGCTGAGGCTCCACACCACAGTTCTTCAAGACATGTTTGCATTGTGTACATGGTTTCTACATAGCCCTGGCAAACATTTCTGGGCACTGCTACTCAAAAGTGGAGTATCATGACCTTTGGGAGCATCCCTGCCAGTCCCACATGCAGGCTGCACCACTGAGTCCCATCACTCAATGACGAGGAGAACGCACTGGCTGGCATGCAGACCTGGGGCAGGACATGCCTCTGGTCAGGGATAAGTAAGTAACTGTTATAAAGAAAAAAAAGGAAAGAAATGGGAGAGAGAAGGGGGAAAATAATGAAGTGAGGGAATATCTTCATTTGATGTGACAGAAAAATAGTTCTTTACTGTTAAAGGACAGAGCACTATCTAGTTTGGTTTCTAGTTGTATCTCCCGTGCTTCACAGACTGTATCATATCAGAGCACTGGCAGTTATATAAAGAGATACATCCTTGAAGATATGTGATAGCCTGAAATTTCTATAATGAATAAAATTCAGATTGGGGGGGGGCCTCTATCATCACACTGCTGGACCATCCCAGCAGAGACATACTATGGAGAGAAGCAAGAACGGGCTGAAGTCACACAAACCTGTACTTTAAAATTAGGAATTCATAGAGTTTGCCCCAGATAGGGTCTCCCCTGCAAGACAGATGCACTCAAAAGTACTCAGTCACTGGCAGAAAGGCAACTAGTCAGGATTCAGATAGGTATAATTAAGACTGGGGCTTATGAGCCCTATTGCTGCTTCCTAATGGAAACACCCAGGGAGACTGAGAGCTGTAGGACAGACAGGACTCTTCTGGATCATCAAACCTCCTTTAGCCCCCAGTGCCTCACCACCTAGCACTGCTTATAAAATGACTGTGCTTTAGATCTAGGTGGATGTGGGGCCCAGTATGCTGGATCAGAGGCTGCTCTGAGCCCACTGGGACCCTCAGCGGATGCCCAGCTCAAGTACATGCATGCCAAGCTGTGATCAGTTTGCTCTCGTGATGATGCTGGTTTGCAGTTCAGAAAGTTTCTCAGTCTTCTCGTGCTTGCTCTTGATGCACGAAGGGAGCATTCACAGCCCCTCTCATCAGCCTTGTAATGCCTGCTCCAAAGGGGGAAGTCACTCCTCTAGCCATCTCTGCAGACTGAAGCTGTTTTGTTTGCCTTGGGCACGGCTGAGCAGAGCAGAAGAGTTCACCAGGGCTTCAAATGAGACTTCCTGCCCTCTGTGCCAAACATGGGACATGCCAACCTGCCCCACGCTAGCACACATGGAATTTTTTTGCTCCTTCAGCTTTCCTACCACAGGTTACTGCAGACATTGCTATTACCCTGCCAGGGAGCATTGTGCTGTTGCAGTACATCTTCTGCTGTGGTCCTCAGGGTGAAATGATTTGGGCTCAAGCCTTTGGCAGAAGATAACAATTTGGAGGAATGAGGTGCATCACCAAACTCTGCAAGCTAGGAGTGTCTCACCCACAGGAATGGATTTTCTCCACTAGATGTGGCTAGCCTCTTGCATGAAATCCAGCTCTGGGTGCTATGAAACTTGAAGATAGGTGGGCCCTGAAAGCCTTCATCTTCAGACATGGGCTTTCTCAGGCAAGGTCGGTCCATAAGCAAGACTAAAAAGCTTGTGGACTGATGAAGCTTTTAGTGGCAGACAAATAAATCTAACTTGTCGTGTCTGACGCCAATGCTACATCCATATTCCTTATGTGCTTTGCTGCTGTGATGGGGGTGTAATGCTTACATTAGGTATTTTCTTTAGAAGAGTAGTTGTTTCATCTATTTTTTCATTTCATGTTTCCATTTATAAGGCACACCTATTGTCAGCACCTGGAATAATTAAAGTGAGCAATTACGATAATTACTTTTCTAGGATAACACCAGAAAGCCCTCAGTGAGGGTGAGGACACCAGGATTTCAGGTGTTGTTCAAAGACAGGGCAGAGTCTGTTTCTGCTCTACCTTGTAGCTTGTCTCTTGCTTGATATTTATTAAGTAAACAGCAGTCAATCTGCTAAATCAACACAGGACAGAGATTAAGCAAGAGTTGAGGACTTGGCTCACTGATGTTGCTGCACAGTCAGAGCCAATGCCACGGAGAGCTGTCCCCAGGAACGTAGCTTCCTTAGAATCATAGAATCATAGAATGGCAAGGGTTGGAAGGGACCCCAAGGATCATAAAGCTCCAACCCCCCTGCCACAGGCAGGGCCAACAACCTCAGGCCTGGAGCTACACAAGGTTGCCCAGGGCCCCATCCAACCTGGTCTTCAACACTTCCAGGGATGGGGCATCCACCACCTCTCTGGGCAGCCTGTTCCAGCACCTCACCACTCTTTCTGTAAAAAACTTCCCCCTAATATTCAATCTAAACCTTCCCTCCTTCAGCTTTAATCCATTCCCCCTTGTCCTGCCATTATCTGCCCTTTTAAACAGTTGATTCCCCTCCTGTTTGTATGCTCCCTTCAGGTACTGGCAGGCTGCAATGAGGTCCCCCCGCAGCCTTCTCTTCTCCAGGCTGAACAAGCCCAGCTCCCTCAGCCTCTCCTTGTAGGGCAGGTGCTCCAGCCCTCTAATCATCCTTGTGGCCCTCCTCTGAACCCTCTCCAACAGTTCCACATCCTTCTTGTATTGGAGGCCCCAGATCTGGACACAGTACTCCAGGTGAGGCCTCACGAGGGCAGAGTAGAGAGGGACAATCACCTCCCTGTCCCTGCTGGCCACCCCTCTTCTGATGGAGCCCAGGATACCATTGGCCTTGCAAGCTGCAAGAGCACACTGCTGGCTCATGTTAAGTTTCTCATCCACGGTGACACCCAGGTCCTTCTCAGCAGAGCTACACTCAAGAAGCTCTTCTCCCAGTCTGTATCTATGTCTGGGATTCTTCCGGCCCATGAGAAGTCCAGGGAGAAGTCCAGGGAGAGCTGAAGAGGTTTGCAGTGTCCCTCAGGGATTGCTGGGGTGTGTGAATGGCTGTTTTGCCATCTGCAGAAACGTTTCTTCCCCCATCACCATAGTGGGAAGTGTGATTCATGTGGACTGAGCTGTGCCAGAAATAGGATAATTAGGGCTTTGCAAACTCATGCCAATGCACAGCTGCTTTGGAGTCCCACAGAGTGGGCTTTCCCCTGCAGAGAGGGTCATGGCATTTGAGTCCTGATCTATGTAGGCAGCTTAAGTGAAACAACATGCAATAAAAGCAACCTGCTTTGTTATTTATAAAAAAATTTGCCCCATGAGCAGTGGGTTCAGGTTTAAGTCTTAACATAAAGGACGATTGAGCCTTAAGTGTCCTGCTTAAATGCCTCCTATGACATTAATACCCAAGAGTGATTTAGACCTCTGACTTGTCAGTGTTGGCTCCTTGTAGATTGTCTGAGGAGCAGGGCCCACATTCAAACCATAATCTACAGGTACCTCCCTAAGGTGTTTTGATGGCTTCTCTTTATTGACCACATAAGCAGGCAGGGCCTGGGAATCCTGGATAATTGTGGTTGGAACTGCTCACTGCTCTCTCAAACACTGACTCCAGAGAAGGCACCAGTGCCAATAGTCAGTGCCTTAGAAAATGCCCTGCATATCTTGATCTCTTTTTGAGACATTTGTGTAATCCAAGACGCTGTTGATCTGGACTGAGGTTCTGAAATAATGCTTTTCCCCAAATAGAAGTCCAAATAAAATTCGATTATTAAAACATTAGTAATTGTCTAAACAACTTTAGCTTAACTGCCAGCTCTGGATGAGCAGACCCATTAGGATGTTAGGGAATTATAGGTAATGCAAACAGAACTCTGACGTGTTTCTTCACAATGTTGTGTTAAGTAAAATCCCTGAATTCCTCCAGTGTTGTTTTAAAGAGCTGTGTGTTATAAGTAAACTTGGTTATGTGCTCTGTGTGAAAAACTGCCAAATATCCCACAGGGCAAATATGAAAAAGCAGCAGAGAGGGCATTCTGAAGAAATGAGACTTTATTGACTTTTTTGTCCCACTTTCAAAGGCCATGAGTCAAGTATTGTTGAAGACTGACATTTCACAATTTCATTGTGATTCCAGAAGGTGGGTAGTAAAATGAAACTCATCTTGGCATATCATTCATTGTGTGATTTTTCTTTTTTGAACCAAAGAAGAAACAAAGCAAGAGAGAGAACAGCAATGGAGAGCAGGGAAACAATGACAGTCCTTGGTTCAGTCGCTTCGGATATCAATGAGAGCTGCCACTGGTCTGTCACAGGATTCACACAGTAGAGAAATAAGATGGAAAAGCAAAATTCACCATCAGGGAATCTTCTGAGAAATCAAGAAAATCTGGATCCCATACTTGGGTTTTGTAGTTTGCTTTTATTCGTTAAGCAGAGAAATAATGAGTAATGACACAGGTATCTATTTAGTCTACAGTACATTTTCTTGATCTTTTCTCCTCTGCAGTTGCCAAATACTGCTGTTCCAGCAGATCAAAACAGAATAAGGGCTTTTACTCTGTGCCATATCATGTTTCTGTTTTGCAAGTCTTGAACAGAAAAACCAGCATATGATAAACCTATTAATTCACAGAGGACCACCCACTGTGGGAGCTGAAGTTCAGAAGTAAGTCCCACTGATAAGTCAGTGCACAGGCACACCGTTGTCCTTCCTGGGCCTCTGCCCACACCAGCTCAACCACCACACAGTTGCATTGGCCTTCTCTGTTGATCTGACCAGAAAGCTGTAGGATCTCCTTTCTACCATCCTCTCCAAACCTTTCCAAGTCCCAAATTACACACTCCATTACCAGGGGCCACCTTTGATTATTCTCTTAGCCATATGTCTCATACATCAAAGGGCCAGAAGTTTTCTTCCTCTTCCTAATTATTTACAGACTCACAGAATTGTAGGGGTTGGAAGGGACCTCCAGAGATGATCAAGTCCAATCTCCCTGCCAAAGCAGGTTCCCTCAGACAGATGGGTCTTGAATATCCCCAGAGAAGGAGACTCCACACCCCCCTGGGCAGCCTGTCCCAGGGCTCTGTCACCCTCACTGTGAAAAAGTTCCTCCCCATGTTGGTGCGGAACTTCCTGTGCTCCAACTTGCAGCCATTGCCCCTAGTCCTGTCCCCACAGACCATCTCCTGTGATGGGACAAGGACAGGGACAATAAAACCCAAGGGGCTGTGGAGGACCTGATTGCTTTTCCATCCTTGCTCTTGCCCCATGATGCTGCCTCCACCACTGACTGCATATAGACTGTATCAACATCTGTTCTTACCTATTGCCAGGATAGTCCCTATCTCAAAGAACTTGAACTGTGAGCTTGAGAACAGACAGCAATTTTCTCCAGTGCCTTAAATGGCTTTTGAGCTATTAATTGTCAAGGACTGCTATGACAGAAGCCAGGTGAGGAATCGACACTGATAATTTACAGAAGCAGTAACTGTTTAAATGCAACCTCCTAAGTGAGTTTGTGATGTGAGCAACAACAGATGAGGAAGAACTGGGGAGAGCTGCGTGCTGAGGGGTGCATCAAGGGATGCCAAGGATGCACGAAATTGCATGGGGTAGGGTAAAACTGAGGAGGGGCCAGACGATAAATAATCTGAGGTGGCTTGTGTTAAATTATAGCACCCATCTGTGGGTGAATTGCTGCCTTGAGGTGGTGTCACAGGTGAACCCAAAATGTGGAGGGGCCTTTAGAAGTTCTGGGGTCCTGTTTCCAGATATTGCTTCTCAGGGTTTGAGTCCAGCTGGAGATGGGACACAAGTTCCAATGCTGCCAGTCTTGGATGCTTCTTCCTGGAAGGCTGAGAGAAGCTGTTTTTTTCTTAGTGTTTAAAATGAAACGTCCTTGAAATGTTGGTAAGTGTGACAGCGTGATGAAAGGGATTTATGGCAGAGCTGCCTGGAATGTGTATGAGGGGACAATGACAAGCAAGGGAGGATGGAGAAAAGAAAGCAAGCAGATCTGTAAATGAGTGAAAATATACAGTCTACTTATTATCACAGAATTTAACACCCCAATAACAATCCAGTTGTTCGCTGTTACACCAGAATATGTGTTATACATCAGTGTCTCCTGCTAGGCTGTTTCTTTTAGCAGTGGGAGCCTTCCTATCCTGTTAGACTTCGAATCTGATTTCCAGATTATCTTAATTACTTTCCAGCTGAGTCAAGATACTGGAATGTTTCTTTTGGAATTGTCCAAAATGAGTTTTTTCTTTTTTTTCTTGGAGATTCACTTCTATTTCTGTACAGGGTTCATGAAGTACCCAGTCTTAACATCTTCTGCAGCTGACTAGCTTCAATGGCAGCTTAGCACACAAAAGGCTTTGCCTGAACAGCCCCTTGGCACTGCTGTGGATGAAACTCATGGAATGATATGCGTGAAACTGCCCAATCAGACAAGCATTTTCCAGTAAACTTAAAGGGAGGAGAGGATTCAATTTCCCTGGACAACTCTGAACAATTTTGCAGCTATTTCTGTGGTGACAGTGGCTGACGAGAAAGGAAGTGAATGATGGGGAGATGCACTGAGCTGCTTATCTCTGTCAGGTCTTCATTAATACAACAGAAAGGCTGAAGCTGTAATTGAGCATAGGGTCCCATGCTGAAGTCACTGACAGACACGAGCTTCGATGGGAGGAGAGCAGATAGGCCAAGATGGATTTGGTATGTTAATATTTCTAAATATTATGTTTACATATGTGTTAAGGAGAAAAAAAAAAGGAAAAGAAATATGGGCCCTTCTCTGGGTTTGAAATATTAACCAGAGGCTTAACCATCAGTTCTGAGCTCTGAGAAGCCTGCTTACCTGAGTCACTGAAGAAGTGAAGATGTGAACTTTATTTAATATATTAGTTCCTGGAATGGGGCTTTGGGATTTTTCATTGTGGAAAAACGTTCCCTGCAAGTAACTGCTTTATTAGGGGGATTAGCATCATCCAGAGTTAACTCCCTACTGAAACCAGCATTCCCTTGTGGGAGATCCAGGACCGTCCTTGGGTCCTGTGAGGGGTTCTCCTTCCTTGTGCAGAGGTGCTTAAAACACGGAAAATGTAGCTGGGTGGTAGCTATACTGGTGGGACTGGATTTATCTGTATGCTGGGGAATGAGCTGGTAGCTCTACTTTTGCACTAGCTGATTTATTTTGCGTTCTTGTTATGAATGTAATTCCTTAAGGGGAAAGACTTCCTGACTGCAGTTATATTTGCTCTTATTACGGAGCCATTCCCTGTCACATCGTGCTTAATTTTCTTTCCTAATGTTGTCAAATTGGTCTCAAAATTAGAATCCAAATTTTGGTATGCCAAAAATACCAAGCAGGGCTCTCCAAAGTACAAGCAGCCTGAAGCCTGTGTAGTATCGCCACCCTGGAGACTAGGGAATTACTGGAGAGAATCTTCTTAGAAGAAGATAACGAATAATAGAGCTATTTTTGGATGTTCTTTTTAAAATCAGTGCCTGTCTAAGAAGGGTGACTTATAGCACAGGCTTCATTGTAACTGGAAAATGGATCCATCCATGGAGCTCAATCACACATATATCACACGGACTGACAGCTCACATTCTATTGCCTTTCTCTAATGCTGCATTTCAAAATGATAATGATTTCAATGGGTGGTTATTCTAGTTTTGAGAAGTTCAAGGAATTTCTGATATGGGTAAGCAGGTATAACTTTAAAAAACCTTTGCTTCATATAAATTTCCCCTATAATTGGTCATATAAGTCTCTGTGATACAGTCCCTAGAAAATGGTGTGAGTAAAACCTATAATTTTGTCTCCTTTGAGATACTTAGATCCATTAGACAAGGTTCTCCATTCTCTCTTTAATTATTTGTTCTGGCAATAAAGCCTTTGGTGGCTGTTTAAGATATAAACCCGGAGTTCAAAAACTCCCTGTAGGAACTGTGGTGAATATAATTTCATTATACATGGCACAGAAAACATATTATTCTATTTGCTGATATTATTCTATTTGCTCAACCCTTTGTGGTCTGTTGGGAGGGTCCCAGAAACAGAGAGAGGAAAGCACCTCCTACTATAGGTACTACTATCTGAGTTTTAATTTTGAGCTCTGAGACATCAAATGAGTCACTAGCCAGATGAAGGAGAAATAAAACAGGCTCCAATTTTCTTTTTTATGTTTGTCAGTCTTGCCCTGGCCCTGTTTTGGACATGGGACAGTCAGATGCAATGTATAAACCTCCTCCATTCTGCAGGGAACCACAGAAAGCAACTGCCTGGGCAGAGGAGGATTGGATAAGAAAGAAAAGCATAACCATAAAAGCTGTTCACACCATGTCTGTCAGGGGAGAGATTCCCATAAGGGGAGTTGTCTGTGTCAAGCAAACTGCAGCAAGTGGATACCCAAGGAAGGAAAACATCTGCTTTTCAAGAACCTCCATTGCGTGGGAAGGCTCTGGGGCTACTGGTGCCTCTGCTTCTCATGGTGAACTCTAGGGCGGGGGTGGATATATCTGTGTTGGATATTTTCCTACTGACTGCCGTTATGAGGTGGGGGATTACCCAAGGGTTTTCCCTGTTCTGAATGGTCGCTACGGCAGGTGTGCGAGTCTGTGAGTAACACATTGGGAAAGGGGAGCTGCTGCAACCAACTGTGTCCTCTCCTTATGGCCATGGGAGAGGAGGGAAGATGTGTCATGACCTGGTCTTACAACCTGGAGAGGGTGGCAGGCAGAAGGCAAGGCCAGGTGATGCAGTGAGGCAAGGCAAGATATGGCGAGGAGAGGAATATATCTTTTCCAGGTAGAAAATAAGTCACATGGGATCTTGACATTTTCTTTGCCTTGTCCCTGAATGTACATATCATCCCCAAAGACTAAATTGGTCCATTTAGTATTCAGGAGGCCTGCTGTGTCCCAAATATCCATCTTACTTTTCCTGTTCTGATTACTTTCTTATTCCTGATGAATATATGTATGTGTGTATGTGTGTGTGTGTGTATACATATATATGTGTGTGTGTGTCACAAATTTGTGATAAACTGGAATAAATGCATTAATAAAAGAGGACAGCCTTCCCTGTCACAGTAGGACACAGTAAGTCCACAATACCTTGCATATTTATCAGCTCCCTCATAGTCTTCATCTCTGTTTCGATGTGCTCAAAACGATGTGGTTAATGCTACAGCCTTTGAGAAACGTCTGCTCTCATGTGGCATACTGTGTCTTGCAAAGATGGACTTTATGTGATTAAAACCAGTATTAGGAAAAAAAATAACCAAGTGTGGTTATCTTAGAACAGTGTGATACCAGTCAGACATGAAAAGGCATCACTATCTGTTCATGTGAAACAGGTCAGCTCCTGCTCATTGACAAGGCTGTCTGGAGAGGGCTGATTGCCTGAATGGTTTGGGCTCCTCTGTTGTTCACAGACACCTAGCAAGTAAATAGAGATAGAGCTCAGAGAAGATGTCTGGCCCTAAGGCGGTGCATGGTTACAGACCTCTGCAGTGCCGTGACATCCCTCTGTGCAGCCCTGGTAATGTTTCAGCCTGCATAGCTCTTGGATGAGCAAAACGTACCTCTCTGCCAGCTCTCCAGCAGGACTCATGATCTGCATTCTTTGATGAGACTCATTCAGTGCCCTGAAGGGCAGAGCTCCTGTGATCATGTTTCATCAGCTTGCTTTGCTGAGCAGATTTCAGCCAACTTGTGATCTGTGTAATGCAGTTGTAATCAGCAGCAGCCAATTCTGCAACCAGATGTTGGCCTTTGGCTTCAGGCAATGGGCTTCTTGAGAGGGCACTTGCTGTGGCAACAGCCTTACCCTGGGCCTCCAGAACCACAAGTTACTGTCTCGTTGAACACATCTGGATTCACTGCATCCCCAGTGAAAGCAAGTTGGTCCATGACTTCAGCTTCTCAGCTTGTGCTGGGATTCTCACTAAGCCTCTGTCATGTGCCTAATTCCTCACTTAAATTACAGCTTGGCAGTGGTATTTAAAGGGCTTTAATTCAACAGATGTCTTCCCACGTGGACACCACCTCAAACCATGCTGGTGCACTAGGTACTGACCCTGGCTGCAGGGACCTCTTTGGTACATATCATTTCCTGCCAATAGGGCGGGGTTTGTACTGAGCCAGAAGAGATTTGTGCATCTTCTCAGGAGTATCTGTCCCTTATCACAGTCTTGGAACAGACTGTCCTGTCTCTATGAAATTTCTCTATTCCAGTGATTTATTCCTTCTCCTCCCAAGAGGCAGATGTGTGTCTAATGGCCCTTATGTCCTTCATAACCTGAGCTACTGAAATAAGGCAGCTACTACTGCAGCAGATGCATACAAATGGTGTTTGGTTTTGCCTTACCGTCAGTACGGGCTGCTTTTGGAAGCTCCGCAGATGCAGGTTGATGCTGACATTTCTTTAACTGTTGGTGTCAAGTAATAACATGGTTGATGTTGCCTAGGGGATTAGCTGGACCCTGCAATGTCTCCTGCTGCTTCTTGGTGCTCTTGGCTTGTGTATCTGCTGTAATTGCTTTCCCTGGCATGAAATCAGTGTCAAGCTACAGTTTCTCTGACACCCAGTGATCTCTCCCACAGCAAAAAATAAAAATAATTCCTGTAACATTTAATTGTGAAACCTGCTGGTGAATTCTCTGCACTGTGCTGGGCTGAACAGGGCTGTGAAAGTTTCTTAAATAGAATCAACCTTGCACCGAGGAAAAAAACCCAAAAATCATGTCCCTCATGAAATATTTATTGAAGTTGCTAGCATCAGCATTGTAGGATTTTGCTTTTTCAATGTCATCAGGTTGAAAGAAAACATATTTCCAGCCCTTTGCTCACCAGATACAGAAAGGAGTTGTTACGAGTTGTTTGTCAGCCTGATCTTTGCCTAAACTGCTTGAATTTTATTTTGCACTCGGTTTAATCATCCCCAGCCTTGAAATGAATTGTTCTGGAGCCAGTGCCTGACGTGGGAGCAGCCGGACCTCACAGCCATTGTTAGGGCTGGGTTCCTGCGGAGATGGCTCAGAGAGCTCTCTCGTTGTCTTTGCGAGTTTGCTTACCCACGGTCGCCATATACCGATTTCTCATTGAAACAAAAGCTGCCCATCTGGTCCCATCTCTGCAGTGTGCTTCTAGTCAGCTTTTAGCAAACCAGCCTGAGGAAGTGCAACATTTTCTGGGGAAAAAACCCACGGAGCCTCCCTCTCCACCAGACAATACATCAAAGCTCGTGCTCCAGCACCCTCTGGGTGCAAAAATGGTACTACTGCAAAGGGAGAAGGGATCCCAGGGGCACACAGAGAGTAATAATAACAGGAGACTCGTGATTAGGCATTCCTCAGCAGTAACAGTGTTTTAGAGGCTCTTGCCAGAGCTGCTCAGAGCATGCTGGGGTGCTGCGCAGAGGCGCCTGCTACACGGTACTAAAAAAGCTAATGATCAGCTAACGCTGAAGGAGAAGGCGCTGTCAGCTGTCTTAGCTCTGCGTGGTTACTGAACACCACGCGGCCCCGTCAGGGAAATAGAATGGAAAATGACCCCAGTGAGAGAGGGAAGCCAGTCAAGGAAAGACACAGCTCCGTGGCAGACAGAGCAGAGATGACGCTTGTCACTTGGAAGGCGATGCAAAACCTGCAGCAGCTCCATCACTTTACAAATTGCCAGAAGTTGCCAACAGCTCCAGAGCGCACATGGGTGATCGACCCCAAGCCAAACAAACATTTGTTTATTCTTATTTGGATTCAGATGCCCAAATCAGCACTATGGCAGAAACCGTTTGGTTAACGTTGGAAGACACACCACAGGTAACACAAGACACGCAGTAAACCCTAGAGACTACATGAACTAGTCTTTACCAAGGAAGGGTGTGAAATGCAGTAAGTACCCAAGTGAATGTAAATTTTTTACGTTCAGGAGTATGTATGATTGAAGGAAGTGAGAGATCAGAACTGGGGAACTTAAAAAATCTCTGCTGATGAAGAGATTTCAAAGGATTTCTGTAAACATATTTGTAAGGGAGGGACTTCATGGCATGCAAAGGGAATGTTTTCTTGATGTCAGATATTTTCTACATTCTTCAGCATCAGTAGGTCTCTGTCAATGCCATAAAAAAACCCCAGCACGTTCACATTCAGCACTCTGGAGATACTATTTTTTCCAACTACCACTGCATTTTCATTCAGCACTCCAGATGTTTCACCAGGTGAACAAAGCATCTTTTGATTCTCTTACTGTGGGCAGGGATGGAGGCTGCCCTCACAGGTCTTTCAAAGAGCACAAAGCCAACAGCTACTCGGTGTAACACTGGTATAGCTGATGTTGTATTTGCACTAAGAACTTGACACGGCCCCTTCATTCTGCATTTTTTCCTACTAAGACCTGGGAAAACTCAGTAGAAGAGACTGTGCCAGCACGCCAAGCTGCTCTGACACCAGCTGGAGCATGTAAGTGAAAGGAAAGTAAAGATGATGGAAGACAGTTGCAATATGCTTGTCCCTTCAGATAAAAAGATTTACAGAAACACATGTGCCACATCTGCCTCAAGCAACACCTGGAAGCTGCACAATGCAGATATGTCTGAAAAAATGAGATGCAAATCTTATTCAGGTGGAGAAACTGAAGAATCACCCAAAGTCCTGCTGTAAACCTGCTGGCAACAGCAGGTTGGCTGAGATAGCTGTGGGCAGAAGCAGGGGATGGGTTTGTCCAGGGCGCAGATATTTCAGCACAAGTGCCAACACACACCTCAGAAATGAATAGAACTTTTAAAATCAGTGAGGTTGTTTATTTATGCTGGAAGCAATGTGCTATGATCATCTGAATTGTTATTTACTACTAAATCTGGCTTTGGAAAACAGGCATGGGAAGCTGCCTCTTTAAGGGAGCCTGGCAAGAGCCAGCAGAAAGAGCTGTGCTTGCAGAGATGTGTCATGCAGCCGGGAGCGTAGCTTTGAAAGGACCATGTCCCAGTCGGTGTCCTTTGCTAGGACTGACTGCAGAACATATTTAGCTTTCTACCATTTAAATGTACAAATGACTGCTCTGTGACTCAATTAATAGCTCCAGTGCTCCTGGCCAGGCTCTCTCCCTTGAAGGGCAAAAGCCAGCACGCTGTAACACTGCAGGCTTGTTTTGATTTACGTGGTGTGGCACTCCAGACCCATGGTGCAAGCAGATGCTGGGTCTCCTGGACCTGCCTACCTGCTGCACTCCCTCTGCCAGGGCAGCACATCCTATATCCCCTTCCACAGGGACAAAACTCTTTGTTTTGGAGGGAAATTGCAATCATTTCTGACAGAACCAAAGTTACTAGGAATAGATCCACTGCCTCTGAGAAAAGGGTGTCCCAGTGGACACCAATCTCTTCATCAGGCCACTGGAAACCAACTCTTGACCTCTACAAGCAATTCTCTGCCACCCCACTGAATACTTGCAGGGAAGAACTGGAATCCGGTTCTCCTCCTGTCCTCGCAACACATGGTCACCAATGTGAACTGCTCTGACTGTATCATGTGTCCCTGCAGTCCCAGGACATACACAATTGCTGTGTCTGGGTTGGATTGTGGTGGCTTCATGGTGTCACAGGGTCAGTACTTGCTGAGGGACAGTGAGGGTCTTGCCAGGCTCAGTAAACCCTTCTCAAGGCCAGGTGATAAACCTCCAGAAGCATGGGCTTTCCCAGTGATGGAGACATGTTTTCACATAACACTTCTCTGGCTTCCAAAAACCAGGAGAACCAGACTTGTTTTGGATGAAAACATTGCATAAGGTAATTAGGTATTTTCTGGCTGAACTTCACTTTGCTAGAACCTGAGGAAGAAAATGCAGCCTTTGAACATGGAGAAAGATGCTCTTCATTCAGGAGCATTCTTCAAGGACACATCCAGGGAGGCTGTTCTCATGACACCAAGAGCCAGCAGTTTGATTTCAGGTGTCTCACCACGTTGTCCACACTGGAGGTGCTAGGAGGAGTCTGCAGCCTCCCTGCTCAGCATCCAATCTGGCCAAGAGTTGGGAGACTACATTAGCCCCACAAGCACCTCTCGAATCTTTACATCTTGTTTAAGCCAACCAAAACACATAGTCTCACCAGAGTACAGGCTTTGGGTTTTCCCCCTACATGTTTACTGCATTGCATCACAGGTGTGACATAATTTCTGGTTGAGAACTACAACCACTGTCTCTAAAGAATGCAAGTGCTCAACAGTTATGTGGGTTGGCATTTCACTC
Organism: Laterallus jamaicensis coturniculus; assembly: GCA_022605575.1. Lineage (NCBI taxonomy): Eukaryota > Metazoa > Chordata > Aves > Gruiformes > Rallidae > Laterallus > Laterallus jamaicensis. Next base: position 10,242,033 of record JAKCOX010000012.1, read on the forward strand.
TGCTTTATTTTTCTGTCAATATGAGGGAGTTTGCAGGGGTTTTGTTGGGGAGTTTCTCCATCAGCCTAATGGGAAATTCCACCGTGGCTAGAAAATGTGAAAGAAATGAAGATCTACAGAGGTACTTAGGTACCAACATCCATCGAAATCATGGGATTTAGGTCCCAAAATGTCCTTGCATGTTGCTTTTGGGGAACCAGTGCCTTTGGGAACAAGGTCAAGTTGGGGAGAGAAGGGGATGTCCTTCTTAGAGACAGCTGTGACTTCTGTTACAGGTCCTCCTTTCTAAGCCCCGGGGATCTCAGGAGAGGGATTATCAGGCGTCTGGCTCTGGGAAGAAGGCAAAGCCCCAGCGACAACGGCTGCTCGCCAAGGCCTGCGCCCCGCGGAGCCCCCGCCCTTCCCAGGGTCCGCATGGGGGCTGCAGGCATCTCCCCGGCCCCGGCCCTGGTCGGCACGGCTGTCCGGCGGGGCAAGAGGGAAGCCCCGGAGCCGAGGACGCGCCGCGGGCCCAGTCCCGCCGGCCGCAGGCGGGCATGCCCCGGCGGGACACACGGGGGCGCCGCAGGACGGCGCCTGTGGCTTGGAGGCGCCGAGGGGAGTCCGGGCCGGCGGGGAGTCGAGGCCCAGCGAGGGGTGCTGCGGGGCCTTCCTCGCTGATTCCTGTGGCTTCAAGGTGGAAACACGCCCTTGATCGCGACGTGGCCTAGTCGGGACACATTTGCACTGCACGTAGCACAGGGACAGCGGTTACAGTCGCGTCTCCTCGCTTGTGCTGTGCCTTTCCTGGGCTTGTTTCACAGACCTTGGTCACATACCCAGCAGCCATCATACAGGCCGCTCGCAGGAGGACGGCAGTATTGGGTTTATCGTGGGCTGCCTGGGTTCTTAGGGGAGATGTGAACATAAGGGAAAGGCGGTAGTTCCTTCCCTGCAGAGGATGCATGTGGAGCTCTTCCTTCCAAGTCTGGCGTTGGTCCTGTTCAAGGAGGGGCTGTATCTAATTTAGGTAGGAAGATACAAGTAAAATCTGCGTATTACTGCAAGGATTGAGCTGGGAAAAAGCAGCACAGCAGGGTGCGGGGATGTATAGAAATGTAGACCATGGAAACAGGATTTGGGCATGGAAGAATGTGCCACAGAAAAACAGCTGTGGTGGCTCAGACTGAGGATTTGTCTTCCCAAGTACCCTGCTTCCAGCAGTGCACATGAGGAGGCATGCAGTGAAAAGTAACAGCAGCAAAAGTGTATCTATAAATACCTGCTGTACTCCCCTGAGACTCTCAATTTCCATCTCCTTTCAGTTCAGGGGGTTTCCTGAGCCTGACATCATTTACCTGTCCCCCTGACAAACCCCTCTGCCAAGCATTTGTCCCATGCCCTTGCACGTGTTTTGCATCCTGAGCACCGTTTGCCGAAGGGCTCCACAGATCCACCAGGCACTGTGAAAAGGGCTGGTCCTTCTCAACTTTGAAACTTGGTGTTGTTTAACAGCTCTTGGTTATTATTCTGGAACAGAAATGAACACCCTCTCCAGTGTCTCATGGGATCTACTTTCCTCACTCATCATTTCACAGCTCATGTTAGTCCATCTTCTGAAGTCAGTCATCTCTGAAGCGGAACAATTCAAGCTGACTCTGTCACTCCTTAAATATAAATCATTCCAAAGCTTTGGTGTTCATTCTGCTCTTCTCTGAACCTTTCAGGTTCCAGGGTCTACTTTTGGAGATGTAGGCACAGTTCTCAAAATGTGAGCAAACCAGATCCAAAGCAATACTTTCTGTACTGTTCTCTCCTCCTTTCCTAATGATCCCTCACGTTGGATTTGTCTTCCTGATCACTACTGAATGATGATACAGTGACAGATAATAAAGAAATCGGAGACATAACAGCAAGAAAACAATGAGCTGAGTCAAAGTCCTCTGGGAAAGGATGGTGATGGAGAAAAATGAGATGGTGTTAGCGGCTTCTTTTATAAAACCCTAGACCTTAATGTCTCTTTAATATCAAGAATAAATATTACTGCGAATTGTCAATATGCCAGAGATTAATGTTCCAGCTGCAAACTCAAGAATAAAGGAATGTGATATTGTACTTCCTTATCCCCACCAGCCAAAGTAGTTTGGACATTATAGAAGAACTAGTTAACAGTAAATAATTTTGGACCAGAGTGTTGATGATGTGACGGTATAGGATCGTAAGTATATGTAGTGTAGTATACGTGTGGTGTAGTCATGGGGGTAGCTCTTAGAACTCAGCTAGGTAATCATGGAGGAGGAGGAAGTCTGGGTTTTTTTCCATAGCAAGGAGTTTACTTGTGAAAGCCTCACACTATCTCTGAGAAGATAAAGAGCAAGAATTTGAGGGAAGAATGATCCATCACAGAGAATGATCCATCAGAGAAAGCAGATGGCTGACAAAGGACTCGAATTACGTCCATAAACCTCCTTACTAGAGGAAAACAGATAGTTAACAAGGACATAAATTAGCTCAAACTCATAAGAACACTGCAAGCTCGAACGACCCTCACATTAAGGATCTGCGTAAAGGACTGATAAGCTAATTAGCATGTGAAGCAAGAGTAGGCGGGTTTAGGTAATAATTATGTATAGGCGTTAATAGAATATTCATTGTTTTACTGTATAAATGTGGGGTCAGTTCACTACATCGGGGTGCACGTTTTTGTGGTGGAGTGATCCCCCGTGCACCTGCGTGCAATAAACATACCTACTTTATAACTTCCCAGTTATAGAGTCTATTTCCATACATCATTGACAGCATTTAAATGGAATGGGAAAAAAGATAAAAAATACCTTTCTGAGGTTTGTTTTGTTTTGTGCTTTTTTTCCACAGGGAAAAATCTCCAATTTAAGAAAAGCAGTGAGTGGAGTTAATTGGTTTGTCAAGCTCAGGGGTTGCATATGAAGAGGTAGAAGACTTTACATCAGAAGTAGAAAATTATTCTGGAATTTGCATGGTAAAATAGAGAAAAAACAAATGAAGTTCTCTAGAGTTACCTGGACAAATGATTCCCAAGGAAGGATGCTAGGTGTAAACAGTCTATGGGAACGGATAGTTGGTCTGTGCAGCTAATTCTAAAGATCAGAAAACAGCCCCAAGTGCCAAAAGTCAAGCTGTTAGACCTTGCAGAGATGTGGGAAGATAAGTGCTGAAAGGTTTGATAACTGCATAAATAGAAACAAAATTTTAAAAGGAGGAAGTAGGGCTGCTGTGCACAGAGTTGGAGGCTGAGATCAAACAGTATTTGGATCACACTTAGATCAAGGGCCAGACCCAAGAGGGTGTACAGGGTTGTAATGCCAGGAAGTTAATTTGTCTCTGGGAACACAATTCACAATGCTGAGGAAGACGTCTTATTCCTTTGTATAGTAAATGAGAGAAAGTTACATTTCCAGGACTAAAATCTACTACAACCTGTGTGGAGTCTAAGCTGATCATGAGGAAATGCTGAAGATACTTGTCCAAAACACTGTCTTGTCGGGTTCTAAGTCTGTAACAAAGCTTCAGCCTCACTGGGTACACCTGTGTTAATAAAATGTGGTAAGGGTCCAGGATACAGTACCAGTCTGTGATTGTCCAGGCTAATTAATAGATTCTGTGTCCTGGGTCTGGCTAGGACAGGGTTAATTTTCACTAGAAATTGGGATGGGACACAGCCAGGACAGGTGACCCAAAATAGCAGAATCACACAGAATCACAAGATTGGAAAAGACCTTTAAAATCATCAAGTCCAACCATTCCCATCCTAAATCATATCCCTAAGTAGCTCATCTACCCTTTTTAAAAACATATCCAGGGAAGGTGACTCAACCACCACAATGTTAATTGTTTAACAACCCTGTCATTGTATGTTATCATTGCTACAATTGCTATATGCTGTATCAACAGTATTACAATAAGAATCACCCAAATTAATGAAGGATGAATACCTGTTGGAACTAGAACTGGCCTCAGCAACTTCCTTGAAATCAACCTGCAGATCGTGAGCATGGACCATCATAGAGTTTTTTCTTCTTTTTGCTAGAACTAAGAAGTTCTGTGTTTAAGAATCATTCATTGCACCTTAATTATTCATTGGAATTTTTTTTATTAAGCAGCTGGTCATCTCTTCTTAGTTTGTTGCAATCTGTGGAACTCAGGCCTTATTCACTCTGTTCTTTGCTATCCTGGACCTCACAGCTGGAAACGTCCAGCCAAATGACAGGCTGACCTGTCTCACAGTCAGGCTGCATGTAGGTATCCTGGCTACTTTTGGTGGAAGTCCTGTCTGCTGATGGGGCTGCAAAAGTAACACCTGAACAAAGGGAGGATCTGAAGGTATGTGCCCAGAGCTTGGTGGTGGAAGGTGCCAGGTGGCAATCTTCAAGGTGCGCTCTCTTTGGTTACAAAAACTTTGTGCAGTAGAAAAGAAACAGCTGGGAAGGAAGGGAGGAAGGGAAAGTTTATTCACTTTGCAGTTCAGGTTCCTTGGAGAAGATGTGCCAACATCAAGAGCTGAGCAAGTGGAATTATCAGCATCCAAGCTAGCATCCCCAAGCAGACTTCATAGCCAAGAGGCAAGGGAAAACCTGGAACAGGTCAGCTGAATATCACCCTGGGAGCCTCTAGGCTCTTACACTAGAGCAAGCTTGCAGCTGTGACCTTAGATGCTGGTATCTGTATTAGAGACATCCACAAATAATTAAAATGAGTCTCCATCCAGAACACCTTTCTAGAGCTCACTCCTGGTATTGGCTCTAAGGCTATTAAGTAAAAGAAGCTACACAAATGAAATCCCACTCCTCATTGCTAAGTCCTGTTGTTGTTTATTTGAGATGTGACATTATCATCACATTCAGTATTTCAGTTGTGTACAACTTAGGTTCATCCAGGCCATGTTGGGGAGGAGACTGAGTGACCCTGAGAGACATCCGTTTTGGGCAAGCTTATTAGTCTAATATATAAGCAGTCAATATAGCTGCTTGCAGAAAAGGGCTTAGGGACATACCCTAGTCCTGTTTAAAGAGCTAAGATGTGTGCAGTTACGTGTAATATGAAAACTTAACATGCAATTACAGGCCTGTCGTCTCACCTCAGTGCCTGGTATATCTATGGAGAAAATCATACTGGGAGTGATTGAAAAACACCTAAAGGACAATGCAGTCATTGGTCACAGCCAACACGGGTTCAGGAGAGGAAGGTCCTGTCTAGTCCCCCAGGGGTCTGTCTTGGGACCGGTTCTCTTTAACATCTCTTCCAATGACGTCGCTGATGGAATTGAGTGCACCCTCAGCAAGTTTGCGGATGACACCAAGCTGAGTGGTGTGGTTGGCACAATAGAAGGAAAGGAAGCCATCCAGAGGGATCTTGACAGGCTGGAAAGATGGGGGAACCCAGTGAGGTTCAGCACTGAAAAGTGGAAGGTCTTGCACTTGGGCTGGAGGAAGCCCAGACATAAGTACAGACTGGGATTCTGGTGGATGAGAAACTTCACATGAGCCAGCAGTGTGCTCTTGCAGCTCGCAAGGCCAATGGTATCCTGGGCTCCATCAGAAGAAGGGTGGCCAGCAGGGACAGGGAGGGGATTGTCCCTCTCTACTCTGCCCTCGTGAGGCCCCACCTGGAGTACTGTGTCCAGATCTGGGGCCCCCAATACAAGAAAGATGTGGAACTGTTGGAGAGGGTTCAGAGGAGCCACAAAGATGAGGAGCACCTGCCTTACAAAGAGAGGCTGAGGGAGCTGGGCTTGTTCAGCCTAGAGAAGAGAAGGCTGCAGATTGGCAGTTGTCTGAAGTGTTGGGCCTAGAGGGTGATAGTGAATGGGGTTACATCTGGCTGGTGGCCAGTAACTAGTGGGGTTCCCCAGGGCTCCATTTTAGGTTCAGTTCTTTTAACATTTTCAAAAACCACATGGACACAGGACTAGAGGGTTTCTTAAGTAAATTTGCAGATGACACCAAATTGGGAGTAGCTGTTGACTCTGCTGAGGGTGGAGAAGCCTTACAGAGAGACCTGGACGAATCAGAAAGCTGCACAATCAGCAACAGCATGAAGTTTAACAAGAGCAAATGCAGGACTCTGACCTGGGAAGGAGCAACCCTGCCTATGCATACAGACTGGGGGGTCAGATGCTGGAGGCCAGCCATGCTGAGAGGGATTGCTGGTGGTATCTTGACTCTGGGGAAGGGGGTCCCTTCCAGTTTCCACATTTGAATCATACTGGGAGTTAGGAGACATTTTTTCATCAATACCTCTCTAGATGAGTTGGTACAAACTGAGTGTCTGCCATCGATGGCAGAGGACTTGGTGTGGAAGGCTCAGCAGTCTTGGTTTCAGAGAGGCTGCATTGCAGCCCACCAAGACAGTCCACCGGCTGGAGGGTGGAATTCCACCTTTGGACCTCCCAGTCCCATCTGGGGGCGTATGTTGCATGGAAAGAAAGTGATGCTCAACCTATACATTTTAGCCACCCTTAGGTTTGCAATTCACAACATGTTCACTGATGCATCCTTGTGACCAGTGAGCCTGTAAAGCAGTTTTAGAATGCACCTTCTTGCAACACACAGAATAAACCAAATTAAACCTGATGATCTGTTTATCTGTCTCTTTTCCTCCTCTTGGTTGTTTGTGGGAATGACTTGCTCCTTCCCAAGTTATTCAGCCATACTATAATAACCATAAATAAAATGATTGAAGGATAATTACAAACAGGTATTTTCATTTCAATGGGAGGATCTTCTTTCCTGCTCTGGCCAGAGCAATACTCTCATGTTTCATCCTTTCTGGTTTACTCTGTTTCTTTTTAATCTGCGTGTGCACTGATGAATTCAGTGTCAGGTTCAGGGACCCAGGAATCAAAGCAAGTGCATCAAACAAAGCTGATGCAACAAGACCTGGGCCAAGAGGTCACGTTTGAGTCAGATGGTGGATTTTAAAATCTTCTCTGATGCATTTTATTCCTTTAATGCTGAAAACAAGGAGAGATGTGACTGCCAAAAATGGAGTCACCCCAGACTCAGGACAGTGAAATGGCAAGAAGAATATGTTTTCATAATTTTATTATAAATCTAAAGAGATGCCCTGGAATGTGCTCAGCCAAAGCTGTGGGAGGTGGTGTAGCGTAAGGCTTTTGTACTCCTTTGCAGATTATTTCTGTCTGAAGCCACCACCCTCATCCCACCCTTTTCTCTGTTAATGTTTTCTTAAAATAGCTACTTTACATTCTTAATAAAGTTGTTCTTTCACCTGCAAATACGCTTGAGCTGGGTTTCTCATTCATCTTCTCTGCCCCTGGGGTTTTTTTTCCTTTTTCCTATTAGGATTTAATGGGTGTAGCGGACTTCCTTCAGTCTCCTATGTTTATTTGGGGGGAAGCAGACCATGATTTTAGTGGAAATGATTAGCATCATTCACATGGTTTGTGCTCTCTGAAAGCACCAGAGATGAAAAAGAGTTTTGTAATTTCTGCTCTTGAAAGATCATTGTTTCTGCTAAAGGCATTTAGCATTCTCCAAGCTGTGAAAAGCTATCATGCACAGGCTTAGCATGGAAAAGGCTACATCCAGGCATGCCAGAGGATACTGAGAAATGGTGAGACAATTTTCTAGGGAAATCCACACTGTCTATGACGTGTGCTGTTCTTTTGACTTTGCACATTTATTAAAAAGTTGAAAAATAGGCTGGATTCAAATGGACTTTCCCTGTGTTGTAGAACAGGTGTTTGGTTTTCATTTTCATGGAGTTTTAGTCAGAATCACAGAATCACAAGGTTGGAAAAGACCTTTAAGACCATCGAGTCCAACCATTCCTGTCATATGCCTAAGCCTCTCGTCTACCCTTCACATCCAGGGCTGGAGACTCAACCCCCTCCCTGGGCAGCCTGTTCCAGGCCCTGACAACTCTTTCAGGGAAAATTTTTTTCCTAACATCTAATCTGAACCTGCCCTGGAGCAGCTTTGTGCCATTTCCCCTTGTCCTATCATCTGTCACCTGGCTGAAGAGACCAACGCCCATCTCTCTACAACCACCCTTCAGGTAATTGTAGGCAGCGATAAGGTCTCCCCTCAGCCTCCTCAAGGCTAAACATCCCCAGCTCCCTGAGCCATTCCTATGATTGCCCTCCAGTCCCTTCAACAGCCTTGTTGCCCATGTCTGGATGAGCTCCAGGACCTAAATGTTCTCTTATGGTGAGAAGCCCACAACTGGACACAGTCTTACCATAGTTGTCTACAGCCTTACTGCTGAGATCCTGTAAGTCATGTTACACTTAGCAGATTCCTCACATCTCAAACGCACAGCAAGAAACTCCAGCGGATCACCTCCTGGGCCCTGTTCTGTAGCGGAGCCTGTAGGTAGCTCGCTCATTGGCAGGACAGGACTAACTAGACATTCTTCCCCCTGCACCAGGTACAGCTGGTTCTGCACAAGCCAAACCCCACGGGAGAAGGAGCTTCACCCCAGTGTGTTGCAGAACCCATCTAGTTACACTCTTTTTGTGTGTGCTGGAGACAAAGACACCTGAGGCCATTTGACCTCTCCTGGGAACATGTCACAGTCTTGATTTATGGGTCAGTGGATAAAACATTCATTTTATCACCTGAAGTGAAATCTCTGACTCTACTGAACTCAGTGTAAAGTACCCATTGAGTGTCTGTTAACCTGAATTTCCACCTCAAATTATATACTAGGATTTGTCCATTCTACTTGCCCAGGCTTTTGTCCTGCCCCTTGGTAGTGGAAAACATCTTCCTCTAGGACTGAGGAAGAATTAAATCCTATAGCATCCTCTAAACAAACAAGAGCAAATATAATTCATATAATTTGTTTAAAGTTTGGATTCAGGGAGAGCCACAACCTCTCTGGTTTGGGTTCTTTTTTTCCCTTTACCAAGAATCACAGGTCCAGGCAACAAGTGTCACAGACTTTAACTTCAGAGATAAAGCATTTCTCCAATGAGGGTCAGCCCTAAGATTTAAAATACTGGTTCAGGTCACCCTCAAATAGCTCAATGAATCTTTAGTATCTTTTAAAAGCTGCATTAATGAATAAATTACAGGTGAAGAGAGAGATTGTAAATATTTTTTTTGTTTCTGTGTATGTCAAGACCCAAATAAATTTAAGTCCAGAATTATTCATAGGAAGAATTCTAGGTTGGCCAAAACTGTGTTTTAGCATGAACTAAATTATTCAAACTACAGAAAGTCCTTCCAGCTCCTGTCTGCCTCCCCATCTACAGCGGTACCCTGACAAATTTCAGCTGAATTTGGAGAAAAAGCAGTTTAATTCCCTTGCTCTCAGCTCACAGGCTACATCCAAGTCCTGCAGATTGTTGTTTGTCCCCGTTTCAGTGGTTTTCCTCCTCCGCCTCCACAGGTAAAAGCCTCAGCTGGGAAACTGGAAGCAAGAAGAATGGCCGCTTTGTGGTTTACGGTACACGCTGGTGTGTACTCTCTGTGTGTGAAGATTATGACTGGGTGTTTTTTGCATTCCTGGGCCAAATGATGATGGCAATAGAAGAATTATTTTCTTGTAACTGGCAGGGACTAAAGCCAGTGCCACATGATTTCTCACACTTTTAGTTTCCTATCTTGTGCCTTGGCAAACACCTTTTTCTTGTGCCTTGACAAACTCTGGCATGCCCTGCTCATACCCAACCAAAATGTTGCAAAAATGGACTCCTCCCTAGCCTGGTGTACTGACCTCATGATTCTCACTTTGCAGCCTTTCACTGTCTCTCTTTGTAGTTTGTACCAAACAGTGTCTGCTGGTCTGTACTGCACAAGGCTTTGCAGGTCCTCTTTCCTCCTTTAGTATTTACAGATTGCTGTCCACCTCCAACCAGCCACAGTGTCACACAACTGTGGCCAAGTCTTTTGATGCTATAGGAATAAAAATAACAAGCACTGTTCCAGTTAGTAAATCTCTTTCTTCATACAATGAAGTCAAATCAATAGAACTGAAGGATCCCAGTCCAATCTATAGAACTGTCATCAGAAACTCCAAGCTGTTCACTTTCTGGTATGTCCCATCTTTGACATAAGCAAGTTTTATCAAACCAATCTATATTTTTAGTGATAAGTCTATTAAAAGAAATATCAAAATAAAACTGATTCCAGGATGTATGCTGAAGGAACTCCCTGCTCTGGCAGGGGTGTTGGATTAGTTGATCTTTCAAGGTCCCTTCGAACCCCTAACATTCTGTGATTCTGTGATAAGTAACCTTCCTCCAGGTCACCAGTCATCCTCAGACACAATATCATCTCCATTCTTAGTTCCTTACCACCTCTCACCTTCTTTGCCACTTAGTTCATCTACTCATCAGCTGGTTTCCAAGACAAAATCACAGAAGCATTAGGTTGGAAAAGAGCTTTGAGATTGACGAGTCCAACCGTTTCTGTCCTCTACTAAATCCTAAGCACCTTGCCTACCCATCCTTTAAATATATCCAGGGATGGTGACTCAACCGCCTCCCTGGGCAGCCTGTTCCAATGCCCTTTGGGTGAAGGATTTTTCCCTGATGTCTAATTTGAACCTGCCGTGGCACAGCTCGAGTCTGTTCCCCGATACCTCTCTATCATTTACTGCACTCCAACTAGATTAGATCTGCTGCGTTTCTCTTGACCATTCCATGATCCTATTATCATATATTGGCAACATCTCAATCATTTAGATCACCTCAATCTCAAGTGGCTAGTCTTATGTTTTACTAAGTAAGATGGGTTGTGTCCTGTTCCCTGTTCTTGAGGACAAGCTGCTTAGCACAGCTTGCATCCATGCAGCAAACTCCTTTTCTCCAAAACCAGTCCAAAGCAAGGTGGCCGCCTCCAAACTGCTCACTGGGAAGAGGAATACCATGCTGTCCCATGAACTGTGCCCCGGCATTGTCTGGGGAAGGGCTGTCTTGCACAGACGGTTACCATAGCAGGACAGGACGTTGTGGTTTAGCCCCAGCAGGCAGCTGAGCACCACAGGGCCACTCACTCACCCCTCCCCCCGCAGGGTGGAGAGGAGAATGGGAAGACAGAGGCAAACCTCATAGGTTGGGATGACAGTTTATTGGAACAGCAAAGAAAGAAGGAAACAACAGTATTTATAGCAGAATATGACAAAACTGGTGATACACAATGTATTTTCTCAACAGCAACCATACACCTCACACTGTACACTCAGATCCATCCTGAAGCCAGACTGTCCCTGAGCCACATGCCCTGGAGCTGTGCTACTGCTCCCTGACTAGCCCCCTTTTCTACTGAGCATGACTATGGTATGGAATACGATACCCCTTTGGCTAGTTTGGGTCACCTGAGCTGGCTGTTTCCCCCCACAATGTCTGGTGAAAATTAACACTACCCTAGCTGGACCTAGGACGTTATCTATCCCTTTTTGCATTTCCATCATGCCCAGATTCAACACTTACCTTAATCACCACCATTTTTGCTTTTACACACACACACACACACACACACACACACACACACAGACATCATACCCTTAGTCTATAGGCGATCCCTTGAAAATGTCTGTTGAGTTCATTTAGTCCGTGACTTTGGGCTCCATCTGTTCTAACAGTCTCTCAGGGCAGGACCGATGTGCGCTGTTGAATTGTTGCATGCTCTGGTGTATCTGTCATGGTCCATGACCATGGTCCATGTTTGCAGTCTGCAGGTTGAAGATATGTTGATTTCAAGGCAGTTGCTGGGTGCAGGTTCCTGAGGCCAGTTCTTGTTTCATCATTGCAGCATTCATCCTTCATTAATTTGGGTGTTTCTCACTGTTAAACCCTTGATGCAGCATGTAGCAACTGTAGCAATGATAACATACAACGACAGGGTTACTTAGCAATTAACATAATACAGTTCTATTTATTTATTTATTTATTTTATTGGTTATTCTCACCCCAAATCAGAAACCCTTGAGGTACACATCACATTTCCACATTCTTCCCCATCATCCACCAAGTACACCCAGGTGGTATTCTTAAAACAGTATCTCGTAAACCTGAACAGGGCTTAAAACGCATTCAGGAGATGTAACAATAGGAACATGTTGGCTTGAACATCGCAAGGGTATTCCAAATTCTCAAAAGCTGCTCTAACCAGCCTGAAGGGAAAAAGGGGAGGTGAAAGAATGGGAGACAGTATCCCCCTCCTCTTCCCCTTAGATTGCATGTGACTATTAATCAGTTCAAAGGGATGTGGACTGAGGTATGGACAGGACAGCAAGACCCCATACATATACCAGCTTAAGCTCATGACCAGTATCTGGAGCTGTGCCACCCCTCCCTGACTAGCCCCCTCCCTGACTAGCCCCCTCTTCTGCTGAGCATTACTATGGTATAGAATGCCCCCTTTGGCTAGTTTGGTCACCTGTCCTGGCTGTGTCCCATCCCAGCTTCTGGTGAAAATTAACCCTATCCTAGCTGGACCCAGGACATTATCCTAGAACAACTTACTCTTCTTTGGCCTGTTACTTCTACCTGGCGTTCACAGGTATCTCAGCATTACATAAACGAGATGTTCTTTTTCCCGAAGCCATAATCTCAGACTGCCACCTTATTTACACAGCCACATCCATCAGTGAGCACAGGACCCGAACCAGGGTTCTAGGGCAGAAGGGGGCTGCAGCATGAGAGGTGCCGCTCTGAGTCTCACCTGGAGCAGCTTCTGAGGCAGAACAGCGAGGAAACGATGCTGGAAGGTTTTCTGGTAGTGCACACCCCAACATGTCCACCAGCCTTTCCAGCAGGTAACTGTTAATGCGTGCGGTGCGGTCATAATGGGCATTAAACATTTATTTCTTTTAATAGAGAATCAATTTTCCCCGGGGTCTGCCGGCCTTCCCGGGACCCGCCTCGCTTCCCCTCCCTTCCGCCCGGCTCCCTGCATGCCTAGCCTGTTCCCACTCAGTTTGGGGCGGGAGGGAGGGGAGGGGAGGCGGAGCTGAGGGCTTTCTACCGGAGGTGTACACAGAGGTAGCGTGGAGCTTCCTCGCTTGCTGCCTGAGCCCCTCGGAGGAGCGCGGGTAAGTGCCGGGTGCGGGATTGCCCTGCGGCGGGCAGGCCGGAGCGGGCGGGGGGAGGCGGCCCCGGCCCCGCGCCTCAGCGTCCTTTTTTTTGCATGATGCAACTAACCGGCGTGGCGTGGGGGATGTGTCCGGTGCTGCACCGAATCCTCTCCCGCCAAAACAGCCGCCTCTCCATTTTCTTTCCGTGGCTTACTTCTGCCCGCGGTCCCCGGAAGGTCTATGCCGGAGCGCAGCTGGGAGCCATCCCTCGCCTCCCCCCGACTCCTTCCTCCCTGGCTTTCTCCCTCCTCGCGTTGGCGGGGCCGCCTCCCGCTTCTCTGCCTAGGGAGGGATCCCCCGAAATGCCGGGGCCGCCCGCCCGGCGGGAAGGGCCTTTACTCGGTGTGGGCATGGGGAACCTGGCATCATCGGCACCATGTGCCCTTGGGCCGGCGGAGGCGGGCGTTGCTGCCTCCAGCCACGTTTTCCCCCTTCCAGAGCAAGCAGCAAGCCAGGGTGGGGTTGGGGAAGCTTTTCTAAGTGCAAGAGTGTTTCCCAGCTAACCCGTTGTCTTGGTTATCCTTGTGCCGTAGCGTGCTTTGCCGGGAGGTGAAGGCCCAGGTGTCAAGGAGAAACCCTGGGCCGTGTCCCTGTTGGTCTTTCCATGTGGAAGGCAACCCCTGAGCAACTTGCCTGCTGTGCCCTGCTTGCCTCCAAATGGAGAAATTACCGAAAATGCAGGCACCGTTTGCAGCTCTAGAGCCGGCCCCACATGCTGGGGGTTGCTGCTGCCTGCTGTTTCTGAACCTGCTCCTGTGACAAAGACAGGGACCGTTTTGTTCGTCAGTGTTTCACAGGCAGCTGCCCTGGCTGACAGATGGATTTCTTCTTTTGCATATTGGATGTGTGTTTGTGGCAGGCAGCACGAGGAGAGAACACTGGAAAACCTCAAGAGGGATCTTATATATAGCTAAGGCTGGACAGAAAGATTTGGGTTATGTACAGAGTTGCTAATTAATTGTGTTAATTAGGGCTGCGGGAAGCCTTAGTTTTGGAGCAGGGTGCTGCTGTTGCAGGGGCTGCACAGGTTCAGGACAAAAAGGCCATTGCAGCTCTAAAGAGCTCACAGGCTGCAGGTCTGGGCAGAAGAGCGGTGGCGATCCTGGGGCAGCTGCTGTGTGTCTGCAAAGTGGTTCTGCCACCTGTATGTGGCACGTGTTGTCATTTACAACTGTTAACTTTGCACTTGAGCAACAACCTCGCAGTGATATCCAACTTCCGATGGACTGGTGGACACCCTGCCTCTCTCTGCCCATCTCCAAGGGCTTCACTGAGCTGTGGCAGCAAGCAGGGAAGACGTGGTCACACGTGTAGGCATTGCCCGTGCCCCTCTGAAGCAGGACGTCTCTACCCCTTGGAGCTCAGTGATGTTTGGCTATCTCCAAGGCAGAGGCTATGAACACTTGGAGAGAACAGGCAGGAACGTACCTTTCTGGTCAGGTACTCTGTGGACTTGTGTGCCTTCAGCAAGAAACTGAAGTGCCTTTTAGACAGGGACTGTGTACTTGTGCAGTTACACTGCATGTCTGCAAGTGCTTACCCTGGTGCAAAGAAGGAACAAGCTTGTTGGTTGCCAAAGATCGCAAAAGTTATTTTGCTTTCAAGGATTTTCAGTGTTGTGTGTTCTGAGCAATCTGAAGTGGTCACTCCTTGACTACTGCACTGCATGCTTGGTTTACATGGTCAGATTGTTTTTTCAATAAACCTGTTTCCAGAGCGGGAGGACTGCTGGGTGTTTAGCCTCTCATGTATGCCATTTTCCTGGGATGTGTGAAGTTTTGAGCGTTGCTTCATGTTTTGGATGGGCTGTAACTTGAGGCCAGCTTGGCTTCTAATTCAAGCAGTTTGGTTGTGAGTGTGGGCGAGACGTGTGATTGCAATACGCTTTTCACTCCACGTGGAGAGAAGGATTTTCTATACAGAAGGAATTAGACAAAAAAGGGAACATGTAACTCTTTCTCCAGTCTAATCAGCTGTGAGAGAACATGTAACTCTTTTTCCAATCTAATAAGCTGTGAGAGCAACCAGTTCTCAACTGTATTTTTGTTGACATCTTTGTTATTCCCCTATTTTTTTTACCCACAGCGTGCTGTGAGATTTCAAGCAGGGTTTGTCCCTGCGTTGTGGTGTGTCTGAGCTCTGTGTCTCTGGTTTAGGTTATGTGACAGATGGGCAAGGGTTGATGCGTGCCAATCTAGCTGGTGATGAGCGTGGCTGATGGTGTGGTTTGTGCAAGAGGGAGGGCAGAAAGATTTGGCGGTCATTGCTTAGTCTCAGAGGGGAAAGAAGAAAGCAAGAAATACGGCTCATGTAAAGGAGGGCAAGGGATCTTGTTAAAATTACTGCCTTTACTGCCTCAGGTTCACCATTGATCTTCAAAGTTCCTCAACAATGATCCACCAGGACAGGTTAATGAGACTTTAGCAGCCTTTCAGAAATGTCACTTCCAGCTTTCAGACAGTAGAAGAGAATATGGTGCCTTTAATTCTCATCTCTCAGCCTCTATCGATAATGCCAAAAGAATGGGGCAGGAGGAAGAGAGGGTGATTTACTTTGGGTGCAGATGCAACTGGTGAGTGCTGCCTTCATCCTGGTGAGGATATCGGCAAGACCACAGCGGTGCCATGGGGCAGAAGGGGATGTGGCAGAGCCCCTTTGGCTCTCCTGAAGGATGAGCTAAGAAGCCCTGTTGACTTAAAAGAGTATGTGTAGAAACTAGTGGCATTGACCAGCATGGTGGAGAACTGTGGAGTGCTAGTTAGATGGTTCTGGGGAGAGGTGGTTAGCATCGAGTCCAGTCTGTACTGACTCGGAGTTAGTAGCCCGGGGTGGATCTTCTCTGCTCTCTACACTGGTGTTTGACAGTATCTTTTTTTGGGTTTTTTCTATTACAGACTATATCCTCATCCTTTGCTGTTCTAGGGCCAATATCCTTGTAAACCTGCCATGTGCTGAATGGTGGTGAAGGTGGCATTCATTTTGCCAAATGTAGTAGTCGTCTACAACCAAGGTAGTCCTGGCTCCTGTTATGGTAAGCAAGGGGGGTGCTGGACGTTCCTAGGGTGTGATTCATCCCAGCCCAGTATGCTTGAAACAGATGAGTTGTGACCTGAAAGCTGCTTTCCACTGACTATAAAAGGAGGCATTGGAGGATTAGCTTGGATATAGAAGTCTGCACTATAAATGTCTGTTTATCTCAGTGAACTTGTGAGGTTTTCAGACTTCTCAGTGACTTAGGAAGAGTCGTGGGTGTTTGTGGGTGGGCTTGCTCTGGCATTTGAGCACTCCCTCCGTAGTACTGTTGCTGCTGTATCACTGGTTACTTAAACCTACCCCCCCAAAAAAACACCCCAACAGCAGCAAAACAAAAAGGTGGAGCTGTCAGTCAACGCCTGGAGGCAGACACCTACCCGGTGACTATCCACCAGCTGCAGGATTCCTGACAACTGCCTGTTGCTCCTGGACAGTTTGGGGTTGTCAGGGGTCAGAAGCTGGAGTTCCCACCTTCCCACTGCGGTTTGTAGAAACATAGGGACCCTGTTCACCCTGACAGTGTTGTCTGGAGACAACATCCCTTGGTGGTGGGTCAGCAGCTGCTGTCCTTGCCAGGGTCCCTGACTCTGCTGGAGACCACCAAGGTGGTAGGTCATAAATCCTGCGAATGGTGTCTGTTCCAGAAGTGCAATATTTCAGAGGTTCCAAAATACAGTGAGATTTTTTTGAGTTATGTTTCCTTGCAGGAAACTTATTTCACAGAGGTGCAATTTCTGTGTGGTCAGGAGTTGCAGTAACTGCTGTAGGAAGAAATGTGCTGCCAGCTTCTTTGCTGAGCAGGATCCCTCATTAAATTTTCCTGTTAACCTAAATTGTTCCTCAATGCCTACCATGTTGTGCCTTGACCCCTTTTCTGAGAAATCCACATGATTGCTATATTTACCAAAATACTAAATTTATTATGGTCTACTTCATAGTAGCATTTATCCTAGTGTTTTCTAATACCTCTTTCTCCTGCCTTTTTCTGAGATGAAGAAAAACTCCTGAGCTCCTTTTCATCAGACTTCCAGACAAATACCCCAGCTGCCTTTTATGAGCTGTACAGATTTTGCAGTTCAGTTCTCTCTTGCCTCATTATTTTCCACATCCTTGTCATTTATTTGTATCTCTCCTTGTTGATCTTATTCACCCACTTAATTTTAAAGTTACAGGGATGAGGATTTTACTTAGTATCCTTATTTTTTCAAGATCTGCAATGAATTACTGTCCTTATTTCCTGAGTGAGCTGTGCTTTTCTTGAAATTTAGTGGCTATTTGGTCATCTACTTCTGAAAGTTTATTATAAGCCACCCTGGAGTTCTAAAAAAAGAATTAAAGAACAATGAGCCGCTTATTTAGCTAGGTAAATAAGCTAGGTCCCTGGTACTGGTTGAGGTAGATGGTTAAAACCCCCTGTACCAGATTATTTATTTATTCCTGGAACCTGTTCTGTCAGATGAGAAGGTGTTCTCAAAATGAATAGCTGTGTGTGCTGTGACCCATATTCTTCCTGGCTGTGTGTGAGCCTGACCATTTTCCTTTGCCAGGTATTTGAGTATCACTGAGAAGAGCTGAGCTGAGTTGTAGGGTAGATGCCCATCACCTCTGGCTGCAGTTGTGCCTACTGAGAGGTTTGCTGCTGGCTTCCCAAGGGCAAAGGCAATCGCTGCTTCAGTTTTGTGACGGATAGGCTCGTGAGAGCTCTCCTGGCTTGTTTCAGCTCAAACGGGGTAGGGCACCACCGGCTGCTTCAGTGGTAGGTCTTGGCTAACCCAAGTAAGCAGCTAGGTTTGGCCTTTGAAGGGGAAGAGGGAGGGAAGAAGGAAAAAAATAAGGGAAGACAAAAGCAAACCTCATGGGTTTACTGGGACAGCAAAGGGAGTTAGAAAGAACAGTAACAAGACTTAGAGCAAAATACGCAAAACTGATGATACACAATGCAGTTTCTCACCAAACTGCACAACTCAGATCATACAGCTCAGAGCCATCCTGAAGCTGGACTGTCCCCAAACCATGCATCCTGGAGCTGCTGGAACACTGGGCTTAGGAGAATTTAATTCCAAAGGATCTGCTTTCTCATACTGCCTCTGCAGTGGGGTTGGGAGGTTTTACAACTCTGTGGACAGTGGGAGAACAGGAGACCCTCCTGTGGAATCTGGTGTCAGTAATCAAAACCAATTCTACAAAATAAGGAGGGGAAAAAAAGTAAAAGTACAGGCTGTAGACAGTAACAAAATCAAACAACTAGTTACACCAGTACTGGCTTAATTTGGGAATGATGATGTAGGAAATTAATTCAGACGTGTCTGTGTCAGAAGTAGACTTGCTGTGCAGGACATGACTGTGATGTGGTAAATTAACTGGTTTGTTAAACTGAAGAACTGAAAAGCTGCCTTTATTGGATGGAAGATTCTGAAAACAAACTAGTTGGAAAAACTGCTGTTGAGTTTGAAGAACTAGGTGATTTTCTTGAAATTACTCTCTTATAATGTAGTTTCAGCTAGCAAAGTAAATAATGTGTTGTATCTTGTTGAATTTGGTGGCATTCTATGATGGGGTTGCAACATTGATGGATAAGGGAAGAGTGACAGATGTCATCGACCTGGGCTTGTGCAAAGCATTTGATAACTGTCCCACATGACAGCTTTATCTCTCAATTGGAGAGACGTGGAGTTGACATGGGTCACTCAATGGATAAGGATTTGGCTGGATGATCGCATTCAAAGAGTTGCGGTCAACAGCTCAATGTCCAAGTGGAGACCAGTGATGAGTGGTGTTCCACAGGGGTCAGCTCTGGGACCAGCACTATCCAACATCTTTGTTGGCAATAGAGTGCACCCTCAGTAAGTTTGCTGGTGACACCAAGCTGTGTGGTGAGGTTGAAATGCTGGAGGGAAAAGATGCCATCCAGAGGGACCTTGATGGGTTTGAGAGGTGGGCCTGTGTGAACTGCATGAAGTTCAACAAGGCCAAGGGCAAGGTCCTGCACATGAGTCTGGGCAACCCCAAGCACAGCTCGAGGCTGGGTGGTAAATGGATTGAGAGCAGCCCTGAGGAGAAGGACTTGGCGACGTTGGTGGACCGGAAGCTCAATATGAGCCAGCAATGTGCAGTTACAGCCCAAGAGGCCAATGGCATCCTGGGCTGTATCAAAAGAAATGTGGCCAGCAGGTTGAGGGAGGTAATTCTGCCCCTCTGCTCTGCTCTGGTGAGACCTCACCTAGAGTATTGTGTCCTGCTCTGGAGTCCCAGACAGACAGAATTTGAGTTGTTGGAACAAGTCAAGAGGAGGCTCGTGAAGATGAACAGAAGGCTGGAGCACCTGTCCTATAAAGACAGGCTGAGAGAATTGAACTTGTTCAGCCTGGAGAAGAGAAAGCTTAGGAGAGTCCTTTCTCTGGGGATACTATATTGAATCCTTCCAGTACCTGAGGGGGTCTACAAGAAAGCTGAAGAGTGGCTATTTATCAAGGAGTGGAGTTATAGGACAAGGGGGAATGGGTTTAAATGAAAGAGGATAAATTTAGATTAGATATTAGGAAGAAATTCTTCCCTGTGTGGGTGGTGAGTCCCTGGCACAGGCTGCCCAGAGAAGCTGTGGCTGCCCCTCCCTGGCAGTGTTCAAGACCAGGTTGGATGGGACTTTGGGCAACCTGGTCTAGTGGAGGGTGTCCCTGCCCATGGCAGGGGTGGTGGTCCTAGATGATCTTTCAGTTCCCTTCCAACCCAACCATTCTGTGACTCTGATCTTTAGAAAATATTCCAGAGGGGATTAGTTGGCTCCGTAACCAGAACATGGTCTTTCATCCTTAGTTGCTGATTGAACTCCACTTGGGATTGCACACTGTGTGACAGCTGTTCAGTGACCCATGTCAGACAATTCCCAAGCAAAGGATGCTGTGGCATGCTGCGCTGTTTGTTTCTTTCTTTCCAAAAAGTTCACAAAACAGGATGACCTGTAACATATGTGTTGTGAAGATTTTTATTCTGTTTCACTTTGCAGTAGCAGTTGGTGCATCTGACTGATCTGTGGGCCTCTAGCATCTGCTCAGTTCAGGAAAGGTACCAACACGAGCAAAAGAGTGAAAAGATTTAAAAGATTCAGGCAACTGGAGAAGAGCAAATGTTTATGCCTTATGCTTTGCTCTGAAGGCACGGGGATCTGTGTTCAGGCAGTCCTGAAATACACAACTTTGTCCAGAAAATCCTCTTATTTTTGAGGAACTCATTAGGAGGAGTTGTTCTTGTAGGGGAGGTGGACTTTTGAATTGCTAAGGTCCCAAAGACTGTTCAGACACTTTTACATCTTTCTATTAACTGCCCAGAGAAAGAGAGGTGGTTTTGCTTCTGCTGGCTGTAGGTTCAGTCCATTTTTTGTCCTGAGGAGAACTCTTGAATTCCTGGTGGAGTTTTCCTAGAAATCTGCTAGAGTCCTGCAGTAGCTAGGGCAAGCAGGTGTCTCTGGAGGATCATTCCTCCCATCTCTCCTCTGAAGGAATAAAATTATACTTGGAGATCCCTGTTTCTGCCTGTTGATGTGATACCCTGAGCCCAAACATCTGTTTTGGAGTTGGCTAAAGCTAGTTGAGGGGAGTTGTACCACTCATAACGTGGCTGGCATTTGGAGAAACACAAGGATATCCTTCCTTCAAGGTAACTTGTGTAAGTATGAAGGCACACTTGTTCTTTGCTCCAGATGAACCATCACAGATGTCCAAGTACTTTTGAACCTGCCTTTTACTTCGGAGGAAATACCTGGAGAGCAGACCAGCGGGGCGCGGGGCACTATCGAAAGCACAACTGCAGCTCTTTGCTTTTCATGCTGCTGTTTGGACCCTTGTGGGGGAAAAATGCTAATTGTCCTTTGTTTCATAGCTATTTTGCTTTAAAATCACTTTTTCTTCCCCCAAATCCCAGTGTGGTGGAACTAAGGAGAATACTTTACAGCCAGTAGTTTGCTCCCTTCCCTCCTGCTGTTGGTTAAAGAGCTTAGCAACAGCAGCAGCAGCTCATTATACATGTTCTAGATAAGTGACATGAGGAGAGGTAACACTGTATGTGCTTAGAGAAGTACCTTGAAATGTTTAATTAAACACCTCTCGGAGATTGTCGTATGTAGGTCTTTCTGTTTACTCCCCAGCCCTGTAAATGCAGCTGAGTGATTTCTTTGATGCTGAAATGATGATATGGAAAAATAAAGTAAGGTTTTTAAAATGTATTAGCAGAATGAATAATATTAGTGATTTTTATCCTAATAAAAAGTTCATGCTTATTCCAAACAAGATGCTTTTTCTGTTAGAGATGCACTAATTCTTAGGGATAGCAGTATAATTTCCCTCTAGAGGACTAAGTGCTGGGTGACTTCGGTCATACCTGTCACTGGGTTCCAGGTGCAGGTTTTCACAGAATCAGAGTTGTAGGGGTTGGAAAGGACCTTGAGAAATCATTTGGTCCAACTCCCCTGCCAAAGCAGGTTCCTTAGGACAGGTTACAAAAGTAGGTGTCCAGATGGGTCTTGAATATCTCCAGAGAAGGAGACTCCACAACCCCCCTGGGCATCCTGTCCCAGTGCTCTGTCACCCTCACTGTGAAAAAGTTCTTCCACATATTGGTGTGGAACTTCCTATGCTCCAATTTGCAGCCATTGCCCCTTGTCCTGTCTCCACAGACCATAGAAAAGGGGCTGGTTATTTGCCCCTGTGTTCCACACTTGAGATATTTTATAAACATAAGATCCTCTCCCAGTCTTCTTTTCTCAAGGCTGAACAGCCCCAGTTCATTCAGCCTTTCCTTGTAGGGGAGATGCTCCAGGCCTTTAATCATCTCAGTAGCCCTACAAAGGGAGCAGACCAGGCTCCAATGGAATTAGAAATCTGAGTAAGATTTTAGCCTACAACTGCTACGGCTTATGAGATTGAATGACAAGTATACGGCAAGCATTTATCTATCTATTTATTTATTTATTTATTGCTCATGGGAGTTAATTTCTTCTGCAAGTTGACCTGTGCTTCTGAGCAAGCCAGAACAAGCTTCCTTCATGCAGCGGTGTGAGTTGAGAGCTGGCTTTCTACTGCACAGATGGCAAACCAAACTCTTAAGTCTGGCTACAAGGTAATGCCTCCCTGTGCGCAATGGAGGGGCTGAGTCCATGCTGTGTTTTGCAGCAGCCTCATGGCTGGGCTCTAGTCAAACCTGCCAGCCTTTTGCATTTCTTACCTGTGGGTACCTCTGCATTGTCTCTGGTCTTTCTCCTCCCCCATCTATCACACCCATTCGAGATAGTTACGAGCTTTCTGCACAAATCCATCTTCAGGCTGGCCAGTGTACACCCTGCTCACTGAGGGGTGTAGGGCCCCTCTGTGTGGTGTCGTCAACAGTGAGACCTGAAACACGCAGCTTGTGGTCTGGCTCCCATTTCATCTGGTGGGTGTCATCTTTCCTTTTGCTTTTTTTTTGGGAAAAAGCTGCCAACCTTCAGCAAGTCTTGATTCCATCCCAGGCAGGAGTGGAAAGCCTGGCTGTGCTTGGACATCTCTTCACCAGCCCTTCCCCATCAGCAGCTGTGTAGCCTTGAACATTTGGATTCAATGGAAGCAAAACTCCCCTGAACAGCCTCTTTGGCTGCACTGGTTTAATCCCAAGCACTGCCAGCTACCCATGTTTCTGACACTGCAACGTTTCTGTTCTCCCCCCACATGCTGCAGCAAATTGTGGGGGACTAAGAGTCTCTGTTGTACCCATATTAAACTTGGAGATGCAGTTGGGGCATCAACTGTGTGTCTTTCCTCCTGCAGTGCAGCCGTTGAGGAGTGGGAGGGAGCTGAACAGTGTGCTTGTAGCTGAAAAAAAGAGCGTTTACCCAAGGCAAACACACTCCACACCTACCCCACTGTGAAATGATTTCCACATCGGTGTTGTACCTCCTTTCTGATAAGATTTATTTGGGTACAATAGCAAAACTGTGCTCTCTGTGGAAACAGGAGCAGTTGGTGACCCTGTAGTCAGACCGGTCAGACATCACTGTTGCGTCATTTGCCATGCGCTGTACTCACCAGAGGTTTAAATGCCTGAAACGGACACAGTTTTCAGAGGCATTTTGTTGTAAATCCTTTAGGGCTTAGGAACCACAAAAACTTTACAATGACAGCTTGTGGAAATCTTTGCAAAACACTTCTGAGGCTGATTTCCCTCCTCCCCACCCCCTTCCTGTCAGGCTAATAATCCCACATCGTATGCCCTTTTAAAAAAAATTAATATTAGTTGGATGCTCCTGTCCATTTGAAAAGGGGATTTTACAAGCTCTGGTTGTGTAGGGGCGTGAAGAATTGCAGAGCCAGGCAGGATTGTGTCAAACACTGGAATAAAAACAGGCAACTTCGTGTGACTTCTGAAGTGTGAAGTTTTAACAGCAAGCAGGCAAGTCCATGGGTGAAGCTGCCATGGAAACTGCTTGTCCATGGAAACTGCTTGTAGTGTTTGCAAAAAAAAGACCAAACTCTGCTATTCCTAAATACTAGTCTGTTTTTAGCTGCCCTGGCTGCTGCTGATGTCCTGGAATCCTGCAGAGAGCAGCTGCCTGGAAAAGGAGAAAGGTGGGATGATGCAATGCAAGCAGCTTGTTGCAAACCTGGAGGCAGCTCAGGTAGTGACGCTGGCAGGGCTGGGCGAGCCAGGGTGGGCAGGATTGCCAGGACAGTTCAATCCCAGGCAAGAAGTGTGTGCTTGCTGCCCTGCCACGGTGAGGGACAGTGAAAGAACCGGTGTTTTCTCTGTGGCCAGGAGCTGAGCACAGTGTTTGTTGTCTCTGGGTCTGCTGGCTACACTCCTGGAATGGGCTTGCCCCCTTGCCTCAAGTGTGGGGTGGCAGGTGGCTTATATTAGCTCAGCTCTTTCTCCTTCACACATGAAGCTCCATGCTTCACCTCCTCTGCTCCACCTCTTCGCACTGCCCTTGGCTCTCATTTTGCTGTGGGTGTCTGTCTAGACTACACTGACGTGGACATATCCGGACTCCGCAGCTGCCCTGCCCAGGCCAGTTCCCATCCCAAAACAACGGTCCCTGGTGAGGCATATGTCATGGACTGGCAGGGGTGGGTCATTAAGGGTCAGGGAGTTGGGACATCGCCATATCCCAATTATGCTGGAAGCGCAGCCACCCCATCTGCACTCAGCGTCCCCTGTGCCTTGGTGCGAGCTGCCTGGACTGCCCCACTCAGGGCTTCCTCCTGCGTGATGCTCTGCGCCTCATCCTGTTCCCAGGTGGTCGGGGCATCGGTGCCCCCTCAGACTTGTGCTGTTGGCTCCTCTGGCACTGAGTCACCCCTGTCAGTGGGGCACATGGTGAAGTGCAAATACTGACTTAATGGGATGGTAGCATTCAGTCTTTGCTTCTCATCCAGTGTTCATCAGGGCACGACTCTCTGGGGAAAGTCTTCCCAAAGAGCTCTCCAGTGGGAATTACTTGTCTGCTAGGCAGTTGTCAAGAGCAACCCTTGAAACTGCAGACACTCAGCATCCTCTGGGCTGCAGGAGGGTATGTGGCTGCATACACAGCTGAGCAGGGAGTGTGTGAAGTGCTTGTTTGTGCCTGCAAAGATGAACACGTGGGGCTTAGAAAGGAGCTGATCCCTCCCCAGCCCTTGAATTATGGCTGGAATGCAGTTATACTGAGTCTAAAAGCAAATATTTTAGCTCCTTTCACACAAGGCTTCTCTTTGGTTGTAGTCACACAAGTGCCCTCAGAAAGTTGTAATATATTTTGGAATGCAGTTGGCTTATTTCATGAGAAATTTACTTCAGTTTCTTCAGAAAAGGGAACTTTTTCTCAATTTTTTTTTTTCTATGTTGAGTCACTATCCAACAGCCACATCACAGTGAAGAGCTCGCAGCTCTGACTTGGAGGTCTGTGTGGGTCAGGCCCTTGAGAATGGCCTCCATATCAGTGGAAAAGACTTCTGGATTAATGAAAGTATATTCTAATTGCCTTATTTTGATTGCATAAGCCTCAAGGAGTGATGTAGCTTAATTTGATGCTTTACAGAATCATAATATTGGATGGTTACTGTTGGAAGGGATGTTTAAAGATCCTACTCTGATGTCCCTACCAGCCATGGGCAGGGACATATTTCACTAGATCAGGTTCCTCAAAGCTGCATCCAGCCTGATCTTGAACACTTAATT
This sequence comes from Laterallus jamaicensis coturniculus, assembly GCA_022605575.1. Lineage (NCBI taxonomy): Eukaryota > Metazoa > Chordata > Aves > Gruiformes > Rallidae > Laterallus > Laterallus jamaicensis. The sequence goes on from JAKCOX010000012.1 coordinate 10,267,308, forward strand.
TACAGGCACAGTCATCCAAGCATAGTGAAACCTTTCTATGAAGCCTAGAGTCATCTTGGTATAAGGCAGAGGGAGCCCTATGATGTGGCTGCATGTAATTTCTGCTCCCCTTGCTCTGTGAACAGCTGCAAAAGCTTGAGCTCTCCTGTGTGTGAGTAATTCCTCTGGTTTGTTACAGAGGATTTCTTCTAAAAAAAGTTCTTTAAACACTTCCACCTCGTGCAGAAACAGTTCCTATTGTTCCACTGAAGGAAAGGGTTCCTTTGCTTCAAGTCAGTACCTCTTATGGTAACGGAGAAATTGGGACAGCAGCATGGTGATAGGCTGTCGTGCCTGTTTGAGAAACACCTGACCTGGAGACATGCTGGCCCATGGGGTTGCCAAACCCTGGTCCATGATCTGGCATGTCACTTAGGCGGGTTGCCCATGGGTTGCTGAGCATGGGTGATGGGGCTCTGTTGCTGCCACATGGCTCTGCCTCCAGCTGAAGCTCCCACTGCTCACCATGAGCTACCTGCTGGCTTCCGCCTTGCTGCTCAGCAGAGTACCAAAATCCACTAATTTACACTCACTTTGATACGTCCTTGTACACACCTGAAAATCCCTACTCAGCAGCACCCTTCCTCCTGGTGAAATTACGGTGTTCAGGGAAGTCTGCCTTCCTGCCTTCCTCCTGGATGTCTCCCATGGTTGTGCAGGATGGTGGTGGTTGTTCTGTGTGGAGGTTGGGGCTCTTAATTTTTTGTTTCCTTCCCTGTGAGTGTTTTAATAACAAACCAACTTCTATCTCTGTCTAACTTGCTTCCTTACCACCTAAAGGACATTTCCTATCTTCTTCCAAGGACTGTTGTCCAAAGGCCATGACTGGAGCATTTTGATAAGCAAAACTTTGCCTTCATTTTATCTGGGTTTAAGAAGATGGAAGTTCAATTACTTAATATTGATTCCAAGAGTTTTTTGGAGGGGTTTTCTGCTGCTTTTTTTTTTTTTTCTTTTCCTTTCTGCTCAATACAAAGCCTGAATCCCTGGCAGATTATGGGCAATATGTTACTTTGAGTAGATCCCTGGCAACCTGTCTCAGGCTTTTGCTTGGCAAGTCTAATTATCAGTGGAGATCCCCTTGGGTTTTATGACAAATTGAGAGAGTTAAATCAAGCCGTTCTCTTGCAAAGTGTAATTTGGAGCCATGCTGAGGAACTATTTGAGGACACCACTAGAGCTGGTGGGAGGCTTTTCAATTAGGTGTCTTCTTACCAGAAAATAGTGATTCATGTAATGAGAGGTGTGTGATGCATTTTGTTTGCTAGGAAGGAAGACATCTCCTGAACTTTTTCATCCCTGAAGGTGTGTGGATGGAAATGCAGCACTGTGCTCCTCCAGACATCTGGGTGTTGTTCTGAGCTGCCAGAGGATCGTCACCAGCTGAAGTCCCAGGTATGTGCTAAAAGGGCTGAGAGCACCAAAGGCACCTTTTGCAGGATGGTGCTTCCCAGGTGGCCATTCATCCTGGAAAATGTCACACCCCTCTCTCTGTCTCAGCTGCTGGCTTACCACCCTGTACTGGGTTTGTTTCCATGATGCTGCTGGTAGCAAGGTTTCTCTGGTACAGCTGCAGGAGTGATACACAGTAGCCTGGGGAGAAGAACATCTGGTGCCATGGTTTAACCCTGCCAAAACAAACATGTTGTCTGGCTGTACCTCATTCTTCCCTGCTTTGAGGACAGGATGCACTATATCCAGTTTGTGTATTTCTCTAACCTGTTCTTGCAACACTTGGGTGGTGGAGACTCTTATCTTGTATCCTGTTCCAGCCTTTCCCTGTGCCTGCAGTTAGAAAGCAATTGGAATGTCAAATTCCCTGCTGCAAATAAAGCCTAATAATACCTTGTGAGTTTTTGCAGCAGCCAAGGAGGGGAATTTATGTCTGTCCAACCTGTTGAATGGCTTACTGTGTGCCACCTTTGATGTTAATTACAGCTGGGGCTTCTTGGGGAAGAATGGGCGTCACTGAACTTCCATGTTGAAAAATTTGAAGCTTAAGCTCTGTGGAGTTGAAGCATTCCCCTTGGGATTTTGGGAGCAGTAACCTCCCCCCCTCCTTTATTTTGGTCTAAAATCACTACTCATTTCAAAATGGGTTTCATGTGTCATCACAAATAATCCAGATCAAGTTTTCTGCAGATTATCAGGATAAAATACTGAAGTTTGCCTGCTTCGACATTTTGTGGAAGCTGAGACTTGACTGGACTTGGGGCAAAGGACAGTCTTTGCCATCTCAGTTGTTGTCCTGGGATGGGAGTGGAATACATGATCTTGATACAGCAGGTAGCTGTGATGGTTTGGAAAGCAGGTGGGTGAGCTGCAGCACCTCGCTGTCCCAAGGCAGTACTGGAGCCCCAGCACCTTCTTCATGTCCAGCAGGACTTAGTACACCCCTTTCAGTAGATGAGTGCTGATTGCTCCTGTGAGGACAGGCTGAGAGAATTGGGGCTGTTCAGCCTGGAGAAGAGAAGGTTCTGGGTAGACCTTATTCCAGCCTTCCAGTATCTGAAGGGACCTACAGGAAAGCTGGAGAGGGGCTGTTTGCAAGGGCATGGAGTGATAGGACGAAGGGGAATAGGTTTAAACCAAAAGAGTATACACGAGGAAAAAATTCACTGGGAGGGCAGTGAGGCCCTGGCACAGGCTGCCCAGAGAAGCTGTTACTGCCCCCATCCCTGGCAGGGTTCAAGGCCAGGTGAGATGGGGCTTTGGGCAGCCCAGTCTCATGAAGGGTGTCCCTGCCCATGGCAGGGGGGTTGGAACTGGATGATTTTTAAAGTGTCTTTTAACCCAAACCATTCTGTATTTCCATCAGTGGAGAGCATCTATGAATGGTTAGACCACAGACTCTGAGTTGGTTCTCAGCACTTGGCCCTTATTTGTCTTCTCCAAGCTGCCTGCCTTTGCCAGTGCAGCTGCTGGGGATGCTTGCAGCAGCTTTGGAGACAGCCAGACACACCATGGGTTCTGCTGCAACATCCTTTGCTTCTGTTTCTCAGTCTTGAGATTGGTATTCAGATGTTAGCTGGGAAAGCTCAACGTGTGCTGTAGCTGTCTTGTCTCTTCATCACTTGTAGCAGAGTAACGTAACAAAACAGTGGAGGTTTTCCAAGGCAAGACATTTTGGAAGGACATATGTGACACAAATTCTGCTCTATACTGTAATGGGGCTGACATGCCTCAGTGACTGTTGACTGTCCTCGGTGTGTTTCTGAATGACGCTTCAAAAATCACTCAGTGGGTCTGGTTTTGTCCCCTACAACATAACCTCTTTGCATCTAGGACTCTGCAGTCAAATCTGACTCCCCTGAAAATATTTGTAATACTAATGGCAATAAGTAGGAGTTGAGGTTTTCCAGCTCTTTTGCTGTCTAGCACTTCTCTGTGAACAATGCTACCTTGGGGGTGCAAGTAGTAAAATCAGCCTTCTGGAAAAGGGCTCTGAAAAGTGGCTTTGTTACCTGTGTGTTGATCAAAAAGTTGGTATTGTCACGACATGCTTGTTCAGGGAGCTGAGCCATGCCACATCGTTTGTTAAACGTGCCAGCATGGCATAAGCACAAGTTCTTTGTTCTGCAGACTAGTAGCAGTGATGGTATAGTTGCATGAGGAATACAATACCATTGTTGAAGACCAGAAGGAAGCTGAGGAATAACAAGACTGTCCACAGGACATCACTGCTGTGAGAGAAGGGTATTGATGACAGCAGAGGTTTCCACATTTCGAAATGGGTGTAAGCATATATGGGACAATGCTGAGCTCCTCTGCGGAGGTGCTTGGGGAGTTCTCTGGATGCACAGTAGTGTCAGGCTTGGGCTTTCTTCTTTCCTTATTAGAAAACTACTTGTTCTGCGTAATGGGCTTTAATTTTATGCTCTTCTACAACCTGGAGAAGAACATTCTCGGGAGCAGCGAGGCCTTGAAATAGATAAGGAGTGGTTTCCAGAAGCTGAAACAAATTGCAGTTGTTTAGGAAGTGATAGTACTGCTTATGTAAAATGGTGTCCTGTCAGCTTATTTTTACACATGGTGTTTTATGTTGGCTGGACAGATGTTTGTTATGGTTTACTTTTTGCTGTTAGCCAGATGCAAGATTGCTTATTTTCTTACAGGATTGTTTTGAAGAATGTCCCTTTTTAAAATGTTGTTAATGGGGAAGGAAATCTATCGACCTGATATAATAAGTATGTTAACCATTAGATAAGAGGAGGAAGAATATCTTATTTTATTTGAAAATACAATACAGTCAAGGCACAAGAATTTGGACGGGGAACAAAAGTAACAAACATGAAATGCAGTGTAAATAAATGACAAGGACAAGTAGCAGTGGGTGGAATGTGGCCCCTATTGAAGTTGGTGGGAGCTTTGCCATTGACTTCAATGGGACAGGATTTCACCCAAGGATGTGTTTGTGGCCTCTACCCCAGGGTCTGCCTTGCTAGGATATGGAGGTGGGTCGTATCTTCCCACCATTCTCTAAAGCCCTTTCAGCTCCTGCTGAAACGTGAAGGTTCCCAGAGCCTTGGGGCAAAACCCATTTCCTACCCTGGGGCTTGCAGGTTGGTGTTTCTTACCGGAGAAATGGGGGGGACAGCAGGGGTGAGAATTAGGTGTGTGCAGAACAACACTAATCTACCTTCATTCCAACTAGGTAGTGACGTACCATCCGGTAACACTTCTGGGATGCTTGATACTGGGTTATGTGATTAAGACTGTCATTATGCACAGGAGTACTGATGGTACATTCAAAAAAAAAGACTCTTCGTTTCAAGTATGGCTGGGAGTGGGAGTGAGAGGAACCAGCCCAGAACACATTTCCTCACTTCAAAGGGAGGAACGTCTGTTTCGGAAAGCGAGATCACAGCCGGATCCGACTTCTAAGGAGGAAAAATATCATAATCTCTGCCAAAATCACCCTTTGATACAATTGTGAAGATAACAAATGATATCAGAGGAAAGGTTTTGGGCAGAGGTGTGATGGCCTCCATACTGCATCCCACTAAGATTGTTCTCCTGAAGAAAATCTCACTTGTCTCTATTGGAGGTTTCTTTGCCAAGCTACAGTAAATATAATTGAAAGCGAAATGTTCATTTGGTATCTGGTGTTTCAAGAGCAACAAAAACATGTAAGAGATGCTTAGGAAGGCGATCAGTTGCCTGTGAGACAAAGGACAGCACTGTGTGAGAGGGATACAGAAGGTGGCTGCAGCGCAGGTACTGTGCCCTGCACCCAGCTCCCCATCTGTTACCTGGAGGAGGTATTTTATTCACAAGAGAGACACTCAGATGATCTGATGCTTTTGGAGCAGGTCAAAGTTGAATACTTGATCTTGAGATCAACCAGAAGAGCACTGTCTGCTGGCACGAAGCCGACTTTCTAGGGCTGGTGAAATTAAATAGCCCTTTTTCTACCCAAATTATCCACAAAAAGCATTTCTACTTTATTCTTGCCAGCCGTAGTATGGCTGTGAACACCTGTAGGTATACCTAAGGGATCTTCAACCTGAAATTGTTTTCAGATATGTTTATTGTGGGATACTCTTGAGTTTATATATGAGCTTCAGATAATTCAATAATGTATTTTTGTAATAAATCCTATATTCCCTGCCTGCAAAATAATAACCTTGCCAAGCTGGTGCCTTGGGTCATGTTCGTTTTGCAAGACATCGGGATTAGTTGAATTAAAGCTAAATGGCTAGGTGGGAAATGAAAGCTCTGCTGTTATTGTTAGGCAGTACATTTTTGAAGCAGAGGCCTTGAACCAAATGATGGAAGAGATTTAGCATCCACAGCTCCTTGGGTGTTGGTGGTAGAAGGAGGAGGCAGAGCAGCTCTCATCTGTGGGGAATCTTTGTCCATTTCCACCTGGAGGCTCTTCTTAGGCAAAGATAATATCAGGCTGCACAGCCTGACCTCTGCCTTTTGCTTTTTGTTTACCACAGAGCACATCCTCCTTGGAGCTTTGTGCTCTGTGGTGTCAGTGGGGCCAGTAGCACTTAGACACTTCAAACAAGCATATTGTTAGTAACACCTAGTTCTTAGGGTTAGCCCTGCTCTATTGTGTGGTCACTGTAGAAACCCACATCTTGATAAGTGAATACAGATTGCAAAGGTTTTCATTCCACACATTACATGGTCCAACCCTGCAAGATACCCTCCTCTCTCACCTTGATTTTCCATGTAAGAAACGTTCAGCACCTGATGAAATCCAGTATCCTCAACAAGGTTGTTGTCAACTTGGAGGTGCAAGCCCTGAGGAACACACACTGATGCGTAAGTCACTGGGGTTTGGGGAGGTCTGGACCTGTACTCTCACTCAGGGTGAAACATCTCAGGAGGGTCTTCTGAGCTTCTCTGATATTTCACTATGGTTGGTCCAGCTCAGCCTCAGAGTGCCATTCGGGCATGCCCATCTCTGCAGACCTCCCTGTCTCATTGCTCAGCTTCTCACTGAGCTGCACCATCTTTCCACCTCCTTTCCATTTTCTGTCTTTATTAATAGCTTCAGCTGGGACTCCCCCATATTCCTGTGTCTAGCTTCTTTGCTCAGCCCACTGAATGTCTAAATCTTGCCATAAATACTGACTGAGCAAGAATTGAACTGATTTTCTCCAGTCCTTTGGCATTTCCTGATGTTTCAGTGCCACAAAATAGACACGTGTTTGTCCTGAAATCCAGAGTTTGGTTCTGAGTCAAACTGGTCTTTACTTTCCAACTAGCTTTGGAAAATAACCCCATTAACACATCTCCTGTGGGTATCTAGCTCATAGTTGGCTGCAATTTATGTCAGGGAATTCTTTGTTTATTTTGTTTTGAAGTGTCTTTTTTGGGTTTTGTATCTTCCGTAGCGGGTTTTTTCTTGGTGCACAGGGTGGATGAGTTAGATCCATGGCTGTGGTCTTTGTAGGCATGCAGGCATCAATAGGATCTCTGCATCACTCTGGTGGGAGTTAAACAAAGCCTGGGACTTGTGTTGTCCTAGAAAGCAACAGAATTCATGAGAGATGCTCCAGCGCAGTGCTCTTGTTATCTTATCCCAGTTGAAAGTTCAGGACTGCCCTGTCCCTGCTTATGGAAAGGTGGCTAAGTGTCCAGCCGAAAGCAGTCCTGGCTGACGTGGATTTGGATAAGGTTCGAGGGGGAAGGAGGCTGTCTCAGTGAATTGACAGTGAATACATTTAGGTTAACAGGTTTGTCTTCCTTCTGAAGGAAGAAAATAGTTTTCTCTGTGCATGTTGGGAGTTCCCATGCCATGGTTCATCAAATGAGAGTTTTATTAGAACTGGTGAGGCCTGCCCTCCTCCCTTAGTTTGCATCTGTGCCTCTGGGGAGTGTGTTTGAGAGCTGCTGGTGGATGGGACAATTCCTGACACGGTAGAGCTTGTAAATCCTCACCCCAGTTCCTGCAGTTGTAATTACTTTCTCATAGTAGGGGAGTTAGCATAAGGCCAAGAGAAAGGGAACTAAGCCAGTGTTTGTGACTGGTGTCTTGGAAAAATGAAGAGGATTTTAGATTTTATACTTGATGCTCTGGCGACAAAATTGAAGCATTGGATTTAATAGCTGGCTCAGTTAATTAACTTTCTTAGAATGTATCTTCCAACCTTTTACTCTGGGCTTTAGTTGGAGCTGAAGTACCACTCACTTGGCCACACTGTAAATTGCATTTACCAATATTTTTGCCTATACATTATTCTCAGCATACTCTTGATGTTAGTGTGCAATGTATACTGCTGTTCTGTTACTGGTATACAAGGTACTGCTCATTGGAAAGTTAATGCCTCGGTCCAGCACTGCATCTAAAGAACCTTTCTTCTTTTACATAATTAATGAAGAAACATTTGAAAGCCCTGCTATTAAAGCCAGGCTTAACCTTGCAGTGTGGACATCAGACTGGGCCTTGGAACTACAGGATGCAGTATGAGGTGGAAGATGCCCTTTGTCCTTGTGGGCTATGTCCTGGCTGCCTGGAGATCTGCAGAGCAAAAGACCTGCTGTGGGCAATCTGGTATTAGCATGATGCATCTTACAGGAGAGGCTATCCAGGGATAGTTGTTCCTGCAGGCTGAACACCCATCAGGTGTTGGGGTGCACTGCATATGCCCCAGCAGTGTCCTCAGGTTTAGGTTGATCCCAGTATTATCGGGTTTGTGCACTCCACAAGCTCTCAGCAGTCTGAACCAAACTGTGGTGAATAGGGACAACTGGGATATTCACTCTCATATGTTGACAACAGAAATGCTAATGGGCATTATACAGTTGAACTCAGGCCTTAGAGTAGTGATTTTGGTGCCTGGACCCAGTCTGTAGAAGCATGGTAGGTCGTTGTCTGTGTGAGCTCTGTTACTCTGGCTTAGGTTGCCTGTGGTCTTTGGTTGGAGCGTGGCTTTGTGGGGATGTTCAGAGCTTGTTGGTGCTTGTTGCAAGTGCTGGACTTCCTCCACCAGAGGCCTATTCAAGGTGAAGAACATGCCTTGTTAGAGCTCCCCAATGCTGCTTTATTTTAGTACACGTTTTCCTGTGCATAGGAATTAGGTATAACCCATCGGGTCTTAGGGAAACATCCTAGCTGTGGAGAGAGCAACATGCAGAAGAGTAGGGTCAGGTACAAGCAGCACCTTCAGAAAGAAGCAAGGCATGAGCCAGCAAAGTGAAACCTCTGTCAAAGTAGGAGGTGGTGCCAATTGACTGGAGAAGAGCAAAGAGGTGAGTTTACATATGAGAGTCTTGCAGATTCATCTGACAGTTTTATTTGACAGCAGGGAAGGTGAGGGACTTGCTTTTTTTTTTTTTTTTACTTTGAAGGTTAAAAGGAATTTTTAAGGTTAATTGGAAAATGGTAGCTCTTTTACCTTGACTTGAGTAAAACTTTTGATGGGATGCCACACAGGAGGTTATCTAAAGAAGCTGTCGTAGTGCAAAAGGGACTTTTTAGTGAGAAAAAGTGAGGGAGAGGAAAACAGACACTGGTAGAGACCCACTGGAGTTCTTAGTAGTTGCTCTTGGGATGTTCTTGTTGCTTCTTCTGATGGTTCCTCTTGATGCAACAAGTAGAAAGGTGCAAATAGGATATTACTGCTGTTCAGAGGTGAACAGTATCAGACAGAGCAAAGGACTGCCCATGACCTTGGGGCTTGGATCTCTTACCTTTACAAAATGCAGGCTGAAAGGTTATGACTGATCTCTAAAGATAACACTGGGGTAACCAGCTGAGTGGGAAAAGGCTGGTCCTGGCATAAGAGCATGTGGATAAATGCTGCCTACTAAAGCATTTTGCTGGAGAATAGAGGAGTGTTGATAGAGCTTTCCAACAGTGAAGGTGAGGCACCTAGAAATTTTTAAGGGAAGGCCTGAAGTTACACTCTGGTTGCCTGTGACAACTGGGGCTAGACTTGGCAGCCTAAAAAGCAAGGAATTCCTCGTAAGGCTGTGCTCATGGATTCCGGCAGTGCCATGAGGAGGAACTCTTCAGCTGTGACAGTTTTGAAGCAACATGCTTATTTTTGTTTAGGAGTAAGACAAAAGCTTCCTCACGTGAGCTGTGTCCAAGGACATAGGTCTTGCAGGGGAGCTGCACCTGAGTTGCTCACACACTGAAGCTGCTGTAGGCCGCTGTTTGGCCGTGCCAGCAGGCTCGTACACAGGTATAGAGTGGTTACTGAAGTGAGACCACAACTGGAAACCCTGTCCCATGTTTTCATTAAACACCGTGACCAGCAGTTCAGGGAGCTCCACTGTGCTCTCACCTCAGTCCTTGCAAATGCAAAATAGCTTGAGCCTTTGCCTCAGCTTAACCAAGTTAAATGGAACTCAATTCTGCGTGTCTTTTTTCCTAAATTATCTCTCTCTCAGCCTGCACAGTGGCTGGAGCTGGAGCTTAGAGAGGGGAAATGTCCCAGCGGGTCTCTTTGGCTGTGAATGGTGTCACTGCAGCACGTGGTCATGTTGTGCTCAAGGGAGAGTAGCATGTGTGGTGCCTTATTCGGGGATGCAATGCTCACATTATAGTTCACTTAAAAATATATTTATGTCTCTCTATATATGTCCATCTTAAGCCCAGGAAAACCACGCTGAAATGTGAAAGACAGGCTCTGCATTTTTGGCTTGACCACTTGTCTGTGGACTAGGGGTTTGTGGGGTGGGAGCTGCGGCAGAGTGCTGTGTCTCTCCTGGGATCCTGCTGGCTTTGCAGTGTGACTGGAAGTGGGAAGTAGAAAATGCTTTTTGTTCTGTTTTAATTCCATGTGCAAAGCTAAAATGCTGAAGGAGACATTTTGCCATGTAAAAAGGTGGAAAGTGGGAGGATTGATTTGTTGAAATGTAACAGGGCTGTAGCAGTGTACCTGTGCAGTGTTGTGGTTGTGGGGGGTATACTGGTCCAGATAACCATAGCAGCATCTTTCTTACAGGCCCAAACACAAAGATGGAGTGTCAGAAAATGATCAATTTTGGAAAGCAGCTTCTTCGCCGGAAAAATGTGGACTGCACTCGAGAGGACAGTCGGCTCTCGCGATGCCTCAACACCTTCGACTTGGTGGCTCTGGGTGTAGGCAGCACTTTGGGTGCAGGTGTCTATGTACTGGCTGGAGCAGTGGCACGGGAAAACGCAGGCCCTGCCATTGTTATCTCCTTCTTGATTGCTGCCTTGGCGTCAGTGCTGGCTGGACTCTGCTACGGAGAATTTGGTGCTCGAGTTCCTAAGACAGGATCAGCTTACCTCTACAGCTATGTGACTGTGGGCGAGCTGTGGGCCTTCATCACAGGATGGAATTTAATCCTCTCCTATATTATTGGTAAGTATGGTGGGTGCTCTGTGAGACCCTAGCTTTAGTCTGGGATGGCAGTCTAGTTTGTAGGATTACCCTTTTTTGGGCACCTGCATTACTGCTACAAAATAGGTGCCACACTCTTGCACTCACCAAGGGTTTCAGGACTTGCGGGGTGCGTTGTTGGTGGCTGCTGTCATGGGCAAGGTGAGTGGTGTGCTGTGGGCTGAGGGTTTGTCCTGAAGCTGCTGCTATGTGATTTCCTCTGAATATCCATGTCATCCCTTTGGCTTCCCCTGGCTACTGAATACTTGCCAGGGAGCAAAAGCATGTCCCCACTGACACGAAAGAAGCCGCTGATGGAAACAGCAGCAGCAGTATCTGTACTCCTGGCTGATCAAGAATTTGAAGTATCTGGAGATCAGAGTTTTGTCTTGTGAATGGTTGCAGGATTAAACCTAGGGTGATCTGTAGGTTCACAGTCTCTGAAATGCCCAAACCAAATCCCTTCTAAGCCTTTGAGTCTCACTAGGAGATTCCTTGGATCAAGCTCAGAGTGTGCAGTGTACAACTCAGCTGATATATTAAAACTAAGCCACGCTCTGCTAATTAAGGATTCGTGCCTTTTCCAGCACATTCTGGGCATACTGCTTGTCATCATGCCTGTAATTAAGGCTGCAACCAATGTGCCAGCTGAGACTGAAGACTTATTAGTTAAAAAGAAAACTGATGTTACGCTAAATTATTAAAGTTTTGGAGTTTTTTAAAAATGCATTTTATGGGGTGTGTGTTACCTTGGAGATTAATTCCTGTGGTGCTGGGGAGGGTAAATTCATGTCAAGAACTATATAGTGATATAGCAGCTGCTTGTCTGAGATCGTGCTGGCTCTGCTCTGTGTGCTACCTGAAACCTCTTTCTCCTCCTCCTCCTCGTTTGCCCTCCCCGCCCTTTTTTTTTTAATAAGAAATGAGAGGATGAAAAGCCAGAGCCAATTAAGCTCATCTCCTTAGGAAACCTGACTCCTGTGGTTCTTTTGTGAATCAGGTTTGCTGCAAGGAGGGGATAAAAATAGTTTTTAAAAAAAGTAGGCGTATAAATTCTTCCTGATTTCTAAAATGGACCCTGCTTAGGCTGCATATAGAAACATTGAACAGACTTCTTGGTGATTTATCTTCTGTTCCAGAAAGGTATTGATAAATCACCTCCTTCATGTTCCTCATCTGTTTAGTTATGGGGCCTTTCTCACCATGATACTGGACCACCAAAATGACTCACATAGCTGTGGATGCTGTTCCAGAGCCTGATTCTGCAAATGTATGATGAAAAGATTTACATCCTGAACATTACACTCCCAGGATCTGGGGTGAGGCTGGTATCTCCCAGATGCTCATAGTGGCTTTTGAACCACTGCCTCGGTTTTTATTGCAGAGTTGGCTGCTCATTGTAGTACCACAAGGTACAAAATTCAGTAGAATATAAGTAGGTATTATCCATGAATGTATTCAAACACAATTTTGCTACTTTTAATTCAGTCCTGTGACAAAAAACCATGTGTGCAACTGGCTTCCTCATGATTTTGGAGTAAGGTTGGCTAGGCAGGAAAAACAACTGCGAGAGGGTGTGAGCAGGTCTCTCTCTTACCCAGACTATCTCCCTGTGGTAATCGACCCTCTCCTGAGCAAGGACAACACCCAGCAGTGTTAGGGGTGTGGAGGAGAAAGATATGTTGGAAGGCAGATGCTGCAGTTCAGAGCCAGGGGCTGAGAGGGGCAGAAAGCCAGTTTTGTTTCTCAGTTGTGCAGCAATGCCACTGAAACCATGTGGGATGGTGGGAGCCTGCATCTGTAAGGGGCTGGGTCAACTTGGTGTTTTCATACTGAGATTCTCAGACATCTGTTCAGAAAGGACTGTGGGGGTGGAGAAAGAAATCCCTGGTTGCCGGGATGGGTGACCAATAGCTTGTAATAATTGAAGTGACTTGGCTTGGGAGAAGACTGGTATTGGGTCTTGGAGGTGAGTGATGAGTGAAAGTGGGTGTGCAACTCATCAGTCATGGTCTAGACAGAAGAAAGAAGGTGTCCAGGACCAGGATCTGGTGTGAGTGTTCTTCTGGGATGACGTGGGTTTGGAGAACTATGCCAGATTGTGGAAAACATTTTGGGAACTGGAAGCTGCTGGGATCTGGTAGTATGATGAGTAACAGCATCTTGGCAAGTAGCTACTGCTGGGGTTTCCTGGGGCACGTAGTGACCTCCTTAGCTTGTGGTTGTTCCTGCAGTGAGCTCTGACCCTGAACTCAGCAGGTTAATTCTGGCAAGGTTGTGCTGACCCAGAACTAGTAAATTCTCTGGATACAAGCCAAATGTCTTTGCACTATGCTCTCTAGCAACAATAAGATATTATCCAGGTGTTTGCCATGTTGGGTGAATGTCAGATTTCCCCACGCTCCCTCAAGGCTGTTGGTTACAGAGAGTTTAGGATAAACAGCTGATAGTTACTTGGAATAGGCATCTGAGCAACTGGCATCTAGTGGAGCACATGCAGGACGTGGTTGTTCTGTCCTAGGGCATGAAATACTAGAGCCAGGATTAAAAAAAGACAGCACTGAAGAAATAGTCTCTTCCCTCAAATTGTGCCAAAGTTAAGGTGAAAAATTGTAGTGTGGTATCCAAGAACTTCTGGAGTTTTTCAAGATTAAAGTGACAGCACTGATGTCCAAGCTCTTTGAGAGCATGCACTGCCTCAGTGAAGAGTCTCCAGACAGGTCTGTTCTGCAGCTCATTTTTACACCGTTGCGAAGCTGGACTGGGGCAGTGAGTGTTCCCAGCTTGGCTGCAGGTGTGGCCTGCTGTTGGTGTGGAGGGTTTAGCTGCAGGTGGGCTGGGACATTGTTCGAGACGACTGCAGGTGCTGGAGTTTGGACTTGAACGCCTGCCTGCAGGTTGAGTGTGTCAGGACAAACTGTTCTAGGGAGAAGAGGGCCCCTGACGGTGTCCTCTGAGGAACTAATTGCAGAAACTGAAACCAAAGTAACCTCTTTTTGTACCTAAGTGATTACAGATGGTAGTAATTATACCATGCAATTAGATGTTGTTATATATAGCATACTGTATAAGACATCAGGAGTATAACGAAAGCTACTTTAACACTAGAGAGGGAGAAGCTGGCTGTTACCCAAACCTACTTTTTTTACACATGCTGTCTCTGTCTGGTGGTAGCTCTTAGTCATTGCTGTTTCAGTTCTCTGAAGTGACACTTCTGCCCCAGTGTCCCAGACTTGGTCAGCCTGAGACCCTAGGTTCAATCCTCACCCTGGCCAAGCTGTTTACGATTTAGTGCTCTCGGGAACCATAGCAAACAGTGGTCCCAGAGTGGAAGTCTCAGGCAGGAGTCACACTGCTTGCTGGGATCATCACCTGCAAAGCATCCTGCAAAAGGCTGACTGAAATTGCATCTCAGTCTCTGTCCTGCTTGGATGCTCCAGACCTGCCTGTAGCTGGAGTGCAGAGCTTGCAGAGCGGGGTGGGTGTTGTGGTCCAAGCTCTGGTGCTCCAGAACATTACTGCTTCTAGGCCAGATGGCTTCTGTAACAGCCAGGGCTGCAGTAACTCAGCCAGGGCTGTCGGGGGCTTCTGCCAGCGTCACACTCAGCCCTCTCTTGTGGTGGAAATGACTAGGTTTGGGGGAAGTTCAGGCTGCTGGAGGTGTAAGGAAAATAGCAGTTTAGGCTGTTCCTAAGGCAAAGGTGAGGTTTACTAAGAAGCTAAACCACTATTAAGGATTTTTTCTATCGTCTCAGCTGAGCATGGGCCTGAGACCCACCACTTGTGTGTGATACCATCAGAGCAGACACCAGGCATGAGTAGAGGCTGCAGCTGGATCTGCAGAGGAGAGGCTGCTCCCACCACACAGGAAACACATTCGAGGTTGCTTTGAGGCCCACCATGGCCAAAAACTGCATGAGGTGCCCCCTGTTTGGAACATGTGCCTGCCACAAAGGGTGACCTGCGTCTTTTCTGTCTTCTGACAGGAACATCAAGCGTGGCCAGAGCCTGGAGTGCGACGTTTGATGAAATCATAGGCCAGCACATCGAAGAATTTTGTAAAAAATACATGACAATGGATGCTCCTGGAGTGCTAGCAAGATACCCAGACATCTTTGCTGTGGTGATAATCATCATCCTAACAGGTAAAAACTGTGAGGCAGTTGTGAGCCTTAGACCTGCTTCTTCTGTAATTTCATTGTTTGCTTTTGGATTAGGTACAAAGTCCTCATTTATTTTGGACAACATGTTAAAGACTCTCTCTTTGCTACAAGTGTTTGATTGACCTATATAACTGCTGTGGAGTTAGCACAGGACACAACCTGTTTGCAAGGTTTTTTAATTAGAGGGGTGTTCTCAATGTTTTTGAGCCACTTTTAAAACCTTCAATCAAATTTTATATAAGGAAGGAAAAAAAAGATGACTTGTTATCCTTGATCAGGTATGGAAGCTTAATTCTTCCTTCCACAAATCCTATTGCACAAGAAATTAATTCTTTTGGTATATCACACCTATTCCCCCTTTGATGATCTGCCAAATTTTGGTGCTTTGAGACAAGAAAGTGGGGGAAAGAAAAGGGGAGACTCAGTAGCAGCCTCATGTACTACTGGTTTGGGGGGTTGTTTTTTTATTAAATATGCATGGGCTTCAGCTGGCAGCAGTGAATGCAAGACTCCAGAGAGATGAATCATAGAATGGTTTGGCTTGTAGGGGACCTCAAAGATCATCCAGTTCCAACCCGCTGCCATGGGCAGGGTCACCCTCCACTAGCCCAGGTTGCCCAAAGCCCCATCCAGCGTGGCCCTGAACACTGCCAGGGATAGGACTTCCACAACCTCTCTGGGCAGCCTGTGACAAGGCCTCACCACCCTCACAGGGAAGAACTTCTTTCCAATGTCTAATCTAAATCTCCCTTCTTTCAGTTTAAAGCCATTCCCCCTTGTCCTATCACTACACTCCCTGATAGAGTCCCTCTGCAGCTTTCTTCTAGGCCTGCTTGAGGTACTAGAAGGCTGATAGATGTGTCATACACAGTCAGGTCCTCCTTTTTCCTAATAATATGCCATGGCTTTAATCAGAATTTGAAAAGGTTTTGAAAAATTGTAAAATTTAAATCCTTCTGAACTTTTACCTGTACTCCAAGTGGATCTTGTAAAGCATTGCCAAATTTAGTCAAACCTAAAAAAATTTTGCTTCTCATGTACCCCTCTGTGGTTACCAGAATGCAGAAGCTGTAGTGTCAGCCCAACAAGCTTATCCTGTCAGGATGCCTATCTCACAGCATGAACTGTGCTCCTGGGGACGGCTTCAGAAGCAAGGGATGCTTTGGCATCAGCATTTACATTTGAGTCTAGTGCTATAGAACTGTACTGAGGACTGCTGAACTTTATTTTCAGGACTACATCTGAATGGGAGAGAAGATTTTCCTTTTTGTTTACCTGTAGATAACATGAATTGCTGTAGTTCTAATTTAGAATCTGCTCTTTCACCTCAGGTACAATTTACCTAATTTAGGACTCCTCACTTCAGCTCTACTGAGGTTTAAATTATACAGATTACTGATGGCTTTATTCCCCTTCATGGAGAAAATTCCCTGGATTTTAATTAAAAAATACAAACTGTTCTTTTCTACAAAGTGCTGCTGAATGAGCAACTTTAGTCCCAAATGTAAGCACTACAAATTTATTTCTGCTTGCACCATCTTGAGCTTCCAATTGCTACAAGGTACCTTACAAGTTTTCCTGGGCAGGTATGCAGTTTCATCAAATACTTCCCTGATGTGCCTGTCTCGCCTTATTTTCTGTTTCAAAAGAAGGAAAGGCAAGTGGACAGGTTGCTCCCCTCTCCTTGAAGTGCCTTGAGGCAGCAGTAAGGACACCTTGTCAAGCTTCTCCCTCAGTCCAGCGTGAAATGTTTTACCTTCTCCCTCAGCACCTTCTTAGATTTGGGTTAAAGGTTTGGGTTCTTGAAAATCAGGCACCTGAAGAGCAAATGTAAGTTACCAGATCTTGTCCTTCTGAGAAACAGAGCTATGCCTCAGCAAGGTGCTGTTTGCTTAAGCCTGTAAATGTGCTCTTCTTCAGATGGATGCTTTTAAGACCACAGCCTGAAATCCTTGTTGAACTTACTGGCAAAGCTCCCACTGATTTAAATATGAGCAGGATTCCCAAGATGCCACCTTCTTCCCTGTCTTCAGCACTAGAAGTATCTGGCATGCTGGTTTCAATCCCTGCTCATATTTTCATCTGTTTCCAAGGAAAGTTGAACGTTGTTCGTAGCTTCTGTATGTGGCCAAGACCTCTGAGACAATATTTCTTCATGAAAATCCAGCTGGGGTGCTTTCTCCAGGTCCCTGAGTGGAGTTTGTGGCTGTGGGTAGGTGGCACAGCCTAGCACAGCACCGTGAGATGACCATAGCTGGCGTTGAAAATTCTGGAGGCAGCTTAGCTCTTAGCAAAGCTGCCAGATGTTACCTGGGGCATCTGCCAAGTGGGCGTGCTGCGCGGGAACGTGGCGCATCCCTCACTGGTAATGTTTGGGCTGGTGAGTTACTCCTGACCTACCTGAACTACTTGGCTATTGGAGAAACGAGGTTTAATAAGTTGGACAAAGCACAACATGAGCAGAGCTGGGCCACATCTGGAAGCTCCCAGCACCTGCTGCTGGTTGTGAAGTACCTGACTGCCTATCTGTCGTTTTTTCCCCAGGGCTTTTAATTTTTGGCGTGAAGGAATCTGCCCTGGTGAACAAGGTGTTCACCTGCATTAACATCCTTGTCCTCGGCTTCGTCATGGTCTCCGGCTTCGTGAAAGGTTCCATTCAGAACTGGCAGCTGACTGAACAGGACATTTACAACATCAGCCATGATGTTTATGGACACAAGTAGGTTGGCTCTGTTCTCCTCAGCTCTGAAATGGGTGCATTTTCAGTGGGAAGTTTATAAACTTGCCATTGGCTCCCTCCTTTGCCAAACATGTTGGAGGCAAAGCTGGTTTGGTGAGCGTTTGCTGGAAGCAGGCTGTGCTGATGGGCTGAAACTGATAGGAGGTAGGCTGCATCAGTGTGGACCCTGCTGCAGAAGTGACCGTTTCCAGCCTTGTGATCAGTATGACATCCAGATTTGAGAGAAAAGAGGTTTTTAGACAACCTCCTAGAAGGCTACATACAGGCTGTCTCTGGTGCCTGTATGAAGCCATCGCCAGGTATAGCGCTCTGGTTTCTTCGGACACTTGGGCAACATCCTTGAGGCACTTGTGTATCTTTTGGAGACCATGTCTCAAGCACTGAGGTAAAATAAAGGCAATTTTCAGATTATTTTAATACATTACAGCAAGTATATCATGAATCCATTTATAATGACATTTTGCTACTTGACCAAAATTCTCTTTTCCTATGGAAGACCAAAATTAAGGGGCTTGCAAGGGTTGCCAGTGATACAAGGCTGTTCATTTTTGCTTGAGAACGTGCAACCCAGAATGAGGGTCTTTAAATACCTCCATGTACTCAGTCCTGGCTTGTTATCTAAGCCTTTTGTGCTGGCCTGCAAGGAAGCACAGTGTGGCACAAACGAGAGATTCATAAATGTTGCATGGTCAAGTTTGGCTTGTGCACAAGCTGCTTATTGAGCCTTTCTACAGAATTCAGCCTGCTGCGAACAAATTTCTTCTATAGGAAAGGACCCTTCCTCCTTCCCTACTGTTATTCCCATGGAAAGAGTAATTAGCACAATAGCTTCAAAGTGTAACTGTGGCTCTTTGACCCGTAGTGCTTACAATTTTCATAAAATCTGTCTGGGGTTTCCTGTTACTTCTAGAGTAATCTGCATTTGGGCTGTGCTATTATTTCCAGAGTAATCCATATTTGGGCTGTGCTGTTTCTGCAGATCACAGGCCAGTTTTTGTCCAAGTCTCGACAGAGCTTCTACAAGAGAGTTCAGATGCATGCACCTGATGAAACTTGCAGATTTGGGATTTGCTTTAATTGCCTTAAGTCATCTTTACAAAAGCTTTTCCCTGAGAAAGTGACCTGAGTCTCTTGAATTGAAGGGTATGTTAGACATGACTCAACACAGGCATGTGGATCAGGGATCCTGGCCCAGGGTGCACTGGGATCAGTAAGTGTCTGTTGACTTTGATGAACTTTGGATCAGGCTCAGCAAAGCATTTACTGTGTCAGGGATGCAGGCTCCTCTCCTCCCTCAGGGTCTCAAGCACGGTTTGGATATGAGCTTGGCACAGGGAATTCTGAAGTTGAGAATGAAGGATTAGTCAGATCTTAGAAAGTCATGGCACCCTCTGTTGCTTTCTGATGCCTGCTGACCTACACTTTATCTGAGGCCATCTTAGGTGAAAAGTAGACAGTTTGCGTGTTTCTTAGTCTTCAGTTTTCAGAATTACATGTTGGACTTTTCAAAAGCTTAAGTTTAAATGAATATATGTATTTACACACTGGAAGTGATATTAGGAGAGGAATCTTAATATTCCTGCTATTTTCATTCCCCAGGCTGTTGCAGGCCAGTCCAGAACTCAGCAGTGGGTAGGGCTTAGCGTTTTTGCCTCGTGTTTGTGTGCTGGTGTGTAAAAGGGAGAGCGTGTTCCTTCAGACTCCAGCTCTGGATTTTGTTAAGAGCTGCATGAATAGTTTTATTACTCCCATCTAGGCAGGATGACTTCTAACCCAGTGCTCTGCCTTTTTAGTCAAACACAGGAAGAAAAGCTCTACGGTGTTGGAGGGTTTATGCCTTATGGATGGAAAGGAGTCCTCTCAGGGGCAGCCACGTGTTTTTATGCTTTTGTGGGATTTGACTGTATCGCTACTACAGGTAGGAGGGAAGGTATCTTCATTCCAGTTATGAACCTGGTTGCTGGTAGATTGGCTTTCCATGATGGTGCACAGCACAGATAGTAAGTGATTTCATAGCACTGCATTGGTCATCCCTCTGAACCCTAGCCCAGAAAGCACTTTTGGCTCAGCTGCTCCTCATACCCAAAGTGCTGAATACATCCAAGTCTCTGGGTGCTTGAGTGCTGTGTTCTAGCTGCTGTGGCAGGCAGCTAGGCTGTATATAACCCACAGTATGAGCTTTGTCCCTTTTAAGCAGGACTGAGTCCCGTGGTTGGTCACTGGTGATGCTAACCAGGTCAGATTCCACAGAAAACAAAGCCAGTTTTACCAGTTAGGCTAACTGGGAAGGCCCAGGTTCAGATGTATTGTATGATCCATGAATTTTGAACCTCTAACTTTAGGTGATACTTTAATCAACAGGTTATTCTGGAGTATGGTTCTTCAGTGTCTTCAGCTAGAGATATTCCACTGGCTTGGAGTATTTAAAGAGCCAGAGAAAGAGGGAGCCTCTGGGGAGTCATCTGCAGCCTAAAAATGTGCCTCCAAAAATGTGCCTAAAAATTTTCATCTCCAAAGGTTCAGAGATCCGAGAGAGAAACCATCAGCATTGGCGTATTTTTCCTGGCTAAGATGAATCTCAGTTCCCTGGAGAAAGGAAGGATTATCCTTAATTTCACATTTGGCAAACGCTGAGTTGCTTCAAAGCTGGAGGAGAGGGAGGAGGTGATCATAATGACAGATAAAGCAGTCTTGCCTCTTGTTCCAAGGAGTTTGAGAATTGCTGGCTCCATTACTGCAGCCAGCCCAAGAGACTCTCCTTGGAGGAGAAACACTACCACTTAAAGGTGTATGGATCTCTACTTATCAGCTCATCCTCCTGAAATGCCAAACCTCAGGAGCTCCTGCTTTCATCGAAGAGCAACTCTGGAGGACAGGGAGGGCTCAGAGCTGTTTCTTAATTGATCAGTGGCTGAATTTTGAGGATTTTTTTGCTGTTTCACACATTCATCTGTCCTGGTTTTGGCTGAGATAGAGTTAATTTTCTTTCTAGTAGCAGGTATAGCGCTGTGTTTGGGGTTCAGTATGAGAGTGATACCAATAACACACTGATGCTTTTAGTTGTTGCTAGGTGGGTGTAGTGTTTGCACTACAAACTAGGTGAAGCATTTTCAGCTTCTCATACCCTGCCAGGTGCACAAGAAGCTGGGAGAGCACAGCCAGGACAGCTGACCCAGACTGGCCAAGGGGATATTCCCTAACACACAACGTCCTGCTCCGGATATAACTGGGGAAGCTGGCTGGCAGGCGGAATCACTGCTCGGAAACAGACTGGGCATTGGGATTTTTTTTTGACCCCGCCAGGTGGTGAGCAACTGTATTTGTGCATCACTTGTGCATTTTGTTTTTTAATGATGATGGTAATAATAATAATACCTCCACCACCTTCCTTTGCTATCCTATTCAACTGTCTTTATCTCAACCCACAAGTATTTTTCCCATTCTCCTGCCCATCCCATTGGTGGGGGAGGGTGAGTGAGCAGCTGCGTGGTGCTCAGTTGCCAGCTGGGGTTAAACCATGACATCATCCCAACTTGTTTGTTGACAATTTTCCATAAAAAATGCAGGGAGTCCTTTTTTTAAGAGGGATTTTGAAAGATCCGTATGATTTGCAGGTGCTGTGCAATGTCTGCCTTTCCCTGGAACTGGTCACCTATGGTGCTGTGTTCACTGTGTGGTAGTTCTGGTGGAGATGCTAGCTGAAATGGTCACCCAAGTATTTGCCCTACAACTACACAATAATTTCTTGTCCCATCATTTGTGATCATTGAGCTCTTTATGGGGCTGCACCATCAGCTGGATAGCTGGTGTAATTGGAGGTAAAAATAATCTTCTTGGGGGGAAAGACTGTTTTTAATCCAGGTTGTTTCTGTGCCTGAATTTACAAGGACTTCACAAATGTTTGTCAGAAGAAGTGACAGGAGCAGCAGAAGTGGGAGCTAACAGGCTGTGGTATGCCAAGGGGATGGGGCGGGATATCAGCGGTGTCATGGTCAAACATCACCTCACTGCCCACAAAGCCTTTAAAAGCCCTGGCCTGCATGCCCTAGCTTGGGATAAAGTTCTTGCTCATCGTTTAGCTGATATTTGAATTTCTTTCTTCTAGGTGAGGAGGTTAAAAACCCTCAGAAAGCCATTCCTATTGGCATTGTGGCATCTCTGCTCATCTGTTTTGTGGCATATTTTGGTGTGTCAGCTGCCCTGACACTCATGATGCCTTACTACCAGCTGGATACCAATAGCCCCTTACCCAATGCCTTTAAATATGTGGGTTGGGATGGAGCCAATTACGCAGTGGCTGTTGGTTCCTTGTGTGCGCTTTCCACGAGGTGAGACACTGCTCTTCCTTTGTGTATCTCTCCAGGTAAATACACATCTCCAGCCCCTTTAAAAAATGGTGCATGACAGGGCTTTATCTTCACTGTATTCCCTTGGGTCAAAGGGATGAAATCCAGAGCTGTTGACTTCAGAAGAACCAGGATTTCACCCTGTGATAGATTTCAGGGATGCATGTGACCAGTATCACTTCCAGAAACTCACATTTTAGCAGCAGACCCAGCAGGTGCATCTCTGAAATATAAATTGGTTTGGTGCCGAAGTGATGGAGGCAACTCTGCCATGCAAGTGTGGTTTGCCCACAAGACATCCTGGCCTGCTGGGTGGAGAGTAGACCTGTGTCAGTGCAGGGTGCATCCTCTGTAGCATATGGGGCTTACTGTGTCCAGGGCTCTCTGTCTGCAAGTTGCCTGCTGGACAGCCATCTGGATGGGAGGCAGGGTGGGCTGGAGGCAAACTACGTCATGTTCTTCTGCGCTCTAGGGACCTGTTGTTGCAGATCAACTTGGACATGCTCAGGTAGGTGAGCAACTCACAGAGGCTCATAGGAGATAAGGCTATTTTGCTGCCTGAAAGTCAGGCTGGTTTTGTGCCCTGTAGCTAAGTTTAAGTATCCAAAATCTCAAGATCTGCACCTCGGTGGTTGCCAGCTATCAGCAACATGAGTGTGTGGAGTGAGCCCTCGAAGGAGAAGCTGAAGTGAACAAAAGCCACCTGTTCTGTGTTTGTACTGCCATAAACTTGCTTTCGTTTGTGTGCCTGTGCTCAGCAGGAGGAGATGTAAGTAGATTATTTCCCCCTTCCGTGTCCTTAGCCTCCTCGGCTCCATGTTCCCGATGCCTCGAATAATTTATGCTATGGCAGAAGATGGACTTCTATTTAAATTTTTGGCTAAAGTCAATGAGAAGAGAAAAACCCCAATAATTGCCACAGTGACATCGGGGGCCGTTGCAGGTAAGGACCAAGCATTTACACAAATGTGTGTGAAGGAGACGTAAGCTCATCCTAGGGGCAGATAATTCCTCCTGACTCCAGCTCGCTGATTAATCGGATATATTGCACAGCACAACTTCCCAGAGCATGCCCTGGGTTTCTGGGCCATGCCCTGGAGGGGGGAGGCAGGGGGTGAACTGGGTGAGCACAAGTAACTCTCTGTGTGCCTGCCCTTCTTTCTCAGAACTAATTGCTGACATCCTGTCTTATGCTAAGAATTACTTTCATCTGCTTCCTGGATGCTCTTTCGGTCTTAAAAATAATTAACCCCCTGCAAGGTGGCAGCCAGTGGTGCCCCAGCGTCCTTGTGGCTGTTGGCCTGGCTTGGCTGAAGACACAACACAGCCTGTGAGTAGCAGAGGACTCAAGAGAGCCTGGAGACAGGCAAATAGCCCCTGTGGCACAGGCATTTGCTAATCAGCCACAGCCAGCAGCCAGCCCATCCCCGTCTTCCGTCCCTGACACCCAGAAATATGGGAATGAAATGTTCCAGGCAGCAAGGATAAGTGGCTTACCCTCTTCTCACAGCTGACCCCTTCCTCATGAAGCCTAGCAAAGAGTCTTGCTGCTTTTTTACCTTCCACTTCAAGAGATGAGCTGTTGGTGTGAGAACATGCCATGTTTGGTGGAGGGTTGGTGCTGAACTGCCGCTGTGAGCTCTGAGCTCCTGTGAAACAGCTCAGCTGTGATTCACAGAGCCTCCTCACAGGTGCTTCTCTGGCACCTTCCTTTTTAGGCAGCCTCAGGTCTAGACTGGGGGAAACAGAGCCAGATACATTAAAAATATTGTGCTCTGCAGTCTCCTCAGGTCTCCTCAGAAGAGTCTGTAGCACCTAGGACCAAAGGGCACATGAAGCTGCAGGGACATCACTTGCCAGCTGGACTTAAGGGTCAGGTTGGTTGTTGGGCTCCATGTGTGGCCTTGAGGACAGGCTGGGCCAGGCTCAGCTCTGAGATCCCTGTGCTTTTGTATGACCAGTGGCTTCACCTGAATGTGTGGCTGTGGGGTTGCCTTGTGAGGGTGTGTAAGCAAGGTAATCCCTAAAGGATGGCAGTTTATACCTTTTTCTGGAAACCCTCACGAAGAGGCACACTACCTCAAGATTGTCCCCCTTGATGCATGGTGCTGTTGCATGCACAAGCCAGGTTTTACCCCAGCTGACCTGAGACGCTGGAGTGAGATGGTGCCTGTCCTCTGTTCTCTCTAGCTACTTCCAGGAGTATTGTGGTCTCAGGGGTATTGTGCCTGCACCGTGGGACTCTAGCACTGAGGTTGCTGCTTAACTACCTGCCTCTTGCTGGTATTTGGGTGAGAGCATACCCATGTGAGACAAACAGGCTGGCAGTTCCTCTGGTTCCAGCTCGTGAGGCTGTGCTGGGACAGCCTGAGAGGCTCAGGGTGTTCATGCACGGAGTGCTGCCTCTCTCCATCTCAGGACAGCTCGAGCTCCCCAAGTCCTGAGCAACAGTCACATATGTACTGCATTGTCGTTAACGCTCCTGAGATGTCCCTGTTACCCTGTTTTACTGATTTTTCTTTCTTTTCTCACCTTCCTCTCCTCCTATAGCTGGTATGGCCTTTCTCTTCGACTTGAAAGATCTTGTGGATCTCATGTCCATTGGGACCCTCTTGGCTTACTCCTTGGTGGCAGCCTGTGTGTTGGTACTGAGGTATGGATGTAGAAACAGCCTCTCATGTATTGCACAGGCAGAAATCTACACAGCTATCCGATGTCCTCGTGGTTTCCATAGACCCAGTAGAGCCATGAACATCTCCAGCTATAAGAATGTGCAGAACTTGTTTATTTAAACTCATGGGGGATTGGCTAGTTCCACCTGCGAGGAGGTTCTCTGGACGTGGTTAGCCCTTGCTCCATGCCACTCCTGCTACAGTCAACCCTTAATGCCATAGGAGAAAAGCTGATGTGTCGGGTGAGAGAGGTGGTCCGTGGTGCCTGCATCATCATCACTTTTGTTACCACTGGGGATACAGTTTCAAGTCGTCTTTCTTTTGAAAGGACATTCAAGATAAAGTCTAGCAGCAGCAAAAAAGCTGAGCTTGTGTTTGCAGTGCATGTCTTTTGGAAGTGCTGAGCTCCCTTTGCTTCCCCAAGCCAAACTAAAAATGTGATATCCTCAATGCTTGTACCCTCACAGACAGCAGCACTCTCCCCATGACAGCTGTGTTCTGAAGATTGTGTTAGTGACAGCTGTCCACCCTGTCCCTTGAAAACCCTTGGTGATTTATTTTCCTTGCCCTTCTTATGTTTTTCCCCAATTTCCCAGTCCTCTCTTCTGTATACAGCTGTTAATGGCTTCTTAAGTTGTTTTTGCAAGCTGCTGCACCCACTATGGGGTATTTTCCCCATCGTAGGTTTGTAGAGCTGACACCCTGCCTTGTAACAACATGGGCAGTGATTTGGCTGCCCTGTTGTCTGCCTCGTGAAGTAGCAGCTGAATTGTTCACAAAGCTGTAAGGTCCTACCACTAATACCCTGCTCTGGGAAGGATTTCACTGCATTTCTCAGTTTGCAGTGTTTCACAAATGCCCTCATTGCAAACACATCCCCACAGGAGTGATTTTAATGTGCCTTTCAAAATGGCCCTTTCCTTTAGCCAGGCTTGTGGCCGAGAGACACAGGAAAACCTTCTGTGAAAGACAACTGAGGCCAGGAGAGTGTTGTGGATCAGGCCCCTGTTGCATGAGGTATTGTCCACACACTAAACAACCAAAAAAATACCGTTCACCTCTTCCTTCCCCGTGTGTCAGGAGACAAGTCAATGTACCAAAGCACAAGAGCTGAACTGCCACAGATAACCTGACAGCTTGGTTATAGCCATCTGTTTGTTCCTCTGCCTCTTCCTTCTCTGATCCTCACTGCTATCACCCCACCATGTTTTGGTGACACAGGTGATAGGGTTTATGAAGGAGACCACTGTCCAGTTTAAAACACATTGCAACCAAGCTGTAGGTGACAATAGCTGACCATATTTGTGCATGTTGTGATGGCGTTGTTCCTTGGTTGGATTTCCCTCTGAAACAGAAGGGTGTAGACATTATGTGTGCCTGTTCTGGTGCAGCCACGGCTATCTGCATGGCTTTTAAACCAATGGTACCCTGCACCAAACCAGTATACTCTTTGTTTTGTTTCCCTTTTCCTAGGTATCAGCCAGAGCAGCCTAATTTGGCGTACCAGATGGCTAGGACAACCGAGGAAACGGATAACAATGAGTCTGTGAGCACCAGTGAGTCTCAGACTGGATTTCTACCGGAGGAAGAGGAGAAATGTTCCCTCAAAGCCATACTGTGCCCCCCAAATTCAGACCCTTCCAAATTCTCTGGCTCAGTGGTGAATGTCTCAACCTTCGTCATTGGTAAGCAGCGGGCAGTGAGCCAGCTGGTAGATCCTTGTACTCACTGTGTTGGGAAAGCTCACCTCCCAGCTGTAATTTTAATGACCTCTTGTAACAGCCAAAATAACTGAAGATCTACAAATTAAATTTATGACTTGGAAAGAAATCCACAGATGGGGTGTGTGTAGGGGGAAGGGCACGTTCCTTAGCTTTTTCACGTGTTGCTGTTTTGGTTACTGAACTTTCAGATTCTGCTTTGCCACATTGTGGGTTTGTGTTTGGTTTTTTTTCCCCTGTTCCTAAAAAAAGAATCAGTAAGGTTTTGGTGTTGGTTCACAGGTTTCCTTATCGTGATTAGCTGTATCCTGACTGCCTTTGAGCCAAACATTCTGATAAAGACCGTATGGATTATTGCTGTCATCCTTGTTCTTCTTGTCAGCTTCATTATATGGAAACAGCCTGAAAGCAAAACCAAGCTCTCCTTTAAGGTGAGTGTCCCAGGAGGCGTAGCTAGAGAAGAGCAATTTGGGATGTAGTTGGAGGAGGAAGTAAGTGCATGTTGGCCCGTATCAGTAGGGAGGACTTGACCAAACAGACATGCAGAGAATATAGGTGAGATGGGAACTTTTCCATGCAGGGCTGCAGATAGAGGTGATGGTTTGGACTCTCCAGCTAGCTTGGCTGTAACCTCTGCTCTTAGTGCATAAGGGGCTGTCTTACCAGAGCCGAGCTCAGCCTCCTGAGTGCAGCTTCCTCTTGGGGTCTAACCTCAAATGTCAGTGTACATGCTTTGCTGCAGAATGCAGCGTGGCAAAACAAGCCTGCTGCCCAGCAGTGCCCGTGGGCAGGAGCACATTCTGCACAGAAAGCAGGACTGAAGGGGTTAACTGAGAGGTCAGAGGAGGGGATCAGGAGGGGAAGACACACATGGTCTCCTTTGAGGTGGCAGTAGAAGACTTGGAAGGAAATGTAAATGTTGCTGGAGTCCAGAAGCTGTGAGGGCAGAACCCGGTACAGAGACATGGCCAGGAGGAGATGGCAGGACAGTGTTTTTGAAAGCAGAAGAGGAGGGTATATTGGAGGATTATGGGGTATGGAGGAGACGCTGCCAAAGGAAAAGGCGATGGTTTTGAAGGGCTGCATCAGATTGTGGATACAGGAGAGAGAAACCAAGAAGCAAGCTTCTGTGTGAGCGTCAAAAGGGTACTTATTAAAAGGTTCTAAGAAAGTGCACATTCTTGTCCTACTTAGTCTGCATGGAGACTAAAGGATGACCATTCTCTCTTTAACAACCTTATGTGTGACTAACTCTCATTTTCTTACCCTGTCCAAGCACACCATCCTTTCTGTTTTAAGCACTGAGATGTTTGGGCTTTTTTTCCCTGTATAATTCTGCAAGTTGTATTTTATACTGATTTCAGGCTTTTGGATTCTCATCCTATCCTCCAAACTGGTCTCATTTTGACTGCTCTCCAATTACTGTTTTTCAGTAAATTCTCTGATTTTAATAATTCAATACAACCAGACTTGCCCAAGGTAGTGTTTGCAGCTCATCTTGGAGTTATGGTTCCAGATGTGGAAACAGAAATGGCCAGGAGCAGAAAACTTTGGACCAGTTGCCTAGACTGTATTTTCTGAACTTGCTACTGAGGAGATCTCTTTGTCCTACACTCAGGATGCTTTACTGCCTTTTTTTCCCCTCAGCTACTACCCTGTCCAAGGGGAAAAACAAATTAGACCTGTCACTGCTAAATCTGTAATGGCTCTTTCTTATCTCCTTGTTGTCCTGTAGACATTTACAACCTGACTCTGTAGTGATTTTTCTCCAAAGTCTGTCTGGGAATCCAACACTGACTGGTTTGTTCCCAGGTTGTTTTTCTGTATTTCTTTTTAGTAGGTAATTTGTCTCCCTTCTCCAGTCTTTACAGACCTTACCAGTCTACCAAGAGCTCTCAGAGATGCCTATTAATTGTTCTGAGATCACTTCTGCAATCTTTGGGTACATACGTCACCCTCCTAGGGAAATTTCATTTGTCCCTGCTGACTTAAAAAAGCCTAATTTAGAAAATTATTCTTCCATTTTCTATTTTGCATGTCCCTTCTCTTTCTCTAACGATGTGAACAGCTGCTCACCATAGGTGTGGTTTTTTTGGGTGAAGCTTAACAAGAAAGGCTTACAACATTTCAGCCTTTTTTTTGTCTTTTGTAGGTCTCCTTTTTCCTTAGGAGTGAAGTTCCCTTTCCCCTTAGTTTCACTGTATGCACAAACCCGTTCTGTTGTTATATTTTATCCTTTCTGGTTTTGTTTTTTATGTGCCTGTGCTTTTTTTTATATTCTGATTTTTGCATTTTGGCTTTACTGTCTCCTTTGATCCTCAGATCACTAAGATGTTCTTGGTACAGCTACAGTCTTGCTTTCTCTTACAGTGTTTTCTAGTTTTCTTCTGCTCTGGGACAATTTGCTCTATATTGCTTCATTACCTGGGTACCTACTGGATGAAGCTCCTCAGGTCCCTCCTCTGATATTCCCCTTACCTTCTCTTCATCTTCCCCTTCTCTGGATCTTCAGTAGGTGCCTGTCATGATGCACTCCTTGATCTTCCTCTTCTCTCCTTTGCCCCACAGGTATTCAGTATTGCTGCTAAAATTTGCCTCTTACCTCCTTCCAAACCCCAAAACAAGCACAACCATTCTTAAAGCAGGTGAACACAATTGTTCACATCCCTTTTCCGTGGTGTATCGATGTCCCCCATTTTGGCTTCACCTTGTCTTTTCTCAGATCTGGCAGCTGAAGAGTTGTTCCTGCCTGCCTGTTGATCTGCCCTGTGGGTGTAACGTGCCCCTCTTTCTTTTTCAGGTACCTCTTTTGCCCATTCTTCCCATTGTGAGTATTTTTGTGAATGTTTACCTCATGATGCAGCTAGATATGGGCACCTGGATACGGTTTGCAGTCTGGATGCTCATAGGTAAGTTTGAGACAGTAAAAAATTCTATGTTCAAAGTTAGTAGGCTTGGCTAACTGTAAATTTATTGAGGCATTCCAGGTGGAAATCCTACACTCTCATCATCTTTGGGCAACCTCAGTGACGAAACTGAAGTAATTTAGGGAGTATGTCTCAAGCCTTGTTTTAAATTCAAGGGTCATGATGCCTTTGTGAGAAGAAAGCAACAACCTATGAGCCGTTTTACAGGTCTTGTGGCTAACAAGAAACCGTACGGTGTTTCTTGTTGGCTGGCCTTGAACTTCAGTCCAGGTGGTGGAGTTTGTGCTTCTGGAGCTGAAGAAGCTGAGCTTCATCCCAGGATGCTCCCAGTGGTCATGTGGAGAAGGCTGAATGGCCTGAAGCGCCTGGGGCTGGGAGGGAGGTGTTACAATGGAAATGATTGGTCTCTTCTCCCAAGTCACAAGCAATAGGATGAGAGAAGAGGGACTTAAGCTATGTCAGGGGAGGCTTGGATTGGATAGTAGGAAAAATTTTACCAAAGAGTTTGTCAAGCACTGGAACAGGCTGCCCAGGGAAGTGGTTGAGTCACTGTCCCTGGTGGTATTTAAAGGACCCGTAAATGTGGTGCTTATTGACATGGTTTAGTGATGGACTTTGACAGTGCAGCGTTAAGGGTTGCACCTGATGGTCTGAAGGGTCTTTTCCAACCTAAATGATTCTATGATTAGGATGAGTTGCAGATGCACTTTACTGGGATGGATGCTGCAAGCACGCGAGCAGAGAGAGAAAGCTCTCTGCAGGGTGGACTGCAGTGAACTTGCTGAAAAGCATGGGAGATTTTTTCTGTAATCAGCCCCCTGTTTGGGGCTGGGATAGATGGTCTTGTAAAGGCCAATGCCTGTCTTCATGGCTTTTTCCTAAGCTAGCCATCAGGGTGGCTGGACTTACCCCTGGTGTAACCTGTGTTGGGCAGTGTGAGTAGTGGTTTCTGTTTCCTTATGGAGCTCATGGTGTCCTTTCCCCTTGGCTTCCACAGGCTTTCTTATCTACTTTACCTACGGAATATGGCACAGCGTGGAAGCCACCTACGCGGCCTCAGCGGACGCAGAGCGGGGCACGGAGGCTGGCTCAAACAGCTGTAAATGATTGCATGTCTGGCACTGGGGGACGGCTGCAGTGAGAGGAGCTGTGTGGTGGGGATCCTGAACCAGGTTACATCAGCACTGTGGGAATAAGGACGCGTAGTGTGGGGTGCCCCAGCCCTGTTGCTGCAGCTCGCTGTTTGCTTAGTAGCACAGTTAAAAGGGATCACAAGGTAAAAAGCCACACTTCTGACACACTCCCGGAGACACTGTCAGCTAGTCTGGGGCTACATGCTTCCCACCTCCCTCTCCTGGTTTTATTTTTTCCCAGTGTGTAGAAAGAAAACTGCTTCAGTGTGCCAGTTACCCTTAAATGCTGCTATGAAACCAGGCCTCACAGAGGTCTCTTTCAGTAGCCCCAGGAATTACCTCCCTGTAGATACTCTACCTGATTATACATGGAGCAGATTTTGCAGTGCTACTGTCAGGCTTAGACCAGATCCGTCCTTCACCCCATGGGAGCTGTACCCGCCGTGTGTGCACACACAGAGGCTCTCCCTGAACACTGGCTTCCACCTGGTTAAGAAAGCACCTGCAAGACTTGCGTTCTTTACGGTATCAGGCCTCATAGTTTTTGTTGTGCTCTGGAAATTTAAACTACATTCTCATATGCTTCAAAGCGCAGCGCTGCTGTGACGTGTTGGGAGGGTCTCTGGTGGCCACTTGCCAGCCCAGTGCGCGGGTAGTGCCAGCAGATCCCTCTGCTGACTGAATGCTCAGCAGAGGGATCGCCAAGTTTAGTCATAGAACTGTTTGGTGCAAGTGCTTGAACAGCTTGAAAAGAACAGGTGTCCTCAAAGAGCTGACCTACCTCTTCGCTTCAGGAGTCACCAGTGGTGTGGCTGCAGTGGTGGGGTAGCTAGTGGAAGTGAGGCCAGCTCCAACAGCAAGTGGGGCTCTGAGTTCTTCTCCCTTCATCAGTTCTGTGTCCCAGATGCGTGGTATTAGCAGGGGGTTGGGCTAGATGATTTCCAGAGGTCACTTCCAATCCCCGCCGTTCTGTGATTCTGGGAATCTGTGATTTGGCCGTGAGACTTTGGTTTGGCATCAGTGGATGGAGCACATTTCTGCCTCGGGAAGGGGGGAGCACAGCAGAATCCTCAGGGGCTTGAACCAGTGAGCAGGGCCTGGTGTGTGCCCACTGCCGGGGGTGGACATTGGGGCATGCAGGGGCTCCTTGGTCCCAGTAGAGCATACAGCCCAGGAAACCACTAAGCTCTAGGGTCCAGTTGGCTGAAAGGAGCTTTCCCTTTGGGACTGGAGATCAAAGGTGGGAAGTTTAGAGGGGGTCTGTGTTTGTTGGCAATGCCTTGGTTTTGCTGTAAGATTAATGTTTTTTTTTAATTCCCTCTAATAGCTCTCCCTGGCCAAATCCACTACACTAAGAAAAGCTTGTTAAAGCAGCAGGAAGGTGGGCCATGCCCATGTAAATTCACACTTCAGTTTATACTGAAAAACAAATTGTAGAACCATGGAACGTTTTGGGTTGGAAGGGACCTTTGAAGATCATCTAGTCCAGCCTCCCTGCACAGGCAGGGACATCTTTTGCTAGATCAGGTTGTCCAAAGTCCCATCCAACCTGACCTCAAACGCTACCAGGGATGGAGTATCCCGAGTAGGTGCTGCAGAAATTCCCTCTGGAATCCATCCACCTGGGTGGATGCTTTCCTAGGTGTCCTCCATACTGCTGCCTCTGAACGCCAGACAGTCTTTAATCTGTTTGGCAGCATGGTTCTTACTGATGAAAGGATGGGCTCCTGTCCCCATCATTCAGTGGGAGGACTGAGGAATTGCATGACTTGACTGGGGTCCCACTGGCCACCTGGTGTAGCAGAAAGGGGAGCCAGACCATCTCCTGGATTACATGGCTGGACTGTGGACCATCTTTCACAGTTTTCAAGAGAGACTTCATAGCCTTTCTGCTCTCTGAGGAATTGTGATCTTGGCCTCCCTTTAGTGCACTAGGAAGCTCTTCTTGCCAGGGTTGTGTGGTGGTTCCGCCGGAGCCGGGGACCACGCGTTCAGATTTCCCCCGGAGCGGGGGGGGGGAAACCAAAACACCAGAGCCCCGCAGGTTGGGATAAGGGTATTTTTTACTGGAAATAACAGGGGAAGAACAGATAACAATGAACAATACAACCTTTTGCTGAGATGAGCAGTTCAGATCGCGCACTCCCCGTAATGGACACCGCGCCACAGCCCGCGCAAACCCCAGCCGCGACACAAAGGACCCGAGCTCGCGCCGCGAGTAAAACAAAGCCCGGAGCCGAGAGCACGCTCCTGCCCGGTCCCTGCTGTTCGCGCGGGCTGCGGCGCGGTGTCCGTTACGGGGAGTACGCGATCTGAACTGCTCATCTCGGCAAAAGGTTGTATTGTTCATTGCTATCTGTTCTTCCCCTGTTATTTCCAGTAAAAATACCCTTATCCCAACCTGCGGGGTTCTGGTGTTTTGGTTTTCCCCCCCCTGCTCCGGGGGAAATCTGAACGTGTGGTCCCTGGCTCCGGCGGAACCACAACATATTTTGGCGCCCAACGTGGGGCGGAAGAAAGGTTGGGATAACGGTAGATCTGACTCTGACCCGGTTGCAATTACGGTAAAAGTTGTAAGGATGCTGTTTAAGATGCTGTGGGTATTATTTACAAAGGTGTGGTCCTGGCTGTGGAAAAAAAACCTCAGCAGGCTGTTTGCAGTCCTGGCAGGATGTTGTATCATCTCGGGGCTGCAGCTTCCCTGCCTGTTCCCATACTTTGCTCTAGTGTGCTTTATGACAATGGTTTATGATACAGTTATATTAGTGACTATGAGTTTAATCTGGAAAGTGTATGAGGTTTTGCTGCCCTGTCTAGTCCCTGGGCTGAGAGGGGCTGGTGGTGGTGGCCATTTTGGTGAGAGCACAGAGGGAGAGAACTACACTGGTTTTTTCCTTTCTGGGCTAAACATAACAGCTCTTATGAGAGTTTTTGAAAACTTTCACCATCACCTTGACATGGAAACTATGGCCACAGTGCTAGAAGTTCTTCTGCACTTGATCCTGCTTTCATCATATATTAAGAGCAGGTTTATGAATACTGCTCAAGAGGTTTCCCAAAGGCAGGATAACCACGAGGGGCAGGACAACCACGAGGGGCAGAACATAGGCCAGTACCTAAGTACTTTCTCACCCCCTGCTTCTTATACTCGGCATGATGTAACTGGCATGGAATGATCCTATTGGTCAATTTGAGTTACTTGTCCCGAGCCCAGCATGTTAACCCCTTCCTGGCTGAAGCCACTGGCTGAAACCAGGACAGGTTGGCATTGAAGGGAGTGAAATCAGTCTGTTCATTGCCTCTCAGGTGCATTTCAGGGTGCGTTTTGGGTGCAGTTCCCTGCCACAAAATGAAGTCAGGGTCTGCTCCCTCTTCTGGGTCTTGACCATCTGCTAAGCCTTTGCTCCTTATGCTTGTGCAAAGTCTTACTCAGGCAGAGAGAGGAGAATGTAGATATTAAAAGCCACTAGGTGGAAGTCTATTTTGTTTAGACACAGGCAAGGTCAACACACTCCACAGCCTCCCAAAAGGCACTGAAGGTGTGGTGGGAGGGGAAGAAGTTGAAAACTCAGAGGGGAACCAAGTTTCCCATTATACAAACAAATGTAAGGGTGTTTTTCTCTACGTTGGTAGCAACTTCTGAGCAATTAAGATATTCAGCAACGACTATTTGCAGGTGAATTCTGACTGGAAGTGTGTTCCAAAGAAAATTATTTAAAAATATGCAGATTTCTTTCTGTATTTAAATTTTTTTTATATAATTGTTAACTTATTTTTGTTGTCTGTGTAGGGATCTGTTCTGGTATTTATATTCCATAACTGTGTTCCAGCTTTAGTGGCATATAATAGCAGCACGCAGAAGGAGGGAAGGTCCTGATTTGTATCATTTTTCTCCAGCTGCCTTCTCTGAGAAGGTTTGTAAGAAAAACCTGTCTGTGTCACCAGATTCGGTAGCTCAATGTGCCATTACCTGTACTAGCCCTGGAGCCACCCACTGCAAATTTGCTAGTGGAGGTGAGGATCCTTAGCTCCTTCTCCCCCTCCTCCATCATGAATTCTTTGACTCATCAGTTCTCCGGGGGTGGGTGCTGCTTTTTGTTGCTACTCTCCAGACACAAGGAGATGGAGCCCTGTGTAGTGACAGGGAAGTGCAAGTGTCTCCCTGGCTCTCTGTCTACCTGCTTCCCCTGAGTCCAGCTGGACTTGGGGACCTTCTGGCCTCCTCTTCGCATCCCTTGACCCAGGGAGCAGACTGGGGAGGAGGTGATGAGTTTGACCCAGCTGCATACTCCTACCCCATCCCCTACTGGCTGTGTCTACCCCTTGCTTGTACATTTTGTAAGCTGGAAGGAAAATCTGACTGCCTATTTCTAGGACAATGTCAAGAACTTTGCTGAATGGGTGGGGTTTTTTATAAATTTATTTTAATATTTTTTTCTTACTGTCTCCGCTGCCTCCCTGCTGATGTCTGCATGTAACAGATCAAGCCAGGTATCTCTGAAGACATGCAGCTGCTGCTATGACCTTGCTGTTGTGGACAGCATGCTTTCATTCACTTGAGCTTTTCTTTGTAAATAGTTCAGTTGTTATTTTATTAGGAGAACATTTTGTACAGATGCAGAGTGTTTTGGTGTATAAAGAGGTGGGAATGGAGAAGCGATGCCTCTGCTCGGCACAAGAATAGATCCTTTCCTGCCAAAGTCAAGAGGCGTAGTAAGAATGTCCTGCCTGATCTTTGGGGCAGGCTCTGCTCCAAAGGACCAACCTTGTTTTAGCATATTTGGTTGCTCCCTGTCCGGTCTCTTGAGTGGAGCCCTCTGGGGTAGCTGTTGGAAGGGTCCTATGGGCGAGGTGGGCAGCATCAAGGCTGCAGCTTGCAAACCCAGGCATGTGCCCAGCCAGTCTTTCTAAATAGAAAAAGACCCTTTCCCAGAAATTAATTGTCTTGTGCAAGTGACCAGCTTCTGGTTGTTTGCTCACATCTTTCATCTTCTGCTCACTGAAGATCAGCATTGCCTGGGCTTCAGCTTTATTTCGCCCTTTTTCCCATCCCTCTGGGTGGAGTTGGATGGTGGTTCTGGACAGTGAGCACCCACACCGGGCATTATACAGCTCTGCAGTGGGAGGGTGTGCAGCACTTCCTGACCTGCCCCCCAACCCCCTCCAGGCACTGTGGGGGGCCAGGATGTGCTGCAGGCACAATGCTGCTGGTTAGGAGCCCGTTGTGCTTGGTTGCAGCAGGGAAGAGGGGGTGGTGGTGGGACCACGCAGGTGAAAACACAGTGGTTCCATGTGTTGCTGCTTATAGCCAGGGTTTTGGAGGGGTGAAGGTTTACCTGGCGGCGCTTGCCGTGGGCAAGCTTCATCAGCCCCAGATGAAAACAAACTCTATGCCAAAAAAACCTCTTACAGAAGGTGCCCGTCACTGCCTGCTGCCTCCATTCCAACTTGCTCAGAGACCAGGAAGTGATGTGATAGGATGTTGTGTTTATATTTTGTAAAATCCATTTCTTTAGTCCTTGCATTTTAGGAATTCCAGTGGGATTTTGTACATTACCCCCAGAAAGCCATGTACGAGTGAACATCACTGTCATCTGTCCAAATGAGCGAAGGGTGACATGCAGGTCTGGCAGGCTGGAAGGGCTTGCATTCAAGAGGAGGAGGAGTGACGCTGGAAGGCTACCCTGCAGAAGGCTACCCCTCAGTCCCTTCCTGCATGTGTGCTGCTCAACAACCTCCCCAACACCCTCCCCTTTCAAAGGAAACCTCTTCCCTCTGGCAGAAGCAGCATATTTCTCCAAGCCCACGTGACATCCTCTGGACCTGACTTTATGGGGAGGTTCCTTCCTCCTCCTTACCAAAAATTGCACTTGTTCAAGGTGAAATCTAAATGTACAGAGTGACCCGACGCTCGCTTCTCATAGCCACCTCCCCTTTTCTGTGGGGCCCATGCGTGCCCACATCCCAAAAGCAAGCGGAAGCCAAAGCTGCACTGCTGGTGCCATCGGTTGCTCTGCCTGCTACTGCCTACGTCGTGGTTCATCATCCCTTTCCCGCTCCAGCAGCGATGCCTCCCCCATAACGCGTGGGGTCCTGTGGGGCACCTGACACCCAGCTGGAAAACAGATGATCCAGGAACGTCTCTGCTAGCAAGAGCCAGACCTCGATTCTTCTCAGGGTATTTACTCCTGGCTCACGCTCCGAGACGCGAGGTTCATCTGAGAGCTGGCAGGCTCCAGCCAGCGAGAGGCACCTCTCCCTCACGATGTGGTGGTTTCAACAGGGTGACTCGTGTTTTTGGGGAGCAAAGGGTTCCCTCGCAGCACGATGTGCCTTCCAGCTGCGCTGGGTGCAAGGAGCAGGAGGAGTGGCTGGCAGCCCGGGGGCAGTGTGCCAGCAAACCTAGTGTGAGTTTGGGTCATGTCAGTAAAGGGGTTTTTACTGACCAAAGCCATGGAACAGTCTGAATATTTTTATTTTTTAATTATTAAGCAAAGTGTAAATACCTTTCTGTTGTCTGTTGGACGGTCTATTTTCCTAATGATTTCTCAGAATTTATTATGGGTGTGATAAATAGTTCTGATGCTTATTCTGCAAACAGATGTATTTTTTATCTTTTTTATCTTTATTTTGGCTTGGGGTTTGGTTTTTTTGGGTTTGTTGTTGGTTTTTTTTACCGTGTTCATGTAGTGATTAAAGCCTTAAGTTTAAAAATGTGAACCTTGCCCCCAGAGCACAGCACAGGCGTGCAACCCCTTTCCATCCTGGCAATGCTGTAAATACGTCTCTCCTGAATTACGCTTTTGGGACCTGGAAAGTCACTTGTAATTGTGGTACAGCATTAAAGCATCTTTCTCGATAGCCAAATAAATGATGTCTATTGTTTGCACTCATTTGCAAGCCTGCCTCTGCTTTCCAGCTTGTTCGAATATCGGAGCAAGGAGACCATGTGCTTTGGGAGCTGCTGGGGTTAACTCTGCTCCCTGTCTTTTGGGTTTGCTAAAACCAGTGGCACAACACGTAATTTGGGGGCATTTGCCGCAGGCTGGGGTCTGTGCTCAGTGCTGAGCAGCTTGTTGCTGCTGATGTTGAGGTGAGTCTCTCCCTGTCTTGTAGGAGCAGTTAAGGTATTAGGTGGGACTGTGTGAGCCTGCAGAGTTAGCCTAAAATTTACCCAGGTGGTGTAGATATTTGCTGGCATTGCAGAATTTGGTTGTCTCTGGAAATTAGAGGATTGTGTAATGAATGAGGAGTTCTGCTGGTGGGGTTTTCCATGGTTGGGTCCTGTCTGCCCTGGCAGCCACCTGCATGGGTTGCCACCTGCTTCGTGTCCTGCCCTACATGGGGCAGTGCCCCCACAAACACCGCTTTTCCCTTTGCCTCTCAGTCCTGGTCCTTTCCCACTGCCTTGCCAGCCGTGGGCCTGGTGGGAAATCTTTGTGGAGGATCAGGTACTTTCCTGAGGTGGGACATGCCCTGGTCCCTTTCTAATCCTTGTGGCGAAGCTTGAGGAAGTGGGTGCCCTCAGCGGGAGGGTGAGGCAGTGGGAATGAGCATTGAAATGTGGGTGACTGGCACATCACAGACACTGTGCTTGTTCGCTGCTGAGCCTGAACAACCACCACAAATGTTCCCCTTGCCCTATGCCACGATTCCTGCTCCCCCAGGACCCCAGCCATGTGGGGAGCACCCTTAGAAAACAAATCCATGGGGATTTCAATCCGATTTATAGTGTGTGAACCATAGCTGGGTAATCCCACTGACCAGCCCCGCTGCCGGGAGGCTAAGAGGTGGCTGGCTTCACTCTTCCTGTCATGGGGTGACCCTTTGGCAGGTGGGGTTTTGCTGTTTGCTCCAGTTTTTGTGTGCACAGCTGTACAGAAAACACTGCGGGGCACTCTGATTTGTATGTGTCAGCCCATATACGTGCTGGCACAAGTGTTTATTATCAGGAATATATTACACTTATCTGTACACTGTAACTGAAATAATACAAACTCTTCCTGTAATCTATAGCCACGTAGTAAATGAGAGCACAGAACTGCTGCCTGGGAAGCTGTACCGAGGCTCCTCAGCGTGTCCATGGGACACAACCACCATCAGTGCAGAGAGTAAAATACCTGATTTTGCACTTGATAGCCTTTTCCTTCCCCCACCCGCCGCCCCCACAAGCCCTTGCTGCTGCTGGGATAACCCCTCTGTGCCGGCAGCTGCAGGAGGTGCCAACCCAGCGGGGCCCAATGGTGCTTCCCTGCAGAAAACCAGAGCTTTCCTGCAGCTTTTCCAGCCCTCTGTGCCTGCTGCTTGCCGCTGGCTCTCTTGCCATCCTGTGGCTGTTGCCTGCTCCTGGTGGTGGTCTCTGGAGCCCCTTCAGAGCAACTCTGAAGTATGGCTGGTTTTATTGCCGCAGCAGCCTTCTGCTCTGAGTAAAGATTAACCAAATCTCCTTTTTAAAGACCTATGGGCAATAAAACAGCTCAGTGCTGGGTATGTTCCCTCTCCTGCTGAAGGCCGCCTTACCCTGCAAAACAGGAAGGCTCCTGCAGCAGCCATGGTGGTCGGGAAGTCTCTAGCTCCAGGAAAGCAGAAGCTTCCCCTTGCTCATTATTGAGAAGGGATGGCCAGGGAGCAAGGCTGAGAGGTGCAGTTCCCGCACCCCTGGGAATGCCAAGGTCCCTGGCAAGAGCTGGGGTCACCAGCTCAACCATGCCTTTGCGGTCTCCATTCCCCCCCTCACACCTACTCCGGCACATGCAGGCAAGGAGGGACAGGGCAAAGGAAGAGCAGGAAAAAGGAATGTCCTTTTTTGGGGAAAAAAGTCTGTGTTTCTGGGCTTGCACCAGAAGGAACCACCCTTCCCAACCCTGCTGGGTCCCTTCTGGTCAGGCAGAGCTTCCTGCAGGTTTGCTAGCGATTGTGCAGGCCCCAGAGGCCGTGCCAAGGAAGAATCCAGTGAGAGGCAGGATTGGGAGGCAGAAATTCGATGAGAAGGGGATTGGCAATGATACCAAATGATGGTGGAGCTGGGATCGGTCCCAGTTTTCCCACCATAAAAGCCCCACTCCCAATTCACTGCTGGAAGCATCTCTTGCATATGAATTTAAACCAAGAAAGTGATAAAGAAAGCACCAGAAACAGGGAAAGAACAAATCTGTTAAAAAAAGGACAGGCTCAGCCAGCCCATCCCAGGCCAATGGGATGCTCTGGTGTGTTCAGCATGGAACAGGTCAGGTTTGTAACTACTCTGACTGTATCATCTCACCCGTTTTTGGAAAGGGTAAAAAGGAGGAGCCTAGAAACCACTGACAAGTCTGTCTGACTTGTCTGGTGGCCTTCTATGATGGAGTGACTGTGTCAGTGAGTGAGGTAAGCAACTGATGCAATCTACCTGGACTCCTTAAGGCCTTTGATGCAGTCCCTCGCAACATCCTTGTTGCTAAATTGGAGATACTGGTTTGATGGATGGGCAGTTCAATGAATAAGGAATTGGCTGGATGGCTGCCTCTGAAGAGTTGCAGTCAAGGGCTCAATGTCCCAATGGAGCTCAATAGCAAGTTGTGTCCTCAGGGGGCTGCCTGTATGGGATCGGCACTGTTTAGTATCTAATGACAGCAGATAGTGGGATTGAGTGGGCCATCAGCAAGTTTGCCAATGACACCAAGCTGTGTGATGCAGTCAACATGCTGGAGGGGAGGGATGCCATCCAGAGGAACCTTGACAGGTTTGAGAGGTGGCTCCCTTTGAACTGCACAAAGTTCAACAACACCAAGTGCAAGGTCTTGCACATGGGTCGGGACAACCCCATGCGTGAATCATAGAATGTATTGGGTTGGAAGAGACCGTTAAAAGTCATCCAGCTTAGGGGTCCCCAGGACAAGACAGATGTGGAGCTGTTGGAGCAAGTCCAGAGGAGGGCCATGGAGATGATCAGAGGGCTGGAGCACCTCTGCTATGAAGATGGGCTGAGAGAGTTGGGGTTGTTTAGCCAGGAGAAGGCTCTGGGGGGGGACTTAGTGCATTCTTTCAATACTTAAAGAGGCTTGAAAGAAAGACAAGATTTTACGAAGGACAGGATGAGGGTTAAGGGTTCTGAACTAAAAGACAGTACATCTAATTTGGACATAAAGAAATTCTTACCATGAGGGTGGTGAGACACTTGGACAGGCTGCCCAGAGAAGCTGTGGCTGCCCCCTGCCTGGCAGTGTTCACAGTCAGGTTGGATGGGGCTTTGGGCAACCTGATCTAGTGAATGATGTCCTTGCCTGTGACAGGTTGGTTAGACTAGATGATCTTTGAAGGTCCCTTCCAACCAAGCCATGGTGCGATCCTATGTTCCCCTTATATCAGACCTGTATGGACAGACTGAACGTGACAATGCAGTAGGTATTGCAGATAATCTGCACTTTTTGCACGTTTGAAAGTAATTAAAATGGTACTTGGCCAGGAGGGTCTTCGTGTGCATGGATGTGCTAGGTACCTATTCTACTTTCAGGTTGCACTTGCTGGACACACTAAAATCTAGTAATGCATTTTAACAGTGCAGTTGGTGTGGCATGATCTATTCTAACAAGATGCTCAAGTTACTCAGTATCACAGTCTCATGCAAAAGCTGCTACAAAAACAAATTTCTCCAAAAAGAAGGGAAAAAAGTCACCTTTTTTTTTTTTCTTTCTTTAACACTGTGAAACAGGCCACAGGTGCTTTGCGGTGATTGAAGTCGTATCTAACTGCAGTCTATGAATCCTGAGAACTTCCCAGGAAAGCTGAAGCCCAGCTCCCATCCCAGCAGTATGGCAGGGCTGTGCATGCCCCTCTCTGCTCACACAGGGTGTGCCAGTCCCACTGCACACACGCCATCCACGCAGTGCTCCCGTACCCCTAGGATCAGCTGCATGGATCATCTCCTGCTTCTTTTGACCCCGGTGCTCAGAGCAGGGATGCATGCAGGCTCTTTGCCCCAGGCTGGATAGAAAAGCATCCCACAGATCTCTTTTTTTTGTTGTTAAATTACGCTCAGGGGTATTTTTTCCTTGCTAGCAGTACCCACAAGAGCCCTGCAGCCCGTCCCACCCAGCTGCTCCTCAGCCTCATCACCCCTTGTGTGGGTCACCCCAAGCCTGGGTGAATATTTTTTCTTCTAGGCAGGGAAGTTAAAGGTAGTTTAGCCATTCTTTTCCACAACAGTGAAAAGTGCTCTGTAACTTTGGGTAAGCTTTAGCTGTGTGAAGTAATACATGTATGTGGAAGGGAGGAAATTCTGACCTCATTTGCACCCATGTAGTCCGCGGTGGTGTTTCAGATGGGAGGAAGGTAGAGCCCTAAGCAGGGGTCCGCTATCTCATCTGAATACTGGAAACCTCTTGGCCAGCTAAGGTCAAGGATGAGCAACTTTTTTCTCCTTACTTAAGGGACTTGAAGTAAATGAAAATGGGCAGGAATGTATAACCAGAGATTTTGATTGCATCCAAACAAGGACAAGCTAAACCCAAGATCTAACTAGGATTTAAAGACTCTGAAGTCGAAACACATTAGTAAGTGACCTCTATCGAATTCGCTAAGACCCTCAGGTTTCTCATCTCTAGCCTATCTCCACTTACAATAT
This sequence comes from Laterallus jamaicensis coturniculus, assembly GCA_022605575.1. Classification (NCBI taxonomy): domain Eukaryota; kingdom Metazoa; phylum Chordata; class Aves; order Gruiformes; family Rallidae; genus Laterallus; species Laterallus jamaicensis. Next base: position 10,309,465 of record JAKCOX010000012.1, read on the forward strand.
CGATGCTAAGAGTCAAAAAGCAGTGAATGGTATGTGTGTATCATGCGGTGTTCAATGCGGAGGTGATGGTTTCGAAGGCAGTACTGTCTCAGAATTTCAGAGTCGCTGGTGTTCACGTTACGTAGAGTACCACTTGGTGGTCATTTGGAAGGCGCTTCTACTTCTGTGTAACTTTCTTCTAGGTTGGGTATAAAGATGCCCAGGAGGCTAAACAGAAATGTGTTTTGTTTAGATACAAGTCTTAGGCACGAGTTAGAAAACTGCTGACTGTAATGAAAATATATCAGCACTTAGAAGTATCCAATAATATAAAAAAATGCAATTCAGAACATCTTCAACTACAGATCTATGTGTGTGCGTCTATATAGGTATAAAGGTACAATACGTACATGTATATAAACACAGACACATATACAGGAATATTCACAACTCCAACTGTATTTGTAGCTAACCTGACATACTGCAGCAAAGGTTCACTCTGAGGAACCATTATTATTTCCAACACTGGGCTCTAACCACAGTTATAAGTTTAAACACACCAAACTAAACGTTTTGCTATCCTAACTCTCTCTGTCCTAGCTTTTTGCTCTCCTTTTTGCTATCCTAATCCACATGCCAGAAACAAGAGCTCCTATGTGGGGACTGTAAGAGTGCCCTGCCTAGCGTAAAGCGATGCCGCTACCGAGCATGCTTGCAGCCATGGACCCGGGGTGCCTGTAGATGGTAGTACTTCCTTGGGTGGTAACATTTAGCAGGTTGGAAATGCGTAAAAGGCAAGGGGCCTCCAGCACACAGGTGCCAAATCATCGCCGTAAGGTTCTGACTTTTGCTGGAGAGGAGTTCCCTGATGAGCAGCGATAAAAAGAAGTGGGTGATGTGGGTGGGAGTTTCACAGGGCTCACAGCATCTCCCTCCTGCAGCTTCCAGAGGAGCTCTTCGTTAGTCCTGCTCAGCTTCTTCTTCTCCTCCACTTCTTTCTCAACATATTCTTGAAGATTAGCATTCTCCTCTGACAATTGCCTGGAGAGAGAAGCGGGACAACAGGTAAGGTGAAACCAGTGTGAAATGAAGATACTGACATTAATGCAGCCAGTGCTGCATATGAGACACAGACAGTCAGGGCCATGAGCACCTCCCCCCATCCCATCCCATCCCATCCCATCCCATCCCATCCCATCCCATCCCATCCCATCCCATCCCATCCCATCCCATCCCATCCCATCCCCCTGCACCTAGGGGTGCAACTGAGCCGTGCAAGCTGGGGCACAGCTCTCCCCAGGTATCCTCACTGCTGGGTAAGAAAGGCATCTCTGCAAGTCACAGCTGCTCCACAATGTCTGACTCTCTCACTCCAGGTGCATCCGTGTCTTTGTGCTACATCTCTTTGAAGCAGCTCGGCTGCCATAGCTGAGGTGGTCTGAGCCCCAGCCTTTCTCCATGCAGCTGTCAGTACCATGCTCAGCATGCAAAGGCTTTGTGCATTCACCATGTACTCCAGCCACTTTAGAAATGGCCACTTTCCCATACAGACAACAGAATAGCCCTCAGATGGAGCCCAGAGCCCCAGGTCAGCAGGCACTTGTACTCCCTGCACGCATGATCCCTTGGCCAGGGCTTCTGTTCCTGCACCAAGACAAGGGGCTTTAGAGATCAACTCAATGTGGCCTGCCCCAGCAATGACACCCCTGCAGACAACTAATAAGCAGCACAAAGTGCTGTTTCAGATGTATTTTGGGCATGTGCTAGCAACACTGCTGTTGCAGAAGATGCATGCAGGCACACATGGTTTTTGCAGCCCCATTATGTTTGGGCAAGACCCAGATCCTGATGTGATCAGCCTGGGGAAGCTGTGGGCATGTTCCTAACCTGATTTACAAGCAATTTAGGATGTTATAGAAATAAACAGGGAGGAACCTAACCTCCCCTAGGTATGTCCAGGGTTCAGCAGCAGCTGGATGTGGATTTTGGATGCACACATAAAATTCTGTGCAAGTCCTTTTCTGAGTATTTCCTGAATTCTGTAGCAGATGTCATGGACTGCTGGTCCACTCTCTTAGTGTCATCAAAGGTCTCTGAGAGGGTATTAAAAAACATTTTTAAAGAAGCTCTGCTTTTTTAGCCTCAGTTCATACAGATACAGAGCTCAGGTAATCTGGAATACATCTGCTCTTCTCCCACTCCCTGAAAGCTTTGAACCATGAAGTAGTGGCTACCTCCATCGAAGGATTAAAAGACACAAGTTGGCAGAAGTTTTCAGCAATGTGCTTGCCAGGTGGAAGAGGAAAACCCTATTCACAGTCCCACTGGGGCACCAGCTGTGGCATGGTCTAACAGGCATGAGAAAGCCCACATGCGAGCTCGCCCTGCAGAAATAACTCCACAGGAAACCTCTTTCTACACATGGAGTCACCTTTCTCTTTCGCAGTGTCTGAGCAGACAAGCCATAGAAGTTACACCCAGAGCCCCACTACATCCTTTCCCAGCCAGCATTCGCTGAGGAGAAAAGAAAAAGTACATGTTTTCTGTGCCTTTGTGTGTCTCTTTGTGGGTGTGCCGGGCTAGTAAAGCTCATGTGGGTGTTGGGAAAAGGCTAGTCACACCAGCACACACCTCAGAGCACTGGGAAGGGCTCGGCCTCCTCCTCTGCCAGAGGCACTGCTTGGACAGGAGGCAAGCGCAGGCCGCAGCCCGTCAGCACGTATCAGCTGACACTGGAAGGTTAATGCTGCTCATTGGGCGGGTGGTGGGGTGCATGGTGCCAGCGCTCTGTGGGGTCTCTCATGCAGCTGTGGTCAGTCTGCGAGTTACACGTGTGTCATCCAGGTGAGCAGGAAGGAGACTTTCTGCCAAGTGCCTGTGAACACACTGTGCAGCATGTGGACACATCCTCTAGAGAAACCTGCTTGGGCATGTGGATGGAGAAAGGAGCTGCTGCTCGTTGCGCTGCTTTTTTTAGCCTGCAATTACGAGTTTGCACCATGTTGCCTGATGTGATGTGACTGGATATGGGCAGAAACAGGTTTATACCTCCCCGAGACAGAGGCAGCCCGCACAGTCAGTACAGCAAAGCCTCTGCCTTCAGCTGAGCCAACCTGTACCTGCTTCTGCTGCATCATGGGGAGTGCCATGAAACTGCTTATGAAACATACAGATGGAGGGAAGGTTTAGATTGAATATTAGGGGGAAGTTTTTTACAGAAAGAGTGGTGAGGTCCTGGAACAGGCTGCCCAGAGAGGTGGTGGATGCCCCATCCCTGGAAGTGTTCAAGGCCAGGTTGGATGGGGCCCTGGGCAACCTTGTATAGATCCAGGTCTGAGGTTGGTGGCCCTGCCTGTGGCAGGGGGTTGGAGCTTTATGATCCTTGGGTTCCCTTCCAACCCTTGCCATTCTATGATTCTATGATTCTATGGCCATTCAGGCCCTCTTCATTATCCCGGCAGAAGAAGGAAGAGAGCCAATGTAAAAGCAGATGTGTCCTCACTACGTAAGCTTGTGTCTTGAGATATATGTTCCAATTTTAGACCTAACCTGTCTGGGGAAACCTTTATCCCCAGCACTGCAGACTTACGATCAGATGTGTTCCTCTGTCAGCCTCCCAACAGTTTAAGCAGCTGTGACAAATCACAGCCATAAAACCACTGAGGTCTGCAGGAGCACACCGACATGATAGGGATGCAGGGAAAGGTGCTTGAGCTGTGCCCTCAACTCAGGTTAAAGCCTCCCCCAAAAGGCCCAGAGGTCAGCAGGTACTTGGGCTATGCCAACAGACACCCTCTTGATCATCATCATCTCTAGGGTGCTAGAAACTCTCATTCCTCAAACATCACAGTTCAAAGGATCAAAAAAATGATGGCTGATTTGGAGGGAGTGTCCGAGATGGTCAGAAATCAGATGATTTATCCAAGTGCTTGGGGAGGTCCCAGCAGAGGCCCTGTGGAGCTCCTGTGTCCAAAACTGGTGCATGATCTACCTGCAAGGCTTTTCTCCCTTCCTTTGTATCCTCCCTTGACTATGATTGTGAATATCCGTGGTGCACTCCTCAGCCCCGTTTTTCCTCCCTGAGCACAGAAAGGCTGCAGATGCTCAGCTCAGACAGTGACATCTGTGCTACAAGTATTTACAATCAGGAGAGAGGAAACATAATCCTCACCCCAATCTGAATGTTAGTACACTCAATGCTGCCTTTTAAAAATACCTGCACGTAGGAGACAATTGGTGAAGGCTGAACCATTAATAAAGGAGACAAACCAAAACTAAATCAGAGATGAGACACTGAAGCTTTATACAGTCAGCTAAAAATTAAATTGCATTTTAAGTCAACGACATAATTTCTGGCAACAACGAGAGCTAGGCGGCTGGTGTGCTGAGGCAAGTTCAACTCCAAGGTCTCTCCATAGTTCCCTTTCTGCCTGGCTCCAGCTGCAGTGTCTTGCCTTACAGCAGACCGTGAACTCTCTGAAACAGGGTCTATACTACCCATCTCTATTTTCATACCACCTGGCGCAAGCAGCCTTGTCACCCTTGCCAGATTGCCACAAAGGCGGAATCAGATAGTGCAGGTAAAAAAATTCACTGGGTGACAGCATCATCATTAGGGTGTCTCTCCTGAAATTGCCCCCTTGCCCATCCTTCTTGCCCACCGACTGACAGGTCTGAAGGTGCTGTCACTGAGGTCAGAAGCCATGGGCAACTTTGCTGTCAGCAGCAGGTCAAAATCATGGGAACACGCAGGCAGATACCTAGCCTTCCTTACATTAAAGCAAGCAAAGACTGATATAAAAAAGGGCTTTTTAATAAAACAAGCAGATCAGGAGGTACACTTTCAGGAGGAAATAAGTTTTTCCCCTTCTGAAATGTCAGCCTTGGGCAGTTAAGATCTGCAGTCTCCTTTCAATCTCCTTGCAGGCTGCAAATACCAGCACAAACCTTGTTATGACGGTATTCTGCTCAATCCTGGCTCTGAGTTCTTCATTCTGCTGCTGCAGCATGGTGATTTTCTCTTCAAGTTTTATATTTCTTTCAGCCTGCAAGAGAAGGCGGTTTGTTAAGGCTGAGGAAAGCCCGGCACCTGATCCAAGAGGATTTGTTCTTTATCTTTATTTGTCCCTAGAGTTACTTCTAAAATTTGAGGATAGATGGGGGTGGTCATCTTGGCTGCAGCTGGGACTAGAAGGTCTGACTCATCTACTGATGAAGTAACTGGGGTCATCAGCAGAGCACCGAATGGAGGCAGAGCTGAACTAGCCCTTACTTTGAACTGAGGAGGAGGAGGGTCTTAGTCTTGCCCAGCGCTAATAAAACATCTTCCTCGGTGGTGCCCCACAACTTTCATCCTTTGGGAGTCAGCATTACAAGTTGTTCTTAGACCTGGTGGCACTTGGGCAGCATGGGTATGTCCAGCATGACAAGGGTGCTGTGGTCTGTCTAGTGATGAAAGAGGACTGTGAGGTGGTATGATGTGCATCACCTAGCTCAACTCACCGCATTGGACATAAATGTCCGGTGTCCAACCCCTAGGATTATGATTGCTGGTTGTGGGGCAGAAAGAGTTACCCATCAGGGCAGATCGTGCCCAGGAACAGCTTCAGACTGCTGCAGCATCCACATGAGGTGGGCTGCCCTCTGGAGACACATCTCTCCACTGCTGACAGTGTCAGCTTAAATTAGACTTCAACTAGACCTTTAACTTTAAAGCTACAATGAAGTGAAATGAATCCTATCCAAAGTGTAGGTAGCTTTTTCTCTGGACAGTTCAAGGCCAGAGTTTGAGGATGTCAATAGCAGCATATTAAAACATCAGTAAGATGGTTATAGGCATGTACCACAGCCTCAGATACCCCATTTTTCCCAAGTTTTGAATTTGACATACTTCATCACCTTTGTTCTTGTTTTTCCAGCAGTTCAAGCTTTGCTGAATTCAACATTTTGGAAGAAAATAAGATATCACAGGGTAACCTTATCTCTGTGTGAGCTCAGCTAGTAAATCTCCCAACTTTTTATGAAGAACCAAAACACTGTGCCCTGGAGTTAGCAATAACTCACACTTTATGGCAGAAGTGTCAGTTTTATGCAGTGGTTTCCAGTCTGTGTGGGTAATCATAAAGGATATTCCTCATTCTCAGATACCCTGGCTTATCCCAATGTATTTTGTTAGAGCAGAACAAGGATTCTGGCCCCATTTTTAAATGCTCTGAGAGAGGAATCACCACCACATGCACATTCACTGCTTCCTCAGTAGTTTTAATAGTAGCAATGCCAACAAGAAGCGTGTAAGAAGACCTGTGGATGTCCTTCCCTCTCCACTGCAACCTTCATTTCCAAACTCCATTCCAGCAGGCAAGGAGCCAAACTTGACCCTATATTTGAGGTGTCCCCCCCGCTCCCTTATGAGGCACCCCATCTTCCAGAGCATTTGGAGATGCCCTGTAGATGTTCTGGCACTTACGAAGAGAGGTCTTTAAAGAGAAAGCACTCGTGCCTTTGGACCACAATAGACCCAGTGTTTTGTGCCAATAAAGGGCAGGAGCAGGACTGTGTGTTTGTATGTGGTTAATTAGCAAAAGCAGCTAAATGGCCAAGAACCATGTAGGCTGTTGTTTTGGGGTGGTTTAGTTTGGTTTTTTTCCCCAGTATAACACCACAGTGCATGCTTTCAGATACTGGTTTAGCTCCAGAAGCTCTTGGAAGAAGTGCCACCAACAATCCTCAGTTTTAAAGAGGCACTTTTCTCTACATCCACTTACTCAAGTGTCTGTCCAGCAAAATGATCATCTGAGTTCTCAGATTTCCCCATCAACGGAAAAAAAAACTTGCTGAATGCTGTGCTGAACCAGCTGCTCCAGCTCCCCAGCTCAGGGAGTGCCTCATCCTGTCCCCACAGTGTGTGTGTACTGTCACTGCAGGTTGTGCCTCACAAAATTAATCCCTTTTCCAATAAATAACATAATTGGTGGTGAACTGGGGAGTTCTATGTACAGGATCCCCACAACAAAAGGATGGCTAAGCAGCACAGGCTGCAGAAACACCTTACTTCAGGGTTGGTGAGACCCTTCCTGGCACAAGCCTAAAGTTGTTATACATTATGCAGTTCATACTCACAGCTGGGAGCTCTCTAAATCCCTGCACGAGCAGCAGCAAGACACACACGCCTCAGACATCCTCCACATGCCCTCTCCAGCCCTAAATGATTAGCTGGCTCCTGTAAGGGCACACGGTGCAGCCTGGTGTATAAAATGAAGCCCCAGAGTACCACAAAGTTCCCCTTCTTCTGTTCTTCCCAAACACTTATCTTGCTGCCTGATGTAACAGGCTGAGCAAGCATTGTGTGAAAAAACAATGTGGATCAATAGATGTTGGGGAGAAATCAAGGGTATCATGGGTGGGCAACAGGATGGAAGAAAATCCCAATTGCTGAGTGAAAACTTGAGACATGGTACAGTAGAAGCAACTACATAGGTTTTCTCACCCCTTTTAAGTTAATCTGCTGTAGCCAGAATTTCACTTTTCTACCTCTGTGATGGAAAAATAACTCTGGAGGAAAAATAACAACTCACCTGTTTTTCTAGCTCCATAATCATCTTCTCCTGTTGGTGAATCTGATGGTTCTTCATCTCCAGAACATGTTTTAAGCTCTTCAGGTCTTTTTCTAAGTGCAGATACGGAGCCCTTTCAATCTAGGAAATATACCAGTGATTACATAAATGCATCTTCAGCCATAAGATAACATTTCCTCAATGCACCCCATTGTTTGGGATCCTTTGTGATATGAAAACCACCTGGATCTTGGCCCCCCCCAGGCCATCTGTACCCTGATATTCTCTCTTAGACCACCCCTTTGGCTGCAGACCCAATGGTACCTTTCTACTGACCACCCTTACAGCTAGAAGGATGGGATGCCAGGTAATTCAGCAATCTCACTCCTACTCATAGGAGTTTGGGAACTGCACGAGATGTTTTATGATTTTGCAGGGATTTTGGCTTGGGAAAAGTTCAAACATGAAACTGAGGGAACTGGAAAAGGGGGCTGGAGGAGAAAGCTACAGTGTTCTGCCTTGCCCCCCAGCTCTGCATCACAGTGCCTGTTGCTGAAAGTCAGATGTGGGGGGAAAAAGGTTCCTCCTCTGTCCAAGAACTTCAGATGTAGGGGATACTAGGGTTCAAGTCATGGGCAAAAGGTGTGCTCTGATTTATACTGATGAAATACTGTTGCTGACTTAAGCTGTTCTGTGTTTTTCCCAGTGTAACTCACTCCAGTGAACTGCCTGGCATTAACATCACAGTGACACAGCAGGATTTGTCCCTTCATGTAAATTAAATACTGCAGTGGAGGTGGAAAGGGCCTGATGCTACCCGTTTTCCATGCCCATGCCTGTTTCAAACATTTGCACTCCTTTGCTAAACAGCTGTCTCATCTAAAACCACTCCCTGAGCCCCTTTCTCTCCCCACTGTTTTCATTCTGCCCCCTCTGTCGTGTTGATATAGCTGCCCACAGGGTTGTGCTGTGAACAAGTTAAAAGAAAACTCTTTTTGGAGGGGCATTTCAGGGCTATTTCACTTCAGATTAATAATTGCAGCATCTGTTTACTCACACACTGTAAATAAACAGCATGGCCCCGATTGACAACAAATGGATAAATGCTTCATATGACAGGGCTGTCCCCTGCAAGTCCAAAAAAGATGAGGGAATAGAGAGGTTATCAAAGAAGTTGGTTTAGAAGGCACAAAAGAAGAAACCTAAACGTGAAAAGTCAAAAAGTAAAGAGAAAGAGAGGAAGAAGGGGAAATAGGCAATTGTAAGGACATACTAAATGGAGTGGCAAAATGTTCTGGAAACATGTGCTAGAGAGCAGTCCTGCAGAGAAGGACTTGGGGGTGCTGGTGGATGAGAAGCTCAACATGAGCCAACAGCATGCACTTGCAGCTGAGAAAGCCAACCATATCTTGTGCTGTGTCAAAAGGAGCGTGACCAGAAGGTCAAGAGAGGTGGTTCTGTCCCTCTACCCTGCTCTTGTGACACCCCACCTGGAATACTGTGTCCAGTTCTGGAGTCCCCAACATAAGAAGGACATGGAGCTGTTGGAATGGTTCCAGAGGAGGGCCCCTCCCTGGAAGGATGATCAGAGGGCTGGAGCATCTCTCCTCTGAAGACAGGCTGAGAGAGTTGGGCTTTTTCAGCCTGGAGAAGAGAAGGCTCCGGGGAGACGTTATAGCAGCCTTCCAGTACCTGAAGGGGCCTACAGGATAGATGGTGAGGGACATTTTAGAAGGGCACGTGGTGATAGGATGAGGGGGGATGGTTTTAAATTGGAAGGGTGTGGATTTAGATTGGATACTGGGAAAAAAAAATCTTCACTATGAGGGTGGTGAGGCAGTGGCCCAGTTGCCCAGGGAAGTGGTGGATGCCCCCTCCCTGGAGGTGTTCAAGGCCAAGTTGGATGGGGCCTTGAGCAGCCTGGTCTAGTGAAGGGTGTCCCTGCCCATGGCAGAGGGGTTGAAACTTGATGATCTTTAAGGTGCCTTTCAACCCAAACCATTCTCTGATTCTATGATTCTACAAATGTTGGGGGAAAGAATAAGGAAAAAGTTAACTCGGAAAATGATGGACCTAGGCTAAAATTTCTGACTCCTCCTCAGAGATCAAGATCTGGCATGTTAGTCTGGGACTGCCCCAAATCCCAGGGATGCCATTGTTATCCACTGAACTGTGTGATGTGAGTCATACTTAAAAACATGTATCTCAATGACTATGTTGTTATAGTTGCCACCTACCTTCAGTTGTTCCTCCGTATTTTTCTTCAGAGCCTCTTCAAATCGGTCTGCTTTGGCCTTAAGAGATTGGTTCTGGAAGGTGAGGGTGTCTATCTGGTCCTGGAAGGGAGACACACCAGTGAACACACCAACCATGCTATCACCCCTCTTACATTCATTCATGTTAATCTGCACTGTGAAATCACCAGGGGGGGCTGAATGAGGCTTAGAAACCCCTGCAATGTAGTATTTTTTTATGTAATACCACTTGAACATGGAGTGGGGGTTTTGGTAACCCAGTGCTTCTGGGAATCCCCAAATCCCTGCCACACCTGCAGCCAGCTGACACCAGCTGGCATCAGGTCATGCAATGTCTTTGATGCTAAATCACCACATAACCTTGGGCTGGATGGGAACGAGCATGCCCTTCCTTAAGAGACCTGACATTTGTATCACATGCATGAAAGAGATCACTTGTTTGGTCTCTAGTGTCTGAATGAGTCAGTCAATACCCCATCCTACTTCCTTCACCTTTCTCAGCTTCTAACACAGTAACAAGCCATGATGAGTTAGTGGTGTGGACATTAAATGATTGTCATTCATCTCAGAGCTATACACAGGAGCACGTTACCTTAAACAACCCTATTTCTGTTGCCATCAAAGGCCTTCCTGTTACCTCTCTACATACACCACCTGTAAAAGCCACAGCTGCTGTGGAAGTGGTATTCTTGTCTTTCATATATGTAATTTCTTGGCTGTAACATTGCATCAGTGCTTATTGCAAAACTGCTGGTGTGCCTCGAACTGTCACAGCCTCATGAGGAAGGCAGTGACAGTTTCTGCGTGCAACAGTATGTGTTTGTCAGGAGGTTTAAAAGTTGTAATTTATCTCTGCCTACAAAATAAAGCAGAGCTTGACTTATTTGCTGTGGCACCTTTACTTGCTCACACAAGCTTTCCAAACTTAGAGTGAATCACAGGGGCACACTTCTGCCCTCCCCTCCTTGGATTTTCTTCATCTAGAGAGTGAAAGCAGCACGGACTTGCCAGAAGGATTGAAAAAGCCAAGATGATCTTGAGCTCAGTGTTAAATAGTGAGATGTGGGAGATGTGATGTGCAGGGCTGACAATGTCTGGCCATGCTGCACTGCAGGGCCAGCGCTGGGGCATCCCTCATCAGTGGCCCCATTGCCCTCTGTGAGGAATGGAGATGTGTCTACTTCGTGGGACTATCTCTCTCATGTTCAGGCAACGAGGAAGAGATTAAAGCACAAGCGCAGGGCCAGGCAGGCTCAGTGTTTCAGGGATGCCTGCTGGAGGGTAGCATGTAAGCAAGGTAATGCTCACAGGTAGTAGAGCTCTCCCTGCTGAGCAGGGAAGAGCTCAGCTTTGCTCCTTGTGCCCGGCCAGCAGTCAGCAGTGTCACAAGGACATTGCTTTATTCAGCTGCCTTTTCCTCCCACTGGGTTTGCCTGCTCTTCTCTTTCAGAGAGTAGTTTGCTGAGTCAGCTAAATGGAAAGGAATAAAACCTGAGTATGCACCTTTGCTCTAGATCCCAGTTTGGAGAGGTGGAGGACAAGAGGTATGATAATTAGTAAGAGGCAAGAGCCTGGTGCGTGGGCAGCTGGCAATGAGGCTGGGGCTGCCCATCAGCTGCTCTGCAACTTCATTACAGGGGTGGGGGGACGGTGGAGCTGCTAACCTGGAGTGACAGCCGCAGTTTTTCAAAATTCTCTTCTAATTGTGCCTTTTCCAGTTTGTGAGCAGTGTTCAGTTCTGGGGAAGATACACAGACATGACATTGCAAAGCGAAGTCCAGCAAAGCAGGGTCCAAGAGCACAGGTACCATGAGCCAAGCGCAATTCAGGATGTGGTTTTAGGGCATGGAGAAAACCAGTAGTAATATACTCTGTGGCCTTGGGTGAATTGTTCCAAGGATCAAGATTTTCTGCTCTTTCACTGGTTGCAGGTACCTCTATCTCTACATGTTCAGCTTCCAATTTTTCAGAACCACTTCAAATTCCCAGCTCCCAGGGGCTCTGATCCAAAATGCCCAGTCTAATAATGGGTCATTTACCAATTCAGAGGGAGCATTCTCAGATCAAAGATTTTAAAAATAGGTCTATTTAAAAACTTGTGTTGCAGTTTCTCTGGGGAGATAGAGAGTGGACCAGCAACTCAGATGCAAAAGAGCAAACAATGGTGCTTCTCCAGGAGCTGTGGCAGATGGCCTGTGAGTTTTATCCATTAGTGAGGCTGACAAAGCCCCAAACCAAGAATGTCCTCGGTCTATATTAAAGGTTTCACTACTGGAGCAACTCACCCTGGACTTAATAATTACCAAAAGTTTAATAACTGAAGCGGAATAAAGTTTAATCTCTAAACCAATGGCATCAAACTGTCATTCAGTACAGTAGTAGCACCTATCTTTTAAAATACTCTGTTTTAGATGTCTCTACTCCCAACCCCATGGGGTTCTGCCCACTAGCCACTACCACAATAACATCAGTAACAACCCTGATACTCCAATGCCTGTACAGTGCCCAGGACCGGAGCTGCTGCAATGCCCTCTCCATGCACAGGAGGGCATTTCGTACCCACACCAGGAGCAGGGAGCAGAAACTTCGGCCAACAACACTGATAAACCACAACCAAGTTTTACCATCAGAAAATACTAAGAAAAATGGACACAAAAGAATATACTCCAGCTTAAAAAAAAATAAATCAAAATTGCGTATTTTAATTTAAAAATGGTGTGCTGGATGCTATCTCAGCTTACAGAAGAGAGGAACAGACTTTTCAGCTCACTTTATGCTCTGGACTCTAGTCAACAGATTGCAGAGCTAAGCAATACATGTTAGTTTGGGGAAAGTTGTGAGAACAATTTCTAGAGCTATTTAAAAATTAGACCCTCACGCTTATGTGTAAAAAACAAAGAGGGAGATTGTACACATGACTGTTAAATGTCAGTTAAAGCATGTACAAAGACATGTGTTCAGCTACTGAACTGGCAGGGAGGAGACAGCTCTGTCTACAGTACCCAATCCCACAGGAAAACATGTGACACAAAATAAAGATATCAGTGCAGAGGTGCAGATTTGCACCAGTGTGTGGTCCTGGTCTGCTCAGCATGGCCAAACTTTTACTACTGAAAATTATGAGGTTTTTTAGAAGCAGCACCGGCATTTAGAGCACCGAAATTCAGATATGTTTGGTGAGACCCAGCCTCCTGAGCACCCAAGGATTAAGCTCTTGTGAACTGAGGTGGATTTTGGACTCTTGTGCTCAGTTAATCATTGAGAAAGCCTCGTCTTTCACCCAAAGTCCTCTAAGATACTCTCAGGTGCAAGTCAGATGCCATATACACTGCACATGACTCTCCTACACTCCTAGCATAAACCTGGTGGTTCACCTCACATGAAAGCAGTAGACCAACACCAATTTTCTGTATCTTCTGCTCTGGAGAAAGAAAATGTAGATTTACAAAACCTCACTACAGTGCTAATTCCTGCCCTGGAAGAGCTCTGCAGTCTTTGGGTGATTTTGGCTTACCTTGAATCTTGAAGTCGTTCTCATCCTGCAGTACTGCAATGGCAACCATGTGGTTATTTTCCAACTGTAACACGGCAGCTTCATGTACAGCTGTGATATCTTCCAACTGTCCCAACAACAAATTGAGACATGGACACATGATTAGACATGCTGTGGCACACTGACAAGACACTGCTAGAGAGCTCCAGTGAGCTGAAAACAGTAAAGGGACTTACACTTTCAGCACCTGACCAAGTTTTATCCATTACTTCACATTACACTCATCAGTGGCCAGGGATCAAGAGAGGTGATTTGGCCCCTCTACTTAGCTCTGGTGAGACCCCACCTGGAGTACTGGCATCCAACTCTGGAGCCCTCAACATGACAAGGACATGGATCTCTTGGAGCAGATCCAGAGGAGGGTCCCAAGGATGATCAGAGGGCTGGAGCACCTCTCCTATGAGGATAGACTGAGAGAATTGTGCTTGTTCAGCCTGAAGAAGAGAAGGCTCTGGGGAGACTTTACAGTACCTGAAGGCCTTTCAGTGTCTGAAGGGGCTTACAGCAAAGGTGGAGAGAGGCTGTAACAACGTGTAGTGATAGGATGAGGGGCAGTGTTATTAAACTAGAACAGGGTAGGTTTAGATTAGGCATTAGGAAGAAACTCTTCACTATGAGGGGGGTGAGACCCTGGCATGGGTTTCCACAGAGGTAGTGGAGGCCCAATCCCTGCAGACATTCAAGGTCAGGCTTGATGAAGCTATGAGCAACCTCATCTAGTTAAAAGTGTCCCTGCTTACTGCACAGGCATTGGGCTAGATGACCTTTAAAGGTCAACCCAATGCATTCTATGATTCTGTGGTTACGAAACAGGCATGTTGACACCTTGAGTGGTAGCGTGTGGTTAGTGTTGCTAGTATTATTGTTCTTTTAACTTAATGGTGATAAAAAAGGGACAGAAGAAAGCAAAAGGCCAAGAGCCCATAAGTGGAGAAGCCACTTACAAAATGTTCAGAAATCTCAACACTCCATTCATCTAAATGATATTAATGACCTGACTCCTTCTGATGGAGAGATAAACACGCATGGTTCTGAGCCACCCTGGGTTTTGTTTTCCTGGTATTTTGCAATGAATTTTCTGTAAGGTCTTGAATTAACTTCCATGGAAAGTGCCTATGAATTCTTTGCACTTGTAAAATATTTATTTCTAGAGAAAAACTGAAAATATTATCAGTGGGTATGTAAAATGAATTGCACTTTTACTCCAAAAAAAGAGTGTCCTACAAGGTTTTCAATTCCCAAATTCAATTAGGGTGTTCAGTTCAATACATTAACTGCTGCATTTTGAGTCCACATCCAAGAAACTGATGAAAGATAAGACAGACCCTTTTTCAATGCAGACACGGGAGTTTTTGGGTTTGTGAGGAAGTAACCAAGATGACAGTGAAGCCACAAAACTTTTAATTGCTCTCATATTGAGGCCAGAAAGGGTGCAATGAACTGCACCAGACACATTGCACACATCTGTCATGGGAGGAGAGGATGTAGTTGTAAGAAGGCTGTGAGTAGCCCTGTGTTCCTATGCACCTGATGGGTTTGGGACTTCTTCAGTAAGTTGTTTGTTACTAAACTTAGCTAAAGGCAAAGCAAGATCCCCAGTGATGGTGTTTTGATATGCATCATTAAAGAAAATACAGTGAGAAGTGGTGTCAAGGTTAAGACAGTGGTCCAGTTTCTAAATGCAATGCATTGATTTGCTCTTCTGGGTTTCGCAATGACAGTGATCGTATTCCCTGTGATACCAGGCAATGCAGACGATCAAACTATTCTATTTTTACAATGAAACAGCTGTTCTTAGCAAAGAGACTTAACTTTAAACAGCTTTTCTGCTCACTGTTATCTAAAATAATGGTAGAAGGATGCTGCAGCTGAGCACGTCTTGATGGGAATAAACGTTGTTTCACTGCATTTAGCTGCCAAGAATACATGTTAGACTACCCAACAGAGGCTAAATTTCACACCATACAGGGAAAGGCATGCTCTTAGGATGGAAGATGGGCATTTAATCTGGAATTTAAAATTATCCAAGCTTGTTTTCATAATAATGTAAGAGACAGCTCAGTGGTGAAGAACTGTTTGCAAAACAATGGGGGCTCTCCTTGCTGATATATTGCATGTAAAGGACAAGGAAAGGGGGGCTATATGACTCAGTGGGCTGCTAATAAGATAGGAACTATCACTTGAGTTCTCTCAGAGCACAATGTCCTTGTATATGAGATCTATGCACTGAAACCTCAAGAGCATTGCAGTATTCTTGACCTTGCCTTTGCTTAAGTCTTTATTCATACTTAAATTGCTTCTCAGCTGAGCAGCTCCCCATAGGAATGATTATGCTCAACACCAACACTTTCAGAAGGTGAAAGGGTCTCCTTTTGTTGCCACCATCCTTGGCAGGTTATTTATCTATAGAGCCAATTAAATATGTTCCAAATGGTCTCCGGGGATTTTTCTGTCTTCTATATGCTACATATCCACATCCCTAATGACTCTTTTTAATCTTCCAGCATAACCCCTTGTCTGCAATTTTTTTTTCATAGTCTACTTGGCACTGAGAACCAGAACTCTTGGATATTAGTTTCAGCTTTGCTACTGACTTAGTCTATCAGCTTGATCAATGCACTTATGTCATGGTTATTTCTGCCTATAAAAAGAAGCTCATGTGGGATTTTTAAAGTTTAATAAAGTAAAATCAAGAGAATGCTCTAGTGGGAAACATTCAATAAGTTTGTGGCCAAAACAGCTTGAGCTGAGCATCCTGGCAAGCCAGGATCACATCCTTTATAATGTTGCCCTTTGCTGCAGGGAGAACAGTTTGTGAGGAGTTTGGCTCTCATGTTCTGCTATTCTCTGCCTCACCACCTCAGAGACAGCTGAGCTGCCACAATCCAATTTCTACAAATAATTCACATTAAAACCAGTGGGCTGATGCCTCTGCTGTGCTGTTTTGGTGCTCTCCTCTCTCATAGGATCAGTGCAGGCTAGACCCTTTCCTCATGTTCTAGAGGTGCTTCAGCAGTGCTATGGCTGCACAGTGCTGCACCAGCCTTTACCTCTTCAATAGTCTAAATTAGCTCAGGCTCTACTGACAGGACTGGTTTGCTTCTGAGCCCACAGCAAGTGCTGTCATCACCGTTGTGAGCCCACTGGAGCACATCTATGCTCTGCACATTGATGCGGTGCCTGCTGTCACCCCACGCCCTGTGCATGAGCGGGGGGGGGCAGCAGCTCTGGACCCTTGGCCAGAGGCTCCTGCTTCAGGCAACAGACTCAAAATGCTTGGTGGAGACATTCTGAGATACAGAGCATGCAAACATACAACCTTCTGTTTGACCTCTGGATACATCCACCCATACATCCATCTCATAGACCACATCTGCACTGCACAGTTGCTGCCAATTTACAGTGCCTTGAAGAGTGAAAAATTCACCTTCCACCAACTCCACCTTCCCTGGGCAATGGCAAAAATCCCCAGGTTGGGGAGAACAATCCCAGAAATCAGGGAACCCAAACTGCATCAGCTGCTTGATGTTTAGGCTGTGTGTTGCATGGGCCCTATTGCTTCATGGTATCACCCTTTAACTAGCACTGCAAATAACAATGGACAGGGTGCTGAGCAGATTCTTGTTTAACCCCTGGTTTTACGCAAACTGAGTACAACTGATGGGTTGGGGTACACCTGGGGAGCAGAGCCAGTCTTGGTATTTGTGTTGTAAAACATCTGGAGGCATGTGAAGCCAAGACATGGGAATGCACTGTGCTGCTATATAGAAATACCAACAGGAATAATAGAGAGGAAAAAGCAGTAAAGATAGTCAGGAACATAATTTTCCAGTCATTGAGTTGTTGCCAGTGTTTTATGTTGGAGTGTTCAATGAACCTGCTCACTATTGGCATGGTCTGCTCTTCAAAGGCAGCAAGCAGAGACTGACCTGATCCTGACACTGCAGTTTGACTTGCTCCAGCTGCAGCCTGTGCTGCTCCTGCAGGCTCTCCCTCTTGGTGTTATACTCCTCCTCCAGCTGCTGCTCCAGCGCCTGCAGCTCCTCCTGCTGCTGCCGGTGAAGCTGCTTCGCCTCCTCCTCAAAGCGCTTCTCCAGCTCCTCCTTCTCGCTCTGCAGTTTCTTCCATCTGGCTGTGTTGAGGGCTGGAGGGAGAAGGCCACACAGTGAGGCTCCAAATACTTCAGGAGCAATGGTGGCATTGGGCCCATTTGTGCAGCACTGAGAACAGTGGTTCTCACCGACCCCGGGTTCCCATGAATTTCAGCTGTCAGTAGGCTCTCATTTTGCTTCTCTCTCTGTCCCACTCTCACACATACATATATATATACATACATACATATATTTGTTTAAATAAAGCACTGGTAGACTATGTAAAAGCTCATGCAAAACCCAGGATCGAATAATAACAATAATAAAACTCCGTGGACCTGCAGGGTGACTAGATGTCCCCTCCTGTCCAGCACAGTCTTGGATCCACAAATCGAGGCTTTGGGGCTTTTGCTTTGCCTTGGATATAAGAAACAGCATGTGAGACTATAATAAGGTGCAAAGCCTTTCAACTGGGATACAAGATTTTCCGTATTTCCTTCTCTCAAGCCACAGTCTTGGCTAAGTCCCTACTTCCAGTGATGTGCCAGGAAGGCAGATGCCTGAGCTCTTGAGGTACATCCTATGTACATACTGTGCTGGGCATGTGATTGACCTCTTGTCCAGGAGGAGGAGATGCACTTCATCCATCCCACTTTCCAACTGTTAGAAGCTGTTCATCCCCCAAGCCAGTCTTTCACACCTGCTCCACTGAGGACCTCTTGAATCCATTAATGCATACTTCTTTAACATATTTTTCTATTCAAACCTCTATCTTGTGTGCTTTGTGAAATCAGAGAGTGGAATGAAAGGCTGTACTGAAGGAAATCGGGGAAAGCAAAATTTTTACTCTTGTGAGCTAACACAGTGACCATGTCTCTGAACTCACAACCATGTCTACAAGTAGTTTCAGGAGGTACAACACCAACAGTTCCATCAAGTCAAGGATATTCAGCCTATTTCCCCATCAAGTTCCTCACCTATAATACTCCCTAGGTCCAGGACAGCAGCATCAGGAACACAATGTCCTCAGCCTTTTTTGCTTTTTGGGACTGGGTGCAATCAATGCAGATATTGAAGACCTGATGCAAGTTGCACAAGGGCAGCCAGACTACATTTAGAGGGCAAATTTGCACTCTTGCAAAGATCTAACAGGCAAGAAGTGATTAAAATCTCCATGACCAATAATATTCAGAACAACACGAGAGAAGATATGTTTTTAATGGCATCACTTTCTGATTTAGGCCCATAGCTGGTTTAGAGAAATGACCACCTTTTAATATGCCATCTGCATTAGGCACTCATTCTTCCTTTCAAAATGCATGTGCAGACATGTATGGTGTTGTAAATCGATGACCTGGAAGCAGCTGTGTCCCTGGGTAGACAACTTTTTAATGTTCCAAAACCATATTTATCCTATGGCTGCCATCTATTTGCTCAATGTCTGCAGAAAAAAAAAAGAAGAATATGTGTTTCCCTGTCCCTTTCTACTATGGCATCAGGCTGTGTTCATTTTTTTTCAGAATAGAAACAATTTGCCAAAGTTATCTACCCCTGTGACCACAGCTCATGTTGGGTGCATCCGTGCAAGGTAGTTTGTGCACTCAAGATAACCATCCCTTCCCCCACATAGCTATTTTTCACCCTGTTTAGAGCTCTGCTTCCACACTCACTGGACAACAATACCCAGGCTTGCTCAGTATGCTCAGACAGATATCGCTACTGGGCTCTTGCTCCAGTCCTGATGTTTTCTGGAGCACCAAGAAGGACTCTGTGTCCTTTTCAAGTTCTGCTCCTCACAGAGAGAGAAATTAGTGTGAACCAGCGAACTTAGCACTGCAGCAGCGGCATGTAGAAAGCTTTCCCACCTGCCTCATCCCCAAAACGGAACAGCACAATTTTTCATGGTCATTAACTGAAATGTCTTGTCTCCTGGTGGCTTGGATTACAGCTCTAAACCCTCTCTCTTGCTTTCCACGTTTTTGATTTTCTTCAGCATGCAAAGCAATCCCAGAGCTGAAGGACAGGGGGTGATGCTTGCAGAGCTGTGTTCAGAAGAATTTGATCTTACTCTAGCTTTAAATTGGAGCTGTAACGAACCCTGTCTCTCTCCAGCCACTCTAATGAGGTTACTCAACACAGAGGGAGTGCTGGGCAATGACATAACACGCTCAAACCAAAAGAAAGTCCACCTGAAACACTGTCTGTAACCTGAAACACAAAGCTATACACGTCTTGCAGATTGAACTCTGATGAAGGTCTAAAACAGAAGGAAGGGGAGAGCAGGGGAAGAGTGTCTGAATGGCATGTTCCCCACACACACAAAAATGCTGTCAGAGGCGGAAAATACCATTACCCAGGAAGTGTGCTCTATACTGACTATCACACACCTCTAAGGAAGAGTGATCCCTACCACTTTCTCTTGGGTTGAGACCAATGAGGCCAAGGACGGAAGTGTTGAGAAAAGACTGAATCTCCTCTTAGACAGGAGATGGACCTTTGGGCCTGGCTCTACTGAGACAGGAGTAGCAGAAGATGTGTGTGCAGCCCAGTACAAGGTCTGTGGCTCCCTTACCCACCTGGGGAGCAGGAACCAGCGTGGGAAAGCTTGCTTTGCTGGAGCCAGCATTTAAACAGCTGCTGCTCCAGCTGGTGGTTCTGGTAAACCAGGCTGAATCACCTCCAGCTGCGCCCCAAAAACAGATGCCTCAACAGAAGACCCGCTAACATTGCTGGAAAACAGTGAATTTTTGTTTCAGACATCAGTATGGATACTGTAAAAATGACTTCCTCTGGTGGGGGGGGGGGAGGGAGGGGAATCACTAAGCAGAGTTATATAAATGCAATAATGGCACGAGACAAAGAGCACAACTGCTATCAGCTGCTCTGGAGAAGAGTAATGCCCTGGTTTTCTTTTTCCTTCTCTGTAGGTATTTTAATTGCTGCTTACAGGCTGGAAATTACTCTGACATAGCATGATGTTTCCTGGGGTAACAGCATGCTGGGTTAAATGAGAATGGCTGCCCTTGCCTCCCTATTTCCTAAGCACTGAGTAGGATTTACAGTGCAGAACAGATGAGCAGAACCCTTTCAGGCCAGGCTGGAAAGGTGAGTTAAAGGACAACATCCCTAATGGACTGATCCTCATGCACAAACTCAGCCCAGCCTCCCCAGCCCCAGCCCTTTGCAGTCATGGGGGGCAACTCTCATGGGAACAGAGGGGGCTGGCATCATGTGACCTTGCATAGGGACCTTCTGCTTCTGATAAATGGTCTCTTTGCCCCAAAATGATAGCAAATCCTGCAGGTCCCACAGGTTGCGCTCTTACTCCTGACCCTTGTCCACAGACATACCACAGCCACCTCACTCAGGTTCAGGGTCCTCTGACTGGGAGGCATATCCAAGAGGAGGTGGCATGCAGGTTTTGGCTTTCAAACACAGGTAATAAAAATTTTAAACCTGACATCTGATTGTCTTTCATTAATCTAGGTTTTTATGCATCTCCATATGTCCTCCCAACTTAACTCACATGTCATTTGTCTGACAGCAAAGGAACAGGTAATTCTAGCATGTAATCTATATTATTTGAAGGAAAACAGCCGGTGTTCAAAACGGCTTTATTCCAGCAGTCTCAATGTTGCAGCTGAGAAATGCTTATATTTATAATCTGTAAAGATGGGCATCTTGGGTGTAGATCGATTGCTTCCCATGTTTTTCTAGCCTTGGTATTTCTAGCAAAATACATGAGCAAATTGTACTGTGTAAAATAAAAAGTCCCTCAGCATTTTAAGAAGCCCCATTCTTCCTCCAGGCTGGGAAGGAAGAAGCTCTTTCCTGTCTCACTGATGCTGGTTTCTGACTAGGTGTGATGCTTCCCAGCAGTGCTGGGGTAAAGGTGGATTATGTTATCCGAACTTAAAATATTTGCCTGGCTCCAGAAGGGTGAAGGTCTTGCTAGACTGCTTTTGCATGTGCTCCATCACTGATACTCCTTCATCAGTGGTTCTATTTACCGAGAGATTTCCTTAAACATACATTCTGATTTTTCTGACAAGTGGTTCATACCTTTGTACAGCAAAGTGGTTCATCACTTTGTACAGCAAAATCCTGCAGTTTCCACAGAGGCTAACTGCATGCTTTCAGAACCAAGCACAGTCAGTCTCTGTGTCCTAATTCTGCATTAGAGCTATTGCCTAAGCAACTAAACATTGGACACGCTGCCTGCGACAACCCTGGCTAGCCCAGCCTGGTTTTATTGATTCATGATTAGGGGCCTGGAGCATCTCCCCTATGAGGAAAGGCTGAGTAAGTTGTAACTCTTCAGCCTTGAGAAGAGAAGACTAAGTGGGGACCTAATTAAAGTCTATAATTATCTGAAGCAGGGGATGCAAGGGGAATCAGCCAGCCCTTTTCAGTGGTCTGTGGAGACAGGATAAGGGGCAATAGCTGCAAATTGGAGCACAGGAAGTTCCGCACCAACATGCGGAGGAACTTTTTCCCAGTGAGGGTGACAGAGCCCTGGGACAGGCTGCCCAGTGAGGTGGTGGAGTCTCCTTCCCTGGAGATATTCAAGACCCATCTGGACGCCTATCTGAGTGATATGTCCTAGGGAGCCTGCTTTGGTAGGGGGTTGGACCCAATGATCTCTTGAGGTCCCTTCCAACCCCTACAGTTCTATGATCTGGGCATTTCCATCGGTGAGTCTGATGTGGTGAATTTACCCACAAGAAATCAGGAATTTCTGACCAACAGCTGTGCTGTTTAAATGGACTGGTTATTCCTAAATTAATGAGAGATTACTTATCAGAGTGCCTGAGGCAAGTCAGAATGGCAACTTGGTTGTAGTGAAAATAAAACACTCTGAAGATTTTCCCTAATTCTTCATAGAATCATCTGTGATTGCTCTACTGTCAAATAACAACTGTTTAATTCTTTATTTGCATAAAGCTTGGCAGATGTCCAATATTGTACAGATTCATCTGGTAGTGAAACTAAAAAACACCCTTCTATAGTGCAGGAGGGTTACATGTCTCCAGTAGCATCTGCATCCCCAACTTGCACTGCTTTAGAGACAGCCAAGAAATGCACCGGTGAGAAATGTTCTTGAGCAATTGGAATTTGCCATTTCACTCTGTCTGCAGATTTAAAAGGCTGGATGATTCACAAAACTTAATTGTTGACTTACACAACCCCCCCACACATATTCACCTATGGATACATAGCCGTACGTATGGATACATAGGATCCAGAAAATTATAGACTCATCAGTCTTACTTCAGTCTCCGGGAAAGTTATGGAGCGAATCCTTTTGGGGGACACCACAGGCCAAATGAAGCACTCAACTGGGAACGACCAGCATGGATTCAATGAGGGCAAATTGCATTTGACAAGCCTAACCACCCTCTATATCAAAGTATCCTGCTCCAATGATGTGGGGCAAGAGGTGGACATTGTCTACCTGGATTTTTCCAAGGCTTTTGATACAGTTCCCCACAGCCTCCTCCTAGAGAAATTGATGTGGTCCATGTGGTGGGTGGGGAACTGGCTGACAGTTCACACCCAGAGGAGGTAAGTAACTCCCTTTCAACCTGGTAACCTGTCACAAGTGGGGTGCCCCAAGGATTGATACTGGCCCCAACACCTTGATATCTTCATAAGTGATCTGGATGATGGGGTCAAGTGTACCCTGATGGAGATTGCAGACAATACCAAACTGAGGGGTGAGGTAAACACTTCCAAAGGGAGAGCCACCCTACAGGAATGCCTAGACAGGCCCATAGACGGGAGGGACAGGGAGGATCTAAAGACATTGCAACTCTTGAGAGAGAAGATGGGCTTTTGTGCTGGCTTCAGCCAGCAGACTGGGCTACAATCTCTCCAGATATGATGGTGGGTTCATCTTCCCCAGGACAAATAGAGAGGAGGAAAGGCACCTGGAGGAAGGACCGTTGGGTCAGGAGACACCCTGTGTTCCAAAAGGTGGTAGAACCACTGATGACAGGAGCTGTGTGTTGGAGGGACCTCTCAGCTTTCTTTGCATGTAGGACCCCAGGTTTCAACCTGGAAGAGACCTTAGAGATACTAATAAGCAAGTTCTGAGCTTGTTCTTCAGTTTGTAGCTGAACTGCAAAACATGCAAAGGTATGTAGGTAAGCAATGTGTACCTAAGTAAGTGAAGTCACCACGCACCGCAACGGGCCCAAGTTCCCACTTCTCATCACGCCGTGCTTTCTCCTTGGCCGTGGTGGTGCATAGTCTGAGAAGGAAAGCTATAGATTTATGAAAAACTATTTGTCTAGTAAGATGATGTACAACTAGCTCCAGCATGTGTGCTGGTGGACACACTTCCATGACAAAGAGGTAAAATCATGGTTCCCTGCAAAGCCACAACACCCTTTGCCACTGGGCTTCAGAAGACACTTCATCGCGTCTACACAGGTTCCCCAGGATCAGGTCACAAGGAATAACTGCTTTTGTGTAAAGTGAGAAAATCACTTTTGTTACCACTTTACTTGTACTACTTACCAACTTCATCCCTGATCTTTGCAAGCTCCAGTCCTAACTCCTTTATTTTCACAAGGGCGTTTTCATTCTGTTTAAGGAAAAAGAGAGAAATACGTATAGTCCCCAGGTTTATCCCAGATAAACACTTTCACATGTTCATTTAGTAAGGCTGATTAGACTGATTCCTTGGATAATATTTTTTTTGGGTGGGGGTGTGGTGGGGAGGATGATAATGAACTCATTCAGTTTTTAAATCAAGCTTACGAGCCAAAACTCACTCACTACAAACACCTTGTGTTTCTATGAATACATGTCACAGGATCACAGAATCACAGAACATTAGGAGTTGGAAGGGACCTTGAAAGATCATCTAGTCCAACCTTCCTGCTAGAGCAGGATGACCCAGACTAAATCACACAGGAATGCATCCAGGTGGGTTTTGAATGTCTCCAGGGGAGGAGACTCCACAACCTTTCTGGACAGTCTGTCCCACTGCTCCATTACCCTCACAGTGAAAAAGTTTCTCCTTATATTCACATGGAACTTCATGTGCTCCAGCTGGTAGCCATTGCCCCTTGTCCTGTCACTGTCCATCACTGAGAAGAGCCTGGCTCTGTCCACCCGACTCTCACCCTTTACATATTTATAAACATTAATGAGGTCACCCCTCAGTTTTCTCCAGGCTAAAGAGGCCCAGCTCCCCCAGCCTTTCCTCATAAGGAAGGTGTTGCACTCCCTTAATCATCTGGGAGTCCCTGTGCTGGTCTGTTTCAAGTAGTTCCTTGTCCTTCTTGAACTGAGGGGCCCAGAACTGGACACAATGTTACAGGTGTGGTCTCACCAGGACAGAGTAGAGGGGGAGGAGAACCTCTGTTGACCTACTAAACCACACGTCTTCTAATACACCCCAGGATGCCATTGGCTTTCTTAGCCATGAGGGCACATTGCTGGCTCATGATCATCCTGCTGTCCACCAGGACCCCCAGGTCCCTCTCACCTACTCTGCTCTCCAACAGGCCAGTCCCCAACCTCTACTGATACCTGTCCGCACACTCACATGTGCAGGACAGCACAGAACACTCTACTTACTCCCATTTATCTAAAAAGTCATTTATTTTTTTCTGTCAGTTGGTGGGTACCATTTATGGCTAGACTGCATGTGCAAGATTGTTTTATTAATACTGTTAAAACATTTTCATCTATTAATGCCTGCATTTAACCACCTCTAGACATAGTGATATGCTCACTGTCAAATTTTCAGAGCAGATTACTGCACTTATGTGACTCTAGGTATGGTGGGCACACTGAATAGACACCATTAATGGCTCGATGTTCATGTCTATTTCCACATTCATTTCTGGCATTTTATTGTCTGTAAATGACAAGAGCTCCTTTCCTCAACCTCTCTCAAAAGAACCTGAATACTTAAGGAATCAAAACAGACAAACTGGCCAAAGGGAAAGTAAAATATATTTACTTTAACAATACCAAGGTGTTATTACTGAAATTAAAGGATATTTCACATCTCATGAGTGCTGTGCAAACTGATGAAGGAAAGTTTGGTTTAGTACAATAAATCCCGACATAAGGGTTCAAGCAAAAGGACACTTTAAATGGTAATGTATCCTGAAACACATTGGGAAGCAAGCAAAGGGCAGTAACCTGCTGGGAAGATCACTAATGATTAGGAAAACTAGATCAGTCTGCTATAAATATGCCCTAAGTAAGAAAAGGCCAAGAGTCTTTAAAGGACACTGCAGAAAAATCTTATTCAAGGGATAAGGAACAGAATGAGAGGAGTCCTAGAATGTAAAGCTTTCTGTCATAAGCAAGCAAGGCTAATAGAAATCTATGGCCCAGAAAAGCTTAGTTCTGCGACAGGGTACCTGGCCAACAGGATAGCAAATTAGCTCTGTCTTACCAAAATGAAAGTAGGGAAAAAATATTTTGGACCTTAATGTTTCTGTTTATTTTATCCTGCATCTGTTAAGAAAAACAACACAACAGCTTTATTTTTTGCCATACTGGGAAACTGGAATCTGGAATTTAGATTAATCCTTCACCAACTGCACTTTTGGGATGATTTCTGACAGTTCCAAGGAGCGCAGTTTTTGGGAAGTTTTGCAGTTAACTGAGCTGCTTTGAGAGCCTGGGGTGACTGAGGAGATGGAGTGGATGTGAGCATCTTTCTTACTCAGCTCCAGGAAGAAGCCAGGCACGCAAGGCTTGGCTCCTCCAAGCAGCCACATCCATACACTGCTGAGTAATGCAGGGGAACTTGTGTGCCAGGACTGCAGAGTCTCCACTCCTGACCAGCTGCATTAGGTTCACAATAACATGGAGCAGGTTGGTTTGTTTTCTTTGGTTTTTAATTACTAAAACAAGTATGAAAAATAGCCTGGTATGTTAAAAAAACGTAGCCCTTCCATACAGATTCCCAACCCAGAGATCCAAGGCTTTCCCTTTTGGAGAATATTACTGCATCTGCCTGTGCTGCCCATTTAACTCACTGCAGTAATTTTAAGAAGTGTCCTTGACAGATTGCCAGGACTGGTGCCCTTGAAGGTGTGTGCCCAGGGATATGCTGGGTATGGGACTCACAGACGGGAAGCACCCACTCAAACTGCCAGCTCCCACCATTTGAAACAAAAGCTGTTGAAAGTAGGGGAGCTCTGTATAAATCCTTGTACAGGGAAGCAGAACACATTGGGATTGTTACTATTCTACTTGCATAAAGAAAATAAAAAGCAAGTAAAAAACCACATCATACAGAAAAAAAAGTTATTAAATTTTTCACATAAGAAATATTATGCATTAGGGACTTTTTTTTTAACTTTACCTTAGATAAGGTTTGTCCTGCCCTTGAGGATACTTGGTGGTGAGATGCTCTCCAAAAGAATGGAGAATAACCATGGTGCCAGCTTAAAAATGCTATCCCTTAACCCAAGCTCCAGCACAGAACACACCCTACCAGGACAGTGGAAGTCCTGTCTGCTTCCCACCATGCTGGGGCTGTGGTTTCCAGAACAGTCTGAGGGGGAATTTTGAGCAACTGGCATTAGAACATTTCAGTTCTTGCTGTATATTTTATTTTGGTCAGTTTTCCAGCTGCTCTTTGGGACCTCATAATCATGTTTTCTGGGAGGTCTGAAGGATTGCCCTTGGAGAAGACTTCTTGAGTAGTTTCTTTTTCTCAGAAGGGTCTTTTAAAGAACAGTAGCACGAGTCCTTACTTTCTTCTGCAAGAGAAGCAAGGTGTAGTTTTGACTAGGCACTCTATCAGCCTCATGTCTCCTGGATGGGCAGTGAGCTTAAAAATCCCTGATATTTTCTGTTACTGCAACCTGCTTTGTCAGTGTAGCAGGTTTGGACTGCACATGCTGTTGCTCCCAGTGTAAACACAATGCTAATACAAAATGAAAAAGCCTCTCCTCGTTATCATCAATGTGGCTCTGCAGATAACAAGCACTTCAGTCAGTGCAGCCAGGGAGTGCCAGTGCTGAGATGTATGGTAGAGCAAAACTGGATCTGACATGTAAATGTCAAGCTATCAGGTCCAGAGCTGAGATTCATATAGGTCTGATGTCAAAACATCAAAGCAATTTGAAAATTCACAAGCACACAAAGAAAAATCTGTCAAAACACATGTGCAAGATACAAAATTAAGAGTCCATCCCATTGAATTATTCAATTTTCATTAATATTTATCTCAATAAAGTATTTGAAAGAGAAGACAGGATAAGCAGGAACCTTGCTGCTCTACCAAGAGTTTTGTGTCTAACAGAGTCAGCATATCAAAGAACTTTGCAAGTACCTTTCATGAGGCACTGGTTGGAGTCGTGTCACCCAGGGGGAGTGACCAAGGGCCAAATCCAACTTGGGTATAAAAAGGCTCAGTGACCACAGTAGTGACACAGCCACTTCCAGCCACTTCCAGTGGGTGCAAAGATCACAGACATTGTAAGGAGACTGTGCAAATGCCTGGCATTTCAGCCTAGCAGCTAACCCACAAGTGAGAAAAAAATTGTTTCAACGTGATTTGGGTTTTGGGTTTTCTTCTTCCAAAATGTGAAACCAAAGCAGTGGCATTTGTACAAATTAAAATGTTGCATTTAATTTTTTCAGGTACTTTTAATGAATGATGGATGTAATTATTGCTTGGAAAACTGATGAGAAAGTTCTTTCATTGGCTGCATCCCAAGGAATTACTCTGATACTGAAGAAGTTTTCATAAAACAAAATTCCACTCATGGTGGAGATGAAGGGAATCTTCTTCCTCATACCTGTACTCTGTGACACAGCAGTTAAGTCCTGGAATATGTCACATGTCTTCAGACAGAAGGTTGCACAGAACAAGTAGAATAATGTGCTTGCTCTGTGCTTAAACTACTGCCCTGTTAAATAGAAGATGCAATAGAAACTTTTTCCTGTCATAAGCTTTATAACAGACATCCCAGTATTTCTCCTGTGAAAGGCTCAATGTCAGACTGCATTTCAGCAAATAAAACAGACACTGAAAATGGCACTTGTGTATTCTCCATTCAACTCAAAACTCCCTGAGGATAGACTGAGGTGTGACTTCTACTGCTGTGACATCCAACCAGCTCCAGAAAAGCTGGCAGGTAGTCGGGCAGGTAGTCAGAGAGCTAAGAAGGAACTCAGCTAATCAAATCACAGGATTTAGATGTAATTGCAGGATTTAGAAATAACTGAGTGTGAGGATCTGGAAAAATAACTTGGCCAAAGATGACATGATACAGGCCTGAGGATGGGCAAGATGCTGGTGTTGTCGAAACAGATTAAGAAGGGAAATAGTGACGAAGGCTTGAGGGAGAGGAAAGGCTCTACTTTAATTGCATGGAGCTTCAGCTGACAGCCAGACATCCTTGAGGAGACATGGTCAGGGAGGTGTTGCAGGTAAGATCACCAGACCCTAGCTACTAGCTACCAACAGGGAGGCAAGTCAAGACTTTACTTTGGACCAGGAATAATTGTGGGATGTAGAGTTGAGGTTTGCCTCAGAGTATCTGTTCTCCGAGAACTGCAAACTAGCTGAGAGAGACTAGTTCATTAGAAATGCTAATTAATTAAACCTCCAGGTACTTTTAAACAATAGAAACATCAGAAAATTGTCCAGACCCATGCAGGAAATCAACTGTCTCTATGAAGTAAACAGAGGAGCCTGAAGTTACCTCCCCAATTGACATGCCTCTCCTCCCTGCCAATTTATTCTTATGCTTATATTCTGAGGTCCAAATGTATGTGCAGTATCTCCATGACCACTTCCCAGCTCTCTACAATACCATGCACTGCACACAGATGCTCTGTATTAGAACTCCTCCTTCAGAATAGCTTTTCTGCATCCAATGCTTTCAAAGTACTAAAAAAACCAAAACACCTGACCTGCAAATGGTGCTTAGTCAGTGTTGTGCTTTATTCAGAGTTCCCTGGGGCAAGGCCTTCTGTTTTCATTGGAAAGAGAAGCATATACACTGGGAATCCTCTTGAACCAATAAATATTTCAAGCGATACTCATAGAGGCACTAACTGCATCCCACCACAGCTGAGGTTCAAAGTTATCTAGTGTCTTCCTTCAAAAAAAGAGGTGTTTTAACACCGCTGTGTCTATCATGTCTGTTATCAGACAATACTCCCTCAAAAGGCTCTTTTGGTTAAAGTTTACAAACACCTACATATCCCCCAGTGTCTGTACTTTACATTAAGCTATATGGTTTTTCATAACCTGGTTAAGAGCGTATCTCAAGCTACAGTCTAATGTATTACTAGATAAATGGGAGACACTATCAGCTTCTCATTAGGCAAAGTATATGAATATTCTAATAACCCAAACTAACAAAATATACTGCACCAGCAAGTGTCTCTGCCAAGGTAATTTCTATCAAGCAAATTAAATGCATATAAATATTTGTTCCCTTCCTCTTCTGTGCATACTTAAAATCCAGGCAAATTTCCAGCAGAATAACGTGAAAAGGTAGGTGTTGGAAATGTCCCACAACTTCTCTTGCACATGCCACTCTCCTGCTACCTGTAGCTATGTACTTACCTCTGAACTGATGCTTGATCCACGCCCTATTTCGATACCTGGGAATTTGCTTGGTTTAGACCCACTCTGACATAAGAAAACACATAGTTTTGCCACTTCTCCTACCTTGGAGGATCAATCCCCCGCCAGAAAGCAGGATCATTAGAGTGGTAAAACCCTAGGACAGCTGGGTCTGAATAAATCTCTCTTCAAACTGTAAAAGTCCGTGCAGGTTTCCTGTATAACTTGTACTCCACGGGGTTATAAAAGATGCATGGAAAACATAGCAAGAAATGGAGCCGGCTGTTACTACCGGAGATGCCTGCGGTCCCTCCTTGGTCCACAAACCTCCAACCCTCACACTTAGACTGCAGGATAAAATTATGTAAGGCACTGCAGTGCATGTGAAAGCGACAGCCAGGCTTGTCCCCAGCGAACCGAAGTTGAGAGCACGGTAAATAAGCTGAGCATCGCTCCCCTCCCCGCCCCGCCGCCCCGGGATGCGCGCACACCGCCGGCTGGCAGCAGCAGCGCCGGCTCCATCAGGGGAGCGTCTGCCTTCCTGCCCTTTCCCTAAAGGATAAAAAGAGGTAAAAGTACCGTCTCGTCTTCGCAGGAAAAACACTTGGAGCAGCATTTGGCCATCCTGACAGGACTGCGACCGGCCGGACTGCCACCAAGCCGGAGGGTGAGCCCCGGGAGATGCCGCCAGCAAACCCGAATGCCTCGCCCCGCACGCCGAGGCCGGTTACTTTCCCTAAGTTACTCCCGGGGCACCGGGGGATACCGCGGTGCGGCGCCGGGGAGGGCGGGGGGAGGGGAGGGGGAGACACGGAGCTGGCTGGGAGCGCGGAAGGGAGGGCGGCTCTCGGCGGCTGCCTGCGGCTGAGGCAGAGCAGCGGGCGCGGAGCAGCAGAGCAGTAGAGCAGTCACCGGTTTCGCCCCCCGCGGAGGGCTGCCCGCTCCGCTCCGCTCCCTGCCCGCGCACCGGTGCTCTCCGGCTTGCTCGGGCCTCTCCCGGAGAAGGGGGCCCGATCGCTCCGGCTGGCAAACGCTTGCCCAGAGCAGGGCACGTCCTGCAGCGCCATCACGGGAGCGTGTCGGGGTGAGAGGCGGCAGGGAAAGGTTTTGAAACTTCGCGGAGGAAGCCCCGGACGTGATGAAACCCGAGAGAGAGCCTCGGCTCTCAGCGGGAGGCGGCTCTGGCAGATTCCCATCCTCCACAGCCCCTGACCGCTGTAGTCCCCGTACTCCGCAACCACTCGGCCGGTGCCTCTAAACCCGAACGTCTCCCGGCTCCCAGATTTAGCCCAGGGCATGAGATAGGCAGTACGGCCGCGATGCCCTTAGCCGGCTGCCATGCAGGGTCCGCTGCTGGGCACGGCACGCTGCGCGGCTCTGCGCGGCTCTGCCGGCGCATCCCCGGGGAGAGCGTACGGCTGCGCGGCCCCGCTGCGGGGGACGAGCGCTGCTTGCTAACGGGACCGGACGGGGAGACCGCGGCCCGCTCCGAGCCGTCCGCTTATCCCGAGTGATCTTCAGATTGGGTCGCTCCAGTCTGCGATATTGGCTGGGGGTTCGCGTCTGCCTGGGGGAAGTGAGGGGTGTCCCCCCGGCTCCCAGGTGTCCCCCAGCCTCCCGAGGCACTCTGATCGCCCAACAGGGACTTTTCCTGTAGCGGCTTATTTAAAGCCCGGGGAAGATGACCGCCCTCTGGACCTCAGTGACTGCAGAAGCGCAGACCTCTGCTGCGTACCCAGAGACTTCTGCAACCCGCAAATGCTTGGGGTATTTATATCTTTTTTGGCCATGTATGTGTGTGTGTATATAGATACATATATACACATACCCCACGTAACCTAACTCCAACCCTAGCCTGTACATATACATACAAGTAGTGTATATTGCATGATTCTGTGTGCCTGCTCTGCCTGCGGGTGCCCACTGGGAACACGTGTCCTTGGTTGGAGCTGGGGCATGGAGCTGCAGCAGCCTCACCTCTCCTTGGCTGTTGCCTCCAGCATGGTTGTCTTTTTCTCTACCAGTTTACATTAAAGAGAATACTGGAAAGAGGCAAAACAGTTCAATGGCTTATACCCAAGATGATACTTGTGCTGCAATGCCTACGCTGTTTAAACTTATTTTCCTGAAAGGCAAATCACTACCAAACACCAAAATCCTACATTACCCTTCATGCTGAATAGCTCTGCATCCTGGTAGGAGAGAAGTAATGCACAGGTCTGTGCCTCTTTGGATGGGCATTTTTGTTTAATTAGATTTTCTACTGTGACTGGTGATGCACAAAGTGATTTGGGAAGCAGTAGGAACTGACAAGAATCTCCTCCAAACCTTTGTGTTAAATCACATTTAAATGCTCAGGTAACTTCCCAGTTTGTGTCAGGCTCATTCCCTGCTCTTCCTCAGGCCTGCCAGGACCTTGAATAAAGTTTCAGAATATCACAGACAAGTAATTTAAAAACACCAAAGCCCAAACCAAACCAAAATAAAAATCTCACTCAACACACACGTGTTTTATCATGTGTGTCCATCATCAAACTTTTGTGAAAATTTGTTTAGTTGGCTCCTGAACAGCTACAGAGTGGAGGTAAAAATAGATATCTATCTATGGTGAAATCATACATTTCACTACAAGACAAACATTGAGGCCCTGGAGAGTGTCCAGAGAAGGGCAATGAAGCTGGTGAAGGGTCTGCCACACAAGTCTTAGGGAGAGTGGCTGAGGGAACTGTGACTGTTAAGGCTGGAGAAGAGGGAGCTCAGGGGAGACCTTACTGCTCTCTACAGCTCCCTGAAAGGAGGTTGTGGTGGGCTGCGGTCAGCTTCTTCTCACAGATAAGTAGTGACAGGACAAGAAACAATGGCTGCAAGTTATACCAGGGGAGGTACAGGTTAGAAATTAGGAGAAATTGGGCACTGGAAGGGCATTGGATTGGGCATTGGATTGGGCTGCTCAGGGAGGTGGTGGAGTCACTGTCCCTCAGGGTGTTTAAGGAAAGGTTGGATGAGGCACTTAGGAATATGGTTTAGTGGGTAATATAGGTGGTATGGGGATGGTTGGACTAGATGATCTTGGAGGTCTTTTCCAACCTTAGTAGTTCTATGGTTCTATGAATTCGTCCTCACTGTAGGAAATTCCATTTCGCCATACAACCTGAAGTCTGTAATTTGGATTTTTGAAGTCTGAATCCTGACTGGAAACATTTTAACTGCCACAGAAAATAATAATAGTAATAGTAATAACAATACAATACTACTTCTAGACAAATATGAGCTTAACTTGTCTATTAGGCACAGCAAGTAAACACCTGTCATTACTTCTTTTGTTATGCTTTTAAAGTGAAGCAGCTGTCTTCTTCAGTCACTCTTTGAATAACAGTAAATTTGCTGTCATGTGATAGGATAAATCTAAGCTCGACATTAGCTAGCAAGGTCTATGCACCACTTCAGTATTGGTTACACACTAAATTGGAAGGTAAAATGTTTAAGTGGAACTGAAATTAGGCAGAAGCCATGTTTTATCCTTCTGGCAAGGGTTAAGTGGGACCCCAGAAGCTGATTTTACTTGGGATGTAACACTGATAAGGGATAACAATACGAGGGGGAAACTGTGGGGCCCTTTGGCCGTTTACATTCCTCTTGGGGAAAGTGACCCCAAACTCATTTAGTTTAAATTAAGCCTCATCTTGCAGATCAAGGCGTGTAGAATTGCGATGAGAAAAAATACAGAGCTGAGAAAGCACAAAGAAAACAATTTTAAAGAGCAGCTCCTATTGGAGAGAGTCCAGCAAAGGGCTATGAGGATGATGAAGGGACTGAAACATCTCTCGTGTGAGGAAAGGTTGAGAGAGGTGGGTCTGTTTAGCCTGGAGAAGACTGGGAAGGGATCTGATCAGTGCTTATAAATATCTAAAGGGCAGGTGTCAAGAGGACAGGGCCAGACTCTTCTCAGTGGTGTCCAGTGATGAGACAAGGGGCAATGGGCACAAACTGTAACACAGGATGGGCCATCTGAATATGAGGAAAAACTTTTTCACAGTGAGGGTGACAGAGCACTGGGACAGGCTGCCCAGAGAGGTTGTGGAGTCTCCTTCTCTTGACAAATTTGAAACCTGCCTGGACATGATCTTCTACAACCTTCTCAAGGTGATCCTGCTCTGGCAGGGAGTTGGACTAGATGATCTCCAAAGGTCCCTTCCAGCCCCTGCCATTCTGTGATTCTGTGAATCTGTAACTGAGCCAGGAGCAAAAAGCTTAGCAAAGCAAGCAGATTACAGGAGAGGACAACCTCTATGCCCAAACTGTGTGAGAACTGGCACTTAAAACAGCAGGATTGGATCAAGGTTCTAAATTATCAACTCCTTTTTTGTTATAAAATACTACAGCTCACTGCCTGGTTTCAGTGGCATGTGGCACCTGGATCAAATACTGTAAGGAACAATATATTAATAAAAGAAAAGTCAAGCACAACAAAGCCCCAGAGGCACAGGTAGATTCATGCCAGTGCAGGTTGCTGCCTTTGTGCAACAAAAGAGTTGATATTTGTAGATTAGGGTGGTACATAATTCCCACTTATTGGGGCCAACCACAACATTGCTCATTAGGCTGGGAAGGATGACGAGTTGGTGAAGAAGTGTTAAGCAGGGAGGAGCCATTTGGGGGAAGATGGTGAGGAGTTACAGTAAATGTAACTGCTGGTCTGACTGGAGATAATCAATGGAGCTGTTTGAAGATCAGCTCTTGGGGCAAATTACTTTTACTTATGGCCAAAAATTAGGGGAGTGCTTCTGAGATGCTGGGGTGCACTATCCATCAAGAGGAGAGTCAAAAAGACCATGTTTTCCAAGCTGGATGGTATTTAGGGCTATATGAGAAGAAACAAAATACTGGCTTCTCCAAGGTCACAATCATAGTGACAAATAACAGGAATTTCAAGTAGAAGATGGAGACTCATCAGCTGAAAATAACAGTAAAAGACAGTGGTGCTTATTCAACTGTAGGATGACTAAGAATTTTATCTAAGGTACAGCTCTGAATAAGACAAATGCTATCTTAGGCTGTAGAAAAGAGAGAAAAGGGAAGTTGAAATACTTTATGGAAAGTCCCAGAGATATCTCACTTGGAACCTCACACAGTTCTGGCCACATATGCTTTGGGAATATCAGTTCTCACCCAGGGAATAGATAGCTTGTACCACTAAAGGGGTGTCACGTAAGTACACATTTGCTTCTGCCTAAAAAACCAACAACGTTGAAAAATAATAGGTTTCTATAAATACATTGGGGAGGAGAACTGTAGGTGAGGGAGAAGTACTTCATGGTCCAAAAATATATTTGACATAAGAATAAAAAAGTGTGAACTTAGAAATACACATTTCTCCATTGAAAGAGGTTCTGAAACAGCCCTCTGTTAAGAACTGATGAAAAGATAATTACTTCTAAGCAGAAATTTGATAACTTTAGCAAAAAGGTCATGGGATTTAGTTGGGGATGGTTTTGGTGGCCTAGGGTGAACATTGCTAATCTTGTGTTCCTGTCCATGCAATACTGCTTGTCTGTGCATTGTCACCACTGTATCGCTACATATCTCGTTGTTGGTCCACACCTGAAATGCGAGTGTGCTTCTGCCAAACTACTTTGCTTGGAGCTCTATCCCAGCAGATCTGATTCATGTGTCTCTTTCAGGGCAGAAAGGAGAGGAAGAAGGAGATCAGAAGAACAAAGTCTAATAAAATTGGTTTTCAAAACATCAAAAGAGTAGCACTCCATAAGTGACTTAACAGGGTACATTTTTACAAAGTACTAAATATTCCAACGTTTATTGACTTCAGTGGAAAGAAAATGTAGTTAGCCCCTCAAAAGGTAAAGGTCCTGGGTATTTAAAGCCCAAGGAAGACATCTATGTTTTCCTAAAGGGGTGTTGCCTATTTTCTAAGCAGCCCATTCTAATAGTAAAAAGGCATCACAAGCATTAATTTTTTTTTCCTGCACTGACAGAATCAATACTTTCCTTCACAATGGGTATAATACAGTTCCTATTTACTGTTCAAGTGATTCCAATATTTTATATTTATCCAAACTAAATTGGGAGGGGTAAGATCCCCAAATGGAGCACATTATTCTTTTTAACTCCATAATGATCTTTTTGGATCAGTGCATAGTCTCTGTTACATAGAAGCTAAACAATCATTTCATCAGGATTCTAAACACTCATTCTGACACAGATAAGCTGTCGGGGAAGACAGCAGGCCTGCTAGCAGCCTAGCTCTCTTCTCCCAAGA
This sequence comes from Laterallus jamaicensis coturniculus, assembly GCA_022605575.1. Taxonomy (NCBI): domain Eukaryota; kingdom Metazoa; phylum Chordata; class Aves; order Gruiformes; family Rallidae; genus Laterallus; species Laterallus jamaicensis. The sequence goes on from JAKCOX010000012.1 coordinate 10,345,738, forward strand.
TTTAGGCCCTGACAATAATCTTCTGTTTCCATGAGACAGGAAAAGTTACTCACGCTGAGAGGATCCTAATAATTAAAATCTCAAAACACAGCGGTCTTGCTGATAGGTGTACAGGCTGTCCTAACAAGAAGCAGTTATGGGAAGGTATTTGGGAGTAACAGAACATGTTAGGAACCAACCATAACAAGATGGTCAAAACAGCAGGTGTGCGGATGCTTTTAGGTATTAAAGGTAAACTAAGAATATTTAGCTATAAGATAGGTTTATCAGAACTTGTTATAGTTACTAACCAATCGATATGGTGTGAACAGTGTGTGTAACTAATTAGCAGGTTTTTTAGCTTGCCACGTTTGCAGTAAGAAAGGTATATAATCTGTGTGATTTCACCTAATAAAATGGCTTCCTGGCTTCATGGCTTGATGGCTTCACCTAAAACTCATACTGAATTGTGTATTGCTCTCTGCTGGACGCCACAATAAGCAGGTTTGGATTCTTAACCATTAGTCTCTGATGTTTTCCTATTTTATGGAGGTTGGCTACCCTTCCTAGGAAAGACATAGCACTTCCCCCAGGTTGCCCACAGTGCTGGTCTGCAAAGGTTTGGCAAGTAAAGTTTGCTGAGAAAATGGAGATCTAGGGAGGAAAACAAGAGAATGAAAAACAGAGCCAGCATCTTGGGAAAGCCCTAGGAGGTAAAGGTAATAACACTATATTATGTATGTCACCGAGCAGGTGAATCCTTAAGTGAATTGCATGCTATTCATCTTTTATGAAACAGTGAAAACGCTTGCTGAGAGGCACAGCATGTGAGCTACGCCAAATATTTAACTTAAGCTGAATAGGTAACAGTCTAGAGGACAAGAACAGCAAAAGGTAACACAGGGAACCTCAAGGGACATGAATTTGTTTGCAAGAGGATTGCTAGCTCTAGCAGTGGGTTGATAGGACAGTATTGGTGGTTTTGGTGATAAACCTAGGAGAAAGCTGATGGATACAGTGCTTAGAAGTGAGGACCAAGAAGACTGAAGACAACGCTATCAGGATTTGGAGAGAGAGTGGGGAGAGGAGGCTGAGATCCAGCTCACCACAAGTTGAAAAACTGCTTTATCTGGTAAAGATATGAAAGTGTGGATTAATCAAGGAGATGAGACAGAGGAGAAAGGAAAAACTGTTTTGAAGAAACATTTCAGAGGACAAAGGGCCATGCAACAGAGAAGGGAGACAGGGAACAGAAGACTGCAGGAATGTGGAGGCAAGGAGGGACATGAAGGTCAGATTCAGATGACTTCATGCATAGCTGAGACATCACAACTTCTGTGATGTCTCAGCTCTAGAGGGTGATGGACAGCTCAGGCTATCAGTATCTGCGGCCTCCTGGCATTCTCTGCAGTCAACGTTGAGAGGTGATCATGACATGTAGATGACATGGATGTAGAACTGTTGGAGAGGGTTCAGAGGAGGGCCACAAGGATGATTAGAGGGCTGGAGCACCTGTCCTACAAGGAGAGGCTGAGGGAGCTGGGCTTGTTCAGCCTGGAGAAGAGAAGGCTGCGGGGGGACCTCATTGCAGCCTGCCAGTACCTGAAGGGAGCATACAAACAGGAGGGGAAGCAACTTTTTAAAAGGGCAGATAATGGCAGGACAAGGGGGAATGGTTTAAAGCTGAAGGAGGGAAGGTTTAGATTGGATATTAGGGGGAAGTTTTTTACAGAAAGAGTGGTGAGGTCCTGGAACAGGCTGCCCAGAGAGGTGGTGGATGCCCCATCCCTGGAAGTGTTCAGGGCCAGGTTGGATGGGGCCCTGGGCAACCTTGTGTAGATCTAGGCATGAGGTTGGTGGCCCTGCCTGTGGCAGGGGGGTTGGAGCTTTATGATCCTCGGGGTCCCTTCCAACCCTTGCCATTCTATGATTCTATGATTCTATGACATGAACCCCAAGCACCTCTGAAAGATGATGTGTGGAAAAGCCTGGTGTGGCATTTAGCAAGGGCCAGGATTCTGTCTGAGGCAGTGCTGAGGCAGGGCGGAACGAAGCTATTCCCGTATTGCATTTTGAATTGGAAGCTCAGGAAATGATTTACTGGCATTGCACAAATCATTGTTTATGACAAATATGGGAGAGCAAGGCAGGGAGAAGGGACATCTAGCACTGCCTCTGCAATTACTGCAGCCTATTTCTCTGCAGGTGCTATTTGCAAACACTCTTAGGCTATATTTTTCGTGACAGAACATGCAGCTGGACTTCCTCAGAATTTTGATATCTACAAGAGAGATGCAGACAGCTAGGGAGACTGGAAGTGTTGGTTGATGAGAAGCTACACATGACCAGCAATGTACGCTTGCAGCCCAGAAAGCAGCTGTGTCCTGGGCTGCATCAAAAAAAGTGTGACCAGCAGGTTAAGGGAGGTGACTCTGCCCCTCTGCTCTGGTGAGACCCCACCTGGAGTACTGCGTCTTCCTCTAGGATTCCCAGACAGACAAGGAGCTGTGGAACAAGTCCAGAGGAGGGCCACCGAGATGATCAGAGGGCTGGAGCACCTCTACTATGAAGACAGACTGTGAGAGCTGGGCTTGTTCAGCCTGAAAAAGGCTCCAGGGAGACGTTATAGCAGCCTTCCAGTACCTGAAAGGGGTCTACAAAGGAGATGGAGAGGGACTGTTTGCAAGGGAGTGTAATGATAGGACAAAGAGGAATGACCTTAAGTTGAAGGAAGGTAGATTTAGATTATATATCAGGAAGATGTGGTGAGGCCCTGCCACAGGTTGCCCAGAGAAGCTGTGGCTGCCCCCTCCCTGAGAGTGTTCAAGGCCAGGTTGGATGGGGCTTTGGGCAGCCTGGTCTAGTGGAGAATGTCCCTGCCCATGGTAAGGGGCTGGAACTGGATGATCAAGCCTGCAATCCATTCCTGAAGGTATTACCAGTATTGTTAATTTTTCAATGTCTGCAAGCAGTGTAATTAGGGAACAATCTCAACTAGTCCTAAATTCTCCTTTGCTTAATGAAAGTGATAGCCACATTGTATTTAGCACTTGAAACCAATAAATGTGAGATTTCCTCTTCCCCTCTCTTGCTCACGTGTTTTGTCACTGTTTCCTTCCTTATAGTCAAGCGTTAGAGCAGCAGATCAGATCAGGGTTAAAATTAGGTGAGGGAGAAAGTGGCAAATTTGGGAAGAGACAACCTCCCTAGTGCAGGGCCAACTTCCCTGACTCAAATGCATTTGTGGATTTTGCAAGGCAGCTTCCATGCTCTGCTGCCAGCTGAGAGTCCTCTCACAGGCCCCTGAACCCTTGATCCTGTCAGAATAAAAACCAGAGTAGCCCAAGGAAATGAGAAAAGCAAATACATTCACGTTTTACCTTCCTTGTGGAGGTGCATTATAAATTTTCCCTGGCAGCTCTGTTGTTGGCAACGTGGTTCTCCACATCGATCTTTAGACATCCACATGTAATACATTATTTTCCAGGTAGGGACTGTTATTTTTATTCTTACCTAACTCTAAAAAAACCCAATCAGAAGGTATAACATAGTGATTTGGGGATTTCTGAAGATGAGGTTCAGCTAGATGATTCAGCTGAAGGCCATGCCAGATATCCCTGGAATGACAATTTCCCTTGGATTTACAATAAGGTTTCATATTTTTTGCCTTGCTCAGTACCACGAGGTTTTAATGATCCTCAGGCAACTTACATGGAAGCAAACATTTTTTAGTATGGTTTCCCAATTCTACAATTACACTATTGTATATATCTATGAATAGAATGTTTACTCTAGAACTGAACAAATCAGCACAGACTACATGCTCTCTGTTTCTTAAGTGAGACAGCCCAGCCAGCTGACTCCATTTTAATTCAGCTCTTATATGAAAAGAATGTGAGGATCTAAACACAATGCCTCCAGACTTCTGTTATTTCTGCTAGCTTAGCCTTACATTTATTTTTATGTCAGTAGCTTGTAAGGCCATGGATTAAAATGCACCAGAGAACAGTACTTTATTATTATGCTTCCTGGGTCTTGATGTCTGGAACGGTGCAATGGAAACATTTGCAGCGAATTCCAAATTAACTAGCTCTTGTTGACAAGGAATTCGTCTTTCTTTACATGAAACATCATTTATACATCCAGAACACAAGAAAGCAAACCAAATGCCTGTTTTCACTGAACTCCTCACCTGCCCTCTCCCAAGGAATACATCCCCTGCAGGGCTGCTTCTAAATTCCAAACCCCTGAGTGGCTGGAAGCAGATGGCCATTGTCTTAAATCAGCTTCACAGAGAAAAGTCCCCTTCCCCCAACACACAGGGAGTCTCTTCCACTTCTGAGTTATCCTGGCCCAAAGCTGATGACGACTTCAAGCTGCTGCATTTTGAGGCCAAGCAGAGCAAGGGACAAGCGCTGACATCCTGTGGCACCAATGTAAATGCCAAAAAATTCCAGTGGCTTCACATCAACCAAGTTTTTCCTATGGGGAAGATTCTCAGTGCTCTGCTGAGAGGAATAGTGCATACTCATCTTCATGAGAATCCAGTCCACCAGTTGTGGGCTTGGGATGTTTTTATGCAAAGAAATCCTAACTCAGATAATTTTTAGACCTAAATTTAAAATATGCATCATGTATACTAATTTCTCTGTCCCTGGCATCTGTGTAAAGTCAGAGCAAGATTTAAGAGGAAGTCATAACAAACAGTTCTCAAATCATTCTGTTACACCCCCACACACACACCCCCTTCCCCCCTGCCCCTGAAATTATTTCTCTAAAGTGTGAGAAGTGACTGTAGGAAGCAACAGCTGAATCAGGTCTCAGGGGTGAGGGCAAGGCCAGGGAATTGCCCTTGGGCCTGAAGGGAAGGTAAGTGAGAGACAGGCTGTGGTTTGGGTATCTGATTCTAAAACATAGCTACGTGCTTTTGGATGGCTGTGAGGACACAGAATACTAAGTGGATATACTTTCCACTTGAAAGGAAAGCAAAAATAAACACTGAAGTCATCGGAACACAATAACTGCCATGTGAACATGTCTTCAAGTCATGGTCTATCTAATCCAGATCCTGCATCTAGCAGTGATTATTGCCAGAAACTTGAGAAGAAGGTGCAAGAAGCTCTGAATTAGAGAGTGGGATGCAAAACTGTTCTGCATGGAGACCTCATCTTAACATCTCTCTGAAAAAGGCTTATGACCTTAAAATAGGCTAATGCAATAGCTATTGCATCACCAATGTATGTCTAGATATTCTTGTTGCCAACAGATCTTTGTAGAATTTAAGGATAAAGGGATGATTCAATCGAATAACATGTTTTTTGTATCACAGAACATTATCTTTTATGCAGTTATGGTTCTGTAACTGTATTGGATGAAAGGATTCCCTCTACAGTGGTGTCCAGGAAGGAACTTCAGATAGGAAGATATGGAGCTGTTTCCTCTTTTGACAGTGGTTTGTTCTAATAACATCTCCATTGCTAAGTCTGTGCTTCCTTCATGTGTCAAAGGTGCAAAGCTTCTGCTTCCAGACAGTGGTTTCTGCTAAAGCACCATCTGCTGCAGAGAAGAGCCTTCTGGTACACAGCAATACATTCTTCTGGTGACTCTGCTCTGGACTCAAGCCACTTTGTACCTATTTACAAATAAAATCAGTTGTGCTCTGCAGTGTCTCACAGCAAAGGATTTTCCCAGCCCTCGCAGTTGCCTTCTCTCTTTCCTTCTCACTTTTTCATTGTTTCCTGAAGAAGTGTGGGCTCCAATCCTAAATGTCATATTCTAGTATCAGCCTCCCCAGTGCTGAATGTGCAGGTTCTATCACCCTCTTCCTTCTATTTGCTACGTCTTTGCTCATTCACCCAAAGATCATGACAGTCTTTCATACCACATGTTCTCTGACACCAGAAGCTCTAATTGCTCCTGGAGTTACTCCTTTCCAGCTGATGCCCAGACCACAGTTCTGTAGGTACGGCCTGTATTCTGCATTTGCATTTATTTATTCACGTCTAGGTACACTACAACACATTTGGTTTGAACGTGCCCATTTCACTTCATGATCCAAATCACTCCATCCTATTGCCAGGTCCAAATGCCCTCTCCAAGCCAGGCTCTCCGTGCTCTTAGTATCAGCCAATCACAGGATGAACTCCTGGGCTTTGCACAGAATCAAGTCAGGATTGTACCAAAAGACAGCTCCAGGCAGAGCTGGTCTCAGCCTGGCTTTGCTGCATTCATCACTCAACAAAACTGAATCAGTGACAACATGAGCACATGTTGGGTTTATACACTTGGAAGTGTAGGCAGCTCACAGCCCATGAATCAAATATGTGGCTACCCAGCAGCTAAAATCTGTAACCACAATCTAGATGGCATGCAATATGGGTATGAAATTGTAATATCAAAGATCAAACCAGAACTTTGCTAATAAAGAAATTGCTCCTTCTCTTTCAGCATGTCTATACAAGGGGCTTTTGCAGATGTGGCACACAGTCTTGAAAGGCTTAAAGGTGGGAATCATAGTCATAGTCTATCTGTACTTTCAAGCTTTGTTTTGCATGGGAGGAACCTCACATCTGCCAAGAATTTTCATCAACAGGGAAAGTTCCACTATATTGCCACAAAATCCCTCCTGTGCATCAGCTCAGAATGCATCTGCTGACAGATCTACACAAGGAGACTTATGATATTTACACTCTCACCCCTTGGGACCGCAGCAGTAATTTTGGAGAGACAGAGAGTTATACCAGCAGAATTTTCTAGCTTAGGAATATGCAGTGGTGAGGGAACACAGTAAATAATCTTTTGTAGTCTTTCTGTAAATGACATTTTAAAATGCCTTTGGGGCAGGGGAGTGAAGAGAACATTTTTTTAATGCACCTAAAATTCAGTAACTTCTAGTACCTCATTTTAACTAAGGATAGTCAAAATGCTGTTTTATGTGCAACAGAACATATTCCAAGACTATGGGAAAGAAATTCAAACATTATAGTCATGCACATAGCACCTACATAAATATATTGCATGTATATTTATTTCTAAATTAATCCTGGCATTGTATTTAGCTATTGCTTCACTTATGTTATGCTCCTTTGTAATGTGTTTACTTTAAAAAACACTGGTTAGCAAAAGGTGAAAGAAAGAAATCAGGCCAAAGATCTGGAAGCTTGTGCCAAATATCTCTGTTTCTTTTACAATCAGAGTGGGAAGAAACCCTGAAACCTTACTCTTTCACAATGTGGATCCCATCAGAAATCCAGAGTGCCATGGGCAACATCCAGTTCCCCCTGAAAATTTTCCTCCTACTTTCCAGGACAAAATGACTCTGCAGGCATTTCCACCTACCAAGCATCTCCTTCCCCACCCTCCAAGTTACCTGTGGGGTGTAGTTGCCACAGCATACTCCAAGTGCCTCTCCAGAGGGCTGGGTGGCTTTGCCTCCTGCTCTAAGTCCTGCTTTGGTGCTTATCTCCTGCCTGGAGTTAAACGTTGGGCAGCCTAAAAGGAGGCAGCTCAATATGTTTTTTTCAAGAAGCTCCAAAAGCCATGTCCAGCAATTTAGCCAGCTTCAGCTGCTCAAGGGATCACTACTTAACAGTCTTGTGGTCAGACCAATTCCCCAGCTAAGACTTGGTCTGAGCGAGGTGGCTATGCCAGGTACAGGAAGAATGTCCCATGTGCCAGGTGATGCAGTACTCCAGATTACAGGAAAATTTAATTTTCTCTGCTGAGTCCCTGCATGGAACAAAAGAGTCATAGGACTAAAGGGGCCTCCTGCAATGTGCAGCCAAGAGCCTGAGGCACCAAACCTTTAACTATGAAGGCATCTCAAGTGCAGCCCTAGAAAAAGGCCAAGTTCAAGGACCTCTCTGGGAAGCGATGGAGAACTTCAGCATGCCCAGCCAGCACACTGGAGGTGCCAGGGCTCCTTCTATTATACATGGGCTGACACCTTCCACACATTCTTTGAGAGTAAACAGCCTTCTAGGTTTTTCCATTAACTGTAGAATCAAACATGGGTATTTTGTGATAGGCCATACCCCCTCCACCTGACACCTACACTGCTTCATGGCTGCTGGACCGAGCCCTGCACTGAGCCCCTTGCTCAGACTGGCACAGGAGGTCCAGTACAAAGCAGAGGAGAGCCCTCCAGTTTGCTTTCTAACACCTATTCATATCTAGCTCAGATGTAAGAAGCTCTTCCTTAAGGATTAAGTTTTGCTCCTATCACATTAAAGATATCTGGGGCTATTCAGTCTACTATAGTGCCCATAAAGCAATATAGACATGATAAATTATAGACATCTATAAAGACAATATAGCCATCTATAAAGTTATCTAAGCTTTCCTTTACAACACTTAGTGATTGCCTCCTGTTAGCTTAATGGACAAGATGTGGATGTTTGTGATAAACATATATACAGTTTCACTTTTTCTTCCTTCAGCAGCAGCATTCAATATACAGAGTTACACAACATACTCCTTTCTTATGTTTCTCCAGAGAGAATTCTCTACACTACATATATACCAAGGTCCCTTTTCTCAGTGCACTAACCAATAAAAAAAGGAAGAAATGAGAAATGTAGCTCATTTTTTCACCACAGATGAAAACAGAGAGAGAGAATACAAATAGCTGTGCAGGCTGCTTGCCTCGGAGGCAGCCAGAGGCCCAGCGGTGCTGCTGAGGACACATACTGCGGCTCATTTCTGCAGCAGCCCAGAGACCTGAGCTGCGCCACAGGGAACACTGCCAAGGGCAGGTGGGACAAACTGGTGTGGGATGCAAAATATTCATCACACCCATTCGGTGTAAATGGACACAAACAGTGGGAATATCCCTGTCTGCAGAAGGGAAACTGTACTTACTGGGCTCTCTTCTACAGCTCTTACAGAGCTGTGTACACACAATCTTTGCTGCCCCCATGCCTCCCCATGTATGGGGTTCTGCTTTGAGGGCTTTCCTGCCCTCTCTCTTGTACTTAGGTGACAGACTGGCAGGATGCTGCACCATCCGACCCTTCTCCAGTGGTGCCTGTCCCTTGGTGACCCCAAACCCTGCGATGCTCCAGCCCTATCCCTCATACATTCACTGAAAACACATCTTCCCAGAGGATACCTGAGATGTCAGAACAGACTGTGGACATGTGCTTGTGTGCATGCAGGTATGTGTGTGCAGGCACACAAACAAGCAGCTATCTTTCCATATAAATCCTTGAATAAACTAGGCATACGGCAGTCTCCAAGACTCTTGTCACTTTGACTCCCCTGTTTTAACAGGGATATTGTCTATTTAGATGCTCAACATTCTGGGACTGGAACATCATCTTTATACCACCTGCAAAATGTCTAGCACTCTGTTTCGATAACTGTGGAATAATAAAAATGTTAATGTCTTAAATTCTAATGAGATTTTTATACAGAGGTCAAATATTAACTCAAAGGAATACATTAAGTCAGCCAAGTGCTTTCTGTTTTTAACACACCCAATTCAATCCAGACAGCATCTTTTTGTTCCTTGTCCTGTGTAATTCAATCAAACACCACAAGCTAATGTTACTTAAACAGATTTTACTGCACTGGCAAAGAAGAAGATAAAAATTGGTTTTTCAGGTAAGGCTGGCCTTTATGATTTGTGAAGGCTAAAACCACATCAAGGCAATTATACGTTGTGAATACTGCTTTCTGCAATTAAAAAAGCTGGCACGTAGCTGGTTTGATGGGCATTTAGTACAGCCAGATCTTTGTTATGGATAATAAATCATTCCTCTTAATGGGCTGCAGAAGCAGTAAGATCCCATAAACAAAATTAGTTTCTATTGCACTGATCATTATTGCCATTATTACTGTGATGGTGCTAATATATGGCGTAGACATGGACATGTCTGCATTAATGAAGGTGTGCCACTTTGCCCTGGGGGCAACGTAAAACCACCAAACAGAAATGTTCCTGTCAGAGGGCTGAAAATACAGACAGGGAGAAGGTGAGGGAGGCCATGGGTGTGTGTCCGAGGGCAGGAGAGCTGTTGGGGTGCTATGACAGGTATCTCCAGGTGAGGCTGCAGGAACAGATTGAGTTATCAGGTGATGCCTAAGGTTGGCTACATGGACAAGAAGGGGGATACGGATCTGCCAGAGGGACAGATTACTGGAAAAGAACGGCCAGCATGTAAGTATGTGTCAAGGAACTTTGGTCACTGCTTCTTCTGGGAGGGTAGCTTGGTATTTGCCCCCTCTCTAGGTTGATTGTGATCTCCCTTTTCAAAAATTTGGTCTTGAAATTTCTTCTGCAAATTATCTGTGAATAGACCTCCAATTTTACAGCAACTTTATAGACTGACATTTGGTCTCATCATAGTAAAGGAAATCTTCTGAATATGTGTGTAAAATGAGAGCTGTGATGAAAGGTTTGTTTCTGAAGGGAGGCTCAGCTTTTTGACTCCAAAAGAGAGGATGGGATCCTTCCTACCTGGACAGGCCAGAGGATGTCCACTGCACTGCTAAAGAGAGTTAGGGATTGGATTCTTTATTTGTTCCCTTTTAACAGAAGCTTTGTCCAGCCTTGACAAATTCCCTGAAAGTTATCATTTGTTAAATACCTCTGTTCTCTCATGGAAGCAGAAAAAATATTAAATTTCTGGTGTGATTAACACTTTTGTATATGAACTTTGCACCTATTGATCTGTGATGAATTGCAAAGTCTTCATTCCTTTACATTCTTTCTAGAAATGATGGTAGGCTGTGGAGAGCAACCAAAGAAAATAAATTAAAAACCCAAACAATTGATCCAATGAAATTGCCTTTCCCATGCATGTTCAGCAGTAGCTGCCATACTGCACTGTTTAAGATGTCTGTAGGCCCTGTATGAGTCCTGTAGATACCTTGCTGGTTTTGGAGCTGCCTAGTATCAAGCACTTTGCAAGGAAGGTGCATGCTTCTCATCCCTTCACCTGTCCAGGAAAGGTATATTAGAAACATCTAATACTACAGCTCCTGTTCAGGCAATTTTGAAAATGAAAATTGTTAATTCAGAGATAGGAAAGGTGTTAATTCAACAGAAAGAATGCCTACTTCTCAGTCCACAATAGTTTCCATTTATCTGCTAAATTGATTCTGATTTATAAATGGATTTGAAGCACTTAATAGTCCCACAGTTACTTTGCTACAAATCTAGCCACTGCACATGCATAGCAGCCACAAAGGGTTTATGAAAGAACCATTCCACACTACTGGTGCCAAGAACAGTCATTCACATGTTTAGAGCAAATGCTGCACAAAGTACTGATCCAAGAGTGTCCAAGTCTCTGGGTGCTAGAATTGCTATCCACTATTGTTGTTTTGTTTTTCTGATGGAATAAAGTTTAATGGAAAAATGCAGGCACCCTGAGTCCAAAGTATATCCTTTGGAACATCTTGGTATTGACAGATTGAAGATATGGCTCTAAAAGCCTCTGCCTTGATCCCAACTGGATTGTCTTGGATGGACAATGCCGTGTTTTCAGGGGTTTCCCCTGAAACATAATCCCAGTAAGCACAAGCAACACTGGATAACTGATGGGACCAGGACTGAGTGGCTGTGGTGCTAAGACCAAGAGGAACAGAGATCCTCACATTGTCCTCAGGCCTACAGAAAACAGTTAATAGAGGTCCCAAGCTCCCTGTTGTGGAAATGAAGGTCAAACCTAACAATAGGTTGAAAAATGAGTAGCTGCTATGACTCAGCATCTCACCTGAGAACAGCGTGACCACCGTTTCTTGCAAACAGGACCCTTAACTAAACTAGATCCTCCAGCTTTAAGTGGAAAAAAAAGAAAACTAAGAATCTTAGAAAATGAAATTTTGGCTAACTGTGAAAGAGGTATTTAAAATGGATGGGATTTAGGAGAGATGTGTTTCCACTGACTCCCTGGATGAACTTAAAGAACCGTGCTAAAAAACATTGAGAATTGGCTTTTGCTCTGTCCCCTGCTTTTTTGTTTCCTCTGAATGCAGTATAAAATCAAGGCTGTCAAAGTCAGTTCCTTACATGGAGATCAGTAACATAAACCAAAGGAGAAAATAAATTCACCTTTACCAGGTGCTTGGCACACAGCCTAAATTTATTTCTCTTTGAGGAAAACAAGTAAACAAAGGGAGTTTTAATGGATATTTAAAGCCTCTTGAAGTGGAGCTTTGGAGTGCCTGGGGCTATTTCTTTTTTATCCCCAAATTTGAAATATTTATGTGTAACTAACCAAATTCTCCTCTAACCAAGGGATACAAACATACTCTAATTGTGGGGTTGTTTCAAAACATGGCTACCCAAGTGCTTCCCAAGGAAGCCTGTTCTTCCACCCCCCCACCCCTCCCCCCCAGGAACCAAAATTTGCACCATTTTTCACAGCAGTGGCTGTGAGGAAGCCACCGAGGACTTGGAGGGGGGAAGGTGAGAGGTTTCTTGCAGTTTCTCCCTTCTGTCTTGCAGGCACTGAAGCAGACCCCACTGCTTGGGAGTACTGCACAGTATCTGCCGCAGTCTAAAGTTTGCTGCAAAACTGGTGAGAGACCCTTCTTGTCTGTCCTCAGCTGCCCCAGGACACTTGTGCTCACTAGTCAAGATCTCTAAGTGGCTACAACCTCCTTTCAGGGAGTTGTAGAGAGCAATAAGGTCTCCCCTCAGCCTCCTCTTCTCCAGATTAAACAATTCCAGTTCCCTCAGGCGTTCCTCATAAGATTTGTCCTCCAAAACCTTCACCAGCCTTGTTGCCCTTCTCTGGACACACTCCAGGCCTCAATGTCTGTCTTGTAGTGAGGGGCCAAAAACTGAACACAGGACTCGAGGTGCCACCTCACCAGTGATAAGTAGAGGGGGAAAATTCCTTCCCCAGTCCTGCTGGCCACACTATGTCTGATATAAGCCAGGATGACATTAGCCTTCTTGGCCACCTGGGCACACTGTTGGCTCATATTAAGCCAGGTGTCAACCAACAACCCCAAATCCCTTTCTGCTGGGTGGCTTTCCAGCCACTCTGCCCCAAGCCTGTGGCATTGCCTGGGGTTGTTGTGATTCAAATGCAGGACCCAGCACTGAGCCGTGTTGAACCTCATACAGCTGGTGTCAACCCATTGATCCAGCCTGTCCAGATCACTTAACAGAGCTTTCCTACCCTTGAGCAGATGGGCATTCCCACCCAATTTGGTGTAATTTGCAAACTTAATGAGGATGCACTCAACCCCTTCATCGAAATCATTGATGAAGATATGAAACAAGACTGGCCCCAGCACAGAGCCCTGGGGAACGCCACTTGTGACTGCCTGCCAAATGGATTTAACTCCATTCATCAACAACTCTCTGGGAGCAGCACTCAGGCCAGTTTTATTTTACCTAGGAAAGAGTGCACCAGCCCAACCCATGAGCCACCAGCTTCTCCAGGAGAATGCTGTGGGAGACAGTGTCGAGTATTTGAGTATGAGGACAGTGCCCTGCATCAGATGGTATTGTAACCTCTAGAGCAAAGCACTGAAGGTGCAGCCAGGTGCAGAAAACAAAAGCAGCAGCACGTCTCCAGAGCAGCCCAGGATTACTGCTCCAAGAGGAGAGATGGAGAGGTCAGGCAGGACCTCTGGGCAGCTTTCCCCCCCATTTCAACACCACCTTTGCCAGCAGCTCTGTGAAAGAGCCCCATTTCAGCTGCAGCTTGGCATGCCCTGCCTGTGCTGCCCACGGGTTCCCACTCACTTGCCTCTCTGTCCCTCCCTGCTTCCAGCATCAGGGGGTTATTTCCATCAGAACTAGTCCAGTGGTGCCATGAACTGACCTCCAAACAGCAGTGTGCTGTAGTCAGCCATACCAGGCAAAGCCAGGCAGCTCCTGTACCACCAGCACAAATGAACCCAGATAGGACTTGTCCTCTGACACTGCAAAAGAAATAGGAGCTATGAGGAGAGAATAAAACTCTTTCCTGACATCTCACAGGTGGAGCACTTCTCTACTCTGCAGTCCCCAGTGGCCAGGTGCTGGTTGAAGACAATTAGGCCTTGATTAACACCAGTTTTTTATATCTCTCTCTCTGTGTATATATATTTTTTTTCCTCACCTGTTCTAGTTTTACCTCCTACTCAACTGCAAACATGTACAATTAGTATGTTTGAGGCATCCCCTCTTGACACAGAAGAAGCAGCCTTTTTTCTAAGCAATTAGTTCTTCACCTACCATTTTCCCCAGCTATGCTCCCAACTGAATTTGCACAAACATCAGCCTTTAATACTCTTCTGCAGAGCCTTTGTGCAGCCTCAGAATTTCAGGAAGGGAGAGGTGTTTTCTGCTGCTCCCTTCCTGCCCCTCCAAATGCCATTGCACCCATGCACTATCTACTTCCCTGGGACAGGGTCTGAGAAAACCATTGTATTAGACAAAGTGGGCTTCCTTGGTTCTTCTCCCCTCCCCAGCCATATGGCCTAGGGCACAAGTCTGGAGCAGGAAGACCCAGAAGGACTCCGGGGAGAAGGGGTGCACCTCAGCAGCTGAGGTTATCTGATTGCCCCATTTGCATCGAGGAAGGAGCTTGTGCAAGTGAGCCCACATCGCAGAGGAAATCCTGTCATGAGACCTGTGCTATCCAAGACTTTACAGCTAAAATATATGGAGTGGGGGACTGCACTGTCCAGTCACCTTACCACTGTCACAACGCCTGTCTGGGAACCCTCAGTGCAGCATCTATTTCTGTTTCCTCACAGTATGCAGTATCTCTCATCATCATCATTGTCACTCCAGGCAACTCACGCCCCTTTGACAGGTGTGTGACTGCACCCAAAAACCAGCAGCAGCACAGTGGAGTGAAGTACCCAGGCAGATGGAGGTTCACTTTGTGGGGTGGATCCATCCTGCTGCCACAGCACAGGGTACAGCACAGCACTGCCACTTGACCCAGACAGGAAGCATGTCAGTACTCACTTCTGAATTTGCTTATCTTCTTAATTCATTAGACAGCCCAAGGCGTTATTTGCTACCCATGCTATGCTCTGTACTGACAGCAGTGCTGATTTTCCTCACAGGCTGTGCTTTTGTGCCTCGCCCCGCCGTCGGAGTGCATCACACTGTTTTTTCCTCCACGGCGCCCTCATGTGATGGAGCTCCTTGGTGTCTCCATCGAACAGCTAGGCTCTGAGGCAAAGGGAAATTAAAATCATCCTTTAGATCCTGTGCTAGATGAGTTGTGGATCTTTCATCCCCAGCAAACACACTGGGATCTGCAAGAGGCAATTTCATAGAATCATAGAATGGCTAGGGCTGGAAGGGGCCTTAAAGGACAGGGACACCTCTCACTAGGCCAGGCTGATCAAGGCCCCATCCAACCTGATTTTGAATGCTGCCAGGTAATAGCCACAGCTTCTCTGGGAAGCCTGTGCCAGGGCCTCACCACCTTCGTAGTGAGGAATTTCTTCCTAATAGCCAATCTAAATCTACCCCCTTCAAATTTAAAACCGTTCTTCCTCATCCTATTACTAGATGCCCTTCTAAAAAGTCCATCCCCAGCATTCTTGTAGGCCCCTTCAAGTACTAGAAGGTCACACAAATTTTCTACAGTTCACAAACTGCTTTGGCAGAGACCACATGCGAGCATCCTGTGTGTCCCATAGCAGCTACATTATAGAGCCTTCATCATTTACAATTAAAGGAGCTCCTCTTGAGTCCTAATGTTGTTTTACCATAACCAGTAGCCCTCAATACCAAATCTTGTGAATTTCTACCTAAAAAACCAGTTTAGAAAGCCCTAAATTATGAAAAAGCTGCTTCTTAATTTCCCCCCCCCCCAAGTAAACAAAGTGTTCTGTTTATCTCACAATAAGGTTTTGATTCATACCCCTGAACTGTCAGGGTCTGATGAGTCCGAAATTATTTTTTTTTCCCTGGATACAGAATGAAAAGATTGAGTTGTTCTGACTGCTCTGGTCTCCAGCAGGAGCAAAGAAAAGCCTGAACTTGCTCAATACAGGAAACCTAGCCAAGCTGTAATAATGATGAGGGAGGAGCGTCACTTTTCTAAGGACTATTCTTGGGCCAAATTCTAATGTATTTTGCAAATGTTGGGAAAGTAGCACCCTCGAAAGCCCAAAGGTCAGTCTTTCTGATGAGTGCTGGCTACTTACCACCATGTCACCATGAGGCACAAGCAGATCTACTTCTCCTAAACTCACTCTCAGAGACCGTTGTGAAAACAAACCATTTTCAGCTCAGTCTGAGATAAGCACTTGAAACCTTGGTCCAAAAAACTGTGTTGGAGGCAATGGTGGGAAGTGCTAAGCAACTTATAACTAGTGCAGCCAGTTTTGCCTCCAACACAGGAGTTAGTTAGCACTTGGACAAGGTAGCTACATGACACTGGGTGGCTTGTTGTCCATTCACAAGATGAAAACATGGCTCTCAAAAATGCACACCAGCACACACATCTCAGTTATTTGAATGGGGGAAAAGGGTTTTCTTGTCCATCTTAGATTTTTGAAGGACATGTCTACATGCATTTACTTATCTGGAAGATGTGTATTCTATACCCACACGAAGGTAGCCCATGTTCAGATGTGAAGACAAACGCACATACAGGTTACCGGTGACATTTCTCTCTCAGTGTTGGGAGACACAAAATTCTGGGATACCACTGAGTGCTGCAGTGCTGTCCCAGCTCTTCTTCTGAGCGTCTGTGTGGTTTCCCACATTGCCAGCTGATGCGATTGTGTTCACATGCTGAAACCTGTCCTGCACAGGTTTCCCCCTGTGAGGAAGACCACAGCATGAGGCTGTGCTGCCAGTTTGGAAACCCCTCAATGCCCAAGCAGAGCATGGGAAAGACCCTTACCTGCTCCCACCCTTGAGAAGTGCAGCCTAGAAAGGATCTCTTGGCCTCTTATGTGCTGTAGATCTGGAGTCCTAATTTGAAATTTCAGAGGCGGAACTTGCCAATGAGACTTTTTAGCAGGAGTGGCAGAAAGGCATTAGCCCAGTTTCCAGGGCCTCGATGCAGTTTGGTCACAACAGTTCTCAGCACAAACACATCTGCTCTGAACATACTAGAGATATGAGAGCAGATTTTTTTTTTCTCTCTCTTTTGATGTCCAGAAGGACTTAGCCTCCTGCATTTGTCACTGTGGGTTACTCTCCTTTAGGTGGCACTGTTACTGCTTCCAAGAGGGACTGCTGCTGGCCACTTTGCTGAACAGGGCTGAAAATGGGCCCCTATAATGCTTTTATTACCCAGCTAACAAGCCGGATCAACCCGGGAGTAAGCTAAGGAGCTGCTTGTGATATTTGCTCTCAAACATCCTGCTCGCCAGATCACTCCAACTCCCTGTCAGTCAGTTGCTCACTTCCAGCACAACACTTGTATCGACACGACGAACACGCAACGTTAAGGACAAAACCTGTGCCTCTTCAGGATAAATTTGAAGCAATTCCCAAAGTCAACAGGAGTCATGTGTGCTTATCTGAGGGCCTGAATCTGCTAATTAAATAATGATTAGAAGCCATGCTGTCCACAGGCACTGCAATCATTACTTTTCATAACTAGCTAAATGCTTATGTCAGAACCACTGCTTCCTTTTTTTTTGGTCTACTGTCACTATCAGCACCTGCTTTGACTGCTGAGGCTTTTTCCTAAGACAGCAAATTGGTTTAGCTGCCACTTAATGGGTCTGTATTAAGTACTGCTACATGTTGTGCACTCCTCGAGGCCTATTAAATGAATCTTGCCTGTTAAGAGCAGTTGCCGCAGAGAAAGAGAGATGATTCTAGGATACAAATCAGCAGTAGTCTGAAACAGCTAGAGAACAAAACCAGTGAAAATGGTCATGCAAGCTTAAGCTTGCTACAACAAGTGTTTAAAAGCTGAAAGTACTTAAAGAAAACGCTGGTGCACACCAACATGCTTTACTCTTTCCTCAGCTACACGTGTCTGTTGGACCATTTGCATTGGTGCTTTCCCCAGCTTTGGAGAGAGAACAGATAAGCAAGGTAAGAGAGCCATGGGCATGGAGAGACTCCAGCCTGTGTGTGAAACACTGGTCACTGGGCTGCATTTAAGACTCAGGTTAGTCGCTGTCTGAGAGCACAATTTCCTACATAACTCAGCTCCAATACAAAGAAAAGAAAAATCTGATTTGTACATTATTTTGGTGTGGTGTAAGGAATGAGAGAGACATACTAAAATCAGGCTATGGGTGACTATCAACCCAGAGAGGGTCCCTAGCCCCAAAACAGGACTGGGCCCTCTGCTAAGCAGAGCAGAACTGACAGTTGGACAAATCAGCCCCAAACTTTTCTGGAATAAGCGCTCACCTTGTGAAAATTATTCACTGTGGTTCTACTCAGATCTCAGCCATTTTGCCTGCAGACTTCTCAGAAACAAACACACACAATTATTGTTGTTATTTATTGGGAAAAGTTTCTTTTTCCAGGCTGCCCTAACTGAAAGCCAACCAACACAATTTCGCCCAAGCTTTCAAACAATAATGCCATCTCAAAATGCCTACAGATTATATTTTGAAATGACACAAACTTCCAAGTCTGTGTTGCAAGACAACAGGCTACTCAATTACACAATTGCTTGAGTAGTCCCAGATTGTTCCACTACATTTAAGGTCTCTATTACAGCATTGAATTGAAAAGTGCAGGAGCCTTAGGCCTCCCTGGAGTCCTCAGTCAAGACAGGGAAATGCCTCAAGCAGAAATTTAGGTCTTTGCTTCTGTAAATAGTCTTATGGAAGGGCTTACCTGCCACTACCTGCTAAAAATGAAGCCTAAAGTAACCATACACCCAATGCAGGTACTGAATCCGAAAATCTAATGGATAACTGCTGGGCTCATGCTGAACATACAGCTCATCACTCAGGGAAGCCAGGGGTGTCTTTACCTGGGAGGGGTCCCAAGTGAGCAGCAAGGCACTAGCGCCTTGCACTGCACTGAAGAGTGATGTACAGTATATACTCCAGGGCACCCAGGCAAGCCCAGAAGGGACTGACACTCAGGCTGAACACAGGTAAACACATCCAGCAGTGGATCTGAAAAAAATCTACAGCTGATCCTGCCCAAGCCTGGAGGCACCTAATTCTACAGGTATATTGCTTTTTTACCTCAAAACCCTCCAGACATTCCGAGTAGTATTACTGGAAACGCCTAGCTAGCCTGATAGCTCAGAGGAGCTGGAAACATGAGGCACAGCCATGCCTGGCCAAGGCTTGGAGAGGACTCTATTAAATAAAGTCCCCTGAGGTGCTCAGTTTCAGAGACATTCTCAGGACAGATGTAACATGCACCAACAGGATTAGAATCATCTCAAAGGTCAGCTGCAGCAGCTGTTCTCATTTAAAAGATGTCCAGAGGAGATGAAGGAGATATGCCCTAGCTTCCAGAATTCCTTCAGCAAATTGTGCATGAGGCATGAGATGAAAAATCTCTCCCCAGTGGACAATGCATAAGCAAAGCTGAGCAGACACTGCTTCGCCCTTTTTTGTTTCCCTCTGCTTTAATCAAGGACACTCCACAGTCAGCTCAAAAAAAAAAAAAAAAAAGGCAAAAAAAGCTTTACAAATGCCCATCAAACCCAGAAATGTCAAGACCAAAGAAAAAAAGAGGGGGGGAAATCCTTTGGGAAGGTATTTAAAATATTTAGTACTTCCTAAAAATTCCCTGTTTTTTTCAGCTTGGTGAAGCTCTCTCCAGCAAGATCAGCTCCTACTCAGGGGAAAGTGTGAACTATGGTATTTATTCAGTGGTAACCTTTCCCCATAGCATATAAAAAATAATGGAATAAAATTATTTCAGAATTTGTAAAGACTGTTTGAATTTGTGAGTTGGTTGGGGTTTGGTTTTTTTTTTGGTTCTCTTTCTCATTTAATACACAAAGTTTACTCTTGTCTCCTCCAAAAGTAGACAAACATGTGAGCAAGGATATTACCCTAGTGCTGGTGATTGTCTGCCTGTTTTATAAAGTAGCTGGGATTCCAGCTTAATCTGGGATGGTGCAAAATACTTGGGCATCAGGTGAACCAGGTCTGGACCACAGATCCCAAATAAATTTCCCAGATCAGTAATGGCTTTGGAAATAAACAATGCTTACAAGTCCTTCATGGTTACTGTAGTTGTCTTTAGACTTTACTAATTTTGACTCAGGTTTAGTGAGTTTTTCCTAATTACTGATAATATTTTCTTTATCTTCTTTATACCCACTAAATAAATGCAGGGATAATGTTATTCTAACATCTTCAGGAGTTGGTACCTCTGTGACAGGGATCACTCTACCTGATCTGTGGTGAACAGGAAGAGCAAACTACTGTGAGAAATCAAATCTTTCCCTTCATGCAACTCCTTTGGTTGACTAAACTCACAGATTTTTTTTTGCATTTGTTTGCAAACATCAGTATCTCAGTTACAATTTCCATTGCAACTGTAGCAGTCAGGGACAGGGATTTCTAAGTTTCTAGATCTGCTTCAATCCTAAAAACACCCCAAACTCCCCTCTGTGCTTTTGACAAATGCTTCAGTCACATATTTTTCTCTTCCAAGTTCCTGAACTTTGATTTTCAAACACATGGCATCAAGTTATAATTCCCTCCTCACAATAGCTGTTGCAAAGAAATCACACGCTTTGCTCCCAAGGTTGAAGTCACAATGACTATGGAATAAATTTGGGCAAGTGTCTGATGTCAAAGAAAAGCATCTTTCCAATGGTAAAAAGTACCTGTTGCACTTACCTGCCTGAAAAAGTGCTGTGTTGTTATAGCAAAGACATCAAAGCCACAGCTGGCCCTTTTAAGCTCATCTCGAATATTGCTTAATTGCCGAGACTGCTCATCACACTTTTCCTTCAGTCTCTGAACAAATTGCTTTTCTGCATCTCGACTTTCTCCTGGTTTGGGAGAGAATCCATTCTTTGGGGTGGCTGGCCTTTGTTTAGGATGTCCTACAAAAGAGAGAAGAAAAGACCATCAGGGTAGCTTCATGTGTATGGACATGACCTTTATGTGTTTCTAAGGATTTTGGCACCCTATAAAAGAAGAAAAAATAAAAAGGTCTGTAGTATTCACACAGATCTGTAGGACTTTCAAAAGAAGCAAGAGCACAGCAACATATGTTTTCCTAGGGGCCAGAGCTCAAAGGTTTGTAACAGTCATCTCACCTCAGGCTCTGAGCCTGAAGGACTGCTAGGAGTTGAGGAGATCTCTCCTAAGAGTGTCTTACCGAGAACTGAGGTTGTTAGATGAAGGATTCTTCTCACCTATGCTAGAATAGAGGTCTGCAGCCTGATATGTGATGCTGGGCAGTCTTGAATGGGCATTTCCATATAGAGATTCTCATTTTCCTATTGTGGATGTGCAGAACAGTTGAATAACAATTATACATATGATTTCTTTGGCCACCCGAACCCTGGCGTTGGCAACTTAACAGAGATGCCAGATTTCCTTTGGCCTACAAATGGGACAGAATCACAGAATCGTAGGGATTGGAAGGGACCTCCAGAGATCATCAGGTCCATCCCCCCTGCCAAAGCAGCTCCCTAGCTCATACTGCACAGATAGGTGTCCAGATGGGTCTTGAATATCTCCAGAGAAGGAGACTCCACCACCTCCCTGGGCAGCCTGTCCCAGGGCTCTGTCACCCTCACTGTGAAAAGGTTCTTCCTCATGTTGGTGTGGAACTTCCTGTGTTCTGACTTGCAGCCATTGCCCCTAGTCCTGTCTCCACTGACCACTGAAAAGGGGCTGGCCATTTCCCCTTGTGTCCCACACTTGAGATATTTATAAACATTGATCAGATCCCCTCTTAACCTTCTTTTCTCAAGGCTGAACAGCCCCAGTTCTTTCAGCCTATCCTTGTAGGGCAGATGTTCCAGACCCTTAATAATCTCATAGCCGTCTGCTGGACTCTCTCGAGGAGATCCCTGTCTTTTTTACACCAGAGAGCCCAGAACTGGACACAATACTCCAGGTGGGGCCTGACCAGGGCAGAGTAGAAGGGGAGGGTCACCTCCTTTGACCTGCTGGCCAGGCTCCTTTTAATGCACCCCAGGATCCCAGGCAAGAATCTTCTGACTCTTTTCTTTCCAGCTACAGCTGATGTTTCCTTTTCATTGCCTGAGAAGGCTACACTAGCCTTGAACTGGGTTAAGTGAAGAACAGGCTTACCATTTTAAAGTACAAGATTCTCCTTTGTAAGAACACCTGGCAGGACACACACACACTCACTTTCTCAGCCACTGTCAGCTCAAAAAGTCAGGAAAAAACCAAATCTACAACATAGCAGCCTCTCCAAATTTCCACAACCACACAATGTGGGGTTGAAACAGTCCTCTGAATGTGTTGTGGTTTATACCTCGGCGGAAAGCTGAGGCCACAAAGGTCAGACAAAAAAAAAGCCCCCCTACCTCTTTAAGAGGTGGAGGATGGGCGAACGGAGCTAAGAAAGGGGCTGCAGAGCCAGAGGAAAAAAAAACCACAGGCTTGCAAGGTTAGGATAAGGATAGTTTACTAAACAACAGGGAAAAGTATGAAAACAACTAACTACAGTGCTATTATTATATACAGTGCAAACCTCTCCCCACACTATATCATTTGAGCCATGTCCGAACCGATTCAGATTCCCGAACGCAGCACTCCCCGAGCCCAGCACCCCCGAGCACCCCCCTCACCACCTCCTGCCACGCCGATCCCCAAAAAAAGAGAGAGAAGCCGGAACTCCCACACGCCTGCTCCGACCAGCACTTCCCGTGCCCGGAGCAGGTTCTGATAGGTCTGGAGTCTCCCCCGGAACTGGCACTGCGTCTGCCCAGACCGGGACTTCCCGTGCCTGGGTCCGAAGTCGCCCCTGCAAAGGGGGGGGGGCAGCCTGTCTGATCATGATGCAATTGGTATGGAATACTCTCAGGGCTAACACAGCCTGCTGCTGGGCTGAACCCAGGACAGAATGCAAACACAACACAGGTTTCTTTCTATTGGGATATCACCTTACCCTTTATAACACTTCTAAAGTTCCAGCAAAAGCCATATATATATATGATTTTGCCAGGAACCACATAACACTGACTGGTCAGACCACTGTCGCTCTCTGCACATCAGAATCAGTATATGGTTCGCCTGTTTAAATGGGTCCAGGCAGACTCTGGCTCATTGGATGTGCTCCAAGTTTGCTTGAAGCAAACCTGATCCTGTATAAAGATGAGAACCTACTAGGCTAGCTTGTGTTTAGGATATCAGTTCAAAGACATTGCTGTATTCATGTTAATAGCAGAAGAATGAAAGTTTCATAGAACCACAGAAGGATAAGATAGGTTCTAAGTACCTCTGGAGTTTGTACTCCCATGCCAGAAGAGGATTACCTAGAGCAGGCTGCACAGGACAGCATCCAGGTATGTCTTTAATATCTCCAGAGGAGACTCCACAGCCTCTCTGGGCAGCCTGTCCCAGAGCTCTGCCATCCTCACAATAAAGAAGTTCCTCTTCATGTCCAGGTAGAACTTCCTATATTCAAGCTTGTACCCATTGCCTCTGTCATGGTTCAGCCCCGGGCAACAGCTGAGCACCATGAGCCACTGGGTCACCCCTCACATGGGAAGACACAAAGACAAAGGCCCATGGGTTGGGATGAGGACAGTTACTGACACCGCACAGTGAGGGGAACAGCAACAGAACTTGGGACAGTACAACACACATGGTGATAACACAGAGCACTTCACTGATGGGACAACTGACCTGAGGTCTGACTTCACTCAGACCGTCCCAGAGCAGCGCGTACCCACCCCTCCTTTTTATGGGGTCATGATGTCATGTGGTGTGAAAACCACACTTGACCAGCTCAGCTCACCTGTGCTGGCTCCTTCGGAAAGTTAACTGTCCTGGGTGGAACCAGGACAGCCTCTTGTCCTGTCACTGGGCACCACTGAATAAAGACAGAACCTATCCTCCCATCATCCACCCCTCAAGTATATATATAAGATTCCTTGCTCAGTCTTCTCTTCTCTAGGCTAAAAAGTCCCAAGTCCTTCAGACACTCTTTGTAAGAGAAATGTTGTCTCTCCTAATTCCTTAATCATCGATGTAGCCCTTTTTTATAACTTCTTCAGTAGCTCCCTGTCCATCTTGAACCAGGGAGCCCAGAACTGCACACAATAATCCAGATGAGGCCTCACCAGTGAAGAATAGGGAGGGGAGAAGAACCTACCTCAACCTGCTGGCCACGCTTTTCTTGATACACCCCAGGATGCCATTGGCGGCCTTCGTCATGAGGGCACACTGCTGGTTCATGGTTGACCTGTTGTCTACCAGGACCGCCAGGTCTTTAACCAGAGAGCTGTTTTCCATCAGGTCAGCCCCTAACCTGTACTGGTGCATGGAGTTACATCTCTCAAGGTGCAGGACCCTACACTTGCCCTTGTTGAATTTCATAAGAATACTTTGTCCAGCTCTCCAGCCTGATGGTATGAGTGAGAGCCAATCTGTGAAGTAGAGCATTGTTCCAGAGGCACCTTAGGTATTTTAGATCTTTACAACTGTGGCCTAGGTGGGAAAATGGTAGTATGGCTTTGCCAGAGCAGTACATTCCTGCTTTCTGATCCCCAACTTGTATGGAACCACCAGGAATATATCTTCCAACATGCTCAAATACATTTTAGATCCAGGTTAAACTTAGAGGGATCTAGCTCCAGCAGAGATGATCCCTTATGTCTCCAACTACCTTGTGCTCCCACTGAAGAGAGTCACAAGTGCAAACCAGCCTTGAAACTCTTTGTGCTCATGACTTGCATTTGCAAAGAGGAATATCAGGCTTTGCAACATGTCAAGATGAACTTCATGGTGTTGTAAGACCTAAATAATACAAGACAGGATGTTAGAGAAGACTTCCTGTCATTAAGAGAGTTCAACCAGCATAGCTATTGTCCTCTATCAATTTTCATGTCAGTTAAAGCCTTTCTGTGCAGGAACCATATTTTATTACAGATTCTTTGATTAAAGGAGCTCTTAACTGGGCAGTACGTATAACAAAATAAGAGATTAATAAAAGCAACAGCCATAAATATCTTTTTAGTATAGAAATCTTGAGTTGTTTAAGCAGCATGGGTAATGCTACAGCTGAAGGAACAGGGAGAAGTGTAAAGGAAGCCCTTGAAATCAGTCCAGTTTTAATTAAAACAGAAACCCATCAAGTTGTTGTCTTACATCTTTCTAGCTTTCCTATTCACCGGAACACTTGAAGTACACATCTGTGTTGTCCTTGTCAGTATTATAAACTGACCTTGTAAATTAAACTGTGCTATTCTCCTCAGGGATAAATCTGAATTTCTCGGTTCATTTGGGTCTGAAAAGCAGCTCACTAAGCTTATTCTACCATTGATGTCTCTCTTCTGTTGCACTGCACAAAACAAGGTATATATTAATGATCCTCAGTGTCCCCTTTTTGCTGATGGGACCAGAGGGCAGATCCAGTGTACGCCTAAATCACTGAACCCCTTTGATCAACTTCAAAACTTCCAGGTCTTTTTTATCTACCTCTGTGTTTGAACTAAGGAAGCATACCAAATATATTCCCATAATTAACATAGTCCACGAGGATTTAGATAGAGAATGCAATTTATTCTCCTTTTAACTGTCCAATTTCTGACATTTCAGTAAGAAAAGTGAGGAAATTACTTGAGAGGATTGATAAAAAGCAATCTGTCAGATTTTTTTGACAGATGTCAAAAAAATGGCACCATCTTGCCATGGGGTGGAAGGAGAGCACCTGTATCTGTATACATCTGCTCCTACACACAGATTCAGCAATGGTATTGCATCAATAGAAAATAAAATTGAGATCCCTCCAAGACTCTGCATCTCAAAACTCCCTCACAAGTCTTCAATCCCAAGTCTAAAGATCAGATTCAAGGCTAAAAAAAAAAAATTACTTCACAGTTAACAAACATTAAAAGGAACAAGTCAGGAGGCCAGTTACAGAGACAAAGCAACTTAGAAATGGTGCTGAGAAATTTTAGAAGCTGTTCCATGGCCCAGTGTAGCTGTGGTGCAGTAACCTGTGGGACACATGGTCTCCTATCACAAAGTGTAAATGACACACAAGTTTGCAATCCCAATGGAGTAATGTTTGTGCTACTGCCCCTTAGCCCCAGCTACACTCAATCCTTGTCCAGTTTAATAGCTGACTTGACTATTTTGTGACATTTTTAAATAGGTGAAAAGATTGTCTTTATTGCTTTGTTCCAGCTGTTATTTCAAAGAACACTACTTTTAAAAAAGCCCAAACACATTTAAATATAATTGATATTAAATATAATTGATAAATAACTCGAGATGGTCATAATTCCAGACAACCAAGCTTAAGAAATCCTAAATCAGTCTGATGGAGAGAGGGCAGTCTTGTTTCAGAATGAAGAAACCTTTGAGGCCTTATGAATTAGATATACCAGAATGTTAAGCATTGAAAAATCATTAAGTCACCCATGGAAGTGCAGGTCTCCTTAAGACAATACAAATGCACAGCGTAAGTACGCCTGTGTTTCATTTTGCTTTCTAATTCTAGTGAAGGTAAATCAACTGTGCTGTAACATGCTGCTAAAGCCACAATCAGTGGTGGTGTGGAAACTGGGCTCCCACTGCTATAAACGCTGGTGAGCTGCTGGTCTGGCACTCTCCACAACAAATTTTTCTTTTAATCTGTCTTGGTGATCTCACCAGGTGCAAAATAGCCTGGAAATTATATGATTCAGAGGATAGTGTTAAGTTAATCTCTTTACCCTAGTATCTTAGGAAGGAGAAGAATTCTGAGTCCTGTTGTGCCTGGGAAAACTAAATTTAACTTTCCATCTTCTTCATTTTGTTGGTTGGGAAGGAGGTCAACGGGGATTGAGCTTAGTAAACATGAAGAGATTCTTGATGCAAGTTAAAGGAGCCAAAGGGTTGTTCTAAATGTTTTCTACTGTACCATCAAATGAAGAAATATGGGGTTCTACCCCCATAATTATAACTCGAGTATCATGTAGCTGTAGAGATGACATTTAAGTTGTTTAAGTAGAGCAGAAGACAATGTAACAGAAGATCACAATGAAATCAGTGGGACCATATGCACTCATTTCAGAAGCATTTAGAACAGCCAAAGGCCAGCCTTACAAAAGCCTTTATGTACTTTACACATATGTTAATGTACGTTCAGTATACATAAGTAGAAATAAGTACTCTCCACTTTATTAAATAAACAAACGTGTTCATTAGAAATGCTAAAGCCATGTGTTTGTGCCCAGTGTTAACAGATAAGTTGATAATGCCCCAATAGCACTCTGAAGGTTATTTCTACACATAATCCCTTTTCCAATTATGCCCAGGGAATTTAGGGCCTCTGCACAACAGTAAGAGTAGATTACAAGTAATATACTATCACTCCAGGTAATTCTCTGAGGTGTCTTTTATTTCACTATTCCTAACTGTTCCATTTCTATATAAGAAAATTATAATTATAAACCCCCCCATGTTTCTATGCCCTTAAATACATAACAGCAATAACTCTTTGTTTAGAAGGTGAGATGATTGTATGGTTGTAACAAAGAGAAGTCTATTCACCTCATGTATTGGTATGATAAAGACTGCTTAATGAAGCTTGGACACAATCAATCTTTACTTAACAATAGCAGGTCTCAGATTTTACTGTGTTAACAAAAGATGCAAATTCAACAAGTTTAAATCTTCCTTGAAGCCGTGCTTTTGGGTTCATAAATACCTGGTGAATGGAGCTTGGTGGCTGTTACTGCTGATCTCTTAGGAGATGAGACAGCTGGTCTGTTGGCATCCTGATCTTTTTGTACTTCTTTCTTCAGACCTGCTTTAGAAAAAAAAAAGTGGAAAGAAACCCATTTTATAATTTTGTTTACAATTGTGCAATCTCTGAGATACCTGTGGCTGAGCACCACATGCTGCTTGCTCACTCCCGGGAGGGAAAGGGAAAGGGAAAGGGAAAGGGAAAGGGAAAGGGAAAGGGAAAGGGAAAGGGAAAGGGAAAGGGAAAGGGAAAGGGAAAGGGAAAGGGAAAGGGAAAGGGAAAGGGAAAGGGAAAGGGAAAGGGAAAGGGAAAGGGAAAGGGAAAGGGAAAGGGAAAGGGAAAGGGAAAGGGAAAGGGAAAGGGAAAGGGAAAGGGAAAGGGAAAGGGAAAGGGAAAGGGAAAGGGAAAGGGAAAGGGAAAGGGAAAGGGAAAGGG
Source organism: Laterallus jamaicensis coturniculus (assembly GCA_022605575.1). Lineage (NCBI taxonomy): Eukaryota > Metazoa > Chordata > Aves > Gruiformes > Rallidae > Laterallus > Laterallus jamaicensis. Next base: position 10,373,909 of record JAKCOX010000012.1, read on the forward strand.
AAAGGGAAAGGGAAAGGGAAAGGGAAAGGGAAAGGGAAAGGGAAAGGGAGGGCCAACCAAGCCACAGTCAGGTGATCCTGGAGGGACCAAGCCACACCTTTCCCCAACCAGCCCCTTTTATAGGGAAGTGATATCAGGTGGTGTAGAAAACAGCCTGGCCTAACTCAGCTCACCTGGGCTAACTCAACTCACCTGTGTCGATTGCTTGGGAAGATTAAATCTGGCCTGGCCAGAACCAGGACAATACCATAATAGCAAAACCTAAGTATTTCAACAATACACATCCTGGACTTCACACAGAATGATGGCACACAGTACTTCAGCGTTGGATGCCAACCTGCCACTTCTGCAAGCATGACTGTGTGCATGTGGCTGAGCTGACATGCACAGCATTAAGTAGGTCAGAAGAAGGCCTTACACACTATCTTGCTTGTCCAGCCATCTGCACAGTGACAAATGCTATCAAGGCACAAATACAGAATCACAGAATAACTATGTTGGAAAAAATCTTTGAGATCATTGAGTCCAACCATACCTGTCCTCTACTAAACCACATCCCTAAGCACCTAATCTACACGTCTTTTAAATACATCCAGGGTTGGTGACTCAACCCCCCTCCCTGGGCAGCCTGTTCCAATGCCTGATAACCCTTTCAGTGAAGAACTTTTTCCTAATGTCTAATCTGAACCTGCCCTGGCACAGCTTGAGTCCATTCCTCCTCATCCTATCACCTGTCACTTGGGTGAAGAGACCAACACCCACCTCTCTATAGACAACCTCCTTTCAGGTAATTGTAGGTGGTGATAAGGTCTCCCCTCAGCCTCTTCTTCTCCAAGCTAAACAATCCTGGTTCCCTAAGCTGCTCCTCAAGGTTTGCTCTCCAGTCCCTTCCCCAGCCTGGTTGCCCTTCTCTGGACACACTCCAGCACCTTGATATCTCTCTTGTGGTGAGAGGCCCAAAACTGAACATAGCATTCAAGATGCAGCCTCACCAGTTCTGAGTACAGGGGCACAATAATTTCCCTGGACCTGCTGGCCACCCTGTGTCTGATACAAGCCAGGATGACATTGGCCTTCTTGGCCACCTGGGCACACTGCTGGCTCATATTCAGTCTGCAGTCAACCAACACTCCCAGGTCCTTCTCCAGCAGGCAGCTTTCCAGCCACTTTGCCCCATGCCTGTAGCGCTGCATGGGGTTGTTATGTTCCAAGTGCAGAACATTGCACTTGGCCTTGGCCTTGTTGAACCTCATCCTGTTGGTCTCTGCCCATTGATCCAGCCTGTTCAGATCCCATTGAAGAGCCTCCCTACCCTCAAGCAGATTGACGCATCCTCCCAGCTTAGTGTGTTGTCTGCAACACAGGTAGCCCATTCTATCTGTTCTGAGGTCTGTGTTCTGTTTATCTTGCTGTGCATCCTCAGCCAAAGATCTTCTGGGCTGGAGGAGAAGCTAAATAGAACTGTGCAGAACTGACTTAAGTTACCTTCAGGGCCCTGCTTTATCAATTTTTCCCCCAGTTTAGGGAACTACCTTTCCTGGTGACCTGCTTTCCCAAGCGTGTCTCATACAGGCAAGAGACAGGCTTCTGCAGAACCAGAAACCGAAGAGATGTATCGGGGTTGTGCTGGATGTGGCAGCCCAAACAGGAGAGTGGGACTCTGCCTGTGCACTAAGTCAGGCAGTGCCAGAAAAGTGCAAGACATTCAGTGCATGAATCTGCAACACACCATGCCAGTACAGGACACAACAGGCCCATACCATTTCCTTGCTGTCCACAAGGCTGAACCAACATCTGGTTTGTGCTCATCTACAATCCAAGCATGTGCCAGGCTGTCCTCCGTCCTCTCCTCTCTGTGTTTGTAGCTCTCCATATTACTCCTTACCTCTCATTTTATCCTTTTTTCTGCAGCCAGTGGTTCTTCCCACTGAGAGCATGATGCTCCAGAGCTCTGGAGTTGGGATCTCAAGAAACTTTGTGCTAGCCTTCACTCTTCCTTTAATTTTGCAATGGGAGGCAATTAAATGTGTGTTACTCCTCCCATGACTGGAGCTCTCTGGTTAGAGGCTCAGGGCCTATCAGTTGTCTAAGCTCCGCAGTCCCAGGGACGAGAGCTCAGGTTACTCCTCCTTCCCACCCACAACTGCCATCAAAATAGCTGTGGGCAGCATGCTTTGTGCAGTACCATGAAAGCCCTGCCCTGCTGGTTTACCCGTGATGAGCAGTACCCCCACAGGATTTCATGCAGAAAACGCTCACCAAGGAAGTGAGAAGGAACAGCAAGAAAAATCAAATCCCTCAGCTTTCCTTTTTTACCATTAGTGTTTGTTGGCAGTTGCCTCCCAGCCTGCAGGACCATGTCACAACCCCTGGATATGCAGGAAAAAGAGAGATATAAGGCAAACCACTTGTCACAGAATCATAGAGTGCTTAGGTTAGAAGGGACCTCAAAGATCGTCTAGTTCCAACTTCCATGCCATGGGCAGGGACACCCTTCTCCAGACCAGGCTGCCCAAAGCCTCCAAATGGAGATCAGTGACGATTAGTGCTCCTCAGAGGTCAGTGGGACTGGCACCGTTTAACATCTTTGTTGAAGACATGAAGGTAATGGCCTTAAACTGAAGGACAGTAGATTTAGATTAGACATTAGGAAAAAAGATCTTCCCTGTGAGGGTAGTGAGGCCCTGGCACAGGTTGCCCAGAGAAGCTGTGGCTAATGCCTTCCTGATGGTGTTCAAGGCCAGGCTGGATGGGGCTTTGAGCAGCCTGACCTAGTGGAGGGTATCCCTGAGCATGGCAAGGAGGATTGGAACTAAACGATATTTAAGATCCCTTCCAGCCCAAACCATCCTGTGATTCATAGGCAATTTGTCCCATCAGTCATCAGGGGCTGGTAAAGACTGAATTCTTCTTCATACCTCCACCTTGGTCCAGCTCCATTTTTTCTGCCATTTATAAGTTTGACATATTGAGGTTACTATTCTCTTTTGTAATTAATGCTTTTCAGAGTAAAGTGTCTGAGGATAAAAATTTTCTATGTTTGCTACCTACTGCACTATACTATAGAGCAGGATATAAAATAAGTTTATGTTGCCAATTCATTACTAAGGACCAAGAAAAGATGAGATGTTCTGAGATAAAACCAGAGCTTGTTTTATAAGGTATAATTTTTATGGCTACAGATTCAAACATTACTTTTTCATGGCAATGAGGCCTTGTTTTTCCTGTGTTTTTCCCAAAATAAAAATATGATGCACAGGTGGGCCATATACCAAGCATCTCAGTAAATTTCATTATGGGAAATGTCAAACACAGATGATGATAGGGAAAGTGTGCTTTCCTTACACTTTCAGCAGTAACAAGGGGCATATAAATACTTAACTACTTTTGATTTTGAGACACTTTCAATGAGGAACACCTGGGGAATTATTTCAGCCTCTTAACCTTAAGCACAAAGCAAGGAACAATCCCCCAATTAAAGCTCAGTTCAAAAACCAACAGAGCAAAGAAGCCAAGAAGCCCAGCAAGCACCATTGTTCCACAGAGGGCAAGGTGAGCTCTGCAGAGAGCTGTAAGAGCCACACCTGGGTGTGGATGGTAGCACCAGAAGGTGAGAGATCAGCAGAGTGAGCCTGAAGCAGGCCGTGAGTAAAGGTGCAAACAGATACCTTGGGAAGGACAGAAGAGTAGATTAATAAAAAGAAAAAAGGAGAAACAAGGATAACCAACCTCCTTCAGTTTACAAGATCAGAAGGGTTCATAAGATCTGGTAGGGTTGGCAATACAGGAATCAGAGAAGCAAGGAGGGGTTGTGCAGCAAGGGAAGAGCCAGCGCTCAGCACAGCTCTGCTGGGAAGGGGTGGAGGAGAAGACCATGTGGAGCTAGCAATTATTTGGCTTCTCCTTCATAAAGCAGAAAGGTCTTGGTCGCCACTCCGTGGCCCTGCTCAGCAGGGAGGGATTTAGGAATCACACAGCCAGAAAAAGAAAGGAAGTCCTCAGGAGCAAACTGTTGTCATCCAGTTAAGCTCATCACCCACAGGCAAATTACAAGGGAAGAGCTGGCCCGTGTGTCAGACCTCAAATAAGAGCTTGTGCTGAATGTTTTTCTTAAAGTGGGGTTTGTTCTTTCTCTCCTCTTTTGAAACAACAGCTTTTAGTTGGTTAAAAGAGAAACATTCAGAAAACATGCTGATTTCAAGAGAAGTTCCCACAGGGAAAATTAATTTGTAAATGACAAGAGTTTGGGCTCTGAACTTGTTATTTCACAGAAATCTTGATTTTCAGGTTTAAAAAAATATGTAGGAGAGCATTGGCGTGACAATCAGCATAATGCTGTACCATGGGGCATGGCATAGCAGCAGGTTACAGGGTTTGATCCTTTCTACCTGAAAGTGTACTACAAGTAACTCAAAGGTTTTAATGTACACAAAATGTTTGGTGCTCCACTGTGACTCAGGAAACAAGATGAACATTTCAGTCATTGTTATGGGCTTGAACATGTCTAAAACATCAGATAATACTTTGACTGTCATATGTATTGTGACATGTCAAGAAGCATTGTACATAATATCATAAAGTATTAAAAATATTTAAAATAAAATTACAAAAGGAAGCTAAGCACCACACACGCATATTTCTTGAATGTGTGTTGTGGTTCCGCCAGAGCCGGGGACCACGCGTTCAGATTTCCCCGGAGCAGGGGGGGGGGGGGGGAGAAAACCAAAAACAGCCCGCAGGTTGGGATAAGGGTATTTTTACTGGAAATAACAGGGGAAGAACAGATAACAATGAACAATACAACCTTTTGCTGAGATGAGCAGTTCAGATCGCGCACTCCCCGTAACGGACACCGCGCCGCAGCCCGCGCAAACCCCAGCCGCAACACACAGGACCCGAGCTCGCGCCGCGAGTAAACAAAGCCCCGAGCCCCGAGCACACTTCTGCCCGGTCCCTGCTGTTCGCGCCGCAACACTGCAACACCCCCTGCTTCTTATACTCGGCATGATGTAACTGGCATGGAATGATCCTATTGGTCAATTTGAGTTACTTGTCCCGAGCCCAGCAGGTTAGCCCCTTCCTGGCTGAAGCCCCTGGCTGAAACCAGGACATCATCCACCCCTCATTCCATGCCATTTACGTCATAACCAAAACCAACAAAATCTTTTATACAACATATAACAATTATAATTATGGCAGTAATGAATATACAACAACAAGTTATTTTACAGTCATTATACTACAATTTCTACTTAGTAATTGTATTGGTTATTCTCCCCCAAAATCAAATCCCGTTGAGGTACACATCGCACTTCTCCATCTCTCTGCATTACCCACCAGGTACAACCAGGTCCTTGTGCAAAAACAACTCCAGATATGGGCTTGCCTTTGCCCGAAGCAGGGATGACCCAAACTGTCTTTCCCAGTATGCTCTTCAGATGCACTACTGGGACTCTATTTCCTTCTACAGTATGTGGAAACTTTGTTTGGACAGGGCCATCCCGATTGGTAGATCCTCTGGAGTTGACTAACCAGGTGGCTTCGGCTAGGTGTGTGTCCCAATGCTTGAATGTTCCACCCCCCATTGCTTTCAATGTAGCTTTTAAAAGTCCATTATATCGCTCAATTTTCCCAGAAGCTGGTGCATGGTACGGAATATGGTACACCCACTCAATGCCATGCTCTTTGGCCCAGGTGTCTATTAGGGTGTTCCGGAAGTGAGTCCCGTTGTCGGATTCAATTCTTTCAGGGGTACCATGTCGCCACAGGATTTGCCTTTCAAGGCCCAGGATTGTATTCCGGGCAGTAGCATGGGGCACAGGGTATGTCTCTAGCCAGCCAGTTGTTGCCTCCACCATTGTAAGTACATAATGCTTTCCCTGGCGGGTTTGTGGGAGAGTGATGTAATCAATCTGCCAGGCCTCCCCATATTTATATTTCATCCACCGCCCTCCATACCAAAGGGGCTTTAACCGCTTGGCTTGTTTAATTACAGCACATGTCTCACATTCATGGATGACTTGTGCAATAGCATCCATGGTCAAATCCACCCCTCGATCGCGTGCCCATCTATATGTCGCATCTCTCCCCTGATGACCTGAAGTATCATGAGCCCATCGAGCTATGAATAGCTCACCCTTACGTTGCCAGTCTAGATCTACCTGAGCTGCTCCAATCCTAGCAGCCTTATCCACCTGATGGTTGTTTTGATGTTCTTCTGTGGCCCGACTCTTAGGTACATGGGCATCAACATGACGTACCTTTACGACAAGCTTCTCTACCCGAGCAGCAATGTCTTGCCATAGATCAGCAGCCCATATGGGTTTGCCTCTCCGCTGCCAGTTGTTCTTCTTCCATTGCTGCAGCCACCCCCACAGGGCATTGGCCACCATCCATGAATCAGTGTAGAGATAGAGCATTGGCCACTTCTCTCTTTCAGCAATGTCCAGGGCTAACTGAATAGCCTTAACCTCAGCGAACTGGCTTGATTCACCTTTTCCTTCAGTAGCTTCTGCTACTCGTCTTGTTGGACTCCATACAGCAGCTTTCCACATGCGATTCTTTCCCACAAGGCGACAGGAACCATCGGTGAAGAGAGCATATTGCTTCTCATTTTCTGGCAGTGTGTTGTAAGGTGGGGCTTCTTCAGCACGTGTTACCTCCTCATCCTCTGGTGACATTCCAAAATCTTTGCCTTCTGGCCAGTCTGTGATTACTTCCACAATTCCGGGGCGATTGGGATTTCCTATTCGAGCTCGCTGTGTAATTAATGCAACCCACTTGCTCCATGTAGCATCAGTGGCATGATGCGTAGAAGGGACCTTCCCTTTGAACATCCAGCCCAGCACTGGCAGTCGGGGTGCCAGGAGGAGCTGGGCTTCAGTTCCAATCACCTCTGAAGCAGCTCGAACTCCTTCATAGGCGGCCAATATTTCTTTTTCTGTTGGAGTGTAATTGGCCTCTGATCCTTTGTAGCCCCGACTCCAAAAACCCAGCGGTCGACCCCGAGTCTCCCCTTGTGCTTTCTGCCAGAGACTCCAAGTAGGGCCATTCTCCCCCGCTGCAGTGTAGAGCACGTTTTTAATATCTGTCCCTGTCCGGACCGGTCCAAGGGCTACTGCGTGGACTATCTCACGTTTAATCTGCTCAAAGGCTTGCTGCTGCTCAGGGCCCCATTGGAAGTCATTCTTCTTTCGAGTCACATGGTAGAGTGGGCTCACAATAAAACTGTAGTTTGGCACATGCATTCGCCAAAAACCTATAACGCCCAAGAAAGCCTGTGTTTCCTTTTTATTGTTTGGTGGAGACATGGCTGCTATTTTATTGATAATGTCCATGGGGATCTGACGACGTCCATCCTGCCATTTTATTCCTAAAAACTGGATCTCTTGTGCAGGACCCTTGACTTTACTTTGTTTTATGGCAAGGCCAGCCTTTAAGAGGATTTGAATTATCTTTTCTCCTTTCTTAAACACTTCTTCTGCTGTGTCGCCCCATACAATGATATCGTCAATGTACTGTAAATGCTCTGGTGCTTCACCCTTTTCCAAAGTGGTCTGGACTAGTCCATGGCAGATGGTGGGACTGTGTTTCCACCCCTGGGGCAGACGATTCCACGTATATTGTGTACCTCTCCAGGTGAAAGCGAATTGTGGCCTGCACTCTGGCGCCAGTGGGATTGAGAAGAAGGCATTGGCAATGTCAATCGTGGCATACCACTTAGCTGCTTTCGATTCCAATTCATATTGGAGTTCCAGCATGTCCGGCACAGCAGCACTCATACCTGGAGTGACTTCATTTAGGCCACGATAATCTACTGTCAGCCTCCACTCTCCATTGGACTTCCGCACTGGCCATATGGGACTATTAAAGGGTGAGCGAGTCCGGCTTATCACTCCTTGACTCTCCAGTTGACGAATCAGGTTGTGGATGGGGAGCAGAGAATCTCGGTTGGTTCGGTACTGTCGTCTGTGTACTGTTGTTGTAGCAATTGGCACTTGCTGTTCTTCAACTTTCAACAACCCCACAACAGAAGGATCCTCTGAGAGTCCAGGCAAGTTACACAACTGTTCAATTTCGTCTGTCTCCACAGCAGCTATTCCAAAAGCCCACCGGTACCCTTTTGGGTCTTTGAAATACCCTCTACGGAGATAGTCTATACCTAGAATGCATGGAGCTTCTGGGCCAGTCACAATGGGGTGTTTCTCCCAGTCCTTTCCAGTCAGGCTTACCTCAGCCTCTAGTACAGTCAATTGTTGGGACCCCCCTGTGACTCCAGAAATGCAAACAGGTTCTGTGCCTTTATAATTTGACGGCATTAAAGTACACTGGGCACCAGTATCCACTAGAGCCTTGTACTCTTGTGGGTCTGACGTGCCAGGCCATCGAATCCACACCGTCCAGTAAACTCTGTTATCCCTCTCCTCCACCTGGCTGAAGGCAGGGCCCCTCTATTGCTGCTGATCATACTTGCCGTTCATTGAGTGCATGAAGGACTTGGAGGTTCCCTCAAGAGGATCAGACATATCAGGAGTGTAGATAGGCCTTCTGCTTGGTCGAGGGTTCTGTTCGGTGGTAACTGGTGCAGCGTTCCTCCTGGTGAAATCTCGACGTGCAATTGTTTTACCTTGCAGCTCGTTCACTCGTGCTCGAAGGGCTGAAGTGGGCTGCATATCCCACTTCCTCATGTCCTCCCCTTGGTCAACCAGGTAAAACCACAGTTTACCTCGTGGTGAGTACCCTCGGTTTTCTCCCTCTCGGGATGATGGACGCCTTCTTCCAAAAGCTGCCACACTGCTCTGCAAGGGTCGGGAGCTGTACACATTGTTGTCAAGGCGCTGGACCAGTTTCTCTACCGCTGCGATGACAGAGAGGGAAATATTGTCTTGGTATTTGCGGAGCCTATAAGACACATCGGCTACAGTTGGTAGATCCGTATCACTCCAGTCTATTGCTGCCAGTGAATTGACGTGCCCTGATGGTACACTTTGTACAACCTTTCGCCACATGCCTGGGGTGCACGGGACTTCATCAGGGTCGGCAGGGAGTTGTGAATTGTTCAAATCATAACTGATTATCTCCCGTACAGCTAATTCTCTAAGGTACTGGACAACTCTTTCCATATTGTCGCACTTGGGCATACGGCATGTAATGTATTCTTTTATGGGGTACCTTTCCTTCACACTTAACAGTAACCGTTTCCAGAGGCTGAGGATTCCTGACCTTTTTCCAATGGCTTTATCAATGCCTCCTTCTCTGGCAAGGGATCCCAACTGCTTGGCCTCCCTGCCATCTAACTCCAAGCTATTAGCCCCATGATCCCAGCACCGAAGCAACCAGGTGACAATGGGCTCACTAGGTTGGCGGCTAAAATCCTTTCTAACCTCACGAAGCTCACTCAGGGACAGGGATCGGGTGACAACCTCTGGTTCTGCCTCATCTTGATATCCCCCTGATGAGCCCGGTTGATCATCATCATCAGCTGTTGTACGAACTGATTTTTTTGTGTATTTTCTCTTTTGAACCGGGGCGACAGACACTGGTGGGGATTGTTTCTTTTGATCATCAGTGGTGTCTGCTGTGGGGATTGCAGTAACTGCAGTGCCAGTTACAGGGGTTGCAGTAGCTGCAGTGCCAATTACGGGGGTTGCCGCAGCTGCAGTGCCAATTACGGGGGTTGCCGCAGCTGCAGTGCCAATTACGGGGGTTGCCGCAGCTGCAGTGCCAATTATGGGGGTTGCCGCAGCTGCAGTGCCAATTACGGGGGTTGCCGCAGCTGCAGTGCCAATTACAGGGGTTGCTGCAGTACCTGACAATCTGTTTTCTTCCCCTCCCCCCTGACAGTACGGACAATGCAGACAGCGCTGTCTGATATCAAGCAGTGTTTGAGCCGTACTTAGGTAATGGCCTATGTTCTGCCCCTCGTGGTTGTCCTGCCCCTCATGGTTATCCTGCCTTTGGGAAACCTCTTGAGCAGTATTCATAAACCTGCTCTTAATATATGATGAAAGCAGGATCAAGTGCAGAAGAACTTCTAGCACTGTGGCCATAGTTTCCATGTCAAGGTGATGGTGAAAGTTTTCAAAAACTCTCATAAGAGCTGTTATGTTTAGCCCAGAAAGGAAAAAACCAGTGTAGTTCTCTCCCTCTGTGCTCTCACCAAAATGGCCACCACCACCAGCCCCTCTCAGCCCAGGGACTAGACAGGACCGCAAAACCTCATACACTTTCCAGATTAAACTCATAGTCACTAATATAACTGCATCGTAAAACATTGTCATAAAGCACACTAGAGCAAAGTATGGGAACAAGCAGGGAAGCTGCAGCCCCGAGATGATACAACATCCTGCCAGGACTGCAAACAGCCTGCTGACGTTTTTTTTCCACAGCCAGGACCACACCTTTGTAAATAATACCCACAGCATCTTAAACAGCATCCTTACAACTTTTACCGTAATTGCAACCGGGTCAGAGTCAGATCTACCGTTATCCCAACCTTTATTGCCCCTGTTCAGGCGCCAAAATATGTTGTGGTTCCGCCGGAGCCGGGGACCACGCGTTCAGATTTCCCCGGAGCAGGGGGGGGGGGGGGAGAAAACCAAAAACAGCCCGCAGGTTGGGATAAGGGTATTTTTACTGGAAATAACAGGGGAAGAACAGATAACAATGAACAATACAACCTTTTGCTGAGATGAGCAGTTCAGATCGCGCACTCCCCGTAACGGACACCGCGCCGCAGCCCGCGCAAACCCCAGCCGCAACACACAGGACCCGAGCTCGCGCCGCGAGTAAACAAAGCCCCGAGCCCCGAGCACACTTCTGCCCGGTCCCTGCTGTTCGCGCCGCAACACTGCAACACCCCCTGCTTCTTATACTCGGCATGATGTAACTGGCATGGAATGATCCTATTGGTCAATTTGAGTTACTTGTCCCGAGCCCAGCAGGTTAGCCCCTTCCTGGCTGAAGCCCCTGGCTGAAACCAGGACAATGTGGATGCTGTTTTTAAAGTTTTTTCTAAATTTGTCTTTTTAAAAGTATATTAATTCCCACCTGGAACAAAGTTTACTTCAAACTATTAATGTTATTGCCTACAGGCTGGAAATCTGGAACTCCAATTAGCTCTGTGCTAAATGCCTGTACATAAGCTTTATTCCTGCTGGCTGCACAATCAAGGCTTTTAGCACTGAGCTTCCCAGCGATAGGAACCAGCACAAACTTCCAAGCTCCCAGGAACAGCTTCCAAGGCTTTGCCAATCCTCTCCATTATGGGACCTCATGGAGTGAGAAGTTATCTTTCCAATAGCCAGGAATCAAAGCCACAAACTACTAATTTTTCCATAGAATCTTAAGAACATAGAATCAGAGTGGCTTGGATTGGAAGGGACCTCAAAGATGATTCAGTTCCAATCCCCCCTGCCATGGGCAGGGACGTTGTTTGCTAGACCCGTTTGTTCAAAGCCCCATCCAACCTGGCCTTGAACCCTGCCAGGGAAGGGGCATGAATTATATGAATTTACATTCCATTTAAGGTTACAGATCCCCCAACATTTTTTTCTTTTAAAAGCTATACTCATACAGAAATGGCTGTTTCAGGCCATAGGATAACTGTGAGAATAAATATGTGCTCGTGTTTTCTACTGGTGTAGTTACAGCATTTGCTTTTCAAAAATGCGTCCAAAGGCACAGTTCTGTAAAGGTATTTACATTTCCTAATTAACACACACAGCTTGCTGCAAACCAAACAGAAGGAGCAAAGACAAAATCATTAGAAATACAAGAAGAAACACCCCAGACATGTAAATCACTCAGCAACCACTTGGAAAAGCAGCAGACAAACAAGGCCACTTCTCCATTCCCCCATCTGCTGAATACTGGCCTAGGAACAAGAGTTAAATACACCTTATCCAAGGCATCTTTTCAGAAGCTGCTGCAGAATCAGTGCTTGCAATCGTCTGCATCTTTCTAAGTCTTTAAAAGCCAGTACAGTGGGATAGGCTTCAATTTGCTTTCGCACTTCAGACTGAAAACATGCTAACAAATTACACATAGAGTATTTATTCCAAAACAAATCATAACATGCTGTAGACATCATTAACAATTCAATGGGACTGGCTGCATTTGGTTGGATCCCAGCTGTTCTCAGGCGTATTTTATGCAGCCTGAAAGTTTAAAAAACCCCAAGGAAGTGTTTTCAAGTCACTCACAGGCACAGAGAGACACGTAGAGCTCTCTTCCACCTTTCCCCCTGATACCCATGACTAGTTGTGTCCTTGGTGAGCAATGACACATCCATGCACACAATGTTTGAGACAAAATGAGCAAAGCTGGAAATACGATGGATTCTGTAGAATAAGAGCAGTCTGATTCTCTCTAGAGCCTCTGCTTCCTGTGATCCGTGGGACACTGAAAGACTGTGAGTAAATGAGTAGATGTAGAAGAAAGACTAGATATTTGTACAGCAGAAACTGCTAATGCTTGTACTTTTCCCTTTGTGTTTATTTCAAATTTAAGGTCAATTGACCATTTTACTGACTTGCCTGAATGTTTTCTTTTGTATTAAAATTTATGTTACCTGGTATTAAAAAAAATAAAGGAAAAAATAAAGCTGACAAAACAAACCCTTCCTTCGACTGAATAGAAAAATCTCAGGGCAACTCAGAACATCCAATGGTAGTTACAGAGTTAAGACAACTATTCCTTCTCTTCCTGTCATTTAACACAGATCCCATGGCATTTGATTGTTGCTTCCCCACTGAGCTGAGCTATGGCATGCTTCAGAGTGGTTCCCAGAAAAGAGGTACTTGCAGTTGAACATCTCACTCTCACGTGCAGCACTGTGCTGGGCATCCCTGAGTTCAGTAGAGGAACAACGTATTCGCTGTTCAGCTTTAATGGAAAGTGTTTGCAAAGGGGAACAAAGCATCAGCAGACTCTTCTCCCTTCACCCCTGCAAGGGTACTGGTGTTCACTTTTTTTCCCATCAGCAGACCTTAGCTCACCCCTCTCCCTCCTGCTGGGGTTGTGTTGCCTGGATTTTGCAGAAGCTGGTTATAAGAAGCACATTTTACACTGCAAGCTGCCTGGTGAGAGCTGTGATAACACCAGCATCCTATTTTTCATCTTGACTGATTGTGTTTAACAGCCTGCCCTGTTACATATGATTTACTGGTACTTGCAAATGCACAGGAATTGACTGGGTTAGTTTTTTGAACAATGCTTTTGATTGCCTTTAATTTAATAGCCCAGGTAGAAACAAGCTGCTCAAGTGAATTCCTTATCGCTACTGTCATTACACACAAATGATGAAATTTCTTATGAGGAACAACAGTCATTTGACTGTGAGATAAAAATTAAATAAGAACAATAACCAAGGTGAAATAAGTATGCTGTAACACCTCTCCTCCCTGGCCCCCATTCCCAAACCCTTCAGCTCTCCAATTTCATAGACCGTTGGGTGGCAAGTCCAGTCTGGTGGAAGGAGATGAGGTCTGGAACAAGGAGCAACCTGGTTCTCGAGAGTTTGGATCAGGACTGCAGGCACAGACAGCCCAGAGCTGCATCAGGATCCTGAAGGCAAACCAAAGTTTCAAAACACAGCAGAGTTTAGAGTTACCAAGCTGAATTTTCTGTAAGTTTTTATGTTCTAAGAGAGGGATTGGCTGAACAAGACCAGACTGGGATGAGACCATACAGGAAGCTCTGTTACACGAAGAAAATAAAAACTATGCAGAGCTTGTCAGTTGTAAGCCACTTCTCAAATCCTTACACACAATGATTGAGCCATACTTTATTTTTTTACTGAATTGCAAACAAATCCTGTTGCCTTTGTGGTAGCTCTGTGCTCATGTCCCCAGGGCGGACATACCCTTTAGCTAGACATTTCTGCTTATGAGTTACTCCTTCTGAATGTGCAGAAGAGGCCATAGCACTCAAAACAACATGTTGGTTTCTGTAGCTATGGTGGCACATTTATTTGCCTCTGGGCTCAAGGCATTTTAACATATGAAACCGCATGTGCAGCTTTTTCAGAAGGAGCTCTGCACTGGTCCAGTCTCCTGCTCAGAGTGGGTTGCACTTCAACAGGTGGCACAGGTTTTTGTCTAGCTAAGTTACAGGTATCTGTAGTGATGGAGGATTCACCACCTCTCTAGACAATCTGCTCAAGTGTTTGACCACATTCAGAGGTGATCATGAATAACAGTCACCTTCACAGCAAGAATTTCCTGTGTTCCAACTTGCGTTTGGTGTCCCTTGCCCTGTCACTGTGCGTTTCTGAGAAGTGTCTGGCTTTGTTTCCTCTGTGTATTCCCATTATAAAACAAAAGACTGTGATAAGACCTCTCTTTGCCTTCTTTGAAAAACCCCAGCTCTCCCAGTCTGTCACATTGCCTCAGTCCCTTGACCACCTTGGTGGCCCTCTGCTGCTCTCACAATATGCCACACTGTGGTTGTCCTCCCACACTGACAGTTTCCTGGCTGAAGCAAAGCTTAGGGGACAACAGCAGAGTCAGACTAATGGCCTTACAAGGGGAAGAGCAAACCTGACTGCTCTCCACCACACTTCCTGCAATAGGGCACACCTCTATGGTCCCATGCACTCACAGACAAGAGGACTGTACACTACACTCCACCCAGGCTGGGAGAAAGTAAATCCAATCAGAAACTATTCTGCTCTGTCTCCACGGGGTGTTTGACTCAGGCACAGTATGTCATTACAGCTCATTACGGCTGTTAACCCACAAGTTCACCTATGGCCAGCAAAGTGTCCAGTTGCATGCCCCCATGGAAGGTGACATACCCGTGGCCACTAGAGGGTCATGCAAAGACAATTGCAACTGATCTGAAGGAAACTAAATGAAGACTAAGTGATGACAAAGAAAACATCCATTGACAACCTTAGGACAATGAGCAAATGAAGGTTATTTGTAAGGAAGACAATTTGGAGAATTTCTCATAACAATCAAAGTTCTGTAGGGCCTTTTATTTTTTCAGCTTCGTTTTCAAAGGAAGTAAAATCCAGAAAAAAACCCCAGCCTTTCAGTTTATATTTTAAATAATTTCGTAGAGTAAAACTCCAAATAAAGTAAACTTTAGCTGTCCACCAGTCTCAGTTGTTCTTTTCCCCTTCAATGTTTATGCCTTGATGTGACAGCAAACACTCTTTCTGGTGACCTACTCCTCGATCAATATTATTTTCAGTAATTTCTACTCTTCTATGTGGGTCTGAGATTTGAAACCTGTGCAAACTCAGAGGTGACAGCCTGAAACATTCAATGCTACATTTTGCATGTCCACAGAATCACAGAATCACAGAGTTGTAGGGGTTGGAAGGGACCTCCAGAGATCATCGGGTCCAACCCCCCTGCCAAAGCAGCTCCCTAGCTCATACTGCACAGATAGGCATGCAGATGAGTCTTGAATATCTCCAGAGAAGGAGACTCCACCACCTTCCTGGGCAGCCTGTCCCAGGGCTCTCACTGTCACTCTCACTGTGAAAAAGTTCCTCCGCATGTGCTCCAACTTGCAGCCATTGCCCCTTGTCCTGTCTCCACAGACCAAAGAAAAGGGGCTGGCCAATTCCCCCTGCACCCCATACTTAAGATATTTATAAACATTGATTAGGTCCCCCCTCAGTCTTCTTTTCTCCAGGCTGAACAGCCCCAGCTCTCTCAGCTTTTCCTCATAGCATAGGTGTTCCAGGCCCTTAATCATCCATATTAGCATGATTGCATATCGAACACCTAGCTCATTCCAGCTTATTGCAGTGCCCTGGTACTCAAACCTCCTTGGTAAGGACTCATTTTTCTGAGGCTGCACAAATTTAACTGTGTTGGACAAAAGACCACATCCTCCTCCCTTGACCTCCACTTAACTGGACTACATAAGGTGAATGTTTTCAACTTCATATTCCCTACTGGATTCTTTAAGCCACTGATTATAATAGCAAGTCCTTCTCTGTAAGTGCTAAGTTTTGCATGGCAAGTTTTTGTTAGTGAAGGAGTACAGGGGGAGCTTCTGTGAAAAACTGCCAGAAGCTTCTCCCAACTCTGTCCAACAGAGCCAATATCAGCTGGCTCCAAGATGGACCCACTGCTGGCAATGGCAAAGCCCATTGGTGACAGTGGTACTGCCTCTGGGTTATCATAATATAAAGGGGAAAAAAATACTGGGCAGCAGCAGCTGGGAGAGAGGAGTGAGACTATGTGAGAAAAACAATTCTCCAGATGCTCAGGACAGTGAAGAAGGAGGGGGAGGAGGTGTTCTAGGCATAGAGCAGAGATTCCCCTGCAGTCCATGAACAAGATCAAGGTGAGGCAGACTGGCTCTCCCCCTACAGTCCATGGAGGATGATGGTGGAGCAGATATCCATCTGCAGCCCATGGAGGACCTCACACTTGGCCATGCTTGCTGGCAGTAGTTGTGACCCGTTGGGAAGGGCTCATGTTTGAGAAGTTTGTGGAGGACTGCCTCCTGTGCATAGGACCCCACACTGGAGCAGGGGAAGAGAGTGGCAAAGACTTGTGATGAACTGATTGCAACCCCGATTCCCTGTCGACCCGTGCCACTCATGGGGAAAAGGTAGAGAAGCCAGGAGTGAAGTTGAACCTTAGAAGAAGGGAGGGGTGGAGAGAAGGTGATTTAAGATTTAGTTTTATTGCTCAATGCCCCACTCTGACTTGATGGGCAATAAATTAAATTTATTTCCCCAAGTTGAGTTTGTTTTGCCCATGATGATAACTGGTGAATGATCTCTCTCTGTCCTTATCTTGACCCACAAGCCTTTTTTTCATATTTTTCTCCTCCTGTCCAGCTGAGGAGGGCAGTGATAGAGCAGCTTTGGTGGGTACCTGGCCTCCAGCCAGGCCAACGCACCACACCAGGTTAATCTATTTTGAAATTGTGTCACCAGATTTTGTCTCATATTTCGTACTGATTTTTCTTTCCCAGCTTCATCTGCTGTGAGTGTTATCAAACCCAGTGGGACTTACATAGAGACAAACACTCTGTTGGGTAAGAGCCAGACTGGATAAGGCTGGTGACTTATGCAAAATTCTTTATTTTGGAATCTATACTACTAGATCCAATCTGAACTTGATGGAATGAATGTCTATGCTTTTACTGAAGCTGTCTCTGTCTTTATTCATTACTGTTCTGTACAGACATGTACAACCCTTTACGTGAGACCATGTAGTGGCCTATCCAAACTCTCTCTCTGAAGGAAAAGGCTAAGTGGAAAAAGTCTGATTTGCCTTTCTGCATAATTTTCTATTTAAACAGATCTGTAACTACATTATTTTAGGGACAGAAGTAGAAAAGCAATTAAAAACTAAAAATCAAATGTATAGAAGAATGTTAAGAGAAAGGGGGAGGTAGAAATGGGAAAACAATAAGGCAAGAGAAAGTGTGGGTTGTTTCTATTGTTTCTCTCTACTCTATGAGAGACTATGTAAAACCTTGAAAACTGCAGGAGTAAAGAAAAATTCAGGCATGCTAAGGTTCCCCCAACTCCAAGATTCCAGCTTACTAGTGGCAATATAAAAGCTCTCTGAAAAACATGCTGACTTTGGAGAGTAACTTAGCATCAGATCATCTGTGGAACAAATCCAGGTTTTAAGACAAACTCGTATTTCACTGCTCTCATACAAACCCAGCAGAGTCTGTTTTGCTCACTAACATAGTATGCCACACCTCATGCACCCCATTCTCTTAGTGATCTATAAAGTACTTTCCAGCAATATAAATCTTGAAACCATGTTCTTAATTCCCCTCCACATTAGAAGATGCAGTATATTATACATTTCAGAGTTCAATGACCAGTTGGGGCAAAGGTTGAACCAGTAATCTCCTTCTAGTGTTGCTTAAAAAATTACTGTTGTTTTTAAAGGATCACTAGTGTTCCCTTTCCTTGAGGGGCTTGGAGGATCTCCTAGGGCATGAGGAAGCAAGAAGTAACATGGAAACACATAGATACTGTGCTTGCTTACTCTCTCTAAAGTGGTGACTCCTTCCCAAGAAGATACACTCCTAGATCCTCACCAAGGGGAACCTGGAGTTCATAAACCATGTCCATGTGCCAAGGTAGGGAAGAGGCAGCATGAAACAAGCATGAGCAGGAGATGATGGAGAAATGTACACACTTTTCAATAAAAATATGCATTTGCCATTTTCCTGTGTGAAGCACTACAGATTACTGCTGGCTGATAGCTGGATCAAACTGAAAGAGAACTTAAGTAAGGAAACAATTTTACTTTATTTGCTTGCCTCCTTCTCCCTCTCTGAGCAGAAACACCACAAATTGCTTTAAGCTAGAGGGCAGTATTCTCATCCTTGCAAGCATAACTAGCAATGCTCAAAGAAATGCTTTAGTCTGTAAAGCAACAGAATGTTTTCAGAAAACTGTTTGTTGAGAACCAGTAATATATACATGACCCGGTTTTGGCCAGGGGAGAGCTAATTTTCTTTCTAGCAGCTGCTGGAATGCCATGTTTGTGAGTCAGGATGAGAGCAGTGCTGATCACACACGGATGTTTTAGTTGTTGCCAAGCAGTCACAGGTATTTCAGCTTTTCATGCTGCCCTGCTAATGAGAAGGCAGGGGGCACCCAGGAAGCTGGGAGGGGACACAGCCAGAACAGGCGACCCAAACTGGCCAAAGAGGGTATTCCATACCAATTATGTCATGCTCAGTGTAAAGGGGGGATGGTGGAGGGAGGAGCGCATGGCTTCACCATGTGTGTTTTTTAGGGATGGCCCAGTTTCGGGACAGGTCTGAGCTGTATGGCCTGAGTTGTGAGGTTTTGTGAGAAACTGCATCCTGTATCACCAGTTTTGCATATTTTGCAATAAAGTCCTGTTATTATGATTATATCTATCTCTCTGCTATCCCAGCGAACTACCCTTATCCCAACCTGTGAGGTTTTGGGTTATTTTTTTTCTTTTCCCTCCCTTATCCCTCCCCCACTTCCCTCCCCCCACCCCCTCTTAGAGAGCGAGTGGCTGCGTGGTGCTCAGCTCTCGGCTGGGGCAAAACCCTATGTTTTTAGGATCAATAAACACTTTCAACTCCAGACACAGCTCACAAAATGAGATTACAGCCATGTTTTTGACTGTGTTTCAAAGACACTACTGCAAATAAAGATCAAATCAGCATTTTGGCAATGTGCCCAAGAATGACATGGAAATTAATTGTGTAAGCAGTAAAATAACATTATAATAAGGTTTCTGCATTTCTTGGCCTAATGCAGGTGGTGTTTCAAGTTTGGAACACTTACCAGCAGGTGCTGTGGCAGTTTTTGGTGCTGGAAGTAAGCTCCTGCGTGGAGTCACTATGCTGCTTGATGCCTGTGTCGTACTCTTGCTGGTCCCCTTAGGAGCATCTTTAGAAGGTGTAGATACCTTAGGAGTGGTTTGCTCTTCATTTCCAAAGCTGGAACCTGCAGGAGACCAAAATTGTACTGATTATGAGATCACAAAAAATGCACGGAAACCATGGCATACAGGCTGGGCTTGTATCAGCAGTCATAAACTATGAAGACATATTCTCATCCCAACATGGGCTAAGTTACATGGACTTCCTCCAATGCAAATGGTTATGTAGAAATAAGGAGTTCCTTGCAATCTATTTAAATGCTAAGTCTTGGCAGCTGCTGGAGTTTGGATCCAACAGGAACCTAACACCTGCGTTTGGGCTAGCTCCATAACAAAACCAAAGACTTTCTAAATATCTGGGTGAATGGGCTGGTTTTTGCTTTTTAGGTGCCCCAGGAGCCACCCTACACACTCACCCTAACACTTGGGAGTTGTCAGAGTAAGGGGAAATAGCAGAGCTCAGAGGTGCAAGGTACCAAATTCTATCCAGGAGGGATTTCCCACAAACAGTCCCTCAAACCACACTCAGACATTTGAATACTAAGATGAAAAATGGAAAGAAAAAAATAATATCTGCCTTAACCCTTCCATTCACTTCAATCATATTCTCATAATGAATCTTAGGTTGCCAGGATTTCCATTTTATATTGACCTCTGTCAATACCTCTAATGAGTATTCTTTCTTCCTGCATTTGCCATCTAGGGAATAAGGACATCCTAGTCTCCTTGTAGATATAAGTAAATCAGTCTTAGCATTTGAAAAGGGTGAAGTTGGAGTGTCTTCTTATCTATTGAGTAGAAAGCCTAAGAGGAGCAGAAGATTACAGCACATCTAGACTTGAACCTTTGCAGAAGGATGAGCATTTTATATAAAAAAATGAGGGAGATAGTGGAAAGAAATACGTAGGGTTTCAGAAAAAGACTATTTTTTTTAATTTCCATTCTTGTAAAAAGATACAATACAATACTATACAGGTACTGCCTGCAGAAATTGATAACATTATTTTAATAATTAGCATGTCCAAGTCTCCAGTATTTTTAATATGTAGGCTTCTTAAATGTGTGCAAGTAAAGGAGAGAGGGAAGGTTTTTGCCTTTCTTACTGAAAATCCACTAGAAAAAAAGTGCAGCTTGGAAAAGTAAATCCTCTTTTCTGATAAAGAGAGAATATACCTTTTGGTGCTGACAAAATAGCTTTAAGTTTTGCTGTGTCTTTAAGGCTACTTGCATATAGGTCTTAATTTAAAGTGCATATCTGCAGTATACATGGACTTCAACAAACACATTTGACCTTTGTTCAAATAATACACCACATTAAAAATTCAAACAAAGCAGCGTACTGTACTGTATACAAGAACAAGAAAACCTTAAGCATTTGTCATCTTTACACCACTGCACACATAACAACCCCACAGCGCACGAGGTCGTTGGTTTATGTCCAAATGACACAGGTTTTTCACCGGTGTAACAAACGTTTAAGATTACGTGCTGAATGATCTGCTGACCAAACACTGCTGGCTTCAGTAAAGCCACATCAGCAGAACCTCTGGCCCAGCCTGGCCCTGTCTCCTCTGCAGCTGTGCTTGAGGACACCTCTACCAGGTGCCAGGGGGATGCTACAGCACGTGTGTCCACCTCAGTCTGTATCATGCTCCTGAAGTTTCTCCTGACGTGGTCTCAGATATGTGCTCACCCAGTCAGTTTAGGTAGCACCGCTTGCAGAATTATTTATTTTCCTTTCCTCAGCTGTTTGTTTAAAAGTTTCAGTTGTAGAAACACTAACCTTGAGGAGGAAATAGTTCCTATTATTTGCAGAGAACTGCCATTTGAGTGCTTTTTAATTGAAACCTTTTATCCTCTATTGAGAACAGTATTACATGGAGCACGTTTCAACTCACAAATCTGGCTAACAAGAAGCAACTCCTGCACTGAAGAACAAGGTGTCCAGAGGAGTTACATAACCTCTTATTAAAAAAAGAGATGAAAATTAAAAAAATCTGCCCTAAGATGCCGACAGCTACAAGAATGTCTGTCTAAAGCACAGCATAATTGCAGAAATGAGTGTGTGGGAAAGCTGATAAACAGGGGCCCCATCAGGTCTCCTGCATCAGAAAGGCCTGGTGCACCAAATGCTGTGGCTGTACGAACTCCTCAAGGCACCTCTGGGAAAACAGCTGCCTTGCAGTGAGGACTGAGGAAAAAACCTAGAGCAGCCCTGCTAACTGCTCCAGGGGCAGAGAAGAAGGATGGGGAGATGGTGTTCCCCACAGCCCCTGGAGAAGACCACACTGAAGCAGGTATTTCACTGCATCTTGTGGAGAAGACCACCGTGCAGGCCTATTGAGGACCCCACGCTGGAGCAGGTGGACAGGCCCTGAAGGAAGCTGCAGCCCAAGGAGACCCCTTACAGGACTGGGCTTCTGGCAGGAGCTGCCTCCCCAGGAGCTACCTCCCCTGGAGATGATCCCATGCTGGACCAGGTTTATCAGGAAGGGCTGCAGCTCATGGTAAAGACCCACACTGGAGCAGAGGGAAAGTGTGAAGAGGAAGAAGCAGCAGAGAGGAACTGATTTGGACTGACTGCAATCCCCATTCCCCATGCTCCCTGCACTGCTTGGTGGGGGAACGGGATGCAGGAGGTAGACAAGTTGAGAAAGGAGAAGTGAAATTGAGCATGGGAAAAAGGGGTGAGGGGAGAAGCTGCTTTGGCGTTTTTGTCTTTGTTTCTCACCATTCAACTCTATCTTAATCGTAAATATATTAAATAATTTTCTCCAGGTCAATTCTTTTTCACCCATGACAGTATTTGGTGAGTGATCTCCCTGCTTTTATCTCTACACATGAGCTTTATTGTCTTATTTTCTTATTTTTGTTCAGGAGAGGTAATGAGAGATCAGCTGGGTGGGAGTCTGGCAGCTGGCCAAGGTCAACTCACCACAATAACAATACCAACATATCCAGCGGATTCTGAGATAAGGTCATTATTTAACATAAGAGACAATGTCTCCCACTTTTCTGATGACTCAGAGATGGAGTTTGTAAAGACACAGTAGGGTGCAACAAAACCTGCATGCAAATATGCCCCAAAAAAGCAAATCTTAGCTGCTTCCATGGATATCACTAGAACAGCTGGCCCAGGAGCAGGGCAGGGTGAGCTCTGTCTTGCTACACATGGTGCTGGATTCCACTTTTCAAATAGCATTCAAAGAAGCAATTATATTTAAGATTCATGAACATGAATATTCTTCATGATCTAAGAGGAAAAGAAAGGTTTTCATTTACTTGGACGAATTCACCTCTTGAAGGGAAATTAGAAAGATTATTCATCTGATGGTACTTGTCAATCCATCATGAGATAATGCCTTCCACTATTATCTGCAGTAGGTGAGTCAGTAGCAGAATACCAGCTCTTATGTTTCAGTACAAGCCTGTGCAGAAACACCAGATGTGCAGCACGTGAGCAGTTTCCAGATGATCACATCTCCTGTTGTACTGCACCTTTTCCCTCCTACTCCTCTACTTCTGCATTTTATCTAAATCAGGGGAGACTCCTTGCTTGCCTTTGAAGCACCTGGCAAGTCATTTGGGGGCTCCTATATAAGAAGTCTGATATTTTGCAGACTCTATGCTCTAGGAGCAACACTGCTGACTTTGGAGTAGAGTATTTAACAGATTATTAATGATACATTGAAGCTAAATGCCTTTAGCTCTGCTTTGACCATCTTCTCTCTGTGAGCCCCAAGGACTCTTACATGCAAAAAAATGCAGGGAAGAAGAAAAGATATTTTAAGACTTGCAAGTACTTTGGAGACTCCCATTTGCACCCACGGGACCCCTACACTGCTATGCCAGTAAAGACATACAGAAGTCAGGGCTGGCCATGCGTTGTAGGCTGCGTGTTCAAAGAAAACCATGATTAAAATTCCTGGTGTCTCCCAGTTGGCTTGAGCTACCCTCCTTCCACATCTGTCACCGTCCTCTTCATCACCTGGCCATGCCCTGTCTCCTTCTGCTGGAGAACTGAGGTCTGACAAATGCCTACCTGTCTCTGTTTTGCTGAGAAACAGACCCCGAAAGAGTACTAAAGCATGAGTGCAGCAACTCCTGCAGCTCTCTCTCATGGGCTGCTACATGAAGCCTGTGGAAACGGAGTGAGTATCAAGCTCTTTATGGCAGGTAAAGCATTTGCTGTGCTGGCAGCAGGCTTGGAGCTGTAATCACACCCGAGACGCTGGGAACGAGCTGGCATCATGAATGTTCACTGAAGCACAAACATTTACCCAGGGTAATAACAAGCCCTTTCCAGCTTAAAGATCCTTAGACACTACTTGATGCCAACTTTAACCACAATCAAGCCTGCTTAGCGTTTCTAAACCACTTTCCAGTCACAGAACTTGATAAACTTTACAAATAAGGAAGGAGTTGTTGAGCTGCTCTCCAAACTCACACAGCCAGGGAATACCAGACAGCCTGAGAAAGCCTGAGCATGGAAAACATGATGATGAATGAAGCTGGAATGACTTCTTTCACCTGCCATACCTAGAGATGTATTACTCCTCTGCGTTTTACTAAGCTGCGCTTCTACATCCCAGTTCTCAAGCACAAATAGACGTGCAAAATGAAAAAATCACTGTCGTGGGTAGTGATCTGGTAAGGAAAATGTATGACTTACTGTGAATACTCAGGTGATGTTAAAATAAAAACCCACAAGACACATTTTTTGCTAAGTGGGAACATTTTCCCACCCTTCAATTAATGTCCACTCTTTATTTTTGATTTTTACCTGTAAAGTTGTAAGTAATTTTGATAGCTTGAATACAAAATATGCAACCTGTCAGCTAAGCTTTTTATTTTGCTGTTTTAAGGGTTACTGTTTTTAAGTACAACACCTCATATTTCACTATAACTTTTCCCTCTGTAATTATCAAGAGACACAATTTTATGTACAGCTCTGTAGCTCTAGCTGTTGACCAAGCAGCACAATGCAGCCCCATCCTGAGGGATTTCTGTGCTCTTAGGATGCTATATGACAGTAGATGAGATTACTAGCCAGCTAGTTTGTGTTTTGGCTTTGCTGAGAGGCAGTGTCTGGTATTTCCCGACACACAAAACCAAGTGTGCAGTAGGGCAGGAGGGACAAGCTGGTGACAGGTTTCTTTTCTGTCCCTAATGGGAAGAAGCATAGGGACCAATGTCCACACAATGCTTAAACCCAGTTTATCTCAAAGTATTTCTCATTGCATTTTTTTTTTAGCTCAGATGAAGGTATTTGAGCAATAATCTTCCTTAACATTTATTTTAGAGGAAGTCTGTGCATTCCCACATGTCTTTCTAAAAGCTGGTTTTAGCATTCAAAACTGAAACCTGAATTTTGAGTTTTGAGCTTGGTAACAGACACCGAAACAAGGAGTCAAATCTGCAGCAGCTGTCAGCATTGCTCCAGGGAGGGAATTTGGTGCCAACATTGATGACTTATGGCACCTATGTGCTCAGTCATGGCATTTGTCCTTTACCTCTTACATACATAAGAGACTGCTGCATGCCCATCCTTCTCCCCATACCCTCCAGTCCTAAAGCCAAGCACCTTTCTCCCATAACACCTGCTGTCAGATGGTCTTGGTCGCTCAGATTGGATCACACTGTTGGGGCACCTGAAGTGTGGGAACCCTACAAAGACCACCATTGCCAGAAGACCTGCCAAAGCTTCTGTGCACTGGCAGGCTCCTCTACCTCCAGCTGCTGGTGATGGTTCCTGAAGCCAGAGGCTGGATGCTGCAGAGGTGGTGTTTTTGACAGAGCGGAGGGAAGCATCACCCCTTCAGGCATACTTTCCCAACTCAACTGGTAGTTGCACTGCTAGGCCAGCACTGGCAACCCTCCTCACTGCAGGATGCCCTTGCAGACATGACCTTTACCAGACACTTGGTCTGTCAGGCTATATCTACCTTGCTAAACAAAAGCAGGCCTAGTGGGGTAGGCTGGCTTATCCTCACACTGCTCAGGCTAACCTTAGCGTCTTTTCTTGAGAGAGTTAGAACAAACCAAACCACAGCCACAGTGTGGAGAACAGTATAATGGATCAGGAGAGTGGGTTAGCCTGGTTTCCAGTCTCTCCCCTGTTCACCAGCACAGCTGGCACCTGTTGACCTGGGCTGTGTGTGCTCCCTGCCTGTGGCAAAAGGGGTCATTCGGCTTACATCTGCAACAAAGAGGATTTAAGAGAAGTGGAGATGTTTTGCCTCTGCAGAGTGGAATCTAAGCTCCTTCTTTTACATGTTTTACTGTTTTTGATGACTCAGAGTTTTTGAAATCTAGATTAATTTTTGTGACACAGACCCATCTTCAGTGTCCTTCATACATAATAGATAGTAGAAATACAACCTTCTGCTGATGCACCTCCTTGTATCAATAATAACTTATTCATTTCATCTCACCAATTAAAATACACATTTAAGGATCCAGCTAAATGGATTTCTTACTTGACTGGAATTACATGCTGCTCCCTGCTGAAGTGTTACAAGCCTCATTGGGCAAGGTGAAAATTTCACCACCAAGTAAAATTTCCATATGTGTTAGCGGGAGTTGCAGACAAGTTGCTGATTCTGCCACACTTTGGATCACATAATGCATTTTATTTATCACAAACATTACAATTCTACCAGGCAAGATGAGCATTTAATCATGTAATAAAATTTCACTGTATGTTGGTGGCAGCTTTGCCTACCGCTGGCAGATTGTACAGCTGCTTGGTTAGGTGAGCTAGTTTGTATAGCTGGCTAATTAAAGCCCCTTAGGGTATAGAGTGAAGACAGCATAGTATTTTGATGATCAATCATAATGTTTGTCAGAAAAGATAACATAAGGTCATTGGAATCTTGCCAAGGATACCTGAACTTTGTATCAAAAACAGTGTGGCCAGTAGGTCTAGGGATGTGATTGTGCCCCTGTACACAGCATTGGTGAGGCCACACCTTGAGTACTGTACCCAGTTCTGGGCTCCTCACTGTTAGAAGGACATTGAGATCCTCGAGCGAGTCCAGAGAAGGGCAACCAGGCTGGGGAAGGGGCTGGAGGGCAAATCCTATGAAGAACGGCTGAGGGAGCTGGGGCCGTTTAGCTTGGAGAAGAGGAGGCTGAGGGGAGACCTTATCACCACCTACAACACTCTGAAGGGAGGTTGTGGAGAGGTGGGTGATGGTCTCTTCAGCCAGGTGACAGGAGATAGGAGAAGGGGAAATGGCACAGAGCTGTGCCAGGGCAGGTTTAGATTAGACATTAGAAAAAAACTTTTTACTGAAAGAGTTGTCAGGGCCTGGAAGAGGCTGCCCAGGGAGGTGGTTGAGTCACCTTCCCTGGATGTGTTCAAAAAAAGGGTAGATGAGGTACTTAGGGATATGGTTTAGCTTAAGATGGGATCAGTTGGACTTGATGATCTTCAAAGGTCTTTTCCAACCTTGTGATTCTGTGTACTGTGCAGGCATTTTAAAATGGGCCTGAGACATTGCTCTGCATCTACCTTCTGAAAGGGACATCTCTTGGCATGACTTGGAGCTGAACAGTCAAAGGTCATTCATGATCAAATCTTCCCTACAAACTCCCCCTTCAGTGTTCAACTCTGATCATGGCTACAAGAAACATCCAACATCACAAATAATCTGCTGAAGTGTCTTGTGTAGTACTCTGAGGAGCTGAGGCATCAGGACTATGTACCAGGGACGTTCGCTTCTCTGAGAAGACAGAAATATATCTGCTGTAAGCCTCTCCAGGATGTACGGATTAAGATTTCTAAGAGATCAGATCAGATCAGAGTAACCTGATCTAACTGTATAATTACTGAAGCCTATCAATTAGTTGCAGGAAAGGCTGGTTCTTAACACCTGAGGTACACTTGAAGGCAAGCAAGAGACCATAATGCTTTTGGAAGCTCTACTTGTTGACACAAATTGAGAAGAACATATTACATATCAGGTTCATTTTGGGAAACAAGTAGGTATAGACAAGCAACATCTTTTTTTAAATCTCACTTTCAGTAAATTTACTTCAATGAACTGAGGCTGAATTTGTAAGAAATACTGTATTTGATAACAGCGAGGGCAACTGAGGTGGTGTTTTCAATGCAAGCCAAGTTTGACTTAGGATGAGTGCATTAGGAAAAATGCTACTCTCTGCTAAGCAAAAAGCACATGAAGTAAAGCAGGAGCACAGTTTTACTTCAGGTATTTGGCTGGAAAAGGGTTAATATTTGTCTTACAGAGGAGATGGATGAATACAGGTCCAAGGGCCACTTCTTCCCTCCTCTACCCTGCAGAGTAGTCCCCGACACCACAACAATTCCCAGGAGAAGCAGAGATGTCAAAGTAACATCAAGCACTAACAGCATTTTTGCTGAGGACACATCTGTGTTCCAATTTCCTCAGCTGCCAGATTGGCCCTGGAATGACCAGTGGTTGCCCAAAAATTAGAACAACCAGAAAGGAGATACAGGTAGCATCCCTTTTCTATTAGTGCTAATGCATCAGTGGCGTCTATCAACCTACTTAGGGGGGAATTTTCCTGGGTAGGAAGATTTTGATGTTACTGGGTAGTACTTCAGCCTCAGCATCCAATTTTCTAGAAACACCAGTTTTGTAGCATGACTTGTGCTCAAGACCATCTGCTCTAATGGCACCATGCCTACTTCTGAACAGGCATATCACTTTAACAGGGCACAGGCACCCATGAATGATAGGATTAGAAGTGACATCTGCTCTGCAAGAAGTTCCTCTTGATGGCAAGAAGTGCCAAATTAGAGCCACATGCCTTATTATAAGGAGTGACATCTGTTGACACTTTCAGCATTATATCATCAACAAATGCATCTTTCCTGGAATTTCTGCTCCTAATTTGCTTGAGCACTGGTTTGGAGTGCCATATTTGGACACTTAATGGAATATAAGCCTTGGTAAAAGTGTTAAAGACATTCCAGTGGTATTAATGAATTTCCATAAGCTCTAGCAATTCCTAATGGATCTCACAGTTCACCAGTCTGGGAAAGGTTAAGCAGCACCCTAACAGTAGTCAGTGTTCAAGGTCTGGCAGTGTTCAGTCTTGCTCCTCCCTGCAAAGGAACAATAACATGTGTGTGCTACAGTTTACGTGGAATTATGCTAGATAAAAGAGCTAGCAAATGTGCCTGCCTCCTCCTTTGGCATAATGATTACTTCAGAGCATGAAATATAGGCTAAGGAGGGGAGATGACATACTGAAACCTCAAGGATGGAAGAGCCCTAGAGAGTATCCAGTTAGTCACTAATTAATTGTATTTTATGAGCTCAGACATAGATCCTCAAAGCTGCTTAGGAACTTAACTCCTATTTCATTTCACATTCAAATTCAACTCACCCTACTTATTCTTAATCACCATCTCAGCCCTGAAGGACTTTCAAACCAACAGATGTCTCCATTACAGACTACAAAGGATGCAAGCCACAAAGTAGACCCTCCCATGAATGCTGAGCAGTGCTTTGGTTGGAGGAGGAAAGTGGTGTCAGGCACCATAACTGCACTGTGCTTTGGAGACAGGTAGGGAAGCTTCTAAGCTGTTTGGAGTAGGCATTTGTTGTGCTCAGGTAACATTCATCCTCTTAGACAATGCACTGTTGAAGAGAAATTTTAGCCTGTCTTTTTTAGCATAGCTTAGGTTAGCCTGGCTAACTGAGACATCATCTGAGCCGCCTTCTCCCATGCCCCTGGAGGAAATCAGACCCTGCAGGTACATCTGTCCTGGACCTGAGCCACTGTGCACCATCAGGCAAGGAAGGAATTGGGATGCCCTCATCCAAGAAAATGCATAATTCTCACAGACTCACTCCAGGATTTTTTTAGAAAATCAGATGTGAAACACAGTGTTTGCCACTAGAACAGCAAGAATTTCCACAATGGGCACAAATTCCTGCCCCTTCATCCCCAGTTTAACTCCTACAGCAAGGATAAATGCAAATGAGAGTTGCAGGACCATTAGAGGGTTTTTGAGATTTTTGAATTTTCTTACTGGAAATACTCCTACTGTTGGTATGGACTTCTTGAGAAATGTCATCTGTTTATTTCTGTATAGCATACAAGAACGTTCTTTCCACTTAAATTTCATGAACTCTATAAAAAAAACCAACAACCCCACAATCTGATAAAAAATTGCTGTGTAGTTCAGAATTTCAACAACCAGGAAACATGTTTTGGTGGAAAGCTTTATTTTTCTACATGCATAGGCTATACTGTTTTTGTAAGGCTCTAAAAATAAGCTTGACTTGTAGAATCCTGCTGATTAAACAATGTTTTCCTCACAAAGCACCTTAGCCAGTTTGATCAAACTAAATTTTGTTTTAATAAATATTGTCAGTTAGGAGGAGCCTGGAAGTAAATCTTCAATTCACAAACACCTGGAGAGAGAAACCCACAGGCAAAACAGGTGTCTTAAAAATGGCGTTATGTGTGGAGAATAAGCATAAATTTTCAATGTGACCTGTTAAAAATTTTCCCTGTCCTCCATTTACTAAAAATGGTGTCTTTAGTAGATGATTCTGAGCAAAATTCAGTTATTGTACAGTAAGCTAATTTTAGAACTAGGAATACTAAACGCTGTGACCGACTGACCCAATTAAATAAGTTTTACAAAGTGCTTTAGCTATGATTATAGTTCTATGAACTGAAACAATCTAAACCAATTGGCCCATAATATTTTGAAGGGAACTGATGTTTAATTGCATCTATTTCACAAAATGAAAGCTCTTAAAAGTATATAAAATCAAAATTGTGTCGAATCCCACAGAGGTGAAATAGAGGAGGTAGGCTGTTAAAAATTGACAGTGCCTTTATAGAACAAATTATTTAACTAACCTACTTGATAAAGTATTAAATATGTTGTGCATTTGATCCTCCTTCCTCTTCCCATTTGAATTTAGCTGACTAGTAGTAGCAGTATTCAAGTGAGTAGCTTCTCTTCCTTACAATAAATGATACTGGTAAGAAATGAAATGTGGAACCATTTATCTGGAGCATGCAGAAGTGATTTCCAGAGGCAGAGCTCTGAGTGGAAGGGTGAAGGTGCATATAACTGGCCCCTCGGGAGTACCAGGCACCAAGACCCCTGTGAGCAGGGTGTGCAAACACCTCTCAGGCATCTGGGAGCAGATTCACGGGGAGAAACCAGAAGACTGCTGTCTCCCACTTATTTTCCATATGGGCACCAACGACACAGTTAAGAAAAACCTGGGCAAGATCAAGCAGGACTTCAGAGCCCTGGGTGCCTAAAGGAAAGAGACAGGGACTCAAGTGATCTCCTCTGTGTTGCCAGTCAAGGATAGGACTGGAGGCAGAAGATGCATCATACAGAACAGTACATGCCTTTGTGGGTGATACCATCACCAGAGCTTTGGTTTCTATGATCATGTGACCTTCTTCAACAAATACAGCCTATTTTGGAGAGATAGGATCCACCTATCTAGAAGAGGAAGGAGAATCTTCAGTAGCATATGGCTAGCTCTGTGAATCATGCTTTAAACTAACAACTAGCTAACAACTAATGTTGGGGGCAGGTGCACAGCTGCAACACCTGTGTATCTGTAAGCAACAGGGTACATACATCACCTACCAGAGTCATGGGGAGTGCTTCCCAACCCTTTCCAAAGGCAAGTACACACATAGCCTGGGAAACAAATAGAGAAACTGGAACTCTGAGCCTAGTCTGAGAGTTATGATGTCATAAGAATCACAGAAACAGTGGGGAAAAACATGTGACTAAAAGACCACAATGGATGGCTACAAGCTCTATCAGAAAGATTAGGAAGGAAGAAGTGGAGTTGCACTTTGTGTAAAAAAGAAATTTCAGTATATGGAGGTGAGCTATGCAGTACTGTCTCCAGTTCTGGTCCCTGCAGTTCAAGACATGGATAGACTGGAGGTGGTCCACAGGAGGGCCATAAAGATGATCAAAGGACTGGAGAACCTGATGTGTGAGGAAAGACTAATGTAGGCCTTTTCCCCCTGATGAAGAGAAGACAGAGAGGTCCCCCATCAGTGTATTCCAGTGCTTAAAGGAATCCTACAAAGAGGACAGAGGCTCTCTCTTCACAAGGAGCCACATGGAGAAGACAAGGGGTAATGGATACAAGCTGCACTGGGAGAAGTTTTCTCTCAACAGAAGAAAGATATTTTTTACGATGAGAATGTTCAGTCACTAAAACAACCTCCCCATGGATACGAGAGTCCCCATTGATAGAGGTTTTCAATATGCGATTGGACAGGGTGCTATATAATCTCATCTAGACTCCTTTTCCCCACAAAATATTGGACCAAATGATCTGTCATGATCCTTTCCAACCAGGACTGTTCTATAATTCTATGAAAGGGGAATAATTAGTGGAGAACCCCATTTTCCAATGGCAAGCTTAAAATAAGGACTACAACAACTACTTTCTCAGGCAGTTGTAATATAAATGATGGCATTATAATACCACATGGTCTAGACATATATTTCTTGCTGGGTTTGTAAATGTAAAAGATACTAGTACTCAGAAAATGGAAATCTACACTTCAGAGAGCAAACACAATCTGGGCAGCCAGGTATGAAATCCCTCATCTGACCGCAATGCCCCAGTGCTCTTGCCACATGCCCTGGCGTTGGGGAGCCTTCTCCGAGCAAGTGGCTTTTGTGGGCAGGAACCATGTTCTGCCGTGTCAGTATGTTACATCATGGTATCTACTACTTTTATATGGATCTTATAGGTACTCTTAAATCAAAGGCTGCTGAATTTAGTTTATTTTAATATGCCAGAGGTGATTTGCAGGTAGAATTCTTACTTCAAGAGGCTAATGAATACACTCCAGGGCACTGGCAATAATATCACAATTTCCTGGACTAGCACTGGGTGCTTGGATTGAAATTACACAAGTGATAAAAATGTCATTAATCCTTTCCTGGTCTCCTGTGTCAGTGTGCAAGTTGCTACCAGGCTGGATCCATGCCTACAACATCCATTTTGACATGATATAATACTATGACATACAGACAAAAACATTTTTCGGATTGGACACTGACACTGTTACTAAAATGACAGGAAATAGTGTTCTAAAAAACCATCTCTGTACATTAAAGAGTACTCTGGTCTATGCCAACAAGCATTTGCTGCTAGCAAATCCACCCTCTGTACTCCTAAGTGGAGCATCATTACTCTTTTATGTCAGAATAATACTTAAAAGGCATCTCTGAGAATAACTCAGGTGGTACTTTAGTCATAGAATCATAGAATGCTTCGGGTTGGAAGTGACCCCAAAGATCATCTAGTTCCAAGCTTTGTGCTATGGGCAGGGAGACCCTTCTCTAGACCAGGCTGCCCAAAGCCCCATCTAACCTGGGCTTTTAAATGCCTCCAGGGATGGGGCTTCCAGAACCTCTCTGGGCAGCCTGTGTCAGAGCCTCACTACCCTCAGAGTAAAGAATTTCTTTCTAACGTCTAACCTATAAGCTCTTTTAGCTTAAAGCCATTGCACCCTGTCCTATCACTACATTCCTAGTGAACAGTCCCTCTCCCACTCTCCTGTAGGCCCCTTTAAGCATTGGTAGGCCACAATTAGGTCACCCCAGAGCCTTCTTTTCTGACTGAACAAGCCTAACTCTCGCAGCCTGTCTTCACAGTCATGAGAGTAAGTTTACTTGTTACTACATTGTCAGGTCCAGACAATGAAGGACCATTCACACAAACTAGCCCCTGCTTACAGCACTTGCTAACAGCTGCAAGAACATGGAGTAACACAGCATCATCTCTGAAGGGACAAGTCTCACAAGAGGAAAACATGGCTGTGTAGATTGCGCTGTCTTGCACCTGGCCTGGCTAGGACATCTGACACTGGTTGGATTGACCCCATGTTCCTGCAAGACCATCCCTGCTCTACTAAGAGGACACACAGTGCCCCTTGGAGCTGGCTTTCAAAAAGCAACTACCAAGCTTTGCACAAATCTGAATATCAAAACTGTTGAAACTTTGCCATGAACAGTACTTAGATAGCCATAAAGCACACAAAGAATACTATTTAAAAACTCCTGGAAAGTATTGCTTTGGTTTTGCTTGGTTTCAGCCACCGACACCAGAGTTGGAAACTCTGAGGTTCTCTGCCTACAGAGCCCATGACCAGGATGTGAAGGATTCAGGTAATTGCAAATTAGGCAACGAAACAGAAAGCAGAGCTTAAATCATGTTTGTGAATCACGACTCTTCATGGCTTCTGTCACAGCCAAATCCACAAGGACTCACTGGGACCAATCAGTGTTTCCAGGCCACTGTCTTAAGATTTTGGGTACTTGGTTGGATTTTGGTCTTAGGATGGAGTGGTAAGAGGTTACTTTGCTTTGCAAAAAGTCTTTATTCATAAGACCATGTTTCTAAATCCATTGTTTTTAAAAAGTAAGGTTCTGATGTTTCGAAGACGCATAATTACCCATACCTTTGTCATTGCTCTTAATGAGGACCTTTGAAGATAAGTTCACTTGCTCATCCCTGTCATGTGAAAACTGAACTTCAGGATTAACCAGAAATATCCCATTCATTTCACCTTTGTATGAATTGTCCTGTAGTTAAGACCTGGAAGGGACTACTTAAATGAAAGCTTTTTAATCACACACTTAGTAAGTGGGTTATTGAAGCAGGACACTGTCTCATTTTAAATCCCAATAAATTTTTTAAATCTACCTGAAGTTATTACCAGGGTGAAGAATGGGTATGTGTATGTGAGGAGTGGGGTGGGGGTGAGCGAGTGCAAGGGATTCATACTTTTTTAAGGAAGCACGAATCACAGCCAGAAGTATGATTTGTAGTGTTTTATACAAACACAATGTCCTTTGTATTGCAGGCACATTTAATTAGCTGTGTGTGTATCGTACAAGTGCAGAACTATTAAACCAGAGCCTACTGGAAAATTGTAATCCAAGTGATTTCCACAGTACTTCAGTGCAGCATAAGGTCTCCAAAGCCCCTGCGCTCTTGACGAGGAGTTGGATAGCTCTCAGCACTGAGAATGAAGGGCAGAGGCCTCAGGAGAGGACTGCAAGTGGCCGATCTGCCTTGGAGACTCTCCCGTGTTGCTTTGCCGGCTCTGTAAGCTTCCTTCTCCTCCACAGTGGCACAATCTGATGGGCCCCACCACATGCCCCTCATGTTTTTCTTACATTCCTGGGCCCCGAAGGCAGAAGAAAATCTCAGCTGCTCTTACTGTAAAAGAAACTTCTGCTCCTTTTTTTTTTTTTCCCTTTTCCTTCCCCAGCACAGAAATGTAGCCAGAGAGCATCTCCAAGATCTTCCTTTTAAAGAAAAATCCTGGGGTTTTTTGAAAGTGTGTGAACACTGATATCACATTACACTACTGTGATAAGATGGAAGTTAAAGGTGCATTTGCTCTGAGGAGCACTTAAAAAGCTCCTCCTTTGCTCAGTTAAACATAAATGAAGATCTCAGGCCATTTGAGTCCTAGTCACTGAGATTTTAAACACGTGGGTAGTAACACATCCTGGGAGCAATGATACTGCAGGCAAAGGAGGCTCTTAGTGGAGACAGAGCAGATTTTCTGCTGCAGAAGGGTGAGTATTGGTTAAAACTCCATTTATTTGCTTTGTAATCTCCTTAGTATCAGCAAGAGAAGGGTATGCACCAAGCCTGGCTCTGTCTCCCTCCCAACTTCCCAAGTTCCGTGGATGCAAGAGGGAATGGAAAATATATGCCTGAGGCTCTTTGCAGAAAGATAAGACTCCTTTCTACATCAAAATTAGAAAATGTGTGTATAAGACCTGATTTCACCAAGACCTAGACATAATACAGGCACCTTAAATTTTATCTGTTGTAATTTTCATCATCAATAGAGTCACACAAGTGAGCCCAAGTGTTTTATGTGCTGATGAAGAAAAGGAAGAAAGACTTGCAGTTACTAAAGCAGCCTTCAAGGAAGAACAGCAAAGCCTGTCCCAGCCCCACACTCCATATCCCCAGTCCTATAAAGATTAATTGTAAACTGCTCAGGATGGAATTCTGCTCAGGATGGAATTCTGGAATGGAACCCATGGAATTCCCATAAATGTGAACCCATGGAATTCCCATAAACGTGAGAAATCTTTGTTAAAAGCAGCCTCCAACCCAGCTGCTAGTGCCCACAGTGCAATATGACAGCAGCCAGTCATTAGCAAAACCCACCCTTACCCTGACAGCGCTCATTTTAAACCAGCGTGGCAGCCACTGCTGTTTGCCTACAGGAGGAAAGATGGGCTAAGTGATGAGTAATTCATGGGTGTAAATATGAAGGGAATAAATTGTGCTTTAAAATATTTATAAAATGCTACTAGGGGTCTATTATGAACTTTCAGAGGAAAACACTTGGCAAGTTATACCCACACTAAAAGTGGTGGGAAAATAAATTCTATTACATACACACACACACGCACAAACACACACATACATATATAAAGCATATACCCATAAAACAAGGGGAAATTTTAAAATTAAGATGATTTGCATAAGGGATTTAAGAAGAAATGCATGACACACAGCAGGAGTACTGTGTCTGGTTGCAGTACTGCTCTGTATACTTACTTCTCTAATAAGCAATCCCGAGCTTATTCCAGTGTTATTTTAGCAGAAATGTATTCAGAGTGATAATGTGGGAGCTGCCACAGTAGGTTTTTATGTGGAATTTGAGACCTGAGACACTGAAAGAGCAACAGTGAAAGCTGCAATTCTTTTGAGTAATCCACCTAGAA
Source organism: Laterallus jamaicensis coturniculus (assembly GCA_022605575.1). Classification (NCBI taxonomy): domain Eukaryota; kingdom Metazoa; phylum Chordata; class Aves; order Gruiformes; family Rallidae; genus Laterallus; species Laterallus jamaicensis. The sequence continues at coordinate 10,410,050 of JAKCOX010000012.1, forward strand.
CCCAAGCTATGCAATTCCTGTTCCCTGACCTGTATTTCCCAAGCCACATGCTGTTTTTCACTAAAAATGAAGATTCTAATGTACTCCCATTGTGTGTGTGGGCATTTACACTACACATGGGATATTTCTCACGTTGCAAAAAGCCAATGTTTGACATACAAGTGACCTCTGGATACAGTAAGCATGAGCATTCACATGTTGCTGCAGCAGAGCAGTTCCTTGCAAAAGGTTGGGTGTGAAAGTAACCAAGAATCATAGAATCATAGAATGTGGTAGGTTGGAAGGGACCTTTAGAGGTCATCTAGTCCAACCCCCCAGCAGTAAGCAGGGACATCTTCACTAGATCAGGTTGCTCAGGGCACCATCAAGCCTGTCCTTGAATGTTTCCAGGGATGGGGCATCCACTACCTCTCTGGGCATCCTGTTCTAGTGATCCAACACCCTCACACTGAAGAACTTTTTCCTAATATCCTACCTAACGAGATTCAATAATTGGTGGTCAGCAACACGACTTCAGATATGAACACTTTTTTTATATCTAGGAATTACAAAGAATTTTTTCCAAGAGCAAGAAACAGTACTAGCCATGTAGAATATACATGGAGATATTACTTTTTTATTTTAGAACAAAAAAGAAAAATGCAGCAATGATTATGCATTATGGTCCACTCCACCAGATTCTCAAGCTCAAAAATATTCAGTAGCTTGTCAGTAGCTGGGAAAAAACAATCTACTTCAAATTTTATAAGTGGTGGCAATTTTTTTTTTTTCTGAATTTACATGAGACAGTTTCACAAACTTCCTCTGGAGTTTGTTTTGGGTCTTGTTTATACAATGAAAAGACAATGGAAAGCTCAAATAATACTGACTTTTTCAGATTAGTCAACCCATCAGATATTGCTGGTTTCTCTGGAAGGTTTGAGATTTTGTTCAAATTCTTAATGAAAATTTAACTGTTACACTCCAGACAGGGTTTTTGTCCTCTTTGTATTATCTGGAATTAAGAAAGAAAACCCAAAAGTTTTAACAAAGGGCTTGGAAATGCAACTTATTCTGCTAAAAACCTTCTAAATTAGATTAATGGGGGAGGGCAGAGTGGTTCTTCATGAATATTTCACTTGGGTTTTGTTAGCAGAAGGCAGGGAATTGCAACAAAACAAGTTTTTGCTCTTTGAGCAATCTGGAAGATCGTTTCCATTTAACAATGTTGGTATCACTGCCAACGTCTGCCCATCTATTTATTTTTCAGTAAGCTGTTTCATGAATAGGACTAATGAAATCTGATCTCCACTGAATTTGTGTGCCATGTGCTTTATACATCTCCACTACAGTGATGATGACAGCACACCCAAGTACCAGTTATTCCCACTACTATGCTGCAAGCTCCCCCGCCAGACACAGCATGAGCCCTACCACAGGACCCTTAGATCCTTCTTGTGTTTGAAGACTCAATGCTCCACTCCTGAAAAGGCCTCACAAATAACACAGTAGACCTTTGTGGCTATTCCACAGCCTCTAACTCCTATACAGGCTCTGGTGGTGTGGCAGTTTTTATGGTCCTGCATCACCGAGCTCCTAAGATAGGACTTTTCTGAGTGGAGAGCACTAATTTGGATCTTCAACCTTTAGCAAGCTGCTAATTCTTATGAAACTTCTAGGATCTGGAGTGGCTTTTTCCCTGAGACAAGTTAAAAATGCAAAAGGGAGGAGAAACTGCAGTTTATTAACCCATCACTAATCCCACTGGATTACACAAATTTTGTTTCCCTGGGAAACCATGAAAGGAAAAAAATTGAGAAAGAGACAGAGAGAACCCAAACATGTAATGCATTATGATAACATTTAGAAATGGAACATCTAATGGAACAAGAAGGATTACTTTTGTGACCCAGGAGTTGGAGGAAAAGCCCTTTGTTGTCTGTCAAAATAACTGCAGTAATACTGGCAAGGAAACCTGGGTCTGGGCTTTCCAACTGGTGAGCTGTGGGAAACCTCTCTTAGGCTATGCAGGCACTCCAATTTAATCAGTACAGTCCTAAGTCAGGAGGTTTGACAATGAATTCAGCTGTCATACATTCACTACTAAAAGAAGAACTATTTTAAAGAAATATTTTAACTTAAATGTTACGTGAATCTTTCAAAATCTGAGACTCAAATAGATTATCGAAGTAGGAGTGCTTTCAGGCTATGCTTATACACATCTTATTAATTTAAAGCCTCATGATTGCCTTCAATGTGATTATGACCTGAAACCATCCTCCATTGTATTTGTCAGAGTTGTTGTTAGACTCTTTCTGTGGCAGAACAATCACTTCTGAAAACCTGACGGTTTTTCAGAAGGTAAATACACGAGTCTCTTACTTGGGTTACTCGAGCCTTGAGGGCTGGACTCCACAAAAAGGAGCTCACTCCACAAAACCAGGACCACCCAGAGTCCCACATTGCAGATAAACACACACACATTTGCACACAAAGAACTTGCAGAGAGTCATGTTTTCCATTTGCTACCCAGAAGCAGAAAACAGTCCGTTAAGAGATGGGGAAGATCTGCTGACAGGTTCTGTTTCCTGGGCCCTTCCAAAGTGCCAAGAGTTTGAAGGGCATTTGAGTCCCATGATATCAGGGAAATCACCGCTGGGTTTGCAGCATAGCAAGTTAATATCCCAGCAGTTTGCAGCTTGGATGGCAGTGGGTGAGCATCTACAGCACAAAGTGTTACCAGGCTGTCCAGGGGGTAGATAACCCCATGAGGACCCTTAGTAACTGACAAGGGTTAGAGCCACAAGCTCTATGTGGAGTGCACTATGGCCGTGGCTTAGCCAAACCATCACAACAGCAGAGATACTGTCCTTCCCATGTCCAGATCAGATAAGACAGCATGTCACCTATTAATTATATGAACAAATACAGTCAGGCTATATTTAATACAAGCTCAGCATCTGACAGCTGCCACTAGCCTTCAAGATAAAAGTCCTCTTTATTCATTGCTTCCCTTTCTGTAGGCATTTAACTGCTTGTGCATCCAGCAGTCCATATAAGGCCTTTTAAAAGTTTATTAATGTTCTCTTCTAGCTGGACTTTGAATCAATTCAGGATGCCTTGAAATAGTTCAGTCACAATATGAAACAGAGACAGAAAACAAGCACAACTACTGCCTTGGAGTAACCTGACTAGCAGCTAAACAACCTCACAGCTGTTCCCCCACAGCGGGATGTGGGACAGAATTGGGGGGAAAAAGTAAAACTTGTGGGCTGGGATAAAGATGGTTAAATATGACGGAAAAGGAAGATACTACTAACAACAACAGCAACAACAATTATAAAATAATATGAAAACCACATCAGGCACAGCAAAACGGCTCACTACCTGCAGACCACTAATGCCCAGCTAGTTCATAAGCCATGGTCTAACCCCCCAGACAGCTTCCCCTAAATTATATACTGAGAATGATGTCATATGCCATGGAATAGCCTATTGGTCAGTTTGAGCCAGCTTTCCTGGCCCAACTTCATGTGCACCCCCAGCCTCCTTGCTGGCAGGGCAGTATGAAAACCTGAAAAATCCTTGACTTGGTGTAAATATTGGCTAGCAACAACTGAAATATCAGTGTGTTATCAACATTATCCTCATCCTAAATTCAGAACGCTACACTATACCCACTATTTGGAAGAAAATGGACTCTATCCCAGCTGAAACCAGGACAATTAGCAAGATACCTAATATCTAGCAACAACTGTGACAATGGCAACTTTTTGAAAACTGTGTGTTGCTGTCTGTATGTCATAGTTTTAAGTGGGAGCACTCAAAGGTAGCAAACACCTCAGTAAGAAACAAAGCTGAACTGTGAAAGCTCTTGAGTTTGTACAGCCCTTAGCACAATGAGGCTGAAGCTGGTTGTGCTCCTTCTTCACCAGTGCAGTATGGGTGCAGGGAATTAGTAGATAATTGAATCTTTATAGAACATCAAGCTCTGTCTTTGGGAAGGTCACTTAACAAAACATCATCCCTATCATCAGACAATACATCCAGCTAACCCAGTTTTCTGTTTTCACTGGTGATCAGCAGCAGAGTGGGAAGGAAAAAGCACATAAAAAAGAGCAAAATAGAGTGAAATCTCTCCTACTCCCATGGCTTTTCCAGTCTCAAAAGCACTGGCTTGGAGGCTTCTGAGCCCATGGGACTTTCTGTGTGCAAAGTAGCCACTGGTGACTTTCTCCTCTGTGGACTCCTCCTTTTCTTATGCCTACATAACCTTGTAGCACTCATCACAGCAGGGCCACACTTTAATCCCTCCTTTTTTTTTTTTTTTTTCCTTTCCCTCTGTATGCAGATTTCTGTATTTCTGAAGATCTTGCCATCTCAGGGTACAATCATGCCTGAGGCAAACACAATGGGTTCAACAAAAGATTGCTGGAAGTTGATCTGGCAGCCACTGCAGAAGCCCACCCAGGCAGCTCTTCCAGAGTTGGGGAAGATTGCCTGGAAAGCTGACTGGCAGAAAAGAATCACAGAATCACAGAATGGTTTGGGTTGGAAGTGACATTAAAGATCAAGTTCCAACCCCCCTGCCATGGACAAGGACACTTCTCACTACACCAGGATGCTCAAGGACACATCCAATTTGTCCTTGAACACTTCCAGGGAGGGGACAGCCAAAGCTTCTCTGGGCAGCCTGTCCCACTGTCTCACCACCCTCACAGGGAAGAATTTTTTCCTAATGCCCAATCTAAATCTACACCCTTCCAATTTAAAATGATTCCCTTTCATCCTATTACTACATGCCCTTTTAAAAAGCCCCTCTCCATCTTTCCTGTAGCCCCTTCAGACACTGGAAGGCCACTATAAGATCTCCTCAGAGCCTTCTCTTCTCCAGGCTGACTGCCTCAGCCTGTCTTCATAGGAGAGCTGCTCCAGCCCTTTGATCATCTTTGTGGCCCTCCTCTGGACCTGTTCCAACAGTTCCATGTCCTTCTTGTGTTGGGGACTTGAGAACTGGACACAGTACTCCCAATGGAGTCTCACAAGAGCGGAGCAGAGGGGCAGAACCACTTCTCTTGACCTGCGGGCCACGCTCCTTTTGATGAAGCTCAGGATACCTTTGGCCTTCTGGGCTGTGAATGCCCATTGTTGGCTCATATCGAACAACCTGGGGGTGTTAGTCAATAGCCAGCTGAACATGAGTCAGACACAGTGTGGCCAACAGGACTAGGGAAGGGATTGTCCCCCTGTACTCAGCGCTGGTGAGGCTGCACCTTGAATCCTGTGTTCAGTTTTGGACCCCTCACTATAAGAAGGACATTGAGGTGTTAGAGCATGTCCAAAGAACAATGAAATTTGTGAAGGATCTAGAGCAGAAGTCTTATGTGTGGCAGCTGAGAGAAAAGGAAGCTGAGGGGAGACCTTCTTAATCTCTATAACTGCCTGAAAAGAGGTGCTAGTCAGGTGTGTGTCAGTCTCTTCTCCCAAGTTACAAGTGATAGGACAAGAAGAAACGGCCTCATGTTGTGCCAGGGTAGGTTTAGACTGGATATTAGAAGAAATTTCTTCACCAAAAGGGTTGTAAATCACTGGAAGAGGCTGCCCAGGGAAGTGTTTGAGTCACCATCCCTGGAGGTGTTTAAAAGCTGTGTAGATGTGGTGCTTCGGGACATGGATTAGTGGTGGACTCGGCAGTGCTAGGTTAATGGTTGAATCTGATGATCTTAAAGGTGTTTTCCAACCAAAATGATTCTATGATTCCACTGCTGGTACCACCACACTCTGCCCTGACTGTCAGCTGCACCAGTGTGGTGCTGCTTTTCCTGCCTCCTTGTCTGCACATCCCTAGAGATCGCCCTTCCCTGGCCCTGCTTCATCCCCACCTTCCTGCTTCCCACCTTTCAGCAGTGGATGTATTTTTCTGGGATTGAAGTCAGCCCAAATGCTTCGGTTTGGAGCACATGACAGGGCTGGTTCCTCAGAAAGTAATAAGCCATCTTTGGAAAATAGATCATTGAGCAGTATCCCAAATGAGTAGCCAAACTGCATCTAAGGCACTTCCAAAGGTCTCTACCTACGTGTACAGTCCCTCCACACATGATGCAAAAGTATTTGATTTATAGAGTCAGTCCCTACTTCCATGCTGATCCCCATGCACTGTTTCTTCCCTTCTGTGAAAAAACATGCTTGTCTCCCAGTCAGTTGGAGCAAGTCCAATATAAAGGCCAAGCCTTAATGACCAGGAAAGCCTTTTTATAGAGAGAAGGTGGGTGGTCTCCCCTGACTTTATTTTTCCCTTTCTCTTCTTCAGCTCTCCTAGTGTGAAGGCATATGTGTGTCGTGGAGGGGTGCTGAGTGTAAGAGATGAATCACGCGCCTCCTTTGCTGAGCCCTGTTCCATGCAGACTTCAGTCACAGAGAAATAGACCTTTGCATTGAAAATGGCCTGGGAACCAACCAGCCTGAGCAGAGCCACCCAAATCATCTGGGTACGCAGAGCCCGCTGCAGACAAGTGTATTTCTGGCCAGTACCAAGCTCCTTCCTGACTTGCAGGCACAGATGCTCGTCAGCACTTCTCTCTGGAAGTTTTATTGTACGCCTCTGCCCACAAGCAAAAACGCTTGTAAATGCCACTGAGTTCAGGGTCAGCCTCACGTGCCTTTTTAATACATTTACCATTCCATTCATTGATTTTCGTTTTTTCAACAATAACGCATACTGCGTGTCTCCAAATCGCTCGGCTCCCGGGTGAACCCAACGGGACTCATGAGTAATTTACCACTATTGCCACTAGAGGTCAGCCACTCTCCTGAATACGTGGCGTAAAGGCAGAGTAAAACCCCCGGCGACTTCCTCTGAGACTACATCTTCCCATTAACCAGATCAAGCCTAAGAGAAAACCTGAGATTTTAGTTTACCTGAGGTGGAGCTCAGCCTAGGAACAAACACAGCAATATTTGTTTTCCTGCTCAGTAGTCATATCCTATTTTTATTGCTTTCTTCCATCTGCGTATCCTTAATCCTGCTAAATTAATTATTGATAACACTGGAGACATATTTAGATGAAAATTCAGACTAGTTAGTCTGCTCGCCTAGATAATGGGATAAGAAAAGAATGAAGATAGCAAAAATGCTGGAGGGTAAACTGTTTTCAGTGAAGTTGAATTCAGCTTTTGAGGAAGCTGGAACATCCTGCCAGAATGCTGAAAATGGTTCTTTAGTTACAAGGGAAATTCATAATGTTATGAGGAAAACAGGAGTAATTTAATGGACTGATATCCCCTGCGTGATATGGACAACAGGGTCAAAAGAAAATCCTTTCAATGGAAGGAAAAAACCCCAAACTACATTCATCTGTTCAATCTCTCTGATCCACTGATCGAGGAAATTATCAGCCTGACCCAGCTTTGCTGATTCGTGCAGCGCTTGTTCTCTGTGCTCCAGCACGAAATGCTCTTGAGACCACAGCCCAGCTCAGCCCTTCACAGTGAAGGAAACAGTATGTTGCCATGGGTCAGCGACTGGCTTTTATTTTTGGAAATCAGTGCTATCAAGAAGCTACACGGTTTATGTTGCTGCAGCACAATCATCAAAGCCTTAGACTAGAACAACACCATGTGTAGTGACACCATAAAATTCAAATGTGACCTATAATGTAGTTGGTGGGAAGTACAGCAATGCCTGGAGTGAAGCTGTGATGAAGATGCTGAACCTTTTCTTGCACTGTGCATCTGTAACAGCTTCACTGCTGCCCTTGTCCCTGCACAGTCAGTCGCCAGTTGACGTTTCTCTCCACTTGTCCCACATCTCAGGAGGATCTAAGCAAAATGCACAGAGACCTTCTTAACTGTTAGAGTGCTATTATAGCTAAATGGAGTGTTGCCTATGATCCTGGAAGCAGGAGAGAGAAGAAGAAAAGGAGATAAAAGAGGTGACATCCACTGATTTCCCTCTTTGACCCCTACCGAAATAAGGAAAAAGTGGTGCTATAAAAAATCTGCCCTGACAGCAGCCAAGAGTCAGAAGACACAGATTCCTGATGATGCCTCTATAGGCAATTACATGATCATAGCATCAAACAATAGTTTGTCTTGGAAGGAACCTTAAAAATCATCCAGTTCCAGCCCCCCTGCCATGGGCAGGGACACCCTCCACTAGACCAGGTTGCTCAAAGCCCCATCCAGCCTGGCCTTGAACACTGCCAGGGAGGGGGCAGCCACAGCTTCTCTGGGCAGCCTGTGCCAGTGTCTCATCACCCTCAGAGTGATCTAAATCTACGTTCCTTCACAGAATATTTAAGGTTGTAAAAGACCTGTAAGATCATCAAACTCAACTGTCAGTCCAATACCATCAAGTCGACTAAACTTGGTATCTCATCTAAACCTCCCCTGATGCAAGTGGAGACCATTCCTTCTTGTCCTAGCTACTTGGGAGAAGAGCCCAGCCCCCACCTCACTACAACCTCCTTTCAGGTAGTTGTAGAGAGTGATATGGAGTCCCCTCAGCCTTCTCTTCTCCAGGCTAAAAAATCTCAGTTCTTTCAGCTGCACCAGGGCCACTAAGATGATCAGAGGGCTAGACCACCTCTCTTGTGAAGACAAGCTGAGAAAGTTGGGGTTCTTCAGCCTGGAGAAGAGAAGGTTCTTGGGACACCTTATTGCAGCCTTCCAGTATGCAAAGGGGCCTACAGGAAAGCTGGAGAGGGACTGCTTATCAAGGAGTCTAGTGATAGGACAAGCGGGAATGCCTTTAAACTGAGCTAGGGTAGATTTAGGTTAGGAATAAATTCTTCCCTGTGAGGGTGATGAGTCCCTGGCACAGGCTGCCCAGAGAAGCTGTGGCTGCCCCCAAACTGGCAGTGTTCAAGGACAGATTGGATGGGGCTTTGGGAAGCCTGGTCTAGCGGAGGGTGGCACCACCCATGGCAGGGTGGTGGGGCCTAGATGATCTTTGAAGGTGCCTTCCAACCCAAACCAGTCTGTGATTCTGTGATAAGGTCCTGAAACGAAATACCCTGAAACTCTGACCAGTGTGTGTGGGGAGTGTGTCTAAAGCATAGATCTAAAAGAGAGAAAAAAGCCAAGATTTTATTAGATTTTCATGTTTGCCACTGACCCTTTTGTGACTCAGCAAAAATGGGATTCATTTGCCCTAACATATTGGTTATGTGAATTTAGATCAGGGACTCCACAATGTCTTTACAATCTGCAGAGGAGAAGAGACAGCTGCAGAGCCTCTCTGCTAGGAACACCTGAACCCCTTTCAGGGGTGCTTGTTCCTCTCCACTAATTATAAAGGAAGTCTACTGTGGACTGAGGAAGTCTAACTCTGAGATTTCTAACTAGGGCAGATGAATCCCAAAGCTAATCTGCTTGGGCCTTTGATTTCTCATTTGTAAAATAATACAATGGGCCATAATAATAAAACTAATGGTAATGATCCTATTAATGCAGTGATGACAAAACTTAGCTCTCTATTCAACTGTAAAATACCATATGATCCAGCAATGCATGAAGTACTATAATATTTGATTTCATTGTTTTGCTAAGCAACAAAGAAACTAAAAGGCACTCAAGTGTCAGTAAAAGAGAATAAAGATGTGCTCCTCATATGGTTATTAGAACCTGAGTTTATTAACCCTAAGTACCATTTACCATCAGAAGGCCCTCCTCCAACAGAGGACAGGCATAGTTTTTTAGCACATGCATTGATATAAATACCCAAATAAGCTATTGATTTAAATGGGACTTCTCTCATATGGTGACTTCTCTTACAATTCAATGGGACTTCTCTTACAATTAAGTGTTGCCTTAAGTGGTCTGCACGTTTATAACCTGAGGATGGACATTCAAATTGCTACATTTCCATGAGAATAAGTGAGCTGCCACATTGGGCGAGAGTGATGCTCCAGGTGGGTCTGTGTGTCACTATAATAATGCAGAATTTCAGGCCAAGAATAAGGAGACTTGTGCTGTGGCAGTACACAAAGAGCCCATTTATTCTGGGGGATTTTTTTACAAATTTAGGATTGTAGATTTATTAACCTTTCTGCATGCATGTATACTGTAGACACAGAGAAAATGTCATGTCTTCAAAGGATATTGGCACAACATAACTTGATGTGAGAAATATAGAGGAACTTATTATCTGTAAACAACAAAAACCTTTCACCAGTTATCCTGTCTGACCAAACAAAGTCGGCTTGTTCCATGTCAGAAAGCTTCTCAAGCAGATTTTACAAACCTTCTAGGTCCCTTACAATATCAAATGCATTTCAGAAGAGTTGAGCTTTACCCTAGAGAGACAATCTTCCCTAAAGTCTAAGATATTTCATGGAATAATTCTTTTAAAGCATGAAACGATTAGGTAAAATCACAGCATACAGTTTCATTTAACATCCGGTTTTTTAAACTATAAAATATTAAATAAACTAACTGAAGCTATGAAAGTCTCTTAATTGAAGACTATTAGAGTAGGTGTGATGCAAGGAACAGGCTACTTGTGACTGACCAGTTTGATTGGTATCTTAACTGGAACATATGAAGTTGATCATCAGCATCAAAATATTTAGGGAAAAAAGGCTAGAATGAAATGACCAGTGACTTATTTGTATATTTTGGTACAGCACAAATTACTTTCCATCCATGAGGAAGACACATTGCATGATCAGATGTAAGAGATTAAACTAAATTAATTGGATGTTATGGGATGAAAAAATAATGAAAAAGCATGTGTTTGCTATAATCTGATTGATACAATTTTTGTAGGAGACAGTAGGCAATTTTCCTTCTTACAGTAGTGTCACTGAAATGAATATGTATTTTCTACTCCCAGACTGAGAAATATATGAATAATTAGCAATAAAAAGCAGAGCTTTTAACTTATCAGAAGAATGATTCTATATGTAAAATGAAACCACAGCTATCACCACTGGAAATAATGTCACCTTTACAACATAGGCTATTTCGTGAGCAAAGGATAGGTTGGGATTTTTTCTGGATCTCCATTTCTGTGAAGAGATAGACTAAAACTGAATGTTTTCTCACAGCTGGGGTATTTATTAAAAGCCCTGTCCCACGTGGATCAGATGCCGAACAGTGTGTGAGCTCATACTTTTGCCTTTCTCTCTGTTCAAACACTTACAGGGTAGCTCTCCCTCTACGCAGATGTTTACTTTCAGGAAACTAGCAGGGATTTAATAGTTCTTAAACCCCTGTCAAAGTCAGAGTTCAAAAGAACTAGGAGAACTGTAGATACAGATGACTGCCTGAGTCACATTTCCATAGGAAGCCAGGCCAATGGAAGTGTATCTGGCCTGAGGTATCCCTTCTGTCCTCAGCATCTCCACCATCTCAGGAGGATGTCCTCTTTCTATCTGCAGAAACAGTAACTGTCTCTCCCCTATAACTGCATAGAAATGCATGCAAATTAGAAAAAAATATCTCTAAATACACAAAATTAACTACGAAGATAATACTGTTAGCCACATTAAAAAAATTTTGTGCCAACAATGGTTTGCTTTATATTTCATTGAAGTTGATGCACTCCAATAAGCTATGAGTTATTTTTTAATAATACTGATAGTTCATCAGTATGATGAACAATAATACTGATAGTTCATCAGTAGAGCAGACAAACAGGAGGGGAATCAACTTTTTAAGAGGGCAGATAATGGCAGGACAAGGGGGAATGGTTTAAAGCTGAAGGAGGGAAGGTTTAGATTGGATATTAGGGGGAAGTTTTTTACAGAAAGAGTGGTGAGGTCCTGGAACAGGCTGCCCAGAGAGGTGGTGGATGCCCCATCCCTGGAAGTGTTCAAGGCCAGGTTGGATGGGGCCCTGGGCAACCTTGTGTAGCTCCAGGCCTGAGGTTGGTGGCCCTGCCTGTGGCAGGGGGGTTGGAGCTTTATGATCCTTGGGGTCCCTTCCAACCCTTGCCATTCTATGATTCTATGATTCTATGATTCATGGGCATAATTTCTAAGTTGCAACTGTTCACTATTAAGCACTGATTAAGAATATGACGCTAAAAGTAAAAATTGCTGGAAGGTCCATGAGATCTGGTTTGACCGACCCTTTGGGTTTGTATGAACACTTGGGTTTATGTTTACTTTGTACCAAATGCTGCCTATTGCAGTATGGATGTGACATAGAAGAGAAAGGTTTTAGTCACTGTATGCTGAATTCATGAATTCCATAGCATGTTCTGAAGCACAGGAATCCAAACGAATCTTAAAAAGCTTACAGTGAAAGGCACCCATTTTGTGCAGGGGGTGTGTGTGTGTGTGTGTGTGTGTGTGTAGTTTAATTTAATGAACTGCGTCATTTAATAAGGAAATTAATGCTTCTAAAAAGGGATTTGCATTCTTTGCAAAATTATAATATTAATGGTATTCTCACTGCCATGAATATCAGGCAGTATGTGTTCAATTTAACCAAAATAGTAGCAAGCTTCCTTAGGGGAAAAAGGCTTCACCTTTAGAAAACTGCCACTGAAGTGAGTAAGCACCATTCAAGAAGCACTGTTTAAGGTAGAAAACACGTAAAGCACAATCAGTGAAAAAACACTATATTAGGAAACCCAAGGTTAGTTGAGGCAAATCAGAGAATCAAATGATTGACTTTCTCTTTTTATGCAATCAGAAATTCATTGTTCTGAAAAGATTGCCATCAAATGCATTTATTGTGAACTAGAACTGAAGAAAGCAGACACTGTTCCAAAACTGCAGTTTAATATTAGACCTAAAATGTCTCTGATGAAACTGGGGACAGACATCTTTACTCAAAAGTCATAAAGTCCAACAAGGAAAAACAATGAAAGTTCATGTCCCATCCAATTTTAAATCCAAAAGAAGATGACAGAGTGATAAACAGAAGAAAAATGAGCAGGAGATGCTGCTTGGTAGTTCAGTTCTTACCACATGGCCTTTCACATATCATTTTACTTGAATCCAATTTGCTGACCAAATGTTTAAGGTCAGAAGGGACCTCTGACCCACCTAAATTGACTCCAGGCATGTTACAGATCCTGTATATACCCCTCCCAGAGACCTCAACATTGGGTGCCGGGACTTGAGGCAGGCACAGACATTTCTTTGATCAGCTTGCCATAACTGGAGTGCAGGCAACACCATGGCACCATCACATGTCTGCAGCCATGGCAAGGACCTGCATTCTGCCTGTAGTTAATGGGGTCTTTTCCAACTGGATCTGGGGGAAAATCCTCACATCAAACGATCACATGGACTCTGGGGACTGATCAGTCACCTAAGGCAGGAAAGCTGTGCTACTTCAGGTCACCATCCACAGTATGTTCAGCTGCACTGATATCTTTAACACTCCCAAGGAAGGAGGTTGAAGTATGTGCCCAGAAAGCACACAACCAGCTGTGAGTTGAAGGTGGTGATGGCTTGCAGGGTACATGGGGGAATCCTTGCTGACTGCTTGACTGCTGCAGGCAACGGGCTAAACCTTTGTGTGTCACAGGGCTGGTTCAGAGTGGTTAACTGGGGCTTACAGCTGGTAATGCAGAAACACTGTGCTTTTCTGGTCCATGAAGGGAGAGGACTTTAGCAGGACAGAAAGTATGCCTGTAGGCCTCCAGCCTCAGCCATCTCCTCCCGCTTCCTCTTTCCCCTACGCATTCCCACTCATTAACAGGATCCATAATTTCTCACAGAAGATAGGTTAAAATACTTTACTTAAAGATGTGTGTATTAGAAAGATACTTTTCTCACACTAAATTATTCAGGTGTGGGTGAGTCGGCCTCTTTCCCAATCCAGCTCTTCTGACATTTTATTTTACCTCTTCTAACGTGTTACATTGCTTTACTACACCAAAGCATTAAGGGTCATACCTCATGCCCAAGTTGAAGACAGACAGATATAACAACTATGTTACTTTGCCATCCTTTAGTCTGCATGATTGAGTGGAATGTCCCTATTCCACGTGTCAGTACATATATGCAGTATGGAGTAATCAGCTTTCTGTTACGTCAATCATTTCCTTTGAGCTTTGCAGGGTAAAGCTTGATTCCCAGCTTCCATGTCACTGAGAAGTACCTCAGCTGAAGTCTCCCAAGCACATCTATACTGTTCCTGAAGTCATGTATGTTAATTCCATAAATTGTAACTCTGGGAGATTGTACATCTTGGTCCAGCCTCAGAAATGCTATTAGAGCAAGTAGAGAAGGGGAACTGGTTGCAGTTTCTGGGAACGAGTTATATCTCACAAATTCACCTTGAAAAAGATGCACACAAATTCATCTTCTCAGCATTGTGGCATGTCTAAACATGCACCCTTAAAAAAAATAGGCCAAAGCCTCTTTTTTTTTTTTTGATGGAAAATACCAGTAATTAAATATAAGGACAGATTTAGACTCATTTTTGCATAAATACAAACCAGTAAGGAGTGAGTGCAATTCAGCAAACCTGAGGAATGGCTGATGTTTTCTCACCTCTCCCAGAGTTTTTCCTGAAGCTTATATTTAAAAGGTAGATCACCAACATAAATATGCTTAGGCCCAGCTTCTTCTACCTAAGCTGTGCTCACACATTTAATTTTTTCTACAATTATTGCTACTTCACAGTTTTTAGCTGCCCTCTTGTCATTCTTTCCATCCACCAGTCTTGCACTGAGATACTCTGTCGTCTTTTACAGGGCTTTTTAAAGAATCTCTCTCTCTGATACTCAATTTTTTAAATGAACCTGCCTTGACAGGTAGGTCATTCATGTGAAAGTTCTTGATTTAAAACATAGTATTTTAAAATTCCTAAAGCCCTAAAATACCTGTTCCTCATTCACCTGGTGAAATCAATCTTGGTGCTCCCTTTAATCCTAGGAATGCCTGTTTATGCCTACAGCATCATCTCCTGCTCCATCTCCTTAGCCTTAGCAGGTACCACTCTTCACGCTCAGGTAGATGTGCCTCATGTTTGACTCTGGGTCTGCAGCAATTCCCTGAGTTGTAAGCATTAAAACTCTCTCATTTGCCTCTCCAGAGGCAGAGACTACAGCTGCAACCAAATCACAGAGGTAGCATCTCCCACCATGACTATCTTCAAAGCAGTTGTCCTTACTGGTCCAGAAGCTTTGGTGGGCTTACAGCTCTGCAGTGTGAGATGTTCAGCAAAAGCAGATCCTAGAGTTTGTTCAAGTTACAATAATGACCCATGAACCCTTAATGGAACAAGATACAGAAATCTTGCCATAAAATGACATTGCCTTAGGACATCCTTCCTTTGCACTCCCCTCCTCCCTACCCTGTCGCTTGTTAGCTAGCTCCTGTGCACACTGGGTCTGTAGGGCACGATGCAGAGGAGACAGCTACAGACACAACGTACAACCTCTTTTGAGGCTCCCAGCAGAACATTCTCCTCTCCTAGAGACCAGTGTCCCTCGTGGTTCCCATAGGTGTGCCATTGGCCTTGCTGCTCCCCAGATCAACACATGAAGCACAAGCCAGCACATCCATAATACCTGAGATGATATCATATGCTGAAATACTTAGCAGAAGATGTTTACACCAACTTCTATAGGAACAGGGATTCAATCTGTCTCACCCTTCAAGTACTTACGGATTTTATTCCACATGTGTACTAGCTTAGCTTGATAACTTTGAAGTCAGGCCAATTCTCTGCCTATCTTTTTTCTGAAAACACCTTAGCAAAAATAACTCTCCATTCTGAAGAACTATTCTTTCAATGGATTTTACATGTCACTTTTGGGATTCCTCTTTAGCTTTGAAAGAAAGTCTCCCAAAATCCAAGAGCAATGCAAACCATACATTACACAGCCATCATTTTATCTTCACTGTATATTTTACTCCCTTTGTTTTCCCCCATTGCCCAAAACAAATCTCATAGCTAAGACTTTTGTCATTACCCATTTCACATTACTGGCATGTACAGTATCTAATGTATTTGTTGGTTTGAATACCTTACACATTTGCAAAGCCAAGATCTGAGTGAGATGTTTATGTAAGGTCACAGGCAGGAAAGAAAAAGATGAGGCATCCTCTTTGATCCAACCACCTTTGTGTCTAGTGACTCATTTCCATGACTCTTTTGCTTTTGTTTGATTTCTTAAATTGTGTGCAAGGTTCAAAGCAGTGGCAATCTTTCCAGAGCAGGGAGTCAGGAGCTCAGAGACTTTGAAACTGTGTAAATACCTGTGTAGACATCATCAATATTTAGCAACCTAAAAACTCAGAACAAGCAGGTTTCTGGCAAAAGCTACTGTTGTGACAATGGAGAAACAAAGAGAGCAAATCTTCTCTGGAGTTACTACCAGCACTCCTAACCCTGCCACAGCACTTCAGCATCACTCAAACAACAGAAGGGGAACAAAAAAACTATCTTTTTTTTTTTTTTTAGGGAGCCTGGAAAGCTTAGAGCAGAGAAAAGGCAGAAGCAAGACTCCAAAAAGTCTTGGAATATAAACTCATCTGAGTCACCATTTGACAGTGTGCCCTTGCCCTGAGCTGACCCCATGGTCCCCCCCAGCTGCAGGCTGTGGGGCTGCATATGTGTGTAAACAGGCAAATACAACGATTTCTGCAAAAAAGGTGCAAGAGCTGTTTAGGCAACCTGAGATGTAAAACCTCTTAACCTGTATCCTGATCTCTGAGGTAGATGTGTAAGGCTGTAGCCTTAAATTTACCCACCTTTTCCCATCATTTGGTATGTATTGCTGGAGTGGTGGATGCTGGTCAGGGAGGAGGGCAGCTGAGGGCCCTGCTGTGATGCCTGGTGACACCAGTACTGCCACGATGCCCTGTAGCTGCAGGCTTGTGCATCACCTGCTTCTTGCAGGGATGTTTGCTACTCAAAGGGAACAGGGAGGGCAGCTACAGCAGCATCTACGCCTCCTCTGCAGAGTAGCATGATGCTGACTGCTTGAGCCAGACTTTCAGCATTTCCCTGCCTGTGTTTTCCTCCCTGTCCTCCTGGATGTGCCCCAAGCAGCCATCTCTGCGACAGCGCTGACCACCCCACTGCTGCTGCCCATGATACCAGTGGTGCACATCTCTTGGCTCTGGTAAGTCCTCCTGCACTTTTGCCTCTGCCCAGCTGAAGAACTCAGCTGTGACACCTTGGCTCACAGTGAGCAGTGACACTGAACTCAATGAGTGCAGAGTGCACAGGGAGGGCACCATGAACAAAGACATCATTTGCTGCGGGCTCTGTCAAATTAAGACTGCTACCTTGCACTTACCAATTCACCAATATGTTGGCTTGACCTTCACAGTGCAATACAACTTCTCCAGAAAGTGATAAAGCCCTCAGATATGGCATTTCATTTATACCAGCCCTGTGCTCCTCAGTGTGCCTGCTATGCACGTTTGTAATTAAGGCACGGTTGTTACTTAGAAGGTGATCTATGAGAAAGCATTTTAAAAAGCAACAATAAAGGATACACAGCCAAATAGGTATGTTTATCTATGAGAAAAGTCCTTGGAATTAAAAGGAGGCTTGAAATAGTATCCTTCATCAAGTCAGACACCTGTCCAGCATGCACAAGGACAGCATGCAGTCAGAAAGTTAGGTGTATTCCTCTTGAGGTTACAACATCAAATCTTAGACTGTGCTCTGCTCCTAAAAGTAGAAGACAACAATTCATCTTCTACCTGGGAAAGTAACCTAAGGCTTGGAAAGGGTGGGTTTTGTCCAATCATTTCAGAATGGGATAACAAGTCATTGCTTTGATGAGTGAATCAGCCAGAGCTGACTCCAGGCTGGCAGGTGCCCTCACCTCAAAGGTAAAGCTCCACCTTTCAGCAGGCTCGTTTCCAACAGCATTTGGGATCAGGGTACATGCAATGCAAAACTTGTCTGTGTAAGCAGAGGGTTGGGGACAATAAATAGCCATTAGGTTGGCATCGCTACTGGGGAGAGGACCCAAGCTGGCCAGGGCAACACTAAGCAGGAAGGAAAGGGCTCCATGCCCCATCCTGCTCCCCACAGCCAAGTTCAGCAAGGCTCGCCCCTGGCTTTCTGCCTACCCTGGCTCCCTTCCACTCCCAGTCTCTCCCCTGCAGCTGGCCCTGGCCCTTGGGTATTGCCATTGCAATACCTCCTTGTGGCTCTTTCCCCAGAGCTTTTCTGTCTTAGGAAAAACTGAACCCTGCCCAGATTGTGTGTCCAGATGGTATTATACAATGCAAACAAACTCTCCTGTCTCAGAGGTTTAAACACTCAATGCTCACATCCTCCCAGAGCTTTCCTGCAAAGGCCAGTGCTCCTGGACCCCTGGACCAGGTTATTCCTGTTCAGTGTGTGCAATGAAATCCCAAATCCCTTTCAATGGGGCTTAGTCCTTGTTTTCTTTGGGAAACCTGACAATTGCAGGTGTAACATGATGTATGATTGCACTAAAATAAAAAAGAATCTAAATATTCCAGAATTCATAGGTTGTTATTTTTCCTTCCAGTACAGCTTTTATCTGAAATTCCTCCCCCCTGGGCTACCAAGAGCATTTATTAATGTGGTGATCCCCGAGGACTCCCACATCTCATGCTACAGCACTTCTTCAGCTTCTGTATGTCTAGTCAAGTACTCGAGCATGAAGGAAACCTGAACTAGTACACGGCCTCATCTTTTTCAGGATTAGGCTGTACAGAGAATAAACAACACTTTGACTGACCATGACACACTATTTGTTTAGCCAATCCATTCTTTCCCCCTGTATGGTTACCAAAAATATGTAAGCACCATTTACAATCTTAGAAAACTACTATATATAACTACACCATGACCTCCTCCTCAGTCACTCTCTTAGGGCAACTACATTTAAATGAGTTGATTTTAACCCCTTTGGAAAATTGTGAAATAACCCAGAAACTTTATTTAAATCCACAAGCTTAAGGGAAAAAAAAAAACCAAAAAAAGGGAAAGAAAAAGACTAACAACCCTTGTGGAGGTGGAAAGCAAAATTTGACAGAAGTTTACTGCACCCCTATGAACCACAGGGCTCTTGTACACTTTTAAATATATTTGTTAAAATAATAAGTAAGTAGTGAACACTGTGTCTACACAAAAGTATGGACACATTGGCATAGAATGATCTGGGTATAAGGCAGAAGGGAGCCTTTTACAGAGTAAAATAAATTATTTGCAAAAGATCTATTTATCTCAAGTGATTTTTGGCAATATCACTGCTGTTGGATGCTCCCATTTATACATTGTAGTCTGTGACCAGTACACAGCTTTAGCCAGCACCACCAGCCAAGGGTGTGAGTGGCTTCTGGATTTGTATTGGTCTTGTAATTTAAAGTGAATCTGTAGGCCTGAGTGAGGTAAATTAAAAACCAGTGAAAATAGGGCCTATTACTGAAGTGGAACACTGACACTGAATTTAAATTGCATCCAGAATGTCTCATCAAGTAATAGGCAATTCATCATATCAAAATTCCTTCAACTGAAAATATTAGTAATTAGGCAAAGGCTGTTAGCAGTCCATAGCAGAAAGAATATTGGTTTTATAAATACCAGCTCCGATTATGCTAACAATAATGCCAGTAGCTATATTTAGTACTGCTTCTGACATGTATTTAAATTTCAGGGCATGCTATACAGGGAGAATTTGTATCATTTCAGTCAGAGGTTATCCTCAATAATAAATCTTTCCCAATTACGGTGTGTTTAAGTTGTCTTTAAATGGTGTACCTCAGGCCTTCTGAGATTACATCAGTGATACTTAAGGTAATATAATGAATTGTTTTTTCATTTATTATCTCATTAAGCTTAAATGAATCGTTAGAAGACATTTTGGTTAGGACACCACTGGCTTTGGGTAATTTCCACCCAGAAGCAGGACCTGTGGTGCCTCTCTTGAGCTGTCACAGGCTCATCCAGCAGACAGTGAGCACTTGGAAAATGCAAGAAATAAAGGTATTCCAAGAAAAATACAACAGAAATCCTTTTTCCTGAGACAGCAGAGGCTGTACAGCGAGTAAGGGTGCAGGCAGACACCCATGGAGTAAATCTCCATGGGTCCATTGCAGTCTTTGATGGGATGGCTCCAACAAAAGGTCTGGCCCCATATCACTGCAGATGAGAAATCGCCAAAATTCAGGACACACTTTTCTTGCAGCATTTATCCTTAGATGTGACCCTGCCAAAATACATTCCTCAATTCCATCTTCAAACATTTTTAGCTTCCATTTTATACTTCTTTGTGCAGCCTTACATGTGGAGTTGAAAGTTGTAATCTGAAGTGACACCTATGCTGCTCAGAATGTTACCTACTTCACTTCTGGTTTTCCCTTCATGAAGAAACCCCCATACAAAGCAGCTCTTGTGGAGAATAAAGCTATCCTCAAGATTTAAAAAAAAAAAAAAAGTGACTAAACTGGGAGGACAGGTTACAAATAACACCACTTTTTATAAGGGATGCGCAAAGGTTTACAACTTAGTGAAATCTTGAGGTGTGATTTGATTATTATTGGACTTCCAAACCTCAACATAACCTTCTTTTTTGTCTCCACTAATAAACAGTAGAGCAAGACCCTTTTCATGTCATCTGTTTCTGAGGCCTTCTTACATTGTCATTTACAAGTACTGCCTTTCATGGCAATCAACCAGCTCCCTCGACTTGTCAATCTTAACATCAGAAGAAAAATTCTTGCAGCGCTATACCAGAGACCCCCTAAACCCAAAATCTCTCAACATGTCATCACCATGATGCAGTCTCATGCACTAACTGCTTCCCACAGCAGAAACATCACATTCTGGGTATCTTACAGCCATATATTTCCTACCCTCTACCCAATGCACTGGATACCCTCCCAAAAATGAGCTCCTCTACACCAGAAGAAGGACACTTCAGATAGCTGACAGAAGACAGAGATACCCGGTTGTCAGTGTGAAATCTATTTCTGCAGGATAGCCACTCCATGTCTGATTTCTCAGCCCTTGGGCCCAAGGAAGTCTTAAAAGTATACTCAAAAGCTGAGTCTGTGAACTGAAATTCATACCTCAAGTGGACATTCAAAATTATGGACTCAGAAAGGAAGGTGGCTTTATGGCTCATGACAATTTTTCTCAATACCAGTAGACCCTTGATATTTCACAGCTACTTATTAATTTTCTTCCTTTGTCCTAGAAGAACTAATGCCTTTTTCACCTCTCCCTCTTCTAATATCCAACTCTAGTACCAAGGACTTTTTTTTCTTTTAAATCATCCAACTATTATAATAATCAACTTAATCTCAAAGTAGTTATAGCTTAAAAATTATTACATCTATGTCAGACTTAAGGGAGACCTCATGGGTCTGAAACCTTGCTTATTTTTTTCCCAATTCTGTCAGATAGCCTAACAAATAATATTACCTTTCTTGGTAAATATTTTACTCTTTTATATCCTCACACCACCCTGGCTATAAGAACAGAGCTTATCATACAAATACTTCAGCTTACAAAAACACCAAATCATGTGTTTCCAAAGCAGTATTCACTTGTTTAAGAAACACCAATGCTTTTTAGCATCTGCATTTACAAAACATAGTATCACACAAAGGAGAACAACTTGAGATCTGCTTGCATCTGGCAAAGGGACGCAAAGCCTAGGGAATACAAGCCATAACTCATTAAAGTTGAGAATCTATAAAACCTCTGTGCTTGCAGTGCTAACTCTTCAAAGGTGGATTTGTTTTGCAGTAGTCTACTTATCTGAAGCAAAATATGCAATTCTTGGGTGAAGTTTAGATAAGAGCGCTTTGTTTCCATGCAGAGGGGAACTCTTACAGCACTGTAAGGTCTGAGACTATCCAAGTCTGTCATTGTCTACCCAGTCTGAGCTGTGACCTACTCCATGTCAGTCCCCTTTAGTTTAATCTGAGGGTGATTTCATGCTTCTAACGTGGCAAATGCATTTAGAGGTGCTGTGTATGAGCTTTTCAGCACAACTTTGGGCACTTCGTACATTTCAGAAAATGTACAAAGGACATTTCAGAAAAATAACGTGGCTGGTGGCTTCTTAAACCCCAGAAGTTTAACCTGCCCCATGCAGGGCTACCAGACTTCCTAGGGGTACAATCAGTGCCCTCCCAGTGCAGCAGCCAGTTGAGAAGCAGAGGCTGTGAAAGGCTCAGCCTCCATGGAGGTCAGTGCACCTTCCCAGGTGACAAGGACAGGCCCTTATGGCCACCAGCTTTGTGACACGCATTCTTTCACCTCCTGAAAAATGTGTGCTCTTTCATTATGTAGATGATGGGATGATGTAGCCAGAGGCTGTTTCCAGGATTTTCCTTTTTGCTTTTAAACTGCAGCTCTTGCCTCCCAGACCTCTGACTGAATGTCATTTGATAACTTTCAGGACACAGTGTCAGAACTTGTCATTTTCCCAAGCTTCAAAAGCAGAGAAATGGAGGGAAAGGGAGCTGTCCACAGGGCCCCGAGGAGTGCCTAGCACATGGGGAAGCTCTAGTAGCTGCTGACACCAGGTAGTAACATGGGAATAAAATGGAGTGATTTAGCTAGGGCAGTAGATAAACAGCATAAATTTTCTTTCTGGGTTGAATCAGAGAGATGCTCTATCAGAAGGTAGATTTTTACTCCATCATTTTCATACTGCATCTGTATCATCTTTCACACCAAGTGAAAATAGATAATGTAGAATGCAAATAGCTCTACAAAATGATGTTGACTGAGGCATTTCAGCTTATGAGCCCAACAATTAACTGTTGCTCCTTTTGTTGAAGATGATGTTATTTTCTGCCTTAGTTTTGACAATTATTTTTCATCACTATAACACAATTCTTTTTATTTACTGACTTGAAACCTTGTGTGAGAAGACTCAACTTGCATTGTTTGTCCTGTACACCTAAACAGGCTAGTTACTTTGTGGAAAACTATTAAATCTCCCTTAATAAACCATACTGACTGAACAGATTTGTGTGCTTTCCTCTGGCACTGTGCACAAAGGGTGTGCTCAGGGGAGATCCCTGATTGTGGCTGCCACAGGATTCTCGCAGGAAAATATAATTTTAATTAAATATTCTTCTCATATAAGCAATCCAGTTAGAAAAAAAATCATAATTAATTCTGATACTTGTAGGTTGCTATGAAAGCCTGATTTAATTTTCTGATTTTAATATAAATCAAGAAAATACCACAGTTTAACCACATTAAATCCCTATCTCTGTCCCTTCAATATTTAAAGAACAGACTTCTCAGTATCTGCCAGGCTCTGAAGACTTCTTGAAAACTCACTGACCAGGGCTAGCTGTGTTATGTGGGCATAGTTCTGGTGTGTCACATCATTCAGAAACCTTTCCACCTCACATAGCCACACTTGTACGTTTTATATGTAGGACTTAAAAGGACAGTTTGTTATATTGACACTATTTTTCTAGTTTTTTTGCAGCATTGCTAAAAAACCCCAAAACTCAATAAGCAAACAACAAAACCCAATGCTACCGATCTGTGAATGCTTGCAAGAAGTCACTTAATGCTCACCAGCTGCAACCATGAGCATCAAATGAATCTCATGGAGATTTTGAAACCTAGGAAGACTTATGCAAGACTTACTCAAGCCGCATATATTGTCAATATTTACCGACGTCGTACCAGTTGTCAGAGCAGAGCAGAGTCTCTCCCACCGGACAGATCACAGAATCGCACAGAATCACAGAGTTGTAGGGGTTGGAAAGGACCTCCAGAGATCATCGGGACCAACCCCCTACCAAAGCAGGCTCCCTAGGACATATCACTCAGATAGGCGTCCAGACGGGTCTTGAATATCTCCAGAGAAGGAGACTCTACCACCTCCCTGGGCAACCTGTCCCAGGGCTCTGTCACCCTCACTGTGAAAAAGTTCCTCTGCATGTTGGTGCGGAACTTCCTGTGCTCCAATTTGCAGCCATTGCCCCTTGTCCTGTCTCCACAGACCACTGAAAAGGGGCTGGCTGATTCCCCCTGCACCCTATATTTAGGATATTTATAAACATTGATTAGATCCCCCTTCAGTCTTCTTAAAGATTTTAAAAGCATTTTTAAAAGCTCCAAGACTTTAAAGCATTTACTTAATTATCAATTCCAAATGTATAATTTCTTACAATAAAGCATATGTGGACTAGTGAACCTAAAGCCATGAACAAGAGACGGAGTAATTGCCTAGCTCCTCAGCTTGCCATTGATTCAACAATTCATTTATTTTTCATGCTTACAAAGTGGAGGAAAAAGAACATAGGCTAGGTTGAATAAAATCCTCAGGAATTTAAATAAGTTTCTTTCCAGTAGAAAATAGTGTTTTCTTTTTTTCAGGCTTTTGACCGCTTCCACTGAAATCCAATGTAGCCCATTATACCATAATGTTTTTTAGAAACATTATCTGCCTAACTAAACTGAAACAGCACAATCAGTCTATTTTGCTAAGACTTCCAGAAAATAAAGGCAATTTAAAATAAATAAATAAATAAATGCTATCAGTGATATCCATGGCTTGGATAAACTGTCCAAGACCCTTTTTTCCTAATCACCTTTCCTGAAATAATCTTTCAGCTGGTGGCTCGTGATATGATTCAGGGGAAGAATGTCAGTGGCGATTTTGCAAACACAGGATGACAGAGCAGAAGGTAAGACTGAGAGATTACACTGTCGCAGAGCACTGTTGTTATGCAGAAGTTAATAAAGCGCGTCTGCCACTTCACTTAGTATCAATAACATTCTGTGGTTATTACTAGAGATTTTGAGCCACTTACTGTTCAATAAACTTCATATAACCACTCTGATTTTCACAGCACGATCTATACTCTAGAACAGAATTTGGAGATTATATGTTGTTATGGATTTTTGAAATAGAAGTCACTGGTTTTGTGTTGACACACGGTATTTGCTTTAAATTAAGTTAATGTGAGAAGCAGTCAGGGAGCATTAGAAATACAGCAAACACAGATCATGTACTCACACATTCCCTGAGGATGCACACAGCTCAGCTGCAAGCTGGGAAGATGCACGTAAAGCCGGTGAGGGCATACAAACAAGACACAAAAGCATCCAGGGGGGTGGATGGCAGAAATACCCCATGTTGCAGGATATGCCCAACCAGAAAAAAAAGTGGCAAGTGGCACCAGTGAGTATGTAGACTCCTGAAGGAAATAAATCATTGCCACAGGGCTGAAAGGGAGATGTAAGGATTCATGATGAAACAAGGAAAATCTGGAGTTCTGTGAATTTGTCAGAGAGACCATTCCTTTGGATGCTGATGTCCCAGGCCACCCATAGCAGCTCTTCCCAAAGTTATGCAAACCAGGGAGAGGGGAAGTATGGTAACAGTGGAGTACACTAATCCATTGTACATGCATGCAGGTATCATTAGACACACAGTACCCGCACATAGTGGTTACCATGGGCTGAAATCTCTCATTCTCAACTTAGCCTATGGCAGGAGGAGTTCATTTTTTTTTGCATACCTCCAGTGAATATACTTCTGACAGTGACAATCCCTTCCAGACCATCAAACCCACAGCACAGGATGCAAAACAAATGTGTACTGATGTGGCTCATCCCCTTTAATTGTGAATTGAACAGGGTTTGAGTGACCACACAGAATTAACCATACCTTTGTGACTTTGGTGCCCATCTCTCACACGTCTTAACTATGTTCCCCTTTGCCCTTCACCCACAGTTTCCATTACTTTTTCTGATTCCTATTTTTTTCTGGAAGGAAGGTGGGTATTGTGAGATGGGTGGGTATCACCTAAATGGGTGATATGTGAGATAAGCATGAAACCTCTTATAAATTACAAACTGCTGATATTTAAGAAGTTGGTTTTAATTTTGATGGGAGTTGAGTTTTTGCTTCCTTCCTCTTTCAAACTGAAGAGGAAGGCCATGTGATCTAAAATAACTACAATTTTTACTAGTTCTCCTTTGAATTTAAACTGAACTTTTTGTTTCTTCAGGTCTGATCCCTGCATTTCCAAAATGTCACAGTCATTTTGTTACAATGACTCCCAGTGACTTGTAGATGGGTCCTACTGCTAACATGCAAAGTGTTACATTGAGAAATTATCAAAAGTCACATTTCTGCATCTCTTGAGACTGTGAAAAATACTCTTTGAAGAACTATAAACCTACTTGATTTTCAAAACAGTTACAGAAAACTGTAACAAATATAAAATAGATCACAAGCTAAGTTCTCTAGGTTTTTATTGTTCGCTCCCCAATAGGCTACGAGTCATAATTTCCAAAGACAATATGCACATCCCTAAGGGATGACATCAATTCTTCTGAAGGAAAATCCATGAGTGTCTACTGAGTTATGAAAATATATTGAGCAATCAAAATGTAGCCCCACAAATTATCAAGGGCAAATAGGTATAGAGGTCACTTTGGTGGCTTTTCTCTATTCACATGAAATTCTTACTCTAAATTAGATTCCCACAATGTCAGCTGTGAACCATTCAAAGATACAAAATAAATGTGTTTATATAAATAATTACACTTTGAAAAATTAATGCAATTTTAAAGATGGAAATCATAACCAGCAAACAAGCTGCTGAAGTCAAAATTAAGGTTTCCAAGGCAACCCAGGCTACCTTTTTATTCCATACCACTGGGGGGGAGTCCTTCTGGAAGAAGGATGCAGCAACACTGAGGCTGAAAGCCAAGACACCAGAGAGATGAGTGAGGGGCCCCACCCCTGAGCCCCTCAACTCACTGGCAGAGATTCCAAGCTCTGTGACACATAGACATGTAAAAATTACAAGATTCACATAAATAATTAAAGATGATAAATTTGGTTTATCTTTTTGTATAAATAGTTCCCTGCCATTCTTTCAGTTCAGAGCAATGATTCTTCTTGTTAAACGATTAACTGTGTTAGTAGTTTAATTAAAACAAAGACAGGTTTATAGTTTTAATATTATGTGAAATTTGCTGGTGAATTTCTCCATGTATTATACCATGGGGTCCACTTTCCTTTCACTGTTTAATAAAAAAAAATAAATTATTGTAAAGAAAACAGGTAGATGCTAAATTTTTCAAACAACAGACTTTTGCCTCTTTCTCCTCACAGTTTCTTTAAAAGATTATCATTGATAAACTGTCTGCTGTTACCAGTAAAGGGACTGTGGAGTGTTTCTTGCAAAACACCAGAAAACAGGAGCCTCATAGGCAGCAATACCAAACCCCAACCCAAACCTACAGGGAAATACAAGCCTTAAAGAGCAGAAGAGTAACATAAGAGGCCTGTGGGCAGTGAGAATGCCTGCATGTATCATCCCTAGTCTTTGGGAAGCAGTACTGGTTTCTGTTCCCTTTGAATTTTTCTTCCTAAATGCCTTACAGGAGGCCAGTCATTATGGGAATATAACTCTGGCTTGCTTTGAAAATTGTGAAAATAAAGTTAATAACAATGCGAGCTTCGTTCTAGCTTTCAGCAGTGGGTTAAAAGGATTGCTGCTTTTTCAAAACATTTATTCTGTGTGCTCTGAAACACAGCTAGATAAAAAATACGGTATCAGGGAAGAATCAATTATTTACTACATAATCTTGAACAAATCTCTTAAAAATTTTTCGAGCATAGAAATAACTCATGTGTGACAAAATCAAAGCAGGGTCTCTAAGACGTACAGATAGGGAATGCACGGCAAGAGAAATGACATTTCCCAAGTCTGGATTTCATACCTCTTAGGTTTTGCAATATTCACAGCCTAGGGACTACTAAGAAAAGGTGTTCTTTTAACAGTCCTGGTTTTAAACAGCTCTCAAATATTACATTCTGCTGTGAAATCCCCTTTCTGTCTTCCATGGGGAGAAAAATATCCCAGTTCAATACTTGGGATCCTTGGTAGGGTTCTCACCACACTGTGCTTGCACTGCAACAGCTAGGCTTTGAAAGCCAACCTGTCCCAAGCACAACGTGTAAAGTATACCCAGGTCCCTGTGGGCTGTTCTTTGGAGCTGAAAACCAGGGAAAGAAACAGAGAAAAGCATCTGGGTTGAACCACAGAGCGAGGCTAGTGCAATGTGTATTACTGGTGATCTGCATTTCAAGGCAGAAGATTCAGTGGGTTACAAAGCTGGCAAGCCCCTCTTCAATCCCCGAAGCCAAAGAGAAGCTGTCCTGTTCAAAGCCCAGCATGATCTTGTGAGATAAACACATTTCCCCAACAACTGTTTTCTTTTTATCACTTGAAAAGTCAATTGAAAAATCTCCAGAGGATGTGATACCAGTGTTACTTCCCCATATCATGGATTGATGGGCAGGAGGTTATGAAGGACTGCTGTAGCCTAGCTATGTGTGTCTAGGCATGGTTACTTGCATACCAGGGGCAGTCTGTCAGAGGGACAGTCATCTCTTCTCTACAACATCTCCTCAACTAGAAAAGGGCATATATGGGCCAAGTTGTCAGTGCTACTGAGGATGAGCAGACACCTTCTATGAAATAACCCCATTTAAAAAATAAATGAAAAAATCTTCCTTCAATAAAGCTTTCATAACTACTATATTGGATTCCTTTGTTTATTTTAAGCTAAAAGGTTTCAGTGTTTTACTTTATCTCAGCAGTGCTGCCTCCCCGCAGCCCACAGGCTGGATTATACTCAGGAAGTAAATCCAAGCTGGGCAGAGAGAAATAGCTTCACACAGCATGCTGCTCTGTGCAGACCCCCAGTGTTTTCCTGCAGATGCCAGAAAACACATTTCTACTGGCACTCAGCGGGCTGAGAGGGTTGACCACTGCTATTGGGAGACTGGTAGTCAATGTGGCAGGGGATTAAAGGATGAGAAAGGACAAGGGAGCTTAGTGCCAGTCTGGAAAGTGACCTGGCATCCAATCCAAACATTTTACGGGTGTTGCTATTTGCCCTTCTCTCTTCCTCTAAACAATCAACCTGAAGCCTTCTCTGGCAGTGTTGCTCAATGTCTGTGAAGAGGTCAGTGAGAAGTGTCCTTCCAGGAAACGATAAGAGTGTCAGTCATACAAAGTTCTCCTGCATTTGTGTTTGGAGCTGACTATTCATTGTGTATCCATAACAGAGCTGGGGAGCAGACAGTGAATAAGGACTGAGGCCACACTTTACACAAAGAAACTGCCATAAAATGAATAACTCTTCTGTCTTCGAAAGCTTAAGGTGTTTTTACTGAAGTGTTTGGGGTTTTTTGTGTACAGCTATAAGTATTCTCCTATCTACAATTTGTGTGATGATAAGCAGTGGCACATCTGAACAAGCAGGCGTGTAGTCTGCCTAAGACCTGGAGATATGCATCTTTTAAAAATTGCCTCTACTCCATACTGTTTTCATCTCTTGAAATGCGATTTTCATTAATAGATAGTGGCTGGATTAAATGCTGCACTCTCAGTTTTTCTTCTGGAGTATCAAATGTGAAGCATATTTAATGTGACAAAAAATTCACATCTTTATCAATATTTTATTAGTAGTGGAATGTGTCTTCCTCAATGCCTCTTGGCAATATTAATTTACTATACCCTTCACAGTTAAAGGAAATCACCTGCTGTTTTGTATCAATGCAAAGAGGGAAACAGAATTCTTCAAACACTCATTATCAGTTCCACTTCATAAAGGACATCGTTTGTTTGATTCCCTTATTAGATTGCTCTTTTCTTTGTTATACAGAAAAAAAAGCACCCAACAACAACAATAAATCTCTTTAATTGTGTGAAAGGCTTTCATGTACTTTTTGTGTATACAGGCAGAGACAGATCTTGTACCTCTTAGTGTTTTTCTCATTTAAGTACATTAATATTTTCAAAGGTGATAAATAAAATCCTGTTTTCAAAGCCTTATGGCTAAAATACTAGTCTAATTTAGAAGATTAAAAAAAAAAGATTGAAATGGAGCTGCAGAGCTGAAGAAGAAGGTTATAAAATGTGTCTCATATTGGAATTCCTTTTAGTGTGGCAGTAGGAACAACACATATTTTGTGACCTTCCTTGGCGACCGGTTCATGCAATTTGGTAGAGGATATCATTGTAGTAATTACACATGGGTTCCCTGCTGCCGTAGTTATCCACAGTGTTGTGGGGCTCTGAGGAGCAGTGTTTCATCGTGATGGATTGCTATGGAAAATTGCCCATGCTAGAAAGTAAGCTGTCTGACAAAAAAAAGAGGGAATCATACAATTGCTTCCTTGGCCATAGCTTCAGGGATTGGGTTCACAAATATGAAGTGTTTTTTGATGACTGGAAAACGATGCCTCATATAATATTGTTTTACTTTGATTCTCATCAGCCACTTTGTTTTATTTGAATGCCAAATTCCCTGGATGAAGTTATAAATAAATAATACTATTTACATGGGAGGTCCATTTTTCTCCAGTCTTTTGAGAATACCACACATGACCCTGCAGGTCGGCTAAGCTTGGATGCCTGCAGCAGACCAGGGTGCTAAATATGACCTGCACTCTGATGTCACCCCAGAACTGACTGCTTTTCAAGTACAGAGAGAAAGGCTTCCTAACAATGTGGAGATAGACAATTCCCTTTTATTTTCTGATTATTACAGGTTGATGTGCAGCTAAGCCACTATATTAAGTACATTTTTTTTCTAATGCCACTTTCCTTAGAGAGACCGTGATTATCCTTTCACAATAATGAGCTGCATACAGTGAGCAATATTTTTCTTATTACTTATTTTTATCTGTGAGCTCAACTTCTTTCTACCTTAGAGAGGCACAGCCCTTTTCCAGCCAGGATTACAAAGTCTCAACATGAATCTTTTTTATATTTATTTTTTTTTTAACTACAAAAATGAGACTTTAGAGAAAGCAACATCTTTGAGGAAATTAACAGCACATCATCAGTCAACAGACTGTTTAGGTTGCAAAATGGACAACACGATAGAAAAGGTGGTTAAGGGGACTTTGTGGTTTATTGCTTTAGCCCTTAAACTGAGCCCAAAGGACATATCCAAACCTGGTGGAGAAAGAAAACGAGAGTTTGTAAAGCTGAGAGAAAACTCTAAGAAAAATGTGTCTTATGATTTTTCTGTTACATTGATCAGAAATGGCTTATACTGAGTACTGTGCAGAAGGACTGCTGCACAAATGTCTGGAGTTAGAAACCCTTAATCCAGCAATTCACAGAGAATTAAGAAAATGCACATATGGATAATGCTGATTGTGAATTTGTAAGAGTGTTTGCACAAGAAAAAGGCAGTATCTCACCAGGGACTGGAAATCTGCACAAGAAAGACAAGGAATAGCTGGAAGGGATGAGTTTAATGTGTAAGTAATTTCTTTGGGAAGTAACTAGAGTCAGTTAAATGAAATTGAAGATCAACGGCAAGAATAAACAAAGAAATACTGTGAGTAGATATCAGATAATTTATTTGAGATATGACTGAGGCCAGTCAGTGGTTTGTCTAAGAGCTCTACAGGTGCAGCCAATGCTAGTCCAAGTGAGGATACATCTAGGAAAGTCATTAGGAGGAAGGTAACAGATTTGCTGAGATTCTCAGCCAGTTCTCAGGCAATTAATAATTGAAGGGCAGTTGGGTATACGTATCCACTGAATTTTAAACAATTACCAGTGTAGAAGAGGTAGACAGACAATTACATTTTAATAATCCCTCTTAGCTTTTCTCTTCAGAATGTGACTTTGCAGAATAGTTTCTGCTTTTCTATATGTGCGTGCATGCCAGTTGCATGTGATGTGTGTACTCAATATTGAGCAGATGGGAGCTGTGTGTACCTAAATAGGCACTACAATTTGAGTGTTACTAAAAGACAAGGTATACCTAAAAGCTAATAAGAAAAATTACTTTGGAAAGAAGTAGTAGAGAAAAAAGAGAAAAATCTTCAAGAAAATGGAGATTCACAGAACCAAAAAGCTGCTGAAATCAAGGAAATTCACAAATGAATGCATCGTGGCCAATTAGACATGATGCAAAAATCTTCAGCCAGTGTAAGTATTCATGTGCAATGCATTTCAGTTGAATGGATTCATTCATTCCTTTGTGCATTTACTTCTCTCCTGTACTCAATGAAAATTATACCCAGGAGAAATTAAACACCAGTATGTCAACATTAAGATTGTGCAGGCCAAAATATGTTCTCTGTAAACCAAGATTATGCCTACTTAAAAAACGAACATCAAGAGTTTCCTAACCCTTCTGCAGAATTGTTTGTTATACAAACCTATCTGCTTTACTAAGCTAGGACACTAAAATGTCATAAACACCAGCTTGGGGCAGCTCAAAAAGCTGTCATGGAGATTTTTTTTTTTCCTCTGGGCCAATTAAAACTATCCTGGGATATCATTTCATGTGTCCATGACTCCATACAGACCCACACTTGCCTTAGATGGTGGCTCTGTGAGGAAAATCAATGTACACGTAATGGCATACAATTTAGGTTCTTTATAGCTTTTCATCAGATTTTGTACTTATGATCCAAGTGATGTGCCACACATTTTCAGTAGTATTTGTTGCAGGCATCAGAAATTATTTGGAGCATACAAACAGGAGGGGAATCAACTTTTTAAAAGGGCAGATAATGGCAGGACAAGGGGGAATGGTTTAAAGCTGAAGGAGGGAAGGTTTAGATTGGATATTAGGGGGAAGTTTTTTACGGAAAGAGTGGTGAGGTCCTGGAACGGGCTGCCCAGAGAGGTGGTGGATGCCCCATCCCTGGAAGTGTTCATGGCCAGGTTGGATGGGGCCCTGGGCAACCTTGTGTAGATCCAGGCCTGAGGTTGGTGGCCCTGCCTGTGGCAGGGGGGTTGGAGCTTTATGATCCTCGGGGTCCCTTCCAACCCTTGCCATTCTATGATTCTATGATTCTATGATTTGCTAATAACAGTCACGAATACATTGAATGGAAGAACTATTTATATTCTCTGTGCTACAGCGGTTGAGAACCACTGAAAGAGCTGTTTGGTAAGACTGTCCAGAAGAAGTTCTCTGCCCCCTGAACCAACAAAATGAAACAGTAAGACATCTAAAAGGAATTAGTAATCATGATTTGGAGTAAAGCCCCTTGGGAAGCATTAGGAAGTACAACCCTGATTTTTGCCTGTTTTATATGGTGTGACGCGTACTCAGTGACGAATATGACTGGGGCACCCAGTGAACATATTTATGAATGAGGAAGAAAGAGGAAACGTGTTGAGGTTGTGGGAAAGATCTCCATCTCTGTTGTTTTAAAAAGTATCAGAGCTAAGTGAGATTGCTGGTTGCGTGCTTCGTGAGGGCTTCTCGGTGTACAGAGGAACCCTTTCAAGCATGAAAAAGCAGCCGGGAAATGCTGGCCTTGATGGAATAACTCACCACTCCAATATTAAACATGTGTGAATTATTTAGCCTGTCCCTTACACAGATTTTCAGTTGAGAAGAAAACAATAAAAAATCACCAGCAACTAGTTAGTCACCATTAAACGCATCTATATGTAATCCTAATACCTGAATGTAATTAAAGAAGAATATTCTTTGCTTTATCTAACACTTTACTCCATGTGTGTTGGTGCTGCTAGCAATGGTGTCATTGTGTCTCTCTAAATATTTCCATAATAAAGCAAATTTGACTAATAGAGGTACAACTCAAGCCTAAGATAATCTCCTTAGACTAAGTGGAGATACATAACCTTATCCACATAGCACTGGAGAAAAGTAAATACACAACAGTTTTCAGACCTTTTCCTTTGCTTTAAAAGCCACCGTGTGATGCACAGATGCACATGAATTTTCTTTAGTCCAACAATTAATGTTGTGGGTGGAGAGAGAGCTCGGAGGTCCACTGATTTCCTGTCCAGGGAAAAGATGGGCAGGAAAAGGGCACAGCCTGCTGCAGGGAAGAGGGCAAGGGCTGCCCTCAAAGCAATGGTATGTTCAGGTAAATGCACAAAGATGTGGTCACTAGATGCCCTGGCAGAAAGACCATAAGCCATGTGGAAGAAAATGAGCAGATGTTCAGTGTGATATTTACTCTGATTTGCAGTTGTTTCTTTCTGCCCCGGTCTATGCTAGACCCTGTACAAAGTTAACAAATGTCTACCAAAGGAATTGTAACTATTTAGTATGATAAATTCTGTAAGTCTTTGTATATACCAAATTTATACATATTTACATCAAAAATTCCAGGGCTAGAAATTAATTTCCCTCATACATACTCTAGCTATCTGTATAAAGTGCTGGGTCTCACATCCCACCCACTCTGCTTCCCCCTCGCCCCCCCTTCTGATGATCTAGGACATCATAACAATCTCTTTTGCCTAATAATTTAATTGCCTGTACAAAGTCACTGCTAATAATGTTTCCTAATACCTGATTCCTTTTCAGTTCAGTCCTTGCATGACCACTTTCGTCATCGATCTTAGCTAGTACTGCTGAAGCAGTTTCAGGCTGCAATTGCATTGCCTTGTGTCTTCAAAGGCCTCAGAAGATAGGGATGTGCTAAACTCCATCAATCTCCCTCCTTGGATCACCCCCTGTCAAACCTCTTAGGTATGTGTTTGCTCTGCTTTGAGTTCTACCACACATCTTTTAAAAGAGAGACAAAAACAACTACCACCAAGGAGGAGCTCAGAACTGCATGATCTGGTTTGCATGTTGATCCAAACGGGCTGCGTTAAAAGGGGATGGGTTATTTCCTTTGTTATAGTGACAACTTGCTCTTAATTGTACAGAAGAGTATTCCTTTCTTTTTCAAAGACCCTAACACTATCAGTTTACACCTAATGTACTGCTGCCAATATTATTTGCAGTAACATCATAACATCCACTAACTGTTTTACAGGCCAATATGACCAGAAGCAACCACTTGTTATAAATTACTCCTAAAAGTTATCTCCAAAAACATTAACTTCAGGAGAAATGAATGCATTTCTCTACATTAAAGACTAAAAAATAGCAGTCTTGTCTATCATTTCTTTGTGCTGCTTTCAGCCAGAAGTGCTGTGGAAAGTGTGGTTGCCCAATTGTGCAAGGCACTGTTTAATATATCTGCCCATAGAGTCACACAAGTCCACAATTTCAGTCCTCCCTTCAGGCTTCTGAGGCATGAGGTGGAGAACTTGGCAAAGAAATGCTTCTGCAGTGATCAAAGCAAACTGCATACCAACTTGTGAACATCATAAAATAAAGAAATTGAAATATAAACCCCATCGTTAATAAAAATAAGTAACAAAAATACAGATAGAAGATTAAATAAGAAAAAGAAAGGATGTGTTGAGTTTTGGGTTATTTTTTTGTTCCTATCTCTCCAATTCCATAGTATTTATTGAAATTGAGGTATGTCTATGTGTGTATACCTACATAAGGAGTGACTTCTTAGTCTTTTGTAGCAGCAGCACTAGGTTGAGGTTGCAGCAGTACCCACGGAGGAGAGGCCCTAAGAAGGCAGTGACTTCATGGGTTGTTGGGTGTTTTCATTTCCAGCATCTGCTCCAGGCATAAACAGAACACGGAGCAAAAAGGGAGCTGATGCAGCCATGTAGGTGAGAAGAGCTGACCATGGCTGCTCTGGAGTCAGTGACGATCATCACAATTATACTGCTGCGAGGTGGGCTTTGGACAAACTATGATGGGTCTTCAAAATTGAGTGGGAGAGGCAGGCATTTGATGTGAAGGGGAGAGCATAGCATCGGGTGACATTGATGGACCATGGGGGATGGATCAGGGGAGTCTTTGTGAGATAAATTCTCCATCCACAGCACTGGAACCCCCTCTGGGAGTACCAAGTTTCTCCACATTGTAGCATCCCTCTATTGTTATTCTGTGTGATTTAAACACTCCTGTATTTATTTTCCATGCCTGAATCACACACCATAGCCCAGTTCACAGCCACAACACAAAGACAGCACATCTGCTTTGCAGACCACTCACTGGAACAGCACACATCATGAGCAGATGAACAGCTCTTGACTAATTTCCCGGATGTCCCAGGGAACTTAGGCTTTAGGAGGGAGGAGGGGCTGCTGCAAAAGGAGGTCTTCTGTACACCAACTCTGATTACCCTGAAAGAGCACAGCAGTTGTCAGCAGAGTTAACAGGGATAAGAAGGTAACTCTGATGTCTGCACTAGGATGGCCACTTCTACAGGGAGCAACCTAAAATACCAGACCTAAGCCCAGGCCATCTCTGCTCTTCCCTAAAGCAACACAAATCCACACAAAAGGGGTGACGCCAAAAAACAGTCAGATAATGGAAAACCACACATCTTTGCTAGCTCAACTTTGGAACTTCTTTTTAGGCTTTGCATTCATTCTTACCACCCCCACTATACTTGTAACAGGTATATTGATTCAATTCTTTATTGGAAAATAAACAAATTCATCCACGCTATTTAGTTAAATTAGGGTTTAAGAGCAGGAGGCCAAAAAAGGAGGCAGGCATCTTAGTATCTCCATTCTCCACAAGTGGATTAACAAGAACTGAAGTGATCACTACTTTTTCAGTCCAGACTGTAACAAAACGCTGATGTGTTTGTCCAGGTGTGAGTCTCAGCCATCTCTACAGCTCTACAGCTACGTCTAATGTAGCAATTATAAAAAGTGGTCTGTAAACTGTTGAGGCTGCAGGTAATACCAAACAGGGAAGAAACGGAAAATGCCAATTAATTTCAAGGATGTGTTCAGTTCCTGTATTTGCCTGGTATGAAAAATGATTAATGTACTTCTAAAGTAGTACCTCCTCTTGAAAGCATGACAACCATCAGCAATTGTTGAAGAGCTCTTGGTATGACTTCAAATGTCCAGCCAGGGCAAAGTTTTACTTGAGACTAAAGTAGCAATTCAAAATATAGCATACTAAATTCACATCAGCCATCAGTATTCCAGCTTAATTTCTAACTGTTCTATTCTTTCAGCACTGAAAAGATTATATGCTGCAACTATCCATGAAATTTAATCTCCCTACAAAATGCAGTGTTATTAGAAAAATGAGCCTGAGGTATTCTAATGCAATTACACAAGGAATAGCTCAGTGCTGAAAAATTGTAATGTATCAGAAAATAAGCAAGGAAAGAAAAATACTGGATTGTCAGTTGCAGCAGGCTGAGATGTCTTTTCCTTATGGACCAGATACTTTTATCTTTGCTCAGACAATGAAACACTTTATCCACTGACTTTACTGGAATGATTAAAGGACCAAGGTACCATTTGACTGGAGAAATGGTGTCGGAACTGTATGCTCTGGGAAGCAAAACCCATTAAAATAACATGAAATTCAGCCGTGGTATAGGATGAACCGCTTCACAGGATGAATGAAATCATTATGCAATGGCTACGCATTGTTACTTCCAAGTTCTTCACAAAATGCCTCAGAAGCAGCGTGTTAATACTCCCCAAACTTCTTCCCTCCGCAAAGATGTCAGACACTCAGATCTTTTGCCTGCCTTTAAAGGATCTACATGGCAAGGTAGTGTTAGCCGCTGTCACGCAGAAATATTATGAATAAACCCTTAAGCGAAGAGTAGAAATATACCCTTCTGATTTCAGTACGCCTAAATCTAAATACACCTTTATAAGCAAATGAAATATTTTCATAGCCCTTGTATCTTTTCCTTCCAAAATGTCTCTAGGAACCATTTAATAATAGGGATCTGATACTTAGTACTCCTGTTAAGTATTTAGGGACTCTAGTGACAAGGCCAGTGTTTACACAGCAGAATCCTTGAGCCTTTATGTATCACGCAAGATGTCTTTGAAAGCCTGCAAAAACTGAGGTATATGCTTAATTTTGCTATTAGGAGTCTACCCGCTGGTACCAAAGTTAAACACATAGATTAATATCTGAAGGATCAATTAATACCTGAAGGATCAAGGCTGATAGCCTTGGTTCCCTGCAGTTAGGTACAGAACATTAATAAATTCAAAGATGTCAAAATCCTTTCTTAAAATACCTTTACATTTACAAATAGAACGATGGAAAATTGGAAATGGGAAGAACCTGATCCACCTCCTGCAGAAAGACAGAGCCAGCTGCAGGCACATCATTCTTCAACACCTCCCTCAGACAACAAAGCTTCCACTACCTGATCACCCCTGCTTACAACATCCGTTATTTATAAATATGTCTTTTAATGTCTCACCTGAGTGGTTCTGTAATTTTCAGACATTATCCCTTGTTTTATCCTCCCTGGGCATTAAGAACAGACTACTACTTTTTGCAACAGCTTTTATGATTTGAAGACTTACTCTATCTGATCAGACTTTCTCCTTAGGCTGAAGAAACCCATTCTTGTCAAATTGACAGCAATATTTAATCATAAGGAATGTTTTTTTCTGCTTTTCTCTTCCCCCTTTTTCTGCACAACATAGCTTTTCTTATTCCAGCTATTGCACCAACCTTACCAGCTTTTTTATTTTTTCTCTCCTTCTGCCAATCTCTTTTTTTGCTTTTACCTCCTCTTTCAGTGAAATTAATAGTGATGAAGAAAAAACACGTGGAATCCAAAAGTCAAAAAAGAAAAGATTGAGAACTTCTGCCAAAAATTATTCCTTTTTTTTCCCCTTTGAAAATGTGAAACTACAATTATTTTCAAATATTGTGGAAAAAAACCAGCAGCAGTTTCCTGCCATCTTAACATACTAGTTGGACATACACAGCAGCATCTTAAAAGATTGTTATGAATGTGCTACTATTTCTACTCAGTGCAAAAATAAGAGAGGGGATACAGCTACAATTATGATGACACATTTGTAATTCTGAAAAGAAAATTGTGTAAGTGTAGGCAGCTTCCATTACTTGAGCAAGTTGAGATGAATGAAAGCACTGATGAAATAATCTTGACTATTATATATGGGTAAAAATGAAATCAGGAGAATGAGAATCTCTGTTTGCTCAGTGCTGCTCAGATGTTCCTGTGCTGCTTTAAAATATTCTGGCCTGACTATGTTTGTCATACCTTAGTGGGAACATGCAGCAAAATACAGGGACTGACTGAAGAATCTGCATATTGAAATTCAGTGTCCCAATAGGGCAAGCAAGTGTAACACATAATCCCATTCACAGGCTGAACAACTCCCATCTTAAAAGTTGTGGGGTTTTTTTAGCTACTTCTACAGAGAAGCTCATAATGAACCTCCCTCTTCCTATGTTAACAACCTGATTTCTAAACATATTAAGATTTCAGGTCTAAATATCTTCATAGCCATATGTACCATATGTTTTCATGCCATCACTGTCCTTTGTGGTGGTTTGGCCCTGGCTGGAGGCCAGACGCCCACCAAAGTCACTCTATCACTCTTGTTTTCAGCTGGACAAGTGAGAAAATAGATATTGAGAGGCTTAGGAGTTGAGATAAGGACAGGGAGAGATCATTCTACAATTTACATCATAGGCAAAACAGACTCAGCACAGAATAAAGGAATGAAGACTCTAATTTAGGACACTACACCACACAGCATGTGAATCCAGAGTTGGATAATGAGAAGTGTGACCAGATCTTAAAGCACCTCCCCCACCCCTCCCTTCTTAGCAGACTTCACTTTAGTCATAATTTTGCTCCCTTTTTCCCCCACATTGTGGCACAGGGAGGAGCAGGGACTGGGGAATGGGGATTTGTCAGTTCCTCACAAGTTAGTTTCCTTCTTGGCCGGGGGGGGCATTCCTCACACCCTTCCCCTGCTCCAGCATGGAGTCCCACCCATGGGAGGCAGTCCTTCATGAGCTCCTCCAGCGTTAGTCCTTGCCATGCAAACCCTGACATCTTTCATTTAAATTGTTCTTTTTCATCACTTGTATACTCCCACCCCAATGCTCCCACACAACACTTTTCAGTGCCTAACAAGCCAAATCTTTAAGTCTCAGCTTACATTTTAGGCTTTTTATCCCCCGATGGATAATCATTAAGTAACTTTTTTTTGCATCTTTGGGGTGAAGCACACATTCATGCTGGGGAGAAGAAAATCAAGCCCAGAGAGGACTGCCTGTCCCTTCTCTCCAGCTACCAGCTCATGTGCTCAGCTGTAGCTGCAGTGTGCCCTTGCAGTATCTGCACACAAATGATGGTGAAATGAAATAAACACATTATAATGAATAACCCATCACTGATCACTAAATGGCCACTTGTATGCATTTATAGGCTACATCTCCTCTGGGCTTTCACTTTGCCAACTAGACAAGTGTTGTAGTTTTGCGTGGCTGGTTTCTGGTGGAGGAAGGGGACTGCAGGGGTGCCTTCTGCAAGAAGCAGCCAGAAGCTCTCTGCAGGCCCGACAGAGCAAACACCAGCCAGCTCAAGACTGGAGTCGTTGCTGACCAAGGCCGAGCCCATCAGCGATGGTCACAGAGCCTCTGGGAATCACATTTAAGAGGAAATAATGCAAGCAGCTGCTTTATACCTTCAGAGACTCACATTGGCGAAGTTCATGGAAGACTGTCTCCCATGGGTGTGACTCTGCACTGGAGCAGGGGAAGGGTGTGAGGAATGTCCTACCCCAGCTAAGAAGGACAAAATAAACTTGTGAGGAACTGACTGAAACCCACATCGCCCCATTCCCTGCCCCTCCCCGTGTCACAATGTGGGGGAGGAAGGGAGCGAAATCATGACTAAAGTGAAGTCTACTAAGAAGGGAGGGGTGGGGCGGGGTGGAGAAAGGTGGGAGAAGTGATAGAGCAACTCCGTGGACATCTGGCCTCTAGCCAGGATCAAACCACCACAGGAGAAGGAAGTTTCACTTTGCTTGCTGTAGTGGGCTCTTACTTCTCATAACCACATTAGCAGGACTTTCTGCCAGTGTCCTGCCTGGAAGTAATCTCTTTTGGTTAAGATGAAACTCTAGAAGAGTTCTCACCAAAGTCTTAGAGATGAAGTTCATATCTCTCTAGTGAAACAGTAATATTGAGTACTTTCTGGTATTGCTTCTGATATTTTCAGGGCCACACGCCTTTCACTAGTCACTACCCTAGTCACAGGGTATCCAATACAACCAGATCTTCCCATTGAGATTTGTTTGGCTGATAACCTCTTAACTTGTAGTAAAAATTCCTTTTACTAGTTTCTGAGTGCAGGAACTATATTTTTGTACCATTGAATTTCACTCCACTTCTGTTACTAGAGTCTTCAAGGTCATTTGACTCTTTTTGTATGATAACAAAATCTCTTCTTTATTGATTCAGCTTTCACACTTGAGATTGTCAGCAAATTTCATTAGCACAGTCCTACCAAGGTCAGAAATTAAAATACTAAATAAGATTAGCCCCTGAATCAGTTTTGTAGTGACTCTATTAATACCTTCAACTTAGCCTAATACGTAGCTTTTCAGTAGCACTTGATCTTGCCTTTCCTCTGGCCAGTTCCTCACTCAAAATGTAATTCCTGTGGTAATCCCGCTTTCTCCAAGTAGAGCAGCACTTTTCTTAGTGATACTGTATTAGCTATTCACTGTGGTTCAGGGAGCTGGCATCTTCTGTGCCCACCGACCCTGTTGTCTTGCCAAAGAATCAACTGACTCCTTTGAAAAGAAGCACTAGGAACCAGAACTTGATTCTCCTGGACACCCAACTGTACTCCTGTCCCATGAAACACAAAGAAAAATATCACCCTGTCTTAGACAATGTGGAAGCAAGAGGAATAACTTTCCAGGCATCAAGGAAAGCAATCGGTGCAGTGTCCCTAGCAGATGGCTGTATCTCATCCTGCTCCCATCACAAAGATGTGTGAAGGAAGAGAGGTCAGACCTGCTGTTTGTTTGGAAGACAGGGCCTTGATCAGGAGATGGGAATATAACTCCTACTCCTTGCTTGCTGTGCCTAAATGACTTACTCAGACATGTTTTTCTGCCCACCTTATAAAAGACCCTGATCCCTTGATTCCTCCCTTTTTCTTCTTGCCAGTAAGACAGAGCGCTCTGCCATCGCACACATGCTCACTCATCCTGGTTCTTTCATCTTTAATTCATTATATTATTTTTTTTTTCTGACAGAGAAGATTTATTCAAACAAGAATCATTTAAGTACCAGCTGATAGGCTGCTTTATACGAGGAGCCAGACCAGAGGATCACAACTGTCCTTACATGCTAGCATTAACTCAACCTAAATGATGCCTTGTGAGAAAGCCTGGAGTGCCTTCACCTCTTATATTATGCACTAAAGACCATATGGAAACTCATTTAAAAGGAATGAAGTGCACTGACCTTCTGTCTTATTGCAGTGCTTCCAAAGATCATCAAAAGCCAGTACAAAGTCATCATGACAGATATATGGAGCATGGTGTATTCTTTTATTGTTACCAACTGAAAGCAATTTTTATCAGTTACACACACATCAAGCACAGATTACACTCTGGCTAGAAGTTATTGCTGCGGTTATTGTTATTGTCAGTGTTTTGCTGTGTTGGAGCTGACAATATTTTTGATCAGAAATAAATGTTTTCATTTGAGCATTGTGGGATAACAAACACAGTTAGTCCATACAAGCAATCAAATGAATTAAGCCTGCATTCTGTAGAATTCCCATTAATACCATTTATTTGAATTTTATTTCTTTCCATGTGAAAGATGTAGGCAGCCACCAACCCTGATGACACTGCACAGTGACTGCAAGGCATGCCACAACAGCCCGAAGGCATTGAACAGTTTGCATTGTGAGAGCCAATAACCAGAGTATGGACTGAGAAAAACACAGAGGATGTTATGCATCTACAAGAATAAACTTTAATGGGCATTTTTGAGGGCCCAAGAATTTTTATTTTTAAATAATAGCTTTTAAGATGTAAACTTAGTTTCACAAAACATTCAGTAGTCCATTTACTTGAAAAGACAATAGAAAACCCTCTGAAATACATGTAACATCTTACTGATGTGAGAGAAGGGGAAAGAGAAAATGGGAATAGGTTTGTGAGTGACTTGGATCACGCACTGGAATTCTTAGAGTATTTTGGATTCTTTGTTTGAAGCAAATATCAAATTATTTCCTCAAGGCTGAGTTAATTTAATGGCAAGGGAGTCCAAAAAATGCCAAATTATGCATTTTTAAACAACTCTGAGTATTTATGCATCACCAAATAGCATACAGGTTTGATTTAACTTTTGCTAGTACAGTCAGGATTTAGCATCAAGCCCAGAATTCATCCTTTGCCTCCTCAGTTTAAAATATTTAATATTTCCTAATCCAACACCAAGAGTTGGGAGACAAAAATAAATGGAGCGCACTACTTGCTGCTCTATTTTTGATAGCTCACTGACTTTTTGAACACTACTGCTTAAAGCATGTGAAGGATTTCTGAAGGGTAGAAATACGCAAACTACAATGAGACCGTTCTCCTTTTGTCATCAGTAAACTGATTTCCAATAATCTCAGAGTAAAAGAAAACGGAGGAGAGGTATGAACCCCAACATGCCGTATGGGAAAATCTAAATACGTTATGCAAAATAAATGGTGCATGTCTCTCATGTGATTAAAAGAATGCAGGAAAACATCTGGACTCAGTGAAGCTCATCTGCCAAAAATGGAGACAATGAAGTGACTACTGGGGAACAAAACAAAGAAAACAAAGACGTGTGTGCCCAGATTTCCTTCAAAAGTAACAAATGCAACAGTGACAGCAAGTGCAACGACAGCAGCAATGCCTGCCAGCTCCCCAGCACAGACCCGCGCCAGGAGACGAGAGCCTGCAAACAAAAGCCGCAACACTAAGCATGGAAGTGGCTTGATGGAGGAGAGCTCATTTCAATAATACTCCAGTTAAGCCCCCACGTTCTACCTCCAGGCTCTTGTGGATGGATATATGTTTGTGCTGCAGCTGGGAGATGCAGCTGATCTGCATGTCCAAAGGAGATTTAATCTAATAGCAGTGCCGATGTGATTATTATCCAGCTAGCTTGAGCATATCAATCTGTGTGACAGACACTATCTGACAGTAGTATTGCTGGAATCACAAGCAAGTAGGGTGACCTTCTTAAAAGAAAGTCCCAATGTCCTTGTCCAGCATCTGGATGTGAACGTAAAAATAGACATGACCTAAAGTGGAAGTTTTACATTGC
Organism: Laterallus jamaicensis coturniculus; assembly: GCA_022605575.1. Taxonomy (NCBI): domain Eukaryota; kingdom Metazoa; phylum Chordata; class Aves; order Gruiformes; family Rallidae; genus Laterallus; species Laterallus jamaicensis. Next base: position 10,453,919 of record JAKCOX010000012.1, read on the forward strand.
AGGGTGGGATTCAGCTCCAGATGAGACAGCTCCACATGGGTATGGCAATGCAAGTGTCTCTGGGTACGCTCCCAGTATGTCATTGACAACCTAGGCAACATGGGTGGAGGCATTTAGTAGGCTATCCATCTCAGTCTCAGAGGCAGCTACAGATGGTCAGCTGAACAGCTTTTGGGACTGAGAGGGTGGTTGGACACTGGAACAGGTTCCCCAGGCAACTGGTCACAGTGCCGAGTTTGACTGAGGTCAAGAAGCCTCTGGATGATGCCCTAAGTCCCATGCTCTGACTTGTCTGACCCTTTGTGGAGCAAGGAGTCGGACTCGATGATCCTTATGGGTCCCTTCCAACTCAGGAGAGTCTATGATTCTAAGACTATCCCCAGTTTGCTGTCTGTACCACCTATTTTAGCTGGTTAGAGGAGACACCTTCTGATTACTATGCATTCTATATCAGAAAGAGTTTACTTTTGTTCTGATCCTCTGAATGTTGTTGTCTTGCACCATGATTTGGGAGAGCAGTATCTGGAGTTGGACCTCTCCCAAAGATGGCCAGACTTCATTCTGCTCTGCCCTGTTCTGTAAAGAGACGTAGAATCTGCATAAATCTGAACTGAATCACTGTCCTGACTGTATGAGGGGCATACCAATATACATTGGTGGATGAGATCTCATACTTCAAAGAAGCAAGAAGAGAGAGAGCTCCAGGAATAGTCCAGATAAAGGAGGTAACAGTCTTGTCCTAAAAGTATTCTCTCCCCCATGGGATAGACCCGACTTAGGGGCCATATCTAAGCAGCGTCTTTATATAGTGAAATAAAAGAAGACCAAGAACCACACCCAAGCACTGGATCCTGATTGTCCTTAATGATTAGCTCAATTACTAGCTGTGGTTTCTGGCTGTTCCATTGTGTTCTCTTCAACATGGACCTGCTACGGGGAGCGCTGTTCCCCAGCAGTACATTACCAATTCAAACTACTTGACTTCTGAGACAGGAATCGGACCTTGCCTCTATTTTACCTACAGATGTGTCAAACTCCAAGAGCCCTGCAGCGCACTAAATCTACAGCCAGAGATCCCAGTTACCCAGCGACCAAACACCAGGGCCTCGGTCACAAGACTCCCACCTGAACAGCTCATGAGCCCTTTGTGTTTAAGAGCTAGTTGTAAGCCATGGTCTAAATGGTGCTGTTGCATCTGTGAAAGAGTTTGCTTTTAAGGTGAAGTGATTGTTGCTTAAGCATGTTCAAATGCTGCATCATCCCTTCATTCACTGTAGTATATTATGTTTTCTTTCCCCACTGAAGAAATAACACAGAGTGCCACTCCAAACTGTAAATTCTCCCGTGAAAAGAGAAATGCATTGCATATCCTGTGATCTATCACCCAGCCTGCTTGTCTTTCTTGCTTACAGAGCAGTCCTAAAGACTTGCTAAGACAAAGCAAGAACAATATATCTGTCAATGACATTCTGAGTTAAATCATCAAGGACACAGAGAACGATTAAGGTTGAGTAAACACTAAAAAGCTTTTAGAGTTAAAATTTTTCTATCTCATTACACCTTACAAGCACACAGCCGTAGAGTCTCAGCTACGATGGAGGTGGAAATGTTCCTAAATCTGATTTTATTAGGAAAGCGTGCTACTTATTCATTTGCACAGAAAATAACAGGTACAGAAGCAAAATAGGGGCAAAGTGACAGGTGTCTAGGATAAGTGATAGAAAAGCTCTGCAAGTATGACTGTGTAGTTGCCTAATGTCACCTCTGATAGTGTCTCAAAGGTAAGAGAAGAAACTCAGAACAATCCCTGCAGATTTCCACTGGAATTTACAGTTGTGTCAATAAAATATCCTGGATCAACAGCATCAACTGTGTCAGACAACTGTAAAATTATCATCACAGACACTTGAACTTCATTTTTTGCTAGCAAGCCATCAGCTAATGCAATCAGTGTAGTTCTATTTCTTTGATCTGACTTTGAACTGCATAGCTCCAACACTTGTTTCCTTGCTTTAAGCAGAAGCTGGAGCTCAAGATGGGAAAACTCAGTATTTAGGATAGTGTTTGTTTCCACCACAGCAGAAAGATCAGTCAGATGTGAGAGATTTTTATCCCCAGAGGAGCACAGCAATTATTCACAGTCAGAAGCTAGTGTAAGCAGTGAGAACAGCCTCCCTGGACAATACTGTGAGAAAAAGTGAAGAATCCTTCCCCTTCTTTCTGTGCAGTTCAAGATCTCGTTAAAACATTCATGTTTTTCCCATTTAAAGCAAAGATACACCACTAATTTCACTTTGTAGATGAGAAACTGGAGCACAGAAAGTTTATTTTTACCTCCTTACAAAATGAACCACCAAGTGCCTTGATTCCCAACACATTTGCTACCCTGTATGCATCACTGTTCCTACATTTTCACAAGAGGCAATAGAGACCTCCTCTGCCAGCAGGAGGAAGGCCTTAATATCTATTTAACTGCTGGTCAGATGCAAAGGGCATGTTTTAAATTAGCTAATACTGGTGATGACAATAAACAAGGGGAAAAATGAAAGGGTTGAACTGAAAATATGATGTTTGTCCTATTGGCACATTGCCAGCAGAATTTATCTTTTATTAAGACAGAGTTATACAGGACTGTGGTACTGCTTAATCAGATACTAATACTTGCCTTTAGGATTTGAGAGTCAACAAATTATTATTATTACTACTGCTACTATTATTATTATTATTATTATGTGCTAATTAGCTTCACACAATTACTCTTCTACACAAGTTTTAAGTTAGACTCACTTGGAGGATCTCTTTATGCAAATCTGAAACTTATGAAGAGCAGTCATCTAAACACCTGTAAGCTCATTTAACTAAATAAAACTTCCTATTGTCACTGTCTCATCTTTGGAATTTATGATTGTGCATATTAAAAAAATACAAGAAATGATGTTACTAAATTTAATGTAACTGGGAGAAGGAGAGATAAAAATAACTATTCACAGATGTTTTCAAATAGCAGACATAAGAGTGATTCTGGCTTTCAGTTAGCTTCTGTTAGCTACTGACTCCGAAAACTAATAGAAGGCTGAACGCATCAGCAACATTTTCCAAGCCCCAGCAATATTTCATAAGGATCCTTCTCACAGTGCTTCAATGCTTAAAGAAATCATTGTCCACAGCTCTAACAAAGGAGCAGATAATGAGAGGCTGCAGTCAGCCATGGCTCCTTCTTAGAAGAGGAGGTAGAAAGCTTCACTGTGGCCATGTAAAACGTGCTCTGAGCCACAGACTTTCACCACTCCCTTCACAATCAGTTGCATCGCTGTATGTGTGTCACTCTTGGATATTTTATCTCCTCTGTCTGCCACCTATTTTTTCTTTCTATAATGTTGCTTACATTCCTTAGAGAAATTACATGTGTCTTTGTGCTGTCCTGACACAATACTCTGTTCTTTTTTCTCATACTTAAGGGGAATTATTATTGTCTTCATGTACTTTGATGTTGTTTTCACATCATCCGACCACAAACATTTAGTTTAACCCCCTGATATACTGCAAACTCACCTCCCCAGACCTAATATTTTTCTCTGTGTTCATCTGAATTAACAGCTGGTGAGGGCTGAAGGAAGCTTGCACAAGGACTGCCCTTCTCCTCTTGGGCACTGTCTTCAAGCTGAGGCTCTCACCCTTGGTCCCCACCTGAGTTACATTACAGTGGCATCACAGCCATGCCCATCCCTGGTCATGGACCTGGATGGTTCAGACAAGGACCCTGACCAACAGAGTAACTAATGGCTTCACCCAGACCTGCCTCATGACTGTTGGTCACTGAGCTGAGCCTAGACCTGGTCATGGTTTCCAAACCTGATCCTGACCCTCACTCACCGATGTGCCTTGAGCTCAAACTCATCACCAAAGACTCATCTTCAGATTTTCCTAATTGCATACACTGCACAGCAATGAGTGATGCATTATCTGTCAAAGTTTTATGGAATTCCACTTAATATTTTGACCTATATGTAGACTGAGTACTTTTCAAAGGCAGCTATCAGCAGAGTTTCTTCATAATGATAAGCTGCTCAACGTTTTCAGCTCTGACATCAAGCTAATGGTTATAGCACTCCTGTGGTTTCCTACAATCGCTACAAGAAGCCCAAAAGAACTGTAACATTTCTTTTGGAAATTAATTCCTTTGGGAAGGAATAAATGAATATATTGCAGAGGACATGGCAGCCTTTCAAAAACAATGCATTAGTTATTAATCAACTGAAATAAAACATGCAGCATTCTTTAATGGGTGCAACCTATATCTAGAAAGGAAGTGGGTCAAAAGGGTCCAGCTTGGACTTAATTTTGTCTCTCTGTTTCATTTTTACCCATCTTGAGATCTTGAACTACTTGCAAAAAACAGTCTTTGACTGCTTGGCACGTTTGAGAACACTTCATCTTGTGTTTTTTAAAAGTAATAGTGCAGGCATTAGAGCTTGTGGGACCTTGAGCTGCTCCATCTTTATGAAGACAAATGTGTCCAGGTCTAAATACTCTAGCTAAGACCGCTATGCATACATGCTACAGCATCTTTTTCCTTCTTAATGTAAAAGTTAGTCCATTTAGTTCCAATAGTAGGTGTTATACAACCTACAAAAATAAACCAGGACATACAAATCATTCAGGATAAAATTACAATTTCCAACAGCTTCTCACTATGACAACTGCAAGGAAATTAAACATCTTCTAGTTTTCTTTCAACATTAATGTCAGAAAGGAAAGAGTTCTTTTTGCTATACCTTGCTTTATCAAGAATTTGTCTACAACCACTTTTGAAGGGAGGACAATTATACTTCCATATTAATGTCTGCAGTTGAACATACAGAGTACCAGGTGATTCTCATAATCATAATGTTGATTTGCAACTGGGAGCATGCAGACACAGAATAATCAGAGAGACTTCCACAATACCAAGAGTAATTCAAATTACTTTGGTAGAAAAGGACCTGCAAGTGAATGCACAAAGAAGGTATGGATGGGCAAAATGGATGTTCAGATCAGAGAAAAATCAGTGGAAAACACCTTGCAGAATTTCCTTATTTCTTCTCATCAATAGATTAAAAAAAAGAAAATTAAAGACAGGATGCTAGTTAGTTGCTTGCCTCACAAGACATTATGGAAAATTAAGTAATTCTAACATATTATTAAAAGTAGAACATAGGCTTGCTAACATTTAAAATAAGATTTATAAAATTTACTTCTTCCAGGCATGGAGACCTCAGGGATATCTGTTTGTTTCTTGCCTTTGTACATACCTAAGTAACAGAGGTACATCCACTGGTCTGGTTAATGTGACGTGCTGAGAGCTGGAATTGCGAGGGGAGCAGGCCAGGAGATGCATTATTCCATCTCCCCCTTCCACAGACAGCACTTCTCAGATCATCATGTGGCTACAGATGTTTTCACCTGCCTCACTTCCAAAAGACAGGGTCCTCTTTTTGGGGTTGCAACAGGTAGAGAGTGTGTAATGGGTCAGGTGGGGGGAAAACCCGAGTAGGCTGGATTTGCCTATTAAAGACAATGGGCCTTGTATTATTTTAACTCTTTTCTCTTCAATTTCTCTACTCCTATGAATAGAACAGTACCTCTCAGCTTTATAAAAGCTATTCTGAGCTCAGCTCCCAAGAAAAAGTCTACAGACACAGAATCACAATAACTCAAAAAAAGGTATCAATAAAATAGAGTTGAACTTGATGATCTTAAAGGTCTTTTCCAACCTAAACAATTCCATGATTCTATGAAATTCTAACATGGAGGTCCATACACGCCCCATTCATTTTTCAACAGCTTGATCCTACTGGCACTACAAGCATGGCTTGGTAAGTGTTTGAATTTGTTTGTTCAGTTATTTGATTTCTAAGACATATTCAATTCCTGGTATGGGAACAGGTAGCATATCACAGATTTAATTTAAACAAATCCTGACAGTACTAATAAACCATTCTAAAGGATGCCATAATTTATTATAATCAATTAGTCAATTAGAACCTGCTCCAGTCAGAAATGAAAAATTACTTTTAATCTATTAAGACATCAAGACAATGCTAAAATCCCATTGCAACCTGTCCCACTGCACAGAGAAGGCTGGGACACCAGTACCAACCCAAACCAATTTTATAGTTGTTTCTTTTTTTTTTTTATAAAGTGAGGCTTTCCACATTGGAATATTACAAACAACTGTTTCAGCTGAGAGTTAGTTTTTCCTTCTAGTAGCCCGTATAATGCTATGTTTTGGATCTAGTATGAGAATAATTTTGATGATACGCTGATGTGTTTGGTTGTTGCTAGGCAGGTGTAGTGTTTGCACTAAGTCAACGACTTTTCAGCTTCTCACTTTGCCAGGTGCACAAGGGAGAACACTACAGCAGGACAGCTGACCTAGACTGGCTAAAGGGATATTCCCTAACACATAATGTTGTGCTCCAGATATAACTGGGGAAGCTGGCTGGGAGGTGGGATCAGTGCTTGGAAACTGGGCATCAGGTTGGGTTTTTTTCCTATCTTCATGTGGTAAACAATTGCATTTTGCATCTATTATTATTATTATCATTGTTGTTGTTACCCTTATTGCTGTTGTTATTGTCATTATTATTATTCTCTTCCTTTGTTATCCTATAAAACTGTCCTTACCTCACTTCATGAGTTGGGAGATTTTTTTGCATTCTCCTCCCTGTCCCCCTAGGGCGGAGAGGGGAGCAAGCGGTTGTGAGGTGCCTAGCTGGCATTGGTTAAACCATGACACAAGCACTGATCAGCAAACATAAAGTATCCCTTAATTTGCTATTACAGACAGGCTATTACAGATATATTCGCTGGCTATTCTTTCTTTTGCGGGTGCAAAAAGCTTAGGCTACAAGCAAAGCAGGTAGCAATATTTCAGACTATGATTCTTTTTTCATGACTCTGAAGACATTATTTGCCATTACATTTAAATGGTAGCTGTTTGAACTGCAGTGAAATGACATATTCCCAAGCCAGCATGGAATAATTTGTGGCTGAACCTTAAAAATAGCCCAGTAAACAAATTTCAAGAGGTAATTTCCTCAGAGATGAACATACAGATGAAAACATTTTATTCCAGTGCTGACTTGCACACGTAACTGCAAAAAAAAGCCCCAACCTACTTAAGAAGTAGTTGGAACCGTCAAGTATTGGTAGCCATGTCTTCTTAGGAAGAGAAAGCAGGGATTGAGAGGCAGTGCTTTCTCCAAATTAAACTTTCTGAGTTGTGAAGTTTTAAAAGATTGCTGGGGGACAGGATGCTTTCTTCCAGCTGAACGCTTCACTCACAAACACCATACACCCTAGGTAGCAGGGTGAGTCAGTTCACTTGCCAGCTGAGATCTACAGAACTAAGAAAATACAGAAACTTATCCTAAAGTGGCTTTTTGAAATCTCTGAAATTTGAGTTTAAAGATTTGTTCCTGCTGTGGAAAATCTGATGAACCGCTGCTCTGACAGATCCATCTTCATGATGCCAAGATTTTATTCTTTCTCATTTTGGAGATCCAAAAGGCTCATTTGATGTCCTTCATAAGACAATGCCAATGTGCCCACAACCAAACAGGTCACACTAACAACTTTGCAAGCCAGCCCAGGACAAAAACACTTGTATTCATCTGCCTTTCGTGTAACTGGCAACTAGCTCATCCATGTTTCTACAGCTCTTCCACCTAAAATAATTATAATTGCTATAGAAGAAAGAAAATAATTTGACTTTATAATTCTAATGTACTTGTACAGCTTCTAAAAGAACCACATATGTAGAGAGAAAATCATATGTTGCTATCATTGGGTATTGTGTGACAGCTTTGGCCCAGTTTCCTTTAACAGCACATAAGCTAAATATGTACTCTCCTAATACTCATTAATCACAACGCTAAAGAAAGAACTAAATAAATGCTAGGTGACAAACTGCAAATACACTTCGAGAAGCACAAAGATAGCATTGTAAATGAGAGCATCTTGGACTAATTGGATTTTCAGCAATGCATGGATATGCCCCATTCATTTACAGAAATAATGGTGAGGACCATCAACACTGTGTTTTTTTCTTTTTAACGTTTCTATTGCAAGGTACATATAGGAATCTGTTCTGTTTTGCAATACCCTTTTTCTCTGCAAGGTAAATTGCAAACACTCATCTAAACATAAAAAAGATCATTGAAGATGTAAATAACTCAGACAATTAAACATAAATAGAGAAATAGCAGTAAAATTTTGTCAGAATACATTATCTGTGATAAACCTGGCAGAGCTCTGTGGAGGCACAAAGTTACTCAGCTGCATAGTTGCTTAGTTTTTCCCAAGGAGATATTTTACTCATGGGAGATATTAATGGAAGTTTCTAATAGTATGGGAAATGAAAGAGTTTTTTAAAAGAGAAAAGTGATAAGGAAGAGTAAATAGTTTTATTGCCAAGCTAAAGACATACATCTCTGCAAGTCAACAACTTTGTTATAATCTTGATGAGGAAACAGTATCCAAGGTGGTGAATTTGCTGAGGGCACAGAATTAAGTTATACAAAATAGCTGAGAATGGAGAGGAATTCCAGGAGGATCTAATCAAAGTGGGTGATTGGGCAACATAATGGTAGATAAATTTTAATGAAGGTAGACACAGGCAATGCTTAGTAGGTCAAACTGTTCATTTCAACTTTACACTTACTGATTAGCCAGCCCATGTGGGGGAAATACACTAGCAGTGTTGATAATGTTGTCTATCTTCTTCTCAGTGTGATAAGAAAAGGTCAATGGAGAAACAGTTTTCTGTGTAAGTATTGTTTATTTTTCTCTCCTCTCAGTGTCTGTTGTCAATTTGTTCAGTGCCTGTGATTCATGTGAAAGAGTAGTGCAGCTTTTCAGGAGAAGAACAGAGAAGAATAACATTCCTAAGAATGTAAAAGGTTTTAACAGACATCCCCTTTTTTCAGCTTTCTAAAATGTGTGGAAGGAACAAGATTGTGGAGAATAAAGTGTTAGCTGGTGGCAATTATACAATTCCAAGCTCACATGAAAGAAAAAAGGTCTTATCAGCAGTGGAGCCAATGGAACCTGATGACCTGTGTCTTCTGACTGGATCCTCTGGTGTCTAAGAGAGCTAATCTTTTTTATTGATGGTTTCTGCTGATTGGGACACTTCCATTGCTGCTCTCACATGAGGATTTCCTATTAAAGATGATGATCTCATTTTGTAGGTTTACCATCAGTAAGTGCATTAGTAAGACGCTGCCTCCCAGTTGAGGACAATTCCTCAAAACCTGTAGCAGTTTATGTCTGACATTTCTGTGGCTCAGATAAAGCTGGTTGGATCTGGTGTTGCCAGCTAGGGTCTGGCAGTCGGAAGATTTTGTGATTGTTACGGAAAGGTACAGCCCCTCCCTTAATAGCCAATAGAGTTTAGCCTGTGAAGTAAGCGGACGGAGGTGACGAATCTAGCAGACGGATGTTACATTGTAAACCAAAGCTATACAACGCTATTGAGCTGCGCAATAAACACTATTTGCTGCCCATCAAATTGATGTCAGCGTGCTGGTGGAACGCTGACCAGGGGGAGTCATCGTGCCGTAATTGGATCAGGTCACCGCGCCTTGCCGAGGGACAATATTTTTATTATTTTAGTGGGCAAGCCTCCATGTAGAGGTCCCTAGCAGGAAGAATCTGGTCAAGAGCAGTGCCACTGATTTTGGTGATAGAACACATAGGGGCAAGAAGAGAGAGACTGCATGGTCAGAGCAGACCCTGAGAAATGGTGGTTCTTCAGGACTCATCCAGAATATGTTGCTCACTAAAATGCTAGTCAGACATATCAGCAAGCTACAGCATGTTTCTATGGGAAAACTGGCCTCAAGAATCTCTCCAGGGCTGCTTCTAGCAACAAGGCTGACCAAGTTACCTCCACAACAATAGGCAACAATATCAACCTTGCTGGGGCCAGACTTGGGCTGCCATGTATCAGGGCATGCACAACTGTTATGGAGTAGGTAGTCCTAAAGATAGTCCTACTGGCAGAGGTAATAGATACTGGAAAACCTACAAGGCTTCGTCCTGCTTTCGCTCTCCAAACCTATCAATTTAGTCATTGGTATATTGGTTTCAGCTGTACAAGGCTCATACTTCTGCTTCAGCTCGATACACTGCAGTTCAGGTATGCATGAGTAATCTCTTCAGGAAATAGGAAGGGGTCTTTGGATGTGCAACATTAACTGTACCACTGGTGATGCGGCAGAAGCCATGCTCTGCTGCTCCCACACTGCAGAGGACAGCAGCTATGGCCAGTGGCAATGCCTGTGTGTGTCTGCGCTTTGTGTAGAGGAAGACACAGGGTATATGGCAAGGCCATCAGTTACTCAGTGGAGAAGGGGAAGAGAGCTGCCCACCAGGAACATCTCAAGAGGTACTATCATCCTAAAGGAAGCAAGGAGCTGTGGCTCTGCCTGCCCCACAAATGCCCTTTCACTGGGATGAGATTTGCAAAGTGGAACGAGAGGTGCAGATCTGAATTCGACATCTCCGGTATCCTTCCCTGAAGATTCCCCTCTAAGAACAACCAAGATTTTATTAGCCCCTGTGGACAAGGAACCTTGCTGGGGTCCAGAGTGTTATGGTGAAAAGTTCCTAATTTTTAGAAGTACATTTGAAAAATGTGCATTTCCTCCAAACTTCTGTGGTGATTTTACATGGCTTTGTGGGTATTGGTTAGGCTGGAGCTCCCAGTGTGCTGAAGAAAGTTGCTGCCCTGGCTACCTTGTAGCATGAAAGAAAAGACCCAGGAACAAATAAAATAAGGGAGTATAAGAAAAGATGTGTTATCAAATATTAACTATTTGTATCAGCCAGAGCTTGGGGACCTCAAAAAGGAGAAAGAAAAAACAAATTAACAACATCAAATCAGTTTGAATATGGAATCACTGAGACCTGTACCAATGGAAGTGCTATAGGATAAAGATGTTATCCAGCCCAACATCTGATATTATACTGCACAAAACTCAAACCATGGTAACAATGTAACATCCTGTAGTTCTTTCTCAGGTGAAGCCTCAAGCCAACTCCAACAGCAAGATTAACCTGAGAATACTGTTCGATTCGCTCTTGCCCTGGGATATACCTCTTATTGAAGCTTTGTGGAGCAGGAAGCTGTAACCACTATAATTACGATTTTATATTGAAAAGGTATGAATGGGCTATTATATGATCAGGACTTGCTTTGCTTAGAGAGCACAGTAGCTCCATAGTAGAGCAACCTACACCTAAAGGTACTCTTGAAAAGAGGGTTACACAAGGGGGGAAAGTGCAATTGCACAACCAATAGGAGTTGGAAGAAAAGATATTGGAGGGAAATAGTAAGGCTTTCAAAAACATCTATTTCTTATTAAATATTGCATTACTTACATTTCCTCAGCTGAATTCTCTCGCTGTCTGTGTAAACATTTTCAGCCATTAATGGAAGTAAAGACACAACATGAAATATGACAAATATGAGAATCTCAAGGATTTCATGCATAAAAAATCCATCCCCGGGAGCAGCAGCTATCATTATTTTTGTCCCTTATTTACTGTTTTCTAACTCAAAAATACCACGCTGCTATCTGGCCCCTCCGAACTCTGTGTTACCATTTTCAATCTTGCAGCTAGGAAGTAACCTGCTTAGCAACCAGCCCAAACATATTGCACCAGAAGAAAAGAAAGGTTACTTGACAAGCAAACTTGGCTAGAAGCCAGCCAAGAGACCCAGAGGTTCCTCAGTCAAACATCTGTGTTTTCTGAATAAACTATAAATTAATAAGAGGAACAGCAGGAACAGACTAAGTCATCAGTGATTTCAGGGCATGCCCATGCAGGTGAGCCATTGCCTGTGCGTGCTGTTAGAATGGCGCATAGACAGAATAACCAAGAAGTAGTTGCTTCCTCGTGCAAATTTCCCACTGTGTAATCTATGTAGCTGAAACAAATAGTTTGGCCTCCTGGTCACCCCAGGCCATGGCAGCACTTCCCTGGGAAGCCCCCTCACCATGACGATACCAAGTTGCACTGGCATGACCAGATGCACATGGCACATACTAAAAAGATGAATAATTTATGGGTTTAAAAAACATTCCCATAGCTATGTGAGCAATAAACTGCCATTGCGTTCAGGGGGCTTTGAATAAAAATGACACAATAGAAGTGAAGGACCAGATTTAGGTGTCTTTTAGAGAGCCAGATAGAGGAAAAGGGGAAGGTACTGATAGTACTGATGGAGTTTCTTGCTTCCTTTGAACCCACAAAGGCAGTCTTTGACAATGTGACCTCAAATCTTTCTAAAGCCATCCACCCCAGCCTAGCTCTCACACTTTGCTTGCAGCCTGTGCACAGGAGGAACATAGTGAGATAGCCAGAAACATCTCCTAAGCAAAGTGGTGCTCTAACCAAGCATGTTCTTCTAGCCCACCAGAGCATGTTGTTAATTCAGTAAGAAATCATGGCCCTGTGCATGGTTTCCCATTGAATCTATGTTCAGGACCTGTGAGAACTTGGCCATTTTTTGCAGCCCATCTTTTAGGGGAAGAGGTAGAAGAAGAAAACACATAGGAACCTTTCACTGCAGCAGGGAGGGCTGAGAGGACAGCATCCAGCTACTCTTCAGGCCAGACACCAACAACATACTCTCAGAATTTTATTCATACCATGTTGGAAGCCCCAAGAGGTTTGGGACACTAATTAATTAAAAGTCTCCCAAGAACTGATGAGATCCATGCTCACTATGCAAAATAAGGCTGAAAACTTAAAAGAGGCTGGGATGCCTCAAATTCAAAAATAACTGGCAATGACACAGAATACTCAGAATAAATAAAAAAAAACCCTTTTGGATTCCATTCTGACAAAAGATCTAGGCAGTAATTACTCTAACGAGGTAGAAACATCTAGGAAGACACTAAGACAGGCTTCAAATGGATCAATATCACATAAGGCAGCCATATGCCCTCCTAAAAAAACCCCCTATGTTTTAAAGGAGAAATGACTCATGAAGAATTGGTTAAGTGGGATACATTGTGTGCAGGTCCAGAACTGCAGGATCCTGTTACTACAAGCTACTGTTTGTGGAGAGATTGCAACCCAGTATCACCACCTGTACATGGGGAAAAAAAAGAGGACAAAAAAATAGCAGAATCAGGGTGGCAGAATTGTGATCCAGTTTCTGAAAACATTAAAATAGAAAATGCTGTATTCCAGGAACTCTTCATATTCACAGAAATAATTTTTCCATTAATCTGCACTTGATTACAGTGACTGTTTTCGTAACAGGAATAGATTCATCTCTGATGCACATGATAGCACAAAAAATTGAAAGATTCAGGTTTAAAACATACACAGCTAAAGATGGAGGGTAAATTTTTGAAAGAACTACATATAATCCACGATGACAAACAGAAAGTTAACAGTGACAGAGTGGAAAGCAGCAGGATCAAAAACAAGCAACGTCCATAGCTCATCTTTAAAGATAAGAGATGGCATCAGAATTTAAGGTATGAATGGATCATAGCTGAGTCAATACAGAGTAACAGTTCAGTAAATATACTTGTACTACTCTCTTGCATTCTTTGTACAAGATAAAAGAGAAAAGGAACCAAACCCCTCAAATTACAGAGACAACTTTCTGGGCAAAAATGATATTTTTCTATTCCAAGCCAGCCAGAAAGCACCACCATGAAATCAAACTTTTCACACCTTCCCATTAGGAAGCAGGCACACAAGTTATTTTTTATGTGCTTCATTTTTCTTATCAACCTCATAAAGATTTCACAACATTTCTTAGAGCAGACGTAAATCTCTGGCAATGGGCTCATGGTAAATCCTACCTTTTGTGCCATAGAGCTGGAAGACAGAAATGAGGCAATATGACATAGTTCTCCTGGGTGTCATGTGCATGGACCCATGGCAGATGCATCATGGCCCTGTAGGCTGCCACACTGCCACACTGCCAGCACTCTGGGAAGTGAGGGAGGTTGGGATGACTAAAATCAGCACCTACTTCTGGATGAGATACTAGAATCATAGAATCTTTTAGGTTGGAAAAGACCTTTAAGAATATTGAGTCCAACCATTAACCTAGAATTGCTGAGTCCACCACTAATCCATTTCCCTAAGCTCCACATCTGTATGGCTTTTAAACACCTCCAGGGATGGTGACTCGACCACTCCTCTGGACAGCCTGTTCCAGTGCTTGATAACCTTTTTGGTGAAGGAATTTTTCCTAATATCCAATCTAAACTTCCTCTTACTAAAGGCCATTTCCTCTTGTCCTAGTGCTTGTTACTTGAGAGAAGGGACCAACCCCCACCTGGCTACAATCTCCTTCCAAGGAGTTGTAGAGAGCAATAAGGTCTCTCCTCAACCTCCTCTTCTCCAAGCTAAATAACCCCATTTCCTTGAGCCACTTCTGAAAGGACTTGTTCTCTAGACCTTTCTTGTAGTTGCATTTAGCTGCATGTAGATCCGCAGGCTTCTCTGACCACAGTGAGCCAGCTCTCATGTAGCTAATGTCACATTTAGCTCACACATAGGAGTACTGCACATACCAGAGTCTGCATATCTGAATTCCTGAATCCTTGAGATGAGATTCACTGGTGCAATCATATGTGCCCAAATACCTTTTTAAAACATCTTCATGCACATGATACATCTGCATGGCAAATAAGCCTGATGGGATCCTCTGGGCTCTCAAAGGCAGCACCAGAAACGTACAGCCATAGAACTGATTGCCCTCTCTGAGCATTTTCCTTGCGCATTAACCCAGGCACTGTCCTTCATTATGCATTTAATACAGCTCATCTATCTCATTTGTGATAAGAATCTGTCTTTTGATCTGTCACAATGGAAAGGTATGTTTATTCTGAGATGAAAATAAACTGTCCTGAGAATAAACTGTCCCTCAGACAAAGCTATCCTATCCAAACAAGTCCTTTCCCAATCAGGCTTTCTCAGACAATCTTTAGACAAACCTGGGTAGGTGGCTGTCAGAGGTGAGCCTTCCAACTTCATTTTATAGGATAAATGTGTGATTTTAATGCCTCTGACAAGGCCATGTTTCATCAAGTGCATGAGCAGCGTTCTGTCCCTGGATGTTAGAGACAGAGCTCTGAGGCACCGTAGGTTCATGGCCTTGTTTTTTGTTTATGGTACTTTTAAGGACAGAGCTGCATGCTATGGACATCCTATTTAGTTTTCAGCTGTTTTGGATGCCAAGATGTATCAAAGAGGTGTTTGATGCCCCTTGTGTTGGAGTATGCTGCCCAAGGCTCTTGCAAGGTGTGGGCCTACACTTGCCTTTGTTCTGACTACCCTATGAATAACTTCAGGAGGTGTATGGAGATGATGACTGTCTCTGAGTGAAGAAAAACCCGTGAGTAAACTGAGCTGAACCAATTAACGAAGAGTACCCTGCTCTACATATGGTTTCTGAGTTAGACCCTAGGAAAAAGTCATAGTTTATCAGCATGCAAATATGCTCACAGTGTCACTCCATTTTTTTTACATAAGAATTTTTCATCCTACAGTGCAGTTATTTGCAAGCTAGCTTAAAGAGCTCATTCACTGCCAAAGCCTGCTTATATGAGAAGAAAAAAGTTTACTTTGCTCTTGATAAAAGAAGCACATTTAAGACTGTGTGTGATTTTGGTGCTATGCAAGGTGACTCCATGCCCTCTGAGAAGGCTTTCAGCTCCAGAAGCTCAGAAGTGTTACCTGACAGCAAGGATTGCTGGACTGGCCTGTAGTCAACGGAGAACCTCAAATGACATACCCACAGTGGAATGGGAGGAGGATGATGGGATGTGTCTTCAGAGGAGGAAGTACCTGGGGGCAATATTTGGGGCAGGCACACCCTTATTACAGCTATACCCTACAGCAGCTTGCAATAGTCAAACATAGATCATGGTGGGTTTTCCAAGATCTACCTGAAGTGCCATGATCCAGTCCAGCATGGCCAGCTGCAGTGGGGACCAGGAAAAGATCAGTTTGCTTCTCTAGAAATCATTCTTCATCATTCAAAATCTTCAGTATAGTAATAATTAGCAACTGTCACTGGTTATGCTGCTTCTAGAAAGGGTCATCTTCCATCTGCTGATGAAGTGAGCCCACAATACCTATCACCTTGTAAAGGCAGTGCTCCTCCAGCTCTTTAGGCAACCAGTGTCACAATATTGCCAAGATTGCTTCTGGGGTGAGGTTACATCTCCTCCAGCAGCAGTCTGGAAGACGGGTTTTGCATGGAGGCATCAGTGTTAAGAGGACCCAGGGACAGGGATGACCTGTTAAGTCCCAAAGTTTGCATGATGCAGGTGAACTGGGTAGTGGTATAAATAATGGAACAGCTTTTTAAGCAAACAGCAATGGTTTGGGGGACAGAGGAAAACCCCTACAATGCTGCCACAGGTGTGCAGTGCTGCTGTGGAATGCACCTCTCAGGAGTGCTCTGGTGGGGTGCCTAGAATCAAAATTATGAATAATGACGAATAAGTGATCCAAGTGGCTGGGCTGCCATAGGTAAAACCAAACTGTAAGTTAGACCATTTTTTGGTTGGTGTTTTTTTTGGTTGTTTTTTGTTTGTTTATTTGTTTTTTAATTCTTTTAACTACCAAAGGTACCGTTTGAAACATCGAGAACATCAGGAAGGAACATTTGACAGTCTCTCTCTCTAAAGACAGCGAGTCTCAAGGCAAGACATTAAAATATCAACTGCTGCTGCTAAATATATATTTTTGCCAGTAATAGATAATATTTAACAGCTTAATAAGTTGGGGTTTTTTTACAATGATTGGCGTATTCACACCAGTAAATACACCTCTATTGTTTCAGGAGAGATGATTGCTAGTCATTATATAATTTCATGCATAATAATGATGTCTTCTTCCCTCCCTGGAACAGAAGTATTTCATAGGTAAGAGTATTACTGCGTCATACCAGGGGGTCCTAGCTAATGTTGCATGATAATGCATTCAGAGTCTGCAACTACCCTGAAAGGCAGTTTAAATCACGTTAAGACTGCTACTGTACCTGGAAGGAAAGAAAAGCATTTGCTTCCTTCTGTATTATAGGGAAGAGTTACATTTAAAACAACTATTGTTTCTTTAACTTCCAGGAAGTCTCTAGTCTGTTTCTTTGTCATAGCATCTGATAACATTAAAGGCATTGGCATACACACTTCCCAGTAGCGATGATACATTTAGAAGATCTATAAGGGCAGAGCTCACCTCTGCAGTGTGCAGCACAGGACTGTGCCCCTACCACAGAACTTCTGGCTGCAGAACACCCTTTGCTTTGGTGGCAAGCAGTCCTCATTGGCACTTGCAATTTCCTGGGTATGTTTACAGGGTAAAAATATTATTTGGATTGATTTATTTATTAATCAAATTAACTAATTACTATTTCATAATAAATTATAAGTTGATAATAAAGTTAATTTTTAAATAGTTATTAATAATAATTGTTAATTAATTTATTTATTGATGCAACTCCCACACGTGGCAGTGCAGAGCACAATTGGGTCACTAGATCTCCAGTGTCTTAAGTCATTGTAAGTGTGTGTTTAAGAGACTAAGTAGCACTATCTATGGATTGTGAAGCATTTTAAACGCTGAGATATTTATCAGGTCATCTCTCTCTCTCTCTCTATATATATATATATATATATATATATAATTTTTTCAGTAATGGATTAAAAACATGCAAAATATTTCACTAATGTAGGTTCAGCTACTGTTCAAAACGAGTTAGTCTAACAAATGTATTTAGGACAATGAAAAAAAAAAAGAAAAAAAATCCATGTGTGGAAATGGGACCAAAGGCTTTACTCAGAATCCTTTGAAGAAATGCCTCCTGTGTTTTTTAATCAGCAGTGTGCTGGTACGAGTGCTGCATGTTCATAAAGCTATATTAGTACGCCCTTTCTTGCACTGGGGTCCCTCTGGCACTGGATAGGTTAAGCAATTGCTGGTATTAAATTAGCACACTGATTTCCACTGGTAAGAAAGTTCCTGAGTCTTAAATTACAGATAAACTATTCCAATAGAGCCAAGGAGAAAATGAATAAATGTACTCTTACAAGTAAAACAAAAAAAAAGTAAAGGCATCTGAGCAATTGCAAATATATGATGTATAGATCAGATAAATAATGATTAGAATATTTTAAAATCTGGTAGTTAAATATGTATTTACTCAATGGAGTTGAGGTGAGCTGTGTTTCAGCAAACAGCTTACAGCTATGGAGAAGGCTGAACAATTTAATGTACTCTCTACTGCACAATAATTAATGAGAAATATATTTGCTACAATTGTGGCTCATGCTGGGCAACTTCTCTTATAACCTCCTTTTAGACCTAATTTTATTTTTACTTTATTGGGTTGGTAAACTGATCTCAGTTGGAGCAAGCAGAATATGCCATTTCTTCTTTTGTATAATGCTCTGGTTTTCTTTACTAATCCATCGCTAAAAGGCAAAACCCAAATGTATACATTTGAATACAGCTTAAAGAGAGTTTTGAAGGTGACAGGGAAGAGGATAAAACACATTTTAAAGTGTTGTTCCCTCAACATGCAAGAGACCAGAGCCCATAAGAGTTCAGATGGGTTAAAGACATACCAAGAGTACCCACCACAAAAATATATGAGGTATTACTACATCTCACCCTTTGCAAGAAAAAGAATCACTTCCTGGGGGGAGTCCAGATTTTTTTAGTGATGCTATGTGGTACATTTCATTAATGAAAGGTTTACATGGAGCACATTTGCCAAGGGAGACTGTTCTTCAGAGGCACACAGCCCCTGGCAAGGCAATTGTGATCTTGAGTCCTCTTCTTGTCTCTGACATTTCTTTGATGGGTAGCCTTGGGAAGTCATGCCAGCTCTGAAAGGTTAAATTTCCCTGTCCTTGTAGGAAATAGGTGATTGACTTCCAATATCAAGAGTTTTACAATTTGGAGTTCATATATATTTATATATATATATATATATATATATATATATATAACTAGTCCAGGTCTGGGAATCGCACTCAGACTAAGTAGAAGTTGGAATATGAGGAATAGAAAACTCAGAGGTCTTTGAAAGAATGGCCAGAGACAAAGCTGAAGCACTTGGACTGCTTCATTTCTACAGAAGGGAAATGAGATGAGACATGACAACAGTCTTCAAATATGTATTAGGCAGAAACAGTTCTCTGCATCCTTTGCAGATAGAGCAAGAGAAACAGGTATAAAGTCCTGTGAGAGAAACATAGGTTAGATGTCGCGAATTATTTTCAAAAAGTAAAAAAGGAATAAGCTTCCTAGGCAAGTTCCATCTTTTAAATGTGTTATAAGCAATGGCAGAGAAAAAATCTGCCCCAAATCATGAAAGTATATCTGATCATGCTTCAAGACAAGAGCATCTCATTGTTCAGCCCTGTTTTCAATCATCCTATGTCTCTGATCTCCCTGAGAAAGCATTGTGGAATGTTTTACATATATTCACTATCATTTTTTAATTGAAAAAGTATCTGTTATTAAATACAGTCCTTTCTGGCTGCATTCTGGCTATAGATACTTTTTCTCGTGCATCAGAATATAATACACACTAGGGCTATGTTTCTAATTCCATGTTTAGTGGTCCATATGAAAGAGTCTTTAATGTCGGGCTTCCCTCTTCACTATTCTTTGATTAGCTTGTTCTAATTTCCCTGCAGTTCACATGACACAGTTCTCTCTTTTCCCTACGCAGTGTTAACAGGGAGGCAACTCAGCTGCTGGTTTTGTAAAAAAGTTCACCCATGGGATTCACTGAGCTCCAAGAAACTGCTTCATAAATTTGAATACTTTGATATGATAAATGTCAAAGCCAACTTTACAGAGATGAAGGACTTAATATACTTCACTGCTGAGACACTTCCATGCCAGTTCTCCCTCAGCTCAGAAAGTCTAGAGGGGACATAGCTGTATCACATGAAGGCACAAATTTTCCTAAAACTTTCCCCAAGGAAGCAGATCTTTGTTCCACTGGAAAATAAAATGAATAGCAAAACGTGACATTTAGGTCAAAACACTTCAAACACAGTCCTGAAGTATTACCATACTCTCTGGACATGTTTTAGGGAAACCATCTCTTCCAGCACATTGTTCCCACTGCTGGCGGTCATTTTCCCTGTTGTGTTCCCAGGAAGCTCATCTCTGGGTCTCTCAAACAACCATCCCAGAACAGAGCAGGTCCAGAGGGCTGGAGGTATGTGGTCTCCAAATATGCCACATAAATCTTTTTCTAACATACTCCCCCTCTACTCTTCCCTGGTCAGGCCCCACCTGGAGTATTGTGTCCAGTTCTGGGCTCCCTGGTATCAAAAAAGCAGGGATCTCCTGGAGAGAGTCCAGAGAAGGGCTACAAAGATGATTAAGGGCCTGGAGCATCTCCCCTATGAGGAAAGGCTGAGTGAACTGTGACTGTTCAGTCTCGAGAAAAGAAGACTAAGGGGTACCTTATTAATGTCTATAAATATCTAAAGTATGTGATGCAGGGGGAATTGGCCTGCCCCTTTTCAGTGGTCTGTGGAGACAGGACAAGGGGCAATGGCTGCAAGTTGAAGCACAGGAAGTTCCGCACCAACATGTGAAAGAACTTTTTCACAGTGAGGGTGACAGAGCCCTGGGACAGGCTGCCCAGGGAGGTGGTGGAGTCTCCTTCTCTGGAGATATTCAAGACTCGTCTGGATGCCTGTGTGCAGTATGAGCTAGGGAGCTGCTTTGGCAGGGGGATTGGACCATGAGGTCCTTTCCAACCACTATGATTCTATGATTCATGTGAGAAATGTGGCACATGCATACATCACATATTCTGCTTTCCACAAGGCAGTGATAGCAACATTTGGAGGAAGGGAAAGAAATAATGAATAAAGTTCAGTCTGTGAAGAAGGGAGGGATGGGGGAAGGTGTTATAAGTTCTGGTCCCACTTCTCATTATCCTACTCTGGTTTCACTCTGTGTGTGTGATTTGTGTACTAAATTAGATGTTTGGGGGGGGTGGGTTATTCTTTGATAAATTAGTTTTGCCTGTGACATTAGTTGTAGAATGATCTCTTCCTGCTCTCATCTTGACTCCTAAGCCTCTCAATATCTATTTTCTCCCCTGTCCATCCGAAAAGGAGAGTGATAGAGCAACTTTGGTGGGCATCTGGCCTCTAGCCAGGGTCAAACCACCACACCATATCATGTGGCTCTGCAAGGATTAAATCTGTCACCACAGCCCATCACTTCAGCCAGCAATGAAGTGCAGGGCAAGTTCTACAGAATCAGTAGATCTGGCACAAACAACACTATGTGGAGAAGCCCTCTGTGTATCAGATAACTGGTGTTCTTTATGCAGCCACAAAATAGTTACTGTTGAAGTGGCTACTAATCTATCATGTGGGAGTCTTTTTTAAACAAAAGTTAGATACTTGCAAATAAAAGTTGTTTATTATCTGCTATTTCTGGAGTTCCCACTTGCAGTCACAGTGGAAACACCCTGTTCCCAAGTCCCCTAAATGATATGGATTACCAGCTGCTCTTGCAGCACGATCTGCTGGAGATCTCTCCTTCTAAGGTATATGGCACTGAGAAGTCCCCATGAAGCCAATTAAAGAAATTATTCATGTTAATGTGAGTGCAAGTGATCCTGAAGCCCTTAATTACTCCCTGTACTTTTACTGTTTAATTCCTATGCACCACTCTGAGATCTTGGAGAGTTTGCCTTGCAACCTCATGCTGCAAATGGCTCATGAACAGCTTAGGACTCCTGATGCAGGGTGGGTGCCAGGGCCACCCCCAGCTAAGCCATCCTTTCCCATATCTCAGATTGCTCTTAAACTTTTTATACCCTTTGATCCATTTCCTTTGAATCACCACTAGAAAAATTGCTTAGTTCCCAACACAGTACTGTAAAGGTAGAGGGAAAGTAGAAAACTAACATACACACACCCCCTTGCCCTTACCAGATGAACCATGATTTATATAAGGTGATTCATTACCATATCTTTGCTAAAATATTGCCAGATTTGAGTTATTTGAAATCTGCTAAGCAGAATTTAGATTTCTTAGCAACAAAAATCCAATGTCAATCGTGGCTTATTTATCTCCAGGTCTGCAAACTAATGCTAAAGAGAATTTTGATTTAATTAAATTCATTCCAAGCATAACCAAAATGCTGTAAATAACATATCACTTGATAGGAATAGGAATATACAGTACATACTGCGGGACACAAAACACACTAAGTGTTATACCAGCCAAGCTTTCAGGGGTTTATGTTACTACACTATGCTGCTGCATCTCAGCTTTCACTCTTGGGGCACATTTGTATTAATATTACCAGGTTCAATACCAAGCCAAGGACAGGGATGGAGAAAGTTGGAAGAGTTCGGTTCACATCTGCTCTCCTGCTTGCAGCAGGACCCCCGATTTCAGAGAGCTGCAGCCACACAAGATGAAATGTCAGAAGACACCAGTAGACATTGGACACAGCTCCTCACCCCCACAGTTGCAGGCAGAGGAAGACTTGATAGCCACGGGCAAAATTTATGCACACTCAAAGACTGTGGGGCTAATTTGGTTGAGCAAGTTATCCAGTGCAATCAGTTTGTTCAGCTCTAGCTGCCAACATGAGATGCCAGTACACCCAGCCTAGCTCCAAGGTGAACCTGGGTATTATTTCAAGTAGTGAGGGGAGCTTGTGATCGAGGCAGAAGCTGCAAGAAGTTCAGAATATGGAGAAAGCACTGACATCTTTACAAACAACCTGGCAGAAAACATTTTATAAGTCCAGTGGATCTTTCCTCCCACAACTTGCCTCTAAAATACCTTTATGATTATGTAAAGTTTCAAATAAGTGTGCAGTACTTTCCTGGAAGCTTTATCAAAGCTAACTGTATATATATACATTTCATTAGTTAATTATGAACTGCAAATGAGCAGGGTGAAGCCTTGTGCCTGCTCTAGTGGAGGCAATTTTATCACGATTCTTATTTAGTTCCAGTCTTCCAAATCACGGGCATCATGGGAGCGTTGATGGTGCCATGCAAGAGATGAACAGCACAGGGAACCCCTTGTCTAAAAGTGTGAGACAAACTAGCAAAACAGAGATAATTTTCAGAGATTTTAGAATGAAAAAGCTATTTAAGTGACCACGTTTTTAGAACTTTTAAAATAGGAAACATAGCATATTTTAAGAGTATCATTACTCCAAATATATGGACACATGGGAAGGGGAGGAGTCATAAATGGACAACTGCAGAGATGAGAGGATCACTGTTGATGATTACAGAGAAAAAGTGGGTGGGGGAGAGAGTCTATGCAAACAGGTATCAGGATATGGGAAGCACTAAGAAGTGAAGATAGCTGCTAATAACATTTTTGATACAGAAACATTTCTCACATGGAAACAATGATATTAGTTAGGAAAACAGTACTTCCATCAATAGTGTTTAAATCTCTATCACCCAAATCATAAGGGTGTAAATACAAATTTACCCTCTATTACCACATGGCTTCTGTCACATCAAACTAGTAGAGGAAATTGTTCTCTCATGGGACAATGCAATGCTTTGTCCTTCCCCTCACCAGGGCTGGGCATGACATTGCTGTTTTGCTTCACCTCTGCCCAGACTGTGGAGGACCATTTCCCAGTAAAGGCAGAAACCAGCTTATGACAGCTGGTGAGAGATCAGTTAGGGAAAGGTTTTACACCTATACAAATCAATTTTTAAAAAGTTAAAAATACATGGCTAAAAAAACCTGCGGGCTCCATGAGAACGCCAGTCAGATTTAAAATGTGGCAATCTGATATTTTTGACTAGTTTTAATAATTTTTTAATGTGATAGCTGGCATGCCCTAAAGTGGGGAATACCAAATTAATCCTAGCTGCAAATTATTCAGCCTGACAATCCATAGTTTAATCTTCTGACCGTGACTTATATCACTTAGCGCGCTGCTAGGGGGTTTGTTTTATCTGAATTTTTTATCTGCTGATACTTTTGATTCACATAACAGATAGATGATAGTCCAGGAGTGCACACAATCTCCAAAGCTTGCCACCATCACAACCAAGCTCCAGTGCAGGACTGTTGGTAAGCCATGCATCACTCAGTACATTACTCAGGGCAACTATCACCTTGCCGAAGAAGTGAGACTGATTTGTGCCATAAGAGAGAGTTTCTTAGCATTGGTGTTTTTCTTTTACATTTTCATGCATCTTACGTTCAGGTTTAAGCTTTTTAAAAGTATATCTTAGGCATTTTTAGAACGTACTAACTATTAATGCATTTGGAAGGCATACAGAGACCATGACGCTACCTCTAATTCTTCTTACTTTCCCTCACAGTTTGACAGTGTACAGGCCTGTTCTGTATCTAAATTTACAAGCTGTGACAAGTGATAAATACCCTAATTCTAAAAAGCTATTGTGTACCTCTGAGACAATTAAAATTCCTTAGATACCTAGATGCAGTACATAATACATTTAGCCAACATTAGAACATGCCAGAGAAGGAACGTTTTATCCCAGGACAGATCCAAGCATCTAAAAATAGGCCTTCAGTTTAAATAAAAGTATTGTAATGATGTTCATTGGGAAATCCCCTCTCCTCAGATTACAAACATAATATTAATTCTTAGATCATCTCTTGCTGTGCAGCAAGAACTGAGGAAAAGAGTTTATAGAATGTCCTAAATAAACTATATGTCCTTTTTTTAGGAGGAAAATATTGGTTATAAGTGATGCCTTTTTAATTCTTTCATCTAACCCAAGAAAGTGATACCACACACTTCAGGGCGTGGACTGAGCTCCTTCCCACTCTAATCCATCCCTAGCAGCAGCAGAAGGGAATACGAGGGTTTCCCATAAATAGTCCAGGCTTGGTCCTAAGACGTTTTGCTCAAGGCATGTCATTTTATTAAAAACATATCGTTTCTCACTCAGTTTTGCTTAGTTTTCTCTGGAGATTGTACATGCCTTTCCAGGAATGCCTGGCAGAAGACAATGTCGCTGTAATATGTGATAGAAAGGAAGTTAACCACTGACTAAATATAAATATTAGGCTATCAGAGCACCTGAAATGTACACTATTTTTGAGATGCAGAGCAGTGGTAGGAAATAACTCATTCCTTCATTTACTCTATTCCTTCTCTACTTGTAGTGGTGTGGTAGAAGGGTGTCTCCTATATCTTCTTTGCCAATTAGAAACTATTTTCTTTCTTTGTGGTAGTTTAAGGGATAATATGGAATTCATTTTCTTTCAGAAGGTTCCTTCAAAACAGAAAACAGAGAAGACTGACCTCATGTTCATCTTCATGACATGAAGAAACTGATCTAGGATCATTTTGTGTCACCGAGGTTCTCTGTGCAGAGCTAGTGTTGCTGGTGGTTACTGCAGGCACCAGTCCACCAGTCAGCATATGTATCATCTCCAGTGCGTTCTGGACAGAAACATCTGCCTTTTTACATAGAAACACACACCATGTGACACCTAATAGCTCAGCTCAAACACTGTGCACTAAAATAACACAGGAGCCTTATGGCCACTTGGTGAATCTGCACCCAGCAGGAGACATCAAGGTTCGTATGGGAATGCTGCTTGTTTTCTGGAAAGGTCCAGTTCACATCTGTGGATCGGGGCACTTGTCTCGTTCTAACTGCTCATATTTTCACAGAGGTATTTCTGGATGTGTAGCCTTCTATGGGCATAGCAATGGTAACTTAAAGTGCATGAAACCATATCAGCAGCCCATGAAGTTGGAAACAGCATAAATTAAAGACTTATACCATCTAGCCCAGCTCGACTGACTTAAAAGAGAGCCAGGGCTTGTTCGCAAATCGCAGTTCAACTCGAACAGCTTCAGCTTTCTCCTCCAACCACACTACCACCACCTTAAAGCTACCACTTGGGAGGCATGTTGCCATTTCTCAGGCTCACATCCAAAAAGGATTGAATATTCGCAAGCTGCTGATGGTGGCATTGCTGATTCTAGTGTGTCAGAAGCCTACAGTTTGTGGTAACTCCTACCCAGGTGGAAAATACTGTGCAACTGTTCACATTTTATTCAGCTTAGTGTTCTTTCTTGGTGGGTCTCAGTTTGTCTTTTTTTCTGCCAGTGCTGGTTTTAACTTATTTCAGACCTCAGTCAGCCTTCTTCTAGCACTTAAATTAACTTTGGAAATCCCAAATTGAAAGCCTGTGGTCTCACACCTGTCACAAGACAAAGAACCACAACATTTCAAGCTGTTTACAGCCTCATGCAATCTCACCCAGGTCTCTAGAGACTGTCAAGCAGCAAGTTGGAAGGAAAGGCTGTTTGACCTGCAATTTTTAAGTTCTTGGATCACAACTCACATGATGAAAGCTGCAAAAGATGCTGTTTCTTCTTTTTATTGCAGATATTCTCAAGAGCTCCTGGAAGACTTACATAAATGACCTCAATTTTAACCTGTTTGGACTAGATTAGTGTGATGGAAAAAATGTCAGAAGTGAGATTCCAGCCCAACCTCTACATGGGAAAAGTTTTTCCTCTATAAATAGTGTCGCTCTCTGTTGGCTGTAACACTTCTCTCGCTACTAAATTAGAATTCACAAGTCTTCTGCAGGATTGATAATGGGATCAAAGATCAGAAACTTCTTTGAAGTTGGTCTTCGTGTGCTCCACTGTTAATACATACCTGCACTAATCCACCGTGGTTCCCCTAAACTAATCAGTCACTCTCCCTTCCCAAAAGGGACGAGTACACAGGCTATTTTCAAATCTCCATTTATTTGTGTTCATTATCCACACTTCATTTTGCAAGGGCATAGCATTTTGTTAATTGATTTTTCATGTGCTATAAAGAGGCCAGCTCTGTTTTCTGAAACCTTTTTGGTCTAAATGTGATTTGCTGGTAATATTTACCATACTTGTAACCATGGTCCTGTTTATTGCTAGTCAGGCACACAGGGGATTGAACTGTGTACATAACAAATTAATGTTTCACCTTTGACAACAGCTATTAATGATATGATTGCAATGAGGTCATCTCAGACTCCACTTTTTTAATTTGGTCTTTCTTGAAAGAGATCAAAGAAACACTGAACCTGCAGGTTATTTGCCACTTGTTATGGAAAACAAACTGACAATGTCATTGACCCTAAGAAGAGAATGCTCAAGGGAAAATATAAATTCAGAAATATTTTTAAAATGTCTATAATTCAAAACTGTGACATAGATATTTCTTTGTCTCACCATGACTCAGAGTTGGCTCATAACTACCGTATCAAACCTCTGGTAACTTTAAATTAATGTTTATTTTGGGGGGAAAAAAGCTATCTTTGATAAAAGCCTATTATCAGAGTTTATAATATTTTTTGTCATTGACAGTAATTAGTTTAATTGGGCACTTGTTTGACTCATGGACTTTAAAGCTGGAGTCTCTCATTATAGTCACCATCTCTGACCTCATGGACAACACAAAATGTAGAATGGAATTAGACACTGTATGCAGTGCTTTTTGTAGATGGATCTTTATGGATTTGAATGCATATAGATTTCTACAAGCTTGGATCTCAGAGAGCATTGTGGATGAAGTCAATGAAGTACTCAGGTGAGGGCTGTCTCCAGTGATGACACATCCAGAATTACCCCTGTCTAAATATTGATTTGTAAACTGTAGTGAAACCCATGACAGGGATATGCTGAAGATGAAAGTTTCTCAAAAGTCCTGCAGGGTCATACTTCATTAGTAGGAGACGATGAAGATTTTAACTGCGATTCCACTAGAAGGCAGATTAATTGGGGGGTGGAGGTGGGGGTGGAAGAGAGAAGGAAAAAAAAATTAAATTAAAAAAATTAAACAAGGGGCAAAAAAAGGAAAAGGGAAATGGAAGAGCTCTCACTTCTTCAAAGCTTTATTTCTCAATTTTTCTTTGGGCTATATTAAGAGATTAATCCATTCCAATGAATACCCAGAGGGTTCACTTCTAAGTGAGTATTTCCCCCCTTCTCAGATAGACTAGGAAGATTAGAGTATGAAAAAGAGACAATTTAGGGTGAGTTTTCTGGTCTTCAGAGAGGTTTTAATTTGATTGTGACAGAGATGTTCCAGCTGCTGCTTGGCTTCATAATTTTAAAAGGACATTTTAAGTGCTACTGTTCAAGTTCCATGTGTCCCCAGAAAGATGTATCATAGAATCACAGAATCACAGAATATTAGGAGTTGGAAGGGACCTTGAAAGATCATCTAGTTCAACTCCCCTGCTAGAGCAGGGTCACCTAGACTAAATCACACAGGAATGCATCTAGGAGGGTTTTGAACCTCTCCAGAGAAGGAGACTCCACAAACTCTCTGGTCAGTCTGTCCCAGAGCTCTGTCACCCTCACAGGGAAAAGGTTTCTCCTTATATTCACATGGGTGCTTCAGCTTGCACCCATTGCCCCATTGTCCTATCGCTGTCCATCACTGAGAAGAGCCTGGCTCCATCCTCCTGACTCTCACCATTTATAAACATTAATAAGGTCACCCCTCAGTCTCCTCCAGGAAAAAGAGGCCCAGGTCCCTCAGCCTTTCCTCCTAAGGAAGGTGTCCCACTCCATCATCACGGTGGCCCTGCGCTGGCCTGTTTCAAGGAGTTCTATGTCCTTGAACTGAGGGGCCCAGAACTGGACACAATATTCCAGATGAGGTCTCACCAGGGCAGAGTTACCTACTAACCACACATCTTCTAATACACCCCAAGATGCCAGTGGCCTTCTTATCTATGAGGGCACATTGCTAGCCCATGGTCATCCTGCTATCCAACAGGACCCCCAGGTCCCTCTCACCTATGCTGCTCTCCAACTGGCCAGTCCCCAACCTATACTGGTACCTGGGGTTGCTCTTCCCCAGAAGCAAGACCCTACACCTGCCCTTGTTAAATCTCATTAAACTTCTCCCTGCCCAGCTCTCCAGCCTGTCTGAGTCTTGCTGAGTGGTAGCACAGCCCTCTGGTGTCAGCCACACCACCCAGTTGTGTGTCATCAGCAAACTTGCTGACTGGATACTCTTGTCCCTGTTACAGGCTCCAGACTGACTGTGGCTTTTCCCTAGATTTTGGATGTCGTGCTCCACCAGCAGGTCGCTTATAACCCTGGCTGCAGAGGGGACCAGAATTCTTTCTTCCTCACTTCCCTGTCAAAGGGGATTCCCTTCAGGCTCCCTATATGCCTTAGAAAATGTGACTTAAAACTGGAAAATAAATAGATATTTTAGAAATGGCTTCACTGATTTCTTTGTATCCCTCTAGGAAATGAATGAAACCCATTATACTGTAATAAAAAATTACTCATGATCTCCTATTGACCAGGGCAGAACAAAAAGAGCCACAGGACATCTATAAAATAAAGAAAGGGCTGATGAAACAGCCCGGTACACGGGATACCTATGCACGCTGCCACAATAGCTACATTCATAAGACTGATCATTGAACCAACATCTCTCCACATAGTCAAAGGAGAGAGTCAGGTGCCTGGGAAAGGAATAAACTAAACATGGGGCGATACACTATCTTCTGCAGTGAAACTGGTGTCTGGCAGCCTGGTGTGCAAGTGGTTTGAACTGCTTTTTACCCTCTGGAGCTTAAACACTAAGAGTCGCAGTGACTAAATTAGCACTCATAATCAGTCAAATAATCCCGTATGGAAGTGGGCCAGGAAAGAGGATTTGTCACTATCTATTTCTTCCTTGTCACCCCATCACCCAATATCTGCGCAAACATTTGTACTCTCCCACCCTGTTCTATGGATGGGAAAAGTGAGGTGGGCAATTGAAGTCACTTTTAAAAAGCCAGACAGAAATAAGTGCCAAAAGCTGGAACTGGAGCTGCCAGGTCTGAGCCAGGACAATTTTAGCACACAGTCACAGAATCTCCCAGACCAGCCTTCTCACACCTAAACCCACAGATTTTATATGACATTTTACAACAATAACAAACATGATGATTAAGCACCCTGTAGAAGTTGAGCTGGCAAAAGACCTTGACAAAATTCTTTCAACTGTTCTTTGCTCATAAAAAGTGGACTTTGCAGAATTGAGAGTTTTGTGGGTTTTTGCAGTTCTGACAAACTTCAGCTCAGAAAATTCACAACCTCTCCAAATGCTTTGGGTTTGTATCTTCATATAGAAACAGTTCTGCATTTCCAAACCACCCTGGTCTGCATGCCTCTACTTATACTTTGCAGGGAGTGGTACACACCTTCTCAGAACAGTACTGCTTCCTTCTATGTTCCCTGATGGGCAGGGGAACAGCTGGAACAGCTGTAACAACTGGAGTATGAAAAGTAAATGCTGACAGTCTGGAAGACAGATAAAATGTCTTTCCAGACCTTGCTCCTCCTGGCTGACATACTGCACTTTTCCAGATGTTTTGCCCTACAAAACTGAAATCCTAATTCAGTACTGTTCTATTTTCATAGAATCACAGACTGGTTTGGGTTGGAAGGGACCTCAAAGATCATCCTGTTTCAGACCCCCACCATGGGCAGGGAGACCCTCCACTAGTTCAGGTTGCCCAAAGCCCCATTCAACCTGACCTTCAACACTGCCAGGGAGGGGGCAGCCACAGCTTCTCTGGGCAGCCTGTGCCAGGGCTTCCACCCTCACAGAGAAGAATTTCTTCCTAATGTCTAACCTACATCTACCCTCCTTCAGCTTAAGTCCTGTTCAAAGTGAAGTGTCATATAGTGATTCATTAAAACACTAATAGCAGAACAAGATCAGAAGGAAAAAAAAATCATGCAGAAAAATTAGCATAGAAATATGACTGAAATTTGCTTTCATATAGGATAATCTTTACCTTTGCTTCTGTATTTAAGAACAACTTGTGTATCTGTCCATCACGTCAGTTTTGAATGTTCTACCTTTTTTGGAGGCAATTAGCCAACTATTCAAGGCTTCTGTGCTCACTTAAATTTCTCAATTTCTCCACCCACCTGAATCTGACACTTTGACATCTTTGCTTATTAGAATGGAAATTCAACATTTAGAAAAGTCAAGCAACTCAAGGTCAAAAACCAGTGTGAAACCTGTACATTTGAGAATGGATTGTGGAAGTTGACAAAAAAACAAGCAGTTTCATATTTCTACAATTTTAAACAAAACAATAGCTGTCATGAGATAATAAGGCAAGTTTTGAAATATTCGTCACCATTTTCTTGCTCGGTCTGAAAAGAAATTGCTTCAGCACTCAGAGCTGTGGGTAGATTTTGAATAGCATTATGTCTTTTAGTCTAGCACCTTGCTGGAGAAGAATTGCCTCTAACACCATGCTATTATTCTATTTTAAGAATCTTAAGCAATGGGGATTTCATCACTTGAGTTAGAAGATTATTTAACAGAATAGTAGACCTTATGACTCTGAAGTATTTCCTGATATTATACCTACATTCTTCCATTTCCTAAACTCATAGCAGTTATCATACCTCAACTCATTCTAAACAATCCATCTTTCTTCCAGTCCTCCACAGATCAAACTGTTTCATGGTGCTTAATGAACTGTTTCCCATGTGGTACTGACAACATGTTAGAGTGTTCTGATGAAGTACATAAAATTAATTATGTGACCAGGATATTCAGGCAATCACTAGAAATGCAGATACAAGCAATTGAGAGAACTCTAAGTCCCTTGAAGTATTAAAACAGAAACTACAGCCAGGGCATCACATTGCTGTACTGAAGAATCCCAAAATAATATTGGGAGCCACATCCCACATCTCTGGGCCTCTGTTGTACAACATGAAATTCGGGTTCAACACCTCTTAGGCAAATTTTATTGGGGCACATACTGGAGAAGCTTCAACACAGGATATTTAAAATTACAAAGGAAAACACATGAAGTTAGTTATTTTGTTATAAATTAGCTATTTAGGTTTGTTGGCTTGGGGTTTTTTCCTTTTCAATGTCACAGTTGTTTCACTCCAAATCATACTGGTTTCAACCTTAGCGTGAATTTGCTAGCAATTCACTTTTTCTCATATCTAGCAGAGAACACACATGCTCCTTTCAGGAAGATCAAAGCATCTGAATTTTCCAATTTTCATCAGTTTGGAGTGTAAACAAACTTGACAAGTTTAATAAAGAAAAATGGTTAAAATGTTTATGGATTTTTAAACCTCAAACATAGTAGGCCAGAGCTAAGGGCAAATACAAACTTTTTAGGTAATCTTGAACAGCTGAAAAAGCTATCCGCAGCATGGAAAAGATTTAGGGACTGGAAGCTGCTCAGCCCAGGGTTTCCCAGCTGTCCCACATATTGTGGTGTTGGGCTGTGTGGCTCTGCCCTGGCAGAAGACCTCTCTTGTGCCTTGCAGCAGCTTGGTACAGAGATTACCATGTGGAAAAACACAGGATAAGAGATGTGAAAATGGTGGGGAGAGCAGCACACTCGACTCTGAGTGGAGAGGAACATTAAGAGCAACAAAGGATGGACTCCCTCCATCTGTATGGTGAGTTCTCTCTGTATGGCCTCTGCTTCTCCGAGTTGTTTTGTTCAAACGCTACTATCTGCACCTGCTTGCCATTCGGAACAAGGAGCTCATCCTGAACTACTTTAACCATTTTATTTTGAATGCAGCAGGACTGCCAGCAGTGAGCTGCTGTGAGCTCCCTGATCCATCCTAGGACCCAGTAGCAAAATGGAGAGGTATTTTGCTTCTGTCATTGAATGCCTCAGAAAAGGAAGAAGTGAAGCACCTCCTTCAGCAAAGAGGATGCCTTACATATCAACATAGTCATAAATGGGCTTCAGGACCCTAGCTCTCCTGTGTGCAAAGCACAAGTTACATGTAATCACCAAAAAGTGGATTTTAAATGGTCAAAACAGATGGACCACTGGCAGTGCCTTGCAGGTTAGCAGTCTGTCTCAGCAGCTGGTGAGATGCTAGGTGATGTGGCTGTCAGAGCTATTCCTCTAGCCCCAGCACACAGTTGAGCAGGACCCCATAGGGGCAGATCCTGTTATGACTGATCCTGTTTAGCAGCTGATGTCACAGTTATCAAAGTTGGCCTGTTATCGGTGAACAACAGCCTGGCTTATATCCACACCCCAGGGATGAGACTCCTGAAAAGACCAGAGGACAAGCAGGCAAATGATGCACAGCCTGCCCTGTCCCTAGCATGGGAAAAGAGCACAGTCCTGCTGCTGCAAATCCATTTAATTGAGTCAATCAGAATATGCAAACTATTGCCAGACATTCAGGTGAGGAATACAGCACAGGCTCTGTGCTCATTCAGGCTCACTGCTTTCAGAGAGGTCAAGGGAAGGGGAGAAGACCGGTGAACAAAGCTGTCACACCACAGCTCCATGCAACACAAACTTTCCTGCAACACAAATATCAGGTCTCCTTACTCTAAACAAGTGGGGTTTTAGTTTCTACAGAGTTTAATGAGTATTAGTATACCAAAATAAGACACTAGTTGGGATTTCTGAAAAGAAATTTAACCATCACAGGTTTGGCAAGAACTAGTACCACAAGACATCTGGCAGGGGGGAGAAAAGCAAGAACAGCGTCACACTAGGACCCCTACAAGAATCACCATTTCCCCTAAAACACACCGCGTCTGAAATAAATCTGTGTTTTCCTCTCATCCACCAGTAGCCATCAGCTTTTTAGCAACTTGTAGTACTTACCACAAGTTGTGGGGTTTTTTTGCGACAAATATAAGATCTTGAGTTGAGCTTCTCTGTTGACAACAGTGGCAGCCCCTCTATTTATAACTTATGCACACTTATGTTTCCAATTACTTCTGTCTCCCTGACATGCAAGCATGCTGTTTAAGTAGGAAATTGTGTTATCATATATCTTTGAAGATTTCTAAAGCTAGATCATTTTGCATTTTCTACCCTACTGAGCTAGGAAATTAACAGTAAAACTTTACCCTGCCCTCTAGGAAGTCTGATTTAGTCAAAGACATGATCTCAGGTAGTAACTACAGAATCAGCTATTTATTTAATTTAAATAAAACCACTCTTCCAGCAGAAAGTGAAGGGAAGAAATAATATGTCATGCTAGGATTCCTGAGCCAATACTTCTCGCCTACATCCACTCCTGGGCTACATTCTGTGCGTGTTGCAGTGCTCTGCTGATCTGTGTTAAATAAGCTGCTGTAGAACGGAAGGCAACTATTTTTTGCTCCCTGGGTGTTGGGCAACTAATTTAACTCTTGCTAGAACATAAAATATAAATAGAAAAAGATTATACACTTTCATACTGATAACATTTCTATGAGAGTTAATTCAACAGTAAAGAAATATTTTTTGCCCTTAGCTGTCTGTCCTGTTAGGAGTGATGGACAGGAGTTGTGTTACCTTTAATCCAAATACAGTGGGTGATGCTAGGTGTCTTCTCATGTGATGACTTGCCTGAGGGCTAAAGTCCTAAACATGGCATGTATGCTCAACCCCTTGGCAACACACATCCCTCTCTTACCCTAGTCCAGGAGAAAGCATTTTTAAAAAAAACCTAAAATCCCCTCCATGTTCTGGGCTGTGCATGCCACCAGAACCACATCACAGAGATGACCATTAGGAGGTGCTCTCCTATGGGGATCCTATGAGGATGGAAGGAAACTAGACAACTGCTTAGAAGAGCTACCTAGCTTCTTGGCAAGAGCAGAAATGGCAAGTCCAAATTTTCATCAGTTGACAGGCTCAGCTTGTCTCTACACAAATTTGCACAAGCAGAACATTCCTCTCAGGTAATTTTCTTATCCATCTACAAACATTCTTGCAACATGTACAAGTACATCACAAAGCCCTAATCCTAACATTAAAGAGGGTTTCCGTTTTCAACCAAGTGGGCTGGAACAAAACATATTTGTCAAATACTTCCATATTCTTCTAGTGATTGGAAAATAGTTTCAGGTTTTTATGTGCTTAATCTACAAATGTAATATAAAGATACATCACGATATACAAATTAAAAGAGCTTATTTCAAGATGAATAAAAAGGCAGATTGACTTTCTGTGTCTGAGATTAATAATGCTTCTTCCCCAATTTTTGAATGGAAATCAGTGGACTCAGATTCCAGAGTTTGAAGTACTTCTGTTTTAGAAAATAGTCAATTGTATGACCCTGTATATATCCACTGTGTTCAAGGGCAGTGCTGTACCTACTGATGTTATTTTTTCAGATTCACACCTGAAATTGCTAGATAGCAACATTTCTTGCAGAGATGTGGTTTAGATCTAATCAGAAATCAGGTAAATCTGTCCCTAGCAAAGGCTTTATATAATAAAAGACAAAAGAGATCACAACATCATATAAAAGGAAGAGCTTTCCTAAGGCATCAGTGTAGGGTAAAAAGTCATAGGAAAAGAGGTTGCCTTCCACCAAAGTAAAGATTATTAGGAAATAAACTGCAATGAGCAATCAGTCCAACAGTAAAACAGGATACAAGCCTATGTTTGGAGGCACTGAAAGAGTTAGAAGTCCTTGGACATGATCGTCTTCAGCATTTCAATTACCCCATATAAAAGGGGAAGGAGAAAACCCTTAGGGTATTTAAAACTATTTTAATTTTATTTATTTTAATTCATTTCAAAATAATATGAGCATTGAAAGATTTAGGCGGCCTGCAGTATCTTGTCTCCTCTGGCACTCTGTATCACCTGGTCCCCCCACATCTGCACCCCTCCTGGGCTGATACCACTTGCTTTGATATTGTCACAGTTTAGGCTGATTTCAGTCTTCAAAGAAAAATGGGCATGAAAATCCCTCAATCCCGCTTTCCACTCTGAGCCTAGGGCACACGCACACTTCCCAAGGATCGCACGATCCAGTGAGTATTATTTTGTACTTAATAAAATTAACAGTCATTACAGAAAATAGGATTTGAAATGACATTTCAGTCACGTATCATCCAGGTCCAGTAGATGAGATAATAACTACAATCTGAGTTCTTATCCCTTTCATATCACTGGCATTATGTGATTAATTTTCCAAACTAAGTTTATTACACTGCATATTAAGAAGCAGAAGGAAAGCAGATGAGAAAGACTGCATTGTTCATTTTAGTTAATCTTTGTTCTAAACTGTTCTATGTGGCTACAACGTATGTATCAGGCACAATTTACTGTGATTATTTACTCACTTCATGTTGTAGGAAGGGTTATTCTAAGTTAAAAAAAAATACAAAAATGCTTCAGGTTCACTGTTAATGTGATTTTCTCTGCAGCAGGGAAACCAGCCCCTTCTATATGCAATGTACATTCAGCAAGTGTTGCAAGTG
This sequence comes from Laterallus jamaicensis coturniculus, assembly GCA_022605575.1. Classification (NCBI taxonomy): domain Eukaryota; kingdom Metazoa; phylum Chordata; class Aves; order Gruiformes; family Rallidae; genus Laterallus; species Laterallus jamaicensis. The sequence continues at coordinate 10,490,218 of JAKCOX010000012.1, forward strand.
TTCATCTATTATTAACAGCATTTTTAAAAATTACACTGGAAAATCAAGGTACCAAACCTACGACTCAGTAGCACAGAATAAATTAGTGAGGGCTGCAGAGATTACATTAGTCCTAAATTAGACATACATTACAGTCTGGAAAATCCTGGAATACACCTATTTAATATTTCCCAGGGAGAAGACTGTGTTTTGGACTTACGGTTGGTTGTCCTGCTTTGGTCACTCTGAGCACTGTCATTTGACTGGTTGCTGGAGACAGAGGATACACTTGAACTCCTGACAAAACCAAATGCGGCCAGCTTTGCTGCTGGCAGCCGTGAATAACCTGGAGGGCGAAGTCCAGACTGGCAGGGCTTGGGGAGATTTGACTTAGCAGCACTTGGACATGAGCCTTTCTTAAGATCAACTGAAAGAAAGAAAAAGAAATACATTTTTATTAAATAAACTAAACTAGGATATACTGACCATTACTTGTACCACCCAGCTACATAAAGTCAGGATGAATCATAGAATCATACAATGGCAAGGGTTGGAAGGGACCCCAAGGATCATAAAGCTCCAACCCCCCTGCCACAGGCAGGGCCACCAACCTCAGGCCTGGATCTACACAAGGTTGCCCAGGGCCCCATCCAACCTGGCCTTGAACACTTCCAGGGATGGGGCATCCACTACTTCTCTGGGCAGCCTGTTCCAGCACCTCGCCACTCTTTCTGTAAAAAACTTCCCCCTAATATCCAATCTAAACCTTCCCTCCTTCAGCTTTAAACCATTCCCCCTTGTCCTGCCATTATCTGCCCTTTTAAAAAGTTGATTCCCCTCCTGTTTATAATCTCCCTTCAGGTACTCGAAGGCTGAATGAAGACTGAATACAAATTGTAATGGCTCCTCAAACTGTGGTGATGTCTTATTCTTAGCTTCACTAAAAATAAGTTCTGTGGAACAGTTGCAGGTCACAATAATTTCTAAAATGTGAAATGCAGTAAGGACCCATGAGGCACAACTCAAAATTACAGCAAAGTACCATAGTTCAAGTCTCCTAAGATTTTTTAAAATATTATCTTCTTTTATGCTGTATCACTTCCTAATTTTACAATTGTTATGTGCCAATTAAAAGAAACTCATACACAAAGACACTACACATAGCCTCCAATTTTGGAAACTATTATAAAACACCAACATTCCTCTTCAAGGACACAAGACTTCTTTGTATTCCATCAAAGAAAGCACTTCTTTGAAGCTTTTCTTTCAAATTTTGTTAAAAGAAAATGCCCTTTTCTTGCACCAAGCCTGGGAACAAGGAGGTGACCTGTAAAGTTGTACCTTTTTAACATGCTACCAGTCATTTCCATTGACGGACTTCTAACTATAAACCATCAGCTTACGTGAATGACATCAACCAAGTCTCAGACAACTACCAATACTGGGCTTACAAGGGATAAAGTTAGGCAACAGCAGTAGTTATTAGCAGTACTAACTGGTCACCTGCCTCTAGCTTGTGTGCTAACCTGTATTCTGCTGCTCTTGCTTAGGCAAAACTTTTCTAGGAAAATCCAGAACATAGGTCCATAAAAGCCCCAATTTGTCTTCGTGCACCAAAGGTCCATGAATATGGCAGGATTGTCTTCAAAGACCAAACATTAGCTTTTGGCTGAAAGGTCTGGATACAAAGTCATCTGGCCTCAGCTGTACATAAAATTTGGACAGAGCTTTTCTTTGTAGGTTTAACAATATCAGATTCCTGTTCCTTGTGGGATTCTGTGCAACAAAAATATATATTTTTAAAAAATTAATTAATAAAGTTCTCCAAAAGATGATGCTAGTGTGTTTAATCAGTCATCAGGTCCAGTGGGTTAGGACACAAGACAGCATTAAAACTATCAACATATTCTGCCAGAAAAGGCCACAAAGTCACCCTTTTTCCATTCTTATTTGGTGAACGCTACTTGTGCTTCAGCCTGACACGTACTTCAAAGGAAGAAGTGAGCGTTCATAATATAATGGAAAAATAGAAATTAACTGCGCAGGAAGAATATGGTCTTCATATTATTACAGTATTTAATTCTTTTGTAAACTATGTAGGTCACAGACTTATTAATTTTAATGAAGGATTACACTTTGAGGAGACTTTATAGAAAACAAGACTAATTCCTTTGAGCAGAAAAATGTTATGGGGATTTTGAAAGATAGTTGTGTACCTCATCACAATAATAATACTAAGCTTTGTTTAACAAAGGTAAGCCTTTTCTTTTGAAAGAGAAATATGTGTAACACCAAGCTAAAAGAGTTTTGTTATCCTATGAAAGACATTTCTATAGAAGACATCAAAAAATGCTCCTTGCTCAACTTCCTAAATTTATATATTATAGACTCTTAAAAATGCAGTGTTTTTTTCCCACTTCTCACAAGTTGAGGCCTTTATCAAATCAGAGGAAGACGGATGTCTGACTTCAGCACCTTTACCAGCCAAGAGGAGGAGGTGTTGTAGAGAGCAATCCAAATGAAAACAAGAAATACCTACAAGAGTGCAATAAAAAACTGTTCAATGTGGAGAGTTTTGGACTCTGATCCTGAATCTGGCTTTGTTTGAACTATGTGAAGATGAGCTCAGAAATATCTATGGGCTCCAGGTCCAGGGGAAGAACAGTGCAGGACCACTGGCCTGGAGAACTGTCAAGCAATGATGTCTACATTGGTTTACTGCTACGCTTCTGCAGCATTGCTTTGACAGTGGTCTGTTACAACTGGTTTATGGTTATCTACACAGCACCATCAAACCAGACATCTTCTCTCCGTGCTGCCAGGGACATTCATGTCAGATCTAAATGACTGCAACAGAGTACTACAAAACCTGATCTCAATGGTTCCCTTCAGTGTTATCAACACCATTTGCAATTAGTGAGAGTCATGGTAACAGATTTTTATGTACAAGCATGAAAAACTGTCCAGTGAAAGGCTTTAGGAGTCCCAAATGGTAGAATTGACATGCTAATCATCTTTTGGACAGAATCTCTCTATTTGGGAAGGCTGATAATCTTCCTGTATTAACAATTGCTGAATGGTGGGTCTCAGATTGGCTTTTGCCAGCATAAAGGAGGATGATCCTGTGCTCTCCTTTCCACAGTCAGGCTGTGGAAGTGCCCACCAATGCTGATACAAACACTTCAGCTGTATTTTGGATGGGACAGACCATCTTGCTTACAAAGCTGGCTGCACAGTTGCACGCTTGGTAGCAGCTGTGTATGGCCAAACATCAGCTTCAGCAGCTATCTAAAAGACTAATTACACAAGGGCAACTGAATGTGACAGAAGGCATACACCTCAGTCACACCATGCATATTCCCCATGTTGCACTGGTGGCAGGACCAAGCCCAGGTAACCTCCAGATTTGAAGTAGAGGTGAATACCCATGGCAGGTAACTGCAACTGCAAGGCACCTGCCCAGGTCAGTGACAGCAGGGAGAAGGCATGGGACTGCCTCTTGTGGGTTTCACAGGTTTCCAAAAAATGCACCAGCAGGCCAAGCTATAAATATCACAGATTACAGAATAGGGGAAATTCCACTGAGGTGGGGGAAGAAGTGGTTAGAAATGGTTTTGTTAAAAAATATTTGAAATGCACTTGCCATAGGAAATTGAGGTTTACCTGGGACTATCACTCCTGCTTAACCGCAGGGATGCCCACACCAAGTCCCCAGCTGTCCATTCTCTGCACTGCCATGCAACCAAACATCTGCAGTCCATGGTATATCAAGCACCACAGGTGTCACCAAAGAAGAATTTCCTTAAAACCAGAACGTTTTGGTAACAAATTGCCCAGCCATCTCTACATTTGCTTCAGAATTATTCTCCCAGAACCAGGGGGGTGATTCGGTGTATTTTCTCACACTTCCATGTGTGTTCCAGTTTGTTAGTTCAATTCAAATTTCCCCTGGACTAACAATATTTTTATCTTGAACTCATCACCATCTCTAAATTATTTTTCACTTCTCTTCTTTGTAATCCAGCTCTTCTGTACCACAAGGACCTGGGGGCAGGACATTATCTTCATTAGGGATGCATTCAAATCCTTAAAGCTAAGTAATTTTGTATCTTCTCATTAAAATACATGAGACACAAGCCTATTGTACATATTTTCTGTTCTAAATATCATGAAGTTTTATGATGCATGTTCTTTCCTTATTTCTCTTTCTTAGAAATATAGAAGCACTCCTGCAAACAAGGTCTGGGAGTTCAAAACAGAAGTTATTTTAATGAGCAGCTTTCATTTTAATAAAATTTTGCCAAAATAAGATCTAAAAATTGGCAAAAAATCTTTCCAGTTGTCTCACTGCCTGAAGCTTATTATAGAATTAAGTACTGTTGTCTGTACGACATATAGACAATTTCCTATGACACTTTAAGTTGTTCCCATCTAGAAACATGAAAACATTTTAAGGTAGCAACTGATTGACACAAACCAGATGCCTTACAAAAAGTCTGAGCTAGACTTCTTATGCATCTGCATCTGAGTCACTTCTCCATGTACATGTATAACTAAAGAACAACTTTGATGGGATTTCTCTGTGAATTTTGAAGTAGATTTTAGATTAAATGAATGAAAAGTTAGAGAAAGGAGTTACATAGATACGCTCTTATGAGTCAGGGTAGTAGTCCAAGACTTGCAAGTCAGGGATCCTTGGCAAAACTTTGTTTTCTTGTGAGGGGGTTTTTGGTTGTTTGGAGGTTTTTTGGCAAACATTTCTGTCAAAACATTGATCACTGGGTGTCATTTTTCTCTCAGAAAGCTCTTTTTCTTTTATAGGATGATCTGAACATCATTATTCTCATTTCATATTGGGGAATCTGGGGCAAAGAAGTTACCTGCAAGGTCACTGAATTAGTCAGAGATAATGCACCCAGTTCATCTAGTCATAGATATCTTTGCAGATTAAAAACAAATGGTGTAAATAAGAAACCTATTCTGTTTCCACTACCTTTGATGTTTCCCTGTTGTAAATATAATGACTTCTGTCTGAACAGGCTGTCTGATCAGACCCCAAGGAAAAACGCTTTAAAACAGAGGATGTAATGATTTCCACCTAAACAGCAGTGAGCAGGTTGTGCCCAGCTTCTCCGATGGTCTCTTGTCCAAATACTGTTAAGCCTGGAACAGTTCAGTTCGAAGGCAAAAAAGTAGTCACTGCTGAACATCAATTAATTTCTAATCTGCCAGTCCACCATCATATGGCAGGAAATGCTCATCTCCTCCTGATTCAGATTTAAAAGCCCTTGGCACCTCCTTCTTTAAACAATTAAGGACTTTGCTAGCTCAACTCCAAGCACCTCAGACTGCAAACCTATGAAATAAGCACACCACTGGAGTAGCTGTAATACAACATTTCAGGAAGTAACTCAAATCCATTTTCTATCATCAAACCTCATTTACTTGTTCAAGTATTAGCTAATCCTGAGAATAAATCTGAAAGCAGAACTTTCCTATCAGGAGAAAGCTGTAGACATATTATAGCATTCATTAGAAAATAAATTATACATATGCAAAACCCTAAATAAATGCATATATCTGTGTGTGTCTGAGTAATCACAAACATTGCTATACTGATTTATGTATTAATTACATCTTTAACATGAGTTGACTTGCTTAGAAAGGAGAGGAACTGCTAGACCCTCAGGAATGTCAAATTTAATACACAGAGAGGTGATAAGGAAACAACATTACTTTAACTCACTCTTTGAGAAAAAAAAAAACATAAATAGACCTGAAAAAATGTAAAATTAAGTGAAGTTAATGAGTAGAATTAAGTGAAGTTTTAATGATAAGATCTCTTAGCCTTTGCAAAATCAGACATTAATCCCATCAAAAGTATCAGCTAATTAATGCAAATCCTAACATGCTTGCTCTGAGAAGTCTTTACAACCGAGAAAAACATATTCATAATTTATATGTTATAGACACAGTATCCTTCAATAGTTGTTTTGAATTACATCCTTCAATAGTTGTTTTGAGTTACAAGTTTCCCATACAAAGAGCAGAGTTTTATTTTATTTGTATAATAAAATGTTATTTATATAAAATAAACAACTGTTAAGCTTTCACAGACTCCGTGGCACCTTTAAATACATCACAATTCAACGATTTCCTATGGTGTGCAGAATGCTTTTTTTCTTGCAGTCAGGCTGCTTGTCTGACCCACCCAATCTAAAGCATCACCTAAGGAGTGGTCTGCTTAATCAGGAACTCGCATCCAGTGCTAAGGCATGTGTGCCACGTTTTACAGATGAAGGATCATCGCTCCAGTCACATTTTAGGTATCACACTTAGAGATCACACTTGTGGGATCATTCATTATTATTTTACTTTCTACTTGGTGTGTCTTAAAACTAATGAAACCTTTAATGTACTTGTCGTGCTTATAGTCCATCACAGCAGTTCAGGGATTTAATTATCAAACACTGTAGAGTCAGTTCTATGAGTATTAGTATTATGCATGGGCCAAACCACGCAGCTTATCAGTGCTGTTTAAGCAGACTCCTGCACTATGAATGGCATGGTAAAGGGGAATAAAATCCTCATTATGAGGGACTACTTTTGTCCTCAATACCATGCCATGGTGGTTTCAGTTTAAAAGTCTCCACGGTCCCTCAGACTTTGTCATGGGATGGCAACTGGTTAGATCCTTCTGCTTCCTTTACTCCTGGGCAGGACTGAAATCACTAGGATTAGAAATGGGATTAAAAGCTCAGGATCAAGCTGCAAGACATGCTGATTAGCAGTCTTGAAGACAGGAGTGGAATCCTTGAGAAAAAAATACCTCCTAGTCCCCAGCTGCTTTTGCTGCATTCAGCCAAGCCCTCACACCCCACGAGCAGTGTGAACAGGAGGCTTACCAGCACCACATCCAGTATGTTCACCATATGCTCATGCACTTTGTTTGCTTATATGACATGTGACTCCATTGAAGCTATGTTTAATCCTGTTTCTCAAAAATTGTATCAAAACCAATACAGATTAAAGTTTAATACCACAAGTAACTGCCAAACTAAGGGAAAGTAGTTGACAGAAAGCTGAAAATGGTGTCAGGTACCTTAAAACAATCAGTTAGATGGTGCCTGTCCTCATCGGTCAGGCTTACAACAGCTCTGGTGTGCCAGGGGTTGCTGTCCCATCCAGCCCTTGGCAACAAGGGACTCATCTCTGGTCTACATTTATGCACCGGCATGGACACAATCACAGGAACCAGTTCTCTGCTACCTTTCCATTCCTATGCCAGTCTTATCCTGTCTGCTGTCACTCCTTCATGAACTTTTCATTCTTCTCAAAAGAAATTATTAAAAATTAAAAGACTGGTATGCTGATTTATAAAGATTATATGCTGGTGAGTGAAGGATTTAAGTCATTTGAGGTATACAAGGAAAAAGGCTTTGTACAAGGAAAGGTGATTATAAGCCAGTCTTGAATGGATAGTTGGGAAATAAAAAAACAAATATAAAACAATGTAAAGTAACTAATGTAAGGTATCAGAAGTACATGACAGATCAATAAGGGGAGGCACTGAATCAACAGAGAGGAATGAGGAATACTTTGCAACAGAATAAGATGTTGCAGAAAAATTAAACGTGTTCTTCATCTTGCAAGGAAAATGGAAGGTGAGATGCCAGAAGTGAAAACAATATGTCCTGGGGTGGACAGTGAAAAACTAGAGATGTTAGCAACCTCCCCAGAACAAGTCTTGGGTAATTTAAAATCAATAAAAAACAGTCAGAGCCCAAAGAGCAGATGAGACACACTTTGGGAACCTGAAAGAGATGGCAGACAGATCATTGGACTACTGTGAGATATCTTTAACAGCAGCTTTGAAACAGGGAAGTATCAATAGACTAGAGAGTAACAAACAAAATAACAGTTGTAGGAAGGAAATTATGGAATTAAATTTGACCTCCAAAGCAGACAAGGTCCAAGAAATAATCAGCGATAAGATCAAAATAACCCAACTTTTGATAAATAAGAAAACTTTAGGAAATAGGCACTGTAGTGGAATTCACTAACAGCTAGTGTAATTTCCTCATGTACACTTCTCTTTCATTGGCATTTTTAAAATTAGGATTATAGACAATAAAAAGGACTGACAGACTGATACTGTTTAGGTTTAGATAATATAGGAAGACAGTAAATACATAGAAGACAAGTTCCTATATGGATGAAAAATGGCTAAGTAAAGTCATGTCTGCAATCATCAGTGAGGCAGGATAATTAAGGTGAATGAATAAATATCAGGGCAGCATTCATTTCTGAGGGTTGGAAAAGACAGTGGATTTATTAATAGGTTCTGTTCTGATTCCTCTCCAATCTCTGTCCCAGACTGGTTCCTGTTATACAGTGGTTTACCCTACTCTTGCACCCTATCCTACTCCTGAACTTGCAGCCTCTCACAATTTCATTTAAATGGAAAATAATATGATCTAATTTCCCTCCTCATCTGTATTTCCATCTTCAGTGCAAACTGAACTCAACTTAGAGGGCTGGACTGATATTTACTGTCCTGCATAGAAGCAGGGCATCAACAGAGATAAACGACATCATCATAGATGATGTCCAGGTGCAGGGTCAAACAGTAAAGGATGGTGGCAAGAGGCATTGTGTTACAGAGAGCCTTGATTTTCTGGTAAGCCTGATATCTTGGCAGCCTCTGTGACTGTCTGGTACTGTTCTGTCAGGGTAAGTCAAGACACGCTGACCCATTTCCCTTCCACCTCCAAATTTCTTCTGCTGCTTAGCGTGGAGAAATGGGCACTGAGGAGAGACAGTAATAGCTTTCAAATATCAGCAAAGAGAGGAAGGCCCTGCATCCACTCCACGTAGAAAAGGAAGTAAATTGCAACAGAGGGGATTAGGCAAAACATGAGGGAAAACTTAGCTTAAAGCAGGTAATGCATTGGAGCAGCCTGCTTTCAGAGGCTGCTGGATCTCGTATAGAAAGTTTTTATGGATAGTTTTTCATTAACAGGTTAAATAAATTTCTAGCAGAAGGAATCCCATCCTGGGGCAAAAGGAGGAGCCCTATGACCCCAAGTCATGACTCGACTTTATTCCTGATGACTATATTTTAAAAATCTCTGCAGACTTGTAGGCTGTTGGGCAGCTGCTATGTTTCGCACTGTCAATGACTGATTTTCAGCTGCCCCTGAATTTGCTGCTGCTAAAATGCATGTTGTTAAAATCTCCAAGCTTTTCCAAGCTACCAAGGAATGTCACACAGAAGTAATTACTATATCTGTTGTGTGGCATCACACACTTTTCTTTCTGAGTCTTCTTGTGCTTTTCCCTCCCCTCTAATTTTGCCCAGGGTCATGCTGACCTGGGCAGTAGCTGGGAAGAAAAAGGTATTAGAAATGTTGTCTCCAAAGAGGTGTATACCAGGGCTTCAGAGAATTAAGGTCTCTGCTGGCACATTTTAACACTGTCCAGGCTTTCAGAGCACAACATGGTTGGCAACATCATATTCAGATTGAGCACCAGGGTCTTCCTGATGAAAGGAAATGTCCCATTATCTTCCGTAAGACAAAAACAAGGCTTTTTCAAGCATGTACAAGAAGGAAGAAAATAGAGAAGAGCACAAGGAGAATTATTACTGAAATTGATTCTCCTTCTTTGGGAATGACCTGTTAAACAACCTCTGTACAAGTCCCAGACTCCCTAGCCAGCCTTGCCTGAGGACAAAAGGACACACCTCAAAGAGTGCTGTTGGAGCTTTGTAGTATCAGGTCAAGATGTTGCTCATTTTGTGATATTTCTATGTGGGAAAAAAAAATATCTTATTGGTGACTACAGTCAAAGGAAAGGAAAGAAAGTTTGTACTTTACCTGAAGCATCAGGATGATAGAGGCTGGGAGCACTCATTTCTCCTTGCTGATGGAGACAGCTACCTGAGGATCTTTGACTTGCAATGAGAATCCTGCTCTTTGCAGATGGTAATCTTGACACTGCACCCAGTCCTAACTGTGGCTTGAGTATCATGGCAGATCGATAAAAACTTGGTGGAACCTCGTAGTGAGTATATGGTGGAGGGCAAAATTCATCTTTTGCAGGCCTTTCCCCAACCTACAGAAAAATCATTAACAGATATATTATGCAATAAATCAATAAATCCAGACAACATTGCTTATAAAGGCTATTTTTCCCTTCTTGTGGATCTGGGCTTCAGACCATTGCAGAATGATCATCACTTTCAAAAAGTGATGGTCTTACTGTATGAACTGCTGTCCACAAATACACACATTACAATCTCAAAACCCAATCAAAACTGTATAAAGAATTGATCTCCTCCCAAAAAGAAAATAGAAAAAAGTAAGATCTTCAATTAGTGAAAATGAAGTTTTGAAAGGTGGTATTATTTACAGAGTTAGATACACCAAGAGAATTACAAATTACAAATGGAATTTTTATTAGAAGTTGTTTTATATAATCCTACTGAGATAGAATTTTGGGGAAAGTCAGTTTTCACTTAGCTAAAAATAAAGCTGGAGGTATTTTAAGTTCATTTTATCAGAGAAATGGTATTGTCAAATCATTTGTGTGAGAAAGAAGAAGCTTCTACATGTTCTTACTGCAAAACGTTCATTGTAATCTGTGTCGGTGAAGTTCCTGAAGAGAATAGGTTGTGGAGTTGGGCACATTTCTTTATTTTACATTTTCAGAGGGGTGTTGAATATTCCAAACCAGAGCTATGAAGCCCAGGTGCCTATCTGAACTGGAGATAAAAAGCAAATTTGTAGATGTTCAAGACTTATTGTTTATCACAAAATAGATAATGCTTTGCTAAAACCAGTGACAAATCTCTCGGTATTTTATAGGTGCATACTGTGAAGATTGCATCGTAAGTCCCAAGCTGGAAGTATTTCCAGTAAACTGGCTGTTACAAGGGAACTTGCAGTTGAGGAATGGCCCAGTTCCCTGATTCAGGCCTTGTGTTTTTCTACACTCAGGCTGGGCTCTGAGTCCCATCTCAGTAGCCCTCTGAGTCCCATCTCAGTAGCCCTGCTGAGAAGGACCTGGGTGTCATAGTGGATGAGAAACTTAACATGAGCCAGCAGTGTGCTCTTGCAGCTCGCAAGGCCAATGGTATCCTGGGCTCCATCAGAAGAGGGGTGGCCAGCAGGGACAGGGAGGGGATTGTCCCTCTCTACTCTGCTCTCGTGAGGCCCCACCTGGAGTACTGTGTCCAGATCTGGGGTCCCCAATACAAGGAAGATGTGGAACTGTTGGAGTGGGTTCAGAGGAGGGCCACAAAATGATTAGAGGGATGGAGCACCTGCCCTACAAAGAGAGGCTGAGGGAGCTGGGCTTGTTCAGCCTGGAGAAGAGAAGGCTGCGGGGGGACCTCATTGCAGCCTTCCAGTACCTGAAGGGAGCATACAAACAGGAGGGGAATCAACTTTTTAAAAGGGCAGATAATGGCAGGACAAGGGGGAATGGATTAAAGCTAAAGGAGGGAAGGTTTTGATTGGATATTAGGGGGAGGTTTTTTACAGAAAGAGTGGTGAGGTGCTGGAACAGGCTGCCCAGAGAAGTAGTGGATGCCCCATCCCTGGAAGTGTTCAAGGCCAGGTTGGATGGGGCCCTGGGCAACCTTGTGTAGATCCAGGCCTGAAGTTGGTGGCCCTGCCTGTGGCAGGGGGGGTTGGAGCTTTATGATCCTTGGGGTCCCTTCCAACCCTTGCCATTCTATGATTCTATGATTCTATGTGACTTGATATGAGGGCATAGAGCAATGTCAATAACTTTCATCTTTCCCATTTACAAAGAACCGTTTGTGCTTCAAGGTAGAGACCAACATCTTTACCATTTTCTATAAAATGTAAAAACATCATAATCTAGGAAGGACCCATGAATATTTTTTAGTGCATCCCATTTAGGCCAGAGAAAATAAAATGGCTTGTGAAATAGGAAATCTGAACTAAATTTCTTTTAAAATTAATCAAAAAAGTGCCATAGGCTACCTAGGAAGAAATGTAACTGCCAATTAATTAAGTCTGCTGTAAGTTACGATGCATATAATATACCAAATCAATTTCTATTTAGCAATTATAAGCATTTAGAATATGCACTTAAACATTGGCTATACAAGCTTTGATCCTAGCTGCTTCAAGAGCTTTAATCCTAATTTAGCAAATCTTTAATATGGTAAAAGAGAGAAGATTTGCCTAAAACTATTAAATATATACTCTTTGAGGCCTTTGCACAGGAACTAAGAGGGCTGATGTAACAAACACTGAGCTTTATATTTTTGGTCTATATTTTTTCTATTGGTTGCAGTCCTATTTCCTGCCATTAGATCTTCCTTTTTTTTCCATCATATTCTTATGACCTATTTCTACAAGTTAGGATGCAGGTTTTTCTGTATAGATGATTCTCTAGGCTTGGACTACAGGAGATGTTTAGCTTTTTATTTTCAACTTTTGGATAAGAGATTGGATGAGATTCAGTTATCTCTTCTCTCCCTGATGAATTTATTTCAACCAGATTTTACTATACACTTCCTATAATTTCATATTCAACTGGCAGTGAACATACCAATGCTAAGTACTTCAGTGTAAGGAACAGAGAAGATCTTTAAATATAGAAACCACGCACTTTTGACAAACTGGGTCAGCTTAGCTAAACCTTCGGTCATTGACAGTATGCTACAAATAACAGAGAAGAATAGCAAACATGCACACAAAGCCAATCACAAGCATAAAGCATCTTCTCAAGCTAAAGAGGAGTTTGAGGGTTTTACCCAACAATCTCTTCAAGAGCCCGATTTGGGAGGACATAAACTTGCTATGAAAACATGCTCCTTTTTCTATTATACATAACAGTAAGTTTATGAAGGGTATAATTTAACTCATCTCAATAGAATCACATGCAATTACTGTTTATAAGGCCTGTTATATACTGTTAAAGATCTTCAGAAAGATTTGGATTAAGGTGAGACTTGTTAGCACTAGTTTTTTGTACAAGGAATTTTTGAAGATCTGTTGCATCCTGACAGTTAAAAAGAAGCTCAGCCTAGAGTTACCCACTCACCCCATTTAATGAACTTGTTAGGAAAAGCTGGAAAGTTTGCAGCAAATACAGGGGAATATTTAATTGTTCCTGTTATTTAACTAGCTGAAGGATGCTAATCTTTATTACAGGTTGAGTGCTAGCAGCTATTAACACTCCCTGTCATAGCTATGTAAAGAGCTATAAAATGTCAATCAAAGCTCTCCAAAGCTCAAACTGGATATGTGAAATTGGGCAATCTTGGATTTTTTCTCTCATAAAGATAGTAGCCCTCCTGCCCCTGCAGCTTTGTCTCCAGAATTTCTGAGTCTTCAACACTGTCCAGGGTGATTTTGATCTATCTCAATCCATCCTAACTGATTTCTTTCAGATTACGCATCAATCATCTGCCATGATTAATCATCTTCTAAGCATCTGCCCACTTCCATAGATCAAGCATTTGCCTTTTTCTTGATCCATGCTTGCGTAAAATCAGTCCCCTTTGCATTACTTTAACCAGCAAGGGAGTAAGGTAATTGCTCTTACAGTGGCAGCCCAAGAAAGCCAGTACTACCTCTGCTATCAGCTCCTGATTCCTGGGCTAATGCAAACTCATAATATAGACTGCAGTTTATTGATTTTTCCTTTCCAGTCCCTCCTCCAGGAAATTCAGGTTGTCCAAAGAAGCAGCTTGCTGGGATTCAAATCTTCCCTTGTTGAAATACCCCCCAAAGTCATATTTCTTGGAGGAGTGGTGGAAGATGCTCTGAATCTTCTCCAGCCTCTACGTGTCCTTCTAACCCTTGTCTAGAGTAAATCATACTGCAGAGTTACCACAGCCTGAGCTATTCTCATGTTAACAACAGTCCTCAGTAGTGCACATAAATAATTTCTTTGCTCACAGATGTGTCTGCTGATTTTACTTAATTATCTGAACCCCAACAGTATGGGCTATAGACATCTATGGTCTTTAAAGGGTCGTATCACTCTATAAACAGCCAAATAGTTGCACAGTCTGGGTTATTTTGCCTTTAATTTCTGTAGCCATATATTAAATAGTAATAACCGAGTAATTTTCCCTCACCTTACAAGGTGACTGTGAATATATATTAACAGTGGCTGGTATAGACAAGCTTGCAATTCCTATTCTAAACAGAAAATGTAAGTGAAAGAGCTGGAAACTGAAGGTAGAGAGGAAGGAGAGGTCAGTACTGTCCTTTCTGTGTCTGGCATGAGATGGTGCTCTGTGGAATCCATCCACTTCAGTAGGTTGCCCCATAACATTCCATAAAGGTCAATCTACACTCAGACATGATAACTTAATTCATGTATTTGCCAACTTGTGACTGTCAACACTGTCATCAAATTTGTTATTTTAGTGCTTTTCCTTGGATAAATACTGTATGTAGAATGAGGTAGGCATTAAAACAGCTTCAATAACACCATGAGACAGACAGCAAAAAACGTTTGTGTTTTTTTTTTTAAAGACTCTTCAAATTTAAATACACTTGCATTATCCTCATCATTTACATAAAGAGTTTGGTTGTTGAGATATCATAGGTCCCAAAGACACAGATACAAGAGCACATCACAGACTCAAGTGTATCTCTCTCTTTCCTGTCCTTTTTCCCCCTTCCATGCAAGACCAACCTTCCTCCACCTCCCAGCAGGGATATTGGGGAACCAAGACTCCTGTCCATTTTATTGACATGGAAACACAATGAGATATCAGGAGCCAGAATTGGCCAGAGGGACTTCCATCACATTTTGGATGCTAGGGAAGGGTTTACAGGGAAAGAAGAGTTCTTATTTGAGGAGCAAGTCAATATAACACACAGCATTAAAACGAGTGAAAAGTAAACTTTTTCCTGTATGATATATATAGTCTCATGAGAGCTCCGATAGTCCCTGAGTTTCAGTACAGCTAAACAGTAGGGAATTAGTTTAGACCTCTAGTGCTCTGACTGCAAAAACCTGCCAACTTTCCCATTAAGGAGGAAGAGTCTCTGTGGGAAAATTACATTCATTTCCCAAAGCTGTTCTTTGGGAGAAAAAAAGAATTTCCTTTTATGAATAAATTCAAACAGTATATCCTTTTCTTTCTAAACATCCCTATTTATACTACTAACAGGTGACTGGTTTGCTGGGAAGCATTGGAGCACAATGACAACTTTCAGTCACAAATGAGACATCATAACAGGGTCTGTGCCAGAAATGGTTAAGTAAGTTTATTTCTAATTATCATATATTGCCCTGATTTAGGACATATTTCTTATTTGAGGTTTGACAACTAACTTCTGGCAGCAACAAGTAAGCAAATTATCACCTCTGAGCATACAAAAGAGGATGTCAAAGATGCCTCCTTACCTCCTGCAGAAACTTCTCACTCATCTGACTGAAGTGATGGCCTGGGGGTCTAATTCCTGACACCACCAGTCCAGAACTGAAGAGTCTTGGCTTCTGGAGGTCAGGTTTAAATTTGTCGTACAGGATGGTGGAGGGTTTCGCCTCCCCTCCATTGGTCACCTTCTGATCTGTAGAGATGGGCATGCCACATGCAGGGGTACCGAAGGGCAGCCCTGACGGTGCAAATGAAGGGTCGAGCTGCTCTATAGAACGAGGGTTTCTTCTAATGTATGTGATGATTTTAGGTCTCACGGGTTTGGGCCTGGGTATGGCAGGTTTTATCTCGATGCTTTCTTCCAGCTTTTCACTGCAGTCACTGTCCACATCCACCTTATCCGTGAGGGAGCCCTTGGAGTGGATCAGGATAGGTTTTGGGATGGCACTGCTGCAAGCAGTCTTGATAGGCACTTTAGGGGATACGTTTAACAACTGTGTACTGTCAATGGGAGGTAGGACTGAGGAGGGTGACAGCTTGTCAGCATGAACTGCACAAAGGTCCTTCAAATTACTGTTTGATAGTGTGGACTGACTATTAACATCCAGCGTTGCCACTGGGTGCACAGGTGTAGGGACACATAAAAGAGCATCAGCCTTTGCCAAAACCTGACAGCTCTCTGGTGCTTCATCTGGAGGATTGTTCTGTGCATTCGCTGTCTTTTTACTTGGGACTGAAAAGCTTGAAGTCTCCACATCACTGTTGTGGTTGTCAGGTTGTAGGTTTGACACCGTCTCTGTACTGTGCGCTCCGTGCTGATCTGAGAGATCACAAGCAGGCACAGCAGCATCCTCAGTGCTTCTTTTGACAAGCATCAGTTTATTCTCATTAACTTTCAAGGTTTTGCTGTCAGATAGATTAATGTTCTGTATAAGAGATATCTGTTCACCAACTGTTTCAACACAACCTGCATCAACATCATGTAAATTTTTGTTTTTTCTAGGTGTCACTTTGCCACTGGATTTACTACTGCAGGTGAGTGGGAATACTGTTTCCACTTCTTCATCAGTAAAATATTCCTCACCAACCTGGGTAGTCGTCCTGTTGTCACTGTTATTGCTTCCTCTACCTTCCCCACCAATGATGACATTATCACATAGTGATTTGTCATCCGGATAGGTTACCACCTGGCTTGACAATGGATCCTCTACCTTGTCACAGGTGTTTTGAAAATGGGAGGCTTGAAATTTTAATGCATCAGACCGAGAGTCTTTCTGTTCCTGCACTGCTGTATTTTCATCTTTTTGACATCCCAAGAACTCTACCAGCATAATTCGCTCAATCTTTTGTTGACATGTATTTTTAGATTGCAGAGATGATGCAGTCTTAAGCTCCAGTTTTTTATTTTTATCACCCTGACCTAATTGTGCTTCAGATTTACTAGCAATCTCATTGGGCTTAACAGCTGAATGTTGAGAATGAGAAGTATGCGGTGTGCTTTCGATGTTAACATTTGGTACATTTTCTGGTTTACTTATTTTCTTGTTCCCTGAGGTAGATGGTTTAGAATAAAATACATTATTTTCCTCTGAGGTATTGTCAAGTGGATGAAATACCATCCCAAGAAAATGATCCGTGGATGTTTTTTGTGATTTCTCTGCATTTCCTATCAAATGGTGTGACCTGTCAATGGAGTCCAATGATGCAGAAAGCAGACGTTTACATGACACACGGCCAACAGAGTCTTTTGCAAATGTTTCAGATTGAGGAGAAAATTTACTTGGTCTTCCCAAGGAAAGCCTTTTTATTCTCTCCATCTCCACAGTCCTGGACATTTTACCCTTAGAAAAGTTCTGGGTGAAGTCAACATCACCTTTCGAAATAACCTCCAGGTTGGCATCATTTGTGCTACTTTTTAAATTGGACAGACTTTGTCCTCGGCTAATCCTGATATGCCTTGATAGATCCTTAGCTTCGCTGCTCCTACAGTCTTTCCCCATTTCCCTGCTTGTGGTGGAGGGCAGCTTGCTTTCCTGTACACCGCTGTGACATGTCCGAGAGTCTTTGAAGGTCAGAAGTTTATTCTGCTCCGTGTTCAGATGAGTAACTTTCTCTGATCCTCTGGAGTGTATATTCCCACTCTCACTTGTCAGACCAAGTTTCTTAACATCCCCTTCGTTGGTTCTAACTTTCGTGACAATTTGGTTGGCATTGGTATCCCCCACACTCACTATGCTTTCATTATTGTTTTTTATTTCGCTGTTGTTGTCCTGAAGCTGGGCATAACATGACTTGTTTGGGATTAACGGAGCACTCATTTTGAAGCTTCCAGTGACTGCTTTTTTTGGCAGTCTTAATTAATGAGAAAGCTTTTTTCCTCTATCAAGTTAACTATTATGCATGCTTCAGTTATATATTTAAATTATAAACTGAACAGTAGAAAGTTTCTTGTCAGAAAGCTTGGAGTCTGTTGTCAGGGTCACATTTTTATGCTGCTCAGTTGTCTTTTGCGCAGCCTCTGGACCTAGGAAATCTTTATGACATGCAGTAGAGAGGTTCAACGAAAGCAAAATAGATCTGTCAAGTTCTTTCTGAATGAGAGCCAGTTACTCCAGCCAACCTATGAGAAGAAAAAAAAAAAAGCAAACACAAACCAGAGCACATTAGAAACATTACACCAATGTCAGGAATCATGCTAAGTAAACTAAAGATAAAATCAACAGTGCTTCAAGGTATGTCCCCAGGATAGAACACTTACAAACACTTTAGGTGCTGTTTCAATCACAGGTTTGCTCCCAGCAGAGATTCATAGTTTAGCACAGGTCTCTGACTTGGGAAGTTACATAGTTAAACTGTCCTGGTTTGAAGAGTGGTTTCTACTGCCTTTAAACCTCCTAGATTTACAACTGGAAATAGACATAAATAGCTAGGTGATGATGGGATCCCACATTGGGCGTCTAAGCACTTTCATATTGCTGTAACAACCTCTTTATTATACCAAGGGCGGCTACTGATGCATTTAAAGCACAACTGTACAGACAAGCCATAAGTATTAGAGCTCCATTAGTGGATGTTTATGGGCTTCTCTTCCTGTCTTGTCCAAATCACTGCTGTTACTTATGCTGACACACCATCCCCTTCAACATTTCTTAGCCAGATCAATAGATGTCAAGAAAGTAAAAAATATGGCAGGAGGCTTGCAAAGAAGATATGTGTTTTTTCCAAGATGGCTTGCATATGTGTATGTTCAAATATGGAGGATTATATACCAGTCCTAATGCAGTGTAGCTCCTTTTGTCTGTCTCCCACCTGTGGCTTTGAGGGCCTAGATTTTGTCCCCTATCACCTCCAGCAAGATGAGGGGAAAATTTCTGTCTGTGTGGTGTTTAAATTCACTCTCAGAGATATTTCTTGTATTTTGTATGTTCATACCCTTCATGATAAAGAAATATGGACCCTGGAAATAGTGACATGCTCCAGAATCTTCTGGTCCCAGAAGGTAGAATTTAAAGCACCTGCAATGCTCCCAGCTGTTCTGGACTTCCAATCAGAGGCTCAAGGCACCACTAATTAGAAGCACTGATTAAGTCCATTGCTTTGTCTACAGCATCTGGGTGCAAGTTTGGGCTCATGTTTTAATACCTACAATAAGCAAGTCCTCCCAGCTTTCACATTCTGTTCAAACCTGCTCACAACATCTGGCTCTGAGCTCAATCCAGTTCCTTTAGACAGTGCACACACATGTTGGTTAGGTCTGTATTCAGGCTCTTGGCATATTTCCAGTTCTTCAGCAAACAATAACTAATTAAATTAACTCATGAAACACAACACAGTATTAAGAATTTCACTTCTACAGCACAGAATTCTGTAATCGCTCTCATTCACAAAGCACTGTAGAGCAAGACTTTTAAACAACTTCTGTGTTCTATCCTTATTCCCAGAGAAAAAAAAGAACTCACTATTTACTTAATTAGATATGGAGGTTTTTCATTAGATGTGGAGTTGTTTGGTTTGTTTCTCATGGGCTTCCCCTCCTTCCAAACAAGAAAAAACAAAACCAAAACCAATCAAACAAAAAAAAATATGCTAGAATGTCCATATTCAGCCTAAACACTGAACACACTGGGTAAAGCATGTGTGTTTTTATCTGTTTGATTAGCTAGGAAGGGGCATGGATGGGCTCCACAGAGAGCTGAGACCAGTCAGTTCATGTTTCTACTTCAGCTGGCAATTGGCAGCACTCTATGGTCCCAAAAGTGAGGGCTGTGAAAACAATCAGAGTCTGAAAACCCACTCCTATGAAGGAAGGCAAATTTAATAGAAACTGCAGTGAGGAAAGCTTTGGGGAACTGAGGGAAAGATGGGTGGAACTCATCTTTCTTGTACTACTTTGTAGTCTCCCACCAAAAGGGTAACTCAATGTCCCAAAACTTTAACAGATTGTGGTGGTTTGACCATGGCTGATTGCCAAATGCCCATCCGGCTGCTCTCACTCTTCCTTCTTAACAGGAAAGAGAGCTAAAAGAAAGGAAAGCTTGTAGGTCAAGATAAAGACAGTAAGATCACTTACAGAGTGTCATCACAGGCAATACAAACTTGACTTGGAGAAAATTAATTTCATTTATAGCCAGTTAAAATAAAATTGGATGGCGAGGAACAAAGACAAAACCCTAAAATACCTTTCCTCACCCACCCCTTTTTTTCCAGACTCAGCTTCACTTATTCATTCATGGCTCCTCTGTCCCACTAGTTTCTCTTTCCATTTCTTGTGTTTGCAGTGGCACTGAACCTCCGAGTGCTATGGCAGTGTATATAAATAAATCAGTAAATGATGAAGACGATGTATATTAAACCCTAAACACCATATCAGGCTGCACACATTTCAAACATCCAAGTAGAGCAATACTTCATTTTGTCAGTTATTTTCTTCTCTAAATCTCTTGCATGGGTTTAGAACAAAGTTAACTAAGGTATTTAGATTACGGACATGGTGCTAAGAGGTTGTTTATTCATCTTGTTTACACTGCCCCAATACAATTAGTAGTGCTGCAAATGAAGATAATAGAATCATAGAATATCCAGAGTTGAAAGGGACCCCTAAAGATCATTGGATCCAACTCCTGGGTCCACACAGGGCCAGACAAGTCAGAGCATGTGACCAATCATGCATCATCCAGATGCTTCCTGGCTTCAGTCAAGCTCAGTGCTGTGACCACTTCCCTGGGGAGCCTGTGAAAGTTCTATCACTGTTCATCAAAGAGGGACTTCAACCTCTCCTCATAAGACTTCCCCTCCAGACCCTTCACCTTCCTCATTGCCTTCCTCTGGACATTCTCCAATGGTTTTGTGTCCCTCTTGTACTGTGGCACCCAAACCTGCACACAGCACTCAAGGTGAGGCCGCACCAGCACAGTGCAGAGTGGGACAATCACCTTCCTGGAACAGCTGGCCATGCCATGCTTGATGCACCTCAGGATATGGTTGGCCCTCCTGCCTGCCTGGGCACACTGCTGGCGCATGTTTAACTTGCTGTCAACCCAGACCTCCAGATCCCTTTCAGCGTGGCTGGCCTCCAGCATCTGACCCCCCAGTCTGTATGCATAGCCAGGGTTGCCTCTTCGCAGGCACAGAATTTGGCATGTGCCCTTGTTAAACTTCATGCTGTTGCTGACTGTGCAGCTCTCTGATCTCTCCAGGTCTCTTTGTAAGGCTTCTCCACCCTTAGCAGAGTCAACAGCTCCTCCCAATTTGGTGTCATCTGCAAATTTACTTAAGACACCCTCTAGTCCTATGTCCAGGTTGTTTATGAAAATGTTAAGGAGAATTGGACCTAAGATGGAACCCTGGGGAACCCCACTAGTGACTGGCCACCAGCCAGATGGAACCCCATTCACTATCACCCTGTGGGCCCAACCCCTCAGCCAGTTGCCCACCCAACACATTATGGCTTTGTCTTGTTGTATGATGGACAAAATGTCCAGCAAGATACTGTGAGACACAGTACTGAAAGTCTGAAAAATCTGAAAAAAAATAACATCAACTGATTTTCCTTGCTCAGCCAGCTAGGTGACCTTGTCATAAAAGGAACTCAGATTGGATAAACTGAACCTTCTTCTTCTGAACCCGTGTGGGCTGTGACCAATGGCTGCATTGAAGAAAGTTTTGAAAAAATATTGTGGAAATATTTATATCCATTCAAAGCACCTTCCCACACAGTGTATGAGACAGGCTATGCTTTAGAGACCAGACCAAATAATTAGGTTTAATACTGGTGGTACAAACTGGTCAACATGAGGGTCAGGAAAAGTTCTGTCCACTCTCAAACACAAGACATTGAACAATCTCAGTATGCTACCAGTTGAGATTAACCTCTTAAAGCAGACAATGCTGACCAGAGACATGGACTTCAAATGTATGTGTAACCACACTGCTTTTAAGAGAAGACATAATAAATTGTCTAGGCAGAGATTAATCTTGAGACGTGTTAGCACTGTTCCTGTGCTTCCTCCAGAGTCAGTGAGGGACAGGCACCTTCGAAAGGTGGTTTGTCCTGTGCTAACACCTCCCAGGATGGACTCTGCACACAATCTTTCAACTCAGTCTCTTCTGGTGACACCCAGTATTACACTAAGGATGTAACAGACTTGAAGAACCCATTACATCCTTATAACGAACATCTATAATGAACAATACAATTACCTGAAAGTATTCTCTTCAGCAAAATACTGACTGTTTAACTGTGTAATTGTTTTTACAGTTGCTATTGCAATGAATACACAGAATAATTGTTATGTTTGAAAATAATACAAGATGGCATTCTGCTATATAACATACTGACAGCCCAGGGCTCCTGCTAAATTAATGTCAAAATACAAGGGAGATTTAGGTTGGGTATTAGGATAAAGTTTTTCAGTATGAGGGTGGTGATTCATTGGAACAGGTTGTCCAGAGACATAGTGGAGGTCCCATCCCTCGAGATATTCAAAGTCAGGCTTGATGGGGCTCTGAGTGACCTGATCTAGTGAAGATGTCCCTGGTTACTGTAGAGAAGTTGGGCTAGATAACTTCTAAAGGTCTCTTCCAACCTTACACATTTACAACCAGCATTTACAAAGTAACATGAACATGCTAGACAGTAGAATAAAGGATATCCAACAGACTACGGTTAGTTATGTATCCCACAGGGAGGAGAAAAGTTCAAGGAGCTGGAAACATACTTAAATAGTTTTGTTTAAATTCAGCAGTATCAGTTTCCTTGTGAAATGTCTATCTTTTAAGAGCCTCTATTCTAAACTGGAGCCCATGTAATGATGAATGAGGAAGGACATCTACAAGAGTTTCTTCTCTGCTATTGCTGTTCCTCCCCACCGTCTGCTCCATCCTAAACTGCATTTAGCAGGTTCCACCCCACACTCTGGAGACAGCAGGGAGAAGGTGAAGCTGGCCTGGATGATTGTTACCCCCGTCCCCTGACACACAACAGAGCTCAGGTTTGTAAAATGTAGCAGGCTGGAAAAAGAAAGCAGCAGTGTGCTTCTGAACAGTAACAGCAGCTTGTTGTTAAGCAAGAAGCATAGAAATAGTGTTATCCTCAGGAGGATAACACTGAGCAGAGGAAGAGTGTGAGGAGACCTCCCCCTGAGGAGGAAGGAGCAGCAGAAACAACCTGTGATGAAGTGATCCCCACCCCCCATTTCCCATTCCCCTGTGCTGCTTGAGGGGAGGTAGAGAAATCAGGAGTAAAGATAGGTTTGGGAAGAAGGGAGGGGTTGGGGGAGGTACTTTTAAAATTTAGGTTTATTTCTTATTATCCTACTCTGTTTTGATTAGTAATAAATTAATTTTTCCAAGTTGAGTCTGTTTTGCCTGTGACAGTAACTGGCGAGTGATCTCTCCCTGTCCTTATTTCGACCCAGGAGCCTTTTGTTCTATCTTCTCTCCCCTGCCCAGCTGAGGAGGGCAGTGACTAAGCATCTTTGGTGGGCACCCAGCCTCCAGCCAGGGCCAACCCACCGCACCTTACCATCCACCTGCCACTGAGCTAATGCCTCTTGCTGCTACCATTACAAAACAAAAACCAAAAAAACAAGAAAGGGTCTGTAACTTGAAAGGGCAGAGCCAGGAGCATGCAAACACTCCTGCAGAGGAAATACACTTGACCTGGTGGGGTTGTGAGTTGCATTGCCTGGGGTGAAGATCATGATCTCTGCTGTGTGTGAGGACCTGCACACCAGCCCACTTTGCCAAGACTCAGAGAGGGCGCCAAGAGGTGTGATGGGGTATGTATCCTCCCAGAAGGCTGCCTGATCACAACTTAGTTAAAAGCATGAAGTGAGAAGCCTCCAGTCATTAACCTCAGAGCAGGATGAGCATCTTTGTATTACAGGGCCCACAGATAAACTCCTGTGGAAATGGTCCCTAAGAAAGAAAGAAATCTCAGCCCACAGGGGAGATGCCCCCATTGTCTGACAAATTCAGCTATGGAAGATGAATGAAAGCAGATGAGGAATATATTTGTATGAAGCAGGAAACAGACGCAGTTCTTACTACAGAAAACTGGCATGAACAGCAGCCTCCTGATACGCACAGCTCTCCCAAGAAATGCTGCTGGGGGCGACTCTGAAACCAGCCACAGCATGGCTGAGAACCTCTCTGGGAGAAGAGGTACCACTTCAGCTAATGCCAGGGATGCACACTGCCAAGAACTGAACACCATGGTAAAAAAAATGCAGTGCTGGAAGGGAAGAAGGCAGGACTATCTTCATGAGATACCCAAACATTTATGAAGAACTTCTTCCAATGGTGATGGAAGTTGAAGGTTGATACTAAGACATTCGAAAAACCCAACCAAACAGTAAACCTCTTGGAGTGGGTAATGTACAATCAGAATTAATTAAAAGTGGTGGAGGAGCACTCACCCAGACATGGGATAATTTTGTTAATGTGTTTTGGAAAGCTGAGAATTAAGATTTGGATACACTCTCCAGTGGCTTCTGTTCATAATGAAACGGACACAGCTGCTTGGGGAAATTACAGCATAATCTCATTATTGGCAGATCCTATGGAAATGTTGCTGTATATCATGAAGAGGACAGTGCTTCAGATAGACAACTTTCTGCCTGACGAGCAAATAAGACTTCAGTGGAGAAGAGAAGTGGTGGGAGAAATGTTAAATTTTAACACACTGGAAAATGACAGGAAGGCAGTTCTTATTCACCCTTGTAAAACTGGAACCATCTGAAAATATTAGGGGGTTTTGTAGAGTGTGATTCTGCAGCATTTCCAGAACTTCAGTGTTTTAGTGGTTTCAATGCCTTTACAGTCAATAAATTTTTGTCTTTTCATTATTTATATGTTTAACTATTTTATATCTAAGTAAATATACATATAAAAACTGGATCTAGAATAGCTAGTGTTAACGAATGAGAGGTTTCCTATGCCAAAAAAAAGGTTTTCAGTTATATTATATTTTTATTCACCAGTTAAGCAAGGTTTAGTTAATCCAAAATATTAATTAATTTATGCTGGTTTATCAAATTAATTTTAGCAAAATTGTTAGGAACAAAATAGACTTAAACACTTCAAATGTTTAGAGTCTAAATTTTCTTTAAATTATCCTAACATTTTCTAAATTAAACTTTTTCACTTTACAGTTTCAAATAATATTTCAAGATCAGGTTTACATCGTGTTTGCATGTTTAAAAGTTTATTAAATGGCAAATCAGGTGTTATAGAAAGCTTATTTCCTCCATACAAATTAATATTTTCTTTTCCTAAATAACAGGGTGATAACAAGCCCAATGGAAGATTCTGGTTCTTACTTTCATGACACCTATGAAGAGATGTTTCTTTTTCACTTTTTTTTTCTTGGACTAGTATTTCTCTTTTTCTTCCAGTTACCATGCCACATGAAGGATATCCCACACTCCAAAGATGCCAGATATGGCCACACACCTGCATGACCACTCGTCAAGCTCCTGAGCTCCTGAAAGCCAAGCCCATGACGAATGAGATGGTGATGTAGTTGGAGGAGGACTGTTAAGGAAGATTCAGCTCTGCAGTCCTGCTCACCACCAGAATCAACCAGAAATTACCCACATCAGAGTACAGCCTCATCTTCTAGGTCCTCTGTGTTTGCCCTCTTGGCTCTCTTTCCCCAGAGGTTTTGGGTACAAGCCTGCAGTAATCTATTTTCCTTATACGACAACCCCCAAGGGATCACTGGGAAGCAGTACAACTCCCTGTTGGCACAGCCACATGCATTACTACAAAAAGCAGACCCAAAGGTAAAGGTGCCTAAGCAAGTTTGTCCCCTGACTTTCCCAGGAGAGGGGAGGTGGCAGCATCTCTCTCCACGACCTGAAGCAATAGGACTGAAAAATCAGGTGCCAGCATGAAACCTCACTCCCAGAAACCACTACAGCTCCTGACAATACCATGACCTACAATTGGCTTGCAAGTGCAACTTTTCTTTCTGAATAAAATGAAAAAATGGAATAGATGCTCCATTTTAGAACTATTTCTATATCCTTAACTGCTTATGTGTGGCAAATGGAAGACATCAATGCAGCAGAGAGAGCAAAGGGATTACACTCTTTTTCCTTTGGCTGAATACCCCTCTTCTGCACTGGAGCGTTTTATTTCATAGGCCCTATAGCAGATGGGAAACCACCATGATCACATGTAACTGCTGCTGGCCAACACAACCTGTGGCTGCTTGGCCTTCCTGGGGAACAGACCCACAACTTCTTCTGCCATGGCAGTGACAACAGTGATGCGAAGAGCAGAAATCTCTGTATGGCTCCTTACTTCACCCCCGCTACACTGTGGGGATCAGCACATCTCCAATACAAACAAAACAAAAACCTTGCCAGATAATGCATATAAATTATTTCCATTTCTTAAAAAACTTGTAAATGTGAGGGGTTTTGGGGTTTTTTTATTTGGTCAAAACTGCATTTTGTAATACAAATCTGAAGAACTACCCTAATAATTTATTACCTGTGAGGGCTGAATTCCCAAAGCAGGTTATGTGGAAAGGATCCTGCTTACTGCTATTTCAAAGGAGCATGGGATTTGGGATTAAAGATTCTCATTATCAAAACCGACAAATTATTTTAATTATTAACATCAATCAAGTCTCCACAAGGCATAAGCCTTAATAGTTGTTTTTTCAAGTCTTCTTTTTTAACATTTCCATTGGCTTTCAAATGTTCACTGTTGGATAAGACAACATACTCTGATATAAGCAATCCTATTAATTGGATTTCCCCTCAAAAAGCAGAATTCTCTGATCATCTTAGCAATGGCAACCAGGAAACTGATTTTTATAATAACAACAGCAACTTATCTTGAGCAAATGTCTGCTTTTATTTTAATCCCAGATAAGCATACCTGGTTTAAGGTATAGGAACAGCTCATACTTTTTGAGACACAAGCTATTCAATTCAGGACTTCAAAGAAAAACCAACATCAGAACCTCAGGGAAAGCCATGGTGAAGAGACACAGTATTGGAGGAGGGCATCTTTGCTCTTTAAGTATTAAGATCTGGTAAATCAAGCACGGCAGAGCCTCAGCTCAGAGCTCCAGTCCACGTAGATCTATCCATAATGCCACAGCTACAAGCAAAACACAGGCAGTACAAAGAAATCTTGAATAAAAGGGCCAAATGAGACACATTTATCATTGATCACCCCAAAGCACCATAGAACAAACAAAATGGGAAGAAAGCAAGCAGTAAAGAAGTTTCCTTGGTGGCAAATAAGTCAAACCAAATTTTGATTCCTTCCAAACAAGTGGAAGCCAACAGAAGAAAAATGATGCATCAAGCCAAGTCCACAGATCAGCTGACCTGTTACATATGGACTGGCTACCTCAGGGCTGACCTCATGTACAAGGCACTGGGACAGCCCTTTGCACTCCTTGTTTTGCCCCTGGATGGTAGGAGGGCCACCACTCATGCACTGCTCCACCACTTGGCACTCAGGCACAGTGCCACCAGTATGAACAGGCGATAGTGAAGGCGAGAGATGCACCATCAGCTCCTCTTCTGTCTGAGGAGAGGGAGCAGCAAAGGGATCCTGCTCACCCTTTCTGAGCCCATTCACCCTACAGAGCTCAGCCAGCAAATTACTATGTCCCCCTTTCCAAAAACATGAACTGCAGTTTATCATAAAATCTGCAAGAGCTGGATGGCGGATGCACTGGGCCCCAAAACACTGCTTAATTTATTTCTGTGCAGCACAAAATCTTGACATAGAAAAGGGATTGTGAAATGTTTCCAAAATGATCATTGTTTTTGGTTTTGTTTTCCTTTTTGCTAAGACTGCTAAATCTTTACTGCCTTCCAAAAAAACATCTGGGAGACAGAAGAAAGTATATATTTAGTTGTAACACTCAAGCATAAAAAAGTTCATAAATTTGATTCCTATTGAGGAAAACCCAGAAACTCAGAAGCTTTGTCTACTCCAGCAAATTTACCCACTGCTGATAAAGCAGTTACAACTGGTGCTGAACTCAGTTTAACTTCAAGTGTAGCCAAGGATAAACTGTCTTTCCACATCATTTTCTGAATTCAACTGAATTCAACAACAGGTAATTGTGTCAGTTCTTAACTGAATACCTAAATAAGAATTTTAGATTGCTAGGTTTGCACATTTCTGTTTGAACTGCCACCAGTTCTGTGACGCTGTCAAACTTAGGAAAAATCACTGCAGTCAAACTTGTTACTGAGCTATACAGAGGCACGGTGCAGATGACACACAAAGGCAACGCATCAGTGGAAAGCAAAGCAAATGTAAAGCATTATCAGAAATTCTGCTTTTTTGCTTTAATTCCAGTAAAACAATCTTCCATAATTTGATCTACATTTCCAAAATATTTTGTGACTTGAGAGCTAATGGGGAGGAAAACCCACTGTTAATTTGTTCTAAAAAACAAGAACAAACAAACAAAAAAGACAAGAAACAGTGGGAAGATGAAATCTGTTGTAAAATCCAGACTGGCCTCTGGACTAGAGGACCCTGCTTATATCAATTATGATGACTGACTGAAGGGCATAAAGCTCAGTATGTTTTTATTCACAGTTGTACACTCCTACAACGCTCTTTCAAGTACATGAAGTAGGTTTCCAGGTGTAATTCCAGCTGTTAGGAACGCAGAAGGAACATCATTACTCCACTCAAGCCACTCTGACTGTGAAACTAGCAGTTGAGATGCCGTGCTGCCCATGGTGCACCGTGCGTCGGTGGTGGCTGAGGGCTCACCAAGGGCGAATTGGCGAGGAAGTTCTCATTCAAGAGCACAGAAGGCAGAATGCAAAATCCTCTTATTCAGAAAGGTCAAGCACAAGTAATGCATTACCTGCCTGCTGCTACTGATCCTGAAAGTGTATTACAAGTACTTCAGAGCAACCACTGCTCTGTAAACAATTACAGTCATTCTGCTTAGGAAAAAATATGTAGATATTGCTCAAAAACATTTGCAGCAAATTGTCTGACAAAAGACTGCATTCTCATTTTCATAAATTAGGAGAAATCTGATTCAGTGTTAGCAGGCTATCACCTTTCTATTCAACATGCACTCTATCTCTGTATACTCCTTACATGTATAAACAAAATAAGATATACTTTCATTGTGAACTTCGGGGACATTTTCCCTACTGTATTTTTCAACAGCAAATTTGCTTTTTTTTTTTTTACATATGTATTTTATTAGTACCCACAATTCTCCATCAGGCATCTTCTGTATGTATTAAAACCAGATCAGCTCAATGAAAAGTAGCAAGCATGCACCCCTCAGCCCAAGGAGAAAGGGTTATTTCTTTCAAGTTGCATGCTTCAATTTACAGTAGTCCCACTCTCAACTTACCCCAAATGTACAATTGTCTTCCTTCCTCCTAAAGCTAGGAAGAGGTTCAGGTTTTGCAGTATGTGCTGAAGACCAGCTGGGCTTTTGGGCAAAATACAGATATCAGCTCCAAAGAATGGGGTACTGCAAGGGAAGCACGTGCAAGTTCCCATCCTTATTCCTCCCATTTGACTGTGTTTGAAAACTGAAGGGAGAAGGATACAGTCTCCCAAGGGACTGCCCAAGACTTTCCAGCTTTGCTGGTGGAGCTTGTTGGAGGACAAGCTGAAGATGAATCAGTCTTGCCCAGGGAAGTGGTCACAGCACTGAGCTTGACCGAGTTCAAGAAGCGTCTTGACAACGCCCTCAGTCCCATGATCTGATTTGGCTGGCCCTGTGTGGAGACAGAAGTTGGTCTCAATGATCTTTATGGGTCCCGCCCAACTCCAGTTATCCTATGATTCTATGACTATCCCCAGCTTTGTGTCTGTACCACCTGTTTTAGCTGGTTAGAGGAGATACATTCTAATTACCATGCATTCTGATATGGCAAGAGTTCTCTCTTGTTCTGATCCAACTCAAGATATTCTGATTCTATGACTATTTCCTTGCAGGAGTGAAGGGTAACCATGGACTGGTCTGCATTAGCACGACAGTAGCCAACAGGCCAAGGAAGTGATCCCTTTGCCTAGCATGCATGAGGCATGTGAAGCACTGTGTCCAGGATTGATGAAGCCAGACCCATTTCATAGCTGCCCAACTAAAGGAAAAGAAGGTCTTCCAAGCGCAGGAACGATGCATCCCTTTGAGTAAAAAATCAGGAAAGAGAGGCAGAAGACCTGCATGGATGAACACAGAGCTATTGAGTAAACTCAAAGAGAAGCAGAAGATCTATGAATTGTGGAAAAAGGGTCTGAGCACCTGGGGAGAATACAGGAATGTGGTCAGGGCCTGTAGAGATGCAACTAGGAAGGCTAAAGCCCTCTTGGAAATGAAGCTGGCAAGGGACATAGAGGATAATAAAAAGGGGTTTTTTAGATATGTGAATAGTAAGAGGATGACCAGGGATAATGTAGGTCCCTTACTGAATGAGGAGGGTGTCCTGGTAACGGGGGATGCT
Source organism: Laterallus jamaicensis coturniculus (assembly GCA_022605575.1). Classification (NCBI taxonomy): domain Eukaryota; kingdom Metazoa; phylum Chordata; class Aves; order Gruiformes; family Rallidae; genus Laterallus; species Laterallus jamaicensis. Next base: position 10,520,548 of record JAKCOX010000012.1, read on the forward strand.
GAGAAGGTGGAGATACTGAATGCCTTCTTTGCTTCGGTCTTCATTCCAAAGGCCCCTCAGGACCCACAGATCCTGTATGAAAGTTGGAGTGTTTGGGAAACGAAGAATTTCCCTCTAGTTGAGGTAGGGGAGGTCCAGGAACTGCTCAAAGGGATTAATGCACATAAATCCATGGGCTCTGATGGGTTACATCCACGTGTGCTGAGGGAGCTGGCGGAGGTGATTGCTGAGCCGCTCTCTATTATCTCCAACAGGTCTTGGAGGACAGGTGAAGTGCCTGAAGACTGGAGGATAGCCAATGTCACTCCAGTCTTTAAAAAGGGCAAGAAAGAGAAACCTAGTAACTATAGGCCAGTCAGCCTCACCTCTGTCCTGGGAAAGGTAGTGGAACAGCTTGTTCTGGATGCCATCTCCAAGCAATTGGAAGAGAAGAAGGTCATGAGGAGTAGTCAGCATGGATTCACCAAGGGGAAATCATGCTTGCCCAATCTCATAGCCTTCTACGATCTCATAACAGGCTGGGTGGATGGAGTGAGAGCAGTGGATGTCATCTACCTTGACTTCAGCAGGGCTTTCGATACTGTCTGCCATGACATCCTGATAGAAAAGCTGAGAGAGTATGGGATAGATGAGTGGACAGTGAGGTGGGTTGAGAATTGGCTGTCGGATCGAGCCCAGAGGGCTGTGATTCGAGGAGCAGAATCTGACTGGAGGCCTGTGACTAGAGGTGTTCCCCAGGGCATGGTGTTGTGTCCAGTCCTGTTTAATATCTTCACTGACGACCTTGACGAGGGAATAGCATCCACCCTCAGCAAGTACCCGATGATACAAAGCTGGGAGGGGTGGCTGACACACAGGAACACTGCACTGCCATCCAGCGAGACCTGGACAGGCTGAAGAGCTGGGCAGGGAGAAATCTAATGAAATTCAACAAAAGCAAGTGTAAAGTCTTGCACCTGGGGAGGAACAACCGCATGTATCAGTACAGGCTGGGGATTGACCTGCTGGAGAAGAGCTGTGTGGAGAAGGACCTGGGGGTCCTGGTAGATGACAGGTTGGCCATGAGCCCTGGTGGCTAAGAGAGCCAATGGGATCCTGGGGTGCATCCAGTGTAGCCAGCAGGTCAAAGGAGGTGATCCTCCCCATCTACTCTGCCCTGGTCAGGCCCCACCTGGAGTATTGTGTCCAGTTCTGGGCTCCTTGGTTTAAAAAGGACAGGGATCTCCTCAAGAGAGTCCAAAAAAGGGTTATGAAGATGATTAGGGGCCTGGAGCATCTCCCCTATGAGGATAGGCTGAGTAAGTTGGGACTCTTCAGCCTTGAGAAGAGGAGACTAAGGGGGGACCTAATTAATGTCTATAATTATCTGAAGCAAGGGATGCAGGGGGAATCAGACAGCCCCCTTTCAGTGGTCTGTGGAGACAGGACAAGGGGCAATGGCTGCAAATTGGAGCACAGGAAGTTCCGCACCAACATGCAGAGGAACTTTTACCCAGTGAGGGTGACAGAGCCCTGGGACAGGCTGCCCTGGGGGGTGCTGGAGTCTCCTTCTCTGGAGATACTCAAGACCCGTCTGGACGCCTATCTGAGTGATATGTCCTAGGGAGCTGCTTTGGCAGGGGGGTTGGACCCGATGATCTCTCGAGGTCCCTTCCAACCCCTACAATTCTATGAGTCTATGAAAAGGAAAAACAAATTGCAATAATGAATATTATAACTGAACATAAGGGGAGAAGAAATCATGTTTCTTTGGGGATGAAGCATTGGTGCAGGTCACCCAGAGGGATTATATGATCTCCATCCTTGCAGATTTTTGAAATCTGATTCAAAAAGTTCCTGAGCAACCTGACTTAATGGGGAAGATCATCCACAGCTGTGAGTAGGGCTTGGACTAAACGTCGTCCAGAAGGCCTTTCCCATCAAAATATTCCATGGTTCTAATAAGTCACAGGAAGAGGAACTAAGGACAACTTCATGGCACACTGCTAGAAACTCCACAGAACAAGACAATGCATGCTTGAGAGCCTGAGATCATTATTTGTGTTTCCAACACAGTGCATTTTGCCAAAAATAGTACCCAGAGACTGCAGTAGTCACCATTTTCTCAGCACTCCAGGAATGGAGCAAGGACCACCCATAATGTAAAGCTGCTTTGCAACCAAGAGTCTTGCTGGAGCCACCAAGGTTTTGGCAGAGACATGGTAACTACATTTACCAGTGAGTTAAAAGTAGCTTAGGTAAAACTGGCAAACACAAGCCCTCAGCAAAGGGAAGGATACAATCCTGCTTCATGCCACAGTATTAGTTTTTAACTCTAGTGAGTTTTAAGCTGTCTGATACTTTACTGGTCAGGGCATTTAATAGTGTGGCCATGGTTAAATGACAAAAAGAATGAAGAGAACCCTATAGAAAATGACTTAGTGCAGGTAACCAAGTGTCACACTGTTAGTGCATTTCCAAAAATCAGAATATCACTCATTTCACTCATTTTACAGTAAAAGCACTAAGCAAAACCTAGCAGTCCCGGGATTCTGCTAACACCTGTGGGGAAAAATTGAAGGCAAAAATGGCTCCTTCTCTAAAGATCAGCCCTGCTGAACCTGATATGATAATGCTACACTGAGATCTTTCTTCATCAAAAAGTGTCAGAAAAGCAGGACAAGAAATTCCCTCCATTTCACATCTGTGACACCTTTGTCAGTATATTATTTCTGAGAAAAAATTACAGCACCCATTTCCTTCTGTATGTTAAATTAATCATTCTCCCGGTGACATTCATAGAATAGACTCAATTGCTCACACTCACCTTGGAGATGGCCAAGTTTTGGTCTCACTTGCAGCAGGACAATCATCCCACCTGCCCTTTTCTCCTTCACTCCTTTCAATGCCATTAAAACTACAAGACTGAACATCAATACGAATAACTTCTTAATTTTGTCATTATAAACTCTACTTTCAGGAGGTCTGTGGGACTGGGCCTTATATTTTCCCAAGATAAAGTAGTCTCAGTGGTCTAAAGTTGATATCTTTTTCTTTTTTTTTTTTAATTACTTCAGCAACTACCAAAACCCCACAAAAGGTCTACAAATAAGTGTACTGTAGTTGGCTTCCTTCAGCCAATAGTGCACCAGTAATGAAGTAGTCAGAAATATTAATTGTGTCCTTAATTGTAAAGATACTGTAGATGTTTGGAAACAGATATAAAAAGAAATGGCACTGAAAAAGACCAGGCATCAACTTACCTATGTGCTCTCAAAGAACTACAGAGGGAACGGAGGAATGGATATGGCCTGATAAATTATATTAACTGTGTTTTTAAATAACTTTTGATTACTTCTAATATGCATAGAAGTTGTTTTGAGTGTTAGGTAGATCATAATAGAACTCTTGGAAATAGAAATATTACATTATCAGGAAAACTAAAATTTGCTTTTGCTTGAAACCGGGCAGATCAACACCTCATGCAGAGCTCTGAGCATGCTAATGTTTGGAAGCTCAGTAAGAAATTGTAGGACATAAAAAAAAAAAAGCAAGATGAATGTTTTACAGGGTAGCAGCATCCCATATTTAATCATTGCATACCTTTAAGGTAGTTAATCAAACATTGTACTTAGATTTCATAAGGAGATATGGAACTATCATTGGAAGTTTTTAAGAACATTTTAGACAAACTCTTCTTAGAAATTATGCAATTCAAGATTATCTTGCTTTAAAGAAGAGGTGTGGATAGTGTGACCTCCCTCTTAGCCTTACTTTCTAAATCATCTATGAAGCTTCAGGAAAAATCAATAAAATAATGTAATATCCTCCCCTCTACTCTGCCCTGGTCAGGCCCCACCTGGAGTACTGTGTCCAGTTCTAGGCTCTCTGGTGTAAAAGGGACAGGGATCTCCTGGATAGAGTCCAGAGAAGAGCTACAAAGATGATTAAGCACCTGGAGCATCTCCCCTATGAAGATAGGCTGAGTGAGCTGGGTCTGTTCAGCCTGGAGAAAAGAAGTCTAAGGGGGGACCTAATTAATGTTTATAAATATCTTAAGCATGGGATGCAGGGGGAATCAGACAGCCCCTTTTCAGTGGTCTGTGGAGACAGGACAAGGGGCAATGGCTGCAAATTGGAGCACAGGAAGTTCCACACCAACATGTGGAGGAACTTTTACCCAGTGAGGGTGACAGAGCCCTGGGACAGGCTGCCCAGGGAAGTGCTGGAGATATTCAAGACTTGTCTGGACGCCTATCTGTGCAGTATGAGCTAGGGAGCCTGCTTTGGCAGGGGGGTTGAACCCAATGATCTCTGGAGGTCCCTTCCAACCCATACAACTCTGTGATTCTGTGATATGTGACATGGATGAATAATGACTAGGGAAACTAGAAGCTCTTGTCCAGAAAATGTTTCCATACTGAACTTTATTATCTTAAGTCATCTTACTATCAGAACAGTACAATTATGCATACGTCAAAGTGTTTGCACTGCAAGCGCAACAACTCCCACTTTTGTACAGCACGAGGAAAGACAACTGATCACACTTCTATGCTGCCTGCATGAGAGTTTCCAAATCAAAAAAATTCATCTCTGGAAAAGCCTGGCTAGTGAAGAGCTTGGTTAGTTTGTACAAGAAACATTTGGGGGACCTTGGACATAGAAAAAGTGAAGGTCCAATGAATCAGTAAGCTTTATAATGCTTTTGTACATTTATATGGAGTGTATGGAGATAAAGATGATTTAGTGTCAAAAGCTCCCTCTGGTGAAGTCAGGATGTCTGGACACCAAATGTTTTAGGATACTGGCACATTCTTATTATGGTCTCTAAAGAGACTTTAATGTTGCCAGTCTCAAAGTGAACTGAGGTATCCTTGTTGAATATTACAGAATTTATTCATATAGTTAAGAAATGGAAGAGTCATGATTATGACTTGGGTGTATAAATCCAACTGTTTACAGAATTATTTTTTTTGATGGGAGTATTTCTCAGGATGGGATCTCTAAGAGCTGTCATCTCTCTTGCCAAAGCCCAGATAATCTGTGTTATGAGAGAGTAGTGGGGATTTTGGCGGAACACTTACACAAAAGGAGCAATAAGGACTGCTAAGTCATACCTGGTTTGTTTCTACTAGACTAATATACATTATGTCAGATAACCACTTTAATATCTGTTATGTAATTGCTTAGAGGATTGGATCTGGAACAGAAATAGCAGTTAAATTGGTCTGTCTAACAGTACTCCTAAAGTAACATTATTAGTGGTAACAGAATGAAAATGAGAAAAAGGAAATTAAAATTAAATGAAGATTTCTCCTGCTGTGACTCAGTTCAGCACTACCCATTACTACGGCATTTTTGCTGCCTTGAATGGAGCAGGACCAAGCCTATTGCTTTAGTCACTAAAAACTGTTTAAAAGAGAGCACTGAAAAACAAACATTAGGAAATTCATGCTACAGCATGGATTAGATATGGAAAAATTAGTGACTTCTCCATCTCATCTCATTGTTTACTTACAGGAAGCAGTAAGAGAATATAAATATCCAAAACCACAATGGAAGAAAGAAAATTACCCCACCCCCCCAAGTAATAATCAAAAGAATTAGGGTGCCTCTGGCATTCCCCTCCCCATTATGAAAATGCATTAACCTTTGAGAAAGTATCCACTGGGTAACTGACAAGGATGGCAGCAAATACGACACAAAAAACAGCAAGACTGCATTTTTCATAACTCTGCAGTTTGTCTTCTTTTATTTGGCAAACTGTCTAAATACTGTTGTGGCATTATATTAAACTATCTCATAAGGACTTAATCAGCTAATGTTTTATTGCTGGGCTTGAAAAAAACATCGGGAAGACCTATTTATAAATAGCTTCTCTGTGTTCAGAAGCAGCTTCATTTCTTCCAAGGAAGGCAAGCTGTTGCCAAAAACTATACACCAGTATCATTTGGCAAACTTTTGTACCCTTACCTGATCTGCAGAGATGTTAAATCTGTACTGAAAACATTAAAATACATATTCAAAAGCTTATTAGAAGGTGATATCTACTGTCTATAACACAAATGCATGTACAGTTGATAAGACGTGCTATAATATATAGCTACTGTGGAGATATTTCCCCATAATGAATTCAGTGCAATCAACATATATGTAGCACACATATCCCTAGTGTAAAATCTCAGAAAGCTTGCTGACAGATGTCACTGCACACAATTGTGAGCCATGGTGCCATTTTTCCCACTCTGCTTTCATTGCACTCAAAAGCTGCATCTTGCACTAACCATGGGCAGCACTTTAAAAACCAGATTGCTTATGTAGGAATCCAAGCATGGGAACTGCTGTGCACCTGGTAATTTCAGAAGTAAGATACTGCCACTTGAAAGGTTTTCTTCCCTTATTTGCACATAATCTTAAGTTTTAACAGTTAAAATACATTTTCAGGAATGGCACATCACACGATAAATTTCATCCTAGAGGGTTTTTTTTTAAAGAATGAATACAAAACATTTACAGAAGTGTTTCTTTAAAAGGCTGACAGAGATAGACCCTTCACTGTGCAGTGGCAGTGGGCATTTAATATATTTGGGAGTTGGACTCAATGATCTCGAGGTCCTTTCCAATCCCTACAATTCTGTGATTCTGTGATTTCCATAATGCAACAGCAGGATGTTACAAGCTGTGGGGACAATTCTGCAGATCTTAAATCCGTGCAAAACCTATCCAAGGCCTTAATTGCTTCCTCTGTAATACATGTATACCTAATCATGTTTCAACTTTCATCTCCTCTCCTTCCTCTCCCTTAGTCTTGACATCTAATGTTCTGTTCAAAGCACAAGCAAGCAGAAAATTCTTTTATCTTATCCTTGGGGAAGGTGCAAAGCATCAACCAGAGGTAACAAAATCCCTTCAGCATCTATTCTTTTTATTAACTGAGAAATACTATCCAGTTTCATATTTTGCAGGGGTGGGCAAAACTTGAGTGGTGTGTGTGCATAAAGCATCAGATAGTGTCTCTGATCTAATATCTGCTGTATGATATGAAGCCCATGCCCCCATCATAGACATGAAAGCAAAGACCTTACAGCTGCACTGGCAGCAACAGAAATGCAATCAAAGTTTCCTGTGCTATGGTTTTACTGTACATACATTTTTAGGATGTTCTTTACGGTTATATGATGTGGCAAGAATTCCTGCTGTTAAAACACAATGCTTGGTTTAAATCAGCTTGCAAAAACAACGACAAACCACAAGGTACTGATTTCAGAACTGACAGGTTACATGTGTTAGTGCCTACTTGATTTGTATTCTGTGAATTGATTTCTAAGGATAAAGGGAATATTAGATCACAGGGTCTGCAGTATTTGATCACACAGTCCAATCTCATCTATACGAAGACATTATCTATTGACACCAAGAGTGTGGATAAATTATAGCATTTCAGGCAGAGATGTGAGAATAAGAAGAATGCCTGAGGTCCATGCACAGCAGGGAGGTGAGGTGCTGCCTGCGCAGGCAATGCTCCTGGCAGGCAGTGGTGCTCCCTGATACAGAAAAAGACATGAGGAATTCTCTGGTCTTTGCTAGTCTGACTTTGATAATTTCTTCCCAGTCCAAAATCGGGTCAGGACTTAAAAGTTGAGCTCCTGAACAAAGACTTATGAGCCAAGTAAGTAGGAAGATTGTCTATACCTCTTGTCTTTGTTACTTGTATCCCATCTCCACTAATGTTGGAGATGAGAATCCTTGGTTCTCTAGAGAATGCAAAAAACCCTACAAGTTAAAGCAAGCTTGCTTTCCTCACTGCCCCATCTCAAATACAAATAAATCCAAAAAGCACTTGGTAAATCCCATGTTAGAGGAAAAATACCACCAAATCAAGTGAAGTCTATTAGCAGAAGTCCTAGATTATAATCACACCAAGGAATTTTTAATTATAATCTATTATACTCCTTTAGTTGTGTATTGCTACTTGGGAAAGACTAGACATCTCAGTTCTCAGACATTGCTTAGAAATTACCTAATTTTACCTTGTTCTGACTTTAAATATTGCAGAGAAGATGATGGAAGAATCCATGTATAAGCAGTCCTGACTTCAACATAGCTGCTAGAAGCCCCAGGTAAGACAGGGCTCACGTGCAATCCAAATCTACCTTGTTCAAACCCTGTGTACTGGAGTGAATGTAATGAGTAACCCAGTAAGGATCTGTAGAAACAAATGCATACAAATCAAACACTGAAATAATTTCAAGGGACAGATGAACTCGTACAAATGAAGTCTCCTCAGAGGCACTCTGGGGAGAAAATGCCTTAATGCATTTATTAGACAGATTACTTGTTAAACTGCCCTGCTTTAGCTGAAAGGCTACAGTTCTCCTACGGGAAGCGAACATGAATTCTTCTGTACACCAAAAAAATAGTCTCTTTGGATCAGGTTTTTCACATGAAAAGTTATGATCTGTGAAAATTATCCTGTGTGAACTCTGTTCCTGTGTTTACACTGAATGTCTCATTTAATTTTTTTACAATTAAAGGTATTTCAAATTTATCATGTCAGATAAAGATATTACAATTATGCCTATCAGTTGTAATTACTGCTATTTGTACAAACATTTCCCACCCATTTGTTCTAGCTCTATTGTTTTATAAGTTACTCTGGCAGTATTTTTTCCAAACAAATATTCCCCTTAACACTTAACTTTTCACAAAGTACAGGCAACTGTGTTCTCATAGAACACCTCTCTTGTTGGAATTACATACTTCCATTCAAAAGGAATATTCAGCCTTAAAAAAAAAAAAAAAGAAAGAAAAAGAAAGAGAAGAAAGGGGTATGGTAGCAGTTCCAGCCCATGCTTAGATTAACAAAATAGACATGGCTAGCAATGCTCCTGGGCACTGGGACCAGTTAGCCTTAAACAGCCCATCTTTATTCTTCCAAACATGTTATCCACTAAAAGAGGGTGGATATGTGCAACTATACGCTTGAATATACAAATTTTGGAGATACTCTAAGGAAATGTTTTTGAGTATCAACAGTTGTGGGCCAAAGATACGCCAGCTGCCACTCTAATGGTTTAACCAGATGGAGATCAAGTTTAAGTGCTCAGGAAGGCTCCCTGTTTAGTTAAACTGCATAGATTTGACCAGGGGGATATATAGGAAATTCTTGTCAATAAAATTATAACTTCATGGAATCCTGTAGAAAACCTCACTGTACTCTCTTTGGGCTCCCAATCCCAATGAAACAAGCCCCAAAGGCAAGAATCAGCCTCTGAATAGTAATGGCTATTGTCTTCTTCAGCCCCTGTTCCTCCTGCAACCTTAAATTATATTTTTCTCTGGCTTTCAGCCCTCTACACTGGAAAATAGTTTATGTAAGAAATACTCCAGTAAATATATTTACATAGTTTTCATGTCTTCAGAATTTAAAAATCATACACTGACAGTAGAATCCCACAGAACACAGTCACATGTTTTCTGCCCCATCTCTTCCATGGTACCAAACCCTGTGGGATTGGGACACAGTGCCTGGAACACCCCATGACCTTCTGGATTAAGATCCCTTTTTCAACCCAACTGTCTAGAGAAATAAGCAGCACAAGCTTTTATCTTGCATAGGTTACAGGCAAGAAATGTTCGCAGCAAAACATCTGCTGCCTTTAAGGGAACAGGTTTCATCCCTGTGGGGTTACTTAAGCAGGTTAAATTCTTTTTGTCAAAATAATCCCGTTTCCTCATTTAAACACTACGCATTTTTGGTGGGAAAGTTTCTATCCAGCTTTATCTAAGTAGGGAAGAGAAGGGACATACGACAATGATCAGTAAGAACATTTTTTAAAAATTAATTCTGAAAAAGTATTTTCAAGAATAAATTCAAAAAATCTCTAAAGATCTTTCTTTAACTTAATAGTGTCAGTACTTTCTGACCCACTGTTTTTATTTGACATTTCAGGACAAAAGGGTTTGAGTCAGCTGGCATGAAGCCACACCATGACCTACAAAGAAAGTGCAAAGCCCGTATTAATTAGCCTTGTCCCGCAGCGGACATGAGGACAATATCAGAGTGCTGAAGAATATTTGCACAGGCCACAGAAGGAAAGCTAAGGGAAAGCAGGAAGGCAGGAAACAGTTTATCAATCTTAATGGATAATGAGATCATAAAAAAAATAAGAGAAAAAGTGTTGATAAATCAGTTATTTGCAATAAAAGGGAAATAAAATCAGTAGTAAAAGAAACCGGAGCAAGCTGAAAAACAGGAAGGCAGAAGTATAATCACAGAAGAGGAGGAAATTGCACCCACTTGCAAGGAACAGCTCTGGCTTTTCTCAGTCAGAGCTGTCACTCCCAGGAAACACTTTGGAGTTTGGGAAGGTTGAAAAAAATGAGAGCCAAACACAAGGTATACAATCAAGAGTAGTAAGAGGTAAGTATGGAGTCAGGCTAAATAGCTCCCTATTACATCTTGTTTCCTAGTATTTTTCTAAAAGAGACACTCAGGGCAACCAGATCACTTTCTCCTCTGAACTGGATACTGTGAAATTCCTTCTTTTCTTTGCTCTCCTGCAGACTTCTCTTGCTTTATTTGATTTCCTTTGCAATGAGGCCCTGATTATGTCCTTTGCACCTATCTGGAAGCCAAAGGAGAGAGCTGCTCAGCTCAGGGAGACCCTCCATCAGGCTGAGGAGACTCTGCCTGACCTGCCACATAAATTAACAACCTTGGTGGTTTGCTCCCAGCTCCCAGCTAACCTGGCCCAGCCCTAGCCTCCCTGGCAGGACAAATACTACAGTCAGCCATGTCGTGGCTTAGCTATAGTCCTGTTTGATCAGCAGAAGATTACACTAAGAGCTTTCCTATCTGAATACAGCATATGAGCTTTCAGGTTGGCTTCTGCCTTCCTGTTGTAATTACGTGATAATCATCAGCAGCACACATGCCTTCCACAGACACCTCCCAAGCAAAGGGTCCAAAGCTCTCCTGTCATCAGCCTTTTCCATGTCCCTGGAAAAGGGATCGCTGGGTGACAAACTGAGGCATGAAGCCATTGTCCTTATCATACACTCTGAGATATTTTTTGAGAAACACAAATGCAAGCAAAGTGATTAGCCATGGCTGTGCCCTACAGAAATAATACTGCTTCCTTCTGATAAGCAAAGGAACTGTTTTGAATGTGACTTCACCTTATTCTGTGCTGCTACACAAATCAGGGATGTTATCTTGGAGACAAGGACAATAATAAAAATAATCTATTCACATGACTTTCAGGGTATCAATGTTATCTTGCTTAAAACCAGAAAGTTTTGCAAGTAAAGTCTGATGTAACATCTGGCCCTGGTGGGATCAGGCTGTGTCCAGGTCTGTCCTAGCTCCTTCTGTGGCAGTCAGTAAGCCCGTAATATTCCTGTCTTGCCTGTATGGACTAATAACAGAAATATCATCTAAAGCCTGAACAGTCATCAGCTGGAAATGCATCTTCTTGAACTAACTGATTGTAGAGCAGCTGTGGATTTCTGATGTGATGCAGCCAAAACAAAGACAAATGCAATCTTACGGAGGCATTTCCAACATAGATTCACAAATACAAGTGTCTCTCTAGAAAGTACTGATAAGATATCAGGGAATCCAACTGGCAAGCCATATTCAATGTAAAACACAGATAATGGCAACCAAGGTAATTGAAGGATGTTAAAACCTGTTTTGGGAGAGGAGAAAAGAGAATGTGGCTTGTTTATTCTAGCTAAACAAAAGCTGAGATAGACTATCAGTCTCTCTCTCTCTTAGTTAATCTAAGTATATATAGTGTAAGAATGGTACCTGAGAAAAGGTATTTAAATTTGGGTCACCAAAGCAAGTGAATAAGATCTAGTAGTCAATATATCTGGCTAGAAAGTAGAAGACAATTCCTGGCCTTTACAGCAGAGATCTTCTACTACCCAGGTACTCCTAAAATTGGAGATGGGAAAATTCTGAAAGGATTATATGATACAAAGTTTGTGGTGGGTGGGGCAGGAAGCACGAACCAGAAAGTGCTGTCCACATAAAAAATATAAGTGCCACAGTGATGCAAACTGACCCTGCTCTCAGGGGTCCTTTCCTCTCAGTTACCACCAGCCTGCACATGCAGCTTTTGATGGAAGCAGGGCTCTTGGTATGAATGAGTCCACTTGGAACTCACCTTGTACAGCTGGTGTGCAGCTCCTTGCACAGAAAGGCTCAGATTTTGAGTTCCCTGTCCACAGAGTCAGTCCTCAGCTAAGCAACCACAGTTATGTTCCTCTCCCACTACCAGAAACTATTATTTCCTGCAAGAAGTCATCCCACTTTCTTTTCGGTCCTGCTGAGACACACATTTATGCACACATAGACACACACACACCCTCAAATGAAATCAATGCAACCTACTTACACAGAGAAAATTTGGAAAGAAGCTTCCTACTGGCACCAAGGTTTTATAAGGGACTAGACTGGCAAGCTAGAACAGAGAAACACCTTATATAAAGGGCACCACTCACTATGGCTCAGTGTGAGCTTTTCATGTAGGGCTTTTAGTAAAACAGGGAGATCATACCTGTGTATTTGGATTATGGAATCACAGAATCACAAGGTTGGAAAAAACCTTTAAGATCATCAAGTCCAACTGTTCCTGTCCTAATCTAAACCATATCCCTATGATCTACCCTTTTTTTGAACACATCCAGGGATGGTGACTCAACCACCTCCCTGGGCAGCCTGTTCCAGGCCCTGACAACTCTTTCAGTGTATATTTTTTTCTAACATCTAATCTGAACCTGCCCTGGTGCAGCTTTGTGCCATTTCCCCTTGTCCTATCTCCTGTCACCTGGCTGAAGAGACCATCGCCCACCTCTCTACATCCTCCCTTAAGGTAGTTGCAGGTGGTACAACTACCTGAAGGCAGCCAAATAGCGTGCTTGGAAATATCCAAAGTCTAATGCTGATAATCTGAAGAGGCTCTGGAGATCTGCAATGACACAACCCATCTGGGACAGAAGAATATAATGAAATACATTACTGATATTTCACTGAGACATATAGTCCAGCAAGAAGGTATTGTTTGGAATGTTGCAAAGTAAAGCTAGGGTTTGGGGACACAGAGAGAGAGAGTTGCTTAATCTTAAATGATTTGCTCATTTTTGGCACCACCTCAGTCTTTGTCGAAAGGGGTAACTTCAAAGGGTGCTAAGTAATTTTTACAACCAGATCCCTTTTTTGCTGGTGCATCTTTGAATTCATTGTTGGGGGTTGACTCACACAATACAGGTGTCTTCCACCTGCTTGGCTATCATGGGTCACTGACGTCATCCAAGAGCAAGCTGGCTGAAGTATAAGACCAAATTTTAAAAAACAGTATAGATGTATACTTGATCTCTTTTTGATTCACAGAAAGTTACCCACAGACTTTTCTTTCCTTTTTGTCTCTCACTTGCCCTATGTGTTTAGCTTGCATAGTTTTCTATAGTCAAAGGTTGTTCAAGACTCTCTAAAAGACTGCGGTGTACAAAACTCCCTGCACATTCCTCGTGCTTCACACAGCAAGGGCCTGTTCTCAGTTGGATGCTCTATGAGCTAATCTTGTATAAATAGCAGCTGGAAAGTTAAGACAGGGCACTCAGGCCTCACACTCAGCCTAGTTCCCTTGTACAAACGTAGCTCAAGCACACGGGGCAACATCACATTGTGAAGGAGCAACAGTTTTAAATCATCTGTGATGCTGAGGTTTATCCTGTCTAGTGCTCTGTCATTCAGGTCTTTGGCAAGAAGAAGATATTTGACACTACACAGCTCAGCTTTATTTCATTTTTTCTAACCTTGCATGCCATTTGAGCCAACCCATGTTGTGGTGACAACAGGCTGGCCCTGTATTGAGAGAAAAACAGCTCCAAGAATCAGGAGCAAGGGACATATGGGAGTAAGCGCCTCAGTTCTGACATTCAGAGAAGGGGCAGCAGGTGGATGTTTTTGTGAGAAAAAGGATCTCCAGAGCACTGAGCAAGAAGTAAGATGATAAACTCTTGAATACAGTGTGGATGGGGACCTTAAGTTTAAACAACCATTGATACTAAAACTGTTTCTTACTAGCTCATGCCCCATCTGTAACAACAGGCAATAACCTATCCTTTGTTTTTTCATTGCTAAACTGACTAGAATCAAGATTTTGGATTTGATTTACTGGTGATTCATCACTTACAACACATAGCAGCAGACCATCTTAGTTCGGATGAAGACTGAACTCCTAGTTCTCAGCCTCCCAACCGGTCCAGTCTATTGCCTATACCAGTGCACAAATCTAACAGAAGCTACAATTTGCTGCAGTGTGCTGCTGTTATTAAAAAAACACTACTTGTAGAGAAAGGGCTACAGTGCAACACTGGAATCATCCCACCTTTCTGCAAGCAACTACTGCTGAACTAGTCACCTCAAGTTCTTCTTACAACAATAGAGAAAATCAGGTATTTTTAAGGCACGATTCAACTGACTCATTCTACTTACCTAGCCCATATTGAGATGAGATTATACTCTCTGCTGACCTGAATGCTGCTTGGTGGGGGGAGCGGTGGTTCTGGCATAGACACCTACAATGTAATCTCTACATGTGGCCAGAGTCCCAGACTTGCAGGTCTGAACTCTGGTTTCTGGACTCTAGCCAATTTTAATGGTGGGCAAATTACTTCTCTGCAGACTTCTTTTCAACAAACTTTAGCTGCCTAAGATACAAGCACTGAGTTTAGCCAAATTATGCAGGTGTACTCCACAACCTTCTGAGAGAAAGAGGCCCTTCTCAATGGAAATTCAAGCTAGACTTGTGGCCTGAATCATCCTTTTATACGGCTAAAATTGGGTAAATCTTGGCTCCCTGCTTTGCAATAGCATTTCCTACACTTGAGGTTCTGAATCCTATGGGCAGGGCACTGGAAAAGCCTTTGAAGAACAGGTTTGACTCCTTCAGAGAAAACCACTACCTAAGCTTCTAGTAGGTAGCTGGAAGTAAAGAGCTATCATATAGACTGTTTTGTAAAAAAACCTTGTCTTCATGTCGTTCAAGAGTTTGTCTCCTGTTCCAGTAGTGACTCAGCTTCTTTTTGTAACCTACTCCAGAGTTAAAACCACACAGAGGAAGACAGACTCACTATGAACCACCACAATGGGAGCAGAGAGTTACTGCTAAGGAACAGAGCTACTTCTTTGGGTCATTACTAACAGTCATGTTAGCGGCGCTCTGGCTTTAAGCCACAGGTCACCTCACTGGAGTATCAAGCTCCTCTTCAGTTGGAGTCAGGATTAGGCAGACACTGCATTAAGAGCAAACTCTTGTGTTATGCTGTGCTAGAGCTCGAAGAGGTTCACAGAAATAAGGAAAACCTCTGCCAAATCAAACAGAAAGGACACAGGTTTTATTTACGCATTCATAATTCTCTTTGTTGACTGCAGTAGTCCACATGACAAGAAATCGTGTACCCCTGTAGCAGTTTAATAATCTAGATACTGAGTTATGTAGTCTCATCCTAGCTGTTCCTTTTTCAATAATTACTGATGATTTTTTGTCCCCTGAAAAGTTCATGTACCTGCTTTGGGGTTGCAGGGAAGGGGATCAGTTTGCAAAGCCCAGAGGTTTCTCCCAAGCAAGAACACCCTTCTCCCTGAGGATCACATCGCTACTCTATAAACAAAAGTGCTTCTTGCTACTCCATCATAAGTCTTGCTTTTTCCATTCTATCTCAGGCCAACTGTCCATGAACAGATTCCATCACTTCCTTCTATTTCCACTATAGGCGTCTAAAATGCCTTTTATTTCTCTACAGTTATCCACCCCGAAAATATTTTTCTTTTACATAGCCTCCCCAGTGCTCTTTGATTCCTTCTTTTTCTCTCTAAAGGGATAACATGATGCTTTTTCCTTCCTCAACGTTTCACTAGAGATTTTCTTTTCACCAGTGAATATAGGTCAGTGAACTTAGACCACACGTGTTGCTCCACTAGGTGATTGTTCCATTTTATAGTAAATAAGGCAAGATATCTGTTTTAACAACAGGAAAACCTACAGAAGTTTGTCAGATCAGCCTGGTTTTTTACACCTTAAATGTTAAAAGACCTTGAAGCCATAGTGAGTAACACAGAAGGTCAAAGAGAACCTATGAGCATTTTAATAGGAAATTATTCTTAATAAGAGCTGTACAGATAAATCAAAGAAAAAGCAGTTCTTTGACTAGATGTGGAATTGCATCAGCTTTTTGTGTTGGGAAAAAATCATCATCAATCAGAATCCAGTGGAGCTGTGAAAACAATATCAGTTTTAAAATATTTAAAATATTTCTAGTATTTTCAAAACAGGAATATTTCCATTATTGTTTTAACATTTCTGATAGTTACCTTGATTATGTTAATGTCTTTGATCAAATTATTTACATGTCTTCATGCGCAGCATAAATATTTAATATGGATAGCCAATGTTGCACTTTGCATATTTACAACATAATAAAACATAATACTTTAGTTAATAGGTATAAAAAAATAAAAGATTTTTTTAAATATGAACTGTGTCACAGTGACTTTTTAATGAAAAAAAAACCCATCAAAACAAAACATAGAGAAGTTAATCAATTCATAGGACTCCTAAACTTAGTTTAGATTGCAGTGCCTGAAAGTTAGTTTCAGTTAGGCTGAAAGTACATCCTATGGAGCATAGAGTTAGTGAGCAGACAAGTTTTGAGAGGAAAATTGGGTTTAAAAGTTAAACTATTTAATGTCTTCTATTAAAAAAAAAAAAAGATAGTTAATCTGGGGTCACAAATCTGAAAATGGAAATATCTCCAGAAAGATCTGAAATACCTACTATGGTATTGCCTGTGATATACACAGATGGTGATGCTGTAGCAGAACGACAGCATGCAGAATCACAGGATTCGGCAAATCACAGGCAAAATAATTAATGGCATCTCTAGTAGCACAACACCCCGCAAACATACACACTGCTTCACAAAGTACTTGTCAGCAATATTAATCTAGGAAATAATTAGTCACTGTAAAGTTCTTTCACACTCTTTCACCAGATGGCCAGGGAAGATAGTCAGCTAAAATCCTGCTGTTTCAGCACTGCAGAAAATGCCAAGGAGTCACGCTTTATGCTACCCTGTGCAAGATCTGGGCACACTACGCTGTGCTCACGGTTTCACTCTCCCAGGTACTGCATACCGGTACAGCACGCTTCACAAATCACATCAGACCTTTTTCCGAGCACCACCGCCAAGCGTGCTTCACACCCCAACATTTGCAAGACACTTCACAGAAAGTTTTGCCATCTGCCAAAACACAGGACTTCTCCAAATGGAATGAGATCAGAATTCTTATATTTAGAAGCAAAATGAACTCCAAAAAGCGACAGCATACTTGCTTAAAAAGAGGGATCTCTTAATAATAGCTCACTATTCCAGTGGCTGTCCAGTCATGTAGCAGCTCCAGCTTCATGTTCAGCTAACCTTCACTTTATCTCACTTCACTTTGCTACTGAGCAAACATTTAAACAACTTTCCAGTGACATATTGACTGTTGCCACAAATATCTGACATTGGCTTACTGTACACGTGCTGTATGATCAGCTACTGATTTTAATGGAAGCCCAGTAAGACAGAAGCAGACAGCTAAGGCAGGGTTATCCACAGAAGTGCATACACTGGCCTAGAAATGACATGCAATCACTGGAATATGAAAACATACCTTCTATTTTGTTTGGGTTCCCTGTATCCTAGAGCTAGCTTCAAGGCTCTGGAAGCCAGAGAAGAACAGTCTTTTCTTAGAAACTCAAGACCTGTTCAAAGACACAGAATACTGGATACGGCATTTGACAATGTCTAACACTCGTAAGCAGCAGCACAGGGAATTCTGGAAAGTTAACACTTCTCCTTTGAACAAGGAGTGGTGAGCCTGATTTGGCTGACGATGGGAAAAAGCAAAATGCAACAGGGCACTGAGCAGCACTGCTGTGGCTGTAGCTGAGGCAGAATTTCCATTTCAAAGTCTGGTTTTCCATGGCCTACTTCTCCCTAATAAATATGAGTTGCAAGTTAAAACTTGGCCCAGAGACTTCACCTGTAACATTTAGGAATGAAAGACTGAATCAGGTTGCTTTAAATTAAAAAAAAAATGGGAAAGGAAAAAAGATACTATTGTTAATACAAATATGTTTACCAAAAAATCTGCTGTTCTTTTGGAGAGGCTATGGGGAAAGATAAAGCCTTGTCTGCTTGGCTTTCATCAGATGCTAATAGCATGCCACAGCTGCAAACTCCTGCAAAGACAGGGATTACAAAGCCTGAGATGGCTCTTTAGACATGCTTGTCTTTGGTAGAAAGCCATTTCAGGTCTGAGCACGAATAAAGAGCCTTGACTTTGCAGGCTCAGTGTTGATGATCACCAAATGCCTTGTAGGTACAGGGAAAAAATTCTCAGGCAATTCTCAGTCCGAGTCAGCCTCGGTGGTTTTTTATGTTGCCAGAGTACAGCCTGAAGGGTATGGTCAGGTCAGTCAGTGACTGACTGATTCATCCAACCTGCCTGGTAACATCCAAATGCAGGATGGTTTTCTAGGGAAGAGTAAGTCTTCACAGAGGTTACAGCTATCTAGCCCACAGTACAAATGCAGAAGCTATTGATTTGTCAGTATGTTTTCTCAACTCTGACACTGCCCAACGTGATCCTTCAATCACTCAGGATTAACTTAAACCACAGTGCTCCACCAGGACCACAGAACAAAACAGTTGGGATTTTCCATGCTACTGCCTCCAGTCTGTTTGCAGATTAAGAGGTGCAGAAACCTTGAAGACCAAACACAACTATGCTACTTAACTATGAAAACAAGGAAGAAAACAGAAAGGTACATGGTTCAGGTTGAAATCTAAATGTTTACTCTCCTATACAGCTCCTTGTGTCAGCTTAACTCATAGCAGCACTCAAGCACCTTCCAAAAGTCCATTAAGTGATGTGGCTAACATCTGTTACATACGGTTCATTCACTCCTCCATCCTGTTTGATTATCCTATCAATATGTGGCAAGTTTCCCACTTCATATGTAACCATGACCTTAGCTGTCTTTGACACATTAATCAGTATGCAGCTTGCATTTTTCAATGGTACAAAGCTTTTTCTGTGGATAATGAAAACCAGCAACAAGCACTCCCCACCACCTCACAGTTGCTACTAAACATAACCCAGTAATCACTGGTGAGCTTTGGGGAGCATTGAGATTAGGTCATGGGAGAGATCCTTTGAAGAGTTTGCACACTACAACTGACATCTACCATAGGGAAATCCAGGGGTTCATTTTTCTCTGCAAAAGCAATGAGAGATTCTGGCAACAAAGCAGTCAAAGAGGACATAATTAAAGAAGACTTGTTGAATAATTTATTTTGTTGAAATGAAGTTTAAGTTTTTGAGTTTCTTATTTAAGGCAAATATCAGCACTTCAATGGAAGAAGATGTTTTCTTTCATTGGAAGATACAGAGATGTGAGAAACACCAAAATATTAAGATGCATGTTAGAAAACAGTAATTACATCTTAGGGTTGTTAGAAGTCATGACAGTTTTGCTGTATTTTACACATATTCTGCCCAAGACAAAAATTTGTTAGCCCATTACTCTGTCTTGTACCCTTCTCTATCCCATGCAGAAACTTTAAGAGCGAAATTGTAAAATCAGGATAGATTTCTTTAAAAAACTGCCACTCAGACATTGTTATTGTTCACCTGCCGTACACTCAGCGTTGCTCTCAGCAAAGATGCGACAGTGGCTAATTTGTAAAACAACATCAAATTTTCCAATCATTAGTCACTAAGAAAAGTAAAATGCTGGTGATATTTTGCAGTACTGCTACAGAGCTATACTGCATATCGGAGACATGCACTGGAGTCAGAGCACTGAGCATCTATCTGTGCTGATCTGATAGTTAACCAGGCTATGATTTCCAAAGACCCTTTCAGAGCTTGCCATGCTGTTCCAGTTGAAGCTGAAACAGAGGAATATGTTGTAGGGGCATTGAATGGGAAGGACATTACAAACAGCTACCAACCCCCATTCTCTTTTGAAAATATTTTTGATTGTAAAAAAAATATTAAAATATTTCCACTACGTTCAGCTGCTCACATTACGAGATGAAAGTGCACACAGAGATGAGATCCTGCCCACTGATCAACCTATGCCATGAGGCGGTGTAAGGATACACACCAGTGGGTGTGAGAGTCTGAAGCAGACAGCAGTCCCCAGCAAAGTATTTCTCCTGTCAGGTTAGTTTCTTTGCTAGAGACAGTGGCTGTTGGAGGAGCTGAAGTTTATCCACTTTACCCAAAGAAGGGAGACTGTAGAATGCATCAGCAGAGGGATCAGTCTCAGCTGACTTCCCATGCCTACACCATAGACACTATACCTAAATGTCTGGCTTTTAGGCATTTAAGATTAGCATTTACATTTTCATCACAGGCCATGGGCATAAATTAACACTGTAGAAGTCTAAAATAAGTCTCATGAATCCCACTCTAGAAATACCAATTCCTGTGCACTGACAGAACAGAAATCTAAGCAGCAACTTCCAGCATGAAGCTCAATATGTGCCTGTAATGAAGCATGGCAAATTCCAGCCAGGATGTGGTGGGTTTTATTAGCCATCCTCACCAGTAACAGGCTTAATATCTACTACAGGTCAGCCCAGAAGAAAAGAAGGGGACTACACACATACATCACCCTGCCATGCTTAGTCATCGAGCACTGACATTTGTGCCAGTGTCAGACCTTGCTTATCTCCCTCACTCCAGCAAAAGACCTGCTAAATGTCCAAGCAATTAGCAGAACACCAAGTTGGTAACAGCAAGCCACTGAGTGACAGTTGTGGAGATAGAAGATAGGATAAAAAACTATTACAGTGACATCAAAATAGTCTCAGCTCCAACCCAGAAGGCAGCAAAAAGTCAGTGTAAAAGGGTATCAGGGAGAGAGGCAATGGGGATGGAAAGGGAAAGATGGAAAGCATCATCTCCATGAGATACATTTTCCCCAATTAAAGAAGACCTTGCTAGCCCAGGGAAAAGAGTCTGCTGGCTATATGAGCCCTAACACCTCCCACCACATTGAGTAGGTAGAAACCCTATTCCCAGTGTGGTGAGATCAGGACCACAGGACACTTTCAGTCCTTTACTACTTAGTCGGGCAGAGGACACACAGAGACTAGTGATATACATCAATTTTCCAAATGAGGTACCATATCTTTGTGGGAAAGGGAGAGCACCTTTTATAGCACAACAGCTGCAGATATGATACTTTCAAAAATAGGATAGGGAAAAACAAAGGCTAGTTCAAGATTATGAGCAGAAGCTAAATACATTTTGTCAGATGAGAAACTGATTTTTCCCCTTTATATCCATAAATATCATGCTAATAGGGAAAGAAGTGTGAGGCTGTGGAAAGAGGCATCTTCCCATCATGTTTCATTATCCATCACAAAAAAAAAGCTTCCTTTTTTTTCTTTTTTTCATTTTTTTTTCCTTTTTAGATGGGAGAATTAGCACATGAATTATCATTGCTTTTCACTCTGAAAATAGGAACTTACCAATTTCAATTGCAACTGACTATCAGAATGAAAATTAATAAAACATGTGACTTGAGACTTTTTTTTTTCCTGGAACATTTAATAGTAGTATTAGCATTTATTGTGGAATAAATTCAGAAATGAATAGCAGAAAATTAACAGAAGAGGCTAGTCACAAAACATTCAGTCACACAGTTAACTCATTTATACACTGTTTATTTTCTGGTATATGCCACAAGAAGTAATAATTTAAATAAACAACTTCTTTAGTAGGTAATAAAATGTTATTGAGTTTCCAGACTCACAACATGTGCCAATGGCTATAAATCAGGCTTACTCTAAACTTGTACTGATTTGCAGCTCTGGAAGGCATTTTAGAAATGTCACATTTGAAAGGTAGACACTGGATTTTTGTTTCTCTGTACAATCCTGAGAAGGGCTTAGGTGTTTGGAAATGTGCCCTTGCCTTTTCAGCCACATCAGCTGTTATAATATGCAACATTACCTCTCCTGCAAACCTTGCCTAACTTTTGCATTGCCCAAGCTCTTAAATGAGTATAAACCACTTTCAGATGTCAGTTATGATTACTGCTGAAAGTATTCAGCTGTAAATTACCAACCACAGTGCACTGGGAAAATCTGCCAACAGATCATACAAAAATTACTTTGATCAACACTGGCATCACAGACGCAGAAGAACGGAGTAATGAAAGAAGGGTTTCTCATTGTCCTAACCTCCCCAGTTCTGAGATGTATTAAGTTCCAGGCAGCCCTCTATCTAGAGATGGTAGACTAAAATTGGTCCTGCCACCCTCTGCTTTTGAGGTCCTTAAAGTAGAGAAGTTATATGTCAGCCATCCTTAGTCCTTTTGACTAGGATCTTGTCTTTTGACGAAGATGATGGCATCTGTGAGGAAGATAGGGGTGTTTGTGTCCCTGAAGGACTAAGCTGAACAGTGACTCCCTTTGGGAAATCTGTCTGTCTCAGATTACATCCTCAACCCCACAGAGTGTCTGCTGGCCCTGAAATGTGGGGAGATCTGGATGCCCTGGTGACTGGATTTCACAGCACTCTAAGATGCATGAAACCTTTGTGACAGCTCAGTGGATGCAGCAGGGTGATTAACGTTTCATGTTGTCACCTAAGAACATCTACAGAGGGCCAGGGAAATGTATCATCTGTCCCTCTTAGACAAATATCACTTAGGCAAGAAAGAGGGTAGCATACTTTGGAGGACTGATGTCCAGGTGGTCCCACATTGGTACTATAAAAACCTCTCTAGAAAATATTTTGCATTAGAGAAAGCATAGTAACTTCCCTCTGAGTCCAGGTCAAAGCATGCTGAGAATCTAGTATACCAGCAAGTGATGCAAGCAAGGAGTATACAGATATGTACCAGTTTGGAGTAAATTTGGACAAAGCAGTTATACAAAAAATTAACTTCTCAGATCTGTTGTGGGTAACTGATGATGAAAACTGTGTTCTTTTCTTCCTATCTTTGCACTTTGTATTTGAAACAAGATATAGCTACACAGTATTGCAATGTCCTAATTCTTTCTATGCAACAAACACAGAATTTTAAAACTGCTTCAAAACCTGAAATATCACCTGGACATTCCCCAAAATATAAGGATTCCCAATTTTGTGATGAAACCATACAGTCTGCTCCTAGCCCCACTTGAAATGAATGAGAAATGCTATTTAGAACCTGTTAATCACAGCACTGAAATTGCTGAGCACTGGGCATCTCTGCCTAGTGGGTGCTGGTCTGCAAGTTTATGGTATTACCAGAAGGTTTGGGAAGACATGGCTTGGAGGTACCTGTGCTGAACTATCCCTATTCAAGTAAATTCAGTTCAGTATATCTCACAGAAGCTCTCAGCAGAGATTTCCCCATAAAATTCTCAAGGTAAAGACATAATGTTGAAGCACCATGGTGTACCAGACTAAATATTCTTGGACCCAACCTGATGTGCCAGCACAACACTTCACAGGGAAACATCCAGTCTGGGTGAGTGTTTGACAGAGGGATCTGAATATTGTGCTGCATAATAGCTATGGCTTTTGTTTCCATTTTAGAAAGAAATTAAATAAGTGCTGAAAGTGATTAAGAGATGATGATGTTCTGTTTTCTACTTTATTGACCACGGTCACGTTCATCAAAGACTCGATCAAAGACCTCTCAATACAAAATCAGGGCTGTCCAAGGAAGAGAAACAACAGAGATCATGAGAGATACAATTTCAGAAGGAAAAGCAAACATACCAGCCAAATAAGATGAGTGAATAACATGTGACAGATGTTGGGCAGATGGCTCAGGTACACTGGTGGTACCTGTAGAAGGTCTGGAGCAAAACAATCAAACATTAGCCCTATTAACCCAGCTGGATCACCCAAGACTTCACTGTGATGCCACCAGTCTTTGGAAACTGTACATACAGGAACTGGAAAGAGAAGATACCAACACCAGACAAACAGATCTCGCTGGTCTTAAGAACATGAGTACTGGTTAGGACACCTGTAAGAACTTCATCACGATCTGTGGGGAAATCCCTGTCTTCTTCAACACAGTTTAGATTAAAGCTTTAGCAGCTGAGAAAGAGCTGCTCCTTCCTCTCAGACCAGATTTTTTTTTCTTATTTTTTCTTTCTTTTTTTGTTGTGTCGCTGACATGGAAACTCGGCTTTTTCTAAATTCCCCTTTCATGTTATAATCCTTCTTTATTACTGTATTATCTTATTACTACTTATCTATCACTATTACTGTAGTAGAAAGTGAAAAACAGCATGAAGAAAATTACAGTAATTAAAGCTGTACATGAAATAGAAGACCTTTAACAATTTACTGCAGTTCATACAAAATCTGTGGCCGCAGTATATACAGGCAGGGAATGACTGCAGGCACTTTTCTGGAAACATCCATGAACTGCAAGCTACTAGAAGTTTTCAGAGATCAGAAAAGGGAAGGCAAATTTTTCATGTACATCCATTTCTTGAAACTGAGGTTCAGCTCTTTCAGGGACAGACTGTAACTTTTGGGGGTTTTTTCAGTCTATGCAGAATCTCGTTTTTCAGGCAGCCCCATTACATATATTTATGGAGTACTGTGCTGTTGAACGCATTGTTGGCAGGATCTGGCTCTGCACCAACAAACAAAGTTGCCACATACAGCTTCAAATGTCAGACAAAAGAAAACATCCCAGGCTAGATAGATGTATTATGACCAACACATTCAGAACTTTTACTCCCTTTCTGCTGATTGATTGAAGAATTATATCCATGAAATGGGATGATTTATACAATTGTATTGCCTCTTGGCTAGAATAAGCTTTTGCCAGCCAGATGCTCCTGAAGAATGACTGCTTGCAGCACAAATCTGATGTAATTTGATACACAGCATGGTGCACAATCAAGATGAAATGATCCTTAGATGATTCTTCCATGTGTAAATCACTTCAGGAAGACAATTTAAATATTTTTTTTAATTAAGTTTTTTTTAACTTTTTTTTATTAGATAGTGAGCATCCAGGAGATGTAGCTATTTTCAGGTTAATACTTTATTAATCCCTTACCTGGGGCCAATATCCTAGGAAACCAGAAGAGCTAGCTGTCGCTGAAATACTCAATGCTGAAAGCTATTCCCAGACTTGGCTTCCCCAATGCCATATCATTATTATAAATGCTTCTCTCTAACGTTTCGCAGCCCTGGCTTGGTGATGCCTGCATTTTCTGTTTGTTTCTCCTTTTTTCTTCCTCACCCATACCCCTACATTTTTCCTTCCCTCACAGAAATTAATAGCAAAGGGAAAGTTTAGGATTGACAAGTATAAATATAAATGAATAACAGTCTTTTAAAAATATGTGACTTTCCAGTCTCAGATGAGGCACTGTGCCTGCTCAGCATTAGGGATAATCCCTGCCCTGCACTGAACCGACGAGATGCTAGTGTGATCTACTCAACCTGGAGCAACCTCCACTTTCAGATTCCCCAGGAGTGAACAGGATGGAACAGTGCTGAAAAAATGCTTAGTCCCTGTCTTGCCAATATACCAGGCTTCAAATGAGCATGGCTTTTTGCTTCATGTCTAGACTTTTCATCTGAAGGAAAGGCAAGTTGATGCCAGTGTTGCCAAGAGTAAAAGCTTCCATATAACATTCAGAAACTAGCCCCAGAACAATTTAATTTCATCTTATATGGCATGCTTCTGCCAAAAAGCTCTTCATGGAGGTTGGATTAGTGATTAAGAGATGTGGAGGGTGGAACACATACGTCCGTGAAAACTGGAATTGATGTGATTATGCTAAGCAGAACACATTCTGAGCATCAGTGGTTTGCAAGGATTTAATGAAATGTGCCCCAAGCTCAGAATTTTCTCTCCGGAAAATAAAGCGTGATATTCAGAGAAGGTTGGGATAAAGGGGCATTTTACAGGCAAGCAGAGGAAAATCAACTGTCACTTTATATGAAACACCTTCCCTCTGTTGTACTCTTTTAATTTATACCATAATAAAGCAATTATAATAAGTTTATGATCCTGAAGTGTTATTAATGCCTCCTTACCACATGCCACATTTTTCCTCATTGGGGAAAAGAAAGGCAGGAAACAAGGTAAAAAAAATGCAGCACAAGCAGATGGTAAACTGATCGATTTGTGAGAAGTATACTGGGGATGAATGTTAGCAGTCACTGCTCCTTCTAAAATTCCACTATCAGATCTAGTTCAGAGATGAGCTTGTGTTCTGGAAGGTATAAGAACTTCTAACATCTTCTCCAAAGCCCATGAAATGCCATTGTTTTGATGTTACTCTTCAATATGTTTCATGAAGCATGAACTTCCCAGAAGGACAAGCTACTTGCGATGCCAATAATTCTAACCATGAAAGAATTTTAAGTTTTGCTTATTATCTCTGTTCCTCACCTTGTTCTCAACCACACATGTCCTGCCACCACACCTTACACTCTGTATGGCACAGTCAATACACGTTATAGCTGTTCAGTGTTGCAGGATGATGGTGCGTTGTGACACATCGAGTGAGAAGCATGACAGGCAATTTGCAATGTAACGTGGCTTTCTAGAAAGCAAGCCATTGCAAATTTCTCACTTCATAGTTCCTCTAAATGCCGTGGTCACCTTTCACGGCTTATGCAAGCAACTCTACTCATGGTGCACTGAGGCAGTGCTGCACAGTGGGAAGTACTCCATGCACAAAGTAAATGTTCACTGATTCATATTGGTATTCCTTCAGAAAACAAACACAACCTTATCTAGTCACCTTAGTTGTAGGATGACCAAGAAAACACCTGAGTGAACTGAATCTGGTTTGGTTTTAGAGCCACAGTCAAAGCAACCACAAGATACTCTCACACAACAGAAACTCTCATCTAGGTAACTGACAGCAAACAGCTGCCTATTGAGTATGTATATGAGTGTGCCTATTTTTGTTGTTTTCTTCCACTATAGTATTTATAAAATTCAAAACTGTGTTCCAAATGCATTTGTTTCTGAAAAATGCATGCATAGCATGAACTTGTAGGGCTTTTGTTCATTACACGTAAGTTCCATAGACTGAACCACAGACATGCAACATCAGAAATAACCTGAACTATCTGCACTGGCAAGAGGTTGCCTTCAGAAACAATGCCTGTGCCCATGCATCTGTGCACAAAGTATAGAAGACAGGAAAACAGAATTTCTTACAAGCTATCTGTGTACTCATATGAAAAGAAAACCAGATTGTGTATATATTTACAGGTGAAAAGATGAAAACCTTCTATTTCTGCTCTTTTCAACCCATCATGCTCCAAGTATCTTTATTCAGAGATATCCGGATCTTTTTTACCAGCTTTTGAAGTTCACAACCCAATTAATAGTATTTTTTCAAACAGCTTATTTCATTTCATTAACTGAATTATTTCCAGATACTGAACTCAAAAACTCTGAGCTTGGTTCTGCCCTCTAGGAACAGTCTGATAGGAGAAAGTAGAAATATTTCTCAGTTCTTAATTTTCTTTTCTTTTTTTTAACTAAACTTCTGAAAGATTAATTCTAGACTTTATTAATTGTTTTGAGCTGTATTGAAGACTACAAGCCAAGGAGAAAGTGGAACTTCATTTTCAAAAGCCAAAACTCTAAAAATATTACCCAGAACATCAAGATCTAAGTATGGAATACCCCTTTGAAGTAATCCAATCTGACAGATGTTCATAAGTGTGCTAAAAAAAATCCAAACACATAGAATTTGCTAACATGGTAAATACCTTAACCACACCTTTGCACTTTTTATATAAGTCTCAAGAACAGCTTGTGGAGAAAAATATAACTTGCCTCTAATCAGTATAAGACGAAATATTTTTACATACTTACAATTTCTATTTCTATATCTCATCAATAACCCATAATGCTAACAGTGCTCACAAAGACTGGAGTCCCAACTTAAAGCAACGAGCAAGCTGCAAAGACAATAGCAAGGGAAAACAGTACAATAAAGCATGATATAGTTTTTGTATCACCTGTATAACTTGTCTCTTATTTCACTGGTGCAGTATCTAGCATACTTCTTACATAATGTCATATAGATACATGCAATCAAAGATGATTTATGCTAATTTAAGTCAAAGGTTTTATTAACTCAATGTACAGTGGTCAAGGAATAGTTTTGGACATGCAAGTAGAAGAACTAGTCATAGAATCAGAGAATCAGAGAATCTCTTCCTTGACAAAAAATATTTGTCTTTCTTCGAGAATTACAAATATGGATGTTCACTGGAGTTGTGGTCCAATAGAGAACTCTGAATATTTTCTTTATTTAGCAGGTAAAATTTGAAAATTAGACAAGACTACACCATCAATACTGAAAAGCTGAGTAATTTTCATAACACAACATCATGCCATTTAAGGGATTATAACAACTCACCAGGGTAATATCAAACTTGATTAGAAGCCAGGGGGCCTGATTGTTATCTCTGTTAAGCCAGTGAAAATCCAGACAAAATGTAATTGACACCAGCAACTTTCAATTTGTGCCAGTGTAACTAAAAGGAAGTCAAACATTGTATCTTTGATTAGGAAGTGGCTTTATTTTTGCTTGGATAAGTCATTTCCATATCTTTGAGTGATTAACAGCTATTGTTTCAACCCCCTTGAAGATCTGAAAGACAGTGTATTTGGTGTTTTCCCTGCTAGATACATTGATATTACATGTATTGGAGGAAGTGCCTTCATATAAAGAACAATTTACATAGCAAATAAAAGTAATTCCTTATGTAAACTCCTCGGGTGGTGAGAAAGCCTTTAACATACTCAGCATGCCAAGCCCTTTGCCCCTCCATAAATAAACATCTAAAGATAATGGGATGGATTTTTTCACGGATATTAAAGTATTCAGGGGTGGAATTAAGATCTGGGTAACTTCAGGAACTGAAGAGACAGATGAAGGGCCCAAAGGCTTGTTCAGCCTGGAGAAGGCCCCGGGGACACCTTATTGCAGCCTTCCAGTACCTGAAGGGGCCTACAGAAAAGATGGAAAGGGACTGTTTGTAAGGGAATGTAATGATAGGATGATGCACAGTGGTTTTAAACTAGAGCAAGGTAGGTTTAGATTAGACATTAAGAAGAAGTTCTTCCCTGTGAGGGTGGTGAGACACTGGAACAGGTTGCCCAGAGAGATAGTGGAGGCCCCATCCCTGGAGACATTCAAAGTCAGGCTTGATGAAATTCTGAGCAACCTGATCTACTTAAAGGTGTCCCTGCTTTATACAGGGGGGTTGGACTAGATAACCCTTAAAGGTCCCTTCCAACCTAGCATATTCTATGACTCTAACTCCCAAGCGTGGTGTAACAAAACTTAGTCAACATGTATTTCAGTGTTGGATTCATCTGACCTCAATTTGCAATGCAGATACAAATGTATCAGGCAGTTGGCTAAACTGCTTCTGTTCGTGATGGGGGGAAAATGGTAACTTCAGTAGCAGTGGGTTTCATCTCATCCTACCTATAATAGGTCATGGATTAATGTGGCCCCCAAATTGCTTATTTCTCCTTATTGACTATGTGCAGGGGCATAGTTCAGAGCAATCAGCTCTGGTACACGTCTATATTACACATATTTTTACTCAATTGAAATAAATCCCATGGTTTCTACTCTTAGTCCTGACTATGTAGATTAACAACTGTTTTGCTTCCATTTTGGCCCGCTCCAACAGTGACTCTTCCTCACTGGTTTGCTACTGGGAGCACCAGTGCTGCCTTCTGTGGATGAGGAGCCACCAACTCCTAAGGATTTGATCCAAGGGAAGGTCCCCTGGTTCTCTTTTATGCCATGCTACTAATAATGTACTGAGGCTACATCTACATAGTGATAGGTCACATCAGTATTTTATAAATTAAACATGTCTGGGACATTGAAGCCCACTGCCCTGGAATAGCCCCTGTCCATCTTACTGAGCTCTCACCATTCCAGAGGGAAGAGGCCAGTGTTATGTGATGCCAATCATAAGTGTTAGCAGCAATCTTTCTTTAATAAGGTTACCTTCCACATATGCATAGCTATGTGCTATGTTAATTACCTCTGGATGCAGTTTATCCTCCAATATTCCCTTTCTGCTGCAGATAAAAGCTGCTGCACTGCCTGGCCTAATGCCCTATGTGGGGTCAGAGGTGTGCCAAACAGATTCCTATGTCCTGGCCACTTCAGGCACAAGCATCTCATTGGCTTTACAGCACCTCGTATCCACAGAGGAAAGAAGACTTCAACCAGTGTCCCCAGAACTGCATTTCAATTTGAAAACAGGAGGAGCCAGAATTCACTGAAATATGGATGAAGTATAATATGCATTGAAATTGAGGCAATCTGGGTTATTTACTTTTGCTGGGAAGCTGCTGCAAAGGATGCTCCCAGTGCAGACGCTCCCTGAAGAAATAATGATTGTCCAGAAAAAAGCAAGCAGCATGTCCTCACTTGTCAGCCTGTCTTCCAGTTTTCTCTGCTCACCAGTAATATATTGCCAGCCTCCCTTCTCCATCTTCTACTAAGATTTTTTTCTTTTTATTCTAGCTTATTTTTATCAGCACTGAGCATCATAAGTGCTAGGTAGATAACATATTTATCTACCTATATGAACATAGCTTCATAACTTCAAACACAGACAGATGCTTTGGTTAGAAGACACCCTCTCATGGAAAAGTTTGTCTAAATTTACACTCCATGAGAGCAATACAAATGTTTATACGATCTTAATTTTATTTGAGTCAAGGCTTTCTCTAAACAAATAAATGCAGTCCCTCAGTGTTTATAATTCACACATTGGAGAAGTCTCATACCACTTGAGAGAGAATAACTGACTGTAAACAAAAGCAAAACTGATTAGCCAATTTTCCTTCTCCGTGCTGACTGAACCCCTGAAAGGAAAACCACCTGCACAGCAAATTCAAAATGATTCAGTCTTGCAATGGGAAGTTCTATCAGAAACCACTCTGCTGTGCCAGGTAAGTTAAAGCCAGGAGCATCCAAAGGCTCAGCTGAGGAAAAACCCAGGGCTGCCCTTAGAGGTGGGGGTCTTCCAGCCTGGACCCCTTCCCCAAACACCAGACAAGTGCCCATCTGGCCACATAGTGGGAATCACTCATGTCATTTGGGTGCACACCCCTTGCATGACCAGCTTTGGTCCTGACCCGAGTATGTCAGGCCCCTTTGAACGCTGATGCTGAATTTCTCTGCAGTAGGTACCTTCTTCAGGCAGCATCTTCCCAGGAAATATTAACTGAGGCAGGGTCAGCATTTCTAAGCATTAGCCTAGGGAAAATGCACACCAAGAGACACCTGTGTGACACAGTTACAAGTTTTAGTAGAGGGTGGCTTGTAATTTTTGTCCTTCTGGGGTCAAAATATGGCCATTTTACAAGTGTCTTAAAAACAAATCAAACCAAAACAAAGCAATGGTTCAGTCAAGACATTATCAGCTAAAAAAGTGATTATAGCAGCTGGAAACCATAAAGATTTAATCTTCTCTGACCATACTCTGTCATTTCACAACTCCCGCTGCTGATTAGACATCACAGGCAACATGTTTGCAGAATAACAGAAGAATTAAATCCTTCAGAAATAAATATTGTTTCTTCTTTAAGTACAGACAGAAATTTTCTCCAGGCCCTTGGCTCCCAACTGGCTAATTACATCTCACTAGCAAGGTGCGATAGCAGTCCTTTTAACTTGTTTTATCACATCTGTCCTGAGCTTGTTGTGTACTACACTCAGATCTCTTAGGTGATCCTGGACTGAATAAGCCACCCCAACAAAATATCCAACACATGCTGTGACACTGAGCAAGCAATCTCTATGCTGGCAAGACATGGAAAAGCTACTAATGGTAGAGAGAAAAGGAAGCAGTCCAGCCTCCAGGATGGAATGCCACAACAAGGGCAACTGGAGGCTGTGAGTTTGGGGGTGCAAGTGAAGCTGTGGGACATTTGCCAGTGAAACGTGCCATGAAAAAATGAGAAACTGCTCTAAAGTAATTCTGTTGCCTGTGCACTTACACTGGGTCTCATCTTCATTTCTTTCTCTCCACTAAACAAGCACGTGTGACCTATTTCTCAGTGAGATTTCCATCTTCAAAAGAGGCAGCTTATGTCTCCATTCTTCCAGTTCTCTCAGGAATAATGTCCTGTTCCCTGCCTGTAGTTGTGTTTCATTATTAGCAGAGCAATTTCCTACCACTAGATAACATTTTCTCAGTTGGTTTTCACTTCTGATGCCACACTGATCATTACATTTTGTACAAGCAATGGTGCTTATGTTGTCACATGCTGCTGTCACTAGCATAGCTTCCCACAATCAATGTAAGGTTAGAAAAACTACTGAACTACACATTTCAACAAAACAGCAGGTGCTTTGAATGCCATCTATACGTTTAGAGTGAACAATTTCAGTAATGGTTTTGTCAGTCCTTCCTGGAAGCGGTCCTAATGGGCAACAAATAACAAAATGAGGTTCAGCTAGTGAAAGAAAAACAAGATAATATGTTGAGGGAAGGGAAATTATCATAAAACATTTGTATAGCCATGTGAATTCTACACTGCACTATACAGAACAGAGTTCACATCTCACCTCTGCCCTAAACTTCTTGCTGTTGCTAAGACAACCACATCAGTGTAAGAGAAGCAATGCAGAGTCCAGTGGTGAGACCTCCTAAGGAGATGAATTGGCTCCCGGGATATGCTAAAAGAAAGTGTGTTGGTGCAATGGACAGGATACCTGCTTTGATTGCCTGGCAGATGCACAGAGATGATGGGGATATAGTGGGAATATCCCAACAAATAGCGGGGACTATCGCTGCCGCTGTTTTCTTGTCTGAGTCAGACTAGAGAACATCACTGGTAGCTCCCAGGGGCACCAGCAGGAGGTCCAACAACATCTCCTTCTCAGACCATCTACTCTTTCTCACTTCCTGCCCTATTACAGCAGTGTTGTACCTGCCTAAGCCTTGAGTTACTGAGCCTTTTGGAAAAGATTCTCCCTCCAGCACTGGGCTTCAGGTCTTACCCCAAGGTAAGATGAAAATGATACATAGCATGTGAGACAGAGGAGGTCACAAAGTACTTCATAGTATTAAGCTTATGAAGCCTACATAGAAAACATTTAGCAGCAGCAAAATCCTATGCCACCAAAGCATCCACATCCCAGATTCCCCTTATCAGTTTATTCTAGACAGTTCATATCGCATTTGCATAAAGAGGATGTTCTTCATTTGACAATTTTTCCACTATTTTTAGAAAATCTTCCACAGAATATTGCTTAGATTATCTGTCTAAATGTCAATATCACAGGAAACTGCATCAATGAGGTTAATAATTTACTGTTTTCTGGAGCAAAGCATCATTACCCTTGAAGGAAGCATGCAGCAAAGCATATCTGACACAGAGCTCACCTAGTCTCCCTTATGAAGCTTCACTGCTTAATGTAATGTTGCTAACAAGCCTTCCCATTCCCAATTTCTGGGTTTAGATGTAGGAGAAAAAGTAGATTCAAGATTGGCAAACAGAACATGTTAGAAGAAGGCAAGCTTCTATGATTTACCTTCTCAAGTGTTCAAGGTCCAAAGCATTAAGGGATATTAATATAATGAACTGTAGGTACTAAATAGAATGTTTGTTTACATTATGTGCTTCATATGCTTCCACAATTTTTGCAAATCATAAAACAATTCTGGCTCATAAGTTAAGAAAAAAACTCTTCAAGAAAGAATTTAGAAAAACAGAAATTATATCCCCTCTATCCCCACTTTGAAAGACACTTTGGAAAATAGGAAAGGCTTTTCTTTCCGTTCCAGAGATCTCTGTTGTTACGCCTTTGTGGGAATGGAAATTCAGCAGCAAATATATCTTCTAGCTCCTAATACTGGTCCACCATGACCACTGGTCATGTTCACTGAGATGACCGGTAAGTGGCTGGTGTCATTGCCTGCATTATAATGCCTCCCTTATGGTGTCAACTTATTCCTCCCTGGACTTCTTACTATTTTACTACAGCTCCTCTAAGACAGCATCAAAACCACTTGCACAAATACCTGGATTGGGCCCTGACAGACACATGCCCTATTCATGTGTCCCAGGGTTTAGAAATTCTCATTCTTCTGCCAGCTCATGTATTTCACATGACTCAAGTTAATTAAATGGCAGAATGGGATACTGCCAAATGTTTATTTCTCACTGAAACAGAGACAGCCATTTAAAGAATGTTGCTATACTAGCCACATTTCACCACAAAGAACGAATACCTATAATTACAGTATCTGTGATTATATAATGTCAAACAAAGGCAAACTAAGCAGGCCCACATTTCAAGGAATAAATTGTAACCTGTATTATCCGCGTTCAGGGTAAAAATGCTGGATCTCGTCCCAACCTCAGAAATAAAATATACCCAGCAGTAATTGGAAAACAAATGAATCTGATTATAATCTTACCATACTCTAGATTTTGCGTTCCTCAGCTATGCAGCAAACAGATGGAAACATTACATTACATGTGCTGGGAGACAAATTTTTAAGGTATCTCTGCAAGCATCAGTTATCTTTGCACTGAAATATTTCTGGCCTTGAAGCTTGGGTCATATTGTGTTACATCTGTGAAATGTTTGGCTATTGGCTCGTAACATATTTTGACATTGGCAGTGGACCCACTGATCAAAAATATTGCCGGTTTTGTGAGTCTGCTTTTGCATTCAGACTGTGGGCAGCAAACAACACGAAGACAATCAGAAGACACCAGATTATTTTGTAGCTTCTGAAGGTAGTGTCATTAAGGATGAATTTCAAGTACTAGGTTTCCAACGTTACTGGAAAAACTTACATGTTCAGAGAGGTAAACAGTTTATTTTCACTTCAATAAAGTGAAATTTATTGAATTATTCTAGTGGGTGCATTTGGGGCCTGGTGGAGGAGGCACATCCCAACTGCAGGGTTTCACTGCAGGACTCAGCCTCTGTCACAGGGACATCTCAGGGCGTCTTTCCAGTCTGTGGCCATGGCAGCCCTGGTTTCCATTTTATTTAAGCCCTGGTGTGTCATTTGTGAAGATTCAAAAGCTACTTCATCAGAAGCTGAGCAGACACTGTTGAAGGCTACAGTGGGGACGCACTACTGGCCTGAGCCAGAGCCTAGTGGGAGGCCATATATGATGCTGAAATCCCTCCCAACAACCAGAGGGAACAGAGACCCTCCTGCTCTATGGAGCAGCTGCCCTGAGGGACACAGAGCAGGAGGGGAGACACAAAAGCACAGGACAGGGAGGATCTGCAGAGTCACCCATCCCTGTCCTCTGCTATTTCTGAGATGTGTGAACACAGGATACAGGACACCACAGCCATGAGTTGGGACCTGCAGGAGGAGAGGGAGCAGCAGGCCATGGCTGCCAGAGCTCACAGACAGGCAGCCAGGTCATCCCCCTGCCCTGCCACAGTGCTGTAACAGCAGCTGGGGACAAGGGGAGGACATGGACCTTCATGGCATTGGGAAAACCCACACTAGCCAGCCTTGATGCCCCACACACATTTTCTTCATTAGCAGCACCATAGTCTGAGCTCACAAACTGAATGGGTTTTCTACAGACATCAGCTAACACCTAGCAAGCAGAGGGACTTGTTCTGCCAGACCCCAGCAGGTTTCTCTCCTGGGATTTTGAAGGTATCTAATATGCAGTGAAGCTCAACTGGTTCTTTTCTTGAAACTGGGGCATTGCCCATCACCTTGTTGCTCCAGATGCTGGATACACTTCTGCTGCATATGACCGCTTCTCAGGACTCAGGAAGCACAAATAAGGTCTCCTTCCTCCACCTACTTGGCTATTTCTGAAAGCTTTGTACAAAATAAAGTCCATGAGGCTCCTGGTGTCCAGCCAGGTTTGATGAAGTTTGTTGAGCTCAGTCTTTTGGGGAAGCACAGGACAGCATGAGCACCAGACCCCATTTTGGGTTGAAAACCCCACCGTAGACCCTGCCTTAGCTGCCAACCTTCCCAGGGTGTGCAGGCAGTCACTTCCCTCGGCTCATCCTCCTGTGGCCTCACATGGAGACTCACCCATTCACTACCAGTTCTC
This sequence comes from Laterallus jamaicensis coturniculus, assembly GCA_022605575.1. NCBI lineage: Eukaryota > Metazoa > Chordata > Aves > Gruiformes > Rallidae > Laterallus > Laterallus jamaicensis. Next base: position 10,556,709 of record JAKCOX010000012.1, read on the forward strand.
TGCTTGGAAGCCCACCAGCTGTGATCTCTTATTATCACAGCACTTGTGATCTCCAACACACAGCTCCTGCAATGCGTAAAGCCTTTCTCTGGATAGCTCCATTCTAAATACCATATCTATATTGCCTATATATGTACCTGTAATGCAATCTCACAACCCCTCCATGGGGTTCCCTCCTCCTGCTAACAATCTGCAAACACAATGGAACAAAAGACTATGTGACTCATTTTTCTGCGATATGTCTTACGGACTGCTTTAAAAGCTATAACAAGAAGCACACAACATATGGGTAAGAAGCATTATACAATAACATGGTTGCAGGTCCATTATACACTTTACAGGGTGGTTTTTTTTTCCCTAATCAACTTTGGCTGACAATATTTGAATCACAGAATGGTAGGAATTGAAAGGGACCTCTGGTGATCATCTAGTTCAACCTCTCCGCTAAAGCAGGATCACCTTGAGCAAGTAAGATATGAAAAATAGGTAAAAAATATGAAAACCTGCAACTTCAGTCCCAAAGTATGGTCTTTCTCTTCCTCAACAACCTGCATAACTGTATACAGCTGTTAAGCAGCTCTAGTAGACAAGGTCCAAAATGAGCATTAAATAAACTTTCTGTAAAACAATCTTCTTTTGCTGACCATGCATCACAGAATAGTGTGTCTGAAATTCATCCCCGAATTGATGACGTTTCATCTGGAAAAATACCATATTCAGTCAATATAATTTTTCCAGACAACACACTCAAAACTCAATGGCTGTTACACAAACCAAATGAAATATTAGCATGCCCTTCCCTCCTTACACAAAAAACAGCCTCCATTGAAAACATTTGCAAATTTCTACTGATTTCAACAGAAGTTCCTCCAAAAAGATGGATCCTACATAGAAACACTATAGCCTGAAAAATACTGTGGTCGAAACCTTATAGGTGACAGTCCCTTACTTTTTTTCAGTACTTGCTCTTTCTTCCTGTGGCTTGTTGGACTGTGACTACCCTTGATGCGCAGGTGTGTAATTCAAAGTGTCAGAGAATGACACTATCATTTGCCCTCAACTAGAAAACGGAGGTTTCCCTTTCACTGAATGATGTTCAACCCTGACTACCAGCTCTTTCTATGTAAGTTAGCAAGATGCCTTTACATTACTGCTTCTACCTTGTATATAGCCTTATTGATTTTTTCAGTACAGAAATGCTTTAAGAAAATCAATGTTTCAGCAAACAGAGTGGAGCAGAAGTATTGTAGAAACACATTTGCTATTCCAGCATCAGAGATCATGGTTAAGTTAAAGGAAATAACATGTATATGTGAGATGATGAATACAGAGAAAAACTGGAAAAGACAGAAAATGGGTGAGTAGAGAACCATGAAATTTAAAAAAAAAAATAGAAAGAGGAGCTAAAGATAAATGTAGTAGCTGTGAGTAGTACTTATCTCAGCTAATTTTAGCAATCTAAAACTTAGGTGTCTAGTCCAAGATAATCAACTTAGCTCTCTCCATCTAGTGAATAGAGAGCAGAGGCCACCTCCACAGGGGATTCAACCAGGCCTAAGATAAGTCTCTAAGACAGGGCAATGCATCATGCTTTCCCTCAACTATCCCAAAGTCTAGATGACGGGCTCAGAGAAGACTGAGGATGGCTTAAAGTTAGGTGAGCTGAATATGTATCTGTAAAAGTAAAAAAGTGCTGGAATTTCTATTGAACAAAACCAAAACATGAACTTAAAAGACGAAACAGAAACACTTCAGGGACTGGCACTCAGTCACTTGGCTATGAAACGCAATGAGGCACAGCATCACAGCTGTCAGGAATAAAAGCTGCCTCTGTTCTGATAAAGAGGAGCAGACCAAGGTGTGAGCACGAGCACCCAGCCTAACCGTCCACACTGCTTATCATTAGTTCACCCCCTGGAAACAATTGCAGTGCTCCAACTAGCTCCACCAGAGACAAAAGGGATTGAGAAGACAACAGTTTATCTGTGCTGCCTACCAACAGTCATGGATAGTCCTGGTTCCTTTGGCAGTACAGACACAGACAAACAACAGCATTTGCAATAGAATCACATAGACCTGCTACTGATTTTTAACATATTCTATAATGATAAACAGTTGTCTGGACATCTGTCAGAGGTTCATTCCGACGAATCCGATGTATCCAAGTTATTACAGCAACCTATGTGTCCAGCTATCAATCAGAAAATGACTGTTAGTGCATTGAGTTTGAAAGCACTCCGAAACTATAGCGACTTCAAACTATACTTTCAAAGTTTTTGTGCTACATTCATATAGCTTCCTGAAATCGCTACAAAAATGCCATTGGTGGGGTGACGTTAAAAATGTTGCAGACAATAAAACCCCAGTTTTGAGTGTGCTACTCCTAACTTCAATACACATCACTATGCCCACAACTGCTCTCTAACACAGGGGACAACTGTCATGGACCAGTCTACATCTGCAGCCAGAAACTGAGAACTTCTGAAAAAGGCTATCCCTGCACCTAATCTGTGCCCTAAAATGGCTAGTCTGTGGCAAAACAGCACAAGGACTGTCCCAGCAGCATGTGACTGAGTTCCACTGCCTGGGAATGTTTCTGGGCACTGTCTAATTTACTAGTATAATCTTTGCATCCTGCATATTTCAATAATTAGTCTCACTGCTGTAACTGTAAGCAGGGTTCAGCAGTAATTCAGAGAGATATTCCTCTCCTGCACACTCATGGAGATGTGATTTTGATGTGATTAGCTAAAGACAGTGACATTAATGCTTCTGCAGATGTGAGGGCAAGGTCTGTATGTATTTTGCTTGTGATACTCAATTACCATCAATGAAGAAGATACAAATGACACATACGACTTTGACTGATTTTAAAGCAAGTTCATTAATAATATGAAAGTCAGATTTCAACCTCCAGAATGTCATGTAAAGCTCAAAAATCAGAACCAATCTGCTATTTTTGTGCATAAAAATAAGGATCAACAAGTTTCTCAACCCACACAGCCATCTACTTGCCAAATAGGTTAAAATCTGACCTTAAAGATGAGCTTTTCACTGAGGCACTTCCCAAGAGAAGCAAAAAATCTACCAACCACATCTTTTTAGGTTATACTGACTTCTCACACACAGCTCTGAGATCCAAGCATTTTTGGTGTTATAAAACAATCTATCCCAAAAGTATTTGTACATGGGTAATTAAAGTAGGAAGGAATATCCAAAGAGAGTGTCAGAACATACAAGGCCTTAAAGGCAATAACAATAAAATTATTTCCACCCTTTATACAGCGTCACTCAAAAACTGAATTATGATCTTGGTGTTTATAGTTTCTTGAACACAGATGGGAAAAGGTCTCTTAAAGCCTTTGTGTTTTAACAGCCCTTGAGTTCATGTAGGATCATGTATCAATTCAGGTGTTTTACCTACTCAGTAGATGGCTTTTCAGTTCAACACTTTTAGGTTTAGGAAAGCGAGATTAATTTGGTTTTCCTGGCAGCATTTGGTATTTCTTTTATCAAATGAAAGATTTTCTTGTAATTGCTCATCAGCAAGTCTTTGTCTGAACATTTAAATAATTTACGAGCACAAAACCTATTATTTGTTGTATTTTATTAAAAAGGGGCCAAACTTGCCCCTAGTGCAATTGCATGTAGTTCCATTCACTTCAAAGAAGCTGCATATGCTTACACAGCAGGGAATTAGCCCAGATACTGTCAAAACGCTTCATTACTAGTCAGGTCAGACAATAAATCAGATCTTCTGTTTGCGAAGTACTGCAATTTATGTCTAATGACTGGAAGAATTGGTATATAAAGTAATTATCAAAACTGGAAAGCAATCATCTCCTAAATGTGCAAAACCTCATCTGTAATTTGAATATAAAAAAAAAACCCTAAAAAACCCCATGATGATGGCAGGCATAAAAACCATCTTGCTTTCTTGCAGGCACAAAGCAGCACTTCCCCCTACTCTTTTCTACAAAGATTCCACCTTCAGCATCTTTTTGGCTCATTTCAAGGGTCATTATCAAACAATGTCACAGCTCAAAAGGAAGTTCCCAAAAACAGGTGAAGCAAAACTTGTGTGGAATATCTAGTCTAGCTCTTTCAGATGTAGAATACAGAAAGCAAACAGAGACTTCGAACTATGACATAAGGTGAACTTTCACAATTTTACTCCAGACTCTATCCCTAACATTCTCAGAAATCCCTTATTAATCACCAAGTTTCAGCACGTGGTCTTCCAGAAAGATTAGGCTTCCCTGGTAGATAATTAGGGATGGGATTAGAAGTCAGTTCATACCAGGCACCCAGTTTTGGTTTCAATACAGCTCCTTGTTTCTTACGAAAGGCTAATGGGAAGCATCTAAAACCAAGTGGACTGAAGAGGTAAAAGAACACTTAGATCCGCTGTTCAGAAAATATTTGTATTTTGCTATCATAGAATCATTGTTGGAAAAGACCTCCAAGACCATCTAGTCCAACTGTCCCCTAGTAACTATCACTCACTAAACCATGTCCCTAAGTACCTCATCTAACCTTTCCTTAAACACCCCGAGGGACAGTGACTGTACCACCTCCCTGGGCAACTCATTCCAGTGCCCAACCGCTCTTTCTGAGGAGAAATGTCTCCTGATTTCTAACCTGAACCTCCCCTGGTGCAACTTGCAGCCATTCCCTCTTGTCCTGTCGCTAGTTATCTGCAAGAAGAGGCTGACCCCCAGTTCACCACAACCTCCTTTCAGGTAGCTGTAAGAGAGCAATATGGTCTCCCCTCAGCCTCCTTTTCTCCAGGCTAAACAACCCCAGTTCTCTCAGAGGCTCCTCATAAGACTTGTGTTCCAGACCCTTCACCAACTTTGTTGCCCTTCTCTGGACACGCTCCAGGGCCTTGATGTCTTTCCTGTAGTGAGGGGCCCAAAACTGAACTCAGTATTCAAGGGGTAGCCTCACCAGAGCTGAGAACAGAGCGATGATCACCTGTTCAGTTTGTATATCTGACAAAGAGTAGGGAGCACAGAAAGCCAGCTGTGAAATACAGATTACTGGCCCACTAGTGCATGTCCAAGGACAGAGCAGAACTGTATATAAGCTGGGTATCACGTGCTACTTTCCAGTTACAAGTGAGTGTGATTTCTAGAGACATCTATTAGACTATCTAGTAGCGGTCTGCGAGGTACACTTTGCATGCCTACTGTATTACTTACTATTTGGTTTCTGCTGAAGATGCTCCTTGGGGAAGGCTCCTGATCTCTGTTCATCGGAAGCCTTAAAAAGATATCAAAATGGAGAAAAAAATTTATTCACTCTAGGCTAATAAGGATGTTCTTTGAATTATAGAACATTTATTAAAATGTCTTCATTTTTTGCACACAAGCACCTGCCTAGATTACATTTCAACTAGCTTACCAAATATTTTCTATTCATTTCATTGCCTGAGTTACTTCTTGCAATTCAGCACAAGATTTGGGCCTGTGCAGTGCTATGAAAACAGAACACACTGTGAGCTACTTTCAAATATGGATGTAGCACTTCTTATGGCAGGATGAAATCCTAGGTCCTCGAAGTCAAAGCAAATTAAATTTTCAGCTCAGAGAACTCGTGACTCCAAACCCCTGAGGGATGCAAACTTTGGGATAGTTACATGTTGCCAAACAAAGTGCTAGAGAGAGTGTAAGTAAATAACACTTTCCTATTTGTCAAATTATTTTGATGAAAAATTTGCACAAACATTGGAAACTCAGTGCCCATGGAGATTATCATACATATAACCTTTCCAAGGATAGTGATGAGAAAACAGTATCAGAGTTGCCCAGAGAAGCTGTGGCTTCCCTCTCCCTGACAGGTTGGATGGGGCTTTGGGCCACCTGGGCTTGTGGAGGGTGTCCCTGTCCATGGCAGGAGTCTGGAATTGGATGATCTTTACGGTGCCTTCCAACTCATACCATCCTGTTATTCTGTGATTAATTACCAATAAAATGTTCTGACAGTACAGGAAAAAACACAGTCCTTATACTGCTCTATAAAGTGCACACTATTCTTCACTCACTCAACTTTTTAGAGTACAAGTGGTGATGTAAATGAATTGCTTCTTCAAGAGGATGTTCTGCAAACTTAATAAACAGAAAGTTATGTTTTAGTATGCAGGCAGTTTCTCTCTCTCTCTCTGCTTTATCTTATTTACAGTTGGATTCCTTTGCTTCATACTGTTCCTGAATCTTCCTAGGTAACTAGTCATACTCAAGACATGTGTGAGAGGAGTCAAGCATCTGACTGATATCCTGGAAGAATGAGATTTTGGCTGTGAAAATGAGAAATGTGTAATGTGATTAGACTGATCTCTCTCCATCCAAAAAAAAAAAAAAAAAAAAGCATTTATAAATCAAAGTTACTATATAATTTGGTTCCAGATATTCAATGGGCAAACGATCCTCTTTCTCAGTTATATATTTCCATTTATATTTAAAAAACTATTGATTCTGCAGGATGAGGAGGGTATCTCTCTGTGCTTCATTATTCCAACTGACACATGATAAATTATGCTTTTTTATGGACTTTCATGTAGTTTCCTTCAGAGAAGACTCTTTTCCTCAGTTGTTAATCCATTCTCTTGCTGGAAGATATACTATGGCAGAAGATAAAAAAAGTGCCTGTGCGCATGTTAATCACAGCGTGATTGATGCTGCCATTACAAGGAAAGGTTAGACAATATGCTCAGCAGTTTTTACTGCTATTTACAAGACAGTGCCAGTCAGACAAACTGAGGACTGATCAGCGCATAGGCTCCAAAATGAATTCAGTACACATTCTGTGAACCTAATGCAAGTCTGATAACATTAATCTATTTTCATTTGCCCTCCCTCTTTCAGCGTCTGGCTGAAGTCTGAAAACATTTTAACTTTGCGACACTTTGATGGTCTGACTGCCTAAGCCAATTTGCTGCCCCAGCTCCCTGTGCACATTCCCTTCCCATACCAGGGTGAGCCCCTACAAAACCCACCTATCTAACAAAACAGAGAAAAATTTGGTAGGCAAAGCAGTAAGAAAACCTAAACTTGTATTATTAACTCTAATTTGTAATTTCTTATCTGAAACAGTTTCACATAACCAATGTGACTTCATGTATTTTTATTGGAAAAGATTTGAATTCTGGAATCTGGATACACTATTAATCCAAACAATATTGTGATGTGAGTCTGAAAAGGCAAACTTTTAAAAACTTCACTTTTGCACATTATTTGAAAGTAAATGTGGGTTTTTTTCAATCAAAGAACAAGTTTCTATCAACAGGAATAAATTCCATCTGTGTAATTAATGCAAGCAGAGAGAAAAGACAATCTATAAAGCCCAGGATCAACTCCCTATGACTGGTAAAATAGAAGAAAATTTCTTCTATACAGTATACTTCCTTAAGTATATGTTTTCATTTCTACGTATCTTTCTCAGTCAGCAGCAAAAAAAAATTAAAATCGCATCTCAACATTTAGAAACAAACCAATTCAAGAAATTTTTATTCCAATAGAATAACTTTCAGTTGGAAATGTAGGACTGTATCATTTATTTCCTTTATATTAATTTGTGCAATAATTAGAAGGATCAGTATTGGTTTATCTGCACTTTTAATCCTCTAAATTATTTAACTGATTTTACTAGGAACTGCTACTTTTTATAAAAGTAAACCAAAACTCTTTCACAGCAACAGAGATCTTATTTAGGTATACCTGGGCAGTAGATGTTCTTTTCTATCCCCACTACTGATTTTATATATGTGCTCTAAAGTAATAACCATAGCAATGACCAGAGTTTTACCTGTAACATTTCTTTCCAATATCAAACACATGATTTTCTGGTAAGCTGAAGACATACCTCCTCTTCCTCTAGCTTATCTTTCCCATGTTAGTCTATTTTGTGATCACAAGTGAGTCTTACTTTGTTCTGAAAATGTTTTCCTAAACTTTTCAGCAGTGTTGTGAGGTGCTCTCCTAGCATATCCAAGTTAGCAGCATTCTGCCTTGCTAAAAGCTTCCTGGAATTTCAAACTCAGGAGTATTTTTCGCTTGCAGTTTCAACCCTGCCAAGTGCACCCACACATTGTAACACGTTTGCTTGGTGTCTGTATTTCAGTGGTGTCTGAAGTGGTTCATGGTCATGTCAAGCATTCAGAGACTGCATAGGATGAAAATCACTGAACAAACATTGCAATTCATTTCCCTTTCACTTTTCAGCCTTCCAGTACTGCAAAATGGCCTAGAGGAAAGCTGAAGAGGCACTTTTTATCAGGGAAGGTAGTGACAGGATGAGGGGTAATGGCTTTAAGCTGAAAAAGAGTAGATTTAGATTAGAAGTTAGGAAGAAATTCTTCCTGTGAGGGTGTTGAGGCCCTGGCACAGTTTCCCAGTGAAGTTGTGGCTATTCTATCACTGGAAATGTTCAAGGCCAGTTTAATGGGGCTTTGAGCAACCTGGTCTAATGGAGGGTGTTGATGCCCAAGGCAGTGGGGTTGGAACTTCTCTCTCTGTCTGAGTGACAGCCTCCCTAACACAACCTGCTCTTCACTTTGAATTGTGATCTAAGTGCTCCCCATCCTTTTCCTTGCACCAGAAGATAATGGTGATCCTCAGTCTTCCATTAAATAACCAAAGAAATTCCTTTCAAAATTCCCAGTACTTCATTATCTTCAGGCCAGGTACTTTTACTATCCCTAACACTTCAATTTTCCTCCAGCGGGAAACTTAGCTCCTTGGTCAGCTGAGTCACAGCGCAGAGAGAATAGGAAACATGTTTCCAAAACATATTTAGCAAAAGTAATCCGTACAGTCTCCACCCATGAAGTTTTCTTGGAAGGAAACCTTGTGGATTTTGTACTGTAGACTATGATGTGCTACATATAAAGTTTATAGGAAAAAAAGTTTAAAGGAGTGGCTAAAATAAAGACATTATACAGTGCTGTCTCTTCCATATTTACCATTGCACCCTATCCATTAAGTCAGAAACACTACTCCATGTGTCCTATTTTCTGCAACCATACAAATCCCTTTATCAGACAAAATATGATAGGGCATTTCTTCGGCTTTCCAGTTCTCACTGTTCCTCACGGTAAATCCCACAACATATCACAGCCTTTAAAAACACTTTCACAATTCTTTTTTTCATGCATGAGGTACAATAATCACATGATGAGAAGCCAAAAATGTGTGTGTATGTGTGTGTGTGCATGTTAGGGCCTCCTTGTCTGTATGCAGTAGACCAGATTCCCACCAGTTTGTACCTAAATGTCAGTCCTAATGCACAGTTATCATTGTCAGATTGCCAAGGTGATTTATCTTAGTAATGATGGCAGAAAGTACTATTTCCTCAGTAAAATAGCACATTTTGACCCACTTCTTTTAGCTGAAACTGTAGATTTTTTTTTTCCAGTGATTCTTTCATTTCAGCAAATTATGCATTACTGTTACGGGCACCATGGCTCAAAAAAATGTTCTTTGGATACTGTCTCCAAGGAAAGCAGAAATTTTAAAACAGCCATTACTTGTTTGCTAGGAATCAGAAAATGCCCACAAATTGATCATAATTTTAAAAAAAATTTCTTATGGACAATGACATACACCTCATAAATCTCAGCTTTCACTGAAAAGATGATGAAACAAATCTGTAAGATTCATTTGTTTATTCTACCACACTGCTATAAATAGTGGTGTTACCAAAATGTGATGTCAGCGGAAAGAGTTTTCCTTGCCCTCCATGCTGACCCCCTTCCTGGGGCCAAGGAACAATCAACTCAACTGATGCCCTCAAAACCCAATTACAGTGAAAAAAACCCAAAGGAATAAAAAAATTAGAATGGCATCTCTAACACCTACTAAAACTGGGAATAATAACAAGGGAAAGTAAGGGGAAAAAATTTCCTGCAATTAGAGTTTGAATAGCATTCTGTCATTTCCCAGGAGCTGCAGACAAATGCAGTATTCAGCAAAATTATGTGTCCAGATTATTCATACAAAAGCCCAAAATAATTTTTTAAGAAAGAGATCACAGCTTGGCTGTTAGGGAAGGTGCTGGAACAAGCTGCCCAGAGAGGTGGTGGACGCCCGACTACTTTAAACATAGGCGTTCAAGGCCAGGTTGGATAGGGCCCTGGGCAACCTTGTGTAGATCCAGGCCTGGAGGTTGGTGGCCCTGCCTGTGGCAGGGGTGTTGGATCTCTTGGGGTCCCTTGCAATCCAGACCATTCTATGATTCTATGAAGGGGCTTCAAAATCTCTGATTCCTTCTACAGCATGACTCCCAGCAGACAGGAAAACATCCCCAACTGAAGACAGCTTGGTTGATTTGACCAGAAAGCTGCTGTGTCCGCCCACAAGATTGCTAAAGGCAGAAAAGACAGTCATTTCTTCTTGCTTCTCTCACCACTGTGACCTTCCTCGGTCCTCTTGTCTTGTTAAAGCTAAAACTGTCCAGTTTGAGTCAAAGCAATGGGATGAAGATTCCAGTCACTTTAGTCTTGTGTAGCATAAGCGATGCTGTTTCATTGCAACTAGAAAGGCTGTGGTCACTAACCAGACTTTGGATGCAAATGCAATTGCACACAGCAATGCATTGCTCACACCTTCATTTTATAAAAACAGACCTAGTGGAAAAAAGGGCAGTTCCTCTGGACCCAGGCTACAAGCTGTCCCCTTCACTGTTGCCTATTGTTGAGCAGTCACTGTACTTCTTATTTGCAATCTTACAGAAAAAAACATCCACACAGAATTTTTCATACTTAAATAGCTTGGGAATTCAAATCCATGGTGAAAAAAATCAGTGTTCCACATGTAAAGTATGTCTGCCTATTTCACTAAAATTTCCTAAGAACAGTTACTATCAAAAATTTCTACACAGATCCATCACCGATGGGGGTGTGTGTTTGTGTGTGTTGGGGGGTGTGTCATAGGCCAACGGTATTTCTCCATCTTTAATTTAGATTCATAATAGAATTTTTGCAAATAAACACAAGTTAGCAAAATACTGCAAGCAATTTCATTTTCCTTAGGGGGAAATAGATGTCAAATTGTGATAGAGCCCCAGGAGGCCACAAAGACTAAATTATGAAGTCCCTAGATATTCTGTGGTAAGTCTACTAAATAATTTTTTCCCTGCCAGGGGGATTACAGCTGAATTGCTGCATCTGCAAAATCCAAAGTCCTTTGGTGCTACAAAATTATTTCTATTTGGGGCTAAGCTTTATGGTAGTTGGCTTCCCACTCACTGAAAGCCATAAATTATTCACATATCTTTGAGTATAAGCCTGTTATGAATACATTAACTGTTCTCTTACCTTCAGAACTCATTAGCAACAGGAACAAGTCTTCTGATGCTATTTGCCACTATATATCCACTGCATATGCTGAACCTGCTGCACTACTCAAAAGTGTTGTGCTTCCAATATTAGCCTTATTTTAGTAGATGAATTGAAAAAGCATGTTGAAGGGGCAGGGGAAGGATCTTTAAAAGACAAACCCAAACAATGTTGACCCGCTAGGTAGTTGATCTAACAGGTCTTTATAAACTCTCTAGACATAGGGATTTATTATCAAAACACTGGAGACTTGATTTTTCCTGACTTCTAAGAAAATTGAGGCTTACATGATCACATTCTATATACATTTGTCATTCCTTCCTTAATAACCTTTGAAGCCGTTGGCAAGTTTTAAGAAACTTTGACAGCTGAGCAAAAGGGAAGATAGAAGTCTCAGAAGTCCTGACAAGTTTTGCAAAAATTAGAGGCTGGGTGAAGAAGACAGAGAGAAGTATTTCACCTGCCCCAGGAGGCAGCAGCCCATTGGCTGTCCTTGTAAACTCCAAATCAACCACAGCCTGAGTTGATGCCTGGCCATGAAGCTAGGAACCCAGATCAAGCATGGCATGCTGTGGCATCTGAGAGGGATTAGGGGATGAAGGACAAAAATCCACTTAAACCCAAGTTTTCCAAATGAGATTCCTTAGTTTTTCATAACTCTTTACACAGAAAACATCAGTGAGGAGAAAAATTGATGTTTTAATTTTTAATGTGAGCATGTATATATTAATGGAATAGTATATACCACCAGGCTGGTTATAAGAAATAGGCAGTCTGGTCATATGGGGGTACATGATATATCCAGCTTTCCCATAGTCCTTCCGTTTTCTTATTAAAAGGGTGTCTGGCTGGCTGGCCTGGAAAAGAACACAGTCCTCATCCCTACAGAAACATCAGTGAGGAGATGAGAGGCAGGAACCCTCCTTCCCAGGTGGTGGATGTTACCTGCCAGCATGTGGAGACTTCTGCAGGGCTCACAAACATTCCCCTGTGCACTGCCAAAACTCTCCCCATTTGCTGTGCATCTCATCAGCAGTTTATGCTCAGAAAAATAAAAGGATCCTGGGAAGGGTAGGTTGGCCTCTGGGGAGCTTAATGGGAAGTCTCTGGAAAGCCAAGAAGAGCAGTGAGAGCAAGACGGGATGTGGGACTTCCTTCCCTGCAGATCCCAACAGCATGACCCCATGGCTGGACAGGCAAGCAAGCAGGACACCCTCCTTTCCTGGGCTCAGCAGTGTCCCACACAAATGCCTCATCAGGGAGGGAGGCCATCACTGTGTTAAATTGGAGCAATTTATGTGAGGAATAAATGGGTATCCTGAATTGCTGTACTTCGGCTCTGCCTTTGTGTTTTGCCAAGGATTGCACAGATAGACAAGCTTTTATATTCATAGGTAAATTTTATATATATATAAATGCAGCTATTCTCCCAAAAGGCAAAACGAATCTTAAGCACTGAGAAAACAGACTGCAGTGATTTGCTTTTAGCTAGTTAAGCAGCCTGAAGTGATCCAAGAAGGAGAAATCAAGGAAAATAGAACATTGTTTCACTCTCCGATCAGTGTGCTTAGATACAAGACTCTCTCCAAATACAAATTCTAAAATGCTAAAATTAGGATATCAGTTCTAATTACTGGGCACACAAAAACCTCAAAATTCTGGAGCTGAACTCATAATGTTGCTATGGAAATAAGCTTAATTACTACAGACCAGCTAACAAACTTCTCAATGCTCCTATCTTTATAAGCTATCCCCGCTCCTGAAAGTATCTGGGATTTTACCTCCCTCAAATGGGGCTAAATATCTCTAGTGTTAACAGTAATTAAATTCAGATGTTCCAAGTCTGAGGCTGTTCTAAGAACAGCCTGACAGGGGCTAATGCAAGGGAAACACAAAGAGCGGCCATGCAGTGTAACTGTTCCAAACAATTAAAACCCCATTTATATCAATATACTTCTTGAAACATACTGGGCAATGCTAATTCCCTGCATACACACTGATGATTGCATGCTCTTGTACTTCCTACACTTTTTCTCCATCTCTAACAGAAAGCCATGCAGGAGAGTCTTTTTCCTCCTCTCCACAGACTTTTGTTACTGATTACTTGTTATTAATATGTATGTGTGCATATGAATGTATGCATGTGTATTTATATATGCACACAAGAAAATGCCATTCACGAAGAGACTTCCGTGCATTGCTTTCCCGTGGTGGGAACCACCATGCACAAGCTCAGGTGCTGAGGAACAGGCAAGTTGTAAGGCAGAGGACAAGCATCATGGCTGACACTCCAGAGTGACCCTGGCTCTGTGTGCTGTACACTATGGGGTGTGGGCTCCAGAGGGGATAAGCTGGATTTTCTGGAGATGGGGGGACAGAGGATAGGCCCTGATTCAATCCAGGGACACTCTGACTGCAGGAGCCGAGACAGATCTGGCCCTATGGGTCCTGCATGCATTGACGTAGGGGGACCCTACTTCCCATGGCTTCCTGAAGGGACTTCATTCACTGTACATGTCATTTTTGTCCTGCCTAGAGAATTCCAGTGCCTCAGCCAAACCAGGACAGTAACACATGGTGAACACAACCCACTGCTTACAGGCACACAGGTTGCAAGATGCAAACTGTCGAAGTGAACCCAGAGGCGGAAAATACTAAATTTCCAGTGTGCAGAGGCAGTCTGCAACAGAAAAAAGATTCTATTTTATCCAATAATTTATACACCATGAATAATTCAAGCAGTCCTAATAAACAGCTGAATCCAGAAAACCCACAAGAAGCACATTTTATAAGGTTCCTTGTTGGTGGGCTGCAATATAAATCTGCTCACATCCAATCTGACAAATGTCACTCTGCTGACTTCAATTTAATTACTCCCAGTTCATACCAGTCTGGAAGCCAAATAATTTGTTTAATTTCCCAAAGGATAAAAATACTGTTTAGTTCAGAAACATTAAGTTTCTAATGGACTCTTCATATTATTTTCCAAATATTTTCTCGAATCTGTTTAAAACCATGCATAGTTATCAAATTGTACATAGTAATAATTCAAAGTTAATTGACCTCAGAACAACTTTACAACAACAACACCAATAAAAAGTAGAGCAAAAAGGCCTCTGAACTTCTAACACCCTGAAACTGCATTCTAGATTGTAAAAAACATTTTCAAATTGATTCAGTGTTGAGGAACTGAGCCTGCTAGTTAGTGCATATTTTTTCCTTGATGGAACTGCAGAAGGTACATTGGTCCTTGGATTCACAGAACTTAAGCCCAGAGGAATGAACCAATTATCTAGTCTGACCTCTGTATATCATGAGTTATTAAATTTCATTCATTAGTCCCTTTATTGAGCCATAGAAGTGGTGACTTACTTCCAGCTGGAATTTCAAAGCTATCAGCTTTCAACTATTAGTACTTGACAATCCTTTCTTCACTAGTCCTTTACTGTCACTAGTCTTTTCTGGGCAAGTTTATATATGACATCAAGTCACCTCTCAGTCTTTCTTTGACGTGTTCAGTGTCTGTCACTGTATTTTCTTCCCTTATTTCCATAGTTCTTCCCTGCACCTTCCACAATTTTTAATCTTATTTTTAAAGCAAGGATATAAATTATTCCAATAAAGGCAAAGAGCATTATATTTTGCTACCCTGTAGTTTATACACTCAAATCCTACAATCAGCTTGTGGCTATAGCCTCACTGGACACTTCAGCCTCACATCATATTTTTGGAGGGAACAAATAGGAATGTACGACGGCTACAGGAATGTAGTGAGATCATGTAGGGAGACAGTCAGAAAGGCTAAAGCTGAACTGGAACTCAGACTGACCAGTTCTGTAAAAGATAATAAAAAGTTCTTCTATATGCATATTAACAGGAGGGTCAAGTTGAATCTCCATCCCTTACTGGTTTCAGGGGGAACATTAGTGACAAAGGGTGAGGACAAGACTGAGGTCCTTAATTCCTTCTTTACCTCGGTCTTTAATAGTAAGGATGGATATTCCCTGAGTACTCATCCTCAGGAACTGGCTGACAGGGAGCAGAGAAATAATAAAGGTCACATGGTTCAGGAGGAAATAATTAGTGACCTACTTGGCCAGTTAGATACCCACAAGTCAATGGGGCCAGATGGGATTCACCAGAGGGCGCTGAGAAAGCTGTCAGACGTGCTTGCCAAACCCCTTTCCATCATCTACCAGAAATCCTGGCAGACTGGGGAAGTTCCACTCAACTGGAGGCTGGCAGATGTTCCACCCATACATAAGAAAGGTCAGAAGGAGGATCTGGGGAACTACAGGCCTGTCAGTCTGACCTCAGTCCCAGGGAAGATCATGGAGAGGGTTATCTTGGGAGCTATCATGCAGCGCATGTGATGTGCTGCAGGATGCAGCAGGATCAGGCCTAGCCAACAAAAGGTAGAGCCTGTCAAACTAACCTGATCGCCTTCTATGACAGGGTGACCCGCTTAATGGACAAGGGGAAGGCTGTGCATGTGGTCTACCTGGACTTCAGTAAAGCTTGTGATATGGTTTCTCACAGCATTCTGATTGAGAACCTGGCTGCCACTGGCCTGGACAGATGGACCCTCTGCTGGGTTAAAAACTGGCTGGATGGACAGGCCCAAAGGGTGGTGGTAAGCAGAACAAAATCCAGATGGAGGCCGGTCATGAGTGGTGTCCCCCAGGGCTTAGTCTTGGGTACAGCCTTGTTCAACATATTTTATCAACGCCCTTAATGAAGGGATTGAAAGCACCCTCAGTAAGTTTGCAGATGACGCTAAACTGGGAGGAAGTGATGATCTGCCTGAGGGTAGGGAGGCTCTTCAGTGGGATCTGAACAGACTAGACCAATGGGCTGGGACCAATGAGATGAAGTTTAAAAAGGCCAAGTGTAGAGTGCTGCACATAGGACATAAAAACCCCATGCAGCACTACAGGCTTGGGGGAGACTGGCTGGAGAGCTGTTAGGCAGAGGAGGACCAGGGGGTGTTGTTTGACTGCAGGCTGAATATGAGTCAGCAGTGTGCCAAGGTGGCCAGGAAAGCCAATGGCATCCTGGCTTGTATCAAAAATAGTGTGGCCAGTAGGTCTAGGGAAGTGATTGTGCCCCTGTACTCGGCATTGGTGAGGCCGCACCTCTAGTACTGTGTCCAGTTCTGGGCTCCTCACCATAAGAAAGACATTGAGGCCCTCGAGCAAGTCCAGAGAAGGACAACCAGGCTGGTGAAGGGACTGGAGGGCAAATCATATGAGGAATGGCTGAGGGAGCTGGGGATGTTTAGTCTAGAGAAGAGGAGGCTTGAGGGGACACCTTATCACCACCTACAACTACCTGAAGGGAGGATGTAGAGAGGTGGGCGATGGTCTCTTCAGCCAGGTGATGGGTGATAGGAGAAGGGGAAATGGCACAAAGCTGTGCCAGGGCAGGTTCAGATTAGATGTTAGAAAAAAATTTTTACTGAAAGAGTTGTCAGGGCCTGGAACAGGCTGCCCAGGGAGGTGGTTGAGTCACCTTCCCTGGATGTGTTTAATAAAAGGGTAGATGAGGTACTTTGGGACATGGTTTAGCTTAGAACAGGAATGGTTGGACTTGATGATCTTTAAAGGTCTTTTCCAACCTTGTGATTCTGTGAAAAGTAGCATCACACAGAACTTGTTCCTGCAGCCAGGTGGTTTGCTTCAGGCTAACTGGCCTCACTGAAAGTAAGCAGTGCCTCTTCTTCTGCCTAGGGCTTCCTAAAGGAAACACAGTGTGTGTCCAAGACAGAAGGTAAGTTCCACTGAAGGCAGTATCAAGTATCCTATACGGGTGTTGGATCTATATGATAGGAAACAGACCCAAAAATGTGACTGTAGAGTGTAGTTTCCTATAGCTTTTAGTAGTACAATTGTCAGCATCAATGGAAAGAGCAGGCACTGCTTAAGGAGTTCAATAGTGTTAGCAGCCACCTGCACCGGCGTGCTTCCCTGTAGCAAATTCCCTTGTTTGGCCCAGAGAGGCAGCATGTGCACTGTGCAAGGGGAAGAAACAAAGCCGACGTGACCTGCATAATCCTAGCTGCTGCTCCTGGGGTCCTCAGGCTGCACATGGCTCCCTGCAGCTTGCTGCCTCATCATAAATGGTCACAAGAAAGACAGCTAGTGAACCGGCACACCAAGAGCAGGAAGAGGCTAAAGCCAGGTTTAAAATGCACAAAGTATGATGCAGGGATCTTGAGGTTAACTGTTCATAAGCTCCTCCTGGAATCTCCTGAGGGACTTAGAAGCTTATTACTTATTAGCTTATTTCTTATTAGTGTGATGCCCTGCTAATGCAGCTCTGCTACCTGTGGGACTTGCTGTGGTAGGGACACGCCAGCATGTCCTCCGTGGCAGCTAAGGGAAAGCCCAGCCCTCTCATAGCTATTATGGGAAACAAGAGTCCCAGGTAAGCAAGTGGCAGGAAAACATGTCCCTGGAGGAAGTAAATACCACGTGACCTCCAGGCATGTCTGCACAGAGCTCTCCAAAGGTTTACAAGTGCGTGGCTGAAACAAAAGATGACAGACATTTTTCTCAGTGGTCCCTAGTGCATTGAGTCCTACAGCAAATCCTCTGTGCCAGCTTCTGAGACATGTTTGAAGCAATGTTTATAGTCTGTAGGTCTTACGAGGAGAAGCTGAAGGAGCTGGGTCTGTTCAGCCTGGAGAAGGGGGTGCTGAGGGAAGACCCTATGACTCTACAGATACCTGAAAGAAGGTTGTAGAGAGGCTGATGTTGGCCTCTTCTCTCTTGTAACTAGCATTAGGACAAGGGGAAATGATTTCAAGTTGCACCAGGGGAAGTTTAGATTTGATATTAGGAAAAATTTCTTCACCGAAAGAGTAGCGAAGTGTTGAAACAGGCTGCCCAGGGAGGTGGTGGAGTCGCCAAGCCTGGGGATGTTTAAAAAGAGGGTAGACAAAGCACTTTGAAAGATGGTTTAGTGGTTACAGTGGTGTACGGCTAATGGTTTGACTTGATGATCTTGAAGGTCTTTTCCAACCTTTATGATTCTTTGGGTCTATTCTGTGATAACCCCAGTGTGCACAGGTGCATCTCTTGGCCCATTCACAGGACATGCACACCAGCCCTGGGGACAGGGCAGAGGCAATGGGGCTGTGTCTGGTCAGGAAGAGAAGCACTGCCATGCTCTAACCACAGCGGCACCCATCCTGCACTGCGCCACAGATCCTTGTCCTTAGACTTTCAGAGCCAAAACTCTCCTGACACAGGTAATCACACCCCCAACCTACACACTAATTAACTTTGAGTAACTTCCCCCAGCAAAGCAGCGTATGCCATGCCTTCCCAGTAATTAATCATTTTGTCTGGGGCCATGCAGCCACATGTGTCCTCCCGTTTTGTTTCTGGTACTGCTGCCAGCCCTCGGCTGCCTACACTGACATCCACTCAGCCTCTATTCCCACAAGAGCAGCAGCCACCCAGGCTCTGATCTCCTGCTGCCAACCCTTTGCCCTCTCACAGAGGTGCTGCAGCTCCACCTGCTCCTTCCTTCAAAACAACCGTGAGTGCTCAGCTCCCCACCACACTACGCAATAAGCGATGACACTGCTCCACATCCATCCCCAGGGCTGTCCCCCAGGACAGCACAGCTTCCTGCACAGTGCCTACTGGCACAAGTCGTGTCTCTGCTTCCCCTGGGCACTCTCTTCCTCTACCTAATTATGCTTTCACAGGGAAATAGAAAATAAATTGATGCAGCGAGGCAACTGCGAAGTAACAGAACGAATACAGGGTGAGAAGGGAATAGGGGGAGTAAAACTGTGTCTTTAACCTTATTCTTGACACGTATTTGGCTTTGAGTGCTCTGCTATGCAACTTTAATAGAGTTTCCCTGGAGTGGGGTTACACAGATCCGTGCAAGTGCCTGCAGTGTCAGCAGGCTCGGGGAACGACAGAGTGTGCCTGCTTGGAGACTTTTTACAGAAAGTATCTGGGGCCCTGACCTGCCCACTGAGACGCTGGGGCTCCAGTCTTCAGCAGCTCCTCTGAACTCCCTGCATGTAGCTGAGTTTATTTACTTTGAGGACATTGATTCCCTCCAGCCAAGAGGGCGCAGAAGGGTTCATGCTGCTACAAGAGGAAGGACTGTTTGCCATGACCCTGCATTCCCTGAAACGTTTGGAAAGCTTTCCAAGACAGCTCGGAGCAGTGCACTGGATCAGGTGGCTAATTATAAAACTGACTTTGCCTGCATACCTGATTCGTATGGAGATTGACAGTAGGGCTCATGGGGTTTGTGCTGTGTACAAACATCAGCTGGTTTTCAAACAATCATTAATGTAACTTCCCCGAAATCTGCAACACACTGACCCCCCTGCTCTGTTGAGCACAATCAGTCCATCAGGTTTAAAGTTTCATATGAACCCTGTCTTTCCAAGGAAGCATTTAAAAAATTACTTTAAATACAAACATTTCATTTCCCACTTCCCTCTCTCTCAAAGGTATTATTAAGTGGATCTGTGAAACTTCTAAAATCAGGTCGTCATCTTTGGACATAAGCCATGTTTGGGATATCTCGTCCAGAAAGGCAGCTGTTTCACCAAGCTCTGGCCACCTAATTTCAGGAAATTGTGTAATGAAAACTATATTGCAATCTTATCTATGGCTGTTGCCTCCTATATCCTTTATAATGGACACATTTGTAATACATGGGAATGTATAATATATTAATCTAGTTAGTAGTCAGTCAGACAGAAAAAGAAGCAGCATGGTATAAACCCACAGCAGATTTTAGCTTCTGCCTTTTCCAGAGAATAATAGTTGGCTGCCTGGCTCTGCAAGTGATGGATTATACACACACAAAACACACAGATCCCTGTGCTAAATGAGTGGTCTGATTGTCTAAGAAAATGTGGGCATCACCCCAGGCTAATTTTTTCCCTCTATCTCCTAGTTAAAGGCAGTACTGAGCAGAATATACGATTTTGGAAACTATTACATTCTGAATGACTGATGGGAATGCATTTGAATCTTACCGTGACCTCTGCACATCCCCAAATCCAAGGCCAATTTCACTGAATGTGTAGGTAGTCCATTCCCCTGCAAAGATGCTTCCTATGTGAATTTGCAAGGTCTTTAACACAAGCATCATTTGATGACTCCCTGGTCACGTCCCAGTTCAGACTCATAACAGCACTTCCATTACTGCCCAAACAGCAGATAGAGTTTGCAAATGTTATTAATTGTACCACAACACCCTATATGAAGAACCACCAAATATACTATGCCATAATTCATCCAAGCTTGACAAATAATACCAGTTAAGTATAGCAAAATTTACAAGTCATCTAAGTGCAAAGTACTTTTTAAAATTCCTTATGCTATAAAGGCGCACAGTGCAATGGCTCAGGAGTGGCAATTGGTGGCAGGATCCTCGTCCACTCAAGCACTTGAGTGACTTGGGTCAGTAAGTGGGCAGCTAAAGACTTGCTTGAGAAGGCTGCAATAGTGGCACAGAGCACTGCTGCTCTAAGACAGAAAGGCTGCTGTGGAAGGGGAAGGAGCTGTAATGGAGGTGGAAGCACGTCCTTCCTAGCCAGAACTCACAGCCCCTGGAGTTGGAGCAGGGAGAATGAGCATTTGATCAACTTTGACTAACAATGATCTTTACAGAATCTAAACTTGTGGTCATGGAACGAAATTAAGGTCTCCCTACAGCCACACAGAAATCTAGGATGGATATACAGACAGCTGTGCCCCACAGCAAGCAAGCAGTTACTCATGAGAGCTGGGGTGGCACCAGCCTGTTGGAAGCTGAGGCCATGTAAGGGCAGCTGAGAGTGTTCAAGGTGTCCCAAATGCCAAAGCAGCAGAGGACATCCCTGGGAAAATAGCGACACATGGAGCACTACATAAAATCTAGTACTTAGATGTCTTTGCTTCCTTACAATGTTCAGAGAGGGCCTCAAAGTGTAGCCTGACACATTTTCTTTAAATTCAGTCCTTGCCTGCCTTGTTTACTTGAAAGATCCTCTTGATGTGTGGGGAACAAGGAGAGCGATAGCAACCATAATGGTGACCTCTGCTTGAGGAAAATCACTAATTTTGATTAAATGGGTTAAAACTGTTTTTCTGCAATGGCAACATCCATTTTGTATGGATAAGACATAAATAGCTGGAAGAAAAGATATACTTATTAAGGATCAAAACTTTCCAGGCTTTCAATTAAGGGAGGAAAAGTACTCCTAGCTGTTCACATCTAAGCCTTCTGAGAGACGCCAAAGAGGGGGGGGGGAAGGACAGGACATTTTAAAAAAATTTTGAATAAAGGAATAGAGCAGAAGAAAACAAAAAATCTTTCAAGTGCTTCTTAATAATCATGATGAAGCAAAAGCAATTAAAATTGTCATTTTTCAGCTCCCCTAGTGACCACCTAGCTGTACGAGCCAGCTTTTACGGAAGCATACTGAGGATGCAGAGCCTAAAGCTATTCACAGGGCTTTTGCACATGGGCTAAGGGACACGGCCCCTCTCTATGCACATCCTCAGGTGCCTCCTCCTGCTCTCTCCGAAGCAGGAGAGGAAACTCTTGACCAAGAGATCTGATTTTCACTAATGCCTGAGGAGGTCCCTCTGGCAGAGCATCTGCTGTCAGGGCCCTTCTGATCAAAGCACAGCTTCCACAGAGGACCAATGCCACCACAACAGGCTTGCCTCAGCCAAACAGCACATCCAGGCCAAAGCTTGCCACTGCTTCCCTTTCAACAGTGGCCAGGCCAGCACACTCCCAGAAAGCAAAAGCATTTTCTTTTCCTCATAGCTGCTAAGTCAAGGAGAAGTCACCTGGTTTACCCAAATAAAGCTAGAAGGATCTCTAGATCTCCTAGGCTAGAGTTGCCTCCAAGAGTTTCCTTGCTATGCAGAGATCAGAAATGCAAATAAAGGAAAACATTAATAAGAAATCTAAAAAATTTTGCCACAAATCTTGTTAAAACCAGATCACAAATTGCATCAGTGGCTCACTGCTTTCATTGTAAATCCTTCAATGCAGGAGCTCACAACCTTCAATTATTCAGATGAGCACTAAGGTGCTAGAAGAGGACTGATGTCCAAAGCACATGTTGTTTCATTACAAATTCATTTTCAAGAAGCTGTTCTGATACAGCAGGTGATAGGCACCAGTGTTATAAGGGCAGAGATGTGCCTCCCTTCCCCCTCTCTGCCTTGCAGATATCCTGAGACCCTTAGCACAGGGGTACTGGGCTCTGCAATTTGCACAGACCCTTTCTTCGGGCCCCTAGGTACCACCATGGCATGTTAGCAGAACCACTATCCCGTGTCAAGTTTTCAAACCCATACTCACAAGACTGCTCGCAACCCCACGTCAGGATAGGTCAGAATGTGCCGTCCCTATACCACCAGGACCTATGATGGCATCTCCTCGTGCTCGTCACACTGCCAGTACCATGGAAAAACAGAAAATGTGCAGTACCTAGGTGGGGTTGAACCCTTGGAATATGATAATGGCAGTTTCTTTTCAAGGAGGGGAGAAAAAGGCTCTAAAGAAACATTTATTGTTCAGTGAAGTAAATGGGACGTGACCTGAAACTGAATGACAGAAATGTATAGCAAATAAGATATATATTTAAAAAATAAGCTATCACTAGCAGAACAAGTCCAAGAAATGTTCAGAGAAGGAACACACAGCACCCAGACACTGTGCTGCTCCACACAGCACATTGAGGGACAATAAACCCATCTTAGCCAATGCTACAAATTGGATGTGGCTCCTTGCATCTTTCATGGACCACCAGCTGCCATCTGTATGTCTCCATATTCATCTATCATTATCACATACTTATTGTAATTGTCACAAGCTTCATGAGGCCACCCCTCACAGCAGTCCCAGTCTGCCTTCCACATAAAAAAATCAATGGCAAAAACAAAGTCCCAGTGGACTGAGCTTTTGTTATTTCCAGTGCTGGGGATGGAGCTTCCCCTCTCCAGAGGTTAAGCAGCAGATGAATACGACCCTAAAATGTTCAGAAAAGGAGAGCAGTATCTGTAGCATTTGGGGGAATCAAATATTTTTAACAGCACAAAAATATCGCTTGATTGTGCCTTTTATTTTTGGTATAATCATTACCTTATTTTAAATGACCCCAAATTTTAAACAAATCCAGATTATTTTATTTTGAAAATGCAGGAGCATCCTGTTCCAGTTTCAAAACAGTTTTAAACATTCTATAAAATGAAAAATTCATTTAAACTTTTCAGTTTTGAGTTTGATCCATCAGCATTTTCTCAGAAAAAAAGAAAAGAAAAAGAAAAAAAACAAAGCATGCAAAAAAAATCTTGGTCAGCCCTTGTAAAGATGTGCTTTTAAAGATTCCCAGCTGGGTTGGCAGGAGGCATGAAATATTAAATGCTTTAAAAAGGAAATAAGCCTAACTACTTTCCTCTGCATTCTTATAAAAAGACCCTCCACTTTTTTGCCTTTCTTTCCTTTCATACCTGAAAACCCAGAGATATATAGACTGAAAAATTGGAACGAATTATGTTAACACTGCAATTCCAGTTCATCACTATGCAATGCAGTCGGATCCTCTAAAATCACAAGTCTTTAACGAGTCGGTATTAGTTGTGAAGTGTTATTAATGTTCAATTCCTTGTAGTTTGCCACTTTAAATTAGGTAGCAGATGAGATTAGAGGAGGGGTTTGTGATAATTTCTTTTTTCTATTTTTCACTGCTTGCTCATTCTTGTGCATTTCTGAAATCAATTTTCTAAATCTCTAACAAGTCCCAGGTAAAACAGCCTAGAAATTGAACACACAAAACATTACAGGAAACAACAGAGACACAGCACGAGCCTCTTGCGAAAGAGATCTTACTTAACTGTGCGCCCCAAACGTGAATGAATGCAAATCAGTTTCCTTCTGTAAGACATAATTTCATCCACTCCAGTGACCTGAACCACAGGAACGACTGTCAATATTTTACCCTAACACCCAGACATCCATTACACTCTTCTCCCAAGCAAGGAGCTCGGTTCTCCCAAATCAATTAATCGGCATTTACTTCTGTGCTTCCCTATCTGTAATGGCCCTGATTTAGTAAATCACTTTGGAAATGTAATCTTGGCATTAAACCCAGAACTTCAACATGTGAGCTGGCAGAATTCATTGGTGACACATGGATATTCCCTAGTTATAGGAAACAGAAATTTATTCAGCGCAGGTTTGCTGCTGGAAGTGTTTCCCTTGCACAGAGGCTGCTTAGCTCTGCTGAAGTATGTGGCATGCACAGGATATCTCAATAATAAAATGCACTCCTACAAACCAAAGTGTTTCAGTTCCTGGCCATGGCCGGGAGATACACATCTCCTGTAGCTCAGTGGGGCTGATCCGCTGCCTTCCAAAAGGAACACTTGCAGCTGACTGGAACAAAAAGCTCAAGACATGCTTACTCAAAAACAGCATTTCCACCCTGTAGTTTGAGTATAAAAAATACTGAATTAATTAGAAGTGGTCTAACATAGGTATCAAACCATTTTTAATGCCTCCACACCTGATCAAAGGTAGGTATAGCCCAAAATCAGGACTCAGCACTCTATTAACCCAAAAAAGGAGCTGGGGATTTGTCAATTCCTGCTGATTTTCTATGGCAAGTGTGGCTCACTAATTTTGACTGAACACAAAGAGTATGAGCAAGACCAATGGGGGGGGATGGGAATCCCTGAGGAGCAGCAACAAATTGCTGAATTTTGTTAGTGTTTGTCTTAAAAGTCTTGGCTCCAGGAGGCATGAGATTAAATAAGAATGAAAGCTTTCACTTAAATAAGTTTATAGCCTCCATGACTGCAGAGAAAATCTCCCCAGAGCTCTGAAACTCACTTGTTTCAGCATGTCACCATCCTATCAATAAAAACTGCTAATACCATAGCCTGGCTCAAAAACGAGATTTTGCTAATATTTAATAACACAGTTGGAGCCTGGGTAGGGTTTTTCTTAACCTCTTTGGGTGTCTGTGAATCATATGCTTCACCATGAGGACTGAATTTTTGGTGTGTTGTCAGTGAAATTTGGGACCTTGGTACCTGTGTCTGGCTCCAAGAAGGACCACAACAAATTCTGCAGAACTGCTGAAAACTGCAAGATCTGCTCAAGTTACAGTTACCCAGGTGGAAGAAAGTGGCAGTTTGCAACCATTCACTAATATAAGCGAGGTCCCACCTGTTTTTTCTCATTTATTTTAAGAAAGGGGATTAGGTCAAAATTTGTGAAGAGCAAGAACCCTGTGGACTGTTTCTTTAGGTCATCCAATGCATACACCCGCTCAAAATCTAACATTGAATGGTAAAATCTAATATAAAATGGTAAAATCTCATTACACACAAAGCTGGATTTCCCTTTAGGTGGATTGTGTATCATCTTGTTCAAATGCACACACAGCACCTTGATTTGACACTGCCTAGTTATGACCCCCAACTTCACACTAAAATCATTCATCAGTAGTGTTTCAGAAAGTCAAATATATTAAGCCACTCTAATTGTGTTTAATAAAACATTTGCCTTTGATTTTGGTAAAAAAAAAAGGGTTTTTTTTAAAAGTTTTCCACTCTGGCAAAAGAATCTGAAATACTGCAAGACATCAACAACCTCCCTGTAAATTGTGGAAAAAGAAGAGACATTCAGAGCAGTTCACTTTGTTTAGAAATCCATAGCAAGATCTTGAGGAGCACATACAGGCACCCAAGTGTTCTCTAAGTGGAATTAGCACCAGTATTAAAGAGGAAAGTGATCCAAGAAGCCCTGACCAACCCAGCTACAGACAACAGACCCCCATGCAACAATTGGGTTTCTGCTAAACATTTCCTTGAGTGCTCATAATCCTGCCCTGTTCAGTGCAGAGAAACCAGGCTGTCCATGCATATACCTTCCTCCTGCATAAGCTCGGTGGGGACACGTAAACCTGGCAGCTCTCTAAGTCCTTAAGAGCCTCATTTAAGTCCTAAAGGCTTGATTTGATACTTCCCTTCAGACCCTAACACCCCTAACCGTGCTCAAAGCACAGCTTTAGCATTTGCTAGGGCTTTAGGGATCTCTGCAATGAGCAATCCTAGCCCTAGACTTCACTGTGAGGTTAAACTTCCATTTTCCAAACTAAAAATCTCTTAGGCTTAATTACAATAGCTCTAAAAACCTTAGACCCTCTGTGGAAACACATGTACACCCTAATGCTTTCATGGGATCTTCTCTGCAGTTTCTCTGCCATGAAGCACACCAAGGAAAAGAACTCTGCATCCTGCCCCTGATCAAAGTGTTGTCATGGGGCTCATCCGTCCCAGGCAGGCTGCTGCTGAAAATCTCCTTGCTCCTCCTTGCTTCCCTGAAGGGTGGGAAGTGTCAGCAGCTCTCAAAGTCAAACCTACACACTATGATTCACAGGCATCAAGGCCACAGGGAGTCTCAGGGGGCACAGGACCCACCCCTGCTCTGGCTGGAGAAATATGGATATGGGACCACCCATCTGCACACTCAGCAAAGCAAGTTCTGCACCTAGTTTCTTCCAGCACTCCTTCCATTCACTGACACCTCCCCCCAACTCTGAACCAGGAATTTCCTACGGAGCAAAACACCAGAGCAGCCCAGGCAGGTCCAAGCTCTGGGGGAGCCTTTTCTGTCTATGGTTGTTAAAGGATGTAGTTCACATAACATTCAACTCTTCCTTTGGTTTTATCGTAGGGGAAGTTTTGCTGTGTTAATATATTTCAGCCACCTCTCTTCAGCACAGACACAAGAAAACCCTGTGACTGGATACTTCTAACTGCTCCGCTTACATTTCTTTATTAGTGCTCGACTCTCCATGTGCAGTAGACTAAAAACCACCGCCACTGAAAATCCTTCTGGCAAACAATGCAGGATCAAAGAGGAAAACAGAATTCTGTGAGGCTGCTGCTCAAAAATGAATGGTGACACTAAACAACAGCTTAGGAAATTATGCACAGAGTAAGTATACATTCAAAACAACCCCCTATAAGCAATGCCCAGAATACTCCAAATAACAGCCTTTAAGTAGGATACACTGACTGCTGTGCTATCCAATTGCCTTGATGTAAGCTCATCAAAAGAAGTAAGATAAACCTTACCATTCTTTTCAGCCCAATACGGTCACAGAAAATAAATCTGAAGTGGCAATCATTTTAAACTATATATGAAAAAAAATTAAAAAAGCAGCCCAGGACTTCAAATACATCATAGAAGGTCTCAGATGTTTTTTGCTGTAGGTCTATAAGCCAATTGCCAACTAATATCATAAGGACCAAACTCCTCATCACTAAAGAATATGTGTGGGACCCCTACCCAACCTGCCCTTTGTTCACACCACACAAAAACAGCAGTCCTTTCCGAGATGTGATGCTTACCAGCTTCCAAGCAGTCTCCTTCAATAGCCTCCACATTAAAAAAAAAACAAACCAACCAAAAACCCAATACTTTCTTTTGCAGCTGTGTTGACCAGGTGAGGAAACTGACCTGTGTTTTCTTCACGCAGGAGCAGTAGTAAAGAGCTGCTGGGTGCAGCCGGCAGCAGCCACGAGTAATCCCACTCAGCTCAGCTGTTTAACAGCACCAAAATGCAGAGCGCACATGTGTCCTGTGAAGGCAGAAAACATTTCCCTGCTAATTAGCATCGGAGCCTCCTACCTGGGGAGGCACTAAACTGCACTGATCATGAAAAATTAAACATCACCAATTGAAACAGAAGCATTTGCTCTCGGAGTCAGGCTTTGGCACCATCATGGGAGACGAGAGACTCAGTATCAAATAGTGATCGCAAGAAATGATAAAGGCAAAACTAGTCACAAACCCCAGCTTAGCATGCAGAGTATTAAACTGGTGACAAGTCAAGGATTTTGTTCTCAGATCTGTTTGTCAGAAGCAGTTTTGTGCATTCAGCAAAGAAATCAGAAGGGAATAGCAATTACAGCGAGCTGCAGCAGCTGAGCTTTTCAGACCATCACGCCAGTGCACCCCATTTCCCAGCAGGATGCTCCTATTGGGAAAACCTGATATCTGCTTGACATTACTCCTCTTCTCGCAGCAGTTCAATCAGGAGGATGTTTCTGAGCAAAACTGCAATGATTCTATAGAGAAACGTTCCACCCGTGGAGGGACAAGACGTTACCTCACCAGAGCCAGCAGCGTCGGTTGATTTATTGCATATTATCCCACAGCGGTTATTTTTCCTCCCAGTTTTAATTTTGTAGCACATAGTGGTTCCTTGATACAAGAATCATTTGCATAACGAAGCAGAGACTCATTTTGAAGCACACTGACAATAGCATCCAAAAGCCATGCTGTAAAGCGTGATGGGGCTGGGAATGGCACATTAGGTTTCAGTCTTGCTATTAAATGTTAATACTTCCTGAGGGCAGTGTAATCTTAATTTTACCCCGTGTTTTTGCCACAGCACATCATGTCATTTCAGTACAAATCAGATGAAAACCTGCACAGATTTATCTGATCTGTTCCTCTGTCAAAGTTTGAGCCCTGTTTTCTCCGGGAACCTAGGAGGAAAAAGATAAGGCACAATACAGAGAAGCTGAAGATTAAAACATATTGCTGTGGTTTTGTATTGATACAAAACGTGAAACACTTGCTTGCTGTTCTCCCAAAGACAAGGAATGATGGCTCTTGGCAACTACCCCAAAAATTTCAGCTTGCTTCCTCACAGCCCCTCAAAATACATTGCCTTTTCTTTTTTCCTTTCCCTTTGTTAATATTTTATTTCCCTGTGGAAATACGGCAGGACACCGCTGCATGGTTTATCTATGTAGATGGCATTTTTTTAAAAAAATCATTTTAAGAGAACAAGCTGTCCCGAATTTATCCAATTTTGTAGTGGAAAGCATGTTAATGATGCTGCTTTGCTATGTCAGCTTGTAACTCCACACCAAGTTCTGAAGTTAAAAGTACCAAGCAAGAACTCAGTGAGGGTATTGCAGCACTCATTTAAAAACACTACACTTGCATAATTGGGGATACAGTTTCTGGATTATGTAGCTCTTTGTACTTAAAATCTGTCCTATGGTCTGCATGCTTTCTTGTATGCACAGATTCTCTGATGGTCCTCAAAAATATGTTTTCTTTGCGATTTCCCCCCCCCCCCCCTTTTAATTATTCAGTGTCAGAATTAATGAACAGCTTAGAAAATGAAAATGTCATGGCTTAGTGCAGAATGCATCAATTAATGAAGCAGGATGCAAGACAATTTAAAGGTACATTTCCCAGTGGCAGGAGAGCTGATCCTCTTCCAACTGGAATTCAAAGCAAAAATTTGATTTCAACTACAGCCAGTGGGCTTAAAAGTTTCTCTTGATTTTGCAAATGAAGAAAACGTATTTTTCATAAACAGTGACAGAAAATGAAGCTTAAGGATCATTTAAGAGCTATAAAGTGCACAATATGCTCAAAGATATTAACTTTTAAATTAAGAAATTTGCAGATCTCTCAAAAAAAAGTTCTATCAGTTTGATCCAAATATGCAGGTGATCAAAACTAGAAAAACTCTCCCCTATAATGAAATATCTTGGGGAAGGAAACAGGCCAGTGGAATTAATTTATAAAGTTTTTTAAACTCTTTTAAGTACTTGGTCTGGGCATAATCAGAGAGGTGGATGGGTACTTTGGAGAGATCTAAGGGTAGTCTGGGCTTTGTTTTATCAACTGGATGTGAGGAAATCACTCTGATTGAAGCAAGATATTCTGATCAACTGCCTTCTATCATTGTTTGTCTCCACATGCAAGAATGCAGTAATAATGCTTAAAGAAACATCCACAGGGCTCTGAAAAAAACCAGTGCAGCCCAAGAAAGCCTGATGTGCCCTTTCCAGAAAGGGAGATAAACAGAAGGTAAAAACTATCACCACGACCCCTTATAGCCTCTCTAGTTTGGATGTAGAGGTGGCCCTGTTTCCTTCTTGCTGTCGTCAAATCTCTTTTCTCTGTAACTGCTCTCAGTCACCCAGCAGAGATTAGGGATTGGGGGGCATTTCCAGAAGAGGTGTCCTGGTCCCAGCTTGGGTATATGGACCAACTATAGGGGCCAAAGCCCAGAAGGTGCAAGTCTAAGACTAGATTTGCTTCCTAGGGACATCTGAAGCAGCACACACTAACTGTGCATGTTACAAATTCACCATATCATAGAATCACAGAATGCATTAGGGTAGAAGGGAGCTTCAAGGGTCACCTAGTCCAATCCCCCTGCAGAAAGCAGGGACACCTTTAAGTAGATCAGGTTGCTCAGTTTCATCAAGCCTGACCTTGAATGTCTTTAGGGGTGCCTCTACCACCATTCTGGGCAACCTGATCCAGTGTCTCACCACCCTCATAGTAAAGAACTTCAATGGGAAATGATGGATTATATTAACATGAAGAGGCACATCTCAGAATAGCATGTTTTTCTTAACAACTCTCTGGCTGAATTTCTGTGGACCATTCCCGATGTACTGCAGCTACCAGAAGTCTAAATTTCTGTCCAGAAATAGATCAGGCATCTTAGGCTCAACTGAATAAAAATATACTTTCTTCTCTCAACTACTTATTTATGTTTAACCCCTTGAGGGACACATCATCTACTTTTTGTCATCCCAGAACATGCCCTCATTTTCAGTTGTTCACAGGTAGACAGTCAATACAAATACATGGTAAGAAACACACACCCTCTCAAAGAGTTTACAGTGGGATGAGATAAAGTATGAAGAAACTCCAAAATTATGTGGAATAAACAAAATGTTTCATCCTAGGTTGCCAAACAGATAAATAATAGAACGACTGAGGTGCCGATGACCTCCTGAGGCTTGAGTTTACAGCTCAGTTTGCTAACAAATATATTCATTCATTTATTTTAAGCCCCTCTGTCCTTCTAATCTAAAAAAAAATAAAAGAAAAAAAAAGTATTATGTGATTGAAGAGAGTAGGCTGCAGGTTCACTTTAAGCAATCTGGGATTTTGAAGACAATTATGTGCTAAAATGTAATTCCCTGGGGCATCTACGAAAACCAGTGCTCTCAGGGCTAGGAAAGGAGGGGCAGAGCTCACACAACACGCATTAGGTATGCGCAAGAGCATCTTTGGAGACAACAGAATGTGTGTCAGGTTTTAAGAGGAAATACAGAACTGGAGTTAAAGTGGAAATTATTGTAATCTACCCTGACTATCCTAATCAGGGACAGATAAATTAAATATAGAAGCATTAATCCTTGAAGGCATATAGATATTTGATTAGGCAAAGTGTATTGATCTATAAAAATTAATTCTGACATTAAAACCTGCATTGACTGCTGTCCCTCTGCTTACCCAGTTTAACTAACATGACCTAAGAGAAGCATGTTTCCATGAGGGTGTCTGTGTCAGGGCTGTTCCCCTTTTCTCTTCTGTTTCCTTGTCATCTCCCATAATAGGACTCTGTGGCAGAGGCCTTCTTGTCACACCTCTGCTACACACTGACCTTTCTTTGTGTTGCAACATGCCAGAGATGGATGAGTTTGTTTGTTTTTAAAAGACATTTTGAAAAAACAGGAATGCAATTGTCCATATCTTAAAACATGACAGGAATAAGTTACACTCAATGAAGTATTTTGAAGAAAATTCAGACCTGGTGAATGGCCACCAGACTCTCCAAGAGCCCTAGGCTACATGGCAAACTTGGCAGCTGCTTCTCTCTTCCCTATGGTTCATCCATATTAGAGTCAGCTTTAGCCATCTAAAAGTCAGGCTAAAAGTCAAACACTCAGTAATTTTAATTTTATAGCAGTATCAGGTCTACGATCAGTGAAGAATTGCAGATGTGTAGGGAGAGCAACTCAATCCACTGCCCATAATATCTAACAGAAAACAGCTAGGACCTGTTTTGCAGAGGTGTACATCTCTCTTACGCTTCAGCGCCCATGTACCATGGTCTAGGAGACGGACTAGAGCTTTAAGGTGGTTTGGACCCCCAATTTCCCTTTCATCCTTTCTGCCACCCTCACAAGAATTGTTTGGAACATGCAGGAGCTAAAACAGGAACTTAGTTGCACTTTGTCCGGTCCCTGCAGTAAACTAAGTAAGTCTTAAACATCTGCAAACCACAAGAAAAGGGATTGCCTAAGCACTAAATCAGCAAAAACACACAATAATGGGGTGAAAGATAAAGGTGGTGACAGGAAACCACAACCCATAGACCACTGACCCAAGGAACTCACTGACTCAAAACTCCCTCTTGTGAGCATGCATGCTAGTTTACAGAGGCAGAGGAGATGGGGTTTATTCAAATGAGGAAAGGAACAAGGAGGATAAGAGAACTTGTGTGTGGGATCTTCACACTGATGACACCCTTTCGCAAGACCAAAACTGGATCCAGGACTAGTGATGTCTCTCTCTCTTTTTTGTCTCCTTCCTTATTGTTCCCTCCTACCAAAGTCTCTCTCTCCCCCCTTTCCCTCAAAGCTGCTAAGTCATGCAAAGCCTACCATGGTTCCCCATAAAGCTGCATAGCATAGCTCAAATAGATGTAATTGTGAGGGTGCCAGCGTTAATAGTACATTTGATCTCTGTGTTCCTACTGAAGTCAGCATTTGTGTATGGTCCGTAAGTGTTGTCTCACATCAATTTCAACAAAGGGAATTGGTGAATCTGAGTCACCTGCCCCTCCTTTTGGACCAGTACATGACATATGGTTGCCTGCCCGCTCTGCTTATACTTAATTCCATTTCTATCCCCATTGATCACCTAAGATTGAACAAAGGGATGGGTATATGATGCAGAATGAGGTGAGTCACTGCAGACAGAGGTACATGTGGCATCACGCTGCGGTGACAGGGCAACCACTGCCCCTCACTGAGCACTCAGTGCTGGCAGGGCTCCTGTAGCTCTAATTCCAGGAGGGAAGCAGGGTTTTGTCTGCTCCTTTCACAAGTTTCGTGAATGAGTAGTGCGTTGGCCAGCATCTACCTCAGTCTGGCACAGTCAAGGTGTCAATACTTTTCCAATAGTAAGAGAGAGTGCACCACAGGCTTACAACTTTAACATCTCCTCCTCTTTCCCAGCACCACAGTTTACGTATTTTCAGATTTTTTTTTAGATTTGTCTTATTTGAGCCTGACAGATAGGAAATCCAGTATTTCTAGTTCCCTAGCTATAAACTTTTCTCTGTCCTCACCAGAGCTTTCAATGCCTCCCAGTCTAGTACTACCTTCAAATTCAATTGATTTTTGTATTCACAGATCATTAGTTATGACCAGACTTAACACCAATTCCTGCTGGAACCCAATGGACACTATGTCTCAATTTGAAGCATGACCATCTATCATTACCATTAGTGCTACTTTCAGTATGTTTGACATCACTGGGGCTCAAGAAAATGCATTTGGTGTGGTTAGCAAGACTAGGAGGCTATGAAATACATCGATACAAGGACAAAATTAATAATACTGTACATGTGCAAATGTCACCTTTAAAAAATAGCTTTTATATTCTGTGATTTTTCCATTATTGATCCACACACGTAAGTTCTTCATGAGTCCATTACCTTCAGGATAACTTATAATTTTTCTCTTAAGAGAGTTTAACAATTATTTGGCTACAGTCAGGATTTAATATTATCTAATGGCAAATGCCAGAATAATTCTTTTAAATCATCACAATATTGCCCTTCTCAAATTGACAGCATTTCCAAAATTCCCATGACTGCTAAACAAATTTGCAATGATCAAGTAAATGTGTAAACAACTCCCTATTTCTGAGTACCTGTTCCTCATACTTGTAGGTATATACCTCTCCAAATGCCCCTTACTCTCTCATTAGTGTAGTGTTTAATTTACAATCTATTTGTGCATATCAGATGATATCTTGTTGGGGGGGTTTCCAGCATAAAATGAACACGGAGGAAGGGTTAGAGAGAAATCTGCTACAATTGAAGGGTCGAAAGGCAACAGATTTTGAAGTCTTACTGCATTCATTTCTGGGCTACTCAGGATAAACGTGAATGACCTACATACTGTGCATGCACGTGAACTTATCAATTGGGTTAGAAAGGTTACATCTACAGTGGCCCAGCTCCAAAGCAGTTCAAGAAGAGTCCTTGCAATCAAAACCTCTGCCTTGCATTTCCATGTTAAAACAGGACAATTTCTCTTTAGAATCTGCTACTGCTCCAGAGTTCACAATTCTCATCTCTCTTAGTATTCGCTTCAGTGCTGCAGCCAATGGTTGTTATTCCAAGTAAGGAGGGATCTTTGCAGATATGTAATGCAAATGCCAAGCTTCACAATGTTGTTTCTTTTTTACCAGCATTTCCATTTTAATTTGTCTGCTTGGTTAATGAGTGGTTTAACTCCACTGTGATAGCAACCCTGAAATCAGACTATAAAGCTTTCTTCTGTATTAGACTCGTATTTCTTCTACTGGCCTCCAGTGTTTCACCAAAATAAAACCGATATGGTGTTGCCAATATACTTACCTCAAGCACATAAAACATCATGCAAAGACTAAACATGCAGTGACATAAAGCAGGGTGCATATTTACACAGCGAGCTGGCCCTGCAGATGTAACCCCGTGAGCAGACTTTGGCCTGATGATTTGGAAAAGGATTCAAACAGATGCCTACATTTCTCAAATGGCTGAGACATGGTTTAATGTTAAAACATACCACCAGCCAGCTCCATATCATCATCACTCTTTGTAACATACTTTGCCTAGGGTACGCGGAAATGAAAAGTACTGCTCCAGTATCAACTCCTTTTCATTTCAAACCTGCTCTCATCGTTAACTCCATTGCTGGGATCCAGCAGGGCCATACAGAAGCAGCAGGTGTGTAGGTCCCCAGACCAGAAGACACTTGTGGAATGCAGATACTAAGGGAAATATGTTTCTATCACTTCCCAAAATTTCCTGAATTCCTTTTCTGGATTTAAGCGCCCGGTATCTCCTCAATTGCCAAATATGCATCTCCAGCACTTCTCCTGGCATTTAATACTGCATTCTGAGGCATGCTACTCCAAGAGGCCAGAAGTTTAATAATGAATACAAATTAGTGTCTAGTTTTAAATAAGGCTTTTTAGTTCTTTACTGGATTTAGCCTTAGCTCTCCTAAAGCTCTCCCATCAAAAGTGGCTTTTGAAAATGGGATGTGGCTACTTGGAAATCTTAGATGTTACTAAGGTCAGGGAGATTGCTCTACAGCAGACAACAGCTTTACAAGGAAACTACAGGAGCACTGGGGGAAAATGCTTTAAAGACACATCCCTGTTACAGTTACCAACGTGAACACACTTTTGAGGAGAACAAGTCATCTCCTTTGCAAGAGCTGTCCCAGATATCTGTGGCCTGCTCCAACACTGCCGCT
Organism: Laterallus jamaicensis coturniculus; assembly: GCA_022605575.1. Lineage (NCBI taxonomy): Eukaryota > Metazoa > Chordata > Aves > Gruiformes > Rallidae > Laterallus > Laterallus jamaicensis. The sequence goes on from JAKCOX010000012.1 coordinate 10,592,415, forward strand.
CCCACTGGACAAAGTGACCTGCAGGATGTCTCCGTCTGGCTCACACCCATCTGATGAAGTGGACATCAGTGGACCACTGATGAAGTGACTTCACTTCAATGGGGCAGCTGGATGACGTGACCTTCAGGTACTCCTTTTCAGCCAACACTGTGCCGTGATCCTAAGAGGAGTTGGGACTAAGCTTCTGCCTTCACCTGCTGTGGCAAACCGCACTGTCTCATTTACTACACAAGGGAGAAATGGAGCTGGATCCAAGCCTCCTTCAGTGTGTGTAAATACACACACACACACATATGTATATATGTTCTACACCCACAACCTGCCACCCATTGAGCAGGGAGGATGGGGGAAGGGAGCAATGCTCTCCATATTAGATCCTGGGATCCATTGGATCCCAGGTTGAAGAAATCTGGGTAAGCTGCATAGCACACTATTACCAGATAATGACAATGACCTTTTTAATGTATTAAAAATTCAACCAGGAAGATGATAACGGAGATTTGGGGGAGAAAGCAAAGATCAAAATAATAATAGTTTCAAAGCACTGTACTTATTTTAGGCATTCTTACAGCATGTTTCCATAGGAACCAAAATGCAAAGGAGAACACTGCAGCAGCGTTAACAAATGTTGTGTGGTTTAGTGGCTTGTAAAGGATGAGTTAAGGCCACCATGACCACTCTGACAGAGCCAGGCACCTGCTGCCTTTGCTGTACAACAAGATCTTAGATGTGATGCTTTGCAAAATCTAGGAAAAGAATGATTTTTCCCTTTTTTCCCCTCATCCTTCAGCCACAGCTGATCTCATATCCTCATGTAGCCACAGTACTAAGCACCATCCACCCAAACCCACTGTGAGGCATGAAAGCACTGGTATTTAGACCAATATACAATATATATACATATACAATATGGGGGACCAGAGCTGGTGTGGTTTCCTCTATAACTCCTCTAGTGTCAGCCACCTCAGTACTCTGTCCTCAAAACTAAGAATGGCTTTGTCTCAGAGGGAAATAATTACATGTGTCTGAAAGACAAGCAAAGAAACCCAGCCTATCTGATCCTATGGAATGGGACCTGGGATTGAGAAAAAGAATTAAGGTATTTAACTGCTTAGACATCACATATTGAAAGGGAAGGAAGGTCTTCCAGAGTGTGATGAACTGGGCACCTCTGCCTTTCATATGGAAGAAACCTAAATAACTAGTTGAACTTTTAGATGGCAAGAGTGAGAGAAAACTACTCCTACCTTACCTGCTCTGCTGTCATTCCTGAAAGTCCTTTGTAAAGGACTTTCTCATCAATTCATGACAAGGGCTGCTTATGAACTAGTTACCTGTATTTATAGATTGAAAGAAAACCAGAACTTTGTTACTTATGGATTTTAAGACCCCTTAATATGTACATATATTGAAACCTGCCTGACTCATCCCAAGCAAAGGTGGATAATTTCTGATAATCAGGGTAAAAAACACTTTGACTTGGACCTGTCAGGTTTAACTTCATAGTCCAGCAGGAAATTAAGCCAAAAAGCTGAGGGCTTTGCTTCTGCTTCTGACCAGAAGTATCATCCAGACCATAGCTGGCAGGTCAAAGCAATCTCTGCCCAAATGCTCCATCTGGGCAAGAGCCAACTACAAATATCTTTGTACTGTGCTAAAACTATTAATGTTTTAATATTTAATTTTGTAAATCAATAGTTGCCTGAAGTTTAGAGATATTTTACAACCACTGAAAGAAACAAAATATTAATTTAGATACTCCACATACTGTATTTTTTTGCTCAAATGACTTCAAATGGTAGGTATTGCCATAAGAATCCATATGTAGATTACAGATATGACAAACAAATATTGATGTAGGGTGTCTGAATCTGTGTCTTATTTCAAATATTAACATTGACAGTTTCAGTTAGTGGAAGGACAGAAGAAACTATCTGAGGAGCTAACAGCCTCCCACTGAAATACTATTTGGATATTAAAAAAAAACAAACCACCACCACAAAACCCCAAAAAATCCCAAATTCTGTCTTGAGACCCTGATAATTTCAAAAAAGAAAATTTTGGTTATTTGATCTGTTTTCTCACCTCTCCAAAAAAGTAATTGTGAGGAAAGCGCTTTGAAACTGAATCCCATTACATCTACACCTTGTATTTTAAGGATCAGAAGCAGTATGTTACAGATATACATGTTATCCATGCTTCAGTGCCTCTTAAGTCATACACTGAAGAGGCAGAAGACATGCTTTAATTCCAATTTTTCAATTTGAATGAAATTTACTGGCTCAAACTGGTGCTGTCGCAGAAGCTCAAAAGCAGGGTGCATGTTCTGCTCATCTGCTCATGTTTGAACATCTCTGGGTGCAAACACTGAGGCTCCCAGCTGGGAGCGAAGTCACAGACCAGGGTGAGCTGTACAAAATGCAGAGCACAGTTTACTTCACAGCCCAAATGAAATAAAACAATACATACAGCATACAGACAGCTTACAGTATATAGATGAAAGGAATTTTGAAACTGCTGCTTTTCACACAAAGTAACTCAGTCTATAATAGAGTACAGTGTCCTGTGCCAGGCAAACTGGCTGCTGTGAACTCACCCAAGCACTCAGCTTTCTGTTCTGGGTCTCCTCACAAGCAAGTCAGATCCAGGTCTTCTCACTCGCATCCAAACTTTAGCTGTTGTTATCCAAGACCACATCTCACTCCAGGAAACCATCCCTTTCACAAAGAGCACCAATGCACAGGGCAGCGGGCAAGCCCGGTGCAGTGCCAGGCTGCAGGACCTCCTTAGGGGCTAAGAACAACCACAGATCTGCTGACCCAGCCACTCATTCTTGAAAACATTTCTCCAGCTCAGCTTTCCCACCGTAAATTCATGATGCAGGGAAATAATTTTTAAAAAGCAATCCAGTCATTTATCCTTCAAGCTGGAGAGAAAGGAGGCTGCCACAGCAGTGCCTGTTTTGAATACTTGGCAGGTACACAGGCACAAGAGGATGATGCTATAGATAAGCGCAGACAGAAATAGCTAGAAGGATGGCTCAGGGTGGTGGTGGTGAAAGGCAGCAGCAGCAATCTCCCTTCTCCTGTGATTTCACCAAAACCAGCAGCTGACCCTCAGGACTCACTGAGCGTGATGGCAGGCGGTGGTTTCCCCCAGGCTCTGAATCTCACGCTGGAAATACCCTCCTCACACAGATCCCCTTCTCCGGCTCGGGTTGGTGCTTTGTGGACTGCATCTTCTCAGCCTACTTCTGACTCAGAGCACAAAACCTGCTCGCTGCCTGTCGTGGGTTTTGGTGCTGTTCCCAGAATCCTGCCAGGAAGCTGCTGCTTATAGATTCCCCCTGCACCAGTGGGGAAATCTAGCAACTATAGATCAGAAAACACTACCGAGACACCAACCCAAAGTATCTGGGCAGTCACCTCTCCTCTCCCCCACGAGCAGACTCACACAGCTCTCTGTACTGCTCTTACCAGCCCCCAAGGAGAGAAGCACAGAGCTGTCATCTGTTACTTATGCAATTTAGCTGCAAAAGTACAAAATAGCTCAATGCGAGGGCTTTGCCCAGCTGCCACCAGTTAATAAGCCTTTGCTTCCCTCTCTCCCTCTGTATGGCAACAAAGTCTATTTTTTTTCCTAAAATTGGACTGTTCCTGCACTGGGAAACAAGGATGATTAAAAATCCTGCTTTGTAAAGCTGCTCGAGCAGGACTGATTAGCCAGAGCCTTCTCTACTCTCTGCAGTATCAGTCCCCAGGAATCAAGGTCTGTGGCTGTCAGTATGATGGGTCAACTTTTAGAAACCCTGTGACTTGGACAGACCTGAGAAATGCAAGGACCCTCTGAGCTCAACTAGAGGTGGCAGGCTAGGAAGGGAGGCAATCCAACACAGATCTGGGAAAAATGGGAAACAAAAAAAGAGATAGAGGGAAGTAAAGAAAGGGGAGAGGTGCGAGCATCACTGCTGTTGGTTCACTGTGGAGATTGAGGGTGATGAGGGGATGACAAGGTGTGCACTGAAGAGGAGGCAGACCACAGGACACCCCAAATGGAACACAGGCAAGTGAAGCTGAGCAATAAAACAGAAGCCACAAGAGGAGCCAGGGATGTGGGAGGAGCATCAGGAAGGAGGGAACAGGCATGGGAAGAAAGCTGTCATAAGAAAAGGAACGTGACGAGTGATCAGAGACACAGATAAAAACTCAGTGCTTGGGAAAACACTGCAAACAAAATGAGGAAAAGTAAAATAAAAAGTCCATTTAAAATAATTGTATCAATCTCCCAAGCCTGAAAATGTCAAGTTCTGACATACATCCCAATCCCCTTGCTGTTTGCTCCCTCCTAACCACTGGAGACCTGCTGTTCCCATGGTACGTTACTCCTTCCATTGAACCATGTTCATGTGCCCAGCATGGGGTGGGAGAAATTCCTGACAGCAAGGGGACTAGAGGCTGCAGGCAGCAGGGCAGAGAGGACCCATGCCACTGCACCCCTCTTCATCTCCAACATCACTACATTGACCTGTGGGAAGAAGCACCTACAGACTTAGGATCAAATGCTGGTATTACAGGAGAGCCGCTGTCTTGACCACAATCTGCCAGCACTGCTAATTCAGGGTGCTTGAGGGAATCTTGTAGGCTACCTCCATCTGACTGAATTAAACATGCCCAGGTAGGTGACCAGGGATGAGGCCACCTTCCAAGACAGGACAGAAATGGGTGACTGCATGCAAACTGCCTAATGGGGACATCTCTCCCTGCTCTAACACCAAACACACTGCAAAGCCAACAGAAGAAAGACCAAACTCAGGCCAGGGACCACAGACAGCCTCTCCCCAGAGCCTGGCAGCGCTTTTCACTAATGGAGACAAATCTCTAGTTTACTGTAATACCATGGATGTTCAGATTAAACCTACTTTGGTTTTTTCCCATGCCCCTCCATTTATTTCAGCTACTCTGAAACAATCAGTAAAAGAGTGTTTGTCATGGTAGGAAAACTCAAGAACCTAAAATAAACAGCTTTTGAGATAGGGCTGAAAAAGAAAAACATTAGGTCCAGGAAGATAAAATGTACTAAGTGACAGCAGAGATATAAAAGGAAACTTAAATTTAAAGCAAACAATGGCAATGGCTAGTTTTAAACAATTTGTGCCTGGAAGCAGCCCTCAGGCACATTTATTTGCTGTCTTCCAGAAAATTAAAAAATATTTTTATAGAAATTGCCGTTCATTTTTCTGATTATGTTGTCTTGTTAGACAAGAACTAATGTCGCATAGCGGTGCTTGTGTGGTAGTACTAGAGTAACCCACTGTAGTTTAAATGAAAGATTTTTCAAACTCATTAAAGAGAGAAAAATACATGTGGACCATTAAAATATTTGTTTGAAAAATTCATAGGGTGTAGTCTCTCCCTTTTTTAATATCCATATCAGCTGGGATTACATCCTTTAAGACCAATAGAGAAGTAAATTTGGGAAGCAGGTAAATGTGTGACCAGAAGCCATATGGGGTTCTGGGCAGCAATTCACTGAAAATAATTATTTTGCATAAAGCAGGTGGTGATTTCAGTCCTGTATTTGTGTGTGCTTTGCACTGCTTTCACAGCAAGGTGAAGAGTTCTCACATTTTCTTTGTCAAAGGGGACAATATGGTTGAAATATTTATGGTTTGATGTTTACCATTTAAATGATGGGTAAGGAAACAAGAACAGTAACAGATGGGCTACTTTTAATTTAATTTATTATGAGCTATTTTTGGTTAAAAAACACCAAAAAAGAAACACAGTATGCCTTCCTGCTACATAATACTTTGAGATTTGTTGAAATAAAGGTTAAGTAGAGTATAAGGTATTTATACCTATACCTATTTCTAAGGTATACTTTTAATATATTTTACTGTCCTGGTTTTGCTTTGGAAAAATCTTCAGTGAATTATTTTATTTGCAAAGATTCTTTAAATATCCATTTTTTCCTTTTACTAGGCTTTGATTCCTGATAACTTTCACAGCTGAAACCTGCCTTGGACATTTGCGAACTTCACCACAACCCTAAGCTAAAAAAAAACCAAACAACTGTCTTAAGCTCTTTATTCTACCAGGAATAAAGACTTCTAATAACTAACTGGGGATGTCCTTGTAAGCAACAATAAACGTAACACTTGTTTGCCAATACAGTTTTGATGCGAGGGACAGTCTTACACATGAATTACCATGAACTTCAGTCTTGCGCCAAGACCACTGTGTCAGCCAAAGAGAGGACACTCATTTTTCCTCCAGGAAATAAACTGGTGAAAAATATCAACACTGATCATCAGTTCAGCAACAAAAGAAAAAAATACAAACCCTGTTTTAACCAAAGCCAAAAAGATATTCCTAAGAATTATGCAAATATAAATGCTTACTTCATTTAACAAAACCTTAGAAGTCACCAATATAAAATTCTACATATTAAAGGGTTTTTTTAATCACAGCTTCTGGAAAAACATCATCACTGATTTGCTTCAGAAATAACTATATTTTAGCTAAATTGGCTTGCTTATTTAACCAACTTTTGTCTAGTATCAAAGCAAGCAAATAATACAGATTACACATGCAACAAGCTAAGGTTACCAACAGATCTTCTTCCTTCTGATAGCAATACATATAATTCCCAATGCAGAGCACAACTGTCTGGAAGAGAAAGCCCAGTTCTCTATAATTTATTTCAATCATAGAACAGTCTATGGGATTTTTTGTTGGGTTGTTTTTTTTATGCAAGGGATTTTGGTGTTTACAGGGTCTGCTATGTAGGTGAAAGTCCTCCTTGGAATGGAAAATTGTCACAGAAGATGACTTCAGCCACCATGAGGTTCAGAATAGCTCTTCTGTTGCCGCATACACATTCACCTCTGGCTTTTCTGAGGAAACTGCCTACCAGGACATACTGCCTGCCATTTACTGTATTCAGATGCTCACTGCAGGTATTTCATGCTTTGATAATCTTCCTATAAAGCTGAGGGTATTTTTATAGCAGTTGCCCAGACACATCAGACATGAAACCCATCTTGCCTCTTGATCCATCTTTGATAGCAATATAAACCAAATACTTCAGAGGATGATGTAAGAGTAATGTAGAGGGCATACAAGGAATAAATATTCCCTCATCTCAGATCCAGGCATTATAGACTGAGATGCTATTTGTGAGACTTTACATTATATCCCATCTAAGTAGGTCCTAAATAGCTACAGCTTGCCTCTTTTTTAATTTCTTGGCCAGTTTCAAGCAGCTTCAATGGGAGAGCTGAGACCCCACAAGTTTTGTGTAAGCCAGAGACCACTGAGAACAGCAAGAGCTCTGTAAAGAAAGGCTAGAGAAAAGCTGCAAACTAAGATTTAACTTCATATCACAACAAAAATTCTTCATAGGAAAGATTTTTTTTTTTTGCAATGATAGGAAAGTTGTAAATGAAACAAGTATTTTATGAGATTCCAAGGAATTAATTTCTTCAAAGTTTATCTCTTATGGTGATTGTCTTTTATTCAATCATGTGCAGTTGTGACTGATGTTTCCCCAGAAATTACAGTGGCAGTAAGAGTTCCGTATTACTCAGTTAAAAAGTGAACTTAACATGAGACATAAACCCAATGGAAACAAAACTTCATTAGTTCTTCTGCCAGTGTTGTCATCACTAACATAATTCTAAGGTCTTGAAACCTACACAATTGTAATTTGCAAAAAAATATTCTGCTTATTTTTGGCTTCCAACTTTAAGGTTTTGAGAATGTGCCATTGGTTTTGTGTGAGCTCCCAGTGCTCATAAATTGATGCAAATGGACTGAACACAGTGAAAGTATTCCAGTCAGTTCAGATGCAGCTTATTTTTTCCCATCCTTATTTTTGCTGCTATTTTTATTTGGGCATGTTAGCACATGCTGTATACAGAAAAGCTTTATAAATACTGGTAATTCTGCTATAAGAACTCTCATATTTACAAACATAGGACTTTTTGTTCTAGCTGCAGCTTTAATAACCAGTAACTCAAACACGGGGCAAGTAGGGAAACAGAAGCATAGGGATGTCCATTGACCTGGAAAAGGTCATGAACCACACCAGCAACAGATCTCTGGTGAGAACCAAAACTGAGAGAGAGGATCTAATTACTAGTGTCCTTCTTTCCAGCTACCTTCTATTGCCAGTTCTTTGGATGCTAAAACTCAACATGCCCTTCGACAAAAACAACTTCAGTTCATTTATATTACTGTTGAAGATTAAATTACTCCCAGCAGCACAGAAATATTTTTCTCCCCTTAAGTGATGGCTTTCCCATCCTAATACTGGTATCTGATTTACATACCCAGCTACTAACCAAAATTATGTATAGTGAAGAAATTGTTTTAGTACCTGGATTCAACCTCCAGTCATACTTTGTATCAATTAAATATTTCCAGATTCTTAAGCAGAACCAGTCTAAAAAAGTACCCCTGCAATTAATGAGTGCCATGAATTGTCTTCAGTGCACATGAAAATGGGTCAGCAACATTTTAAAGCATGTACATGATCCTGCCCTGTGGAAGAGAAGGATAAAGATAATGTCTCATGATGCCTTCCAGCTCTCTTCTTCTAACTCTACAACATTCACCGCTGAGATAAAGCCTGTGTTGAGCAGTACCTGTTCCTAATCTACTGCAGACTGTTTCACCTTCCTCTTTGAATGCTTTTGTTGAGTTCCTGGATTTTACTTCCTCCTGATTCCTCCAAGTTTTATTTCTGCCTACCCATCCCTTAGCCTCCTTCCAATCTTCTCACCTAATTTTTCTCCTGAGTCTTTTTTCTCTAACTCCAGTTTCATACCTTCTCTTCTATATTTCCAGTTAACTTCAAACTATGCTTGTGGTCCTGCTGTTCCAATTGTTCCATTAAATTATATATGAAAACAGGTGATAAGTACCATTCTAAGATACAATTAGAGCTACCAAGGATTCTCTTGCACAATTAGGTTAAATTAGCGATGACAGACCTGTAACATTGCTATTACATTTTATTTTACTCACTACTCCTTCTGTGTCTTAACATCATGTCTCCCACAACATCTTGATAGAGAAGCTAAGGAAACAAGGGATAGATGAGTGGACAGTGAGGTGGGTTGAGAACTGGCTGTCAGACCGGGCTCAGAGGGTCGTGATCAGTGGAGTAGAATCTGAATGGAGGCCTGTGACTAGTGGTGTTCCCCAGGGCTCGGTGTTGGGTCCAGTCCTGTTTAATATCTTCACTGACGACCTTGATGAGGGAATAGCATCCACCCTCAGCAAGTACCCGATGATACAAAGCTGGGAGTGGTGGCTGACACGCAGGAACACTGCGTTGCCATCCAGCGAGACCTGGACAGGCTGGAGAGCTGGGCAGGAAGAAATCTAATGCAATTCAACAAGTGCAAGTGTAAAGTCTTGCACCTGGGGAGGAATAACCACATGTATCAGTACAGGCTGGGGGATGACCTGCTGGAGAAGAGCTCTGTGGAGAAGGACCTGGGGGTCCTGGTTGATGACAGGTTGGCTATGAGCCAACAGTGTGCCCTGGTGGCCAAGAGAGCCAATGGGATCCTGGGATGTATCAGGAAGAGTGTGTCCAGCAGGTCAAGGGAGGTGATTCTCCCCCTCTACTCTGCGTTGGTCAGGCCCCACCTGGAATACTGTGTCCAGTTCTGGGCTCCCTGGTATAAAAAAGACAGGGACCTTCTGGAGAGAGTCCAGAGAAGGGCGACAAAGATGATTAGGGGTCTGGAACATCTCCCCTATGAGGAAAGGCTGAGTGAGCTGGGTCTGTTCAGCCTGGAGAAAAGAAGACTTAGGGGGGACCTAATTAGTGTTTATAAATACCTAAGGCATGGGTTGCAGGGGGAATTGGCCAGCCCCTTTTCAGTGGTCTGTGGGGACAGGACTAGGGGCAATGGCTGTAAGCTGGAGCACAGGAAGTTCCGCACCAACATGTGGAAAAACTTTTTCACAGTGAGGGTGACAGAGCCCTGGGACAGGCTGCCCAGGGAGGTGGTGGAGTCTCCTTCTCTGGAGATATTCAAGTCTCGTCTGGGCGCCTATCTATGTAATATGAGATAGGGAACCTGCTTTGGCAGGGGGGTTGGACCCGATGTTCTCTTGACGTCCCTTCCAACCCCTAAGATTCTGTGATTCTGTGAAAGACACTCTGACACTGTAAACCAGTGCAAGTGGTTCAGTTCTGTGGTTTTCAGCCTTAGTGAGCCAGATATTTTTTAATGTTATTTCTAGGCAATTCCCAGAAGCCACGACCAGAGCCTGTGTGAGGATGTGTGTCATTCAGAGCCCCGTCCGGCAATCTGCAGAACCTGGTCGTGCCAGCAGCCAGCCTGCTAAATGATCAGTTAGGAGTGAGAATAAAGAGTTGGAGCTGTGCAAATAAGAGGTGTTCATGTAGTTGGGAAGGGAGGCATTAGTCACTGTGTTAACATAATATCCTGACTACAAAAAGGACCGTAGTATAAACAGATCAAGGCTCTGCTTATCACTGATCTCAAATAAGAGGATTACACATTGCATGTAATCAGAGATGGTTTCATATTCACTCTATGTCCCAAGCAATTTTCTCTGGCCTCTCAGAAGAGAGCACTCAAGATGAACTCTTAGAATATAAGTTAAGCAGCAGAGATGGCTGAGTTCTGCTAGATCTGTGGGAAGCTGACTTCTCAGCAGAAAAAAATAATTCTCATCTGACTGCTAAAGATAATTTTCATAGGGCATATATTCTTATCATAGCAATAGAATACGGTTGCATAAACTCTTCCACCTTACTTGCCAAGAGGAGCTACAGCTGCCCAATCCCTGGCAGTGTTCAAGGCCAGGTTGCATGGGGCTTTAGACAACCTGGTCTAGTGGAGGGTGGCCTGGTCAGTAGCAAGGGATTGGAACTAGATGATCCTTAAGGTCTCTTTCAACTCAAACAATTCTAATATACTTTGATGATGAAATGCATACACTTAATTGCTCTCACAGAAGAAAGACAAGCTGTTCCCTTATTGACTATAGGGTTGGATAAAGGAAACTGCCTGGAAGAGGACTTGCAGACTAATCAGCAAGGACCAATTTTTGCATGAGGAATGGAAACTCACCACCTTCTCTAGTGAAGAACAGCTATTGTCAGTTTAGGGCAATTAAAACCAAAGACTTTACCTTTCATACAAGTGTAGTCAGTGTCCTGCAATAAAGGTGGCATATCAGCTCAGAAGGACAACTCTATCAGGAGGTGCTTAGAAATGGATCCTCCTTGTAACATCCTCAAATCATGCGTATATGCCCACACATTCTGCAAAGGGCAGCTCCAACCCTGACAGACCATTACAACTAACAGACCAAATTCCAGGAGTATCAATTTCAATACATACTGCAGAATTTTCTTCAGGACATTGTTCTACCAATGATGTACAGGTGCATTTTTTACAGAATTAGTGCAATTAATTCTTCCCTTTAATCAAATGGTGATGGCACTTTTTGTAATTGCATCAGCTAAAAAAACCCCTCTTTACTCCAAGACCATGGCATAAACCAGCCTGATCGTTACAGTAGCAGCATCCTTTACTTCAGTGCAGCTTGCAGTACTATAAGCTAGCAGCTTAAGACAAAATTTAAACTCTTGTAACAACATTTACAATAAGGAAATAAAATTAGATGCATTAGGAAATACAACTTTGAGGCTTTCATAGTCCTGAGGGCACAGGTTGTTTTCAATACAATAAACCAATGAAGACCCAATAGTCTCAACCCACTGAAATGAAATTTTAATGGAACTTGTCAATATGTGAAAACTGGATTTCCAATGAATTCACACTGCCTTTTGAAGCCAGGAAGAAAAAGCAAAAGCAAAGTGAAAGAAAAGAGGAAAAATAAATGTCTCTGAAGCAGCAACACTGAGACCTGAGAAGCATTTATTTTCTCACTGATAGAGTATGATCAATGGAGAAATGATGCCCTGTGGTAGTTTGACCCTGTCTGGAGGCCAGATGCCCACCAAAGCCACTTGATCACTCCCCTTTTTAGCTGGACAGGGAGAACATATATTGGGAGGCTTATGAGTCAAGATAAGGACAAGTAGCATAATGGGCAAAATAAGGACAATCAGTGTCACAGGCAAAACAGACTTTACATAGAATATGGAAAGAAAACTATCTAATTTATTACACTCCGTGGAGGAGAAGCTGCAGAGGGGGCTGGTACAGCAGGTGATGCAGCAGGGAAGACCAGCCAGAAAGGTGGTGTACACAGCTAACTTGGAGCAGCAGATATTTCCTGCCATGGGAATGGGCAGCAAATAGTCAACTGTGCCCTCTGCACAGAAAAAAACGTGCAGAGAAAAGTAGTAGAATATCTATTTTAGCCACACGCCTTGAATGCTGATGAACCATTCATAGAGAGGAAACAGAGATGGGCTAAGGTGCAGTGTCACGGCAGGAGATGAGGCAGGTCAGGATTAAAAGAGAAGTCTTGGAAAGAGCTGACCTAGCAGTGGTAACTACAGCTGTGAAAGGTGGTCAAACCAGGTCAGTCCTAGTCACCAACTAAAAAGTAAACCCCAGCCCAGGGATGGAGAGGAAAAGTGGATTTATAAGCTATGGCTGGGCAAAACCTTCAGCGTGTTTCCAAATCAAAGATTTTTCTTGTGAAGTGCAGTGTCAATAGCATGAACTTAAATCCAAGATTTAATTTTTTCAAGTGAAGAGGCTGAACATGTTGAGGAAGTAAATGTGACAGGTATAACAGTTTGAAAAGACCCATCACTAGTAGTGAAAAAACAGCAGAAAAAACAGCTTTCATTTTTCTAAAAGGTGTTTCCTTCTTCCATTCTTCTTTCTTTATCATAAGGTAAGTTTTCTCTCTTCCTCTCACCTATATCCAGACTTGCACAGCCATGATACCACCCAACACAATTTCAGGTCTGTAGAACAACAGTGAAATTGTCTCCTAATTGAACCAAAACATTATTTTCAAGGCATCTCAGTATGAATCTATGTGCAGTCCATTACAGTTTGTGTCCTGGTCTCTTTAAATTAGATGAGCCCTTTGGCAACATAACACTTCCTAACCCTCACCATAGTCTTCCCTTTTGCCCAGTGAAAGGAGTGGAATCAAAAAAATCCCAACAGATCCAGAAGATTTTTACTGATAGTAAAATAGCTCAGAAAGGTAGGGGAATCAGGCCAAGAATTTACATGAGATAGCAAGGGGATGGATAAATTAATTGAGGGAAATAAGGAGACATATGAAAGAATTACCTGGTTGTTGACTTTCAGGATGTAGGAGATGGAGACAAACACCTACTTTTACTCATTATCACCACAAGTTAATTTTCATTTCTATGATGCTGGGAAAATATTTTGTGCAAAGAAATTCTTCACATTTGGGGTCAAGTTTGGCATGGTAAGAGACCTCAAGTTCCTTCATCTACTTCCCCAAACTTTCATCTACCTCTGTCACCACTTGCAGTTAAGAGCAAACCAATCACTTTCATATTCTTCAAAGTTTCATCTTTGCTGAACACTATCAGTAGTCCCCAGAGTCCTAATTTATATCCCATTACAGTACTATATGGGAATTAAATTAGCAGATGCCATGCCAATTGCCCAGGAAATTTTAGCAAAGAGGTCTTTGAAATTTAGAAGTGGAACATGTATTCACAGCAAAAATAGAATACTTCACATCTCTTTAAAAACTGTGGCAGGTTCATATTTTAATGTATTCTATTTTAATCTAAAGGTAGCCTAGACCTGTAAGTATATGAAATATTTATATTGCCCTTCTGAGCAAAAACTGAGAAAAATATACATTCTAAAGCAAGCTATACAATTATACCCAGGCTTCCTCCATTCAGAAAATTCCTGTGTCAATTATCCAACAAATACATTCTTCAGGAGGATTTGGGAGAATGATTGGCTTTTTTCTTCTCTTTTAAAGAAAGGCTCTTGGTATACTCTTGATCTTTTCTCATATTGAGGAGTGGAACAACTATTTACTTTGACATTCCATGGAACCAGCATGCAAGGCATACATTTGACTCCATAGAAACAACATTTTAAATGTAAGTCAAATTAATAAAGTTCCAAAACTTACAGGAACCAATTCTTCAGCAGCATCAGGACAGACAGGAAAAGAAAAATGCTTCTGCAAATAGGAAAATGTAGTGCAGACTCCAAGCTTCCTACAGTAACTTTTAAAATGTTTTATTATGTCAGTGAAGACTTCCTCTTCCTTTCTCAAAAGTTAAATTCACTTAAGGAGGAAGCAGCCTAAAACTTTCCTTCAGACACTTCTTTATACATGATCTTTCCTGTATATATATATTTATATACATCTTTCCTGTAGACACCTTCCAGTGAAGGGGACTACAGGAAAGCTGGAGAGGCGCTGTTTTTCAGGGAGGGTAGTGATAGGACAAGGGCTGATAGGTTTAAACTGAAAGAGGGGAGATTTAGATTAGGTATGGGGAAGAAATTCTTCCCTGTGAGGTTGGTGAGGCCCTGGAACAGGCTGCCCAGAGAAGCTGTGGCTGCCCCCTCCCTAGCAGTGTTCAAGGCCAGGTTGGATGGGGCTTTGGACAACCTGGGCTAGTGGATGGTGGTCCTGGTCATGGCAGGAAGCTGGAACTTCATGGTCTTTGAGGGTATTTCCAACCCAAACCAGTCTGTGATTCTGTGATATCAGGAGTAATATTTAGGCGGACAAAAGGCTTACAATAAAGTTAAATCTGGTGAGTTTTTCTTTCTCAGAAAGACAAAATGAATATGAAGGGTTGTATCCCAATATTCAGTGATGTAGTATGAATGAAGACATTGCAGGGAAAAAAAATAAAAACCTTAAGGGAGGAAGAGGAGAAGCATTCCTGAGGTTTTTTTTCAGGGAAACTTCTCAGCTGCAGTATTGATGGATCTCAACAGAGGAACAGAGATAAACCTGTAACTGCAGCTCCAATGGAAACAGATAAGGTCTGTCACGATTAGAAAAAGCCTATACACATACATATAAATAACACATACACAGAACAGGCATTAAAGAAAAAAAATTATAAAATATGATGGGACACACAAGAAAAATTAGATAAAGCCTGGGGATGTAGTTCTCCCTACACCCCGACCCCAACAGAACAACACACCTCCATGCTGCCTTGTCCCCACCTTTCTCACCTGATAGAGAAACTCAGACGCGATACCAGCACAGTGTTCCAGTGGGTCCCAAAGTCCTTGAACTGGATGAGGAAGGGTCACTCTCCATCCCATACCACATGCCCAGCTAAGCAGCTGCAGGCACAGTAAGCAGAGAAGAGGGATGCATGTAGCAGAAACCCCAGGAAAGGCTCCAGAGCCCTACAAGTGGCAATGCTGGGTTTTGGATCGCTGAAGTGCTACCAGCACTCAGACCAGCTAACAGCAAAGATGTTCATGTCTTACTGTCAGTAACTCACTTGTGGCAACTACAGATCTGCATGAGATACAGCATTTCCTTGAAAATGCACACGCTAGCACGTACCATTTAGTTTATTAATTCTCCAAACTATCACAAGTTGAAAGAACTATGTGGAAATACATTTATCACCAAGATCAATAGTGCTGCCTTTTATATATCAGAACTCTTCAGCTCCATGGTTACTACTTCAGCATAAATGAAAGATTAGCAGGATATAAAGGGATCAGGTTCAGCTCAAAGTGTTAAGGCACTAGAAAAAAAAAATCAAACAAGAGGGTCTTTGACTCCAAATTACTTCAGAGGTTAAGATGGAAATGAGTTACCTGCCGTAACATCTTCTGAGCAGTATTAATACTTACCCTACAGCATTATATCATCTACCTTGTTTCTTAAAAGTTTTGACGCCAAACACAAACCCAGCCTGCAAGAGAGTTATCACTATCACTGGTAGCAGTTACCTAGCAGAGGGTTGAGAGTTCTTCTGACTCTCTGGAGTGTCCTTGTCAAGTTACTCATCATCATCTAATATTAAATTGGGATTTGTACTTATCAAAACAAGCAATCTTCTTTGGTAGAGACTGCCTACTCCAGGCTGTCAGCTCTCCACAGCCCCTCCACAAAGTGGTGGCTGCTAGCTCTCCATCTGAAGAGAAGCTTCAAGGCTTGAGAAGAGGAAGGTTACTTCCAGCTGGAAAGCCTGACATTCATTTTCAGCAAAACTCTGCCTTGCATTTGGGGCTTAAGTAGAATAATTCAAGAGTCAGTTCCCACCGATAAATAATTTTCACTCCTAAAAGAACCAACCACATCATATTTTCCCCTCAATCCACTTAAGCTCATTAAAAGTGTAATACCCACTCCAGTCTTCCATAAATGCACACTCTAGAAATAGACAAGGAAAGGACTATGAATTAATTAAGGTAAGTCTTCTTTAAACAGCCTGGCAATACCCCAGTGTGGTCTGGGGGAACCATCCACACCAGGGCCCACCCTTGGTAGCAGCATGGACAAGCCAAATCGGGTCTGCCCCCCTCCCATGTCCACCAACACAGTTTTGCCATCAGTAGCCCAGTGAGTTTTAGCACTTCTAACATGCTTTCTTACTGACCGCGTGTCCCTACAACACACACCCTCAGTTTCACACTATAAATGTACTCTGGTGCTCACCATATTTCACAAGTTTGAATGGGGAAAAAAAAAATGCACACAGAGTCATAATTATGCTCTCCTGGGCACTGTATGGGACCCAAAAGTGACTCTGAGCTGAGTGCTGCAGAACAACTCTCAGCATAGAGCAAGGTGCACACAGAATCACAGAATGTTAGGAGTTGGAAGGGACCTCAAAAGATCATCCAGTCCAATCCCCCTGCCAGAGCAGGATCACACAGACTAAAGTGCACAGGAACGCATTCAAGCAGGTTTTGAATGTCTCCAGAGAATGACACTCCACAGCCTCTCTGGGCAGTCTGTCCCACTGCTCCATCACTCTCACAGGGAAAAAGTTCCTCCTTATATTCACATGGAACTTCCTATGCTCTAGCTTGCACCCATTTTCCCTTGTCCTATCACTGGCGATCACTGAGAAGAGTCTGGCTTCATCCTCCTGATTCTCACCCTTTATGTATTTATAAACATTAATAAGGTCACCCCTCAGTCTCCTCTTCTCCAAGCCAAAGAGGCCCAGATCCTTCAGTCTTTCCTCATAAGGAAGGTGTTCCTTAAAAGTATCAAGAAGTGCAAGTAAGTACCTCTCTTGTTCACCATGAGATCTGAGGAGCCTCCCCACATTTGCAACTTGAAATAATTCTGAGACTTCACGAGATTTTCATTCACTTATAAACCCTTTAGGAGCTTATAGATGTGACAGTAAAAGAAAAGAACTAGGACAGTATTTAAAGTGAAACAGAATCTGCACCATTGCAGCTCATATAGGACAAGAGCAGAACTTAAGTCACAGAGGCATCTGTGTGAATGCCAGCTATTTTTCCTTGCCACATTTCATGCACAATTTCATTAAAACCAGAAAGTAATTTTTGCCCTTAGCAAGAATTCAGGAGGTTTTCTCAAAAACTAAACTTGCTAGGACTCTCATATGCAGTTCTCCATGGCCCAATATGTGACCATAAGAAACTCTGAGTAGTCACCTTCTAGATAATTAGAGCCAAGGATCAGGAGAAAACGAGTATTTCATTTTTGTGGTAGCTGCCTTTGGACCCCTTCGAGGCCACATATTGCTCCAGTTGAGAATGTCTGCTCAAATGTGCAATTCTGTCTGGCAGGCATCCAATCTCAGCTGACCTGAAGTACTGCGGATGCTCTAATATCTGCACAGGCATCGTACGGATGGTGACCTGGAATATATAACTTCACTTTTTTTGTGTATTGTTTTTCCTCTTTGAGACAGTAAGTTATATAAGCAGCAGTTTTGATGATGCAGGCAGCTAAAAAGAACAGACCTCGATTGCTTTCTTTTTAAAATGTGTACTTATAAATTAAGAAGCATTTCAAGATTAGGCATCTGTCCAATTCCTTTTATCATTTAGTGTATTATGGTAATGAGGATGCTGTTTCTTTAATTATCATTTGAAGGAAAAAAATTGCACTCGGTCCCTTGAGCTTCCTTAAACCCATCCACATGCTTGATTCCCCCATAGGCTTTTAATCACACTGCTTCAGTGCAAAACTCCGTGCTGGAAGAAAACTCTTCTCAAAACTGGTTCACTGAGAAAGTCTAAATTGTTTTCTCTCATCCAAGCTACGTCCGCTAGCACTTGGCAGCTTAGGAGGAAGGGCTGTAAGACTCAAACTAATACTAGTTTATGCACTGCATGCAACCTAATGCTGAAACCTATTGTACTGCGTGTGTAACAGATAGTAAATGCCAAGACTTTCTAGAGACAGGAGACACAACTGAAGTGAGCTACAAAATGATACTCTCCTGTGACTATTTACAGGAGAATTCAGCAAATCCTGCTTAAAAAGCACTTATAAGACATACATCAGCAGATGTTCACTTTATTATGCAAAACTACCCATATAGGATGCTCACAGGCATTTTAAATTAGTCAAACAGGTCTCCTCATTTAGTTTCAGTGTGGCTTTCTGCCTGGCCTGACCGTTTCTGCAAACAAGCCTAGGTGGGAGCCTGAGCCCCACCAGGTGTACAAACCCACCCCCACTGGCAGTGGCTCTCCTGCACCCCCGAGCTCACCCCACAGCACCCCCAAACCTGTGCTGCCCAAACACAACAAAGCCTGCCTGCAAAGGCACCACATCAGGGGACCTGTGTCTCCATCCACTTGCCCTGCTAAGACCCCTGTGGGGGGGAGCTTTCCATGATACCACACACACCAGCCCCCCTCCGCCCCAAACCTCTCCCTGAGATGAGGACAGGAGGCTGCACTAGCCCCAAACCTAACCTACCCCACCACACACCTAACTACAGTGCCACCCTTTGGGGATGCAAACAGAGTTGTATAAACTTGTCTTCTCTTCTGAAAGGAGGAAAAGCCTAGTTTCTGACTCATTTCTGGAAAAGCACCGGCTTCAGCATCCAAGGCAGGTTCAGGACCCCCACCTCCATCCCAACATTCAGAAGAGAGGCTGTTAGTATTTCTAGGTTTGCACAGCAGCCACCTCTCAGCTAGCCTGTTGATATTTGCTTCTCTGCAGCCCTGAAACTGTTGACACTTAGTAAGTTTATGCAGCTCAATCTGAACGAGACACAGGTGAAACTGATAACGATGCTGGGGACAAGCAGGACTCCCATGGCTACTACAAAAAGGACAAAGGAAGATTTTTATGGGTTTTGGGTATGTTTTAAAACACTTAGTAATAATAAAATGTAAACTCCAGTTATGGTGTATCCCTTCAGAGTCTAACTGCTCCATACCATGCCCTCATCCTACAGCGAAACTGAAAGAAAGAATGGATTTCTTTACAGCAGAGACAAATTGCACTAACATCTTGAAGCAAAGTATTTACAAACAAATATTCTGACATCTCATTTATATGTTTTTCCATAAAATTGGCTTATACATGATTAATTATGAAAAATAAGCACAGCATGCTTTCATGCACTTTTACTTTGAAATCAAGGTCACACTTTGTTTTGAAATTCAAAAAAACACTGTGAATAATATAATTAACATATCAGAAGATTTTTTGCAAGTAACTTTAAGCAGGCTAAACCAGGAGCATATGAAGTCGTTGCTATTCTGTCATTGCAGGTGGATCATTTCCTAGTTCTTGTTTATATCCTTCATTTTGACTAATCCTTTGTACTGAAAGGATGCTTGGAGTAGCATGCCTCATTCTAAGCCACACAAGGCTGAATGAAAACAATACTCCTGTCCCAAAACATTTAGAAGCTGTTTCCTGCTCTGTGGATACAATTCCAGCTGGGCTGCTGATCCTTAGGTACAATTCAGTAATGGTGTAGTTATACATGGGAAACTAAGTTCGAATCATAGGTTCATTTAGGGTAGAAAAGACCCTTAAGATCATCAAGTCTAATTGTTCATTGTTATGTGCACACTGTTTTAGCCAGGCAAATTTTATTAATGATCTGAGTAACAATCATTTGATTTTTTCCCCCCCCTCTACTCTGCTCTCATGACATCCCATTTACAGTACTGCATTCAGCTCTTGGGTCCCCAACAAAAGAGGGACATGGAGCGGTTGGAGAGAGTCCAGAGGAGGCCATGAAGATGATCAGAGGGCTGGAGCACCTCTCTTGAATGAAGACAGGCAGAGAGTTGGGGTTGTTCAGTCTGGAGAAGGCTCCAGGGAGACCTTATTGCAGCCTTCCAGTGCCTGAAGCAGCCTACAGGAAATCTGGGGAGGGACTGTTGACTAAACTAAAAGAGGAGAGATTTAGATTAGGTATGAGGAAGAAATTCTTCCCTGTGAGGGTGGTGAGGCCCTGACACAGGTTTCGCAATGAAGTTGTGGCTGCTCCATCACTGGAAACATTTAAGCCAAGTTGGATAGGGCTTTGGGCAACCTGGGCTAGTGGAGGGTGTCCCTGCCCATGAGAACTAGATAATCTTTAAGGTCCCTTCCAGCACAAACCAGTGTATGATTCTGTGATTCTAAGACCTTCACAAACCATAGGAAGAGAAAATACATCAACTTTTGACCTCGGATTCTGTCCTTTCCCTCCACCTCAGCTGCTGTACAGACCCAGCCTCCAAGCCAACCACAGCATGAACTCCATGCCATGAAGTTTACCTTGTCTACACAGCAGCCTAGCAGCATCCACAGGCTTGCAAAAGGCCATATGAACTGGAAGCTGCTGACTGTAGAAGTCAGCCTGACAAATAGAGCCTCCTCGTGTCAACATGAATTGTCAAAAACCCCTACGATTCATGTATTGCAGAGCTAGAAATAGAAAGCAATGCTTTCACCATGCTGCTGGTATTTGAACGGCTTCTTTAAAAAGGGCAAACAGTTTGTTGCACTGCAAGCTTGCTAACAACGGCAGCGACTGGGCTCAACTGCAGCAGAAATTAGAATTGCCTTTTTCAAAAGGAAGCTCGACTCCATGGAAGGTGAAGAAGCCAACAGACAAAAACACGCGATAGAAATCAACGCTCAGAAGTACTGCGCTGGTTTAAGAGAAAGTGCTCAGAAGAGAAACCCCTGGACATTGCACGTGCAAAAAGGAAAGTAGAATCTGGAGTATTAGCAAAGACAGAGGCTGAGGTCTGCCAGAAATCCATCAGTTGAGGTAAGGGAAGAGAATGAGGGACTCCTCAAGCATATATCCTCGAAGTTATGAAAAATATTGTCACACTGAATTTTGTTCTAGCAAACAATCTGTTCATGAAAGGAGCACTTTTATAGTAAGATTTTGGGAAATGTCTGCAAGTTCCAGTTGATTCCTTTGTACAAGGAGCAGTGAAGTCAACTCTAGCTGGCTCTCCACACCAACATGTGGAGGAACTTTTTCACAGTGAGGGTGACAGAGCCCTGGGACAGGCTGCCCAGGGAGGTGGTGGAGTCTCCTTCTCTGGAGATATTCAAGACCCATCTGGATGCCTATCTGAGTGATATGTCCTAGGGAGCTGCTTTGGCAGGGGGGTTGAACCCGATGATCTCTCGAGGTCCCTTCCAACCCCTACAATTCTATGATTCTATATTCTATGCTATATTGGCCTCTTACTGGGTACAGGTGAAACATTTAACCAGAAAATTATGATTCACTATGGGCAAAGGGCAATGTATTAATTTCTTCTGCAATTGAAAAACAATGTGTGGTCTTAACCAGCATCTCATTTACTCGCTTGGATATTTTAGAAAGACAATTGCTCAAACTTAAAGTCAATCATCAGCAAAACTGAGCAGGGGGGAACAGTCACACACAAAAATATGAAAAGGACCTGCTACGGGATGTTTTATTAAATGCCAAAAAATAAAATCACTGTGATACAGCCATGAAAGGAAGCTTGTTTTGTTGAAGAATCCTGGCTAAGGAGCAGCAGCAGCAGAGAAACCTGTAAAACAACCCCGCACTACATGACAGATGGAGAAAAAAGGCACTGATAACAATGAATACAAACTAACACTGCAGAAATGCAAGCAAATGATGGAGGAAAAAAACCCAAAACATTAAAAAGCTATGCTGAGGTTTATGACACTAGGAGCTCCTCCCTAAACAGAACAAGTGAATTCCAAGCAATGACTTTGATAATTGATCATTTGATATAAAAGTTTTCAAACAATTCAGAAAAAGACAAATGTATTTGACAACTACTTCTACTCTGTGTTCAGAAAAACATGAGATGATATATTTACCTCTTACAGTGATGACACACCTTCCATGCCACCAGTGACTGGAGAGAGCTGTAACTAGCCCCTCAGTTAAAATATCATGTTCAAGAGTAGAGAGCAGATGTACCCACATGCTTGTATTCAGTAGATGCTTTTAACAAATGCAGGAACTCCAGAAGTTCCTGGTGACTGGAAAGAGTTAACACCAAAGCAGTGTTTAGAAGGGTGAAGGGGGATAACCTAAGCACCTATGGAGCAGTTAGCCTGACAACAGTGGTAAGCAGTAGCAGGGAAAGGTTATCATGGGACACAATCAATAAGGCATTGAAAGACAGTAGCATAATTAACACCAATCAACACAGCTGTATGGAAAATAGGCCTGGTCATGTAAATCTGATCATTTGTATGCAGTTACATCATCTGATAATGGCAGTGTGCTGACAGAACATATTTCTCATCCTAATTTCACGTTACACAGCGATTTAAAGTCGTGCTATACATAAAATCCTGAATTAAAAGATTTGCCATACTACATCAACACTGCTCATAGTAAATGAATTTCAGCAGTGGCTAACCAAACGGATAACGAAATGGAGAATCAGCATCTGCATAACAGAGTCCTTGTCAGTCCAGCAGGAAAATAAAAATAAGGTACAGCATTTGGAAGCTGGAGAGAGCCACAGGCTGCCTCAAAAGGCAAGGCTCATTTAGTGGAATATTTATCTGTGACACAGTAGATTCATTGTTACTGGCACCCTTTAAATCAAGGTCTTGGTCTCTTTCAGGAAGATACACCAAATAAAGAAAAACTAAAGCTCTGCTACTGATATATCTTGCATTTCTCTGACCTGCACTGAACAGTCAGTAAGAGCAGATATTCATGTGGTTCCCTCTGGTCTATAAATTTATAAGCCTAGGAAACAATGACCCAGACATTATTAATCCCTCTGGAATTTAATGCAATAAGTAAATCATGCTTAATCCATCTGATACAGTATAAAGTGTCTTGAGTATTTCTATAGGATTTCAACTGTAATCCAGTGTTAAATTACTGGATGACTGTTAAAATATTACCAAGTTTCTTCCCTGAATTTCTGAATTTAGCCGAAAGCAGAAAAAAATCTATCCTTCTTTGAAGCATCTCTCTAGCTGTTTGAATAAATAGAGCCATGGTATCAAACTTTTAATCCACAACTTCCCACATAGACCGCACAGAAACATGTTTCCTAAAGGACTAGGTCAAAGTATACACTACCAGAACAGTATTTCCATGGTATCAGAAAACCTCCCATCAGGTGAGAAGTCACAGCTGTACAAGACTCTCCAACAGGGCTGTGCTTTACCACTGGAGGGACAGGATCAAACCTGGCTGCAGCAGATGCATACTCAGGAAGGCATACACCTGGTTATGTGGACAGTTGTTCCTTGTTATTCCTCCCCATGGTTGCCCAGCCAACAGGGCATAGCAGGCTGTTACACCCTATTGATGCACAGGGAAAAACAACCGTGGGCCTACTGTAAAACTGGAGATAGTATAAGACCACAATGAGAGACTTTGTGCCATCACAACCTGGCCATCACAGAAAAAACAGCCTCAGACATCTGGTTTTATTTGGTCCACCTGAGGTAAGCCCTAGCTGGGCCAAAGCCAGCAATGCACCTACCCCCTGGCTTGGGGATAGGTAGGAAGAGGCAGTCTGTGGCCTCCCTCACCCTCTCCAGGGTTTAGAAGTCAGCTTTCCTCCACAGCATACATTATCCTATCATTTGAGGATTTGGAACCATTGTCAGCCTGTTACTGGTAAGCGATCAAAGAGCCAATGCTCAAAGATAAGTGGCAAATAGTGTCCCACAACTTGTCAGCATGGCTGACTTATTCCAGGTTAAACATCACTGTTGACCTCTCAGAGGCTTTGGCAAGCACTGTCATTGCTCATGACTGAGCACAACCTCATGCCACTACAACACAACTCTACCAGACTACAAAGTTCTGTCTTCCCAAGCATGAAAGACTATCTTCAAATATTGTCATGTTATCTCAGAGCAACCAGCTCTAGTTTAGATATACACTACATTGGCTTAGATGTTTGTGTTTTCTATAGATACTGTATCTACCAAACAGAAACCAAAAATGTTAGGAAAACTGAGGTTTATTTCTGTTTGGTAATTCCTGCTCCCAGTAAGAGTGTTTCACAGTCTGCTTTGAACTCACATTTATCTCTGTTGTTTATACAACTGTTAGAGGGAATTTTATTTTAATTGGATAGGTTAGTATTAATATAAAGACAACTTGCAAAAAAATTCTTTGGTGGCAAATACATTTAAAAGAATAGATCAGACAACAACAATATGGAAGCTAAACTTACCCAAAATGCTGGAAAAACAAATTTTATTTCCATTGGTGATAGTTTGCCCTAGAAGACAGTCCCAAGGTGGAAACCTTTAAAGAAAGCAAACAAATAGAAGACTCAGAGTAGGTAACAGGGTCATACACCATCAAATCTTTTGTAAACAGTGCTCAAGTTTAAACATCTTGCTCTTCTGATTATGATCCTGTCCAAGTTTCCTGGCATTAGCTCACAGATGAGCTGGTCCATATTAGGAGTGATTGAACTGCAGTAATGCACCTCCTCTTAAAAGGGGAAGAGGATACAAATGCTTTGTGAAACACAAGCTCCACATTTTCTGTTCCTCTTCCTCTGGAGTATCTTTAGAGTAAGACAACGCTCTCAAGACAAATTTAGGTATGCAATCTGAAGAGGAAGCACCTCGTCAGGTTTTAAGGTACTTGCAGTGCTCGTTGTTTTTAAAGGACTCTGTGCTACTTGACACCTTGTCCCTATTGCACATTTTGATGGGATAAGGCTGATGTATCCCTGCCATAAAGGGAGATTTAACTGAATTTCCTTGTGATGAGATCACCAACAAAGTAGGAAGGGAAAGATGATGAGAAAAAAGAATAAGCAAGATCATCCAGAAAACACAAAGAAGGCGCTTCTCACACAAGTCAAGAAAAGATCGCAGTCACAAGAAGCAAACATCACAAATGAGAGGATGAGAGTAACAATATCAAAAAACAACAGGTAAAGGCAGAGAAGGGAAGAAAGCCAGTTCTGAGATTTGATAAGAGGTCATGACATGTGGTTTTACCAGTAGTAAGAGAGGCCAAAGTCGAACTGTTGGAATCAAAGCTGAAACTAGAGGAGGGCTGCCCAGATCATACATAAGGTAACAAAGAAATCTGGAAACAGTTGGGGTGAGGGGAGTTAATATGTCAGTGATGTGTATTTATTTATATTATGATGGGGAAAAAGACAAGAGACATGAGAGTCAAGAGGTATGAGTACAAGGAAGACCAAGGAAAGGGATGTGACTATGGGACAAGTGGGGCAGATGAGGGTGATCAGATGAGACCTGGGAGAATGACAGATGGAAAGGGGGAAGTCATATGTCACTTTTTCATTGGGGTAAAGATCAAGTGGAGAAAAGTTAGATAAAAAGCTTAGAAGATGGAAGCTATAAATGGGATTTTAGGCAAGATATTTAATCACACAGCCTTTTAATACATTTTATTCACGTGCAATTGATGGTCACCACTTAGAAATTTCACGTAAGTGTGGTAAAATCCCAAATCCAAAGTAACTCACAGCAAACCATGCACTAATTACAATGAAATTTAGATTGTAATAAGAAATTCCAGGTACATTCTATTTCTCCTCCCCACCCCCCACTTCCTTTTACCAGCAAGGCAGGTGGCTCTTTTCAAATAACTCAGTTAAATTAAGTTGTATGTTCAGCCTCATTAGCCACCATCTCCATTCCCCTGTGGTTTTAATTAGATAGGTCGCTTTGTGCACAGCTATCTCAATCCTTCCCTCAAAACAATCCCACAACGTTGTGCTTTTTTTATGTTATCATTCTTAAAATGCTCCTGATTACACTTGGAGGTAGCCAAGGCGATCCAGGCAGAGCTGTGATCTCCCATGGAGAAAAGAAAGCAGGAACAACAGTCAGCAAAGCACATAGAATCACAGAATCACAGAATTGTAGGGGTTGGAAGGGACCTCCAGAGATCATTGGGTCCAACCCCCCTGCCAAAGCAGCTCCCTAGCTCATACTGCACACATAGGCGTCCAGACGGGTCTTGGATATCTCCAGGGAAGGAGACTCCACCACCTCCCTGGGCAGCCTGTCCCAGGGCTCTGTCACCCTCACTGGGAAAAAGTTCTTCTGCATGTTGGTGTGGAACTTCCTGTGCTCCAACTTGCAGCCATTGC
Organism: Laterallus jamaicensis coturniculus; assembly: GCA_022605575.1. NCBI lineage: Eukaryota > Metazoa > Chordata > Aves > Gruiformes > Rallidae > Laterallus > Laterallus jamaicensis. The sequence continues at coordinate 10,618,927 of JAKCOX010000012.1, forward strand.
CCCTTGTCCTGTCCCCACAGACCACTGAAATTGGGCTGGCTGATTCCCCCTGCACCCCATACTTAAGATATTTATAAACATTGATTAGGTCCCCCCTCAGTCTTCTTTTCTCCAGGCTGAACAGCCCCAGCTCTCTCAGCCTTTCCTCATAGGGGAGATGCTCCAGGCCCTTCATCATCTTCGTAGCCCTTCTCTGGACTCTCTCCAGGAGATTCCTGTTCTTTTTTCACCAGGGAGCCCAGAACTGGACACAATACTGCAGGTGGGGCCCGACCAGGGCAGAGTAGAGGGGGAGGATCACCTCCTGAGACCTGCTGGCCACACTCCTCCTGATGCACCCCAGGATCCCATTTGCTCTCTTGGCCACCAGGGCACACTGCTGGCTCCTAGCCAACCTATCATCAACCAGGACCCCCAGGTCCTTCTCCACAGAGCTCTTCTCCAGCAGGTCAACCCCCAGCCTGTACTGATACATGTGGTTGTTCCTCTTCCACACTGTTTTATCCATTTTAAGGAAGACAACCCATCAGCATCACAGGCTGAAGTGAAGGGTCAGCGTTTCAGCATAGGTGTCAAGCTGACTTGTCCCAACAGCCTGCTTCCTTCTTCACAAGCCCCCATGTTGGTCCACCACCTCCACACCCAGCACATGAAACCACAGGAACAAAGCCCTGACATATCAAAGCCAGAGGACACAGGAGTCCCTCCAAACTCAGGATGATACCTGGCTGCAGCTCTTTCCCCAAATCACCCACCCTGGCAAGCCCAGCACATCCCCCAGACGTCAGGCAATGGCACTGTCCCAAAACCAGAAGAGTTCAGGACCGATTCCAAGGGCCTGACCTGGCCCTTAGTTCTTTTTTTTTAAAAAAAAAAACATGAACAAAGGTACCAAGATCATGAGATGACCTGTTTTCAGCAGGAAAAGGGGGTAAAAGCTGATGCTTCAGGGCAAAAAAAGGAAGTGGGGAGGATCAGCTCTACCCATGATGAGCAGATCAGGACTTTTTAAGGGCAGAATTTCTACTTCAGTCCCTACTTCCCCTCTACTAGCTGAAAAAGACTGCAAATTGAGAGAGAGTGTTTGACAGAGAAACCTTCAGTGCAGAGAACCTCTGCTCCACAGCTACCCTGCAGCCCCAGAGGAGAGTCCAGGGAGCTCAGCACTGCTCCCAGGCTATTTATTCCCGACTTCCCAGGGTCAGCAGCAGCACAGCAGGGATTACAGCAACTTGGATTTGTTACGTAAGGGACACGTTGCTTGGGGCTTCTCTCAAATCCCAGAGACATTGCTATTATGTAATAGGAGCAATCAAACAGGGCAGCTTTTCCATGATTTTTTTTTTTTTTTAAAGTGCTGAGCAGCTAGAAACGATTGTTCTGGGTCTGTCAGACTCTGTTATGTTTCCCACTCTAATCAGTTTAACCTTAAAACTGCTGTAGCTTACAGGGACAGTGACTCAGCTCTCATTTTGCCCAAGGCATCAAGATCAAGGGAGGTAAAATAAACCAACCTTTGTCCACCTTCCCACCCTGCCCTCCACTGAGGGCAAAGCTTATATCTTCTGAACTGAGCATGAGGGCTTTCGTTTCTTCAGCATCAGCATCCCACTGGCACTGCTAACATTAAAGGATTACTTACATGAATCAAGGCTGCGGACCTGTCCCTCAGCTTTGCTGTGTGGATTGGTTGGTGGCTGTGATCCCCCCCTCTGACACTTGAAAAATGCAAGCTCAGCTGGCAGAATCACCAGAGATCCTTGTAGTCTTAAATTATTACCATAAATAATTCTGATGGCAACGCACTCAACTTTACATTACACAGCTAGGCATACACATCATGTTATTTAAGAGAACATGCATATTAACAAAATCCACTGTTTGACCTGGTTGTAAGCCACTTAAGCCAGGCATTTCAGTCCTGGTCCAGCAGTATCAAGGATGGGTAAATACAGATGTTGCAGGAATTCTAGTTGGTAATTTGATCACTTCGTCATATCAACCAAGTCTGGTCTTGCTTTAGAAAATTACTCATTTCTTTCCAGCTTACAAACAATGTTTAAAGAAAGTTTTCTACTCTTTTCATGGAATCATAGCATCTAAAAGAGCTTTTTCAAATGCTCTTTTAGTTTAATATCTGAAAAGAAAGAAAAAGCACTTTTCCTGTTTCTCTGACCTCCTGTTCTAGCCTTTCAGCCTTCTAGCACATTGAGGAAACAGCCCATTTTGAGTGCTGAATAGTTGTCTTAACATTTGACCCCAAACCCCTCAGCATTAAGTCCTGAGTAACATGTCCAGATTGTGCCCATGATACAGTGACCCTGTCCTAAGCACTTGCTCCTGATCTCTGTAACATTTCCAGTCTTGTGCATGCAGCCATTCGATTTCACCACAGCTCCTACAGATCGTTTCCAGAGACTGTTATATTACTGTCCCTATTTCAAAGCCTCACAACTATATTGCATCAACAGCTAAACAAATTTTCATTGTAACAGCAGGAGAACCACCTCAGATACTGATGGTCTGGTAGACAGAAGGAATGCATTCAATCCAAGAGCACCACTCTTATCAAAAACATTCAAGTGCAATTTATTTCTCAATGTCTTTTCTGTGCCCAGCATCCTGCCAGCTTTCCCTGTGCTTAGAACATCATGCTTCCTCCCAGCATCCTGGCATGAAAAAATTATATTGAGCTTGGAAATGCCTAATATAAAGCTTTATTTTTACCCCATCACAATCTAATTCTTGGTCAGTAACACTAACATACCCCATAGCACAGAAATGTATTACTTGAAGTCATCTAGTCCTCCTGAATTTTTCTGGCAGTATAAACTTGAGAATTATTATGAGGACTGTCATGGACTGAAAAAAAATCTCAGGTGGCTTAAAGGGTTGCTGTCCCACACAAAACTTGGCAGAGATAACACATGCCAGAGGGCAAAGGCCTTACTGGAGCATCTCCGTTCAAGCTCTCCTTGCCTGCCAGACTGGCTCTTTGGCAGCCCTTGTGTTGTGCCATCATTTAGAGCACCCAGTGAGGGTAATAAACACAGAAGTCAACTCAATTAGGGTAAGGTATCAAATACTTAAAATTCAAAAAGTAAAACTTAAGAGGGAAACTAATTAGCCCAGCATGTGGTTTAGATGCTTGTTTATTTTTTAACTCTGATTTCAAAGGGAAGTCATTCTCCTGTAAGTGTTCAGTGATTATGCCCACGAAGTGAAACTCACAGCTGTGCTAAGAACAAGTTATGCCTTCTTCCAGTTCTGCATCCCATGCGATAGCTGTTTTAAAGAAGTTTATCTCTGGGCAGAATAGCCCTCAGGCTTGTTATAAGGAGCAGCGACCTGTGTTACGCCAACACCTAAATTAAGGGTCAAGATTGCAGGCTGGGAGAAGAACCCAAGGAATTTTTCAGCTGATGCTTCTGCTAGTTTTGAGGATTGCATAAAATCACTGATCTGCATATGATGTCACTAACAGCAAAAGCCTGGGAACTGCTGCTACACCAGATGCTTCTGAGGATTAAGCTATTTGCAGAGATATTTGATGTGGATGCCTCTGCTGTAACAAAGATGGACTTCTCTAACCACAATCCCTAAACACCTGTACTAGGGGGCCAGCATACTCCTTCTGGTTTTGGGAGAGGAAGCTAAGGCACCATCTTAAACCAGCTTTACTACAATTTACTACAGGGTCATAACTTGGATGTCCTTATCTCCCAGCCAGTGCACCGATAACACTGATTCCTGCACAGCGCCATGGACTGAGCTACACTATGCCACAAAAGCAACAAGACTAAGATTCACGATCCCAGGGAACCCTGAACCTGTTTGCCTGACTGCCAGCTGTGCAGACACTTAGTTGAAAAAGAAAACAGAATGCTCTAAAGAAATTACTATGGTGGCTGCTTAAATAAAGTCTCCCAGGCAGCCGTTTCTTGTACTGAAGAGCTGTTTTTCAGATGTTATGAATGTTTTACAGATACTCCTTTTGGCTGCAAAATACTAACCTACTTCCTGTAACAGAGAAATATGGGACAGAGCTTTAACTGGTATCCATCACTTGGTTGTGAAGTTACAGCAATGTATATCAGCTAATCATTTCCCCTCGTGCTTCTCACCCTACAAACCCTCACTAGGTAGGTTTTCCTCATTAAATCTGTGGCCAGGGACAATCAGCTGGTTACAGCATTTGCTGGAGGTCTTTCCGGTGCCCTTGGGTGAAGGTTTGGACCCTATCCTTTTCCCAGTTCCCCACTGGAGGATCCAGAACAGCGAGGCGATACCACGTAATGGCAATGGACAGAATAAACAAGTCAGGGTTGTGAAGAGCAAGGCATCAAACAAAGACACAGCAACAGAAAGTGACAGTATTCCCAGGAGCACCAGGATACTATGTATATTAGGACAGTCTTAAAGAAAGACTGTTTCAACAGGTTCGAGTTTGCAATAGCAAGCTCTGATATCAAACCACCACATGCTTCAGGTCTGCTGCTCTTTGCTGCTTTCAGCTACTGAGGATTTCTTTAACAAAACTGACTGCCGAGCCTTCAGTCGCATTTAAACAAGGCCAGTATAATTAGAAATAACTTATGGTAAAATGCAATACTTGTGTAGGGAAAGCATTTGCTAAATCAGCTGCGCCTCAGTATTTTTAGCAAACCTCAGCATCCAGCCGGGGGTGGAGGGGAGGAGATCCTCTTGCGCTGCTTTTTGCTGGCATTTCAGCAAAATATCATTACTGAGATGTTCATTATAATGCCTAGAACTTCTCTCCTCCAAAGTGCTCAGGTATTAACCTGACCACTGCATATGAGCCGAGTGTATCACACTTCACTTCATCAACCATTGTGCGACTCTTCAGAGAGAGCACATGTCACTGGAGCCTGCAATTCTCTGCCCAACGTTGATTACTGGCACTTCTTCCATGAACTTAGGAATCAGAGGATGCACACTGGAATCTGAAAGTCTTGTTTTTCAAAAAAAAAAAGCTTTTCCTATTATGAGGCAGAACTATTTTTGCAGAGCCTCTGATATGCTGCTGTGCTTTACAGATGTGGAGAACTGCACTTCTGCAGTAGATGCACTGCTAGCCCTTCTGTCCCTGCTGGCTTCCTAAACTTCTAGCACTGCTTACTATACCATAAATGTATTTTGCAGAGAAATACACACTCCAAAAATTTAGGCCAGGAGTTTTAAGCTACTTTCTTGTTTATTAGAATCACTGACACAACAGACAACATCCCAGAAAACTTTACCATCAGAGCTGCTTTGCTGTAAAGAAATGAAAAACCACCTGATGCAAACCTACACCTGGCATTTATTAGATTTGTAGCCAAATACCTACCTCTGTCCTTAAAGAAACAAACATAAGGAAAGACACGGTACTGTATCAAAAGCCACTTCAAATAAATCACATGGACTCCAGGTCTTCTCAACCCCTCCGCTCACCTCAGACAGGGATTTCCAAGCTCTTAGTGCATTGTTCAAAGGATCACTTACAGAAGCCACCTTTTGTACAGTAGGATAGGTCTTTACTCCTCCAGAAATTAAGGTGTTGATAAATAAAGCCAAATGAGAAGTTAAGTCTCATTTGCATATACATCTAGCTCACTGCTACCAGTCTTCTGCAGCACAGGCTGTGCTGCTCTCTACAACAGATTGCAGAGATAGGAGGCAAGTAGCTGGGTATATTTAATTGCATTGGAAAAGGGCAGACTGGTAAAGAGTTTATGTAGCAGGGGATCTAGAAACGCCCCCATCCCTGCCTGAAACCGGGGATGAGAAACAATAAAACCCACAAACACTACACTGAACATAAAGAGCATAAACCAATTCCTGTATGAAATCACACAAACCAAAACAAGGCTGTTACGCATCACGTTATATCCAGCTCAATTGCTGCCAAGTGCCTCCTTAAGGCAGCCATCCGTTGCAAAGTTAACCTGTAAGCAAGCACTCGACATTCAATTATTTTGCTACCCATGCCTTAATATCAGGAAATATTTCTAATGCTTGATCCACTGAGAAAATTTGTTAATTTGTTAACCCTTGACATTTTAATGCAGTGATAAACGCCAAGGCTCCCACTGGCTTGCTCTGTTCATCTTTAGAGTGATCGCTGGCTCCCTAGCAGCAGTGCCCGTAGGGGGCTCAGGCTGGTGGGAAAGCAGAGGCACCGCGCACAAACCCCCTCCACACTTTCACTTTGGGAAACAGGGATAGGGCAAAAGAAACAGAGGCAGAGGTAGCAAGGGAGATGAGGTGAGGAGGAGGAAAATATTTCCCATTCTGTTTAGGTGAGTCTGGATACAATTGACCTAGATGAACAGCTCTTCAAGCAGAGGTTTCTTTATCTGAGTAAGGAGACCTGGACGCACTGCCCCACCTTCCACAGATTTATTATCTTTCCACTCCTACCATCACACCACCTTACAACTTACAGCACTTTCATCACGCTTAAGAAAAATGATGAAAAGCCATTTAACTCCACGGACGGGTCAGAGAGTAACAGCAGTTCAGCACCGTGAGCCGGCGGGATGCTGTGACTTGGCACTTGCCCCGAACCCTCCACTCGCCGGGGTCGAGCGCTCGGCCCTGGCCGGCGGTCCCCAGCAGGCTTCAGTACCCCGCTCCCCAGGGCACCAGCCATTAACACCCTGCTGGGATAAACCAGGCAATTTTGGTCTTTCCCTATATGCCGCACTGAGGCCGATACCCACCTGAGCATTTAATAGCGTCCTCAAAACTTTTATGCGGATAGATTTGAGAACATATAATAAGCTGGGCGCTCTCCAGTATCCCATCACCCAGGCATCTGCCTCCACCGCAGGGAGCGGAGAGGAGCAGCCGACAGACCCGCCGCGTTACCGGCACCCGCGTTTCCCCCCGCGCTGGAGCCGCTCCCCATCTCAGAGCGATCCTCGCCCGCGTCCCAGCCCCAGCCCCGCGAGCGACCGCGGCGCAACCGGGACACCGCGGGCTGAGCGGACCGCCCAGGCCGGCGGAACGCAGAGCCGCCCGCCTGCACACCCGCTCCGGAGGTGCTGCGCTGCGGCCGCCAAGTCGTGGCGGTGACGAGGATGCGGGGCAAGGAGGGGACACCCCCACCCGCTCCCGCCGCCCCAGGAGGGGAGTGGGGCTGAGCCCGCGCCGGGGTAGGGGATGCGCGGGCGGCGGGGATGCCCGGCACTCACCTGCCTCGGTAGTGCCGGTGGTGATGGTGTTAGTGGTGTTGACGGTGGTGGTGGTGCCGCCGCCTCCTCCCGGCGGCGGGACGGAGCGGCGGCGGGGCGCGGGCCGTGTTTATATAGCGGCGGGGCGCAGCCGCCCAGCAGCGCCCGCCGCCGCCCGCGCCCGCCGCACCGAGCCGCAGCGCCCCCTGCGGGACCGCGCCGCGCCCTGCGCCGCCGCCCGCCCCCGCGGGACCGCGGCTCTCCCACAGCCCCGCGTCCCCCCCACAGCCCCGCGTCCCCCCCACAGCCCCGCGTCCCCCCCACAGCCCCGCGTCCCGCGGGGGCAGGAACCGGCGCCGCGGTAGGGAGAGCACAGAAAGTTCTCGCGGCTCCATCTGTGGGACGCTTCCATCTCGGCCCGTTTTTCCCGGGAAGTGCCACGATCGGGAAGCAGCCGGGCGGTTCACAGAGGGTTATCGAACGGGGCTTTTCCCTGGGAATACCGGCACCTCACACCGCGCCAGGCACCGTGGCGAGGCTTTCCCTCCCTTGGCTGGCCGCTCTCCAGTTCTCCCTCGCTCCGGGTTCATTTCTCTTCCACTTTAAGAGGAGCGAGGAAATCAGTAAGCAAATAAACAAGCAGGCAGAGAATCTGCTCTCCAGCACAACCTGGGAATCAAGCCGCTATCTCCATCGCTTCTGCGGCACTTAAGCTCTTGCCCGGGGGTTTTACTCCTGCTGGGGGAGCGAGCTTTGGGATAAAGGCAGAGGCTCTTTATTGCATGCTCGAAGCCTTATCTACCCGTACAGCCTGTGCTACAGCCATCTCTGTCACTATCGTTATATTCCCGATGAGCCAGTGCTCATTGTTTCAATCAGCTGTTAAAATCAGCAGCGGGCATGGGATCAGATGGGAGTTTTATGATCTGTGTCTAATGCTGGGCAACTCAATTCATTTTTACAAAGTCCTCTGGGTAACCACATGAAGGTCTGTTCAGGAGGGGGAAGTTCATGAGGCCGGACAGATGCCACATGGCATCCTCTTGCCTGGTAGCCCCTGTAACCAGGAGAAGAACCAGGAGCTCAGGACCTACATGCAGAGCAACAAGAAAGCAAGTACCTAGGAGTCTGGGGGGACCTGTGCACAAATCTCCATGGTCTGAATCCCAGCTCCAGCCTGGCCCTTTGGCAGCTGGGATCCAGTATAGCATCCAGGAAAAGCTTTCCTTACCCAGTGCACATCTGAGGAGGCTGATGTTACAACTTCATACAGCAGGACAGTCACTGTCACAGGATATATCCTTATTTCCCAGGCACGCAGCAACTTCCTTATTTCTGCCTGTGCTCAAACACACTGTGCTTGCATCTGTCTGCGGTTTGAAGTGCCAAGTACTATCCCTGTGGCACCATAAGTGAGTATCTTATCCTTAAAGGACCTTCCTCTAAGGTTTGTCTTCCCTGCTGAAAAAAGCCATGTTCCTCAGCCCCACCATGCTGGGCTAAATGCTACGCTTGAGTTACAGAGGCAATGATGATACAGCATCTTAGTTGGTAAAGTCATTGAGAGCATCCACCTGGTTGGCACAAAGGAAGACCCTGATGAGACAGGCACTGGCAGGTTTAGTTGTGGTGGTTGACAGCACCAAGCCCTCCCCCCGCTATCCCACCAGCTCTGCCAGAGCTTTCCAGCCCGCAGCAGAGCAGGCAGGACAGAAGACATGTCCACATCTTGACTCAGGATATTATTTATGTTCAAACTCTCAGCTTACCTACAGTTAAAATAAGGGGAGGAGGCCCTAAAGAAACAAATTAAACCATCCAGCACCTCACACACTAATTTTCAGAAAGTAGCAGTGCTATGTGTCACGTGCATCACCATGAAAGCACTGATGACAGGGACTTACAGAGGAGGTAGGCATTCAGTGCCCTCCTTTCACATTAGTACTTGAAAGGACCCACTGGCTATATTAAAAAACAGGGATGGTAACTGAGAAAGCCCAAATTCATGTAAAACACTAATCAGACTGCCAAGACCTATTATATGAAAAAAAAGGTATATGCATGCATGGAGTTTCTTCTCTCAATAGAACATTTTTGCAAACAATTGTCACTCCCAGCACTTCTGATTGTGGAGCTATTGCACTCTAAAAGATTATTCATGCTATTATTGTACCTGATGAAAAGCTACTTAGTGGTAGAATGTGGGCTCCGCTTTATTTTTAGATCTGTGAAGAATATCTGCTGCAGATAATTCACATAAACTTGTTTTTCTTCTACATTTGGAAGACAGATTTGTAGCCCATAGAAACGTCCAACGAAAGGCTTCTTGTGTGGGTCCAGTGACCAGAGGGGAAAGCAAAGCAATGTTGCATTCACTGTAAAGGAAGAAAATAATGAGAGACTGAAGGAATATGCAGCTTTTACACATGTAGGCAGAACAGGTTCAAGCACAGTTTTGAGCTGAAGCCACTTTGTTGATCTGTTTAGGAAGAAGCTGCTGCAGCTGCAGAGAGGTGGCAGAGTAGCCTCACACACAGAACTTGAAAGAGAAGGCAGTGAGGAACCGGTGGCACAGAGCACGCAGGGCTGGACACGGCCCTGGTGGGACTGGGGAATGGAGCAACCTTATGCCATGGTCACAGCTGACCCAGCGAGACCCCCCCTGAGTCTTCCCATCCTGTCATAATTAGTAGGTCAAGAGAGGTCCTTCTCCCTCTCTATTATGCCTTGGTGAGACTGCACCTGTAACATTGTGTCCAGTTCTGGGCCCCTCAGTTCAAGAAGGACAGGGAACTACTTGAAAGAGTCCAGTACAGGGCCTCCAAGATGATGAAGGGAGTGGAACACCTTCCTTAGGAGGAAAGACTGAGGGAGCTGGGCCTCTTTAGCCTGGAGGAGACTGAGGGGTGACCTCATTAATGTTTATAAATATGTAAAGGGTGAGAGTCGGGAGGATGGAGCCAGGCTCTTCTCAGTGATGGACAGCGATAGGACAATGGGCAATGGGTACAAGCTGGAGCGCAGGAAGTTCCATGTGAATATAAGGAGGAACTTTTTCCCTGTGAGGGTGACAGAACACTGGGACAGGCTGCCCAGAGAAGTTGTGGAGTTTCCCTCTCTGGAGACATTCAAAACCTGCCTGGATGTGTCCCTGTGTGATTTAGTCTGGGTCATCCTGCTCTGGCAGGGGGCTTGGACTAGATGATCCTTCAAGGTCCCTTCCAACTCCTAATGTTCTGTAATTCTGTGATAAGGGCATGGCTGGTTGGCACAGTGAGGACACCTTTTGCTGTGCATCCAGGCTTCACCCCTTGTGTTAAAATAAATACCAGGACATCTCAGCAACTGTGTTTGCATAGATGGGTGCGGTGGGACCAGGGGCAACCTAGATTGTTGATTGTACACACTGCTTAATTGCTAGCATGCTCCAGGGCACAGCCTTGCCCAGTGCCACATGTCTGGGCACAGCCTGGGGGGTGGCATGCAAGGGGGACTGTTCTCAGCAAGCAGGAGAGATAAGACCACCATTCTTGTCAACTGCAGCAAGCTGCATTGACTATTATGTTACTTCTGACTGCTTAATAAAAAAAAAAAAGGTAAATATCTATCTAGACATTAATACAGATGTCTCAGGGCCAGAGGGGAACCAGGCAGGAGGCCAGGACCAGTCACTATGCGGTGTGGATGTGGCCAGTTTCGATCACTCTTCCTCAGGATTGAACAGCAGTTCCTGGCTCTGCTCATTGAGAGGTAAATACAGAGTTGGTGACACCAGAAGGCTGCATAAGGCTCAAGTCTCTGCAGAAGCAAGCAGGAGGCACAATCGGTGTTCAGTTTGGCAGATTACCTGGGAGCAATGAAAGTCAGGAGGAAAGAAAATACACACACACATACACACACAGTTAGATCAAACTGCAGCATCATATTAAAGCTATTTGCTCCAGAGGGTTTCTAAAAGGTTTTTGTACCAGGTTGGATGCAGCTCAGTCCTGCACGCAGGAGGGTCCACAGAGCAGCTCCTGGGCTGCATTGTTGCGAGGGCAGATGGAAAAGCTGAGGGCTGTCTGGCTGCCCCTGGTGAATCTGTGGTAGGTGATTGCAGGCAGGGAGAGGGGCTGCTGCCAGGCCACTACCTGGGGGCACAGATACCCCACAGCTGACAGCCTGCCTGCAGCCCCTTGCCCAGCTCTGTCTGGGTAAGATGTTTAAGCTACTGTCCCCAAAGGAGGGAAATTTTCCTCAGTTTCCCAGGTCTGGCCCACACACGTTTTACTAACAAAATGATTGCAGTTGAAAGTATGATTTTTTTAATATTTTAATTTTTAATTTAGATAATTACTGAAGCCCTATCAGCTATTTTTGTTTAAGCACTGTCAGTTACACCAGCTAAAACTCAAGTGCTGACACACTTGTCCCGGAATGAAGCTGTCTGATACTGACTTGGGTATCTTCTGGTCTTGGAAAATTGTAACAGCATAAGCTCTTTTCTGTTGCATCCACACGAGGGGTGACTGTGTCATTTAAACTGTTCTCAGTGTAATAAAGTGAGACAGCTCCTGCGTCTCAATAAACACCGAGAAGCTGGCTTTGACTGTGACTGCTGCTCTCCTCATCAGGGCAGAGACTGGCTTGCCACAACCCCCCAGATAAACCTGTGCTGTAAAGATGTAGCAGAGCTCTATATAAATGACAGCTAAACCAGCTGATTCCCTCATTTGTGAACGTTGGCTGGATAATTTAATGAGAAATAAAAGGCTGTAGCTAAAGCATATCTATCATGTAAAGCAAACAGTCTTGCCAGAAAAATATCAACTTTATCTATCAAGTTGATTGTTCCTGCATTCAAATTATGAGGACTACCTTGTACGCTCAAATTACTGGTGACTGAGAACCCTGCAGAAAGGTTTTGCAGTCGGCACTCTCACTAGCAGCAGTAACCTGCCCTTTTTTGCGTAGAGTACAACCAAGTGGTGAGGATGACTTCAAATACCCTTTTCAAATGGCTTGGATTATTTTAAGCCACAAATTCAAAGTCTTCTGGGATCACAACAGTTGCCTCTCTGAGCTGTGTTATTGCTTGATAACAGCAATAGAACACTGCAGACAGATGATAAAGCAGTTTGGTGTGAGCTCTTGTGAATGACACCATGGATGAAATCTGTTCCCGTGAGACCTGGGGAATCCCAACCATGAAGAAGAGTAATTGTGGTCAGATAAAAATGGCAGCCTGCTCAACGCAGTGACTTCCTATCTGAATAAACATAATTGAGCACATTCTCTTGGATGAAGGGGACTTTTGGCGTGAACCATTTCTGTTCATCGCGAGTGAGGACTGCACAACTGAAGTAATAGATACAGTTCTTTCATTTTTTTCCTAATTTGTACTGAGGAAGCATTACAGCTGGGGTAAAGGCAGCTGTTGTGATGGCCTGAGCAGTGCAACTCTCTGCCTTTTATGAAATCTCACAGATTTATGCACTTGCAGACATATGCGCATGCATAAACACACATGCAATGGCATGTATGTAACCAGCAATCTGCAGGCCTGCGCCTACAGTGCCTTTTGAGCCAGGGAAAATGAAAGTACCTTAGATCTGGACAATTCCCCTTCAAACAGCAGTGGCTAAGACAACAGGATAGACGCATCCCAGGATAACCAACCCTCTCTAGCTCCTCTGCCAGGAGGTGTGATTTAGAGACCTTAGAGACCGGCAGGGCTCAGAACAGGAAACCAAGAAGCTCTGGTGTTAAATGTCAAGTGCACTTCGGTGGTGACTTGTGCAGATTGGGCTGCCATCAGGCAATGGCAGTGACACACTGTCCTGGAGTTTCACCATGGATGGGGAGGTCTGATTCTCCAGTACTTTCCCCACACCTCCATCCCCAGCCAGCCAGACTGCTCCCTTGCTTTCCAGAGACGCTCTGCTTGTCAAACCTGTGCCTGAGCCTATTCATTTCACTAACCCGGCTCAAACCACTCCAGCCATCACTGCATGCTAGGACCATGGTTCTGCTCTCCTCAAAATACTTCCAGCACTTGTTGGAGCTGCTCTGACCCTGTCAGCATTGCAAAAAACTAACACAACAACAGAAGCCAAGCAATTTCCCTTCTCCTGAGGTAACATAGTGAGCTGCAGTGTACCACTGGGGATGGAGAGCAAGAGGAGAGACCCTCGTAGCCAACAGCTGTGTGGTCTGAAGGCTGCCTCAGCATCACAGCCAGTCCCTTTAATGAGAGTTCATTTTCTGCCAGGCCATTCTGTTGGTATGAGGGATGAGGAGAGCAGGAACAGGAAAGAAGGAAATGCAATGAAGAGAAGGACTTCAACTTTTGGCAGAGCTGTTTAGATTCGCCCAACAGTGTTACTCTGCTCTACTCCTACAAGGCAGTTGGTCATCCAGAAAACCTTCCCTGTCCAAGGCCCAGGCTGGCTCCCCTTCCTCCCTGCACACATAGCTGAAGGGATCGGTGTAATCTAGTCTAGGTGATCCTGCTCTGGCAGGGGGTTGGACTAGATGATCTTTCGCGATGCCTTCCAGCTCCTAACGTTCTGTGATTCTGTGGTGGGAAGGACAGCCAGTGGGAGCCCCTGGTCCACCTAACACCCATCATGAAACCACAGCCTGAGCGGTAAAACTCGCAGCCCACACTGCAGGCTGGCTTAGGAAATGGAGAGGAACTTTTAAGATTTTAAAATAATGGTTTTAGACAAACAATCCCTGTGCTATGTAACAAGCAGTTGCCGTTCCATAAATGAGGGAGCTGGAGCAGCAGAAGGAGCTGCAGACTGTGGAGCACAACAGCAATTGCTTAAGGTGACACTGCACACCATCCCATCCAGGTTGCCTCTCCAGTCACCCAGGGGAACACATGGCAGGAACAAAGGACCTGTGTGGTGGAGTTGTCCTGTACGGGCAATGGAGGGAGGAGGGAACTAAACGTAAAAGCACATTAAAGTTACATTAGGGATATACATGCACCCAGCTCTCCTCCATCAGCCCAGCAGGACCTCTTGATACATCACTTTGGAGATCCACCACTGCTTATTCAAGCTCCTGCTCCACCAACCATCTTCACTACTGTGTTCTCCATCCTTCACCTTGATTGACTCTAGATTCATCTGAGGAGGAGAGAATGGAGGGGGAAACTGTGACTATTAAAAAGCAGCAGCAAGAATGCTCTCAGGAGTTTTACGTCAAGTGTTCAGCCCCGCTGGTAAAGTGACAGATAGAGACTGAGTTCACTGGATAGTGAAGCGTTTTTTCCCTTCAGAATTAGTGAAACAGAGGAGGATGTGTCAGAGACTTAGGAAATACAGCTGACATATATAAGAACAGTGTAAAAGGATGTAGAGGATGAAGAGGCAGGAGCAGGATCATCTGGACCATCACCTGGAGCTGACACGGGCTTTCCAGAGCAGTCCACTGTCTTGGCTGCTTTGTCCATGAGAATGAACACCCAGTACACATCCTTTACTGCAAGTCTTTTCAATGCCTCTTTTCAGCATCATCTTCCTCAGATGAATCAAGGTCAGTCAATCTAATCAAGTATGAAGGACAGAAAAATCAGATAATGCTTGGGCACTCAGTCTCTCAGACAAAGCAACCAAGATGATTTCAAACAGTGATCTATCTGCTCATTCATTCTATGGGGGAAACTTGCATGGATTTCCAAGAACATATTCTCGGTGGGAAGAGGAAGTATGGCTCTGTATGTTTTCTTCACACTGGCCAAAGTAAGGTCTGAAGACACTTCACAGCTCTCCCAGCAACATGATTTCAGTTTCTGAGGCCCTAGATGCTGCTGCAGGATGAACAGGAAAGCCAAATGCACCCACAGCTGGCGTTTCATACTTGAAGGTGTCTGTACTGTTGGGGATCCAAGCTGGTTCTGGGGACTTAGGCAGGTTGGCTATGAGACTGCACTGCAGTGAGGTGTGTGTGCAGAGGTGTGGGGACCTTGCCAGACTTGTTGAACATTCCCATTGTACAGGTTGTCAGCAGTGCAACGGTCAGAGGAAGTTGCCATAAAATCACACCCAAAGACAGTCTTCGCAGCTGCCTGCTTGGCTGCTCTTGACCAGGGCTCTGCAGGTCAGCAGTAAACTACATCAAACTCCTTCTAGCTGTCACTGCTTGGACCTGTGGTAGATGAGACATGTAGCATACATGAAGAAGTCGGAGTAATTCCTGAACAGAATGTTGGTTTCTGTGAGGATTGCTTCTTTGGAAACCTAGGACACACTATGAATGGTGACCAGGGAATACAGAGCACTCCTGGCTCAGTCAAGCCAGCACTGCTGGAGCAATCATAGGTCTACAGGCATGCAAATGCCTTTCTCTGTGTCTCCACTTGGGAGAGCTGGGAACTGCAAAAATCAAGAATAAATTGAAAACAGGACCATCTCAGCTTTGTCATGGTATCAGCTAGATTTCCTTGGAGTACACTTAGATAGCAGCACTACAGAAAACAGCAGCTGGTTTACAGTAGAGCTGCTGTTACCTGTGGCACTCGACTGCTGGTAGAGCTGCAGCAGGTAATTTTCAGGGAGATTCATTGCACATGAGTATGTGAGGGGGGAAATCATAGCACGAATGAGGATCAGGAGGAGAACAGCTACACAGTCACAGCCAGGAAAGCAAAGGGAACTGACACTCCTGTGGATGCAGAATAATGAGGCAGTGGGGATATGACTGACAGAGAGGCTTAGCAGCAGCCCCGGATGGCAGGGACTCTCTTCCAGAAAACAATATTGCAAATGAAGTAGAAAAAGGAAAAACTGTAACAGGGACTCTGACAGGCTCCAAGGCAGGAGGAAGCTTCAGCAGGTGCTTTGACACACCGGTGAGCAGCAGTGGCACCGCGGCTGCAGCTTCCATCCAGGGGCAGCTCAGTCCAGCAGCCACGGAGAGAAGGAGCAGTGAGAACAGGACTCAGCCCCAGTAGAGATTTCCTCATACTGCAGACAACCAAAAGCCTCATAAGAAGGACCATTATTTTCAAAGTGTTTTTATTACTCTGCTGCCTTGTGTGCCATCCTCTTGTCTTACCTGTCAAGCTTCTCTGGCTTTCTGGTACCATCCAGCACAGCTGTGTTTTACTGTCAAACTTCTGACTCTCCCACTTCCCTGTACCAATGAGACCAGAGCCTGTGGCCAACCACCTGGCAGGTTTTGGGAACTTATTTCAAGCCCTTTCCCCCTTTGTTTTCCACCAGGGCAAGATTTCACTGGGCAGCCCTGAGCCTGAGTTCAGAGACAACATGGAGTTCGAAATGTCTTTGTTGGTGATGCTGAGGGTACCTCTTTGCCAAGAGGGAATGCAGTTTAAAGAGGGGATGGCTGAGGCCAGCTGAGTCCTCAGACCATCTGCCCATGAAGGACTGATGGTTTCTCAGGGATTAGCACAGTCCTGGGGCATCATTAGCCTCCACAGGGTTTGTAGGCAATAGAGAAAGGAGACAGCTGAGAGATAAGGACCTTCTGGCTTCCCTAAGAGACAGAGAAAAAGGCTGTTCCCGAGCTCCCTGCAAGTGTTAGCTGTACACTCCCCACCCCCTGAGGCAGGTCACTGGGCAACCGCCTTCTCTCCCAGTCCTTCAGGACACTGCATTTTGCACTCCACCTTGCTTTGTGATAAGGCTGTGTGGAGTCCTAAGCAATTTTTAAAAAAAATCCCCATTTAAGTGACGATGACGCATTTGCTTTTCTGAGCAGAACACATTTATAATTAGGTGCTCCAGAGAGGGGTAGAGATATGACACGGGTTTTTCTCCCCATCCTGTTTCTTGGCCCTCTTTCCTCCTCAGCACACACTTCTTTCACAAAACTTTCCCGCACTGCCTTCAGAAATGGACACATTTTCATTCCTGACACCTGACCTATTGTCCTGGGCATTGTATTTAACCAAACTTAGCTCTAAGCCCCTCAGAATAAGGGGATTACCATCTCTCTATGAATTTTGTCAAACTGCCATAGGAAATGTCAGCTTCATGATTTCCAGGGTTTATGTTTAAAGGAAAAGGGATTACCGTGGCAGGCGGGGAATTACCAGCTCCTGACCCCTGCAAGTGCTGAGACAGATGTGGATCTTTATCCAACATCTGAGGAAAACCAGGAGTAAATCTGTACCACTGCAGTCCAAGCACTGTCCCATTTGCTCTGAGGTCCTCTGCTCCCCTTCCAGGGGAGGCTGCACCCATGTATCACTCTTGCTCGGTGCTTGTCCTCTCAGTTGAGCCCCAGACACAACTGGGGGGGCATCCAGGGGTGCTCTCCACATCAGAGGTGTCCTCCCAGGAAGAGAGGCAATGATGTGACTACTGTACAGCTGGAAACCTGTGCATGGAGAAACCCTCTTGTTTGAACTCTGGTGCACCCTGGTAAGGCTTTTCATGAACAGCAAAAGTCTCTGCCAGCTGCTGGAGCCTGTTTTCCCAAGATTGGCATCACCTGTTCAGACTACCCATTTAATATGGTGAGGGAGCTGATGAAATTTCTCCTGAAATCAGGGCAGCTGTAATAGCAACGCCAGTGTGGGCTGCATGGGGTCTGGCCAGGCTGCCAAGAGCACCCTGAGCTATGTGACCTCTCGTCCCACAGGGAACCGGGACTTGGACTCAATGATCCTTGTGGGTCCCTTCCAATTCGAGATGTTCTGTGATTCTGTGATTCTCTGATGTCTAATAACACAAGTCAACTCACCTCTGCTTGCAGGGGGAGCACACTGGGTGCTTGGCTACTGCCTTCATGACACGGGTGGGCCTCAGCCTATGACAGACTCCTACTTCTTTAGCAAACTTGGCTGAAACTAGCCAAAAGGAATCAGTAACCCAAGAGATTCAAAAGGCAAATAATGTTTCATTAATGTAATCAAGCCTCAGCCTGAGTTTCTGGTGCTTCCTTTGCTCCATCTCACATAGCGGGCCTGATCCTTTGCCACAGAGTCCTGCCTCATCATTTACACCCAAAAGCATGGGAAGAAGTGTTATCACTGCTTGTCACAGGCTCTCTCCCCACTAAACACATCTCCAGGTGGCTGCCCACCCCTCTCTGATCACGTCCAGATGCCTGGAAAGGGTGGTGGTACCTGGTGGAGCTTGTGGCAGCTCTTCCTGAGGAGAAAGAAGTTGGAGGAGAACCATACTAGGAGATTGTGTGGATATAGGAGCAGCATGGGATAACACAGTAGGTATAAGAAAGAAGGAGGCAGGGGGAAGGGGGGCAGAGGAGGAGGGGGAAGAACAGAATGAGAGAATCTGTGAAGAACAGAGTCATGGAAAAATCCAGAATCTGTGAGGAAAGCGTAGGAAGAGGTAAAACAATTTCAGTATTAATCTGATGCAAATTTACTCACAACCTTTTTGCATTATTCAGTCAGAGACCACGGTGTGTCTATGCCAGTTTAAAAGCTGTAGGTATTGTTCAGGTATTCCTTTCCAAGGATTAACCGCTTGCGGGGAGGAATACTGTTCATCTCCTTTCCAATAAAGGGAGCACTCATATTTATAAAAAAAAACCTCAGGGGCAGGAGATGAGAGGACACCTGGCAGCAGTTCTTATCTCATAAGTGGTCTCCAAGCTAGAAATCAGATTTGAAGTAGTCAAACAAACGTGAGCATCCACATCTTGCTGCTTTTAAGAATGAGTGGTGTGAACAGCTCCTAATTAGTGACATCTGCTTTGCTCTTAATGAGTGACAACTGCTAATGTCTTGTTCCCAAAACATTACTGACATTACCGACAATCAGAATTCATTCTGATATGTGCAGGCAATTAGTGATAATCATATTTCAAATAAGAAGTAAATCTACCACAAGAGTTAATACTCACCTGGAGAGTAAGAACCTTTGCACCATGTTTAAGTGAGTTTCCTTAATTAAACTGACACCAAAGCTGGTTCATATTTCTGAGTTACCTGTCAGAGTATGAGGTAACATTCAGCTTTGCATGTGACAGTATGGATCCACAGTGAGCTTTGTTTCTCCATGTCAAAATCAGATAAAAAACTATATATGAAAAGGTGAAGCCAGGTCGAGAAGTTAATGTGGCTGCTGAGATGGAATTTTATAATGTTTATAAAAAGAGGCAACTCTGGTATCAAATGGCTGTGCAGCTGCACTTTTTAGTTTTCCAAATACAGTGTTCATTAGCAAGAAACTATCTTGTGGCCACACAAGAGCAGAATGCATGTAACCGCAGCACTTCCCTGCACAGCTTTATTAAACTGGGAGAGTGAACAGCACTCTCTGAGCTGATAGTTCTTTCCATAGGGATTTGTTGGGGTGGGTTTTATTCCACGTATCCAAGATGTTAGCTCTCTGGCTAAACTGATCATATCCCCTGCTCAGCCTGTCCAGAGCTTGAATGATTTAAAAAGGACTATAATCCAGGATGAAATTGCAAGTCAGATCTGGGGCATCTGTGCCTGCAGTATTGTTACTGGCTGCTGCATTGTCTACCAGCATCACTCAATCCTGCTTTGCTGCCTGCATTCAGTCGTAGACAGAGTAAATACTGCCTCCAGCTTGGGCTCTACTTTTTCAATTACAGGTCTCAAAGCTGCCAACAAACAGGAGGTAAGCATTATTAGCAAGAGTTTGCAGAGGTCTTGGCAGGGCTATTCAAACCAATTTTTACGTGCAAGGCTGTGCTCAAGATAGGAACCTGCCGTGTCAAAGAGCAAGCTTGTCTTTCGCAGCTGGCACAGATCCCCCCGTTAATGCTTTAATAAATGCCACCCCTCCATCACCTCCTGGGAAAGGAGCAGGGTCCAGGACCACTGCTTTTTTAGGGAGTGCTGGGTGGGGAAAGAACGTATTTTTACCAAGTAATAGCGTTTTCATTCAGTTCTGAAGATGAGTCTGGAGTGGTTCATGCCCTGAGTACCTAATCATCTCTGGCTTCAGATTTCCTGCTGGATTTCTTTCTTTGCACAGGCTTGCATCTATTTTCAAGTAATTGCCATTTCCTTTTCCCATCCTTGAAAACCAGCTCTGGTGTGAACTAATGTCAAATTCTATCCTCTCCTTATACCATGTGTTCTCTTGTGCTTGTCTTAAACCCGCTGACGGGAGGCATTAGGCACTGCTCACGGGTGACAAAGAGCCCGTTTTAAAGCCTCATCAAGTTAATTTAACTTGCTAATTAAAATAAAAAGAACTTTAATCCGTGTCAGCTAAACTGAAAATGTTAATGAAGGGGAATATTCTTCCATGTGTCGAATTATTGGAGAACGTGTAACTATGGCTACGGACCTGAGACCCCAGGTCAAAACTACAGCCTGTTCGAGATGCCTCGCAGGCAGGAACCTTCGGGATGGATCTTCCAAACTGTCGCCAGTCGGCAGAGGGCAACACAGGCACAGAAACAGGGAAGGCTTCACGGGCTTTTTGCAAAGATGCAACCCGAGCGCAGCCAGCCCTCTGCCGACGTGCGCAGGGGCAGGCTTCAACCTGGCGCAGCCAAGGATGGAAAGTTCTTAAGCAAGGCTCTTTCCTTCAAACACAGCTAATAAGCAAATGAAAGAACACGAAACAAATAAATCAAACACAGTTGTCAAAGTCCTGTTAGAATATTTCAGCTCTTCACAGAATCACACAGAACGGCAGGGTGATGGATGGAGGTCATTCCAGTCCAACCCCCTGCTAAAGCAGAATCACCTTAAGCGGGTTGCACGGGGGCACATCTGGGCAGGTTTCAAATGTCTTCAGAGAAGGAGACTCTACAACCTCTCTGGGCAGCCTGTCCCAGTGCTCTGTCCCCCTTACAGTGAAAAAGTTTTTCCTCATATTCAGATGGACCTTCCTGTGTTCCAGTTTCTGTCCAATGCCGCTTATCCCATCACTGGGCACCACTGAGAAGAGTCTGGCCCCATCCTCTAGACACCCACCCTTCAGGTATTTATAAGCACTGATCAGATCCGTTCTCAGTCTTTTCCAGGCTGAATAGCCCCAGTTATCTCAGCCTTTCCTCTCACAAGAGATCATAGAATCATAGACTCATAGAATTGTAGGGGTTGGAAGGGACCTCAAGAGATCATCGGGTCCAACCCCCCTGCCAAAGCAGCTCCCTAGCTCATACTGCACAGATAGGCGTCCAGATGGGTCTTGAATATCTCCAGAGAAGGAGACTCCACCACCTCCCTGGGCAGCCTGTGCCAGGGCTCTGTCACCCTCACTGGGAAAAAGTACTTCCTCATGTTGGTACGGAACTTCCTGTGCTCCAACTTGCAGCCATTGCCCCTTGTCCTGTCCCCACAGACCACTGAAAAGGGGCTGGCCATTTCCGCCTGTGTCCCATACTTAACATATTTATAAACATTAATTAGGTCCCCCCTCAGTCTTCTTTTCTCCAGGCTGAACAGTCCCAGCTCTCTCAGCCTTTCCTCATAGGGGAGATGATCCAGGCCCTTAATCATCTTCATAGCCCTTCTCTGCACTCTCTCAAGGAGATCCCTGTCCTTTTTATAACAGGGAGCCCAGAACTGGACACAATACTCCAGGTGGGGCCTGACCAGGGCAGAGTAGAGGGGGAGGACCACCTCCTTCGACCTGCTGGCCACACTCCTCTTGATGCACCCCAGGATCCCATTGGCTCTCTTAGCCACCAGGGCACACTGCTGGTTCATAGCCAACCTGTCATCTACCAGGACTCCCAGGTCCTTCTCTGCAAAGAATAATGACTGTGAACTGTACTAAAACAGCAACTACAATTGAAGATTCCTAAGTTACAATGCTATTGCCACTGTCTCTCAGCCTTATCACAGTGCAGCACAGATGTCCAAGAGCCACTATATACCTGTAATTTAAGATAATGACAATCAGAAGTCAAATATAATTAATGAAAATCAGAGGATGACAAAAATCTTTGCTTCTTCTTTATTCCCCATCCTAGAGAGGAAAAGCCTCACAAACTATCATCCGCTCCCCAATCCTTTGACAGAGCATCCTGCATGTTATTCTAGTGGCATCTGTTCTGATCTCATGCCCATAGTTGGAGTGGCAGCTTCAGGTTTCCAAGCCATGCTCAGCTTTCATCATGAATTCTGCCGGTGCAGCATATCAGACCTAACACGGTTGCTATGGAGTTGAATTTGCCTTCTGCTGACAGAAGATGATGGGCTTTCTAATTTAGCAGCACTCTGCTCCGTGGTTAGGGCCTGGAAGTGCCTCCAGCATCTGGCACACCAGAGGAAGCTGCTGTTCCCCTTTCAGGTCTTTATGACCCAATTTCCATTTTCCTTATGGATTCCGACCAAACAACCACTCTCTGCTTTTTGGGGGTTTTTTTTGGTCTTATGAAACCCAATCGACCACTAAGGCTCCTGGAACAGACGTTTCCATTTCTGGAACTGGAAACAGTACAAATGCAAAACCCGTAGGTCTGGTTGTTACCCGTCTGCTCCCTCCGACTGCGTCTCCGCAAACCTGGTGACAGCCTGCGGGGTTTGCTGCTTCCCCCTGCTGCAGAGCCCTGGTAACGCTTTGCACGGGGAGGGGGGGCAGAGGGGGTGTGGGGGGGATGCACGTCGTTGCAGGCAGATAGATATATCCACAGGTTGGTTTCTTGGGTCGGTATTACCGGGTGTTACTCGGCACCGAGGCACAACGTGGAAGATAAAGTGGGGAAGTTTTTTACAGAAAGAGTGGTGAGGTGCTGGAACAGGCTGCCCAGAGAGGGGGTGGATGCCCCATCCCTGGAAGTGTTCAAGGCCAGGTTGGATGGGGCCCTGGGCAACCTTGTGTAGCTCCAGGCCTGAGGTTGGTGGCCCTGCCTGTGGCAGGGGGGTTGGAGCTTTATGATCCTTGGGGTCCCTTCCAACCCTTGCCATTCTATGATTCTATGATTCTATGAACGTGTCCCTGCGATGACTCCACCGCCGAGACACGTAGCCCGCGGAGCTGTGCAGGGCTCGCACGGTTTGCCAAAGCAAACGCCGTGCTGTGAAACACGGACGCCTGGGTCCAGCCCCTGAGTGCCTGGAGGAAACGAAACCCCCTCCTCCCCAGACGGAAGGTGTCTATTCTTCTTGCAGATAAGGCGCAGCCTGTGCAGGGCCTGCGGCGCAGCAGGGGTGCCCGCACCCTTCCCCGAAGAGCAGGGGCCGTGTCTGCGGGCAGGCACACCGGCCACGGAGCTCCCGGCACGCCGGCGTGGACCCCAGCTGTGCGCCGCTCCACACGTATGGACCAGGAGACCGGAGGAAGGATTTCCTCTGCTGGCTTCCCCACCGCACTCGCACGCAGCCCAAGGGCGAATCATGAGCCTGCAACTGCAAAATGAGATGAGTTTTTTGAGCTTCCTGGATGCACCCTACCTCAGACCCAAAAGAAAGCACTGACTCAGAGCTGTGCCCTTCCAGGCTCTGCAAAAAATATAAATAGGCTTCATGCTTCATCCTCCTGCCCCTTATGGTGGGAGAAGTGAAGGCAGGAAAAGGCAGGAATTCTCTAAGTGCCATACAGAGAGGCTGGAAAAACATAATGCCAGTCATAAATCTATGTCTTCCAACAGTTTGGTTATTGAACCCTCTCTACAAGATGACACTGGGTAGTTTCAAAACTGATTCATGAACGTTACAGTGTTGACTGCCAGAAAAGACACAGCATCCCACCGGATCAAAGGAACAGGCAGCCTCATGAAGGACAGACCAGGCACAAGGGATTAGATCTTGCATGTCACTAGAACCCCACCTATGAAATCAAAAGGAAACTGGAGGTTGTCAGGGGGCATGTGCTCAAATTTTATGGTCTTCTAGGATCAAAATGTCAGACTCCAACCCAGTATTGGTTTTTACTTGTGTAAAAGCACTGCCATTTTTAGCTAGAAAAGGCTTCCAGCTGATAGGTAACCACTTGACTAGTGACACTTATTTTTGTCATACGAGAGGCAGGAAATAGTTAAACTAACTCTAGGTGCTTCTTTTTAAAAAAAATAAATAATCTTTATCTTACAAAACAAATTAAACCTGTTTGAGTGATTAATAAGTAGGGAATCCAGGATCAGGTTTTGCAATGCCTGTTCTCCTGCTGCCCACGGGCCGGCTGGATTTGAGAGAGCAGAGCAGAAGCACTTCTCCTACTGCAGCAGAACCCGGAGACCATGATGGCGCATAGGTGGTGTAGCACAGTTGCTGAAAGGCGATCTTATATCTGGAATCAGTGTTCTTAAATCAAAGGTCTCCTTAGATATCAAAAAGTGTGAGTTTAAGAAACTTGGCAGTATTTTGGGGAGTCTGTTTGTTGCTGCCTAGGCAGGTCAAAAGAAAGCTGTGAAATGTCAATTATCTCCCAATACATTCCATCAAACTCATACTGGAGCACAGAATTCCTTGTTCAGATGAACTCTGGCCAATGCTGGAGGCAAAAGCACTTCTCATCTCTGGGAAGATCTGTGGAGAAGGAAAAGGCTGTCCTGGGAAGTCATGGCTGGCTGTTACACATCAGTATCCACCACGGCAAGTTAGGCAGAGCCAGGAAAAACGCCAGTTCAGAAAAACAAGTAACCACTGGTGAGCCACTGTGCTGCTGCAAGGCATGGAAAGCCCTTCCAGCAGTCCCATGGTATAGATGGGTCTGTCCTCTCAGCCCCAGGCTTTGGTCAGTGAGCTGGCGGTGAAGATACATCTTAAAATGTATGTGTGCATTCCTATGCATAGGAGTGTATGAAATACTGGCTATCTAAGGTGAAAAACAAATGTCCTATGTGTGGCCTAACAGTTTGTTGTTTGTATACAAACACTCTTGTCAGCAGTGCAGAGGCTAGTCTAGGCACTTGCTCTCCCAGGAGACAGAGTGGTCCTTTCATAGGAAAAATGTAAGAAACACCCACCTGTATTATCCCTGGGAAATTTTTTACTTTATATGTCTTCTCTTCCTAAAACCCCCCCTCCATGAAGGAAGATGGCAGTTTAAGTTTATGCTCTGAAGATCTCCCAGCACAAGGACCTAGAGATACCCATGTGAACATGTAGAGTCAAAGAAAAAGAAAAAAAAAACAAAACCAAAAACAAACAAGGGGGGGGGAACTAAACAGTGAAAAGTCCCAGCATTTGTCTATTATGTCCTGTTCCCTTCCTACTAAAGCACCAGTGGTCGATGCCTCTGAGAAGCGGGATGTTGCAGTGGGAGGCGATGTTGCATCACCGGCGTTGAAAGCTGCTGTTTTCTCTTCATAAATCAAGGGAAAGCATCGTTTTTAAAAGCAATTCAGAGCAAGAGATTATATTCAACTGTCTCTATTTTACCAGTGGGTGCTTCCATTTTTCCTGCCTGCTTTGAAACAATGTGCCTGTTAATGCTTTAAAGACATTTTGAGAAGGAAAATATGCCTATCAAGCTTCCTAATGCCTGCAGAATCAAGAGAGGTCAGGAACTGGCTTTTGTATATGGATTATGTTACCCAGTTTGTGGGGAACTGTTACTGCCAGGCAGCTTCAGGGATGTCTTTGCTCTGGATGAGACAGACCTTATTGCTCCTGCTCCTCATCATGTCAGTGCTGATGAACAGAAAGTTTGGTTTAAAGTTGGGAAAGTAATGAATCTAACTCCGGACCTCACTAAATCAGGTGTCAGCGCTCCTCTGATGTTCAGCGGGGTGCTGCCAAACAGGGTTTCATTCACCACTGCAGCAGAACCTGTCCTGAGATACCCACACAGCCACTGTCGGAGTGGCACTCAAAACCTGGTATGATTCATCTGGGGAGTGTGCAGTCAAAGGAGCTGAACTCCACAAACTCTCCAGAAGCATGTCCTGAACTTTGGCTAATTCTATTAATTTTTCATTTATAGCCAATAATGCTGCTTTAAGGACATGGGGTGTCAATGCAGCTCGCTGTGAAACACTTGCTGTATTTTGTTTTCCTGGGAGCATTCAACCCTTGTTTCTCTTGCCCTGTGTCTCCGGACTGACGTGTCAGATAGAGGAATGCCAGAGCCACAGTCAGGCATGCTTGTGCTTCATGTTCTTTCTGTGGGGTTTCAGGGCAGAGAACAGAGCTACCAAAATGAGAATCCGGCCTTTGACTCATTAAATATGAATAATTCGACAGTTATTGGTTTGGGGGTTGTAGTTCAGTTAATTTGTACTCAGCTTATTAAAAATCCCTCTTTGCAAAAATAAATC
Source organism: Laterallus jamaicensis coturniculus (assembly GCA_022605575.1). NCBI lineage: Eukaryota > Metazoa > Chordata > Aves > Gruiformes > Rallidae > Laterallus > Laterallus jamaicensis. The sequence continues at coordinate 10,645,230 of JAKCOX010000012.1, forward strand.
ACTTTAATGACTTAATGCCAGACCACGAAATAGGATATGTAATAATTCATTTAATCCTTTATTCAAGTGGAGGATTAAAAAAGCACAATGAAACAAAAAAACACCTCAAGACGTTTTGGGTTTATGCTCCACCCGTGGCACTTTTCACTGGGGCTCATTTACCTGCAGGCTCCAGTGCCACAGTTTCAACTTTCCTGCTTAAGTCAAAACCTCCCTCCTCAGGAGCTCTTCTGACCATGGAGTGCTCCACAGCCATTCTGAGCTCTACACAGCTCAGCTATGCTGAGATAGTTGTCGGGTCTCCAAAACTCCTCCTCCCAGGCCCTACCTACCACCCATGGGCGCTCCTCAGAGCTGTTAGGATACAACTGCCTGGTACAGCTGAGTTGTTTTGCTAAGTTAAGGCTGTGGAGCCTCAGACCAGTCAGGGGAAGCAGAAGCCAAGGCACCAAACACAGACCATGCACCACTGGATCTGTCTGCTGACAACCATTTTTGCATGTGCACAGCTCTCACAGCTGCTACAAGTCAGGGTAGCACTGACTATAAGATGGATAGAGGGAAAAGATTATACTAGTGTAACCTAAAGCTAGAAATACCTTATAAAAGGATCGACTCTGGTTTTGGATGCATGGCCAGATGATTTCTCTAGCTTTTCCAAGAAGTATTTTGCACAGATGTGCAAAATCACAGAATCACAGAATGGTCTGGGTTGGAAGGGACCCCAACGATCACAGAGTCCCAATCCCCCTGCCACAGGCAGGACCACCAGCCTCCAGGCCTGGATCTACACAAGGTTGCCCAGGGCCCCATCCAAATCCCTGTCTCCTAAATTAATCTCTCTCCCCTCATACAACCACAGTTGCTTTGTACCCTGGAAGCCCATCTGAATTTTGCAGCTGATAACTTTGGCAGTTATTAGCATCACGGTTCACATAAATAGACTGCTTGAATATAAACACAACCATTGTCATCATCCTTCACCTCAAGTAGGCGCAAAGAACACGGTGGATCTGCATTTTTTTCTCAGCCTTTGAAAACTCTTCTGTGTGAGGAAGGATCCTGCTGTAACTAGCAGTGTCCTGACAGCCCATAGTGGCTGCTGTCCCAAAGAAGTCACCATGCCAAGAAGATCTGACGCGTGTTTTTAGGCAACACTTTAGGGCAAGTCAAGAGCCAGGTACTTCCCAAGTACAGATGATACTGCTGTTTCCCCATTGAAAACTACAGTGTGAACAGATCTGAGACACCTACACTGTTCATAACTTTTGTGTAAGATCACTAGTAGTGCACAGCATGGATTCTTATGCATTACTTCTGCTCCTGAGCTGCTCCTCAGCTCCAGCCTGCAAATAAGCATTTACACAGCCTCCTTGTATCAAAGTTGCCTGAGCACCATTAAGTTCCCAGCTGTACCACTGAAACGTGTGCTCTGGAGCGTCTGCCTGTCACGGGTCTCACATCCTTTCAATATGTATATGAAGGAGGCAACAAGAATAGTGCCAGATGGCGATGGGAATGGAAATGATGTGACGTACATACGTGATGCAATTTTTTCTTTCTTTTTTTTTTTTAATTCCTTGTGAATAAAGCATCTTGTGAAAAGAGGAATTAAATGCAGTATTTATAACAGTACTTCATAAACATCCCCAAATCCCAAGCAGAAGACAAAAGGCATGAATCATATCACAGCAGGCACTATAGCTGGGGAAGTGGCCTTTATGAAGATTGCTTCCGTAATTTGGGCTCCAGAATGAAAGAGAGCTGCTCTTAGAAGATCTGTAGGAAGTTGATAATGGCTTATTTAATTGTAGTATCACTAATAAAATCTGGGTTTTCATCAAGAACATTTCCTTAGCTAAAAATGCCACGATTCTTCAAGCTGTAGTTTGATCCTGTTCATTTTGTCTATAAATGACATAGAGCCAAAAAGGCAGATCGGGATATTATAGTTTCCTTTAAAAGGAAACTTTTAGACTGTGGCTGTAACCCAGACCATACAAGAAGATAAGACACACAATAAGAGACTTGGCAGGTAGAAATAAAACAATTATTCATAAAACATATCATAAAGCAGGGAAAATTATTGTCTATCAATTATAGAGGAAATGAGACTATACTTTGCTCTTTATGACTTGACAGCTAAAAATCTGTCAGTTGACAAGAATGAAAGATAATTCTCCTCTTGAATGATTCTCCATTGGGTTTGGTGGCAGCTTTATATTCTTAACCTAGAACAGCATTTGGCCCCACTGAACTTGCATTACACTCCTTGTACCAGAAGAATATCGTCACGTTCGTGTTATTCTCGGGGAAATCCTGAAATAGAAAGGATGTGACCTAAAGCAACTTCTGACATCTACCCTCTAGATTCCCAGTACTGATGGACACTAGCTGTCTAATCAAAGGGATGTATACATACCAGTCACTTCCCGATGTATCTGATTGCAGACATCCACAATCAAAAATAGTAGATGCAAAATAATTTAATATCAAAATTCAAATAGAAAGTATTAACCTACCTTTTATTCCCACTATTAAACAGCAAAAATTTGGCAAAGATGGCAACAGATCTCAGGTGACCCAGTGATGCCAGTTCTGATTTTTATCTAGATTTTTCCATCTGAAAGCTGATAGGGATTTCTTGGGAAGCAAATAGTTAGGAGCATTAATGAGCAGTACAGACTGCTGCACCCAGATAGCTGCTGAATACGTTCCCTGGTACACCTACCGGGAAAAACACAGGCCAGCAGCTCCTGTAAATCACAGGGAGTTGTAGCGCAGGGACGGCTGTCTAATACCCAATGACTAGGTGCTGATAGTACCATGATTATCACTGTACCAAGGATTTTGTAGCATCCATCACCGGTGCAGAGGCTGCAGTTGGATTCAGAAGATGCACAGAGGGCACAAAAGAAGTGTGAATCAGAAGGTGAAGAAACTCTTCTTCCCACACACAGACATTCAGGCACAACTGACTTCATCCCCTTGAAGGTGCCCAGCAGCTGGGCATCACTTTGTGGCATTTATCACAGGAGAAGTTTCAGAGAGAGGCAGAATCTAGATAGGAATGACAGAATCACAGAATGGTTTGGGTCAGAAGGAACTGCAAAGATCATCTGGGTCCCATCCCCCTGCCACTCTCCACTATACCAGGTTGACTAAAGCCCCTTGTCCTATTACACCTTGTTCTATCACTACACTCCCTGATGAAATGTTCCTTTCCAGCTTTCCTGTATGTCCCTTTGAGTACTAGCAGGCTCCAACAAGGTCTCCTCGGAGCCTTCTCTTCTCCAGACTGAACAAGCCCAACTGTTTCAGCCTGTTTTCATTGGAGAGGTGCTCCAGCACCCTGATCATCTTCATGGCCTCCTCTGGACTTGCTCCAACAGCTCCACGTCTTTCTTGTCGTGGGGACCCCCGTGGGCGCATTACTGCAGGTGGGGTGTCACCAGAGCAGAGCAGAGGGGCAGAATCACCTTCCTGGACCTGCTGGTCATATTGGTTTTATTGCAGCCCAGGACACAGTTGGCTTTCTGGACTGCAAGCACACATTGCTGGGTCATGTTGATCTTTTCATCAACCAACAGCCTCAAGTTCTTCTCCTCAGGGCTGCTCTCAATCCATTCTCCACCCAGTTAGTGGTTGTGCTTGGGGTTGCCCCCACCCATGTTCAGGACCTTGCAGTTAGCCTTGCTGAACTTCATGCAGTTCCCATGGGCCCACCTCTCAAGCCTCTCAAGGTCCTTCTGGATAGCATCCCTTCCCTCCAGAGTGTCAATCACACCTCACAGGTTGGTGTCGTTGGCAAGTTGCCGAGGGTACACTCAATCCCACTGTCCATGTCTCTGACAAAGATGTTAAACAGTGATGGTCCCAGTATCGACCCCTGAGGAATCACAGAATCATAGAATTGTAGGGGTTGGAAGGGACCTCCAGAGATCATCAGGTCAACCCTCGGGCCACTCCATTTGGACTTTCAGCCTTTGACCACAACTGTTTGAGTGCAACCATCCAGCCAATGCCTTATCCACCAAGTGGTCCACCCATCGAATCCATGACTCTCCAATTTGGCAACAGGGATATTGTGCAGGACAGTGTCAAATGCTTTGTACAAGCACAGGTAGATGACATCTGTCACTCTCCCTTATCCACCAGCGCTGTAACCCCATCATAGAATCCTGCCTGGTACCTGCTGCCTTGCTGGCTAAGCATCAGGAAAGCCAGAAGAAGAGGATATGATGAGATGCTAATGGGAATATATGGCCTCCAGCTTGTTAGGATTGCATAAGATAAATCTGGAACGTTCCTTTGCACTCTCCCATCAAACCAAAGAATTGTAAATGACAGCTGACAACAACTTTAAGAGGGAAAATGGATAAAAGCAGAGCTTTCCCAAGGAAAGCTTCAAAGTGTGAAGAGGCAAAAAATCCTCAGAGCTGTCCACTTGCACAAGCATATCAGCCTGTCTGCAGATGACTCCCAACAATAATAATAGACTCAAGGGGACGGAAAAAATAGGGTATTATGACAGCCTCCAAATCAAATACTGCCAGCTACCACCATCCCATTCCCACATAGGGCATGGCTGAAAGGATAACCAGTGCTCCACTTCATAGGTTGTGTGATGTCACATGGCACTGAGGAAGGTTAAAAGGAGGCAAAACGGGGCGGGAGGGAGGAAGATGTATTGTGCAGAAATGTACAGAGCAGTCATGGCTGACAGCTCTGCCTTATTATTGATTTATGCAAACTGGAGCAAATCTGATCACATTCAACATTTTCATCAGCTGGGGAAAAAAAATCTATAATCAGTATTTTGGAAAATGAGAATTTCAAAGTTCAGTCAGAGAATAAAGATCTCCTGTCAGTTTTTGCTAGCTGAAGGAATTGTCATTGCTCTGGAAAAAAAAGAAATGGCCTTAGGGAGTCATTATTACTTTGATTTTAGATTTGTTGTCTCGCTGGTGGGACTCAGAAACAGGCCTGCTTTGATAATGCTGCAGTGTCACAACGCTCTGAGGATGACAGCTTATTTTCTCATGACTTCTTAAAATACAGAGCACTGTCTAACTGATACCATCTCAGAAGAGTCAGTGGTGAGGAAACTGAAGCCATTAAAACAACAACACTGCAGCTGTGTCCATCAGATGTATTCCCGAGGGTTGATAAAGCACACATCATTTTTCACCTCTCTGAAGTAACTGCAATTGTTTTCTCCCCTCAAACTTATCATCCCACCCAGATATTTTTACATCACATCCGTTATTGAAGGGGAATGCATCATCATCAAGCAAACGGCCACTCAGTTTGTCTTCTTAAACTCCTTTATCGCTTCAGAACACATTAATGCATTATAATAGCTGTACTCGTGCCCTAATCTGCATCCACTGCATTCCTTTCATTATGTACAGGCATGATATGGTTGTTGCACAGGTGTTATCACTAACAGCCATGAAATATCACAGGCTCTTTTTTTCTTTCTTTTTTGGCATATGACCATTAGAACTCCAAACCCTACCTTGCTCACTTTCTTTTTCTTTCATTGCAAATTCACCTTTGAAGGGATATTGCATTTTAACAGACCTTTCCCCTGTCTTATAGCATTTGCTTTTTCTGAAAGAATCTTCACATAATGTTTAGGTAAATTAAGTAGTTAATAGCCAGTGTTTTCCAGAGTGAATCTTCAATGGCTTATCAAAAATGGGAACAATTAAAATTTTAGAGTTATTTTATAGCATTGCTATATGGGTTAATTAAAGGATATAATTCTTGAAGAGAACATTCCCTCCCCACTTTCCCTTCAAACACGACCTGGGAGCTGGTGCTGCATCTCCTGCCGGCTGCTACCTTCTCTGTTAGGGACCAGGGGAAGAGATTTTCACCATTCAGAAGAGAAACCTAGAAATGACCCTTCAGAAGTTCCATTTTCAAGATACCCCACTGCTTCTCCTGGTCCATGCGCATCTACCATGGGGTTGATTTCTATCTTTTCCATCTGCCCTTCCCTTTTTCTTCCCTTTCTCTTCCTTTTTTCTTCCCTTTCTCTTCCTTTTTTCTTCCCTTTCTCTTTCCCTTTCCCTTCTCCTTTCCTTACCATTTACATTTCCCTCCCTTTACATTTTCCCTCCCTTCCTTCCTTCCTTAGAATCATAGAATCATAGAAAGACATGGGTTGGAAGGGACCCCAAGGATCATAGAGCTCCAACCCCCCTGCCACAGGCAGGGCCACCAACCTCAGGTCTGGATCTACACAAGGTTGCCCAGGGCCCCATTCAACCTGGCCTTGAACACTTCCAGGGATGGGACACTTCCCAGATCTGAACAATGTTTTACTGGTGAGCCACTTCTTACCAGCATGGGTTTCTTTTGGTAGATCCCTGTCAGGCAGGACTTGGCTACTCAAGCAAATCAAATCAGGGCTTACTGTATGGCTGAGCAAGACATGCCTGGAGAGCAGCTCTCCCTGGGACTGTGGGGATTTACCCACCTGCATGGACCCTGAGAAGAGCAAGCCGTGACACTGGGGCTGGGCCTTCCCAAGGAAGAATGATTCCCACTGCAGCCTTTCAGCTGAACATGAATCAACAAAACACGCTTGGCTTTTGCACTTTGTGCCCTGGAATATTCCACCAGTAAATCCTCATCACGAACTTAAAGCACACAGCTTCAAAGAAACAGAAGCAGAGGAACCTCTATCTCTGAGGCTTCCCTTTCACTTTGCTGGAGTTGTCTTCAGCATTCTAACCCTCCCCACATCCTCTCAAGAGCTGCTCTTTCAATAAATCTGGCCCCTGAAATGGATGTAATCAAATAAAACTTTCCAGAATGTCACTTTCCTGTACGGCAGAGTTCAATTCCTTCAGTTCAGATTTTTTTACTATGAATTTCCACCATTTACTCTGCGACTTCACACTACATGGTTCTGAAATTGGGTTGAATTTTCTGCTAGTTTAGAAACAAAACCCGTTCTTGAAACACTGAGAATAATATTCTCTGTTGCATACAGTGTTCTCTGGACCCTGTAAGTACACCCATTTCCTTCAGTTGTGTTCATTAAAAGAGTAATTAGTATAATGGGTTTGCAAGAGTCTGAGGTGATTTCACGAAAAAGTAGAAAATATTTTATGCTGAGCTCAGCACGAACAAACTGAAATTTTATTGGGCTGAGGCTGAAGAACTGCAGTAGGCTGGAAAATTAAACCAGTTTCTAATCAGTAATTTCGGGATCCTTACTTATTAAAAAAATCATTTTACTCCTCTCAATTAAGGTAGGCTTGAGGCTACATTCATTTTATCAGTTTTTCAAAGACAAGTAAATAATACCAATCTTACTAAGAATGAGGAATCAAATGGAGAGCAAATTAATTTTAATATTGGTACCACATTTTCTTCAGAAGATACAGAACACTGAGGTGCTGATTACAGCTACGATTAATACCATCGGCCTATTGGGCATGCATTAAGAAATGTGATTTATACCTACTAGGTCCAAATACCCCATTTTCCTTACAGTGAATTTAGCTGCCTCCTATGGAATAGCTAATATTTGTCAGTTGCCTCTTCTGACCAGTCTTTCCATCCCTGTGAGCTTTGGCAGACTGAAACATGGCAATAGAATATTCTATTTCTCACAGTAAATACAAATATTTTAGATATTTCAGGTTAAACCTTGATTGTAATCATTATAAACAAGCGTGTACTGTTTGCTGACTAGAGCCCTTCTGGGCATGGACCTCACTTGTAGACCAAGTATGAAAATGAATTCCAACTCCCCTCACCTCATCCATCCTTAAGTGATGTCTACACTGAAGTTTACACCACATGCTCAGGTAACAGTAGAGGAAGAAGAGACATGGGTACATCCAGAAAACAATTCAGCCCCATGTCAGCCACCTTTCACCTCTCTTCAGGTTTTGACAAGCAGGCAACAGACAGTATATAGCATATTACCCAAAGGAATGACAACTGCAAACACTACTGCAAGAGCAATCATGTTAGGACTCCTGCAAATGTGAGCTGAATTCGCTCATAGCAATAATGAACAATTTCCTGGGAAGACCCCGGTGTAACAGCCTCCGAAGGTCGGTTTAGTGAACAGCTCCAGTACCTTTAACCGTAAGCCTTTTTCATGAAAAAAAAGTAGTATTTAACTGAACCAAATTCCTACTTCAGCCCCCTGTGTAGCTAGAAAATAAATTGAAAAGGCCAAGTGATGGCAAAGAGTCAGGAGATCTGAGACCTGGCTCAGCTTATCACAGCCACCAAAAAGCTGTGGGTCCATGTTGCAGTTTTGTGTAGCTGTGCTGCTTTGGAGGCTTTTGTAAGCTGCAGTTACAGCTTTTACAAGCCCCATATTTTGAATACATGGTCAATTCAAGGCCAAGTTCGAGACTGGGCCTATCAGAGCTGGTCATAGCGCCTCTGTGAATCACATATAGGAGAAAAAAAACTGCTGGCAGACACACTTTGCCACCAGAGCGGGAGAGAGAAGATGTAACAAGCTGCACAGACACCAAGGCCAGGCCTGCAGGAGGGGGGGTGAAGAAATGCGAAAAGAGAGTTTCCCCAGCAGCTCGTGGTGAAGATCATGGTGAAACGGGTGTCCCCCTGAAGCCCATGGATGAGAACGGAGAGCAGAGACATCTATGCCCTGTGAAGATTGATCCACACCTCAGCAGGTTTGCTGGGGGACTTGTGACTTTGCAGAGGAACCAGGCCGGGGGGTCTGGATCCGGATATCAGCACCCTATGGAGAGGAGCCCTGCTGAGAGGCCTGTGGTGAGATGACTCCCCGATAGAGAGGACTCACACTGCAGAAGTTCGTGGACACGGCTCTCGTGTGGGTGGGACCCCACGGTGCCGCAGGGGAAGGGTGTATGTGTGGAATGTCAACCCCTCCGGCCCAGCTGAGACGGAAGACAACTCGGGATGAATGGACTGAAACCCCCCACTCCCCATTCCCTGCCTCTCCTGGTGCTGCAATGGGAGGGAAGAAGGGAGCAGATCTATGATTAAAGTCAAGAGTGCGAAGAGGCGAGGGGTGGGGGGAAGGAGAAGTGTTAAGATCTTGGGAAGAAAAGCAGCTTGTGAGGGATCGCTGGAACCCCACTGCCCATTCCCTGCCCTACCCGTGCCATGTTGGGGGGGGAAGAATCGTGATGAGTTTTAATTGTGCTAAGAAGGGAGGAGTGAGGGGAAGGTGCTTTAAGACCTGGCCACTTCTTATCTCATTCCGGTTCACCGGGTGTATTAGTTGTAGTAGTAATAAATAATTTTTCTTTCCTTTATTCTGTGCTGAGTCTGTTTTGCCCATTGCACTAACTGGAGAGTGATTCCTCTGTCCTTATCTCAAGTCCTAAGCCTCCTAATATCTATTTTCTCCCCATTTTGGCTGAAGGGGGGAGCGAGCAAGCGGCTTGGTGGGTATTTGGCCTCTAGGCTAGGGCCAAAACCACCACAGTCCAATCCAAGTGGAGAGCAGTAGAGGTGCCCCTCTGTGAGCGTCAGACACTGCTTTTGGTTCTTCATGAGCTGTACAGAGGGAACCGTGATGGCAACATCTCATTGCTATGGACTGGATCCCTGCTCCAGGAGGGGGGAGGCAGCACAGCAGCAACCAGACAGAGCATCTGGGCTGGGCTGCACTCCTCAAGTTCAGCTTTATGGCTCTGCCAACGTTACTGCCCAAGTTACAGACTGCCAGATCACATGACAGGACAAACTTGATCCAGATTAGCTGTGGGCATTATAATCGTGCTTGAATTAACTCAAACTAGGCTTATCCAAAATTCATGATTTCATACTGGCTTCATCTGTGGCTGTCATGCAGGCAAAGCATTGGAGAGGCTTGGTCAGGTGCTATCTGATCTGTGACAAATCTTATCAGTGTAAAGTAGCATTAGGGGTTTGGATCCTGGATAAGGCATGCTAAAATTGGATTTCCTAACCCAAGGCCTTGAGACAGTAACAGTGCCAATCAGGAGTGTTACTCTTGATTAGAGATTAAGTAGAAATAACTGAGCACGGAGACAGGAACTCATAAATTAATCTCTCCCTAATTCAGATAGTAAATCAATAAAGACAAATTATTATATTAATTGTCGACATCTTCTGAACATGCCAGGCCAAAGAAACAACACCCTGCCCACCTCACACTAATCCAAGCTTTCACATGGGTTGTAGACATGAGCAAGGTTGGTACCTCTTGCGGTGGCAGAGTTCTCCTGGAGCCCAAGAGGAATGTCACGCCCTTGAGAAACAGAGCTGGTCATTAAACAAAGGGCTCTCTAGGAATTCTTATACAATCTTGTAAAGACTAAACAAAAGCAGTCAGGAAATATGCAATAGAAAAGACAAACTTCAAGCTGTGATATTTCAGAATAAAGGTGTTTCCATTTATCTCTTAAAGCATTTTCTTTTTTTTTATGAAACAACAGTAGTATATCTAATGCTATGATAGTCTGATCCTCAGTAAGTATTAAACAAGAGAAGAGGTGAAAAAAGAAGATATTTCTAGTACTTGCTCTCTCACATGTCTGGCTTTCTCTAAGGTGAACATTATTTTGCACTTGAATGCAGAATGTGAGATTGTAAATTAATTCCATGATTCTCTTTGAATTACTGAAAGCATTTAGCAATGCCTTCACTAGCACTTTTCTGGTTTTAAAATAATGGAAATGTTCAGTTTGGAAAGAGAAACTCCTGTGTTGTGCTGGAGAATGCATACAAGTTCAGGCTCAAAACGTCATTCAGTCAAAATGTCATTGTAAAGCAGTTTTGCTCAACATAGAATCAAGAGAGCTTACCCAAGTCTAAAAATAGAAGATATGAAAAGTTATAACCACTTCAACACAGAGATTGAATTGCTGATGTTGAAAAGTGTGCAGGTGGAGCAGGACAGGTAGAAAGGGAAACCAGCAAAAAACCAAAAGTGAAGCTAAGGCCACCATGAGGCCTTGACCAAACAAAGGGATGTAGGAAGCTGAGCAGAAGATGCACCAAAGGCATGCATGCAGTAGCAGGGAGCTTGGAGTGGCAAGGAAGAAAACCATCACGACATAGTCAACAAGAATGAGAAAGTAAGTGGCAGAGAGCAGCCAAATGGAAGGGAAGAAAAGGAACAAAGACCTTCAAGAGTCCTCCTTCTGTTTGCCAAATTAATTTTGCAATCAAGCCCTTAAGTGCTTCACCAGCAGTTCTTTTTCACATTAAGCAGTTTTGCAGTCACAGACACACTGTGCAAAAACAGTCACAGGGAGCAGACAGCATAGTTAGGAACAGGAGGTTTGGTGCCTGTAGGGCACACTGTCACCATCAACTGTTTGCAAAAGCACTTGATAATTGGTTTTCAGTTTCCCCACCACAATTCTTATTTTAAAATACACAGAAGGCAAAACCTGCTGCCCACAGGGAGGCAAGCTTAACACTCATCAAGTTCTGATCAAGTTCAGAAAGTCACTTGCAAAGATATCTGGAACATGCTTGTACCTTCTCATAGAAAAAACCACACACAGACTCATGTGGAGAACTGGAAGTTTCTACAGGACTTTCTGCGATAGCATGTAACTTCATGTCAGCCATCAGAACGAAGGAAAAAACTGCATCCTATGCCAGCCTGAAAGTCCCGTCCTGTGAGATGACAGCCACCTTCAACTGTGCCTAAAATCACATGTGTTTCATAAAACCCCTCAGATGCAAACTGCTGGAGGCTGCAAGAGGTTAACAGTTGCACTAATCTACTGTTTCCTTCATCTGCTGTTGGCCTCGACCAAGGACAGAAGGCTTGGTGGCCCTTTAGGGCAGTTTGTCCTAGCTAGTTTGCAGCCAAACCATTAAACTACACAGGGCTTCTGGCCTTTTCCAGAAGCAACTGGCACATCCAAGATCACCATGGGTGAGAGTATGTACCTTGTTTGTGAAAAAGAAAATGGCCCTTAAATAATATGAGAGGGTATGAAATAACAATGTTTACTGAGCAGGAGGTGATGCACCTTAAAGGAGACATTTCCCAGCTGAGCTACTGCCTACTTTAGCTGTGTGCTACAACATTGTTATAACCCAAAGCAGGCGTCTTCACACAACCTTATTTGAGTGCTTTCTCCTCTTCATTAATTCATACTTTGCATAACTGTGTTATGCTCACAGTTTTGGGAAAACTTCTCAAAATGTTACCTCTATTCTTTTCTCAGCACTGAAGTTCTACTAAAATAAGTACAGCCATATTGAGTAGACTGTTGTAGTTTTGAGTTGCTGGGTCCTGGTGGAGGAGGGGGGCTGCAAGGGTGGCTTCTGCAAGACGCAGCCAGAAACTCTCTGCAGGCCTGAGAGAGCAAAAACCAGCCAGCTCAAGGCCAGAATCATTGCTGACCAAAGCCAAGCCCATCAGTGATGGTCACAGCACCTCTGGGAATCACATTTGGGAGAAAAAAACACCAGCAGCTGCTTTTTGCCACCAGAGAAGGGAGTGAGAAGATGTAAGGAACTATGCAGGCACCAAGGCCAGTGAAGTGGGGAGAGGAGGTGCCCCAGGTGCCAGAGAGAAAAATGCCCCAGCAGCCCATGGAGAAACGCATGATGGAGTGGGTGTATCCCTACAGCCCATGGAAAAGGCCAAGACCCCACCTGCGGCCTGTGGAGAGGCCCCTCGCTGGAGCAACTGGAGACATACAGAAGACACAGTGACCCATGTTGGAGCAAGCCCCTGCCAGCACTTGCAGCCCATGGAGAGAGAGAGACACACACACACAGATGAGAAATGAGTGAGAGAGAGAGAGAGATCCGTGTCAGAGCAGGTTTGCTGGAGGGGGCTTGTGCCTCTGTGGAGGACCAGGCTGGAGCAGTCTGGGCCTGGAGACATTCTCTGACTTATGGCTGCACCCCATAGAAGTGATACACACTGGGGCAGCTGGTGAAGAGCTGAAGCCCTGTGGGAAAGGACTCCCGTTGGAGAAGTTCGTGAAGGACTGTCTCCTGTGGGTGGGACCCCATGGTGCAGCAGGGGAAGGGGGTGAGGAATGCCCCCCGGGAAAAAAACATGTGAGGAATTGACCGAACCCCCCATTCCCCCAGTCCCTGCCCCTCCCCGTGCCACAATGCAGAGTGGGTGAAGAAGGGAGCGAAATCCTGACTAAAGTGAAGTCTGCTAAGAAGGGAGGGGTGGGAGGAGGTGCTTTAAGATCTGGTTGCTCTTCTCATTACCCAACTCCGGTGTCACTGGGTGTGCAGTTCAGTGTCATAAATTAGAGAGTTTTCTTTCTTTTATTCTGTCTTGAGTCTGTTTTGCCCATGATGCTAATTGCAGAATGATCTCTCCCTGTCTTCATCTTGACTCCAAAGCCTCTCAATATCTATTTTCTCCCCTATCTAGCTGAAAAGGGGAGTGATAGAGTGACTTTGGTGGGCATCTGACCTCCAGACAGGGCCAAACCACCACACAGACAAAAGCCCATCTAGTTCAAATTCCTCTCTCTTGACAGTGGCAAGTAACAGATGCTCAGGAAACAGGCAAATGTGCTGACTGGTCCCAGTATACCTTCCCTGCTTCCAGGAATCAGCAGTTCAGGAACTTTTTGAACCAGGAACTGCATCTGTCACAGTCAGGTTGTTGGGTTTAATAGATCCCCAAAGGACCAGTTTAAGGTGCTTAAACTGAAGCTTTACATTTATTATTATATTGGATAAACTGAATACCTCTCTGTTACAAGTGGCCCAATTTCCAAAGGAGCAGAGCCACTCTATTACCTACTTTCCCTGTGGGAGTGTTAAATAGCATTCAGTACTAGTCTCAAAGATATCAACTTAAATCCCATGCCTAAAGCTGGATCCAAGTACCCTATTATTTTCAACAATATTACCCCATCTTCCTGTGTAAGGTATCTTGCAAAGAACCTGTCTGAACAAAACTACTTCAGGCACTGTGATTATTTGACAAACCCAGGGAATTTCCTCCTGCCATTCATAGGTGGGAGACCATCAGGAAACCTACTGTTCCCAAAACTATTTTAAAACAAAAAAAGTGTAATTGGGACAAGTATTCAGTGATGTTTATGTGCACAGAAGAATCATGCTGCGGAAGGAGATATTTCAACTATGAAAGTAATGGCACATTGAACACCACTCTGCAAATCCTTCTGAACAGATGTGGGCAGTAGTTTGGAAAATGAGGAAAATGTTGTATTAAGGTATTTTCTGATGTATAGGAATAAGGACTAATAATTGTGCCCCCTGCTGTTTTGAATGCCAAGAACAGTTTTGGTGGCCAGTTTATGTTGAAAAATGCCATTAGCACCTAAACCGAAGCAAGGTGGGCTGGAGTCCTCCTTCCATTAAAACTTTTGCAGGTTTCCCAGAAGTAAGACCAGTAGTTTTTTCCCCCTGAGAATCTAAAACTGGAAAAAGCATAGAACAGCTATGGGGTTGTTCAGCCTGGACAAGAGAAGGGAGACCTTATAGAAGCCTTCCAGTACCTGAACGGTGCCTGCAAAAAAGCTGGGGGAGAACCATTCACAAGGGCATGTAGCAGTAGGACAAAGGATTTTAAATGAGAAAAGGCGAGATTTAGGTCGGAAAAAGTTCTTCAATGTGAGGGTGGTGGGTCACTGGAACAGGCTTCCCAGAGAAGTAGTGGAGGCCCCAGACCTCGAGATATTTAAGGTCAGGCCTGATGGGGCTCTGAGCAACCTGATCTAGGGAAGATGTTCCTGCTTATTGCAGGGGGTTGGACTGGATGATCTCTAAAGGTCCCTTCCAACATAACACTTTCCATGATTCTGTGATTCTGTTGTATTCTATGCCCTGCACAGGCACAGTCTCACTCATCCTAATTCAAACTTCTCCAAGTGATGGAGCCTTCATTACACATCTCAGAGTCAGTGCAGTGCTACTCAGCCTCACACTTGAAAAATGGTCCCCCAGAAGACCAACAGCAAATCTCTCACTGGCTTTGAAAGATGAACAACTCGTCATCTGTCACCACCAGGAAGTCCTCCTGATGGTAGCCAGCTTAAATACTTGTACCCTAACTACACTGCATTCTGCTTACTGGCCTTGGTGAAGCTCCCCCAAAACACTGCTGCTTATCTTGAGGGTAATGGCAGGTACTAAGTCCTTATCTCTAAAAAGAGAATGCAGCTGGCCAGTTCCACCAACTTTACTAGGAGTGAAAAGCGTGTTTGCTTTAGTAAAATTTTAAAAGCAGATAAAATTTAACAGCCTCCAACACCGGAACAGCATGTGACAGACACAGCCACCTCAGCTGCTTACTTTCAGTTCCTCATTCTCCATTTGAAGGAATTGTTGACATTAAAAAGAAACCCAAAAAAAAACAAAACAAAAAAGAACCCCCACTGTTCCAGATGAATATATGTTTGTATGCAGAACGATGCCACTTCTGCAAATGGGTAAAGTGGAATAGAGACAAAAGAGAGAAGCGCTTTGCTGAGTCACGGTAACCAGGAATATCTCCAGCCTGCTGATGATCAACTTCACCCCATAAACAGCTTTACAGGGAGGGGACACAGAGTCACAGGCAGGACAGCATTACCATTAGTTATTTTTCAGAGTGTTTTTTCAAGGTGCGAAATTGGAGCTGTAGAGCAAGTCTGTAGAAGTGCTGTGTTAAGCAATGTAGTCAGGTTTATACAGCTTAAGTCACCTATTTACAGTGAAGAAGAGCCATCCTATTTCCAAAACGTAAATGTAACTGAAAGTAAACAGGAAGGAAAATAAAACCCAAACAAAGAACCCCACAGGCAGAACCAAGCAGATGCATAAAATAAATTCCAGATCCTCATGAAGCCTGAAAGCCAGCCATGGCAGGTCTAGTAGCTCCTGCAGCTTTATTTTGGGCCAGATAAAACCACAACAGGGCATCCACACATGCTACGCCTGAACCCCATGTGAAGGGTGCTACAGAATTCTCCTCCACCAAGTAACAGAAAAGCCATGAGCATGAAGGGCTTTCAGTGGAAATATCTACATCTGAGATATGGAATAATCAGTGATAAGCACCAAGGACTTGACAATACAGAAGCATGGAGGTGAAATAACTGAAAAGCAAAGTACTGAATAAATCACACCATTTGGGAATAGCTGCTGTTACTTGGTGTATGTGAACAGTGGATGCTTTATCTAATAAATATATTATCTAATTAAGCCTTACAAGTGTCTGAGGACTTAAGCACAGATTTTTATCACAGCACTTAAGAACAGCAGCAAGTACCATCTGGCATGAAGACGAGTCAGTGGTAGTGCTCATGCTGTGACAGAGGGGTTCAGAACGACACTCGGTGTTAGTGGGTCAGTGGGATGTCCTTTCCCATACATTACTTTGCAAGCATCTTCTTCCATACCAGACAAACATTATCTTCTATATCAGGTTGTTTCAGACATTCTGGACTGCAAAAAGACAAAACCATTATAATTTATGTTTATCTGTAGCTTCCAGGTATCCCACTGGGCAAGAGGAGACTCAGACTAAAATGCTATGCAGTGCAGATGGGGTTAGTTAGAAGAGAGAGTGCTGAAGCTGTGAGTCTTTCTTCATTTGGGTTGCAGGTCAGTGACCACTTGCAGGGGCAGATGCCTTTAGCTGTGTAAATAATCATAGCTCAGACATGAAATTTTCGGCCCTAATCGTCAGTGATGATCTGCACTGAATGAAAAGTAGTGATATAAAACCTGCATAGGTTTTCTCTGCATTGCATGATAGTAAAGGTCTCTCCTTGTCTTTTCAAAACTGCATGGTTGGATTTGTTTTGTACTTCTATTTACTTCAACTGCAGTGGTTGGAAGGGACCTCTGAAGGTCATCTAGTCCAACACCTCTGCTAAAGCAGGATCACCTCAAGCAGGTTGCACAGGATCACATCCTTCCAGGTTTTGAGCATCTCCAAAGGAGACTCCACAACTTCTCTGGGCAGCCTGCCCTCTACTCTGTCACACTCACAGTGAAGTTCTTCTTCATATTGAGATGGAACTAGGAAGTTCCATCTTCCACTGGACACCACTGAGAAGAACCTGGCCCCTTCCCTTACATACCCACCCTTCAGATATTTATAAGCATTGATGAGATCCCCTCTCAGCCTTCTCCAGGCTCAACAGACTGAGCTCTCTCAGCCTTTCCTCACAGGAGAGATTCTCTCCATCAAATCTATCTCTCTCCAATTTAGAGATAATGATATTTTGGGGGACGATGACAACAAGGGTCAGTGTCAAATGTTTTGCACAAGTGCAGGTAGATGACATCTGTCATTCTTCCCTTATCTGCCAGTGCTTCTTCATCCACCCCTATGCAGAGCTCGATAAATTCCTGTTGTTCTCTCACATAAAGAGCAACTCTACCACATCACCTCGATGGCTTGTTGTTCCTAAAAGGTATGTAGCCATCCATGACATCATTCCAGTCCTGCAAGGTGTCTCTGTAATTGCAATTAGATCATTGCCTGGCAAATACACAGAGGCATCTAGTTCTGCCTGTTTATTCCCCATGCTGCGTGCACTGGTGCACAAAACAGTTACAAGTAAACCCAGGCATGCCTCTGCAGAATTATGCACCTTACTGTCTTCTCCTTTCCTTCAGTGGTACTGTTTGGAGAACTTCATGTTATCTCCACCTGACATGCTTACAGGCAAGACATGGGGCACGTAAAGTTTCTGCAGAACTGCATTTTGTATAAAATTGGCTCCCCACAGAAACTGTGCTTCTCTCTTCCCTCTTTATGTTTCTTTTTAAAATTTGTATTAACCACTGTTACCAAGATAGCCTTGAAAACATGAGCTGAATCTAAGCAGATACATTTCTTCTTACTGTCACTCCATAATCCACAAATGATTTGTAGATGGTAAGGTCCTCCATGATCTCAAGAGATAGCTAACATGGAAAATTAAAGTCACTTCAATTATAAAAAGTACTTAACTTCTTAGAGGGCAATTAAAAACACATTTTACATAGCAATACTATTTATTAAGGCATTACTAACTCTTTCAGCAAAGAACTATGACTATGCAGAGCTCTAAACCATCTCCATATTCATCCAAAGAAATTACTAGAAAAAAATATTTATGGCATTAAAGTTTTTTGTGTGTGTATGTATATATAAATTTTTATTTCAACCACAAAGTTGTCTGAAAGTGCAATCATAGCAATCACCCATAGCAATGCCCAGATGTTGCCACATAAGTCATGCGTATTTCCTTCACATGCAAGAGGCTTTATTTCAAGATTTCTGTCACTGAAGGTAACAAAATGTCTTTGCCCTTTGGCCAGTGCTTATGGGATCTCTCAAAAGTGTCCTCATGTTTTGAACTGTGGTCTTCATTACATGTGTCCTTTTTTCCATGCCCTGACACACAAGCAACATGCTTCCTTCAGGGATCAGTAATCAGTTTGGGTTTTAAGATTTTTTGATGGAAAACTTCACAAGTGCACATAGAGGATGTCAGTAAACAAATGCAATCTGCAAAGCTGCAACCACCACATGCTTCTCACCTTTATGAAGTCTGTTCACAAGCATATCACTCAAATTTGGGCCAACGTGATTATTGGTCATTGGGGGGAGAGAGGAAGCTAGTTTGCCATATATTCTGCTATTTGGAGATGCTTGGCTTCAAAGGATAAGCATCACCCAACTAAGTCTGACCTTGTAAGTTCAATCACATGTATTGCTTTTAGTTCCCTTTGCAGGGAGGACTGGGAACAAGAGAGGGCCAGATCTGTTCCAGCACACCTGTTTGGTATACATTACCTGTCAGCACTGGAAGATACTCATGAACAAACTTCAAACTGCTGGACAAAGATAATTGGGTGCTTAGAGGTGCCCAGCTCATGCCTTGCCTTCAGCACTGCTGAGGCCACAACTGTGCTGGAGCCACTTGGTTCTGCAAACCCAAGCCCAACCTTAAACACATTCCTATCTCCAGGAAGAAGATAGGAAGCAGAGAACCTCTGCAGGGTGCAGAGCCAGGTGCCGGGAATGCTGTCCCAAAGATATTGCTAGCTAAAAAAGGTTTTGCCCAGCAACCTGGGCTGTACTCACACGCTCATGTTCATGACTGACACGCTTTTGAGCACAGATGTACCTAGAAAGAAACCTAATGAAGCTCTGAACAATATCCTTCTGTGGAACAACAGAAAGTTCCCACAGGCTTTAAAATCCTTTCTTCAC
The DNA here is from genome assembly GCA_022605575.1 of Laterallus jamaicensis coturniculus. Classification (NCBI taxonomy): domain Eukaryota; kingdom Metazoa; phylum Chordata; class Aves; order Gruiformes; family Rallidae; genus Laterallus; species Laterallus jamaicensis. The sequence continues at coordinate 10,664,395 of JAKCOX010000012.1, forward strand.
TGTGTCCAAACATTAACAGCTGGCTGGGTGACCTGAACAGCCCCTCTTGTCTAGCAACCCATTTGCGTGTAACCCTCACATGATTGGTTTTGCTTTATCTTATGACAAACAAAATCCTGTCACAGGATGAATCAGACTTTGGACCTAGATAGGTCGAGGAGAGAAACAATACTGATTCCAAGCTGATTCCAAGCCAGAGCTGCCCTTCTTTCGAATCACTGTCTGTGTCTGCACCTGTGCACAGGTCGATATGTCAGATCAAACCAGGTCACCATCAAAAGTAAATATCAAGGCCACTGAGCCTGTACCTTGGGTTGATCCTGTGCTAAGAGACATGACAATTCCTAAATCTGGGACTGAATGACAACTGAAGCTGTAGTTGAGATCATATGACCTATATTACAGTTAATCTGGTTTCATATCAGTTTATGAGGGAAATGAACAGTCATTAAGTTATCAAACTGTACATAAGAGAAGAGTTACATCAGGAAACCTTGGAAGTTTTGCTGTGCTTTTAGTAAACATGACTTTTTGCAATATTTGGAACTGAAAAGCTACATTTAAGACTGAAAGGAGGTCCTTTGGGCATCTAGTCCTCAACTATGTCATCTCTCCTTGTACTGCATCCATGAGGAGGCCAGAATCATCTCAGTGTCTTAAGATGACAGCACAGTGATAAGAACAAAGAGAGCAGGGGTACTGTGGTGTCCACCCCAGAGCACCCCACCTCAAAGCAGAGAGAAACCAGTATCCATTACCCAATAAGCAGCCATCACCAGTGAGCAGATAAGGCTTCTGCCATGCATGTACTGCTTGTACAAGAAAACACATCCTGCAGTCCTACAGCTCTGATGCCAGGGCATGCTCCCTCCATTGTGCCCATTGGGCCTCTGTTGTAGGTAAAAAAATGGCTGGATGGCCAGTTGTGGTAAGTGGAGCTAAATCCAGCTGGAAGCTGGTGTACAAGTGGTGTTCCCCAGGGCTTAGTCCTGGGTCCAGTCCTGTTCAATGTCTTTATCAATGACCTGGACGAAGGGATTGAATGCTCCCTCAGTAAGTTTGCAGGTGACCCTAAGCTGGGAGGAAGTGTTGGTCTGCCTGAGGGTAGGGAGGCTCTTCAGAGGGATCTGAACAGGCTGGACTCATGGGCTGAGACCAATGGGATGAAGTTTAACAAGGCCAAGAGCAGAGTGCTGCACATGGGACGTAACAACCTCATGCAGCGCTACAGGCCTAGGGCAGAGTGGCTGGGAAGCTGCCTGCCAAAGAAGGGCCTGGGGGTGTTGGTTCACTGCAGACTGAATATGAGCCAGCAGTGTACCTGGGTGGTCAAGAAGGCCAATGGCATCCTGGCTTGTATCAGAAACAGCGTGGCCAGCAGGTCCAGAGGAGTGATTGTGTCCCTGTACTCAGCATTGGTGAGGCTGCATCTCGAATACTGTGTCCAGTTTTGGGGCTCTCACCACAAGAAAGACATTGAGGTCCTGGAGCATGTCCAGTGAAGGGCAACCAGGCTGGGGAAGGGGCTGGAGAGCAAATCTCATGAGGAGTGGCTGAGGGAACTGGAGCTTTTTAGCCTGGAGAAGAGGAAGCTGAGGGGAGACCTTATCATCACCTACAATTACCTGAAAGGAGGTTGTAGAGAGGTGGGTGTTGGTCTCTTTGCCCAAGTGACAGGTGATAGGATGAGGGGGAATGGACTCGAGCTGCTCCAAGGGAGATTCAGATTAGACATTAGGAAAAAGTTCTTCACCAAAAGGGTTATCAGGCATTGGAACAGGCTGCCCAGGGAGGCGGTTGACTCACCAGCCCTGGATGTATTTAGAAGATGGGTAGATGAGGTGCTCAAGGATATGGTTTAGCAGAGGACAGGTACGGTTGGACTCAATGATCTCTAAGTTCTTTTCCAACATAGTTATTCTGTGATCAAGGTGGGCAGAGGTCATACCTAAACAGCAGAACCTCAGATCTGCACCAGCATGACCGTTCTTGTAGGGCCAGAGCAGGTGCCAGAGCAGCGTGCCGACTGAGACCTCCTACCCCCGGCACACAGCAGGCTAGGTCAGGCTATCTCAGGCTCGAAGGGAACGGGATGCAGTAACTGGAGACCGGCTGTTGCCTAACTTCTCTCTGACACACCAGGAGCTCGCGGAAGGGGAGCAGCTATGCTGAAACCTCTGGGTCGCGTCAGCTGGGAGCAGAGAACACACAGCACGGCGCAGAGAGCGCGGGCGGGCAGAGCGGGACGGCGGCAGCCCCGGAGCCAGGCTCACCCGGCGGGCCGGGCCGGGCACCCTGCAGCGGGACCTGCGGCACCGGGTTCGCCGGTGCGCGGGTGTCAAACGAGGCCGGGGGCACCGCCGACCTTCCCGTTACGTAAAGATCCATAACAAACTCTCTGGCCGAGTAAACACTGCGCGACAGCGACGTCTGGCACGCTGCTGCCGCTCAGTCAGCTCCGTGACTGCTGAGCTGTCATCACTGCGGGCAGCAACCCGCGCGGGGCGGGGGGGGCACGGCACCCGCGAACGCCCCCGCGCCCCGCCGAGACCCTTCCCCGCCCCCCCAGACAGAGCCAGCCCCGGCTCGGCCCGCGGTGACAGGCCGCGGAGCCGCCCGCCGCAGCGCCCCGCCCGCAGGGACAGCCGGAGCGAGATGGCGGCGTCCTGCCCCGTCCTCTCGGCTGCCGCCACTGGGGCGGAGAGGCGGTGCCGGGCCGGCGGGGGGGCGGGGGGACGCTCCGCTGTCCTCCTCGTCCCGCCTCTCGGTGTCACGCACCGCTGGCGCTGCCTGGCCTCCGCCGCGGGCCGGTGCGGGGCGGAGGCGAGTGCCGGCGGGCGGGGGCACCCTCCGGCCGAGGGGAGCGGCGTGAGGGGGCACTGCCCGTGCCGGCGGGGCTGGTGCGCTCGGCGGGGCGGGGAGGGCTCGTCCGTAGGGTCACCGGGGCAGGTCGGGTGTTTTCTTTTCACGCCGTAATTGCGTTTTGTTTTCTGGCGCGCAGGGCTGATCCCCGGGGGCAGAAATGAGGAAGGTTTTGTGCGTGGAGCCCGTCATTTTCATCTACATTTTTGCGTCTGCCCTGACCAGCCCGCTGGTGCAGCAGTTCATCTACCGGCGGCTGTGGGAGGAAGAGTACAACGCCACTTTCGTGAGCGATAGCAATGCCACTTACTGTGAGCAGAATAAAAGTAGCCCGACTTATATCAAGCAGAAGGTAAGAGGGGAGGGGAAAAAATCCAGCTGTAAATAGACGCATAGCCGTTAGGTGCTGTCTGAGCGCAACCGCCTTTATATAACCTGAGCTCTGTGTGTTTGGAGAAGCGTTTGGCAAACTCCTGTCACTTCCCTGTCACTTCCCTGTCTCGCTGCTCTCGTGTCGCGCCGTAGGGAGCTGTAGTGCTTTAAAGGCAAAGATTCGTCTCCAAGAAGATGCTGAGGTAAATTTGTATGTTAAGGAGAGCTCCAAATCGCCCCCGAGGATTTGACCCGAGCTGGCTTTGTCCTGACAGTACAGCGGGTACTGCTGAGGGCCCTTCCTTCCAGCGGGAGTTGTGCGGGTGTTCGTGTGTCAGTCGGCTCTCTGGCTTCCAGTGGTCTCTGTTACTATGTCAACTCCAGCAAATGTCCCGTGATTTTCAGGAGTAAGACCTAGTTTGGAATAGCTTCATTTCAGATGAATTAGGAGTATGAAGGGGGGCTGATGATAGAAAGGAACTGGATTTTTTAAAATGTGAAAATACATTTAACTGATCTTTGCACAGCCAAACGTCATCGAGGACTTACCACGCGCAGCAGTACGAGTCTGCCTTGTTGAGTTACAGAGGTGGCGAGATGACAGCATCTCATGCTCAATTACACCTTGAGCACTTTTTCCTAGTTCAGCATGCTGGAGAGCAGGCTGTTGATTGGAAACGGCTTCCATTGCACTTCCAGCACAGTTTTCATGCAAAACTAACTGTAGGCTGTCAGGAAACAAGATTCATGTTATATTTTCCTTTGCCTTCTCCCTTCACCCCCCAGTTTCCCCTCCCATGTGTTGCATCTGGCAATTCCACAGTTACAGGCTACGGTTTGGGTTTGATGTGGGCTCTGATCCAACCGAAAACTCATCTCTTTTTTTTGAGTTTATTGGGGTTTTGAGTGGTGGGTGTTTTCCGAAGCAGTGCACTGCTCTAACAGACTCTGGCCACGTGATTGGTGTATCATGGGGATAGCAGAGGGATCATTTTCAAAAGAGGTACAGCTGAACCATCCTGGGCAACAACAACTTGCAGTTAAGTTGGATTAAGTGAAACACGAAACCACTGTAGAGTCAGAAAAGTAGATGACTTGGACTGTAAATTACAGAGAAGATGAACTTCTGGAAACAGCTGGCATTCCCCTATGTTGCTGAAAGGGCAGCACCTGAAAATTTTCTCTCACATTCCAGATTTGAATCTCTGGTGTGTTGTGTGTGCACAAGACTGAACAGCCAAGCTTATCTATTTGACATATATACATATATATTCATTTTTATGGAATGTGCTTCCATTGAAGGTGATCAAGTAAATAATTCAGGATTTTTAGCAGGAGTAGGTTCCTCCTCATGTGATAGAAGCCAGTCTGAGTAGAAGGAATGTGAAAGTAAAAGAAGTAAATAGAGTTGTAGTCCATCTTGTTTTCTGGGCGGACCCATCGGCCCAAGAAGGTAATGTATGCCATCAGTTGGAATTAATTTGGTGATAACAACCAATTATTGTCTGAGTAATGCTTGTCTGTTACTTCCCCCACAGTGTTTCATGTAGCATTGGCTCCCCGTTTTGTGCCCTGCATGGGTGTTTTGTCATACACTGTCCCGTGTCAATAGGAGGAGCAACTCAAAGTAAACCACACATGATGCATACAGTTCTAATTGCAGAGCCCATCAAGAAAGCCACATTTCCTAAATATTCTGCACTTTGCACTTGCTACAAACCCCCCAAATTAAGTCTCTTTTCAAATTGTGATCACTTACGCTCAGGATAATTAACTCTTTTTGCAAAACACTGAAGCCAAGTGCTTAATTTCAGCTGAAGCGTATCTGATTGATGTGGTGGTGAGTTCAAACATTACAGGGTTTTTTTGGCATAAAGGATACAAAGTATAATTAACTTGATACTTGAGGACATGGATCCTTCAAGACTGTAGTTGAATAATGGCCAACAGAATGTCTTTGTTTCCCTTTCCTGCCAAATTTCCATTGCCTCTGTATCAGCGGTTGACAGCAGGGTATGAGCCTCTGAACAATTGTGCTCTTGTCTGGACTTCTCTGATACCACACGTGTTACCATAGAATCTGAAATGCTCAAAACACCCATGAATTTCAGCAGATTAGATCCACTAATACAGCTCCAAGCCCTTTGCTGAGGATATGTGAAGTAGGTGTTCTGGATTTTCCAAGACCATCCTAACTAAATTGTTTACAGATGCTGTCAGGAGTGTTCCCAACCAGCCTCATTTAGCATTAACTTTTAGAAGAACATCTCCTTTTCTCCCACCTGTTTCAAAACAAAATGTGAAAGGAAATTGAAAATAAAAATCACTTGGAATCTGAAAAAACCTAGAATATAGTTCAAAATAGATAACATTTGCAGTATTTAACTATTTCTTACACTTTGAAAGAGATTTTGTAATAATTTTATAATATTTATTTTGTATATTAATAATTTTATAATAAGATGACCTCAACAGTAATTTGAATACAAGCTGGAGTATCCCAGTCACTGACTTGGATAATCCTCATTTTTTAGCTCAGAAATAGTTATATTATGAATCACTGAACATCATTTATCATCCAGTTTTATTTATTATCCATGCATTTTCCTGGGCTACTTTGTAATATTTTTGTATTTTATGAGCCTGTCAGTTTATCATGTCCTGTACATTGTTCAGCCTCAGGCATTAGGCTTCTCTCTTGATTTCATCCTTATATGAGTGAGTTGTCTCTTCATTTTCATTCCTTTAATTTTGAAATCTGTGATTTAAGAACTATTTCCATGCCCACCACTATGTCCACCACAAGCATTTTTTTCAGAGGAGGGTGAATTTGCAGATTAAAAAAACTAGACCTTTCTCTTCAGATTTATGTAGTTCCAGTGATTTTAATAGAGTCACATGATCTTAAAGCAGCTGCAGGGCTGACCTACCATTTTCTGTATGCTTTTCCATTGACTTTATAAGAGTGGGAAGTGGGCAGTTGAGTGCCTTACACTCTAAACAGAGGGCTTTTTTTTCTTTAAGTCTTGTTGTCAGGAGACAGCAAGCCACTTATGTCTTCAAGGTTATGGTCAGTTGCTGTACCGGGATGTTCTTTATGGTGCCCGTCTACTTCGAAAATAACGAAACCCAAGTCTTTGTTGGTTTTTTCCTCCAGTTTCCTTATGGTTTGGCAGAAATATTTGAATTCTATGGTTCATGTGGGTGGAGTTGATATGTAATAATACCTAAGGCTCCTCAGGGAAGTGGTCACAGCACCAAGCTCGACTGAGTTCAGGAAGCATCTGGACGATGCCCTCAGTCCCATGCTCTGACTTGTCTGGCCCTGTGTGGAGCCAGGAGTTGGACTTGGTGATCCTCATGGGTCCCTTCCAACTCAGCAGATTCTGTCATTCTATGATTCTAGTTTTATTTCTAATGTATTAACATTTCTTGGACACTGATGTCTTTGAACCTGATGGCCCTAGTAATGAAGCAATGCTTGCAACTACATCAGCAGGGGAGGAATTAAAGATCAGAATATAATTTTCCATCTTGTTCAGTCTTCATGGGTGAAATCACCTTTCAGGGTGACTATAGTCCTGTCCAGTAGACAAGATGTCATGAATCCTGCCATGACTATTGTGGTTTCATTCATAGTCATGAACATATGACTAATGTAGACAGACACTGTAAGGGAGGAGAGTAAATGAGTTCAGAGTGCTGGGGATCTTTAGGGCTTTCCTTGAGGGCCTCAGGATCAGTTGAGTTTTCCTTTTGCAATAAAACCTGGTATCTTGTAAACAAAGAGACTGAACTAGAAACCTGTGGGCTTTGCAAGCAAATACAAACACAAATTTATAGAGCATTCAGCAGCTTTTTAAAATTACCCAAAGTATATTCCTGGAAATTCTAGGGATTTTTTTTTTTTATCCTTTGAATGCTACTTGGGAGATTATGCTAATTACAGAGGAAACATTGGAAAGCTGGTGTACAGATGGCTTTGATACAGGCTGAGAATGGCTTGGGGAAACTTACATGGCTGTACCTGCTACTACCCTGCCCAAGCCAGTGTGTTACCTCAGAAGACTTGAAGAAAGCTTTCATATTGACTTGCCTCTCTGCATCTGAAAGTTGAGCTTAGAAAGGGTTTGTGCAAATGAAGTTACTTCCTTTTCCCCTGCTGCTCTTCAGTCTGATCAGGTGGTTGTCTTTGAAGGGGCTGTTGTGGCTGCTCTCTGCCAGGCCTGCACTGCTACATTAAAAGCAAGACTGGAATTGGCTTGCTGGGTGTCATTTGGCAGCTGGCTTCTCAACAACATAGTGGAGTTTTTTTAATTGACTTTAGTTCTTTTCTCTAGAGCCATCTGCATTCTGTTAACTGGGTCTTTGATTTGATTTTTATACTTCCGTTAAAGGGCTCAGAAGTTTTTCCCATAGTGGGTGTTTACAGTTTGTTGGCACAGTGTTGGCTGTGTTCCCTACCTGAACACCTGCTGTAGTGTCTCTATAGGCAGCACTGATTTGGCCAGTCTCTGAACTCAGAGCTTTGCAGTGTTTTAAAAATGAGTTAATTCACATTTCTGTGAGTCTGTGCTTTGCATTATTGTTACTGTTACTATTGTTATACCTGTTGTTATTATTGTACATTGGGATGTCAGAGCAAATTCGGATCTCATTTCTTGCACAGTGTCTTGGTCAGTTAATTGTTTCTTGTAACCCTCTCAGTAGGATTATTTGGGAGGAAAAATAATTTCCAGTGAGTAGGGAGCATGGGGTGTGTTCCTCAACCAAAGACTGGTTTAGTACTGATTTTGAGAGACTAAAATAGGCCCCGTGTCCTTTTGCCTTACCCTGTACTGAATGAGATGGAGTATAAACACCACCTCATGTAAATATGTGTATAAAAGAATTGTTCTCTTGTCTCCATTGAAGCTTCTCTGTCAAGAGTACTAGTAAGAGTATATTTTAAGAAATAAGTTCTGGCTTAAAATGTAACAGGGGATGTTTGAAGAATATTGAAGGTAAAATTACAAAAGCAGGAGTCTTTGAATATGCAATTCCTTTGTATTAGTGATTACTGTAATGTAACACATTCTTATAAACATACATTAAGGTACTGTAGTTTATTATAGCATTTATTATAATGTCATATAATTTATAAAATGATATTGTATATGTTGTGTTTTATAATCTATAAACATGTACTGTGCTATACATTGCATCGCATGCTAAAACTTATGTAAGTGTAATATTATTATAGATTTTTTTTACAAGGTATTATAGTCTTTTGAATTATTTTTGATTTTTCTTTGCAGAAAGTTCAAGAAAAAACCTCTGTTCTTAATATGCAGTTGGACTTAACTGGAGCAGTTCCCAGCCTCGTAGTTGCCATTGTCATTGTAGCTAATGGGGATCGCCAGGGACGCAAAAGGTCTTTAGTGTTACCATCCACGGGCGCTTTGCTTGCTAACGTTTGCCTCGCTGCTGTATCATATTTTTCCTTTTCACTGTCTGTCCTGTTTGCTGTTGCATTTATTACTGGGCTGTTTGGGAGTATTGCAACTTTCCTTGGAGGAGGCTTTGCTTATATAGCAGACCTGTGTCACGATGAGAAGCAGAAGACAACACGAATAGCTGTGGTGGATTTGATTTTTGGAGTTGTGTCTGGACTGGCAGGACTTTCATCTGGCTACTTCCTAAGAGGAATAGGCTTTACATGGACATTTGTGACAGCATCTCTGCTTCATGTCATTAATATTATCTACATTGCATTTTTTCTGGAAGATACAGTAGGCCTATCTGAATCTCAACACCAGCCACCAGAATCTTGTAAAGAACTTCTGAGAGAGACATTTTCTGGAGTGTACATGCTTTTTAAAACTTCCCCTTATAAAAAGAGAATTTTAATCATCGTGTTACTTTTTACATTCATGACTTACTTGTTTACTATGGTTGGTGGGAGTTCGCTTTTTACCCTGTACGAACTGGATGAGCCACTCTGCTGGAATGAAGTGTACATTGGATATGGAGCAGCTGCCTTCACTTCAGTCTCTCTGACCAGTTTTTTAGGAGTTTTCTTATTTTCTAAATGCCTCAAAGACATTTATATTGTCTTCATTGGGATATTTTCTTACATTGGAGGAATGGTCATGGCTGCCTTTGCCAAAACAACTCTGCTCATGTTTTTAGGTGAGTTCAGAAGCATTTGTTCCATTTAACAGTATGTATGCAAATGCTGTTATCTGTAGTGCATGCAGTTGGTAGATACTGGACATACCATCTTACAAGGATCAGGGAGAGGTAAAATATGTAAGGTTGGATCAGACTGATTTAGGCTTTAATTAAAAGATAAAGTGTGTGGAGAGAGGATGCATTTACTTGCTTATGATTTGGTTGTAGCACCATAGTTTGACTTTTCTGTTGACTTTTACTATTTGGAGCACTGAGTATTCAAAAGTATATGACTAATTCATTTGCAGTGTATTTGTAAAATCCTGTATTTTTGTTACTTCAGTCTCTCATGGTAGATTCGTTACTTTACAGTAAGAGTGCCATCTTTGCTCTGCTTTATGCCTATTCCTGTTCTTCGATCCATGCTTTCAAAAGTGGTTCTCACTGATGAGCAGGGTGAGTAGATTTTGGTTTTTAAAAGTACAGTGATGTGGTATTTTAGAACAGACAGGCACCAAGATTAAGCAAACAGATATGTATTGGTATTTTAAGACTGCTTTTCTTTCAAGTTCCATGACTGTATGTCATTATATTCATGGCTTTTGATTCTGAATGTAATATAGACAACACTGTGTTTAAAAACTACTGCAAATTTCAACCTTCAAAGGAGATACTAGTCTAAAAGTAAAGACTGGGGAACTTGAAGCAGAAGAATGCTCAAGATTGTACAGATGTGATTTCACAAATGCTTCTACATTCACAGTATTTTGACATGCAGGTAAAGATATATTTCTGTTATTGAGCCAATGTCACACTTAATGATTTAGAAAGGTTAGCAGTAGATGGTCAACCTTCAAACCACTTGAAAAGAATTAGACTTGGATCCTGAGCTATGCACACAGCTCCATGGGTGTCTGTGGCTGCTTAGATGTGTCCCAAAAGATATATTACTTCTTAAAGTCTTTTCCTTTTGGCTGGCACACACACACACACACACACACACACACACACACACACAAAAAGCATGTCAGGCCGCAAAATGTGGCTCTAGGATCCCATATGTTGCTTTTGGGGAGCATATGCTTTCTAGAAGCATTCTCCTGAGTCGTTTGGTTGTATTTTTTAAAAGACATATATTGATACAGTAAAACAAAGAGCTCTTTGCACTTAACTATGCAAAGGTATGCATCTTTGCTTTTGTGCACTTTTGGTTTTGCCATTTCTTGGCATTCTTCAAGGCTCTGGCTACTTAAATACAGGAATCAGGTTGCCTCTCCTCATCCTTTTCTGCTTGCCTATTGTGACTTTGTTTATAGTCCCTTGAGTACAGCTTGGGAAAATGTGTTCAACAAGACATGGAATAGACTGCAAAACCACAGCACACCCCAATTGGGTAATTCAGTGCAAAAATTGTTGCTGCTTTCCTTTCAAAAATAAGGAGCTGGTAATGCACTGAAAAAGCAGTCTTTGTTGGATCAGAGCCTTTTCCACATATAAGGGTAAAGATTGGAGAAAGAAGGAAAACAAAAGGGAAGAGGGAGAATTGAGAGCAGAATTAGAAGCGGTAAAGGACGGAGATGTGCAGAACATCTTTAGTGAGGATGAACAGTTTGAACTTCATGTAATAAGCAGATTCAAGAAAATAGGTATGGTAATAGAATAGTAAAATAAAATCTCCAGTACTTTGGAGGGAGCTTGGTATTATTCTGTTTTGTTTCTAATTCATCCTTTTGGGGTTTTTTGCAGGTGCTGTGTTTGCCTGCATTGCCTGTTTAGAAGTTGTGACCGGCACTATTTCCCTCTCAGTTTTTAATATTCTCTACGCAGCTACGGTTGCGTGGTTTTCAGGCTTTAGCTTCCTCTTATCAGCAGGCCTCTGCCTAATTCCACTGGCTGTCCTCTGGTAAGTACAGCTCAGGAGGCTGCTTCTGACTGCTTTTGCCAGTACTTGCTGTTTTGACGTGAGCTGAGGCTGAATGGGTTGGTGCAGTAGTCCTCAAACTTCACAGGAACCGTGTGACCCAGCACCATTAAAATCTGTGAAAGATCTGCACTAACTTTAAAGCCCATATGAATAAACCACTCTGGACATGTTTTAAAACTATGCCTCTAAAGTATTTACATCTCATCGTAACTAGTGGCTACCTAGTAATACCAACAGTGAAATTCCACTTTTCATGAGTATTCACAAAAGTGAAATTCACTTGACATTATTTCCAGCAGAAACAATGACTTTTTAGGGTGCTGGAACATAGACCTAAATGACAGAAAAATCACTTTTCACTAGGTAGATTTATATTCAGGGGTTAAAAACTGTTCGTCTTAAGAGGGTGGTGCTCTTGCCAAAGACTTGTATCTTGTCTCCTAATCTCTAGATTTTACCTCAGTCACCTTTCATGTCTACATCAGCTGCATTCTAAGTTTTAAATGGGCAGTGATAATGCTGTAGATCTAGAACATTTCACATGATTCCAGGTCTGTGCCTGCCTCGCTATGGTGTTTTACAGTCTGTTCAGAGAAGCTGCACTAGTAGTAACTTAAGTCAAAGGTGATGACCTCTGACTTGGACCCAAGGGAACTGAAGCTAGTCTTGGGGAGGCAGGTGGAGAACACTTTTGGGTAAAGTAATCAAAAAATGAGGAATTCAGTTATATTAACAAAGCCCCAGTAAATAATTGCTTTATTAATTACTATGTTCAGTTCAGTGTTGTATGGTAGAGAAAGTTTGTTAAGAAACTCTCTTCTGTACAAAAGCTGACAGATACTCATCATCAATCAGTCCATCCTGCAACCAGGACTGTAGTCCCTCATCACAATAAAGTTTTGAAAGCGATTTTTCTTTTCTTCCTGACACTAGTGGCTCAGGTATTCCAGCTGTTGAAAAACCTTTCTTTGAGGGCATCACTGTTTGAGAGCAGAAAGCATGGTTGTGCCAGTTGGTGGTAAAGCAGACATAGTAGGTTAGTACTTATCAAAGACAGCAGAAATTATAGTCTAACATGTTTCATAAGGGCAATGCCAACATTGCTTTTGTTTAGTAAGATCTGCCAGCAGCTTTGTGCCTCTGAAGATGGCTGTGACAGAGCTGTGGGGTGTGTTTGTTGGTGCTGAATCAGCACCCTGTGCTTCACTAACTCAGCTAAAGATATCTGTCTTATCTGTGTCTTACAGCTGGCTTCTCTACACAAGCTGGAACGGGGAAGACTTGGCACTGCTTGTACCTGAAGAAGTATCCAGCATAGAGAGCGCTGATAGTTGAAAAAAGGATTCACCTATCTGGGTTTTCTAACCTGAGGTGCAGTGACAAAGACCATTATGTCATACAGACCGTAGCAATAACACACCAGTTGCAGATGGAATCTCAAAGTGGCCCTGCAGCAATAAGCACTAAATTGGTAGCACTCTACATCCAGCCCCTTTTTAGTACTTGACTAAAGTTACCTCCTAACTATGCAAACAGGCTGGTGATGATGGAGATTTTAATGCTGCTTTCAGCATGAATTAAAAAATAAGGTAGGGTGATACACTCCCATTCCACATTTCAGAACATTAGCTGCGAATTGTGATCCATCTTGTATCATTCTAAGTGGGGTGACAGAGATAAGCTTATCAGCTCAGAGGGTGCTGGCAATCCTGCTGAAGCGGGTGGAGCTCACATCAGCTGAAATGCAGTCCCCTGTGTGCATCTTAAAAGGTCTCTCTTTATGGTGAAGCCCAAAACCTGTCTAAAATGACTAAAATAAAAGGTAATTTTTCAGCAGCTAGCCAAACTGGAGACAGCACTTGCACCTGCTGAAAACAGACTTGCTGCTCTGCAGTTGGCAGAGAGTGTTGGTGCAAAGTTACTCTGCGATGCGTGGGCCTTGCCTATGACTTAGTGCTTAAAACAGATTTTCACACAGAAGTGGCATACTTACTGTTCCCAGCTTGCAGAGTGGGAACTTAGGCCTGTGCCCACATTTCCCAGAGGCTGTATTGCACCATTATTTTTATCATTTCCCATATATAAAGGACTGTATATAGACATCCCCACCCATCCCATAAACATTTCTTGTTTTCTAGTTGTTGGCTGTACTTCACTTAAATATTCCTTCCAGTGAAAGACTGTAATGCCATTTAATTTCAGAAGATCTTTGATTATTTTTTAACAACCCTGAAATGAGGTGACCAAATCTGAATCATGCATCTAATCATCTTGCAATGGATGCAGCATAATTTATGAGCACTTGAATAGTGTTTCTCAACTTCAAAGCATTTTACAAATGCTATTAAGAACCTCCTTCCACAGTAGATATTATCCTCCTCTGTTGAAGAATGAGCTAAATTAACAGAGAGAAGTGACTTGCCCAGGGTCACAGTGCAAACCGGTGAGACTGACTGACCCAGGGATCAGTTTCTGCCCTGACTCTTTGCCTTTTTGTTTGAGAGTTTAAATTATAAATAGAGACACCTTCCATTAATGTCAGAAAAGACCTCCAAGATCATCTAGTCCAACCGTCCCACTACCAGCTGTATTACTCACTAAACCATGTCCCTAAGTACCTCATCCAAGCTTTCCTTGAACACCCCGAAGAACAGTGACTCCACCACCTCCCTGGGCAACTCGTTCCAGTGCCCAACCACCCTTTCTGAGGAGAAATGTCTCCTGATTTCTAACCTGAATCTCCCCTGGCACAACTTGCAGCCATTGCCTCTGGTCCTGTCGTTATTTATCTGCAAGAAGAGGCTGACCCCCAGCTCACCACAACCTCCTTTCAGGGAGCTGTAGAGAGCAGGTCTCCCCTGAACCCCCTCTTCTCCAGGCTAAACAGTCCCAGTTCCCTGAGCCCTTGCTCATAAGACTTGTGTTCCAGACCCTTCACCAGATTTGTTACCCTTTTCAGGACACCCTCCAGGGCCTCAATGAATTTCTTGTAGTGAGGGGCCCAAAATTGAACACAGTACTCAAGGTGTGGCCTCACCAGACCTGAATACCGGGTGGATGATCACCTCCCTGGTCCTGCTGGCTACGCTACTGCTGACACAGCCAGAATTGCCGTTGGCCACTTCTTGGCCACCTGGGCACACTGCTGGCTCATGTTCAGTGAGTGTCAGCCAACACCCCCAGATCCTCTTCCTCTGTATCCTGAGCATTAGCTTCTGGAATGCACAGCACCCCTACGTTAAGGACCACTCCTGTGTGTTTTGTTCAAAGGGAGTCTGACAGCCAATATCGTTCACATCCCTGAAAGCACAAGTGGGTTGTACGTGCCTTCTCTTCCCCCTAGACAGATCAGGAAGAAAAAACAAAGTAACATAAACTGGCTGACAGGGAAGGAAAACTCTCGGGAAGCAGCTATGATGTGGGCACTGACTGAACACATACTCTACATAGGGTAAAAATTCAGACAGATGCAGCCTATGCTGATAGATTACTGCTATTAACATCCACCATATGCACAGAGAACTTCTGCAGAACTTCTCAGTGGTACTCCATCAAAAAAGATTAGTACTACACCATGCTGATATTATCATAAGTCCTTTTTGTTCAAGCAACAGTTGTGTTGCAAGCTATGCACCATGATCACAGAGACATTTGGAAGAGGGTTCAGATAAGGTTAAGGAGAGTTTATGGTGTCAGTGAGACCACTGCCTACCTGTCACTACTGATAACTGTTTATCCAGGAGAGGTGGAATGAATACTTACAAAGATAGTAACTACAGCCAGCTCTTGCACTTATGTCCTGAATTACCAAGGCTGATGTTGGGAATTAAAGATCATTAGCTAGTTCAGACACTAGTCAGTAAATAAAGCTGCTCAACTTTCCTCCCTTGAGGTGTCCAAGTTGCTGCCAACTTGTTGGAGAAAGAGTGGGGTTTTACAGTAAATATAATGAGCACTTGTGGAGAGATTAAGAAAACGCTGATGTAAAGGATTTCAGCACAAAGATTACTTTGTCCTCCTTGCCTCTTCATTATGCAGTTACATAAGGCTTTAGGAAACTATTTCACACAAAACTGCCCAGAAAACATAAAACAAAGGAAGACAGGGTGCATGCCTCCATTCCCTCTTCTCCACTGCACACCTCTGCTAGCACAGGGAAGGGAGCCACAGAGCAAGCCCATTCCATGGTAGCAGTCCAAATGAGAATGAACATGCACAGTCCAGGAATGGCTTTGCTACAGTTTCATTGTGCTGTACAAAGTAGCTGCTGTTTGCAAAGTATTTCTGGTAGACACAGCTTTTAGAACTGGCTCTAAGTCTACAGCAAAATTTAGTTATGAACCAGTTTTTCTAGTCCTTAGCATGGTGCAAGTTGAGGGAACCAGGTACTAATGTCCTTCAGATAATTAAATAACAATCTTCCAAGTTCATCCTAGTTGTTCTATTTGTATAGAAATACAACCTATTTGGACAGAATTAATAATAAATTTCCACTTTTTAAACTCTGTTGTATTTATAGTTCTTGCACTGCTTTCTGTCAAATGGACAACAGGATGACTGGTGGAGGAATGTTAGCATGAACAGAAGCAGCAGCGATATAGTAGCATCTATTTTCTGTGGTCATAGCAAACTGCTTTTGCCTCCTTCTTGCACTTGAAGAAAGGACGCTGCCCAGAGCATCAGAACCAAGAGATGGGAATTGTGGAGTGGGGGCAGCACTACTCTCTGCAAGAAGTCAGCACAGGGACTTACAATGCATCTGCCACACCACAGAACACACAAGTGCCTTCCCAGACCAGGCTGGATGGGCTTTGGACAACCTGGTCTAGCAGAGAGTGCCCCTGCCCGTGGCAGGGGTTGGGAACTGGATGATCTTTGCAGTCTCTTCCAACCTAAACCAGTCTTTGCTACCTCCCCTTGCCCAGTAGGAACCAACAAAAGCCTAAGGCTGGGTCTGTCCTGAATCAGCTTGCCAGCACACCTCACGTGGTGCGCCTCCCTGCTTTACCAAACCAGGCTTGAGGAAATGAGGAGGAGGGGGACAGGAAGCCCAGTCCCCACCTCACCCCACTGCAACACTGTGCAAGTGTAACTCTTCTCAAAAGCTCTTTGCTTCAGTCCTGTTTGACTCCCATTAGTAACAATGTAAATCCTTACACAGGCCTCTTACACATGCAATTTGCTTTCCAGCCTGGTTAATCCCTAAAATTAGCTTCTTTACAACAGACATAATGAACAACGCAACTTCCTTGCTCCGAATATGGCTTGATCTCACCCAAGTGTCTAATAAAGTATACTAATCATTGAACAAAACCACACAGAAATGACATCCAGGCTCCTAATCCGTATCCTCTCCTCACCGTGCTAACGAGAAACGCTACCGCACTAGTCGCCTTCATGCAGTTTTGCTCAGATACAATAGCAGCCATCTTCCAAAGGACACTACCTAGATGCACTGAGGCAGGGAACTATAAGGTACCAATAACTGCGTACAACTATGGGATGGCTGTTTTCTGGAACAGTGCTGGTAGGGAGGCAGATGGGAAAATCCTCCTAAAAAGCCATGCCCAGACCTGGCAAGGTCTGAGCCCGGAGCAGTACAGAGCCTATTGAACCCTACGCTTGCTCTACTGCAAGTTTGCTTTTGCTTCAAGCAAAACTGCTAAGAAACTTACCAGTTATTAAGTAGTAGCCATTTCTGCTATCTAATCAAGTGTATCAGCTCACAGAAGGACCGGGACAGCTGTAGAAAACAATACAGCAGGTATTGTTCTACCCAAGCACGTTGCATTTATTGATCCCCCATTTAACCTCACTAAGGAAAAAAAAATTAAATAATTTGCATTTCACAGCACAAGCCTCTAATCTCTGCCACTCTCAAGTGAAAGGCAGCTTGAGAACCTTCACTTCTTAAACGAAAGAAACTCAAATATAAAACCAAATAAAACCACCAGTAAAGTGTCTCATACTGTGTCACCTCAATTTTTTTTTAATTTGCTGCAGTGTTTTGCAATAAATGCACAGAAAAGTACTGAAAGATTTATGGGACGGAAGCTGGAAGCTTTCACCCACAGAGAGAGGGAATCTGTGACAGATAGAAGCATACTGAAAAGCCTAAGAGATGATTAGGATCGTGAGAAGAGGTTTACAGCGACATTTCTGCTAAAATTATCTACAACAGAACACCAAGCTCACTTCACAGTTTAGCCAAGTGGCTAAAACCTGCTGAATAAAAACAGTTCCTGTCTTAGAAATACTGTTTCAAGCTCCCCACGTATGGCAAAAGATGGCATCTTCTGAGCCACAGACTTTGTTTTTCCTCCTGTTACACACCATCATATTAGCTGTCTTGCATGATGTGATGCATGCACGCATGTGACATCAGAAAATAGTTTTTACAACCCCGAATTCAGTAACACATGCACACACTTATGTATACAACAAAACCTTTCAGTGGCTCACTTATTTAAGTTTAGGTCTCTAATTCTCCCTTAATTAAAATCCAGTTTTGGTAAATGAACAAAAAACCGCCATGACCTGTCATCAAGTACCACTGTATCTTCATGTTCTCACTGCAGGAGCTTCATTAGGTACTGTCATAACAAGGCACAGCAGTCTTTCTTAATCCCTGAATACTAAAATACCTGGATGTAGGAGTGCTCTTTTGGATAAATTTCCCAAATGGATTTTACACTCCCCATGGAACTTGCTCCTACTTCCAGAAACCAAAATAACCTCGAAGGGACACAGATGAAAAAATTCCAGACCTTCAAATTCCCTTCTTACAGCGATACTTCCACCTCTACACAAAAGTTTACTGGGTCAGTCGTGAACAACTGTCAACAGGTGGAGGATTAAAAAAAGAAGTACGTAGCAGGATTCCATCAGCAGTGCAGAAGTTAAAGATCTTTACAGATATTACAAGGAGAAGGAACAAGGCTTGGTTGTGGATAGCAGATTCTTGATTTATGATTAAATACATTTTGGAACGCAATAGCATTTATAGCAAAATTTATTCAATAGTTTAAAAAGTGTAAGGGAACTTCAGGAATAAAGAGTTACTCAATGGGAAGTATCTTCTTTTCCCCTTAAAAGTTCTTCTGCAGAACATCCACTGACGCATTTACTTACATTAATCACTCTTAAAATGCAAGGGTATGTTTGGAATTCTTGTATACATATATAGCATTCCCATAGTGAAGAAGCTATTGTCCTGAGCAGTGTATGAAGAGAAATTATTTAAACAACCTAGTTACAGGATATTTATGTAATTGACAAGCACAGAACAATTTATAGACTTTAAACATTTAATGTGCCTTCTCATCAGGGAAGGCAAATGATAACTGTAGGACTGGTTTACACTGTGAACATCAATTTAGTATCATGTGTTTAGATCTGCAGTATAAAGACACACACAAAACGTTGCTCTGGAGTACACAGTTACAATAAACCAAGCTTGTATTCCATCATCATGTGTGGCTCTCCCATGACCTCACTCTGTGAAGGATCTAGGAAAAAAAAGTCAGAAGTATGAGGTTTTTACAAAGCTACAAAGACCAGTAACTGTGAGCATGACAGATTTTTGTTTGGGTCCTCAGGGTTTTTTCCTGATGGTTAGTGCAACAGTTACTTGGCTGATTTTTGACAGTGTTACACAATGCAGGTCTGTAACTCCTCAGCCTCTATCCAAACCAATGATCACATCTATAGTGGAACAGGACACAGAACCACACAGCACAGTAGGGGTCAGAAGGGACCTCTGGAGATACCTAGTCCAAGCACCTACTAAAGTAGGATCACATCCAGGCGGGTTTTGATTATCTCCAGACAAGGGGACTCCACAGCCTCTCTGGGCAGCCTGTCCCAGTGCTCTGTCACCCTCACAGCGAAGAAGTTTTTCCCCATATTCAGATGTTCCAGTTTGTGCCCATTGCCCCTTATCAGCTCGCTGGCCTTTTTCTCTAGATACTCACCCTTTAGATATTTATAAACATAGAAGAGATCCCCTCTCAGCCTCCAAGCTAAATAGACCCAGCTCTCTCAGCCTGTTCTCACATGCACCTTCCTCATCCTCACAGCACTTTCTGGACTCTTTACAGAAGTTCCCTGTCTCGAACTGGGGAGCCCAGAACTAGACACAGAACTCCAGATGAGGTCTCACCAGAGCAGAGTAGAGGAGGAGGAGAACCTCTCTCAACCTGTTGGCCACAATCTTAATGCACCCCAGGTACCACTGGCCTTCTTGGTCACAAGGACACATGCTGGCTCATGAAGAGTTTGTTGTCCACCAGCACTCCCAGGTCCTTCTCTGCAGAGTTGCTTCCCAGTAGGTCAACCCCTAACCTGTACTGTTGCCTGGGGTTATTCCTCCCTAGATGCAGGATTCTACACTTGCCCCTGTTGAACTTAATTTGGTACCTCTTCACCCAATATTCTAGTCAGGCAAGATCTCACCGGATGGCAACGCAGCCTTTCACTGTGTTGGCCACTCCTCCCCGCTTTGCATCACCAGCAAATTTCCTGAGGGTACACTCTGTCCCCTTGTCCAGATTATTGATGAGTATGTTGAATAAGATCGAACCAAGCACTGATCCTTGGGGGACATCACTGGCTACAGGCCTCCAATCAGACTCTGCACCACTTACCACAACCCTCTGGGCTCTGCCACTCAGTCAGTTCTCAACTTACTGTCCACTGATCCATACACACTTCAATTAAAACCAACCATTCCTACACAAGAACAGTCTCCTATAGCCTGAATTTCACAGCTGATTTAAGTATTGTGCTTTAGAAAACTCAAGTCTGACAAATTTTTCCCAATAGATGACCGGCCTCTTTCCTGTGCTCACACTCCAGCCTTTCTCTGCAAAACAGGAGCTCACACTCCATCCCTCCTGTTAGTTGGGACGTACTCATCATGGTCATACAACCCAAGTGTATAATCTACTACCTTAGAAACCCAGCCTACAAGCAAATACTGGCTTACTTGCTATTTCAGGGTAATTTCCACACAACTAGCAGGTGGAGCACATTTTTTTCTCCTCCCCCCAGTGCCTCAGGACTTTGATTTTTCTTTGTGTTCTATGCATTTAATTCTCTTACTCCATAGAATAAAAGAACTTCACAGTTCCCTAATTTTACCTTTAAATGTTTCTGTAACATTCAAAACAAAGTATTTACCATTAAGAATATCTTCAAAACCAATGCATTCATCATTTCCCCTCAGAGTATCCAGCGCCATGTTTGAGCTGTGAAGAAATGGAAGACGCTGGACCTGTGAAAATACAACAGGAATTCAAGTTTCTGCAAGTCTGAAGTTGAGGGGGGTTACATTTGGATTTATCAGTCTGAACTGAGAAGAGAAAAGTCAATTCTTCCTTAAAAAAAACACCAAACAACCCCACAGCCCAAAAATCCCCCAAGAGAACTACTGGGACACAGATAGCAAAACTTACTTACCGCCACCATCTATTCTTTATCTTTGTTCTGATAATAACAGCCTTTCACTAGACTTGTAGCTTTCACTGCATTGCAGCTACTACAGCAAAAAGCATTGTTTAAAAGAAAAAAAATAAGGTTTTCCCCTCCTCTGTTATCACATAAAGCTAGGGAGGCTCACTGCAAACACACACGTCAGTACTGGGCAGTGACATACACTGCAGTGTTCATAAACCACATTCTGAGTGTCCTACACCTCTGACCAAGTCAGGAATGTAAGTGAAAAGACTGAATTGATTCTAAACAGAATCATCCATACAGTTCATCTAAGTGATAATTACTTCTCTGATGCACACCAATTCTTAAGTCCACTCCCAGTTATTTTCAGCACACTCTTCCATATCCCTCATTCACAATATTACCAAAAAAATTCAAGTGGTGCACACAGATCCTGAATATCCTGAGAATGGCATGTCTGTGTTCTCAATCCCATTCGTTACCAGTAGTGATACCACAGCTACACCATTACCATATTTTAGAACCATAAAACAATCACAGAGCTGCCTCCTTACACACAAAGCCAGTCAAATACTCCCATTATCACTTTTGTGATAATTGCCACAAGTTCAAATACACTTTTCCAGTCAATATTTTAGAGAACTTTAATTAGCCCACTGGAGGACTTGCGCATCTAACATGAATCTGGGAGTGAACCCCCACCTCCCCCCAGTAACCACGTCTCCCCCACCCACCCTCCAAGAATACTGATGGAGACACACTAGCAGGGTATCTTCACCTGCCTCTCTTTCTGCCATGTGCTAACAGAAGTTTGGAAAAAAGTTTTATGGTTTTTTTTCCCCCCCCTCACAAGACAACACAGCTGCCATCAAGAAATGTTTTCATACATCCTGTCTGACCTACACATCTTCAGGACCAGTAACTTCTGCCAACTTTATGCAGCTCACTGTGGTTCAGTAGCAACTGATCCACTGGAAGAGAGTATGAAGTTTTAGGACTGATGAGATTTCTAGGTTTCCTACAGGACAAAGTCAGCCTCCCTTCAGTTACTGCCTATCCTAGGAGGTAAGGAGCAAGAGGAGACAGACTTCATTTCCCAATTATGAGTTAAAACCTCTGAACTTCACTCCCTGTAAGCCTCCCTGATCTTACAAGAAAGGCTGTAGAACAACAATAAGCTCATACTAAATTATCTGCTTTGGTTTTCATGTTATCCATATATCCACTCCCAAATCACCAGCTGCTTCAGGCCTCTTTTTCCTATAGGTGCAGAGATTCCTTCCCACGAAGGTCCTATGTTCCACAGAGGAGAGCATTAACTTTAGGAATTAACACTCAATTCCTCCTGCTTCTCTCCGAAGGCTTACAGGAAGCCAGTCCACAGAACAGCCAGAACAGTTACACTTCACCAAGTAACCAAGAAAAGAAGAGCAGCTGAAAGGCCTCAGCATACCAACTGTTCTGGAAACTTCATTGCAATGTTTCTTTGGTTTTAATAAAAGCAGGACAGTGAAAGGCAGTTCTTTTGGAAACATAAGGTATTTCAACCAAGGCAGATGTCTCTTGGAAAGCACGCTCTGCCACTTAAGTTATACTGGTTTGATAAAAACACTGACCTGTTTCACTGCTCTGAATTCCATCTGCAGCTTTAGAGGCGCGTGGAGTCCTTGAATGTTTCTCAGGGTGGCAAGGTTTGTTTTATCTTGATTCAACTGGAACTATCACAAACAACATTTGGTTTTATTTCAGAAAAAGTTAGGTTCAAGTACAGCCACAGAATTCATTTGTGACATCCAACTTAAATGAACATGCTTAGTAAGTTTATATATAAAAATTCAGAGATTCCATCATATGTGACTCAAATTTACACCAAAGGCAGTGATGCAATAATACCACAACTGAAGCTGCTTTTTGCTGGGTTTTATTACAAATCAATAATGGCAATTTTATTTTGTTATTTTGGACAGGACATGTAACACCACCAAGTGGTGTAGTTATGCACTACTTTACTGCAATACTGTCAGGACAAATTGGAAGTGAAGTCTGGTTTAAAGAAAGAACATTAACTTGAAACCCACAACTGATGTTTTGGTTAGCCATCAAAGACACTATTTGAGAACACCTGAAATACTTCTCTTCTGATCATGTAGGAGGATAGAACATCATTTATACTCCATGTGACTCCAAAAAGCAAACAAAGCAGCTCATAATTTTACAAATTGCTCTAAAACCACACAGTAAGACAAAGAAAATCTATTCAGTAGAGGGTTCTTTTAATGAAAAAGTGTCAGCTCACAAATACCAAAGTACACAAAAAGTAATTTATGCTTAATGTAAACTTAAGCTTGAGTAATACAGATTCAAATTTGGCTTTTGTAGCAATGACTACATGCTCATAATGTTAATGCAATACATTATTGTAAAGTAAAAGAAAAAAATACAAATATCTTAAAACCTGTACTCAATCACCATTACAAAAGCCTACTAGCAAAATAATATCTTGTTTATGCTGAGATCCCAAAACACAGCAGGAAAATACTGGTCAAAGGAATAACCTGCATTTTCTTCACAACAACCTGTACTGAATGCTCTCCAAAAGTTAGCAGAAAACACTGTTTATATGCCTCATTCCAATCCTCTAGCTCCAATCACATTATTTTTACCATTTACTTTATAAAGGGAGGAGTCCTTATCTAGGTAGCAGAAAGATTTGGTTTCTACTAGTGCTACCTGAATGACCAACCATTTATAGCTTTAAAACCAACCATAACTATCTCAGGCTAAGGCAGGTCTTTTCCCATTCAAATGCACATGAAAATAATTCAATAAAACACCCATATATTTATCAAAAAACTAACCAAGTAACACATGGAAAAAACAATTTTAAAGAGTCCCACATACTTCTTTAGGGGATCACATCACCTGTTGTAATTATTTCTGTGCATCTTTTCTCTCTAGCACATCATCTTTTAATTATGCGGGTTTCATACAGCAAGAAACAAGTAATAAACTGTCATACACAGCAGCCAATTGTTTAAAAAAATTATTGACAAATTGCTCTGAAACATTTATATTATTTATAAAGAAGTTCATGAAGTTGTGGTCTGGGGGTAAAAGGATGATGTTGATGTGACAACACCTGCTCTTGTTAGAATTAAAATACATGAGACTTGACGTTCAGACCTCATCATAGAATCACAGAATGCTTTGGGTTGGAAGGGACCTCAAAGATCACCTAGTTCCAATCCCTTGCCATGAGCAGGGACACCCTTTGCTAGACCAGGCTGCCCAAAGCTCCACCCAACCTGGCCTCGAACACTGCCAGGGATGGGGCTTTCAGAATGTCTCTGAGCAACCTGCTCCAGGGCCTCACCACCCTCATAGTAAAGAATTTCTTCCTAATATTTAAGAAGCAGTACTGTAAACCATGCCCACTGATTGCAAGCAGCTCGTGGAAAACCACTACTCCCTTAAACATCCATCAGATTAGTTTAGCAATTTGGAACCTTGCATCCAAATACTGCCTTTGCTTCAGGATATTTTGTGACATCAAATATTCCATGTTGACCAAACAGGCACCAGAAACAAGATTCAGTTAATCAGCTATTTAGCCAAGTCTCAGCCTACTCCCTTCACCTCCAGCCTATGGCCCACAGACCATTCTTAAGTGGTCCATGAGCAATGACTAAGTCCAACAAGATTGCATGCACTAACAACAAACTGTATGTGTAAACTTTCTAGAAAGGCTCATATAATTTAAATAAGTATTTATGAGATCACAGACTTAAAGTCTGAAAATGAAGATATGGTAAACATAGACAAAATGGATCCACCTTCCAGAGGTGGCAGGTGTATCCCCAACTTAACTACAGAGGCTGCACACACAACTAGCTTATTAACTTTTAGCTGACTAAACCTTACAAGTAAATCCCTACTTTGGAAACATGCATACATATTTGAAGTGGAGAGTCACAAGTGGGAGGTTAACAGTAAACAAATTTGCCAACAACGTTATTCATACAAATAAAACATCACACAAAGCAGCCTTGGTAACCACGTCATTAATTTAAATGTCATTATTAGTTAAGAGTGAAGCTGGCTACATTTGATGTAATACTCACATTTTTTTCTGACAGCTCCAGTGGGTGACTGGGCAACAACTCATTTTTCACACTTGTAAAGCTAGAAATAGAAGTAAAAATAATTTAACTTCAAAATATTCATCAGGGTATCGCTTTTGAAGTTGCATTCCAAAACTAATCACAGACACAAACAGGAACATGACACACAAACGATCAGCATGCTTCAAAAACTATACAAAATTTAACAGTGAAGCACCAAGTAAGACCATCAACTGCAGCACTAGCAGACAAACAGGGTTATATTTGACAAAACAATGACGGTTTTTACTCCCTGACTCTTCAGAAATACAGTAAAATAAATTACATCATCACAGGTTTAGGTATGTCCAAGCTATGTGGTATCTGATTTTAGTCTCCAAGCTTTTGGAACTGAATACTGTATCTCCTTCCCTCCCTGCCCCCTCCCCAGCTGTATTACCCACATTTCAAACTCTCTACACTTATTTTAGATTCATTATGCAGGACATGTACCTAGTTTTGCACACCTGTAAAGCACCAAAAAACAAATATGCTATTTTATTATCACTTTGTACCAATGCTGAAATTAACTACTTCTCACAGTGATACTAGACACTCGCATACATGGATTTTAAAACTGACACATCTTTGATAATCATTAATACTTTAAACCTTTTTAGAAATATGGTGGTATCACAGTGCATCAATATTATCTTGAAGTGTAAATTTTCACAGAAAATTCAAGCTTGAAAGACAGTGACTAAGCACACGTGCTTTAGGCTACAGCTTTTGAGATACCTCTGGCAAGAATCTTCTTTAAAGAGTCAACACCTAATATTTGCTTTCTTCCTGCCTGATGTCAACCAGCAACTATGGCACAACAAGAAGATAAAAATAAGCATACCCTCTGCGCAGAAGATCTTGACCTTCAAATGGTCCTGAAACTGAAAACTCAGGAACTGGGATACTATCCTTCAAGAAAGCAGCAGCGCCTCTGGAATTCTGGAACAACAACAAAATAAAAGGTGAGGATTGTTTTAACAGAACTAGGCCCTTCCCACATGGGCCACTGGGCCAAGCAAATGAAACAAAGTGCTCTGAGAGTCCTTAAACTACTCAGCCCTGGATTTCAAAGCATCTCCAAAAAACCCCAAAGCAAACTGCAAAAAACACCCACAAGACACAAGCCCCTCAGTACATTAGAATTTTTGCAGAGTCTGATGACAGAGGTACCAAAACCACATTTTTTGAACCTGGATGACATAGTTACACTTGCAACCACCCCTTGTTCATTCCCACCCTGGGCTGAAGGGATGGAAAGGAAGAAGGCAGGTAATGCTCTGCTGACAGGACAAACAGGAACATACCCAAACATTGCTTCATTTACTTCAATACTGGCACAATCAAGTAAGATCAAATTGATTTTGTCCATGGCTTAGGAACCATGATAAAGAGGACAAGGTGTATTCAAGTGGTCTGCTATGCCAGTTAACTGAAAGAACAGAGGAAACACAGTAACTTGCAGCAGAAGACCAGAAAAGCACACCTCCACACACTTACTAAGTAAAGGCACCTTAACCCAGGCCACCCATTTCATGCTAACCTGCCTGACTTTATCCAAGTGATTTTAGGAATGCTCATGCAAATTGCTCCACCAACAAGCCAATGCATAATAAACACTGGAAAGTGACTGCAATAACTGCTGGAAAGCGACAGTCATGAGCTGTTCAGTGCAGGAGTTTCCTGCATGGACACTGCTGGATCCAGCAGAAAATTGAAGCTTCAAGTTAACAACTTTGGTACTAACATGTTAGCTGTGAATAACCTAATTAGAAAACTCTAACCTATTAGAAAACTCTAAAATGTCTGCTACTACATGCACTTACCAACTTACTGCATTTACCAACTAATGCACTCAACAGTGATGTAAATCTTTCCAAGACTGCTCTGAGTAAAAGCACAGAGAATCACTAGGTTGGAAGAGACCTTTAAGACCATAGAGTCCAACTGTACTGTCCTCTACAAAACCATATCCCTGAGCACCTTGTGTACCCATCATCTAAATACATCCAGGGTTGGTGAGCCAACCGCCTCCCTGGGCAGCCTGTTCAAGTGCCTGATAACCCTTCTGACAAAGAACATTTTCCTAATATCTAATCTGAACTTCCCCTGGAGCAGCTGGAGTCCATTCCCCCTCATCCTATCACCTGTCACTTAGGCAAAGAGACCAACACCCACCTCTCTACAACACCCTTTCAGGTAATTGCAATAGTCTCTTCCCAAGACTAAACATCCCCGGCTCACTCAGCCACTCCTCATAAGATTTGCCCTCCTGTCCCTTCACCAGCCCGGCTGCCCTTCTCTGGACATGCTCAAGGACCTCAGTGTCCTTCTTATGGTGAGGAGCCCAGAACTGGACACAGTACTCGAGGTGCGGCCTCACCAACGCTGAGTACAGGGGCAAAAGCATTAAGAGATCCATTACCTGGAAGACGCGACAGGAGTGGAAGTCCAGCGCAAGAAGAGAACCGTTAAATACTCCCAAAAAGTAACGCTCCCAAGTCACCTCAGGGCTCGACCTGCCTCAGGCGGCCACACCGCCGCTACCCGCGAGAGCCCCCGGCAGGCTGGGGATTCCTGGGGCTGCCAGCCTCCCCTCACTCCCCCGCCCAGAAGCGAATGAACTTAACCGCAGCCACGCACCCTTCGCGCCTTCCCGGCCCCGAGAGCCCACGAAGGCGCCCAGCGGACACCGGCCCGCGGAGCGGGAGAGGAGGGGCGCCTCTCCCGCCGCGAGGACCCCGAACGGCCGCCATGGCCGCGCCGGACCCCATGACTCAGCACGGCCCGAGCACCCCTCGCCCAACGGCCGCCACCCCTAGGGACCCGCATCGGCCGAGGGCGGGGTGGGCAGGCTGACACGCGCGCGCTGGGACCAGCCCACCCCGTGCGAACCCCACACTCCGCCCCACCGCCCGACGCGGGCAACAGCCCGCACTCACCATCTTGGCCACCCACGAGCACCCACTTCCGCCTCCTCCTCTTCACTTCCGCTCCTCCCCCGACGCGTTACGTCAGACGCAAGGAAGGACCGCGGGGCCCTGCCTCCTGCAGCGGGGGGCGGGGCCGCGGGCGGCGGGGCTGCGAGGGTTGGTGGTGGCGGCGGCCTGGGTCAGCTCCGGGGTGGCTCGGGGGCTGTAGGCGTCCTTCCCGGCCCTGAGCACTCCATGGTCAGACCTTGCCTGCTTCCAGGGTTCTTTTAGAATCACAGAGCCATTAAGGTTGGAAAAGACCTCCAAGCTCATCTAGTCCAACCGTCCCCCTACCACCTGTATTGCTCACTAAACCATGTCCCTGAGCGCCTCATCCAACCTTTCCTTCAACACCCCGAGGGACAGTGACTCCACCACCTCCCTGGGCAACCTGTTCCAGTGCCCAACCACTCTTTCTGAGGAGAAATTTCTCCTAATTTCTAACCTGAGCCTCCCCTGGTGCAACTTGCAGCCATTGCCTCTGGTCCTATCGCTAGTTATCTGTGAGAAGAGGCTCACCACAACCTCCTTTCAGGGCGTTGTAGAGTGATAAGGTCTCCCCTGAGCCTCCTCTTCTCCAGGCTGAACAGTCCCAGTTCCCTCAGCCGCTCCTTATAAGACTTGTGTTCCAGACCCTTCACCAGCTTTGTTGCCCCTCTCTGGACACCCTCCAGGGCCTAGATGACTTCCTTGCAGTGAGGGGCCCAGAACTGAATGCAGTATTAGAGGTGCAGCTGAGTACAAGGGGATGATCATCTCCTTGGTCCTGCTGGGTATACTACTCCTGATACAAGCCAGGATGCCGTTGGCCACTTCTTAGACACCTAGGCACTCTGCTGGCTCGTGTTCAGTAGCATCCACCAACACTCTCGGATCCTTTTCTTCTGTACAGTTCTCCAACCACCCTGCCCCAAGCCTGTAGAATTGCCTGGGGTTGTTATGACCAAAGTTCAGGACCTGGCATTTCATCATGTAGAACTTCATCCCATTGACCTCTGCCCACGGATTCAAGCTTTCCTCTTCCCCCTAGGCATACCGTGCTGAACCCACTGGCCAGTTCTGGTGCCATCCTGGCCCCCAGCAGGAGCTGGAGATTACCTGATTTTCACACAGTATGCCAGAGCAGTCATGTGTGAGGTGGAGGGTGCTTTCCCTGGTCAAACCCATCCTTGCCCAGTGAGCTATGGGCAGCAAAACCACCTCAACAGTGTCACAGCACTGACAGCCTGAGGTAGCAAAACAAAGCAGTGATGGTTCCTGAGGTAAAAACTGCTTCAGGAGCTGACCTGACCATGGAGCCTCCCTGGGCAGTACTGTGTGAACAAGAGGTGTTGGGGTGCACTGCTTTACCAGGGGTTATGGGAAGCCCTTGGGCTTGGATGGGCTGCAGTTGGTTAATCTTTGGAAATCAATTTTGAGAATGATAGGTAAGTGTTGTGTGAGTAGGCACATATTAATAGCAACAATAAGAGTATGAAACAGGATCAAGACTAGCTTACACTTAAAAGATTTTTTAAAGACTTTCTGACAATCATGAGGAAATTTTCCACGAATTTTGCTGCATGGCTCCAGGTGTACACCTGGTGCATGCTGTGGTGGTTTAGCCCCGGCTGGAGGCCAGATGCCCACCAAAGCCCGTCTATTAGTCCCCTTCTAAGTTGGACAGGGGAGAAAATATATATTAAGAGGCTTAGGAGTTAAGGACAAGGAGAGATCATTTTATCAGCAACGATATGGGCGAAAACAGACTCAATACAGTGCAGGAAAGAACTATTCTAATTTATTACACTACACTAAAAAGAAGAGAGAAAAAAACTGGAGTCAGGAGTGTGACCAAAACTTAAAACAAATGCAATCAGCTCCCTTCTTAGCAGACTTTAATCAGAATCTTGCTCCCTTCTTCCCTTCCGTTCGCAGTACAGGTGGGGCAGGGACTGGGGCAAATGGGGTTCTCAGTAACACCTTTTCCCTATCCCTCCATTCTAAGCAGACTTCCCTTTAGCCATGATTTTGCTCCCTTCTTCCCCCCTGCTCGCAGTACAGGGTGGGGCAGGGACTAGGAAAATAATGGGGTTCTCGGTTACTTCTTCATGAGCTGTTTTCTTTTTCCAGATCTTAAAACACCTTTACCTCCCCCCCACACTCCCTTCTTAGCAAACTTCACTCTAGTCATGATTTCACTCTCTTCCTCCC
This sequence comes from Laterallus jamaicensis coturniculus, assembly GCA_022605575.1. Taxonomy (NCBI): domain Eukaryota; kingdom Metazoa; phylum Chordata; class Aves; order Gruiformes; family Rallidae; genus Laterallus; species Laterallus jamaicensis. Next base: position 10,694,487 of record JAKCOX010000012.1, read on the forward strand.
CCTGATCACAGCACAGGGGGGCAGGGACTGGGAGACGAGGGCTTCAGTCAGTTCCTTGCAAGTTGGCTTCCTTCTTGGCCAGGGTGGCCATTCATTCCACACACCCTCCCCCTGCTGCACTGTGGGGTTCCACGAGAGACAGTCCTCCATGAACTTTCTCCAACGTGAGTCTCATCAGCTGCTCCACCTGGATCCCTGCTATGGCGGACAGCAATAAATTACAATGTCTCTCAGTCCCAGTCCTCCACGGGGTCACCAGCCCCCCAGCAAACCTGTTCTGGCGCAATTCTCTCTCTCACTCATCTCTGTAGGTTGCAAGTGCTGGCAGGGGCTTGCTTCAATGTAAAGGTCACAGCATCTTCTCTATGTCTCCACCTGCTCCATCCAGCATGGAGCCCCTCCACAGGCTGCAGGTGGGGTCTCGGCCTTTTCCATGGGGTTTCTCCATGGGCTTCAGGGACATCTTTGTCTTCAGCACCTGGGGCGCCTCCTCCCCCACCCTTCCTGGCCTCGGTGTCTGCACAGCTCGTTACATCTTTTCACTCCTTCCTCTGGTGGCAAAATGCAGCTGCTTCCAGGTTGTTTTCTCCTATATGTGATTCTCAGAGGCGCTATGACTGTCTCTCATTGGCTTGGCCTTGGTCAACATTGATTCTGGCTTTGGATTGTTTACATTTTGGAGCTCCAGAGAATTCCAGCAGCTCCTCACAGCAGCCATTTGCCGCACCCCCTGTTCTTTTCCAGCACCCAACCTCGCAAAACCACGACAATCCTTTTACATATTTCTTCTAAGACCTTCTAAGATCCTTTCAGATTTTTGCCCAAATTGCCGTGATGCCTCAAGTATTGTGTGTGACAATTAAACACAAAATCTTGTATAAAAAGCAATATTTAAATTGGAATTTTTTGCATGTTATGGGAGGTTTAGATTGTATATTAGGAAAAATTTCTTCACTGAAAGAGTGGTTAGGCATTAGAACAGGCTGCCCAGAGAAGTGGTAGAGTTACCACCTCTGGGGACTCCAGGACATGGTTTAATTGACATGGTGGTATTGGTCTGAGTGGTCTTTTCCAATCTTAAAGACACTATGATTCTATGTTTTAATGGCACACACAGCTTTGGAAAAAATCACTGAAAAATTCATATGCTTTATACTCTTCCTCTGCCTCGGGCAAAATCAGTTCACCACTTAAACTAACATTCTCAACCAAAGTTCTGGCCCTTTGTATTCAGGTCTTAGGCTTAAATTAAAGACTTCAAACAAATGAGAATGGAGGACTGGGTTTTTTAAATTTTTAGGAAAACGGGTACCACAAAGGCTTCTCTGATCTTATAATGGGCACTCAGATATTGTGGTGCTGGATTCATTATTATAGAATAGATGTGAATACAAAAAACAAATCAAGTTCCTGTTTAACTGCAGCTTACAGAAAAAGCTAGGTTTGTCACTAAATGTATTTATTTATTGACTGAGTTTGTTGATCCAGGATATGACTGTAGAGATGAAACATCTAATTTTCAAAGTCATTCTTGCAGGACACAGACAGGATGCAATCACTCTATGTACATTTTTGACATCACTGCAATCCACAGTCCAGGCTGCATAACATAAAAGAACACACATTGCAATAAAGATCTGGTTTTCCTTTAAAGGCTTTCATGCTGGGGAAAACTTCCAGACATAAACACAAATCATACACGCATTTTCTCATCAAATTACCAAGTTTTGTAAATTGAAGCAAGACTTGATTCCTTTCACAGCTTGCTTTTTTTCCCCATGATCTTACAGTGAACATCTTAACAGTGGATGATTGGACTAGTATCTCATTCCTCTCTGCAAGTTAATAGGAGTAACACGAGCAACTGTTGGGCTGACCAAAGCTTTGATCAGAAATGCGAGCACATGGGGAGCGATGAGTGCTTCGACTGCTCAGAAGCAGTAGGTACGGCTGCCCTCTGTGCGCAGATGATTTCAAGGCTGCCCCCAGCACTGCGCTCACCAGAGTGCAGCGAGCAGCCTACCCGCACCATGCCAAGCACAGCAGCCCCAGCACGTAGGGCACTGTGTGCTGAAGCCTGACCAGGAGCAGTGCTGGCATCCAAGTCTGGGTAATCTGTCTGAAGGCATCTCCAGTCTGATGGTAACAGGGTGGGAGGTGAGATGCAGTGACTGCGGTTGCTAAAGAGGCCATTCTCCTATGTGTAGACACTCTAAAATTAGTGTGAAAATAACTACCGCTCCTCTAAAATGATGACTTCTGCAAAGTTAGGGTGATGAATTTCACACGTTGCTTTTAAAGATAATCTGCAAATTATTATTTTTTTAGGAATGATTTTTTTTTCATCATTTTGTGTAGAGAAGGTCTGAAATGTATGAATGTTTTTAATATTTTCTGGATGGCTTTTACCTCAGCATTTTTGGAATGTCAAATCTGCTCTTTTTGGTTTAGCCAGGGGACTTCACTGAGGTTTTAAGCAAACTTTAGACCATGGATTCTTTTATCTTGTAGAAATTAGGGAAGTGTTTACTCTTTTTAAAAAACCCGTATGGTTTCAAATGCTCTTTTAGCAGCTAAATTGGTATTAACAAACATAAAACCTCATTAAACAAAGTTTTAGGCCGCCTGACTGAAAGCAACCCCCTGTTTCAGTTACTTGACTTTTTCTTGCCTGGATCTTAGCATGGCATCACCTGGTGAGAGGCATTTCCCATTGAAGCCTTGGGAAGAGACCTCCCCAGTGGGCTCAAAACTTGTTCATGACAGAGGCACAAGATGGCTGGTGGGGCAAAGGCTGACCTGTCCCAGCTGCCTCTGCCCACGGAGGAGATGGATGGAAGCCAGCTATCTTCTGGGAACTGTGCTGGTATGTGAAAGGGGTTTTTGATCTAATGCATCCTTCCATTCCACAAAATTAAATGTTACTTTTTACCTCCCCAGAGCTTCTTTGTGTATAGAGGATTAGAAGATAGATATGCCCACTGATTTACACCATTGGTCCTACTTAATAATAGCAAAAGGAGTGTGCTGTCCGAGGAAACTTGCCTTTGTATCCACAGTTTTTCATACCTATGCAGCTTTGTGGCTTTTCAAAATGTAATTCTTTTGACATATCAGTAGGCAATCTGTTCTGAGTACGTGAACCTCTATCAGAAGAAAACCTTTATCCTGTGGGACTGGGAAACTCTTTCCCTGGTTTCTGTCAACAGCCAGTTATAACCTGTTAAAGTGAAAGTACTTTTTATTTGTTTTTAATCAAATCAAATAAACACTTTTTCTTTGATCTTTAAGAAGTCCTTTCTTGTTAACTTGCTTTATACTTTTATGTTTTGGCATTCATTGTAAATCTAATTATTTAAAAAGTTATTTTGTTTTAAATTATTAAACCTTTTCTGAATTTAAGATAAGCAGGGCCATGTTTTGTTAAAGATTAAAAATAAATTTCACACAAAACTGCAAAACGTAGCAAAGATAATAACGTGTAGGCGTCAGAGTGTTCCAAAACAAGACTCTCTAGGGGCTCTTCTGAACACACGGCTACGTTAAAACCATGTTCTGAAAAGGCTCAGGAAACCCCTGACTCTAACCCACCCTTTCCTGAAGCTGGTGAAAGTATTTAGAAAAAAAAGTTACTGTTGTGGGGAGAAAAAAAAATTAAAAAAATAAAGAATCCCACATATTGCTGAAGCAGATGATTTTTTCCTGTTTGTTTACCAGCAAGCTCCAGAGCCTGCAGGATTTTCTTGAGTCAAAAACCTGCCTGTCCTCATCATTCCAATGCCACGAGAAGTCCAAGAGATGACAAAAAAATAATCATTAAAAAAAAAGTACATTGAGTGCATTGCTATCTCTCCACAAAGTGTCAAATAAAGTAACATGCTGCAGCATCCCGTGGGGAAATAATACCAACAGTCCCTCGCTTCTTTGTTGGATTTGTAAGCCATCAGTTAATTGTAAGGGAAGAGGTAGTCTATCTGTAGAAATGCCTTCATTTCCTATTTTGGTAGGTCAAACAGGGGATGCCGGTTGGTTTTTAATCCAAGTTACGTACTTGGATTAGAAAGACGTCCCTGTTGTCTCAAGTGATGAATTACCTTGCAGCTTGTCGGTGCTTTCGTAAGTCGAGGACTGGCGTCTGTACTCTTTCTTTATTTGTAGTAACTCGTGTTTCCGACCCTGAGAAACCCGGGCTCCTCTCCTGGGCGCTCCTGTTGTGGCCTTGGGAAAGCAGGAGGCTGTAATGGGGAGAGCTGGTCACTAGGGGATGCTGAGTAGCCAAGCACTCTGGGCTTGTCTTCCGCCTCAGCGCTTGCCAGCCGGCTCCGCTCAGTCTAGCTGGGAGTTAGATACTCGTGGCTTATTTTGAGTACTTTCTCTTCACTCGCAGTGCTGTGGTAGCTATGAAAAAAACAGGCTCGAAAGACAAAAATGAATATACAGCAATGTACAGCAGTCTTCCAGTACCTGAAGGGGGGTACAGGAAAACTGGAGAGGGGCTGTTTGCAAGGGAGAGTACTGATTATCGGGGGTGATGGCTTTAAACTGAAGGAGGGCAGATTTATATTAGATATAAGGAAAAAATTCTTCCCGGTGAAGGTGCTGAGGGCCTGGCACAGGCTGCCCAGAGAAGCTGTGGCTGCCCCTCCCTGGCAGTGTTCAAGGCCAGGCTGGATGGAGCTTTGGACAACCTGGGCTAGTGGAGGGTGTCCCTGCCCATGGCAGGGGTCTGGAACTGGATGGGCTTTGAGGTCCCTTCCAACCCAAATCGGTCTGTGATGTGCAGTAGCTGAAGCTACATGGGTTGTACCTGTGGGAGTTTTGGTAGCAGTGTTTCCCTATTAATGGCTAAATAACTAATGGCTAAATAGCTATTTAATAAACTTGATTACCTCCTTGTGACCGTATTAATCTTAAACTGATCCTTCAGCCTGAGTGCAATGTTTAACCCATCCAGTGTTCATGTAACCAGGATCCCAGGGCTCCCTAAACTCTTATTTTGGCAGTGAAACTATGAGAATTCACAGGGAAAAAAATTATCTTTCCCATTAGCCTGAGCAATTTGCCTCTCAGAAGCATAACCACCCTGGACATATAGGTGAGACTAAGAGCACGTTTCCTGTGAGAGTGTCTTCCTAAGGGAAACCTTGAAAATAATTAATAGTAGTCACAGCTGAAAGAATTGAATGGAACATTACTTCCCATTCCTGCTACTGTGGAGGGGAAAAAAAAATAACCCAAGAGTTTGCCAAAATGCCTAGCTGCAAAAAGAGAGTCTGAGACTGCTCTGACTCATAACCATATCCATTAAGCAGCGAGATAATCAGAAGTCACCTTAATTTCCTCTTACAGCTGAAGACAATAAAGGAGCAGTAATCACCAAACTGAAATGTTGGCATTTTGCACAGAAAACTGACATTTGCAGCAACAAGATACCTATCACTTAGAATAATGTTTATTTTCACCATAAGAACCAGTCAACAGAAGATTTTCTCCACGTACTATTACTGTCATTTTAAAATAAAAGCCTGACAAAGTTTCTGATCCAAACAGAATGTGCTGCTTCAGAATGCTGTCACTAGTCACATGGATGGCATAGTGATGACTGGCTTAGAAATAGTTAAGGCTCAAATCTTCAAAGGCAATTATGTGTTGAACTCCTCAGGATATGAGCCAGCCTGCCTAGGTTTAGCCAGCAAAATCAGAAGTGGGTCTAGAGCCTTCTGAATTTTGGCCAGGCTTGGGCTGAGGGTTGAATCTGATGACTCATTTCTGATAGAAAACTGCAGTTTGCTGCCATGTGGGTAAAGAAATCGTAGCTTGCAGTAAGCTGCTTGTGTGCACACTCTGACACTTGTAGAGGGCTTGCTTGCATTTCAGAGAGCTTCACACCAGTGCAATGATCCCACAGAGTGGACTTCACTGTGTCAAGGCTGGAGTCAGACAGCAAGGTTGTTTTTGTCCAGAAGAACTCTTACAGTGTTCTTCAGGAAAAGCTTTTGTGAAATTCAACACTATCGTATTGTAAAGGGTGTTGGCAGTCAATTAATTGTTTCTACAGAGAAAATAATGTATTACTAATTTTACTTTTGTTCAATTTTATGGAAACTATGATTATACATTTCCCCTGGATGATTTTATTCATACTTCCTTACCACTGGTTTTCCACACAATGGGCTTAACTTTTTTTGCTCTTTGTATTGTATGTCTTAATTCTGAGTCTCTACAGCTACCTGTTTCATGATACAAATTACCTTTTTTGTTATAAATCCCATACTAACAGCTTAAATGATGTCATTATGCTCAAGTTTATTGCTGAAATATGTTGAAACTGTGTTGCTCGAACCTTGTTTTGCAATGAGATTTCCTATTTGGTTTATATAGCATTACTAGGAAATGCTTGTGACAGAAATTGTCAAATAATTTAAAGAATGGCAGCTCTATACTTATTGAGAGTGTTGCAGCAAACAGCTGATGCAAGTTAATTTGCATAAAGTTATTGAAGCATATAACATTACAGTGTTTTAGAGGGTCTGTTGGGTTTTATTATTTAACACATTGAACTAAAACTAAAGAGAAAGGAAACAAATTAAGGTATCATCAGGCAAATTATCTGGTTTTAGTTTCAGAAGAAACTAGAAACTCCATTTTTGTGGGGGAAGATTGTGGATTGGATTCAGAGTGACTTTCCAGGTTAAAAAAAAGAATTAGATTTAGGCTGGAACAAAGAAGATGCAAATTAACTGTGAAAACTTGTGTGGTTTCTTCTTCAGAAGAACTTTTTAAAGTTGTAAAAGATTACCGGAAAAACAAACCCCAAGCCATTTATTCAAAGGAGCAAACAGTCCTGAAAGGGTTTGGGAAATATATACAGTGGACATTTCAAGAAAGACTGTCATATCCTCCTCTGAGAGTAAATTTGTCTGAATACCTTTGTGGTGAAGGATCAGAGTGGGCAGATCAAAGTAAGATACGGGCTCAAGGGAGACGAGGAGGGGGAAGGGAGGTCGACACAAGATTACATTTGGATTCAAGGGCTCCTCTTGGCTCACTGAGTCCCGTCCACTACTGTTACAAAGAGTCATGCTACATAATTATTTTCATAACATGTTAATAAACTTGCATATTAAGTTAACTTGATCTCATTCCTCTTCCTTCTGTCCCTATTCTGGGAAGTTGTGTTGGAACCTCATAGTTCTGGAAATAGAAACTTCATGTCCAGGCAGAAATCATTCAAAGCCGGTTTATACCCATTTGTTAGGGTGGCTTTTAGCTCACATGGTTCTTTCTCCACAAAGAAGACATGAAGCCTCTAGGGCCACCAGTTCCTTGGATAACCCCAGTAACCCTTCCCAGAACATGCTCTGATTTTACATTTCTTGAACGTGAGTAGTCTGACTTTAGTACCGTGATGAGGTCACATCACTGCCTACACAGCTACGGGAATACAGTTCTCATATACTTCAGGAGCACATTTGCATTTTTTTTAGTTGCATCACACTCATGTTCCTTAGGCTACTCTCAGGCTTTCTCTTCACCACGGATCTTTAATTGGCAAGCTCCTGGTTTGCTACAGAAAGTCTTGCTCTTAATCTCTAGTCAATGACCTTGTTTTACTCTGTTACATTTCTATTACTCTAATCTAATCTGCATGTCGTTAATCTGATGTCCCTCTGGTTTGAGACCTCCTCTCCTGACATTCTGGGCTACCATTACTTTAATTGTCATGCTTTTACTTATTGTGGGACCATCAGTTAAGGAAATATTAAATAAAACTGATCCTAAGGGGAAGTCCAGTGTATTCGGAATGATCCCGTTTCAAGGCACTTCATTATAGTCTTTTCACTGAGTAATGTTTTACTCAAATTTCACCCTTCTCCATCTCAAACAATATTTTTCCTTGTGAGATTGGATCAAATACTAAACTAAAATTACACTAAGTGAGATCTGTACTTTACTGTTTCCAAAACCTTCTTTACATCATCAAGGAAGGATATTATGTTGCTTTGACACAGTCTTCTCTTAAAAAAAAATTATTTTCAATCTATGTTATTTTCCAATTGCCCAATGCCCAATTGTCCTCTTTTTCAAAGTTCAGACTAAAACTATGCATATTGCAATCATGAGATTATTGACTTTACTGATATCTAGAATACCCTTTCCTTTTGCTTAAATAGAGCTCCTAGTCCTACCACTAGACAATAGATGAATGCAATACAAATTTGTAAGATTTACTGAAAATCCTTATTGTAAGTTTTGTGATTGCTGTGATGGTGCTTTGAGTAATGGAGGATGAAAATTGGATTATTAAAATAGGCATTTTGGCTTTTTTTTTCTTTTTACAACTGGAAATAGACATTTTCAATTCTACAGATTTCTTCAAAATTACCATTCAACCTCGCTACCACAACCTTTTCAGTCTGTTTGAAAACTAAGGCAGAATACTTATTTCTGGGGGCTCTGTCCTGGCTAGAAATTGGTTTTACACCAAATTTCCTGAACAACTATATCTACATTAAAACAAGGATTGGTTTTTTTCCAGTTTTTTCCCCCCTCCTGATTCCTACTACATCTGATTGTAGTAAAAGCTATAGCTTTTGGCTTCTCTTTGAGAATAGCATGCTGACCACCCTGAAAAGATGAAAAAAATCCTTTGAAAAAGAGAGGAAGGAAGAGTGTCTGGAACCTTCTCCTCTGGGATATTTCTGTCTAAGGATTATAAATAAGGATCATGCCCTAAAAGGTGTGCTGTATTGTAGCTTCTCAGTGTCTAAGGCAGATCAAAATTTTCTTTTTATAGTTGAGCAGTGGCATGTAGATCTGCTCTGTGCCGAGATAAACAACTTAATTTTTATTGTATGTTGAGAAGCAGCATTGGAATTGGGTGGGAAGATGTTTCAACTATACCTCCCTCAGAACAGCAGATATTTCTGAACATTCTTTTACTCTTTCTTATTTCACACCCATTTTTATGAACATGAGGCTAAAGCACCAGGCCCCACAGAGACAATAAATATGCTGTGACAGTGCTGGTCACAAAATTCTTAAAACAAAATTTATCCAGTGTTTCCAAAGCTCTACAGATGAGCATTTTTCCACTCTTTAAATAAAGAAAAGATTACAGACGCCAGGTGTAGTTGAGCAATTTACATTACCCACATTTAGCTCTGCCTGACAACATGTTTGTTTATTCCTTGACGCAGTCCTCACATCCAGCCCAAAACATGTGCTTCCGCACTCTCCCGGGATGGTTTCCAATGACAGACTAAAAACTATGCTCTTTGAGATGCCTTCTCCAAAGTCTAGGAAATAGAATCCACCAATTCATTCATTAATAACCTCAGCTGGCTTCTTACTGGTCTGACAATGAGAGGCAAGTGCCTGGATCTACTGTTCTTTTTCCCCACACTTTTTCTGGCAGTTTTCCTTAAAGCATTGTGAAGTCATTCATCCTTCATTTTGTACCCAGTGTGCCATGTGCTCATGCTTTCTTACAGATATTATGGGAAAAAAAATAATCTGCTGTTAGTCGATATCTTCATCTGCTCTGCTTCCAGCCACAACTCACATGTGTTGTGGGGGCTGATAACATACTGAGTTTGCTACCGTTGTGGTTTCCAGAAAAGTTGCTCCAGATTCCAGAAGAAGAAGATAATTCCCCTGAATGAAGATTACAGAGATAAGGAGCATGAAATGATATGTTTGGCCTTCATTCTAGATACACTTATCTATTATTAACCACTGTCTGGCATATTTGAACATAATAAGAGGTGAATGTTAGTTGACAAGAAAGAGTATATTTCAGGATTATTTCTCTGTTCAAAGGATTTTATGTCCTACTCCCACTTCCTTTCCTAGCATTTTAAAACCACAAGCTACTGAGCTGTGATAAGTAAAACAATAATACATGAATCTTCATAATATTGTTAAAATAATTTCATCATTTGGAAAACGATGGAGGAAGAAACTCAACTCAATAAATTTATTGAGAAGTTAAAAGCCACAGCGGAAATCATGAACAAGAACTACTTGAACCTGTATCTGTGCTTATTCACAATAAAATATTAGAGATTATAGCTGTCTTCTAGACAAAGGAAGCAAGTGTATTCCATTGTGTCCCTCGCACATATTTTTCTTGCTTTTCTGAACTTTCCTGAACAATATCTAACCTGCTGGCTTTTCAGAATATGTTATTAAAATTTCGAGAAACATCCTATTTTCTGTATGAACTCTGTGAACATAGCAATGCCAGCTTTTCCCTGAAACTTTAAGAGTTCAAGGAGTCAGTGTCTAAGCATGGAATCATGCCACCTCATTGGGAAATCCCCCTGTGTTATCAGGTGGTCTCTATAGTGTCCTACTTTCTTTGTCTTTTCCCTAGAGCAGAGCCTTTTGCTTTTCTTGCAACACATATTCTTCCTGGGCTTTCCTCCTTACTAGGAGTGAAATCCATATTACAGGTGTATTTTACGAGCTTGTTTCATTTTTCTTCAAGCAGGAGAGAAGCAGAAGAGGAAAACAATAAAGACGTAAAATAAAGTGTTTGCTTCTTGTCATCTAGGTGAAGATTGTGCAAAGACTCATTTATAACAGGCTATGACCCTTAATTACGAAGTTTATAGGTAGGCAATGTTTAGTCCTCACACTGCAGTCTCTTCCTTCCCCTCTAGATCGATGTTCCTTGGAGCTCACAACGTGTTTGCATTTTCCTAAAAACTCCGTGCATCTTCCTCTCCAGGAAGTGGCTCGTTCTTTTATAGCAAAGCCAATCTTTGTCCTCTTTAAAGGACATATATCCTCTGCTGTCTAGGGACAACACCCCTGACACATCTGTCTAGACATACTAGAGCCTGCCTTCCCTCTTCCTATACCGAAAAACTGTCATTCCCTTAAAACAGACTTTACAGCAAACTTTATGTGTCCGTGCAGAACTGTGTTTTTGCAGGGTAATTGTCCTTACACACAGTTGTTTTCATAAATACCAACCACAGTTTTTCATAAGCAAGCCTGTATGGGTCACTTCTCATTAATATATTTTCCCATGCTATAAAGCAAAGCAAAATACTTCATAGTATTTTTTGAGTAAGCTGGACCCTAGCATTTCAAAAATAAAAGGCAGCCTATTAGTTCCCTGTTGATTCTTTGTGGTCCACTGGTAGGGAATGCGGGGTGTCCTATAAATGTTATTTGATAAAAGCTGAGGCTGGGCATCCTGCTGTTTTTAAGGATCACGCTGAGACGAACTGCTGGTAGGATATGCAAGACAGCAGATTTGTTTATCCTTATTTCTCCGCTCACATCCCCAAGCACACATGGTTGCTGTTTTTGTTTTGACTAATTTTGACTTTTTTAAATGTGAGAAAAGTGGTTAAAATGATGTAATCCCTGTCTGAAGTTGGGACTTGTGTGAAAAAGTGGAAATGCTGACAGGCCTCTGGCTGGAGCAGCATGAATAGCTGTCCTCCAGGGCTGGATGCTCTCCTGCCCTCCCAGTCCCATTCATCGCATTGTTCTCAGGGAGGAGGAAAACAGGCACAAGGAAGCCCACACGCTTCACACACACTGGTTCAGTGGGATTGCCCAAGACCTTGTGGCAGCCCTGAATCTGATGAAAAGCTGGAGTGATATATTTGCTGTTCTTATTTACTTGAACCTAACCTATGATTTCCTCAAGACCCAATTAATATGGCTTTTAGGGATTTTAAATCAGATCCAGTCATTAAGATCTGTCACCAATGGCAGTGGAACTTGATGATTTTTGTCTCCTGGATTTTACTTGTCCTTGAATGCATAGGTTTTTCTGGCTTCCTAAACTACGAGTAATTTCCCTCCAATGCAGGTTTTGCCTCTTACACACACACAACAATATTTTGCTCCCTAACATAACCTATGTGTATTACTGTAAAATATAAAGGCGTCATGATTTTGGACAAGGGTCATGTTGTGCTAGGTGATGTGCATAGGGAGAATTAAAAGATCATTTCTACTGTAGTCCATTTACAGTCCAAGCATAAAAATACTCAAGACATGAAGTTTGTAGACCAGCCCTACAGTCTTTACTCTTTTCCTGTCATAGCTGAGTAAGTGATGTGCATTTAAAATACCCCAGACAGAGATTAAAATGCCCTTGAAAATATAGACACACCCTTACAAGATTGTGAGTAATACTGCAGTAGAATGTGTACATCATCTTTATGCTAATTAAATTAAGACAGGCTAACTAATTCCAGAAAGAATGTAACCATGGAGGACATCAGAAGAAGGAACTGGAATGAGACTTTCTAGAAGCATCGTTAAGAAAATAGGCTTGGCAGCAGGTAATAAGTCGCTAAGTCCATTTGCTTTTGAGACGACTCAGTGACTTTATATTAGTGCTAAAGTAGTTGGAGAAGAGTTTCTAAGATGATTTTTTTCTTTTATTTAACTCAGGCTTGTGGTAGAGGTTCACTTTTACTTTACTTATGCATTGCTTCACCTACTGCCTCACACCTGAGAAGTAATAATCAAGTTGGGATGTATGGAAAGCACAAGCAGGCAGACCGCCAGTTATAAACAGAAGACACAGTATCTACTAAACTTTGCGTGGAAGAAGTTGTGTCTCACTTTTGTAGGGCTCTCAGCATTCAAAGAGTACAGGGCAAATTAGAGTGCAAGGGATTTGTGCTGTTTAAAGAACTAACAAAGATCTCTGTATGTAAGCAGACGATGTACTTGTCCTAGGACAATTCCAACGATGTTTTTCCCAACTGTCATTCATCTTTAACCCAAGTTTAATTTGAATCATCTTTATTCATCCAGAAGTTTACTTTTTTATTAATACTGATATTACAATGGGTTTTTGTCAATATATTAATGGCAACAGTAACCCTCACCAAGTGCAGCTATTGAAAGACTCAGGAAAAGAAGCATTTGTCCTTCTTCCCTACATCTTAAGGCTTCTGGCATGATGAAGCAGTTTTGCATCATAGCTTCTTTGGTGAGATTCTTCTAACCAAATGCAGATGTTTACATGACAGATATGGAGCTAAACTTTGCTGGCAGTTATATTTTTATGGCACAGTTTGTCTTATACTAAGACAGATGACTCGGAACTTACGGAGATCCATCCTCTCCCTTGACCTGTTGGAATCCACTTGTGAACTTTATTTTAGTGTCATTTGAAGGACTTACAAATATCTAAGTAATAATGGATTTACACTGTTACTTAAGAAGTCAACAGCTGATTTATAGTGAGTTTAAGATATTTGCCTGAAATCATGAGAAGAGTCTAGAAGAAAATGTTGGAAATGACAAAAGACTCCTTGGTTTCCATCTGACAGACTAGAAAGAACATCCTTCCCCTCTTCAAGAAGTTTTGAGGCTATATATAGGCACTTCTTTCTACATCATGCTGCTATATTTATTAATGCCACTGAAACTAAACTGGGATTCATCATGTGGTTTAGGTGCTTCCTCACATTGTGTTGGCATGTTCTTGTAAATCATGCAATAATTTAGCTTGGAAGGGATTTTAGGACCTCGTGTGACCTAAGCCCACTCCCTCACTCAAAATGGGGTCTGCTTTGAAATTGCACCATGCTGCTCAGGGCCTTGATTATCTCTGAGGATCCAGATTCTGCAGCAGCATCTTATCCCACCTGAGCACCCCACTGGTATCTTTATATCTAATAAAAGATATAAGGGTCCCCAGTTTGTCTCTCCAGGAAGAATCTGTTTCTTATAATGACCCAATAATTAGTTGTAGACAACAGATCCATTCTTAGGCTTCTGTTCTCCATACTGAATGAACCCAGTTCTCTTACCTTCACTTCCTATGTCATGTACTCCAGACCCTTGAACATTTTGGTAGCCTTTCTAGTGTTCTTGCTCTCGTTTGTCTGGCTTTGTTGTATTGAAGATCCCCAAGCTGGACACATTACTTCAGCTTTACCTCATAAATGCTGAACAGAGGAGGAAATCCACTTGCCTCAGCCTTTGGTGCTACATGAGAATATTGATGAAGAGCAGAAAATATAGATGAGCAGGCATATATCACAAGCAGTATGTAGATCCTGCTTTTATTCATAACCATGTGAGAATGTTTCTGTTCGTTGCCTGAGGGCTGGCTCCTGCCATCGGCAAAAAGAAATCCAGAATAGGAAAAATCCACAAATTCAGCAAACACTAACTGCCTTCAAACTTTTGTTCCAAAAGCTTTTTGGTTTCAAAACTGCATTTCATGATTTATTGTTTGGTTTGTCACTGCTTGATGCAGTGTATTATTTTAGTGTATGTTTTCCAAGCTGAGCAACAAATTGTTCCCATTAGCATCCGTGAAAGGTGCTCAATGCTTTGGGTATCCTAGGTAAAAATCAATTTATGTTGTCCTCATTTTGTATCAGGGGATTCACAAAAGGGGAACAAAAAACACGGCTTGTTTCATGATGTAGTTTCACTTTTGAGTGATACAGCTTAATTTTGTCACACTATAAATGCTGAGTAGATCAAACTATGAAATCAATCAGAAACGCTATTATTAGTTTCTTTACATAGGTCCTGGTAATGATTGCTTCAACCTATCTCAAGTTCAAAGCTAGGAAAAACAAAAAAGGAAATGGAAAGAGAACTCTAGAAGTTGTTAAAATTAACAGAAAATAATTGAGAGTATTTTTTAAAAACTAATCAGATATATGGGTTGACAAGTTGTGGTATTAAAGGTAGCTAGGATTCAGGTTTTCATCCTTGACCTACCTGGTCTCAGACCTACCTGTCTGAGACAGACCTACCTGGCTTGTATCAATGAGTAGAAGACCTGCCTCTGCCCCCATCCTTGTCTCCTCAGGAAGAAGCAATGGCTGAGGTGACTCAGAGAAATCACTTGTGCATTTGAGCAGCGTATCACACCAGTGCTATTGTCCACCTCTTCCCTCTTTGTATTACCCAACATGAGCATATATCCAAAGTATATTTTTTTAATCATTACTTTTCTGTGGGCTTTTCCAATTTGGATTCTGGGAGTATGTATAGCTGCTTCTTGACTTTACATTAGAAGAAGACTTCACAGCACCTGATCCTCCTGCTGTGCCCTTGATTCCCTAGGAAGGATGGGCAGGAAGAACTATGGGTTGAGGGGAGACGTGCATCTCCCAACAGATGTAGATAGCTGTGGGATGGGAAGTGCAGAGCGCACCGCCCAGCGTGCCTGCCCCATGGTTCACACACACCCTTTGATATCACCTGCATCCTATATCTGGATAAGGCCAAAACATGTCCTAATAAGCTGTACTATCTGTGCTCCAAACCCTCACTGAATTCCTGTCTAGCATGTACAAGATTTTGCTCAATCAATCTGCAAAGAAGTGTGCAGACTGGAGTGACACACCCCCTCCTGCTGTCCAGCTTCTACCACTATTGTTTTCATCACTTGAGTAAAGTTCCTTCTCTTTTGGATGAAGGGGCAAACATTTAAGGCTCTTTTAGAAGCTTTGCATTTGACTTTTCTTTAAACACACTTGTTAACATTTTGGAGGTGCTTAGTTATTGTTCATAGACTTGTGGCCCCTCACTGACATTTCCTATTATTTAAACAGCTAATGAGCCTTATTTTATTAGGTGTAAACGTGTTTCCAAGCTTTGACTGACAAACACTAATTAAACTTCAGTAGCATGTAGGAATTTATTGCCTGTTAATTGTGCCCTAGAGCATAGTGACTTTTTAAAGTGAAATAACAACCATCGTGTCCTTAAACACATATATATATGACTGCAGTGCCTGTATTGTTGTACCATATGTCTACTTGCCATGATCAGCCGTTCAGAGAGCAGCCTTTTAAAACTATACTGATTTTTCAAGCAAGGTGGACTTTCAGATAGCAATGCTAATACAAAATATTAAGATATCTGTTTGACACACTTCAGCCCACAAGTGTTTGCTTTTAAATGGCTTTACTTTTGTTGGGCGGGGGGGGGGGGGGGGGGGGAGGAGGGTTGTCTCTGTCCTAACAAAAGCAGGAGTGTCAGATTGTGTGGGTGCTACCTGATTTTACTCTTTATGTGTAATGATTTTAGAGCCTTTTTTACATTCTGTGGCTTCTGTAAGGGCTTGCTTGGCATTATGCTGTATTCTTTTGATATTTTCTATGTTCTTTGTCAACAGATGTGCCTCTCAATGTGTGACTCAGTGATAAGACACTGAGTTTTCACTTCATTTTTCACCGCGTTTGCGTTTATGTCATAAATGCTGGATGTTTTGTGGGATCTTATTCAGCCACCCACTCTTCCTTCCACAGACATTTTCTCAGAAACAATAAAATTAGTCAAGATCACTTTTATTTGTCTTGAAAAATATTCCTTAATGTGACGAAGTCATGCAAGGATTCATTATCAGTTTAGAACCAATTTAATATCTCTTCTCTTTGTTTTCTAAGCCAATATACATCCTTGAATAACAAACCAGGTGGAAAACTGAAGGGACTGGAAGAATGGTACCATACTTACAGCACCAAATATTTTGGTCAAGGACTTCCGATGCAAGTTTCTATAGTATCAAATTAATGCATTGCTTACACCTTTTGGAATCCAAACGTGATTCCCTTAGAATTCCTAAGGAAATGACTCCATAACTGTGAGTGATTAGATACAATATAGAGAGTGTGTGTGTGATTGGAAGGGGAAGCAGTGTCCTTGATTGCACAGTTTTATTCTTTTTGGGCCCCATTCCCAAGCATCTAAAAATATGCTGTGCTGATCCCTTTTATTCTGAGGCTATATCCTACCTCTTACTTCAGCTGCCACTTCCTTTTGGCTTACCTTCTCTGCGTTCTGACCCCACAAGATAGACTGGTTTAAGTTGCTTCAACCATAGATCTCTAAAACCAGACAACCAAGCGGGCAGCTATGTCCTGTTATCCCAAAGGAGGCAGAGCATTTGTACCTTCCATTAACTTCATTTCACAATGTCATTTCTTAGCATCTTTAAAATCAAGGAAATATGTTTTCCCGCTAAGACAAGAACATTTATACCTGCGTTGCTCTGATAGTTCTTTGTTGCAAGCCCCACACGGTGTGCAAGGGGCAGGAGTAATACATGCTCTATATTAATGCCTCCAATCAGGCTACAGAGAGTATTGTGTCTTTGCTTGATATTCAGAAAAACAAACGTTTCAATGGTAAACTTGTGTTCCAAATAACAGTGCATTGCTGCTGACCTGTCGCATTGCTCTCTGAAAGGCTTTGGATGGATGGAGTTCAATGGGAAAAGGAATGCAAAGAGAGATTCACCAAAGGTCCCTTAAAATCTTCACAGAAATGCCCCACAGTTTTACATATATTACAGAGCATGTGGACGTTACTGCTTTTGGCAGCAGGAATGGGAAGGGCAATTCTATAGTTACTGCGTGGGCTGGGGTGGAGTAGTTTTTACACTTCTCCTCAAGTTTCTTCCTCATTAGCTTAACAGTTTCCTTGTTGTCACCAGTGTCTCTGTGGTTTACAGGCTTTCCCAGTATTGCAGTCTTATCTCCTGACATTACTGTCATCTCTGGCTTCCCTGCCACTGCTCCTCAAGAAGTGATGAAGTAACTACCAAATTTACTCACCATCAGAGATGATTTTATTGCCTAATTATGTGAGCAGCTTACAGGACAGTCTCTGAAAGTCTTCAATTTCAGACCCTGATGCTTTCTGAAAATCAGATCAACTTAGTATATGTCTAGTTAGGCATTTATAATCAGGAGTATCCAGCACCACTGCTTCACTAGTGGGAATTCTCTCTGTGATGGGTGCATCCATTCCCTCACCATATTAATGCTGTGCAGCAGGGTGACACTTTTATCTGCGTTCTCAGTGTCCCTACTGAGGTTTGGATTTAGGATCTCATTTTTCATATGGTCTGAATAAGATGGTGATATTGACTGTTATCACTCCATTGGTGATGTTTTCTCTCCCTTGTGCAAGAGACACCCCACAATGATTTGAATCCATTTACTTCTGAAGCATAAGAAGCTTAACAATGGCATTGGTCTCTCTGAGAAGGTGTTTTCAAATCCATCACTCTAACATTACTTGTGTCTGACAGCAAGTTTTAATGCACTTGTTTCTGTCCTGAATAAGCACTCAACATAGAACAGCTTGGTCATTCTCAGGATCCTGCAAGGATACAGAAGCCTGTCTTGTAATGACTGTTTTCCTCTCTATATGGCCACTTCTAGTGCTCTGTGGAGCAGAGCTCCTCCACCGAAGTCCACAGACCCAAAGGAAAAACCACCAGTGATCTACTACTTTAGTCAAGCTTTGATTCATTGCAATAGAATGAGGTGAGATAATATGGATAAAGAAAAATGCAACAAACTAACACAAACATTGGTTAATCAGGTGATAAGACATACATTATATGTCCTTCAGTTGAGATATGCTGCCAGCAGAACAGGAGGGATGAGGGACTTGTAATTGTTTGCTATCTATTTCTGTATTAACTGAAATCTTGATCTGTCATAGCTTGTTTTAGTCATAAGGCTCAGGAGCTGTGCTTTGTATTTCAAGAACAGCTTTAGTTCCGGCCAGTTGGGCAAACCCATGTTGAATAAGAAAGTCAGGCTGGGTTGGGGAAGGTCATTCAACAGTAACGTGGGTCTGTGGGTGTCTCCAGTGTTTCTTGACTGGAAAGGGATAAATAGCTTTTTATTCTTGGCCTTTTTCTTAATAAATAAGTAAATAAATAGAATGCAATAAATAATTGCATGTAAGAAGATATTTAAACAATCCATGTTTGTATAAATTCCGATGACTTTTCTTAATCGTCCCTTCTCCTTTGTTGGTAATACATGTTCTGCAAATTCTGCTCACAGTGCTCAGGGGTGTGTCATTAACTGCTGTGGGGTAAATTAAATTCTGGGATTTGGAATATCAGAATCTTGGAATATGACTTCTTGCATAGTTGTTGCTAGCAACTTCCAGTAGTCTGAGAAGAGAAGGATCATAAGGTATGTTTTTGATATTTCTTCTAAGAAGAAACTTAGCAAAGGATTGATTCATTTGCCTGCTATTAACTGTCAAATGACAAAATCAGTTGATTTTTATGGGACTGTTTTTTAAATCTTTCCTGCTTCTACAACATTAATTTCCCTCGTGATCTTTGATTCTGGTGCTGGTCTTATCTTTCTTTCCCTGTGGTTAGTTAATGACTACTTCCATTTCTATAGCAATCACGCTGCTATTGTCTTTATGTCTTTGTACCCAAGGCCAGTGCCGTCTGTCAGCATACTTCTTGTTTTCTTTTTTAATTAGTGGCTGGAAACACCTAGTAGAACAGCATAAAATGATGTATTGCTATGTTCTGGAGCAGTGAATGTGGCATAGCTTTGAGAAACTACTCTATAAAGAAGCTAAAAATATTTTTAAAGGCTTAAATATTTAAAACATTAACATTTAACAAGGTGAAGTGATCTATTACATGACTATTTTTCTTCTGTAATTGCAGCAACTGAAAAGACAGATTGAAGAAAAGATAAATGTGTGGTTATGATACTTTAGCCAGGTGGCATTGGCTCTATTTTCTGTTCTATGACAGATTTCTTTTTTTTAATTGTATGGGCAAGTAATTTAATTTTCTTGTTCTATTTCTCTCAAAATAAGATGGGAAGATGTCAGGTCCCTTTCAGCTGACAGTAATAGCTTTCATCTTTCAATAGCCATTCTTGATTTCCCAGCAGACATGACTTACATCTAGATAAACAAGAACAGTTTGAAAGAAAGAGGACAAATAAAAGGAAGTAATATCCCTTCTAGATAAAGAAGCAGTTAAAAGTCTGTGTTAAATAAAACCCAAAGCACTAACAAGAATATGGAAAATGTCACCAAAGAAGCTGTGGTTACTTGTGATAGAGAGAAAAGTGAAATGGTCCTTCAGATCAGAAGCTGTCTGACTTGCAAATTCCCACTAAACAAGATAAAACAATCAAAAAAACACCAGAGTGAAGCTATAGGCAAAACACCCTAAAAGTGTGCCAACTGAAAGTCAAATGCTGTACTGGACACCTTCTCGTTTCCCAGCACAAGAGAAGTAGAAAAAGCCCCCCCACACCACCCCCTCAAAAAAAATCAGTAAGGTGCAGGTGAGGATTAATTTATGGGGAAACATTTAAAGGTCCTGGTGGTTATGAAGAGGAAATATCATTAAGTCTCTGTTCTCTGAAATAAAAGGAAGTTGTAAACACAATGAGAAAGAAAGGTGTCCAAAGTGACTGCGGTATCTGAATATGTGCTATACTGTCCAGAGACAGACAAGCCGCCTACAATATTATCACAACAGAATAAAGGGAACCACTGCTGACAAATAAAGGAAGCACAGATTTCATTTCAAAAGGAAGATCTGTTTTTCAACCACAATTCCTCAAGCTGCTTCTCGTGGGTTAATTTTTGATCCTGGAAGCAGTAAACTGCAGAATAATTTCAATTTCCCTATCTGAGCCAGAATAATACACACATGTTCTCCGGTCAAACAGGCACATCAAAAGAATCAGGGGAAAATAAACATAAAAAGCAGTTTAGCCAACTTTCCACTGAAGTGAAAAGCTCTGTAACAACCCTACTAGTGATTGTCTTTAGATTTTCTTCTTGTCTAAAAGGCTGGGTATTCTTTGCACTAAGAAAAGATTGACAAGTCTTGAAACAGAGTGTTAAATGGAAGAGAAAATAGTAGATGTTCCTCACTCTGTTTATAGGTGTAAAGACAGCATTTATGCAACAACCATCCCAATACATTTGGGAATATTTTAGGTGTTATGGTTTGCTATTGTAGCAAGGAACTTCATTAAAGGTTTATGTAAGGTTTTTATCTCAGATTGGATATTAGGAAAAATTTCTTCACCAAGAGTGTTGAAGCATTGGGACAGGCTGCCCAGAGAGGTGGTGGAGTCACCATCCCTGGGAGTGTTCAAAAATGGGTAGACGTGTGGCTTCAGTAGATGGTTTAGTGGTTATGGTGATGGAGGGCTGACAGTTGGACTTGATGATCTTTAAGGTCTTTTCCAACCTTGATCATTCTATTATAGTAAGGTTTTGTGCAAGGAAATAGAAGTTTCATCCAATTTAGATTTCAGCACAAGTAGAAATCAATATCAGTTATTTACAACTTCTGATATGAAGTGTTGCTGTCTTCACTGTGAGAAAAAGCATAGATGGGTACAGAATAAGCATTGCAGGAAAACCTTGGTTGTGTTGGCAACACAGCATAATGAACTGACACAAAAATGTTTTCAGCATTGCAGAAAAAAAAGTTGGTTTTTTTTTAAAAAAAAAAGGATAGGAGAACTGATATCAAAGCTTTTAAACTCCTTCTCTCAGAAAGAAGAAGGTTCAGGGAGAATTTAAGTCTTCATACCATCCAGGAAGTGTGTTCTTAGTTGACAACAAAGCAACTGCATTCAACATAGAATCATAGAATTGTAGG